>CM062921.1:13407588-14657588 GCA_031878705.1 Tapirus indicus | reverse complement strand
TGAGCTTTAGGGACTACGGTTTTCAATTCACACACAAAAAAGATAGTCAACAGTCAAAAGTTCTTGGTTTCACATTTGTAGGGGATCAAAATTGGCCACCCCAAAATGTGTCTCTGCCTTGATAGTACCAAAGACTGAAAGAAACTTTAACTTTCCCCATAACTGCCTAAAAGAATTTAAGATAAAAAGCCTGTCCCCAGCACAGGCCATCACCATAGATAACTCTGGGTAGACTGTGAGGGTCCTTGCTAAGCCCATTCTTATCTACCAAATATTTGCTTTTCCATTTCCAGGTGAATTGCCTTCCTACCCTTTGAAGTCCCAAACCACTATCCCCAACATCCCCCTTTGTGTTTAGCTGAAGATGATATTTAAACTGGCAGCTTCAGCCATTCTGGCAAGTTCCTCAGTTTTCCTGAGTTTCTCCAGGAAGATCACATGTAAATTCTTACATGTACACGTTATAAAGCTTTGTTTCATTTTCTCCTATGATTCTGTCTCCTGTCCATTTAATTTGTAGAGCAGCCAGAAGGACGTAGAACGGGCAGAGGAATTCTCTTCCTCCCCTACACATTCAAGGTCCACCACAATTAATCTTTCCAATGGTATTTCTCCTTATTAGAAACCTTTCAATCTAGGAAGTGGAGTAACCTCATATACCCAGAAAATACTATGCATATTCCTGCTTTTAGGCCTTTCATAACAACTGGAGGATTTCCCTACTCCTCAAAGCCTATCCAAATCCGACATTTTCCATAATCGGCTTTACGTCTTAGATCATAACAGACCACACACGCACTGTTTTCACTCTTCTTTATCTTGTAGTCACTTAAACTGCTGTGCATTTATGCCTTGAAATCTCAAATGTGACCCAGTCTTGCAACTGTCTGTATCCCTCACACATACTATCAGGACTCAAGCACCTGTTGAGCTGATTTATAAAAATCCAACACTAAAAATGAAATAAACATTTAGAAAATATTAATAGCCCACTATATTTACACTGAAAGATATTGATAGAGGGAGAGAAATACTGTTTTATGGTTTTCCAATGAACAGGGTTAAAGGAAAAACTTTTTGGGAAAAGATAAGGAGGTACACAGACAATGCTCAGTGCTTTTCTCCTGCTTCTGAACTAGATGGAAAACAGAAAGCCCCCTTCAGTTTCTTAATTTGCATTTGAAGTCATTTGATTCAGACAGACTGGCACCAAATTTCTGAAAGGAAAAAAAAATTAGGAACTAAATCTATCGTGTTAATACAATGTTGCAGCTGAGTGCTTTTAACACACAAGCCTCATGGCTCCTGAAGAACATAACTCTGTCACCATAAAAAATTACAAATATCACTATATACATACTAGCGACTTTCAATATAATAATCCAAGTTTGCTAAATCACAGCTGCTCTATGAATCTACTCTTCTTGTCAAGTATAAAGTTAAAATTCAATAAAAATTTCTCACACAAGTGTGACTTCAATGTTACATGGAGTAAAGTCTAATTTGGGTTTATTTATGCCTCTAGGGGGTTTGCTAAAAGTGTTTATGCACAAAAATATATTAAAATCAGAAAAATGTACTCCATTCAAAAAATAACACACTAAACAGTGTGATAAAGCTATTTGTTCAGCAAACTAATAAATAGAATCCACACATTAACATTCTCTAAGAACACTTGGTTTTCAAAACTTTTAAGCCCAAGCCTTTAAGTATCCCAAATCCATAAGGAATCCAAACAATGAAGCAGGCTACTTCTATCCCTTCCTTTTATCTTCCCATCCTAATACATTATCCTTCCTCAGAATTCATTAGCCTTTATCTCCCGTTAACCTATCCACTTAAAAATGTCACTGTTGTCTCACTCAATTTCCCAGAAAACTAGCCTTCTTTATTTAGCAAGCTACCTATACTTCCTCCCGAAGAAAACTTAAAAAACCAACCTGGAAACATCAACTTCTAGGATGACAGCATGAGGAGCTCCACTGACCTATTCCCCAGTGAAACTTGTAAAAATTATTAACACAAAAACAGAAACAAAATATTTAAAGCCTCTGGAATTGGTCCTAAGGGCAAACAGCAAATAAAGAAACTTCTATTCAAGAAAATCTTCAAAAATTTGGTAAGAAAGGTGAGTCTGTGGTGTCTGAACCAAGACTGCTCCTTTCAACAAGCTCAGCAAGGAAGGGATTCACGCCTGACTGGGGCAGCCAAGAACAAAGGCTGCCCTGCCGCCCACCCCACCCCCCAGAGAACTTTTTTCCTGGGAGGAGCAGGACATCAACGTTTCTCACCCACCCCTCAGTTACTTATTACTGAGGCTAAGTTCCTGGAAAGTGTGGTCAAGAGGTGGGAGCTCCCTTCTTTGACCCAGCCCCTACTTGAGTAATGGAGACTCTACCTTGGACATAGTGCACTGAGAATACTCGCCTTGCTTTGGCTCATGATGCAGCAGTTCTATGCCAAGAAAGGCAAGTCAAAAGATCTCAGGCCGCTGCTACCCCCCACCCCACCTCCATCTAGCACCCAACTCCTAGAGTGGGGATGTCACTCACAGAGAAGCTTGCTATTGTCCTCACTCCTAGGCTCCAGATCCCTGGGTCAAAGATTTTGCTGAGGGAGGAGGAGAGGGAGAGGGAGGCCATAAAACAGCTCCTAATCCCTTTGCAAAGGAAATAACTTCATTTACAATAGACTATGGAGAAGCTCAAACCTAAGGGCACTCTCAAGAACAACAGAGGTCGTGGTGAGAGACGACTGAGAGAAGATTCATGGATTTAATGAAGATACAGCCTACAATAAAGGCTGCCTAGTTTGCAGGAGAGAACCAGGAAATAAGACAGCTGGGAGGATCTCTCTTGCAGTCAGAACAAACGTCAAACACCAACCACAGAAACTATTCCTTCAAAGAAGCCACAATTTGATTGGATTAGTTTGTAGAAAAATTTATGTCCCAGGGCACTGTTGAAAACAACAGGCACAACGTCAGAAACTTAACACTGCAGGGGGTAGAATTCACTAAAATAATCCAGGGAATCACTAAAAAACAAATCATAAGCCCTAGGAGAGGGGGACCAGTACCCAGAATTGCTACAATATATTATCTAAAATATTTGGCTTCCAACAAAAATTATGACGTATGTAAAGAAATAGGAAAGTATGACTCATAAAGCAGAAAGTAAGCAGGCAACACAAACTGCCAGTCAGAGTGACCAGGTATTGGATTTAACAGAAAAGGCTTCAAAATAGTCACTATGAATAAAGCATGATTAAAGAAGGGAGGTATTATGACAAAAGTCACATCAAATAGAGAATATCAATAAAGATATAGGAATTATAAAAAAAAAAAAGAACCAAGTGGGAATTCTGGAGTTGAAAAGTACAATAATTGAAATAAAAAAAAATAACCAAAAGGGCTCTCAACAGTAGATATGAACTGGTAGAAGAAAAGAATTAGTGAATCTGAAGATAGAGCAACAGAGGTTATGAAAGCCAAAGAAGAGAGATAAAAAAGAATGAAGAAAAATGAACTGAGCCTTAGAAAAATGTGAGATACCATTAAGTACAACAACATACACATAATAGGAGTACCAGGGAGATGGGAGGGGAGGGGAAGAGAGTCAGAGTTGCAGAAAAAATATTCAAAGAACTAACAGAGATAGCCAGTAAACCCCAAAGCCACAAATTATATGATTCCATTCATATGAAAATTCAGAGCAGAGAAATCCACAGAGACAGTATAGTACATTAGTGGTTGCTTAGGGTTCAGGATGGTAGGTGGGTTAGGAGGATGATAGCTGAGGGGTATGGGGTTTTCTTTTTTGAGATGATAAAAATGTTCTAGAGCCAGCCCTGATGGCCTACTGGTTAAAGTTCAGTGCATTCTGCTTCAGTGGCCTGAGTTCGGTTCCCAGGTGTGGAACCACACCACTCGTCTGTCAGGAGCTACACTGTGGGGGTGGCTCACGTAGAAGAACTAGTAGGACTTACGACTAGAATATACAACTATGTACAGGGGCTTTGGAGAGGGAAAAAAAAAAGAGAGAGGAAGATTGGCAACAGATGTTAGCTCAGGGTTACTCTTTCCCAGCAAAAAAAAAAAAAAAAAAAGGCTAAAATTGACTATGGTGATGGTTGCACATATCTGTGAATATACTAAAAACCACTGGATTTTAAGCTTTAAATAGGTGAATTGCCTGGAATATGAATTATATCTCAATAAAGCTGTAAAAAAAAAAAAAAAAACCCAACCCAGTTACCCAGAAATAATTTCTCTCGTCATTGCTTTGATATGTAAATGTTTGGTTAGAATTATCTGATAAAATAAGAAACAAAACTATAAATGACACAGCTCCGTTAAAATAACTTATAGCCCCTTTTAAGGTTTATGAAAAACAAAGATTTACTGAAAGGTTACCACACCAGGTACCGACTATATAAAACACTTATCTGCTCACTTAATCCTTACAATCCCCAAATTAGGTATCAGCACACTGTACATAAGTCTTAGTGGTCTCACAAATACTACACACTGAAGCCCAAACTGGAACTTATATTATCCTGCTAGGGCTGACATAACAGAATACCACAGACTGGGTGGCTTCAAAAAAACAAATTTATTTTCTCATAGTTCTGGAGGCTGGAAGTCCAAGACCAAGGAGGGTTGGTTTCCGGTGAGGCCTCTCTCCTCGACTCGCAGACAGCCACCTTCGTGCTGTACCCTCATGGTAGCTTTTTGTCTCTGCATACATACTGTTGGTGTCTCCTCCTCTTCTTATAAAGACACCAGTCCTACTGGATTATAGCTCCATCCTTCTGACCTTATTTAACCTTACTTACCTCCTTAAAGGCCCTATCTCAAGTACAGTTACATCGAGGGTTAGGGCTTCAACATATCAATTTCGGAGGACACAATTCAGTCCACAACAGAACTAACTCCAGAGCCTGGTCTATACTTCCTGAGGCTGATTTGATTACCACCCTGTTTTTTGTTGGAATACATACTTTAACCCGGTCTGAAAGTACCTATAATTGTGCTGGATCCTCACAGTCACATGGTGAGCCATGGTTGCAAATCATTTCCTCATTTCACACAGATAAGGAAACAGGTTCAGAGAGAAGAGCCTGCTAGAGACTGCATCCTTTATTAAAAAGTTACATGAAGATATATGCCACAAAATGAGAGCATAAAGCAAGAAAGAAGAAAGTAATATAGAAAACAATGGATCTGAGTCAAGAAAGCAATGATGTCCTAAACCCAGATGACAGGTGTGTAGCAAGCCGAGGGTGAAGCCCAGTTTGGAGCAGGTGATGAAATCTCCAAGAAGGAGATTTCCAGAAAATAAAGGGAATGAATAGGATAGGCAGAAGAAATGAGAAGGAAGAGGTTAATTTTTCAATTAAATCTTGAAAATTTGGTTAAGGCAATTAAGCAATAGAATGAAAAAGAATTCAGACTTGACTCTATGAACATACTGCTTTGAACGGCACAAAGACTTTGAAATTGGAATACAGAGAAGGAAACATAAACATTAGGCAGCTCTGCAATAAAAAAATATTATACAGACACAATAATAATGAAAACGCATAGACCATTCAAGGCAGATTGAACTCTGAACAGAACATAAATGTTATCAATTAAATATAAATAAGGATAGAGTTCAATGAATGAATTGAAAATAGTGATATAACTAGGTTGGGAAAGGGCAGAAGGGAGGAGGCCGGCCCGGTGGCACAGTGGTTTAGTTCATGCTTTGGCAGTCTGGGGTTCACGGGTTCGCATCCCAGGGGCCCACCGACGCACTGCTTGTCAGCCTTGCCGTGGCGGTATTCCATATAAAGTAGAGGAAGATGGGCACGGATGTTAGCCCAGGGCCAGTCTTCCTCAGCAAAAAGAGGAGGATTGGCAACAAACGGTAGTGCAGGGCTGGTCTTCCTCACAAAAAAAAAAAAAAGAAGGGAGGGTGAGAGAGGGTATCACTTAGCTAAATCCTCACCTACCTTAGTAGGAAGTCAATCAATAGATAATGTCTCAAGTTGTTGAATCAAGATTAGCTGTATGACACTGTTGAGCAATTTGGAGGTAACACCATAATTAATTAGTGTAGCCAACACTTATTGACTACTTACCATGTAAAAGACTTTACATTCATTAATTCTCACAATTGTAGCAGATAAGTACTATAATTGATCTCCATTTTGTAGATGAGGAAACTGTGACACACAGGTTGAATAACTTGCTCAAGGTTAATCATTGCCTTGTAAAAGTTATTAAAAACAGAAATAGTTACAAAAGGTTCTTCTGAAGATTGCAACTTAGTGGAGGAAAGCAGAGGATTTAGGGAAGGAACTGCTGATTTTTATTATAAGTCCTTCTGTTATATTTGATTTTTAAATTATGTACATTAACTAAAAGGAAAAGACAGACAATACCAAATATTGGAGAGGATGTGAAACTGCTAGTGTAGACTATTATAACTGCTTTGAAAACTGTGTGGTAATATCTACTATACCTGAATAGATGCATAACCCAGAAACCCTACTCCTAGATAGAACCGTGCACAAATGTTCACCACAAGACGTGAATAAGAATATTCATAACAGCACTATCCAACTGTCCATCAACCATAGAATGGATAAATTGAGGTACATTCACACAGTGGACTACTCCACAGCAGATATAATGAACAAACCACACCTATACACAATAACATGGATTCATCCCACAAACACATTGTTGAGCCAAAGAAACTAGAAGAACAATGACTGCATACAGTATGGCTCAATTTATATAAAGTTCAAAAAGGCAAAAAACCACAAAAATCAATGGTGGAAGAAGTCAGGGTAGTAATTACTCTTAGGCACAGCAGGGAGGGTAGTGACTGGGGGGCATATGAGGGACTTACTAGTTGCTGGCAATATTCTATTCCTTGTTCTGAATGCTGTTCTGTTCACTTTCTAAAAATTCATTGAACTGAATTTTTACGATTGGTGCACTTTTTAAGTCATGAGTTATACTTTAGTAAAAGTTTAAAAGAAAAACATGTTTAATTTAAAAATATGCATTACTTTGGTAACATTTTAAATATATATATTTAAATTTTACACCTACAAAAAAAGCCAAGCCTTCTTCTCACATGGGGATCTGAGAGAATCTTTTTTAATGCCTAAAATATGTTTCTGCTCTAAGACATTTCTTCAAGACTGCTCTATAAGCACCCTGAATGCCAGCTGGTGACATCTCCATCACATGGCAGCAGTAAAACTGTTTGCAAACACTGTGATCTTTAGAGAAAAAGGGTTTACTACAAACCCGATATAAAAATATCCTAAGGTCTAAATCTACTCCTGATTTCAGCATAGGCTTCTGTGTCTTTGCCAAAGTAATAAATCTGCTCGAGTTTTCAGCTCAGTAAAAGGTAAAACCTTCTAACAATTAGACTAGTCACATAGCCATCTCAATGCACTGCACACCTTCTATCTCTAGAAATATTCAGGCAGAGGTTGGATGAGGCTTTGTCAAGGAGGGAAGAAGTGAAAAGAATACAAAATTTAGAATTACACACATATAGATTGTACTCCCACCTCCTAGAGATTTGTTCCAAAATAATCAGGGGAGGGGAGTGTGGGGAGATACAGATGATCAAAGGTGGCCACAAATTAATGATTGTTTGGCTACAGACAATGGGGGTTCACTGAACTAGTCTCTTAACTTCTAAGTTGGACTTTTTCCATAATGAAGAATGGGTTTGTTCTAATGAAGAAGAGGTTTGTTCTGTATACTGAAACAACTTGGGCTCGCTCTCTCTTCCTGTTTCCTTTCTCTTCTACACTTTCCTTAAAAACATCATTTGCTCTCAGCTTCTACACATTCCTTATATTGATGCTTAAAAGTAAATTAAACATCTTTTCTTCAAATCTGCTCCTCCTCTCCTGTTTTTTCTTATTGGCACCACCAATTTCATAAAGACTTGGAAACCTTTTATTCCTCCCCTTCTCACAACTCATCAGTTCCACCTCCATTCCCCTCCATCATATTGCTAAAATGTCTCTTTTTCTGTTCTTCTGTGTTCCCCACTGGCCTGGTTCAGGTTTTCATCAATTACTTAGAATGTTGTGATTTCTGAAATTATGTTTCCTCTCCTTAAAAAGAGCATTTTTTTTGAGGAAGATTGGCCCTGAGCTAACATCTGTTGCCAATCTTCCTCCTTTTTTCTCTCCCAAAGACCCAGTAGATAGTTGTATGTCATAGTTGTACATCCTTCTAGTTGCTCTATGTGAGACACCACCTTAGCACGGCCCGATGAGTGATGCATAGGTCCGGCCCAGGATCTGAACCAGTGAACTGCGGGCCGCCGAGAAGCAGCACGTGAGCTTAACCGCTATGCCACTGGGCTGGCCCCAAGAGTATTTTTTTAAACCAAAAACAAAAGCCTCTGTCTTTTCTTTCTTTAATAAAAAGCTACCTCACAGGACTATTACAAAAATTTAGAGTTCACATACTACTAAGAAGCACCTAGTAGAGTTCCTGGCATGTAACAAGCACACAAATCTTGGTTTTCTTTTTTCTCTATGCTTGACTCTTATCAAACTGGCTTCCTCATTGAATCTCTAAATGCCCTGATTCTGTTCCTTTGCTATTTCTTCTACCTACACTATACTTCCATCCCATCTCCCTGTGTCTAAAGCTAAACTATCCTTTAACAGTCAGCTCAAATGTCATCTCATCCCTTCAACAAATATACCCACTTGAGACTAGAGGCCTATCAAAGCTAAACACTCAGAGACTAAGTCTCATTTCAGGCTCAGGAACACAAACAACACTACACCCTGCCCAAGGAAGAAAGTAAAGCAAGGAGCTAGCTATAAACAGGCAATTGGGAGATGTGTGTGGTTTTTGCCTTTCAGCCTGACAGTTTTGGCTCTCTCACTCTGGGAACTAGCAAACATAAGTGTGCTCCAAATTCTCCTAAACCAAATATATAAACTAGATAAATTAGGGGTGATCAACTTCAAAATGTTTCTTCATTTATTGCTCTTCAGAGGCACTTCAATGTTCCTTTAAATAATGAGTTCCCCTGCTGCATTTAAATATCCTTACAAAAACTCACTTAGCCATAACTTTAACAGTGCGCATTATTATGCAAAGTACAGCACACTAACAGAAAACTATGTATGTGAGCTAGAAAGAAAAAAAAAAGTACAAGTAGTTCAAAATACTCTCAATTCTCTATATTGGTAAACTATGAATCTAAATTTCAACTTTTCTATTTTACTTAGGCAATTCAATTGATATTACATCAAAAAGACAATTCATACAACAAGCTCTTTCACGCTTACCAATGTTAGTACTGCCATATTATTTCTCCTGAGAGACTGTTTCCCTTCTGACCAGTGTGATACCAAAACTAGCCTCACGTGGTAAGCTCCTTTTCACTATACAAGTTTTACTTCAAAGACACCTCCTCTCTTTAACCTGCCCCCATTCCTCTAGCATCTGGTAATTGCTCCCTCATCTGTGTTCTAAAAGCACTTCTATTAGGCCACTAATCATCCTGTTTACATGTCTGTCCCCCTGTAGCTCTCCCCACACCACACCAGCCCCTCCTCCCAGCTAAATTGTGAGTTGCCTGAGGACAAGAAACATACATGACAGGTAGTACAGAGCAGTGGTTAAAGCAGAGCCTAGAGCCAGGCAGCTTGGCTTGGAATTCTGTTCTGCCACTTCCCAGCATTATGACCTTGAGCAAACTGATTTGAAGCCTCAGTTTCCTCACATGCAAAAGGAGGATGATAATTACAACTACCTCACAGTGCTGTTACAAGGATTACATGAAATAATGAAAAGCCCTCAGCATCCCTCACTTCTCAGCTTCTTTTTGACAAGGCAGTTTAGAGCAGTGTGAAGCACACAGGTTTTCGAGTCAGTACCTGGTTTTGACTCTTGGTTCTAACACTTATTAGCTTTGAGACCGTGGGCAAGCTACTTTAACTCTGAGAGCCTCGGTTTCTTCATCTGTAAAAGTAAGATAATAATTAGCACCTATCTTAATAGGGTTATTGTAAGGATTAGATGAGAAAGTTCACATAAAGTATTTGGCACAGTGAAGTGCTCTAGAAATATTTCCTATCAGACTTTCTATTTTTCTATTTTAAAGCTGGTCTCCTAGAGACAGGTCAGACAGCAAATTCCTTCCCTTCTACATGGAACCATTTCAGGACTCAGCATTCACCATATATGATGTTCAAGGTCATAGCAGTTTGTTTTCTTCAGACTTCAGATTTTACATGGCCATGATTTTAGTCACCATACTAACTGATTTTTTTAAAATTGTATCCTTTGTGAGGATATCAACTTGCAAGCGCAAGGAAATAAATTATCAATAGTCAGTATGCCTCCCTATCTTAGGTATCACCTTTCTACCTCTGCGTCATTAAGCTTTATAACTAAGGCTTATATCAATCAAATATATTAAGAAACTGACTTAAGGAAACCTATGGAGAATTGTTCTATTTATGGAATTCTTTGGTGTGCACTATGCTGACAAAGTCCATACTTGGGCAAATGATTTTAATTTCTGTACTCCTAAGGAGAAAAAATTACTCCTCAGTAGTCATGAAACTAATAAGAACAAGAATAACAAATACTGTTACAAAAAACTTACCCCCCTGCTCATACATATACTCTCTGCCTAACATGAAATGTTCACTTTTATCTAAACTCCTAATTCTGCATAGAATAATCAAGATCTAAAATACTTCTCAATTTTCTGGAGTGGTTTTATATATACGCTGAACAAGAGTGATAACAGAGGCTGCAGGTCCCTTATAACAGAACTCAATAGCTGGTGACTCAAAGGTGAGTCAACGTTAACTGATATCCTACGCACCAGAGCGATAAAGTATCAAATGAGATGAGTTGCTCAGGAACCAGAGTAATTCTCTTGACCACGTCTGATAAATCTCCTATCTTTTTATGTTCATCACAACCCACAATGTGAGGGTTCTTTATCATAGCCTATGATCAAGTAAATCGAAATTCTCAGCTTTCACAAGCTAAAAAAGAAAGGGCAGAACCACGAGAAGTGTCCTCAAATCCAAACTCCTATCCCTTTCTACCAGCTTCCTCAACACATGCCTTTGAAAAAGAGAATATAAAAACTGCCACTTTATAAGTTTCTAGCATGTCTGTAAATTACATAATACTTTCATATACATCCTTGATTCTCATGACTCATGACCAATGTATGGCATTGTAAGTCTTATTTTACACAAGTAGAAACTAAGGATGAGGAAGTTCAAGTGGCTTTCTGTGATCACATAGTAAATCAGACAGTCAAAACTGTAACCGATCCACTCAACCCTGTGCTCCTTACAACACTAAGGTGTACAAGCAATACTGTATAAATCAACTGAAAATAATATATGTATCTAATATTCATTAAAACTGACTCAGAAAAATGAGGCAATAGGGGTACCTCCTTTACATATGATAAATATAAAAAAACTCCAGGTTAGACCAGCAGTTTTCAAATATTTTGTTCACAGGACCCCTATACATTTTTAAGAGTCATTAAGGACTCCAAAGACCCTTGTTTACGTGGGTTATATCTATTGATATTTACCACATTAGAAATTTAAAATAACACCTTTGAACATAAGAATACACAAGTTCACATTTCATTATCTGACAGGATGAATGATGACGTCATAATACATCATGTAACTCCTGGAAAACTCCGTTGTATACTTGTGAGAGAATAAGAGTGAAAAAGGCAAATAACATTTTTGTATTATTATGAGAACAATTTTGACTTGGTAAACTCTCCCTGTAAGGGTCTTGGAGATCCAAAGGAGTCCCCAAACCACACTTTGAAAACCACTGAGTTAGACAGTAACAACTCTTAGTCGTGGCAATTCTTTTTAAATTCTTAAATTGTAACCCATTATCTTACTTTAAGTACATTGTTTCTCACTACTAGATTAAAAAAAAAAAAACTTTGAAGGAAGGAAGGACTGTTTTATTTATTCTCTCCTACCACTAATTCTCTTTGTAGTGCACAATGCCCCGGACAAAGATGATATCAAACATTTACTGAGCAAACGGAATCTCTTCAGAAGTTAGTGGATGGGGGAAGAAAAAACATCTTAAGGCAAAATTATCACCTCCCTACTAAGGTCAAGACACGAACAATGAAGTATACAATACAAAGGTCTGGTCTTCTTAAGCCAGTTAGATGTATCAAATAGACAAAAACTCCATTCCAGATATGGCATAAGGAAAAGCAAAAGATCTGAACAAGAAAAATGAGAAAGTTAAAACTTCAAGGTTATAACTGTCCAGCTTTCTTCTCATTTTTCTCTATCCAAATAAAAGTAACAAAGCATCTTCTGAAGTATAAATGATTTTATTATCTGTATCTCTGCTTCTCTTAGTTCACAATTACCTAACTAAAGTCAGAACTTATTAAATAAAAATATTTTTAAGATTTGTACCTGCATATTTGACAGAAATGCCTACATGAGACCAACCTATGCAGAAATAACAGAGAAGTGAATAATGCCACCTTACATTTACATAATTTTTTTCCTCAACGAACTTTAAAAACTTTAGATTTTTATTTCTTTCACTCTCAAAAATAACAAGTTGCATGACTTGCCCAAGGACACACTATGAACAAATCAGTAATTCCAGAAATAAAACAGAAATTCCTCTTGATCTAATCCTACTGTTTCAGGGCAAGAGGTTGAGTTACTTTTAAGGGAAACCTTAAGAACACAGAGTATCCCCAAGGCTCCAAAACTTATTATCACAGAGTCTGGTCTAACAAACGCTTGTTGACTGGCATGAATCTCAAAATAACTGTGTCCAAATCCTAACTCTATAGTAGTAAAAAATTCAAACATTCTGAGTAATTTACTCAAATATTTTAAGCAAGCAATTTACTAAAAAATGGCCTATAATTTAGATATATTGTATTCATGAGCTTTACTACAGACTAAGATTGTCACAAATTATCTCCTTATATTTCACTAATCTCAAAATATCTGAATTAAATTCAATCTGTACTATTTACCACTCCAGCATTAATAAACAAAAGGATACATATTTTGCTACATTTAGTTAAATTCTTCCCATATCAAGAGTTTGCAATTCTAGTCCTGATTAAAATCCAAAGTTAAATATTGAGAACTAATAACTTTTCCAAATAATAAAACAGACCAGATGTCACCCATCCTAAATTTTACACAAAATAATACTACACTTAATAATGGTGAGAACAAAATAACATTTTCAGTGCATTATAAAAATAACCATACAGTGAAATTAGCTATAATAGAATGGCTCTAACTTCAGCCACAGCAAGTTTCACAGGACTAAAAGCTTTGAATTATTTACTTGCTTGACCAAATGACTAAGGTAGCAAGACTGTGTAGTCAGTAACCACAATCATTCTTAGTAATGAGTATGAGTATAATCTAGTATGCACGAAAGACTGTTGTGTGAAAAGGACAACAAGTTAGCATACAACACAAACACCAGATGCACTATTTAGCAGATATTAATGCCTGCATTCAATAGCTGTATCTAAGAACAGAATACAGTCGTTTTTCAAAATATAGATTCCTGCAGCCAGCTACTAAACAGAAATATCTCCCCATTAGTGCTACTTAAGATTTTATAGCAAAAAACAAGTCACTTATAATTGCAGATTATACAGGTAGGAGATGGAGTTGATTCTAGGAGAAACACCATTTCTAAACATACTTAGGTCCCAAATACCTGTTTAACTGGCACATATCTTACCAATGAATTAAGTACACATAACAAGTACTTAATACAAAAGAATAAAACCAACTAAAACACTTTTACTGGGCTAATCACAGCATTTTTGTTTTTACATACATACCAACAAGAACTAACTATGCGGGGGAGTGGGAAATTTTCTAGCTCTTTCATCAAAGTTATGCATATCAAAGCAAAGACATTTCAGTACTCCATCCACCATATCATCAGCTCCATTCTCCCTACAATACATGAAGAATTCATGGGCATGAATAACCAACGTGCTGATTAGAGAAGAAGGAAATACATGTTCTAAAAAATTCTGATATCATGAAAATTAGTAATTATGCACCAGACCAGTGAGAATAAGTTTTATTGTTATTCTGCAGCAGTCCAAAGAAAGTATAATCTGCAGTTTACTGATACTGACTTTTCCGAAAAGTGTGAAATTAAAAACCAGGGCTTCTGGAGACCTCGATCAGAATAAATCTGTGTGTGTAGGGAGAGAAGGACTTCCTCTTCAATACTGATTTTACAATCAGAATTGGGTTACATATCATTAGCCTAACTGTGTTTATAATGACAACCTTCAAGCATTAAAAAAAAAAAGATTAAAATGTTCCATACATTATGTTTAAGAAATTCAAAGAATTTTATTCTTTAGACAGACTGAATTCAAAATCCCAGCCCTTCAGTTACATGGCTGAGTTCACTTTGTAAAAATTTATCAAGAATACACTTAGGATCTGGGCAGTTTACACACACGCAAACACTCACACACATATATATTATACGTCAATAAAAAATTTGCGGGAGCAGGAAACTTAAAAAAAAAAAGGAGGAGGAAACTCAAAAAAAAAAAACCAAATTTGTGCAGGGGCCGGACTGGTGGCATAGTGGTTAAGTTCGTGCACTCTGCTTCGGCAGCCTGGGGTTTGCAGGTTCGGATCCCAGGCATGGACATACACACTGCTCATCAAGCCATGCTGTGGCAGCATCCCAAATCCCAAATACAAAACAGAGGAAGATGGGCACAGATGTTAGCTCAGGGCTGATCTTTCTCACCAAAGAAAATAGATAAATATAAATAAAATAAATGACTTAAAAAATATTTGTGCAAAAAAAAAATTCCAGCATTTCAAGGGCTAATGTGGTTTTTTATAGAGGACAGTCAAAAGTTGATATTTAAGCAGGGACCTAAAAAGTGATGAGGTGAGCTCTTTGGCTATCTGTGGGAAAAACATTCCTGAAGGAGGACTAGTGTAGGCCTTGTGATGGGCCCATGCTTGGAGTGTGAGAACAGCCAGGAGGCCAGAACAGACTAAGGGAGAGGAAGAGTTTTAGAAGATAAGGTCAGAGCTAGAGAGAATGGCCAGGAATGGAGTAAAGCAGTGAATGAATTAGACCCATACATACTGCCAGGAGGGATGTCCATGTTACACTGACAAACCAATTTGCAGAGTAGCATTTATATTATCCTCCCTCACTTTATTATTAAGGAGAAAGGGAGGGAGAGATGGAGAGGGAGAGGGAGAGGATAAGGGAGGAACCTCAGGCTTGTACACATGTGTTTGAGCACAGAGTAAGGTGTACAACTCAAACTTAACACTTGGTATATCAGGTGAATGAAATTAAAAAGGAAGAGGAGTACATTTTTAACTTCTTTATGCTTCTAAATACTATTTGAACATTTGCAAAAAAACTGGCTTAAAAAACCCCCTGAGGGGCCGCCCGGTGGCGCAGCGGTTTAGTCTGCGCTCGGCAGCCCGGGGTTCGCAGGTTCGGATCCCAGGCGCCAGCCGACGCACTGCCTGTTAGCCATGCCATGGCGGCGTCCCATATAAAGTGGAGGAAGATGGTCACGGATGTTAGCCCAGGGCCAGTCTTTCTCATCAAAAAGAGGAGGACTGGCGATGGATGTTAGCTCAGGGCTGGTCTTCCTTACAAAAAAAAAAAACAAAACACACCCCTGAAAACATCAAAAGAAAAAATCTAGTATCTACACAAAGATATAGGTAGAAAGATGTTTACAGTACCATTATTTATATTAGTGATAAACTGAAAAACAAATCAACAAGGAATTGGTTAACTTATGGTACTTTTGATCAATGTAATTCTAAGTACCTCTTAAAACACATGAAGTAGGTATATTTAGAAAACCCAAGACATAGCAAGTAAAAAAAAAAAAAAGCAAGATGCTAACAGTGGGGTACCAACTATGATTGTTTTTATAAATCAATTAACAAATTAGAATACATTTAGAAAAAAATGGAATAATAATCCCCAAATTTAACAGTTTTCTTTAAGAACAGATGTTACAGGAGGTTTTTCACTTTGATATTTCATATTTTCTCTCTGAATTTTTACAATGAGCTTATCACTCATCTGAAAGGGGAAAAAATTTTAATGTGTCACCTAGCAAATGTCTGACATATATCTAGTAAAATGTCCGACATATTTCTAGCAAAATGTCTGACAAATGTAGGATAATCAAAAAAATGTGTATGTTCAATTAGTTACTAAAGGAAAGACACATTTATTCAGTAGGTATCATATATGTAACATTTATTATCTCCAATTAGATAGAAATTATTTCCAGTTCCATTTTACAGATATGGAAACAGACTAAGTGAAGATATGGCCTTTTGTCCAAGGTCTCTTGCTGGGTATCGTGCTCAAGTCAGGTACACATTACTCCAAAGCTCTATCTACTGGAATAGACAACTTAAGTACTTCTTTATAGCCTCAACCCAAAAGAATGAAATAATTCCATAGTGCTGGCAGTCTCTACTTAGCACCTGCAGTTCTACTCATCTGAAGGTAAATAATTAACACTTACATCTCATTTTCCCCTAGTACAAATTTGGTTAAGTATGTGGTTTTATGCCAGGCTTAGCAATCTGGCAAGGGAGACTTTGAAACCACTCTGTAAAACTTCTGCTAATGACCAGGTAGTTACTTTATAACTTTTCAATGAAGTGTGATGTGCTCTGATGCCATGCCAAAAGTGTCTGGTAGATCCTATGACTCTAGGAAGGAACAAAGGGATTAAATAGCACTTGTTTCCTGGTGACATTGTTCTGAGAAAATGGAGAATGTGTGGGAAGAAATGTTGGGTCAGTATTTAACTTCTAAACAAGGTATTTAGTGGCAGAAACTCTAAGTTGAAACGTCAGATATCTTTAATGAACAACTGATTCGTAACATCTCAGCCTGTTATGGGGAATTTTACTGAGAGAAAAAAAGACAGATTATACTTTCTTGCACAGAAGGAGGTTTTTCAGAAATGCATGAGCCATATGAATCCTGTACATATTCTAAGAAGGCCAGGAAAACTATGAAGTGCTTAATATTTATTTTGGCATGTTAGTTTTAATTACATTTATATACTAAAGTTATATCCTTCTGTCTGTGTTTACTATGTAACCTGGAGTCTAAGGATCCTAGACAGGTCTCAAGGGGACTAAAAATTTCATGAAATTAAATAAAATTTGTTTATGCATTTTTCTACAAAGAGTATCCACAGTTTTCATTAGCTTTCTAAAAAGACAGGACCCTCAAAAAAGAAGTTTAAAAGTACCTTTCAATGTATATGCATATATGCTCCTTTTTCGTAGGCAATTTAAGCATAGTTTTGTGGGTTTTTTATTTAAGGGTTTAGAGCAGGGGTTAGCAAACCTTTTTTATAAAGGGCCAGATAGTAAATATTTTTAGAATCTGTGGGTACATATGGTCTGTAGCATACTCTTCTTTTTTGAACAACCTTAGATGTAAAGTTTAAAAATGTAAAAACGATTCTTAACTCATGGGCCTAACACCAGCTTGTTTGTAAACCCCTGGTTTAGAGTAATAGTCGGTTAACCTCTACAGAAATAATGCAACATGGGCTTTGGGAGTCCACGACTTTTTTTTAGGACTTTGAGAAAGTCACTAACCCCCTCTAAGTCTCAAGTTTCCACATCCTTAAAAATGAGATATCAGAGGCCGCCCAGTGGCGTAGCGGTTTCGTCCGCGCTTGGCAGCCCCGGGTTCGCAGGTTCAGATCCCGGGCGCCCGCTGACGCACTGCTTGTCAGCCATGCTGTGGCGGCGTCCCATATAAAGTGGAGGAAGATGGGCACGGATGTTAGCCCAGGGCCAGTCTTCCCCAGCAAAAAGGGGAGGATTGGCAACAGATGTTAGCTCAGGGCTGGTCTTCCTCACAAAAAAAAAAAAAAAGAGATATCAATCTCTCCTACACAGTGGTTTTAACTGTTAAGTGAGACTGCAAGTGTACGGAAGTGGTCACGGTACCTGGCATGTTCAGCAAACTGTTTTTACTATTCTTGCTGCCTCATATGATAGATCATTAGTAATATTTGTTAGTCAATATTAAGTGTTTGATCAGGCATGCTCCTCCAATACAATCTACTTTATAATGATCTGCTTTGGCTATTTCCAGGAACAAAGTGGGGCTTTCCTGGACAGACAACAGACCTGTACATTAGTGATCAGAATCTAACAGTCTCCTCATAATTACTCTTCTCCCTTCAACGTGTAAATCAAATTTCTAGAGCAAAGATTTATCAATACATTATTTTCCATTTAAAGTATTTCAAACGCTTAAATCATAATAATTCAAAGCAGCTTAAGAAAACCCAACTTGCGAGAAGTAAAACCAGCACTAAACTAGAGTATTCCTAAGTGTACCAAGGAACCTAAGGTCACAAAATATTATACAACACAAAGTATTCAGGTGTTAGCAGAGAAACTGATCTCTCCTCTTCCTGTTTCTCATAACACTGAATCCAAATACCATTATAATGTGCTTTAATTGTTCTTTGTTTTCCCCAGGAAGACTAACCAGCTTGAGAGCATGAACTATGTTACAACCATTTTTAACACCTTCACCATACCCACAACACTAGCTATAGCAGTCTCCAGGAAGTAGTTACTGAAGATAAATGACTATTTTAAAAACGATTTAATTATTTATCTCTAAGACAATGGTCTTGCAATTTATCTACAGATATTCATCTGAGTAGTACAAAAAAAGCACAACAGATAAAAAATTAGCTACTATGTTACATCATTACTCCAGAACAGCTAGTGATACAGGAATGTCTCTACTCTCCCAAAGTCAAAGTATCAAAGTATAGTTATATTCCTACTAACCTTAGTAAGTAAAACAATGATTCCTACAATCACTATGGAATTTTAGTAGCTATTTTAAAGTATTTTCCAGTCTAAGTAAAGACACCTTTTAAAAGTTGTCCATATATAGAAAGAAAATATGAAAGAGTAAGTGAATAAATACAGTACATTACACTTAACCTTACAAATGATTTTATCAGCTTTCAGTGAATTTACTTTGAAAGTTTTAAAGACATGGATTACTCAAAACCATCTTTACCTCAAATAATCACTAACATAAAAAAGCTATAATTAACATTAAGAATAAATGTTTTTCTTCATCTCAGAAGACCAAGTAAGAAATAATTCAATTATAAACCACATTATAGAGTATGAGGCTTTCCAGATCAAGCCTAATTTAGTTCTTGGAAATTAATGGTATATTTAGAGTAGATATAGACAAATATAAAGATGCTAAAAGGCTTTATCTAACTAAATACAGCCCTGTCCTGGTCTTTAGTGGGGACAGTGGTCATCCCTGATCTTCAGTCACTAAGAATATTTGAAAAATTTCCACAAATATGTATCAGAATGCTTTTCAGAAGTAAAAGAAAACAGTTATGACAAAAATAGTCATGTTCAGAAGACATTCCATGAACCTGAAAAGTGAAGTTTTCCCCAAATATTTGTTCCATACTCATTCATTAAATTCAAAGTGTCAATACCCCCTTATTTGTAGATCAGAGAAGAAAATGCTTATGTAGTTAATTAATGATCCACCTCACACAAAAGCAAAAATCCACCAAACTCAAATGAAAAGCAGCCACTATCTACTTACTATCACTATACTGCAGAGAAGTGGAAAATGTTTCTAGAGATTTTTCAAAAATTTCTTGTAGAATGATTTTTGAAAATTCAACATTATATTGATAATGTCTTTTATAAATAAAATTGCTCAATGAACATCTCTTCAAAGATATAATGTTTAAAGAGGGGTAAAAATTATCACCCTCCTCTATCCAGCTATTAACTCTCCCTATTTAGTAAGGGTCTCAAATTCATATAACACCAGGCAAGTACCATTAGTAAGTGTAGCAAGTAGATGGGGACTATAAACTAGGAGTTAGAGCTTCCTGCAGCTGCTACTAAACTCTCTATTCTATTACTGCTAAGAGGAATGCAGGCCTGGTGCTACAAGATCTTCCAGATTTTCCTAAGAGAAGCCAGAAATCCAAGTAATGCAGAATCTTCCATTTTTAAATGTTGGCAATTAAGACACAAAAAAACACAGTGCAGGTTGAATAAAAAGTACCTGCAAAATGAATTTAGCCTTTCAGTATACAACCAGTGCTAACTACACAGCAATAATACTTTAAGAACAGAAGCATCAATAAAGAATCTTAAATATTTGACTCCCAAACCCTAAACTCCCCAGGAGTATTATTCAGATTTCATGTTGAAGATGGATTCTCCATGTAGTCAAGAACATTAGTGGCAGTCTTTCTTTCTTGAAGACAAATTTTGGGGTTAATTTAAAAAAAAAATACTACTGCTTTAATTTACTATTTTAAAGTATACATTTTAAGAAAAAAAAACAATGTTGAAGTGGCTAAACTTAGAATTTTATTAGTAAAATTAGAATTATAATATGTAGAAAATGTATACATATCATAACTCATTTAAAAAGAAATTATGATGTTTTACAACTGTGTTAGTTGGGTAAAATGAAGTGTCAATCAGCTGGGTCCTTAGAAAGCAACTATTTGAGCTCCTTTGCATCTCTAGATGAGAGATCAGGAACTGGCAGTCCTGATGGGCCTTCTCTATAGCAACATGAAAATGGAAAAACAAATGAAGGGGGAAAGAAGTAACAACACTGTTAAGATATTTCTGTTATGTAATAATTAAAAGTGCCAAAGAATCCTAAGACTCAATACTACAATTTTCTTTATGGCTTTAGCTCTACTAAGCAGATTAGATGGCTTAAAAGGATAAACTAGCAAGACCTTCTATTTGGAAACAAAATCTGCTGGATTAAAAAAGAAATGCTATGTGGGGCAGCACCCAAAGATTTAACCTTATGATTTAACCTTAAAAGGATCCTCTCAAAATTTCCAATTTAAATTAAAAAAAAAAAAAAAAACAGCTTTATAGCCACACTCTTCTCAGAGTCCTCAGTTAATTTGGAAAGATATTCCCACATATGTATTTTATTGATTATACTGATGGCATACTGAAAAAAAAAAAAATCCCTTAAGAACAACTCAGTATTGTTTAAGAAAAAAAGGCAGCCTGGCTTTATCAGAGCTGGATTTCACCACCTGACAGCTGTGTGACTGTAAGCAAGTTATTTAACTACTCTGAGCACTATTCCCTCATCTATAAAAAAAGGTAAACACTAGCTACTTCAATTATCATTATGAGAATTGTGATACATCTTAAATGTATTTTAATTCATTCTCTCAGCTGCAACTTGAATCCGCTCCACGATATCAGTAGTTTAAAACACTTCCGGTAGAAGAGCTACACAGATAAGAGAACTCAATACTTCCTAAAGCAGCCCTTTCATTCTCATACTTCTATTATTTTCTTTTACTAAACTAAAATCAGTTTCCTAGTTACTTCAACCCCATCAATCACATTCTAGATTAAATCTTAAGTATAGCTAATTCAATTCTTACTAAACTCTAAACTCCACAAGGGTTGAAGCTGTTCGGTACTGAAGCCCCAGCACCTAGAACAATGGTAAGCACATTGGTATACGATAAACATTTGCAGATTGAGTGATACGTTCTGTGCAGTATTTACTGATTGACCATGGAAATGCCTTCTAATATAAAGAGCACAAATGTGTACATTTCTGGAGGTGATCATTTAATGTTTAAGGTTTAAAAAGTGAAATATACACAAACACACACATTGTTTTTTAAAAATCCCTCCAATTATAGTAAATGAAAGCAATTTTGCTGTATTTTAAATGGTGATGCTATTCAATGATACAGATGATAAAGTTCCTTCAAAGCAATAAACCTATTAAGGGCTCCATAACTCCTATTCATAATTTCTTTCAGATTTAACTTAACTCCAAGTCTACATTAAAAAAAACCCCTCAAAATGATATGCCACCTCACTGCCACTAGCTATTCTGCAAATAATGCCCAATTATAATAACTTAGTCAAATTTTATATCTGCAAGTTACCCAGAAAACATCAAAATTGACGTTGTGAGAGAATATCAAAATCTGTAACAACTTTTTCTCATGACTTTCTTGGCAACACACTGCTATAAATAAACATCTCACTGCTTAAACACTAGAACTCATTTATAATTTAGTCACTCATATTCCAGAGCTTAAAGAGTAGGTTTCAAAAATATGTTCTACCTCACAGAACAGGAAATCAAACACAGTGAACAACCAGTTCTCCATCCTCTGCAAATCTATGGAAATATCTCCTTTATAAAGTAAATTTCTCCTGCCACTCCACAGTTTTAAGCTGTCACTGTGCTATTGGCCTAAACAAACATAATTAGTAAGGTAAATCTGCTACATACACAAGTCAATAACCCATCCCAAACCCAAACATAAAATACTTCTGGATTATCTGGGTCACTGATGCTGGAGACTGTGATAGAAAATTAGTAATCTAGAAATATGCAACTTTGACTAAAGGGCACTAGATAAGGCAAATACCAGATTGACATAATTTTAAAATAAAGAACAAAAATCCAAAAGGACCAAACATTTTAATGAACATAAAATTAAAGGACAGAAAGTGAAATTAACAATTCAGCTGTTTTAGAAGAAATAGCCATGTATGATGGCCCTTTCCACTCCAACAACAAGCCTTCCCAGACCAAAGTGGATCAAGCCTCTAGCCCTACAAAACTTCCTTTCCCCTTCCACTTCTTCTGATATTAAAAAAGACCTCGTACATTAATCCAAATAGTATACTACATAAAATTAAACCACCAGATACAGGAGGGCTTTAAAAAGTTAAAATCACTACGTATCATTAAAATACTATCTGCAGGGTGATTTCAGGTACTGCGGGAGAAACCTAAAGCCACAGAGAATGAAAACATGACGGGCAGAGTCTGGGTCTGTGCTACAGAACCTACCCCAAAACAGCAGATGACAATACAAAATGTACAGGGAACTACAACACGTACAGGCTCCCAACTCTTCCAATTTGCTGTGTAAAATTATCCTTTACAATACATACTACCTCTGTCCTGATAGTTGCCAAAACATCACAGCAAAAGCGGCCTGAAGTTTCAAAACATCGCAGCCCTGGGCTACCAGCACATTCTTCATGCTTGTACTTTGTGTCCAGGAACAATTTCTCAACGTGGCCAAGGTGACGCTGCAGAGCTGCCCTCAATGCAGCAACCACGTATAGGAATAGTTTCTCAACAGTCCCAGAGCCTGTGACTCCTAGGATTAAGGTGGACTTCTCTTCCATTTTCAGCATGCTGCGTCCACCCACGCTGATGGCACCCTGGTGCCCAAGAACACAAGAAAAGGTTTCTAGCTCGTATTAATGCCCTCTGGAAGCAAAGAATGTGTGCACCCCGTACTTGCCTTTGCCTAGGGCCCTGTCCAGGGGTGGGAAGATCCCTGGGAGAGCAGGGGCTGGGGATAAGCCTTTGCCCTTCCCACTCCGTGCAGGGAGCAGCCTCCAGCCCAGGCCCAGCTTCCCAGCAGCCAGGCCCCCGCGCCCGTGGAATCCCGTCCCCCGCCTCCCTCTCACCGGATCTTGTAACTCGGCAGGGTGTGCTTGCGCTTGATCACTTTCTTGAGCTGGTTGACGATGATGGAGGTGAGCTGGGGCATGGGCCGCCCTTCGAACTGAGAGCGCACCTCGAAGTCGATGAGCGGGTCCTCCACGAAGGAGAAGAACCAGTGGGTGAAGGGCACGCGGGTGAGGACGAAGCGCAGCCGCCCTACCACGCGGGACAGCTTGACGAAGAGGTAGGCGGACTTGCCGAAGACCAGGTCCACGTCGATGGCCAGGTGGAAGCCCCCGTTGTACTCCACCTCAGCCTCGAAGGCCAGCTCCTCGGGGGAGGTGGCGGGCAGCGCCTCCCCCTCGGGACCCTCGGGCTCCCCGGGGGCCGAGGGCACCACGGGCCGGAGGAGCCGGATGGTCTTGATGAAGGGCACCGTCTCGCCCAGGAACACGTCCCGCAGGCTCAGCCCCTCCAGCAGGCGCCCGGCCGTCTTGGTCTGCAGCAGCTCCTCGAACTCCACCTTGATCTTCTTGGTGACCCAGCGGCGGGCCAGTGCGGTGTCCCGCAGCTCCCGGAACAGGAACAGGATGGTGGCGTTGAGGAAGTAGCAGGTCTCCCGCGTCGGCGGGGCGGGGGTCTCGGGGGCCGGGGTCGCGCCGCCCTCGGGGGGCCCGCCCGAGGGCTCCTCAGCCCCGCCGCCGCCGCCATAAAGGTACTCCCTTAGGGCCAGGCCCGGCACCGGCTTGAGGTAGCGGAAGCCGTCGCCCGCGCGGGCGGCCTCGTCCGGCGGCGGCTCGGGCTGTTTGCGGTAAAGCAGCAGGAACTGGGTGAGCAGGGTGAGGAAGGAGCCCAGCACGGCCGACGCCAGGATCATGAGCAGCAGCCCCATCCCGCCACCGCCTCCGCCCGGGCCGCCGGGGCCCCTGCGCCCGCGCCCACAGCGCTGCTTTCCTCACGCCGCCGCCCCCGCTGCCTCCATCTTGAGGACATTGGGCGGCGGGATCGGGGCGAGCGGCTCCCTGGGCCTCGTCCGGCGGCTCCGACCGGCGCGGTGCGGCGCCCGAGCTCGCAGCGGCCCGCGGCTCCTCAGACGCTCCCCGCCGCGGCGGCGGTGGCGGCGGCGGGGGCAGGAGGGGGCGGAACGGCGCCTCCCTCAGGCCTTCGCTCATTGGACGCACGGCGCGTGACGTCAGGGGCGTACTCGCTCCCGGCGGCGTCGCCTGGCTGCCGGCGCCCGGGCGCGCGTACGCGGGTCCTTCACCTCTCGGGCGCCCTTCCAGCCCCGCCCCCACGCCGACATTCCATTCCCCCGCGATCCACGTGGCTGTCACTTCTGGAGCCACTGTCGGGATCTGGGAGGATAACTGAAGCCACCAGTTGGAGAATAAGGTGGCCGGGCGGAGATGGCGCGCCGCGTTCTTGATCCCGCTCATCCCGTTATCGTCTAATGCGCCCATCCCCCTCATTGGCCGCGGTTCCTGCCTGTTACCTCTGCTGCAGTGTGGCCCTTCCACTCGCGCCCCTGAGAGACGGGCTGGCGGCGGCTTTGCTGCAGGGCAGCTCCTCAGAGGATCTGAGCTGGCGGTTCGCGGATTTCCCAAGCCGAGGACAAGAGAGGACTGACTGCCTCAGAGACCGCCGTCGCTGACCAGCAATTCGGCCAGCAGACGCTCTGCGTCCGCGGAGGTGGGCCCTGGGAAGGAGGGGACAGAGAAAAAACGGCGTAAGATGCAGACTAACTTTACCACCTAGCTGGATATTCGAGATTTAAATGAGAAGGAAGTAAAAGAGCCGGGAGGAGGAATGATGAGGGAGATGAATTTGCCAGATGCTTGGAAGATGATTAGTGACTCACGGTCAAGCTCTTGCCGTGGATTCAGCCTCCTGTGTATTACCACATATAGTCCATCTATGAGGCAGTTATTATTAGCCCCCACCGATTTTACAGATGCGAACACTGGCGCACAGAGGCAAAGTGAGTTGCCTGGGATCACAATAGAGCCGGGTTTGTCTAACACTGAACTCTAAGCCCTTGGTCACTACTTTGTACCATGACACTGAGATTGCTAGAGGTGGAAGGGGGCTTATCAGTTCCCTGGTACACAGGAAGGCGGAGATGGGGAGGGGCGTCAGGAAAGACTTAAGGGGATTTTGCACAGGGTAGTGTCTTGACCAAAGCCATAGTTAATGAAGCCAGGTTGCCCAGCAACGATGTTATTCCTCATGCTCTCTGGCTACTCAGTTGTTACATCATAAATGTTTATGTAGCTCTAACCACATGGACACCACAACAGTTCTATTTCTAGTCCTACAAGGATCAAATATTCCATATCTAATAGGCCGATTTTGGCTGGTCCTATGGAGCCAGGGCAAGGTTCCTCTCTAGCCCTTGAAGATCCTAAAGCCAGTAATTGTCTCGACTCTGGGTAATTCTAGAACAAAAACAGAGTTTTACCCCATTCTAATCCAGCTGGAGCAGGTACAGAACTTTGGAACCAGACCCATCTCGTCTTACTTACTCATGCCCAGATGTAAGAGCAGAATGGCTCCTTTACTATGAAAATGTAAGACAGGTTCCTGTTGAGGAACCAGGCTCAAACCCCACATTCCGCATCCTATGGAAGTCCAAAGCCCTGCTGGGATTTCTGGGCACTCCAGGCAGCTTCTGTTCTTATGGTCACCTCTGGCTCCTGGCCTCTGCTTCTGGGCTGCTGCCTCAGTTCTACACTGTTTCAACCCAAATGGGAAATGTAGGCCCTTCCTCGATGTCCGCCAAAAACCTTATTCATAATACTTATGCACCATGGTAGAAAATGTCACAGAAGCTGGAGGAGGAGTTGAGCAAAGGAATAGTTCCTTGCATTACTGAGATACAAAATCCTCAAACTGTATACTGATTCATCTTGCATCTTAACATATTCTTCAACCATCTCCTCCCCAAGAAGGAAAGTTGGTGATCTTCATGGGAGTGAGTCCTCAGTCTCACACTCCATCTCACAGGCTCCTCCCTCTTCTTCCCTCCTCCCACCTCTGTCTTACTCCTCAGATTACCTTTGGGAATCCCAAATCTTAGAAATCCAATATACAGAGTCATTTAATTCCCCAGCAAACCTTGTCCCCTGAGGGGTGAACTTCAAATTCAGCTCTAGGAGTTCAGCACTTTTATCTTTTGGGAAGATAAAAATACTTTTTCCTTGTGTTAAAAATGGCAATGTTTATTGAACTCTTACAATAATAATAGTAATATTTATAGAGAATTGACTATGTGCCAGGCACAGTGCATTTTATGTGCCTTATCCCATTTAAAAATCAAAATGTCTGCAAGTGTTGGTGCTGTCCCTTCAGGGTTGACCGGCCTAGGGTAGCCGGTCCAGCTCCCAGCTGGCTGACCCCATCACAATCCACCTGGCCAATCCCCTCTGCATTTCAACCTGAGGATGTCTGCCAGCTTGGGGGCTTTGCTGCTTTTGCTTTTCACTGAGTCATTCAGCTAACCCAGGATTTCTTAACTTCAGCACTATTGCCATTTGGAGCTGGAAACTTCTTTGTTTTGGGGGCTGTCCTGTGCATTGCAGGAGGTGTTGCTGTGTTAATAGAAACTTACTGTTGTTAATGGCATTTCCTGGAAGAATATAAATTCAGCAACCTTTATATATATATATATATATATATATATATATATATATATATATATATAAATGCTAATTCATAGAAACTCAAAAGTCGGAGAACCTTTGCCCCCAGCTCTGAAAATCTATGATTCTGAGTAGGTTTTTGAAGGAAGAAGTTGTACTTAGCCTGCCTGCTGACCTTTTAATGAGTTTTAAATGACATCATTGAAATTAAGCTGCTCCAACAGCCTTCATGGGAAGTATTCATTTCAAGGGTAAAGGCAGTTGAATACTGGAAGATGGGGTGCATGTAAGACTAGCATTCTTGCCAACTAGAAAGAGGCATAGATCACTTCAGCTGCTAAACTCTGAATCCTCTCTGGTGACCACCAAATGGGATGAGAAAGCCAAAGCATGTGAATATGGAAACTTTGTGAGTAGCATGAAAACTAATTTGATAAAAATGATACAAAATAATGCACATATAGCAAAATATGGGGAAAAGCATAGAGAAGTTCAGAATGCTTGCAACTATTTTTGATCACCCAGCGTGTGCTAGGCTCTGGGGATACTGAAAGAATAGGACAGAGTCCCTGCCCTCGGGGGTGCCAGGCCCAGCTGGAAGCAGACACACACCTACATATCTGATGTTAAGAGATAGTACCCAGTGTGTAGTGGAACAGAATCTTCTGGCTCAGGAGCAGGGACGGTTGATTGCAAGGAACAGAAACTGCCTCAGGCTAACTTAACTGTAATTGGATTCATGTTAAGGACACTGGAGTATCTTTGGGAACTCAGCAGCAGGGTGTTCAGCTGGGGATCTCTCAGAAACCTGGAAGTGAAACGGTTATTCCTCTGTCTCATTCATTCTGGCCCTGCCCCCACCCAGTATCTTGTCTCTACATCTCTGCAAGTCTGTGCCATTTTCCTCCATAAGGCCCTTGGTTCCTATTCCCCCAAAGTCCCAGCATGCACACAGCTTTGGAAGGTACCGGCTCTGCACCCAAATCTAGAAGGTCCTATGTTTCTGGTGCCTAATGTGACCTGCCATTTCAATTTCAAATGCTAGGAGAGGAACAGCAGATCGGCTCTACTAAGTCTATCATTTGTGCCCAAGGGACTTGCCTCTTCTGGGCTGCTGATGGGTGGGGCAACTTCTCCAAGGAGGGGGAGAGGATTGAAGATGAGCATACATGGGCAATTTTAGTTCAATAGGGGACAAAGGGTTAATTCTGGCTGGGGAAGATCGGAAGCTTCTTGAGGCAAATGGAATTTGCATTGGCCTTTAATGATTAGAAGGACATTCTAACCAGGAAGAAGCCAAAGCTCAGAATTGGAAATCCAACAGAGTTTAGGGAAATTGAGACCAGGATGGCTGGAGGGTGATATAAACAGCGTCAGTGCAGAGAGGAAGGAAAAGAGATGGAGGTAAGACAGTATAGTAGGCTTGAGCCAAATTATGGAGGGTTTGAATGTCAGGGCAAGTTTGGCTTCTATTTTGCAGTCTTTGTCCAGTCTCCAAAGGTTTTTAAGCAGGAGCATGGCATTAACCCTTTTCCTTCCATCATCTCCACCTGTAAAACCTCAATGCTGGATCAGTCCAACTGTCTACCTCCTCCCCTCTGCATCTATAAATTCATGGTCTACGTTCTCATTTGGACCCTCGAAGCAACCCAGACATTTTTCTTCATCACCCTAGCCAGTATCTACTTGATGCCCATGCTCATTCATTTGGTTCAGAACTCAGGTAAGGAAGAGGAGTGTTATTGATTGATAAAAATCTCTACGTTATTTTGTGCCCCTAAGTAATTAAACATTACTAACATGATTTCTCCTTGTGCTTCTCTTCTCTGTTTTTGTTTGTTTTGGTTTTGTTTTTTGACTACTATTCCTCTACTAGCCCATAAAATTTCAAATAATTCCATGATTCTCTCCTTGGCCTTCTTTTTTTACTCTACATCCTTTACCTGGGTGATGACATCCATTCCAAAGGCTTCAACTCACACCTCTCCTGCCACACCTCTCTCCTGTCTATTCTTGACACATCTCCAACCCAACTTGACCAAAATTGAATGTCTCCCTTCTGGCGGACATGCTGGTTGCCTGCTCAGTGTCCATTCTCCCCTTCTTCCTTAGTAACAGAGCTCCCATTTTACCATGAATGGCAATGCACCTAGAAAAAAGACTCTTATTCCCCAATCTCCCTTACATCTAGATGTGTCCACGTGACTGATTTCTGATATGTAAGAGGTGTTGTATACGACCTTCTGAAAGTGTCTTAAAGGAATTTGACTCAGCTGGAAGCCATACTATTTTGCTCTTCCCTCTTGTTCCTCTTTCTAGCTGTCTGGAATGCAGTCAGGATTTCTGGAGCTCCAGCAGCTATTTTGGACCATAACTTTGATGATGGAAGTCATATGGTAAAGATGGCAGAGCAGACCGATAGATGCCTGGATCTCTGATGGCTTCTTGGAGCTACCACAGCAGCCCTGGGTTTTCAGTTATAGTCAGTCAAACCTACTTCTAATTAGGTTTCATTCACCCCATAACCATCCTTCCCAAGCTGACTCCTCCTGTGTGTTCCCTACCATTCACCCACCTTTCCAAACCTTGCTTACCCTCCTCACTCCCCCACATCCTAATGCTGTCTCCTTAGTATATCTCAAATGTGTTCCCACTTCTCTATCCCCATCACCAGAGCCTTATTTCAGGTCCTCTTCTTTTCCCTTGTGATGACATTAATTCTTCAGTTGTCTCCTGACTAGTCACTCTGCCTGTCTTGCCTCCTGTAATCTTTCTCCACACTGTTGCTAGAGTTTTCTTTCTCCAGGACAAATCTGATCATGTCACTTCATTGCTGAAAGTCCTTCAGTGGCTCCCCACCGCCATATTAATAATGACAGCTATCATACATCAAGAGCATGGTAAATGGGAAACACTGTGCTAAGCACTTCAGAAGCATTTATATTCTCACAATTGCCCTTTGGGGTAGGTACTATCATCTCCATTTTATGGATGAGGAAACAGACACTTAATGCAGATAAATAACCTGCCAAAGGTCACTAAGTTAATAAGTGGAGAAGCAGAGACTGGAACAACCTCTGTCTAAACCCAAAGCCTCTCCTTTTATGGCAGTGCTCCTTTAGGATACAGTCCAAACTCATTAGCATGACAAACCAGGCCCTTTGTGATCTGGCCTTTGCTTAACTTCAGCCTTCTCTTGCACTATTCCAGAAGTAGAGTTTGAAGATATTATTGATGAATTTGCTTCCATTAAAGCCAGGAAAGTAAAATTATAATAAACTCTGTTTCTGGTGCAGACAAAATATTTAAACTTGATGTGAACTTTAATATGCCCACTTTTCAAAGTTTCAGTATATTTTCAACTACTTTAATGGTTTGGAAAAATTAGCCATGAAAAATTTAAAAATGTGTATATAGGGATTTGCATTTTTCCTTTTGTGTCAGGCTCCAATATTTCTTGGCAACAACAGTCAGATCCTGTCTTTATTCAAAATCTTGATATTTTGTTTATCATAGATTTCATATTAATTTTTATTTTTTAGATGTTGCATTAAATGTTGTTTACCTTGATGATTAGGTTTTTGGGCACCTCCTTAAATTTTGTGCCCAAGGCAAGTGTGTCACTCACCTCATGCTACAATCCTGGCCCTGCTCATCAGCCATATGGGACCATTTGCAGCCGTCTGAACACACAGTGATTAGTCTTACTTCCCCTATTCTTGTCATTCTTGCTTAGCACATGTGGGTACTTCATAAATATTTGTGGATACATGAATGATGCTTTTCCTCTTGGCCTTAACACCCTTTGGTTTCTCATCCCCCTGCCCATTGCCTTAATAACTCCTACTTGGGCTTTTCAAGACTGAACTGGAGTGTCACCTCTACCAGGAAGCTTTCCCTAACTGCCCCTGCCCCCTTCCCTCCTGACATCCTCGAAGTCTGGGTTAGGAGCTTCTCCATTTACTCAGTGCACTCTGAGCTCACCTTGGAAAAGACATTGCTTACCATGTTCTGAGATTCCTTGTTACTTGCTCTGCGTCATGACTCTACTTGTGAGCCCCTTAAGAACCAAGACCATGGCTTTCTCATTTCTGTATACTCAGCCTCCAAAGCACCTACTAGGGAGCATGCTCATAGGACGGATGGATGGATGGATGGATGAGTGAAATGAGATGTGCTTTAAGATATAACTGGCAGCAGACTGGAAGGGGAGTCTCTATTGAAGGAGAGAGAGAGACTTATGAGGGACCTTTGCCAGAATCCAGGCAAGAGTTGATCAGGGACTAGACTAAGGCAGTGGCAGTAGGTTGGATTTAAGAGACATTTTAGAGGAAGAATCAATGGAATTTGGTTGGAAATTAAGTGGATGGAGAAAAAGAACTCGAAGACAACTGAGGTTTTGCAGTTGAGTGAGCAGGAATATGGGGGTTCCATTAACAAAGACAGGCAGTGCAGGAGGAGCAAGCTGTATGCCTATCACCTACATGGGCATTGACCCAGAGAATGGAGAGGATACCTACAATCAGATTCTTATTAGATAGATGAGGCCTTAATCAGTATTGTTCATTGACATCCTAAATTGTTCTCCATGCCATTCCACTTTTCTCTATCGCCTGATGCTCCTCCAGTCTGGCCCTTGTCAGAATTAGGCTTTTGCCTAAATTCCTGCCACCGCCTCCTAATTGGTCTACCCACCTCCAACTTTCCTATCCTTACTTTATCCACCATTCTGCAGCCAAGCCAAATTAAACTACTCTCTGCTTAAAATCTTTCATCAGCTCCCCATAGGCTTGTGGATGACATGCTGATTCCTGAGCAGGATCCCTCAGTCCTTTCATGATCTAGCCCTTGCCTACCTCTTCCACCCCACCTCTTAACACTCTCGCTGCTCATGGCTGTGCTTAGGCTTCCTGAACTTGTGATTCCTCATTGTGCCCTGCCCTTTCTCTTATCTCCAGGCCTTTGCACATGCTACTTCTTCCACCTCAAACTCTCCCCCTCTTGCCTTTGCAGGCAATCACTACCCTTCAAGTCTAAATATTCCTTTCTAGGAGACTTCCCCTAGCCATAGCCTAGACTTGGCCCTCTGCTCTATGCTCATATAACATCCTGTTCTTTCTCCATCCTGCTAGTTCCCTCTTCAGTATCCATGTGGATGTGATGACTAGAGTAACACTGGCCATCTTAAAATCAGGTGGTACCCTTGAGGATAGATGTCACACACTAAAGATGGGAAAGCAGAAAGACAGAACAAGCTTGAGACACTGATGGCATTGAAGCTGCACACAATCTTGTAATCCCCACCTCTGGACTTCTTTTACATTAGAGAAAAATGCCCCTTAAGTTGTCAAGCTACTATTTCTCAGGTCTCTGTTACTAGCAGCCAAATGCAATCCTGAGAGAGTGTTCATCACACTCTTTTCTCATCACTTGTACAATGTGTGTCTTGTAACCCATAGTGTTTCCCAGTCCTCAGCCCAGGTCTTAGCACATAGTAAGAGCTCAACTATTATTTATTCATGAATGAATATATTTACATAACATACTCTCCACTTTGGGTGAGAAAGAGCCACCCTATTCTTCTCCTGAAGTTTTGAGACCACTTGTTTGAAGGAAGAGGCTAGGGAAGAGGAGCGCTGACCCCAGAATGCCCTTTTAGGCTGGGACAAGAGGCACTGCTGCTGGCTGTGCTGCCCTGGCAAAGCAGGGGAGGCTACCTGTGGGGGAGAGTAACAGGTGGCAGCAGCAGGAAGCTTGGAGATGGTAAGTCCTTAAGATCTGCTAGTGGATCCAGATGTACTGTTTGGAGAGCAGTGTAGTTGTTGAGGCCCCAGGGCACACTCACCTCTTCTCTATTTACATTTGTTCCTTAGGTGATCTAATCAGCCGCATGGCTTTAAATACTATCCATATGCTTATACTTCCAAATGTATTTATTCAGTCTGGACCTCTTCCCTGAACTCCTCTAGAAACCCCATATTTCCAACAACCTACTGAACATCTCCACATAGGGGTGAAATGACTTACAGTGAGCAAACTGAGCTGATATGTACTCCACACTAGTTCCTCTCGCAGTCCGCCCCATATTAGTTAATGGAGCCTCTGTTCTTCCAGTTGCTCAGGCCAAAAACCTTGTGCTGTCCTTGACTCCTTTCTTTCCCTCATATCTACATGGATTCTGTCAACAAGTCCTGTTGGCTCTACCTTCAAAATACATTTGGAATATAACCACTTCTTACCACATTTACCATCCTGGTTCAAGCATCATCTTCAGCCTGAATTACTGGAGTGGTCTCCTAACTGGCCTCTCTGCTTCTGTCCTTGCCACCTCACTGTCTGTTCAAACACAGAAGCCAAAGTGACCATGTTAAAGCACAAGTTTGATCAAGTCCCTCATCTGCTCAAACCACCAATAGTGCCTGTGGTGGGCAGAATAATGGCCCCCCAAAGATGTCCACATCCTAATCCCCAGACTGTGTGAGTATGTTATGTTACACGGCAAAAGGGAATTAATGTTGCCGATGGAATTAAGGTCACTAATCAGCTGACTTTAAGATAGGGAGATTATTCTGGATTATCCAGTTGTGCCCAATGTAGTCACAAGAGTTCTTAAAAGTGGAAGAGGGAGGCAGAAGAAAAGATCAGACTGATATGATGTGAGAAAGACTCAACCCATCATTGCTGGCTTTGAAGACGGAAGTGGGCTAGGAGCAAGGTATATGGGCAGCCTCTCGAAGCTGGAAAAAGCAAAGAAATGGACTCTCCCCTAGACCCTCCAGAAAGGAATGCAGTCCTGCCAACACCCTGATTTTAGTGAATACGGTTGGACTTTTGACCCCCAGAACTGTAAGATCATACATTTGTGTTGTTTTAAGCCACTAAGTTAGTAGTAATTTGTTACAGCAGTCATAAGAAACTAATACAGTTCCCTCTCTCACTCAAGGTAAAAGCCAAAATCCAACAGTGAAGTCCAAGATTACAAATGACCCGGCTCTGTTACCTCTGGGGCCCCACCTCCCACTTTCCACCTTATTCACTCTTCAGCCACACCACCTTCTTACTCCAGGCACACAGCTTTGTAGAATGAATGCAGGATTTTGAAACACTTCATTTTCCAGAAGAGACAGGAGAGGTGACTTGCCCATGGTCCCCCAACAGGGACTTGAACCCAGGACTCCTGCCCAACTACCAGTAGGTTACTATTGTGCTTAGCTTTTACTTCAGCTTCCTCTCCAAGAAAGTCTTGTGGTTAACTCTCCCCTGGCCTACCAAAGTGTTTAAATTCCCTTCCAATGAGGGAATCTTTATGTTGACCATATTATTTCTTGCCAGAAGAGTTCTTGCTGTGTGAAATTCAAATGACAGAAACATTTTCCTTTTTAAAAGCTGAGGAAGAAATTTTCAGGGCATCATATTGTACTGATCAAGACAGGCAGATTCCTTAGGACAAAAAGAAAGGCCCAGCTTTCCTTCAGCCCAGGAGCTGTCCTGTGTGGATTCCTGTTTATGCCCTGGGATGTAGAGTAAGCTACATGGAAACCTGGACACATTGCTGGCAGTATCAATCTGAGTACAAACGGCCCTCCTTTTGTGCTGACCTGGCATTCATATTTCCAAATGAGCAGGTTGGATTGGTTAGCTTGCGGCCGCTGAGTGGAGGGCCCCCACTGGACATTTGTGCTGAGTCACCTCAGAGCTGATCAGCTTCCCTTGTATACATCTGATGTATGTTACAGGCTGCTCTGGGACTGATCTCTGGTCCAGTCAGCTCTGGCCACGAGAGCAGAGGTGGCTTCCCCTACAAGGCTTGTGGGTGGGTACCAGCCTGGTGGATATAGCAGGCCTATTATGTTGTTTGAAATTTTTTTTTTTTTTTTTTTTTTGGTCTGCCTGGCCTTCTTTTCTTTTGGGAACTTCTTTTAGGTTGAGCTTCTGGTGTTCTCAATTCCAGCCCTTCCCCCTGCCTCAAGGATAGGCACATGACCGGTGTCTGGCCAATGTATAGTACCCAATTCCTTTGACAATAATGATTGTTCTAGAGAGGATGTGCATGGGACCTAAGCAGGAACAATCAGAATCCAACCGGAAGAACAATATACAGATTGTAGGAAATAGACTCTCTCTTTCTGTTGGGATGGCTAAACTGGGAGAGCGTCAATCTGGAGTTGCCCAGTGGAGAGCACTGGTTTGTGCAGGAAGCTAAGCAGAGTCAAGCAAGGATGAGAAGCGAAAGAAGAGATGGTTCTTGAGATGGTGAGTCCCTGGGTCAAGTGCTGCAGGCAGTTTTCTTTTTTTGTTTTTACTTATTTATTTATTAGATACGATTAATATTTATTTATTGAAGTGACATTGGTTTATAACATAATATAAATTTCAGGTATACATCATTATATTTCGATTTCTGTGTTGATTAGATCATGTTCACCACCCAAAGACTAATTACAATCCATCACCACACACATGTGCCTAATCACTCCTCTCACCCTCCTCCCTGCCTGCTTCCCCTCCGGTAATCACCAATCCAGTCTCTGTCTCTATGTGTTTGTTTGTTGTTGTTTTTAGCTTCTATTTATGCGTGAGATCATATGGTATTTGACTTTCTGTCTCTGACTTATTTTGCTTAGCATAATACCCTCAAGGTCCATCCATGTTGTCGCAAATGGCAAGATTTCATCCTTTTTTATGGCTGAGTAGTATTCCATTGGGTATATATTACCACATCCAGGCTCTGTTTTCTGTTGTTTTTTCTTGGATTATCTGAGCCACCCCACTGCCCTTCCCAGCAATGTGAACCAGTACATTCCCTTCCTGCTGTATTGCAGGCATATATTGTGTTTCTGTCACTTGCTCCCAAAGGAGTCTGGCTAATGTGAGGCCTTAGGTAGGAAGAAACTGACAGGGCCACCTGTCACAGACAAGAGAGGACTTAGAACCCATTCCTGCAGAGATTAATGCTACAATTCCCTCAAAGGGGTCTTTGGAGGGCCTGGCCTGGGACATGCCCAAAATGTAAGTATATATTTGGCTTCTGAATGTTCCTCATTGAAATCGGATCCTATTATTCCCTATCCCCTTCCCTCTTAAAACACTTTAGTGGCTTCCATGGCTGTTAGGATAAAGGCCACAATCCTCATCAGGCCTGCGAGGCCTGAGCTCCAAGGTCTGGACCAGGAGTCTGCAAACTTTTGCTGTAAAGGGCAGAGAGTAAATGTATTAGGCTTTGTGTGCCATAACATCTCTAAGGTAATTGCTCCACTCTGTCACTGCAGCTGAAAGCAGCCATGGGCAGTAAGTAAACAGATGAGTGTGCCTGCACTCCAATAAAACTTTATTAAAATAGGCAGTGGGCTGTAATTTGCTGACTCCTGCTCTAGAAGGTCTGGAACTTTGCCCCCTATTCACAACCCAACCTCATTGGCCTCCTCTCAGAATCTTCATGCTCCAACCCGCAGGGTCTTCCCTCACAGGGCTCCCAGCCTGGCATATTCTCCTGAACCTCCGTGTGGTTAACCCCTACCACCACCTAGATCATGGTTCAAATGTCGCTTCCTCGGGGAAGTCTTCCCTGACACCCTGACACTGGGCCAGATTCCTCTAGTACACACTTTCCTAAGGCACTCTACCTCTCCTTCATGGTATTTTGTATCATAGTTGTAATTTTCAGCATTTTCATGTTGATTTGCTGTCTTCTGTTAAAAAGCAAAATTCAACTGAGTAAATTTTAAAGATGCTATTGGCTTTAGTCAACGATTCATGAATCAGGCAGCATCCCCTCTAGCAGATAGAAAGGAGCTCCAAGGAGCTGTACAAAATAAAAGACTTTTATAGGCAGAAGGGAGCAGAGACAAGGAAGTTACAGCAGCAAAAAGCAGACTGGGTAGTAAGGTCACTTTCCTTTAGTGGAGGGCAGGGATCTATCAGGCAGATTACCTGACCAGTGCTGACCAGGTAATTCCTGATTGACTGGTTTAAGATTCTATTTCTGAGAGAGAAAAAACTGTAATTAAAGCAAGTATTAAGTCTCAGTTTGGTGATGTGGGGCTTAGCATAAGTGACCCCATTTGGGGCCTGTTTTGTTTTTAATACTCCCCACTAGACACAAGGACAAGGCCCTGTCTGTTTTATTCAGCACCTAGCATAGTGCTTAGTGCACGGTAGTAGCTAAATATGCATTTGCTGGAAGAAAGAGAGAGAAAGGAGGAAGAGGAGGAGAGAGAAAGATAGAGGGAAGAAAGGAAAGAATGAATCAGTCCTCTGAATTTGCCTGTTAAATGGCTGAGCATTCAAAAGGAACAAAAATCAATGGGATATTTTTCTTACCAGTGCATTTTTGAAATCAGGAGAAAATGAAGAATTGTGTAGATTACACAACAATGGCACTCCACCTTGCCTATTCAGACATTTGGTAGCCTTTGGTGCTTGGGGATGTTCCCTGGAGGGGACATCACATCTCTGGTCTGACTGTGGAATTGGCAGGAACTTCTCCCTGCAGCCCTTTCTCCCAACACCCTGACATTCCCACATTGCCTTCCGTATGTCCAGGTTCCCCATAGGGATGCACATCAAGGTCACTTCTCCCGAAGTGCTCTTTCCCAAAGATACTCAGGCTTCCTGGGGTCAGATCCCAGCTCCAGGACTAGATGGTTGTATGAACTTGAGCAAGTCATTTGAACTCTCCAACCCTCAGTTTCCTCTGTGTGAAATGAGGAGAATAAAATTACCCATGACATAGAGTTATCAGGAGAATTTAATGAGATAATATGTAGAAAGTACTTAATATAAAATCTGACACACACTTAGTGTCAATAAATCAACTATTATTAGCTGAATTTTAGAAAAAGAAAAATCTGATTATCTGATTGAAGCAGTCAAGCCTGTCCTTAAAATATGTGGGGTCAGGGCTAGAGTACAAGTGGTCTAAATGTTTGAAAATTATAAATCAAGCTGTTGAATAAAAGGTGCCTTCTGACTTTACATTGGCAAATATGGCTTCATAATGGCAAAATTTTTTAAAAATTGGAAAACTCCAGTTTTTATGTGACTGAAAGTTGGCAAAATATCAGATAACTGAATTTAATTATTATTGTACATGTGCTATTGATGGCCCAGAAATATTTATATTGTAACAAAGACTTCTACTTAACCCCCGGGGAATCCCTGGGATGAATGGGGTCTTAAAAGGCAATTTTGAGCCGTGAAGACGAGCAACGCCTCTTGACCCCGCTGTCCCTTACTGCCCACCACACATCAGAAGAACGGGATTCTTCAGCTGGGCATACTCATTCTGACTCTGCACTCTATACACTTTTGCTAAGCAGCAGTAGAACCACAATTGTTAAGTAACAAAAAAACCTAACAATCAAATGTTTTTTTTTTACCATTTTTTTAATTGATGTCTTAATAGTTTATAACACTGTGGGGTTTTAGTTCTACATTTTTGTTTGTCCGTCACCTTGTGGATGTAACCCTTCACCCCTTGTGCCCACCTCCCACCCCCCACTCCCCTTCCCCTTGGTAACCACCAATCAGTTCTCTCTGTCCGTGTGTTCACTTATATTCCATATATGAGTGAGTTCATGCAGTGTCTGTCCTTCTCTCTCTGGCTTATTTCACTTAACATAATACCCTTTAGGTCCATCCATGTTGTTGCAAATGGGACAATTGTGTCTTTTCTTATGGCTGAGTAGTATTCCATTGTATGTATATACCACATCTTCTTTAACCACTCATCAGTCGAGGGACACTTGGGTTGCTTCCACTTCTTGGCTATAGTGAATAATGCTGCAGTGAACATAGGGGTGCATACGCCTCTTGTGATGGTTGATTTCATGTCCATTGGGTAGATGCCCAAGAGTGGGATTGCTGGATCATACGGTATTTCTATTTTTAATTTTTTGAGGACTCTCCATACTGTTTTCCATAGAGGCTGCACCAGTTTGCATTCCCACCAGCAGTGAATGAGGGTCCCCGTTTCTCCACAACCTCTCCAACATTTGTTGTTATTTGTCTTTGTGATTATAGCCATTCTAACCGGTGTAAGGTGATATCTTAGTGTAGTTTTGATTTGCATTTCCCTGATGATTAGTGATGTTGAACATCTTTTCATGTGTCTATTGGCCATCTGTATCTCTTCCTTGGAAAAATGTCTGTTCATATCCTCTGCCCATTTTTTGATCGGGTTGTTTGTTTTTTTGTTGCTCAGTTGTATGAGATCTTTATATATTACTGAGATTAATCCCTTGTCGGACAAACGATTTGCAAATATTTTCTCCCAGCTGGTGGGTTGTTTATTCATTTTGATCCTGGTTTCATTTGCCTTGTAGAAGCTCTTTAGTCTGATGAGGTCCCACTTGTTTATTTTTTCTTTTGTTTCCCTTGTCCAAGTAGACATGGAATCTGAAAGGATCCCTTTATGTCCAATCTCAATTAGTGTACTGCCTATATTTTCTTCCAGGAGTTTTATAGTTTCAGGTCTCACTTTCAGGTCCTTGATCCATTTTGAACTGATTTTTGTATATGGCGATAGGAGATGGTCTACTTTCATTCTTTTGCATGGTGCTGTCCCAGCACCATGTATTGAATAGACTTCCCTCTCTCCATTGTATGTTCTTTGCTCCTTTGTCGAAGATTAGCTGTCCATAGGTGTGTGGTTTTATTTCTGGGCTTTCAATTCTGTTCCATTGATCTGTGTGTCTATTCTTATACCAGTACCATGCTGTTTTGATTACTATAGCTTTATAGTATATTTTGAGATCAGGGATTGTGATGCCTCCAGCTTTGTTCTTTTTTTTCAGAATTGCTTTAGCTATTCGGGGTCTTTTGTTGCCCCATACGAATTTCAGTAGTTTTTGTTCTATTACCGTGAAGAATGACATTGGGATTCTGATTGGGATTGCATTGAATCTGTAGATTGCTTTAGGTAGAATGGACATTTTAACTATATTTATTCTTCCAATCCATGTGCATGGAATATTTTTCCATTTCTTTATGTCCTCCTCGATTTCTTTCAATAGTGTCTTATAGTTTTCATTGTATAGGTCTTTTACCTCCTTGGTTAAATTTATTCCCAGATATTTTATTCTTTTTGTTGCAATTGTAAATGGGATTGTCTTTTTGAGTTCTCTTTCTGTTGTTTCATCGTTAGTGTATAGAAATGCAATTGATTTTTGTAAGTTGATTTTATACCCTGCCACTTTACTGTAGTTGTTGATTATTTCTAGTAGTTTTCGGATGGAATGTTTTGGGTTTTCTATGTATAAGATCATGTCGTCTGCAAATAGTGAGAGTTTCACTTCTTCATTGCCTATTTGGAGTCCTTTTATTCCTTTTTCTTGCCTAATTGCTCTGGCCAGAACTTCCAGTACTATGTTGAATAAGAGCGGTGAGAGTGGGCACCCTTGTCTTGTTCCTGTCCTCAAAGGAATGGCTTTCAGTTTTTCCCCGTTGAGTAGGATGTTTGCTGTGGGTTTGTCATATATGGCCCTTATTATGTTGAGGTACTTCCTAACAATCAAATGTTTTAAATCTTTATTTCCTGATGATAGCAGAGTTTCAGGGAAGTATTTTGACAAGTAACTTAATAAACATATCAAAATAAAACAGAACTAATGAAAGAAGGATAAGATACTGATCTGCAGAAAATGCCAACACTATTTTTTTAAAGTCAGAAAAAAATCACTAAGATATATTGCTCATAAATGCCTACTAAAAGCCTTTTTAAAATAAAGGGACCATTAACTGGCACCCTACAACAGGCTAGGCCCTCAAATAAAAATTGAAGTATAGAATTCCCATTTTACAGAGAGGAAATGGAGGAACAGAGAGGCTAAGCAGCTTGCACAAGATCACACAGCTACCAAGTGGCAGGGGCAGTATTCCAAGCCAGATTCATTTGTGTCCAGATTCTGACCTGGTGACCACCATGGCACACTGGCTCTTTGCTCCCTTCCACCTCACATCCAGAGGAACCAAGTAATCAACATTAGTAAAGAAAAATTCAGTAGGACCCCTGGCTGACCATCATTCTCCTGCTTCCTCTTCAGGTTCCCCAAAAAGACAAATAAGTCTTATTGACATTATGCAAAGAGTTAATAATCATGTGTTGAAGTGTTAGGTTATAGGATGTTGTAAAGCAACACTTACTGACCCACCCTTTCCTATTGAGTAAAAACCTGACCACTGAACTTTGAAGTATCTCCTCCCTCTAATTACAAAGGGTTGGCTTGCTTCATCTTACTTTTGAAGACCAAGGAGCTTTACAAGGTTACTGCAAGTTGAAAAAGTGCCAACACGGCCTTGAGTAATAAGATGGGGACATATGTTGTAGTGCTATGAAGATATTGACAGTAGCTTGATGTTTTGTCGATATCTTTATGATTAATGAGATTTTTAACAGATTTATTGAGATATTTTTCACATACCAAAAAATTCACCCATTTAAAGTGTACAGTTGATTAGCTTTTAATATATTCAGAGTTGTGTCACCCTCACCACAATCTCATTTTAGAACATTTTCACACTCTAAAAAAAAACCCATACCCAGTAGCAGTCACTCTGTATTTCCTCCCACCCCATCCCAGGCAACCACTAACTACTTTCTCTCTCTGTGTGTTTGCTTACTCTGGATATTTCATGTAAAAGGGATCAGATAATATGTGATTTTTGTTACTGGCTTCTTGAACTTAGCATGTTTTCAAAGTTCATCCATGTTATAGCATGCATCAGTATTTCATTCTTTTTTATGCCCAAATAATATTCATTGTGTGGAAATACAATTCATTTATGCATTTATCAGTTGTTAAACATTTAGGTTTTTCCATTTTTTGGCTATGACGAATAATGCTGCTATGAACATTTGTGTACAAGTTCTTGTGTGGACATCTGTTTTCATTTCTCTTGGATATATACCTATGAGTACAATTGCTGGGTCGTATGGTAGCTCTATGTTTAATCTTTGGAGGAACTGCTAGACTGTTTTTCAAAGCAGTTGCACCGTTTTACATTCCCGACAGCAGTGTATGAGGGTTCCAATTTCTCCACTTATTTGCCATCACTTGTCATCTTGATTTTAGCCATCCTAATGGATGTGAGGTAGTATCTCATTGTAGTTTTGCTGTGCATTTCCCTAATGTCTAATGATGATCTTCTTTGGAGAAATGTCTGTCCAAATCCTTTGCGCATTTTTAAATTGGGCTATTTGTCTTTTATTGTTAAGTTGTAAGAGTTCTTTATGTTTCTGGATACAAGTCCTTCTGAGATGTATGATTTGCAAATATTTTCTCCCATTCTATGAGTTGTCTTTTCATGTTCTTGATAGTGTCCTTTGATGCATGAAAGTTTTCAATTTTGATGAAGTCAAATTTATGGTTTTTTCTTTGATTGCTTGTGCTTTTAGTGTCACACCTAAGAAACCATTGCCTAACCAAAATTCATGAAGATTTACTCCTATGTTTTCTTTTAGAAATTTTAGAGTTTTAGCTCTTATATTTAGGTCTATAATCCATCTTGAATTAATTTTTGTGTATGGTGTGAGGTAGAGATCCAACTTCATTCTTTTTCATGTAGATATCCAGTTGTCCCAGACCATTTGTTGAAAAGACTGTTCTTTCCACCATTGAATTGTCTTGTACCCTTTTCAAAGATCAATTGACTATAAATGCCAGTTTATTTCTGGCCTCTCAATTCTATTCTATTGATCTGTTTGTCTGTCCTATGCAAGTACCACTCTATCTTGATTTTGGTAGCTTTGCAGTAGATTTTGAATTCAGGAGTCCTCCAATTTCGATCTCATTCAAGATGGTTTTGGCTATTCTGGGTTTCTTGCATTTTCATATGAATTTTAGGATCAGTTTGTCAATTTCTGTGAAAAAGGCAAGTGAAGTTTTGATAGAGATTACAGATTGAATCTGTAGATCAATTTGGGGAGTATTGCCATTTTAACAATGTTAAGTCTATCAATCCATGAATATGAGATGTCTTCTCATTTGTTTAGACCTTTGATTTCTTTCAGTAATGCTTTGCACTTTTCAGTATAGCAGTCTTGTACTTCTTTGTTAAATTTATTCCTAAGTATTTTTTTTTCCTGAGGAAGACTTGCCCTGAGCCAACATCTGTTGCCAATCCTCCTCTTTTGCTTGAAGATTAGCCTTGAGCTAACATCTGTGCCAGTCTTCCTCCACTTTGTACGTGGGACACCACCACAGCATAGCTGGTGAGTAGAGTAGGTCTGCGCCCGGGATACAAAACTGCAAACCCGGGCTACCGATGTGGAGCATGCGGAACCCTAACCACACGGCAATGGGGCTGGGCCCTATTCCTAAGTATTGTATTCTTTTTGTGCTATTATAAATGGGATTCTTTTTTTTTTTTTTTTTTGGTGAGGAAGATTAGCCCTGAGCTAACATCTGTTGTGAATCTTTCTCATTTTGCTGAGGAAGACTGGCCCTGGGCTAACATCCGTGCCCATCTTCCTCTACTTTATATGTGGGATGCCTGCCACAGCATGGCTTGATAAGCGGTGCATAGGTCTGCACCCAGGATCCGAACCTGCGAACCCTGGGCCGCCCAAGTGGAGCATGTGAACTTAACCACTACACCATCAGGCTGGCCCCGGGATTCTTTTCTTCATTTCATTTTCAGGTTATTCATTGCCAGACAACTTATTTCCATGGATTGATTTTGTATCCTGCCACATTGCTGAACTTGTTTATTAATTCAATTTTTTTAGTGGATTCCTTATGATTTTCTACATACATGATAGTGTCATCTGCAAATAGAGATAGTTTTACTTTTCCTTTCCAGTCTCAATGCCTTTTATTTCTTTTTGTTACCTAATTGCCTAGGCTAGAACATGTAGTACAATGTTGAATAGATGTGGCAAGGGCAGGCATCCTTTTCTTCCTGACCTTAGTAAGAAAGCATTTAGTCTTTCCCCATTAAGTATGATGTTAGTTGAGGGTTTTTGGCAGGTGTCCTTTATCAGATTGAGGAAACTCCTTTCTATTCCTAGTGTGTTGATACTTTTAGTATTTACTTCCATATCTCTAAGAATGTGCTTGTATTGCTACTTTTTATTTTTTCATTTTTAGGTGCTATTTATTGAAGTCTTAATATGGAAGGAGAAGATTTAGCTCTTTCCTTCCCCCACAGTCTAATTCACACATTAAAATTACAGTCTACTTTTGGTTAGGTCAATATTTAGGTTTAACATCATTAAGATCATATATAACTGTTTGAATTCACTTCTGTAGTAAAGTAAGTATTTTTCCTTTTCTGTATAACTTTTAATATTCTTTGGAGGTAATTGTTTCATCATTTCCTTAGTTTTCTAAGTACTTTATACTAATTCAACCCCAATCTCTGTGCCAGTTATCTCCACTGCCACTCAGTACATTCATTCACATCATCTTCTTGAAAGTATCCCTTCTAGAGTCTTCTGATGGGCTATGATCTGAACTAGTCACTTTACATCTGGTGCCTAATATCCTCCAGGGTCCTCCCACAATCACCATCTTGGATTCCTTTCACCTCTCCTACTTTTGGTATCCTTTTTCCTATCTTTCATGTCTTCCTCTTTACTATTTACTCCCTCATTTTGATAAAGCACATTTTCTAGTACCTTCCAAAGAAAGAGTGTGTGGAAGGTAAAATTTTGAGAACTTGCATATATGAAAATGTCTTTATTTTGTCCTCATACTTGATTATAATTTGACTGGGTAGAGAAATAATTTCCCTTCAGAATTTTGAAGATATTGCTTCACTGCATTATAGTGTTATGATTGGGAAGTCTGAGGCCATTTTTATTTGGTGCGTTGGCATGTGATCTGTTTTTGCCCCCTGGGAGCTTGTAGGGTCTTCTCTTTGTTCCTGGACTTCTGAAATGTTACATTACGGACCTCAGCAAGAGTCTATTTTCACCCATTGTGCTCAGTACCCATAGGCTTTCAACCAAAAGCATATCCTTCCATTGATGGATTCCTCCCCTTGATTTTCTTGGTTTCCTCTTCCTGGAACTCCTGTTATTTGGAGGTTGGACCTCCTTGTTTGCTCTGCTGATTTTCTTTCTGTTTCTCTATAACTTTCCAATTCTTTTTGCTTTGTTTCCTAGGAGTGCTCCTCAACTTTTTCTTCCAGCCTTTCTGCTTGTGTTTTTAATTTCTGAAATAATGCTATCCATTTCCTAGAGATTTTTTTTTTTTCCTGTTCTTTGAATGCTTCTCTTCCCCCATTTTAATAGAACCCAGCTCTTGTATCACGGATGCAGTATCTTCTAATTCTCTGAGTTAGGATCATTTTTGAAGTTGTATTCTCTCTGCATAGTTTCTTCTAGGTTCCTTTTTAATAGTTTGTTTTGGTCTCTACTTTTATACTAAAGCCTTTTCTCAGCAGTCAAGTAATCCTTGTTGTCTACACATATTTAAGAGAGGTGGGCCAAAAAGCTGATGAGATCTTTGAGTATGTTGGTGGGCTTGTAGATTTTGAGCTTTGCTATAGAATCACCTGAGTCAGCCATTCTCAGAGAAATTGCTCATGTTGTATCTTTGGCCATTTCCTCATGGACAGGTCAGATTCCCCAGAGAATGCTCTTGAATTCTCCTGCCTTGAAGGAGTAGACCAGAATGGCAGGGTTCTGTGAACTGAATGAGGGCAGAAGTCAGGAGGAATCTCAGAAATTTGTGTGCATACATTATTAATTGTCCGTGTTTTCACTGCAGCACTCCTGTCCACAGCTGTGTTTTACACTCTCCAAGCGTTATACCTCCAGTCTTGCCAGGATGAGAGAGGCCATCACCAGCAATGTGGAGTGAGAGAAGGAGATCTATTTCTCAAACAGCTTTCTACCAGTCCTCCTCCTATTGGTCTCCCACCTTCACCTCATTTCTAAAGGTACTTGGTGCCACCTCTTCTTGAGTCTTCTGAATTTTCTCCATATTCCACTATATCAGGATGGCTCTTAGCTCTCCCCACTGCCAGTTTAGGAATTGGCTTCCTGGTGTCTGTTAAGTTAGTTAACACTCATCGTCAGTTTCCAGGATTTTGGTGTTGTCTCCTAGCCAACTCCCTCTGTCTTTGTGGGTTTAGATCTTATGAAAAATTCCCTTAATATAGTTTTAAGAGAAGGAAAATTAAATTCTTGGGATCAATCCACTGTCTTTACCTGGGGATCTGATAACCATCTATTTTTTAAATACCAAATGAAAGGTGAATGGAGTGAAGGCCTTTTTCCTCCTCATACTCTTTTTTTCCCCTTGGATTACATTACTCTATCCTCTTCCAACTTATGTCTAAAATCTTTGATTATTTATTCTTGGTTTTCTTGGCTGCCTCCTCTTCCTCTCTCTGTCCCCTAAATGATAGGGACCTCCAGATTTTGGTCCTCAGTACTCTTATCTGACCTTTTCATCCTTCAGGTCTCCAAAAGCCATCATCTCAGAATGGTCTTTCCAGACCATACTTTCTAAGTTGCTCACCAACCCCATTACTCTGTCTCGTCTCCCTCATTATTTCCTTCATAGCCCTCATCGCTATCTGAAATTGTTTGACTTGTTTATTCTCTGTCTCTTCCATCATAATGCAGACTCCATGAGGGCAGGAACTGCATCTGTCTTGTTCACTGCTGTATCAAACAGTACCTGCCAGGTACAAAATAGGTATTCAGTAATACTATCTGAATCAATGAGTGAAAGATCTGGCCTCTCCCTATATTTCTTCACCTCCATCTTAGATGTCTTCCCTCTCCATTCCTATGTTCATCATGCCTAACCATCAGCAGTACCCTTGAATACTAAGACTTTACACCTCAGGGCCTTTGCAAAAGCAGTTTTCTCATAATGGAGTGCCCTTGCCTTCCTGCCAGACTCCTGCTTTGTTTTGAAGACTCTCTATCCCCTCCCCAGGCATTCTGACACCGCTTCCTTTGAACCTCAGTGTTCTTGGTACATACTTTTATCCTTTTTAAAAAAATTATTTTATTGAGGTCATGTTGGCTTATAACATTGTGTAATTTCAGGTGTACATTATTATGTATCAGTTTCTGTATAGACTGCATCGTGTTCACCACCAATAGTCTAGTTTTTACCCATCGCCATACATTTGAGCCCCTTTTGCCCTCTCCCCACCCCCTTCCCCTCTGGTAACCACTAATCTGTTCTCCTTATCCATGTGTTTGTTTATTTGCCACATATGAGTAAAATCATACGGTGTTTGTCTTTCTCTGTCTGGCTTATTTCGCTTAGCATAATACCTTGAAGATTCATCCATATTGTTGCAAATGACATCATTTTGTCTTTTTTATGGCTGAGTAGTATTCCACTGTGTGTATGTGTATATATATATATACCACATCTTCTTTATCCAGTCATCAGTCAATGGGCACTTGGATTGCTTCCACATCTTGGCTATTGTGAATAACACTACAATGAACATAGGGATGCATAAATCTCTTTGAATTGTTGATTTCATGTTCTTTGGACAAATACCCAGGCTTGGGATAGCTGGATCATGTGGTATTTCTCCTTATATCCTTGACTCTGTCACTCTACAAGGTCCTTTAATTTGCTAATATGCCTGTCATTCCAACTAGACTGTGTTTCTTGAGGGCAAGGACTACATGTTTTCTGTCTTTATAATTCCAGGCCCAGGAAGTCAAAGTGTGTTGAATGAATGATTTGGATACATATGGTATATGTGAACTCTTTTGGGTAGAAGAGCACACTCAAATTTTATGACCACTAACTCTGAAAGGCACATCTGTGGGCATGTTTCTTATACAAACTGAAGAGGAGTTTTGACAATTAATGGATTCATTGACAGGTGTTGGCTTATTAATAGCCTTGTTGGGCTTTATACATGCATATTTAAAAGAAATTCATTTGAGGACCTGAATTTTCTTAAATGCTTGAATGCATTGATCAAATAAACCCGTGGTTGTCAAAATTCCTCTTTTCCTGGAACTCTATAGAAATTGACCTAGATGTTCATTCAATCCTCAGAAATTCTGTTCTCATTTGTGCTAAAGCTACTTTCCTCAAACCACACATGGGCTCTGAGAACTTTGGGTCAATAGGTGGAAGATGCTCATGTGTTTCAGATGTTTTTACCCTCCCTGGCTCACTTCCTGGCTCAGACCAAAATATCTTTGGACTGAAGACAGTGCAAGAGCTGGCTAAGGACATCGATCCTGCCCAATTTAGACCACATGCCTTTTTATAGTCATTCCCATCAGAGTGACAGTAATTAAGACTCTAGACTGATGAGTGTATGATCCTTTCCACAAAATTGCTTAGCTGGGCAGAACTTTCTTCCACGTTCTTCAGTTACCTCAAAGGTCTAGGGGTTAGGAATGGATCCCTTTCTTAAAGAAGAGGAGCCAAATTGTCTTTGACCAAGGACAATTTCCCACCACAACATTTAATACTCCACTCGTGTGTGCTAATGTACAAAACTGACTCTTATTTTCAATGTAATAGGAAGGTTAGGAATCTTCTGCCTTGAAACTGTCCCACATGTCTCTGCTTTGCCAAGAATCCTTCAAAGGACTTCACATTGCTTTTAACCACAAAGCCACTACAAATGGCCTTGCATTACCCCCTCCCCCGCCCTTTGTTTCAGAGTTCAGGGTTCATAGTAAAGCTTGAACAAACTGCACTTAATTTGTGAAATCAGGAATTCTCTTTTGCTCGACTTTAGCCATAAACTTTTTTATTAAAGTGAATGCTGCTCATTTACTATCAAAACAGCAAAATTTCAGAAAATATTTTAGAGCTACAATCTATTAGAAGCAACAAAAATGAGCAACACAGGTCCACTTAGGAAAACCCTAGTTGGAGAGGGGAGGAAGGCCCTGAGCTGCACTCCCTCCTGCTCTGTTCTCGCATCAGGAGCTCACCTCTTCCTCCTCCCATGGGGCAGAGATCCGCCCATGGCCTTATTCTGATGGAGTTTCTTTCACATGGGAACATAAAGAGACTCACCACTCCCAAGGGTGCTTTTAATCAAATAATCTTGGGAAACAGTGGACTAACCTCTGACAAGCAAAGTCAGTCTGATTTCCTTACTGCAGACATGGGAGCCTCTAATATGCTCATGTGTGTTATGATTCTCAAGGGAGAACATGGTGTGCAGTTTTTCCTCAAGCATTGAACCATGGAACACTTTCTTTCCAGATCACCTCTTTTCAATATTAGTTTCCATGGAACACACTTTGGGAAATGCTGCCTGACAACTTTTACAAGAGTCTAACCCCTGAGTTTGCACATTTATCCATGCCTGGGAACCCTCTTCTCAAAGAACAGTCACTTCTCAAGAAGGAGGAAACTTCGTGCTGCTTAGAGCATCTGTGGTTTAACTCAGGGAAGTGTTGCCATGCTATTTGGCCAGAGCTAAGCCATGTCCTCCAATATAGCTTTATCAGTAATAAAGGTGATCTTTTCATTTCCATATGTCTGAATTTTGTGTCTCTCAATTTGTTCAAAATTCAGGCAGACTTTTTTTACTGGGCCCATTAAAACTCCAACAAGACCCATTAAACTGGGGGTCCTCCAGCCACATTTTGAAAACCACTGCTGTAGGTTAATGGCGGGCCATTACAGAGTTGAAAGCAAAGGAACAACATGATCAAATCAAGAGCTAATGGAGGCAGGGAGACCTGATTGAGTCCAGGAAAAAGATGCTGGGGACCTGATCCAGGGCAAGGATGGTTAGGGGAGAGAGGATGTCTCGGAGGGACAGATAGATGGGTAGGACTTGATGACTGATGGCTCTGGGGCAGAGGGGAGCTGAGGGTGATGTCCTGGTGGCTGACTTGGGCGACTCTGTGGGTGGAGCTACATGAAGAGGAATAAAGGGGGAAGGTCAATTGTGATCTTGATCTGAGCTGTGTGTCCGCAACTCTTAAGGGCAGAGGAGGAGAAAGATACCATTGGCAATAAGGAGGAAGAAGGATATTATGAGACTTGGGTGAGGCTTTTGAAAGGAAATCCTTTCCCAGAGTTGGGGTGGAAAACTACTAAGACAAGACACCTGCCAAGAGAAGTCTTCTCTATGGGGCTTGACCTTGGAGGCTGCTTCACTTTAGTTCCTTTCCAGGCCCACAACTTGGGAGGTGACATTAGCAGCTTCTCAAGCAAGAAGAGTGTTCTAATTCAGGAGGTATTTTGAAGATGGAGGCAGAGATTGGAGTGATGCCGCCACAAGCCAAGGAAAGCCAGGAGCCACCAGAAGCTGGAAGGAGCAAAGAAGGATTCTCCTCTAGAGGCTTCAGAGGGAGCATGGCCCTGTTGATACCTTGATTTCAGACTTCTGGCCTCCAGAACTGTGAGAGAATAAACTTCTATTGTTCTAAGTCACCCAGTTTGCAGTGATTTGTTACAGCAGCCACAGAAAACTAATACATGAGGAAAGAAATGCATTCAAACTAACTTTGGCAACAAGAAATGTGGATGGAGGGTATTTTCTAGGACACAAGGGGATATCATGGATTCCAAGGATAGGAAGTTCAGGTTGGCCTCATAAGGGACAAGGACCAGGATCTAGAAAGCTGGGAATGGAGTGGCTACCTTGTTCCTGGACACTTGACCTCTCCTCTTTTGTCATTCTCTCTCTATCTGCAGGCTGGCTCTCTCTGGTGCTTCATGCATGTAGCCAAAACAGGCGCCATCGACCTGACCTGTCTTCACATCACATTTCAAGTGCCTAACAGACCAACAAATGGCTGTGGCCTGATTCCAAATTCCAAGGAGAGAGAATCCTTCAGCCTTGGTCCAATCAACTCTTGTCCAGTGGTGAGATCTTGTGTCTGGGGGCCTTCATTTGGGGGTAAAAAGGCTGCTGGCAGATATCCTTAAAGGTTTCTATGGGAATGCCAAAGATAGTTTCAAAGGGCAGACAACCTCTATCTACCCACCAACCTGATAGGTCAGGGAGAATCTAACTTTCTTTTCAAATCTCGCTTTCTGCATTAGACAATGTCCGTAGCCTTCTAACCTCCTGTCTCCTCAAACTCCTCTCCCTGGCATAACGGCAGGGGGGAAAAAGCAGACAAAAAGCTGTCCATTAGATTCTCTTCCTGTAAACATGAGGTTAATCTACTGGAACAAAAACATTATTGATTTTTAACTATTACAGTCTTCTCCTGAAACAACAAATGTGTGCTACTAGTGGCAAAATTTTGGCTTGTTATGGACTCATCTTAATTTTTTTAAATTCCTGTTTATTATTTTTTTCACGTTGCCTTCAAAGGGCTCCTTTAGGCCAAGTGGCACGGGAGATATTTGGAGGTTGAGGGACTTTTCTTTGCCTATAATGCTTATGATCAGCAAAGCAAAGCCTCAAACAGAAATCCAAGCCAGGCAGGAGCATGACAGAGCAGGAGAAATGGGTTCTGGGGAGAGTCCCATTCCTTGAACGTCATTCAGTAATCAAGGAGACTTTGTGAAGTGCACACTGAGTGCCGGGCGTTGAGCTGGAGCTAGGATTACAGAAGGGAATAAGCCGGACATTGTGCATCCCACATGGAGCATATAGCTGTGGGAGAGGCAGGCAGAGATAAAAGAAAATGACGCAGGTGAAGGCATAATTGCGTGTTATAACAAAGGTTACAGAGGAGAGGTGCCTGGCACAGTGACAGTGAATAACTCAGGTAAGTAGCCCAAGGCGTCAGGGAAGGCTTCTCTGAGGAAGGCACATTTCCCTGAGATCTGAAAGGTGAGTAGGTGTTTAACTAGACAAAGCTGTTGGGGGTGAGGCGTTGGGGGCTATTCCAGGCAAAGGGAACATTGCATGCAGATATTCATTATGCCATCCAGGGAGAAACCCATAAAATGAAAATTAGAGACATACATACACACACAGACCATAGACTCGTGAAGGAACAAGACATCAGGCAGTTGTGCTCTGCTTTTTTGCCATCTGCAGGTACAAGAGGCTGCGTGGGGCTTCCACCAGGTCTCTGACCCCATGTAGCTCTCCCTAGAGCATTGTAAGAGGCTCCTGGAATCCCTGGCCTTCTTGAGTGCCCTCAGGGCTCTCTCTGGGTCAGCATCCTCTAGAGTATATCAAGGAGCTGTGGGTCTACAAGAACCCAGGCAGACAGAAAACAGTAGATTTTGTCATAAAGAAAATTAATTCTGAAAAGAGGAGCTATTTTGCTTTCTTTTATCATGTCTCTAAAGGGAAAAGATGGGATTCTTTGGGCAGGGGGAGATGTCCACCTGAGCTTTTCCCATCTGAGGTGTGCCCACCTGGGGCGTGCCCATCTGAAGTCTGCGTATCTCAGGTGTGCCCACCTGAGGGGTGTCAGTCCTCTTGAGAAGGCCACCTGGAGGAGTAACTTGATCACCCCAGAGTAGGAATCATCATGGGAGAAAGTAGAGGACATGAGTAGGGGGCACTTGACTTCCCCCCAGGACAATTTCTTGGCCAGTCCTGATGGCCCCCTCCTTCCTGGTGTCCCATAAGCCAGGAGTGCACCTCTCTCTCATGGCCTGCTTTATAATGCTTTGCCTACCTCTCTGTCTCCCCAATGAGTCACTGGGCTCCTTGAGGGACTGTGCCTACCATCTGGGATTTATATGATAAGCATTCAATAAATATTTATTAAAGGAATGAATACATGGACATTGTTAATTTGTACTCTGCTTTAGTCCCAAACATTTTGAGGCTGAGTCATGTTGCTTAGAAATAAACGAATGAGATTAAATGAAGGGTATTGTTCATACTGCCTTGTACATAGTGGGTACTCAATCATGACTTGTCAAATGGGTGGTTATAAATGTCTCCATGTTAATGCTCTGGTACTTACATGTAACACAATTTATTTCTTAATGGCATTGATTTTGTAACAAAGCAGCACTTTGGGGCAGCATTCACAATTCCTAAGCTAGTTATTTCAGTGAAGCAAAGATCTTCCAAGTACCATTCTCTTTGTACATAGGAGCAAATACTTCTGCCCTCTGATTAAAGATAGGAAATAGGTGTTTTTGTCCTATCCCTGACCCTTGTGGGTTAGGACAACTGGTTCCCCTAATTCTGTGTGTGTGTGTGTGTGTGTTCAGGGAACAAAGGCTGAAAGTCCGTCAGCAAAGGCAGTTGAGGTTCCTGTGTCTCCTCCTTGCATAATGAGTCCTGTCAGTTAAGGCTGCAGGAGGGTGGCAGGGGGTGGCAGCTTGCCAGTGTGGTCTGTGGCATTTGGATAAACAAACACCAATATTTATCAGAGCTGCTCCAGTGTGCTTCCTCAGCTGCTGGAGCAGGGAGCCCTCCCTGTGCTTGTATATAGCTTTCTCTGTATGAGACAAATGTTTGGGGCCATTAACAGAAAAAAAAAATGTTTGTACTCTGCTCCCCAGTTACCTAGGCTAATTTACCGCACTAGGAAGCCTGGTAGTTCATTAATAATATACAAATACAAACCAAAGGAAGAAATTGCCTTGTTAATTGACTTTTGCGATGCTAATCTAAGACTCATTGGCTTTATCTTTCTTTTTCTTTTTTTTTTTTTTGTGAGGAAGACCAGCCCTGAGCTGACATCCGTTGCCAATCCTCTTCTTTTTTTTTGCTGAGGAAGACTGGCCCTGGGCTAACATCTGTGCCCATCTTCTTCTACTTTATATGGGACGCCGCCACAGCATGGCTGACAAGCAGTGCATTGGGCGGCCCCGGAATCTGAACCTGCAAACTCAGGGCTGCCAAAGCGCGAACTAAACCACTACGCCACCAGGCTGGCCCCCTCATTGGCTTTAAACATTGTCCAACAACTGTGCTTGTACCAGACATCTTGGAGAAAACAGAAAACCATCCAACACAAGTCATTGAAATCATTGCCTCTGGGTTTTATAAACCGACACTCACTTCCAGTGGTTTTCTTAGAAATCTGGAGGTAGAAGACACAAAGAAAAGAGACAAAGAGACGTGGATAGACTCAACCATCCTAGAATATAGCCCAGATGTGCTGCAGGTGAAGGCCAGCCTACGTTGGGCCATGCTGTGCTATGTAGGGTATTGCCACCCTCCCCATCTCAGCCCAGATTGATTAGATACAAAGATTGATTAGAAACGGTACCATCAGACTTTGTTGACTGGTCCAATTAGGAGCAAAGTTCATCAGTCTTAAGAAAACAAATCTCCTCAAATGACATCCCTAGGCCAGGCTTCTGTCCCTTGTCCTCTCTGATCATTGCCTATGGAGAAGACATGAAACTTCTGTCAGTTCATTAATAATGAACTGGGAGGTAGTAGAGTTGAGTGATAAGGTTTCCCAGGACAGCCCTGATGGTCAAATGGACCTGGATTTGAATCCTACCCATTCTCTCTCCCCCTGCAACCACCAATCACCCACCCCTACAAGTCTGGAGCTGGAGTTTCAAGTCCATGAATGTGACCTAGGCATTAGCAACCTCATCATCCCCTTTGAGTCTGCCGGGGCCATCTGTATGACAAACCTGGCTCCTCCTTGAAGAAGCCACCCACCCACAGCATGGGAGTCATGTATTTTTTACTGTAGATTTCACAGGGTAGACAAAGGGGAGCCTTTAAGTTGCATGGCCACAGCCACAGCCGTAAGCCTCCTGCTTGATTTTTCTATTCTCCCAGAGCTCCTCCTTGACTGCTTTGCCTCTGGGACTTTGGAGTCTTCTAATTCCTTTCATTCTCACCTTTCTTGATTAAAAGAATAAAAGAAAGAAATTTGGATCTGCTGTGTGAAGCTTGAGATTCATATTTCTGTTCTGTAAAATGGGGATAATAATAATTCCTACCTCATAAGGTGAGAAGGAGAATTAAATAAGAATTAACTCTAAAGCGATGTTTTTCCAACATGACCCGTTTGAAATCAGTTTAATGGGTTGCTACCAACATTAAAAAAAAAATGAAGTAGGATAAAATAGAAAATATCAGAGGGCATTGTGTGTAGTAGGGGTAAATTTTGTTTTGTGAATCTTTTCTTTCAGTTTTATATATGTATGTGCATGTCGGATGACCACTGGTGGATGTAAAATGGATTTTTTACTGTAGGTTATGGTAAAAAATGGTTGAAGTATTTGTCATTAAAATTCACCTTCAGCCTTGAGGGGGTGATCTTTGAGACCGAGCAAGTCACAAAACCCTAATGTTGAAAAGATCAGAGACCCCCAATCCAGCCCCCAGCCAGAAGACTCTAATGTCCCACCAAAGGCACATTCTGGCAGCCCAGGGACTTAATTCTGTTCACAAATATTTTAGTTAGGTTCACATAGCGTTTATAAAAATTTTTGAATTAATTACTGTCTTTTGAAAATCAGGAGATAAAACATCAAAATCTAGATTTTCAGCTTCTCTGGAAAATTTGGGAGAGTGGGCCATACCAGGCATCTTTCCTGCAGGGTCTGTCCCACTTGCATCTTCATTTGTCTCCTTCCTGGGCACTGGAAGCACACAAGGCTTACTCCTTGTACTGGAGTGCTCCCCACCTAAGGCTCTATGTTCGTTTTAAAGAATCACAAAGCTGGAATGTACTCGAGGGTTCCCTTGGTCCAAACCCTCATTTGTGGGTGGAGGAAAGAGGCACAGGGAGGAGGAGGTAACTCACCCAAGGTCATAAGATCATCGGTGATGTGGATGGGGAAAGTACCCAGGTCTCCATCCTCCAGGGTCAGTGCCCTGTTCAGCTCTTGGAAACAAGTGGCCGCCATCCTCATAAAAATTGAGACTTTCTTAAGAGATGTGCTTGATTCACCTCAAAGGTCATCAGTCTCACTTTTTCCCTCTGTTTCAGCCATGTCAAATATTTACCTTGCAAGAGTGAAATTGGATCCAGAGTGGTTTCTGCTTGTCTTACACTGTATTTACATGGCTCCATCTTTGCCCTCTGTGACTTTTCCTCATGGCCTTGCTGTGGCTGCAGCCACTTGAGCGCAGCTTCTGCAGGCAGAAGACCCCTGGGTGAAGGGATTCACCGAATGGGTTCTTGGAAAGGACACATACCCCCAACGTTTTCTGGCTGTTTGTTTCACTCCATTTTAGTTGAAGGACAGAGAAAACCAGCTTGGAGTTCACTTTTTGTTGAGCACGGTCACAGGAAGTGTGTTAATTCCCTGATCACCCGAGAGAGAAGGTGCAGGGTGGTCCTGACGGGGCCATTCTCAGAGCGGGAAGCCACCCTATGCTGGGCACAGGGCCAGGAGCATGACAGATATTTTGGTTGCTTTTCATTGTTTAAAATTTGTTTTGCCTTATAAAAATAGTCAAACATACACAAAAGTAGAAATAATAGCATAATGAACCTCCATCCACCTATCACTCAGATTCAACATTTATCAAGATCTTGCTATGTATGCTTCCTAACCCCCCTTTTAACTTTGACGTATAATTTATATACAATAAAATGCATAGATCTGAAGTATAAAGTTTGATGAGTTTTTGAACTTTTATTATTTTGAAATAATTTCATGCTTACAGAAAGTTGCAAAAATAGTACAGATTCCCAAATGCTCTTCAATAGAGTTCCCCAAATATTAACAAATTGCTTTACTATACTTTGCACATATGCACACACATTATTATTATTTTTCTGAATTTTTTTTTTTTTTTTTGTGGGGAAGACCAGCCCTGAGCTAACATCCGTCGCCAATCCTCCCCTTTTTGCTGAGGAAGACTGGCCCTGGGCTAACATCTGTGCCCATCTTCCTCCACTTTATATGGGACGCCGCCACGGCATGGCTGGCAGGCAGTGCGTCGGCGGGCGCCCGGGATCCGAACTCGCGAACCCCGGGTTGCCAAGCGCGGACTAAACCGCTGCGCCACCAGGCGGCCCTATTTTTCTGAATTTTTGGTAGATCGATGAGTTTTGCTGAATATTTGCGCCCATGTAATCATCACTGAAGTCAAGTTATAGAACATTTTCAGTACTCCAGAAAATTCCCTGGTGCTCTTTTCCACTTCTCATTTTTGATTTTTTTCATTCATTTCATTTCATTTTCATCTCAACTCTCATTCTCATTTTTATCACCATAGATTAGTTTTGCCTGTTCTTGAACTTGATGTAAATGGAATCATACCCCGCTTTATTTTGCTTAATTATTTTAAAGCAAACCCCAGATCTCGTGTTATTCATCTCTACATACTTTGTAAGCATCTCTAAAAGTTATGGGCATTTTCTTACATAATCACAATGCCAATGAGATTATGTAAAATGTCTTCATAACAAGCTACTCTGATTATCTCCCTCTTACAGGTGAGCACACAGGCTCAGGGAGGAGGCAAAAACCTGCCCAAGGTCACCCAGGAAGGCTGGTGGGCCGGGCAGTTTTCCTTCAGTGTCTGTACTTCAAGCCTCTTAGTCTCTGCTCTCGGCCCCAGGGCAGGACGCCAGCAGAGGTGTTTGCTGCCTCTGGGAACAGGAATCAATGGCACCTCTATAGACCCTTTCTTGTGGTTCCTCTCAGCTGGGCACCCACAGCACGTGACAGTCCAGAAATGCCCTCACAGTGACCCTGTGAGCACCCTTGCCCCCACACACAGTCACTCACACCAGCATCTCTTTAAAGACAGAAGAAAGGATACCTTCAGTCCCCAGTGTCTGAACAGACGGAGTGGGCAGATGTGTTTGAAGGCTGCTGAGAGCTTCCCATTCAGCAGGATCTAGACCTCAGAAAGGTGCTGAGACAAGTTAAATAATCAAAATGCAGAAAAGACCCAAGCCTTTAATATTTTAGATCATATTTGCAAATGAGTTCTAATAATACACAAACTCACATTTATAAAAAACTAAAACCCACAGCAATCTGTTCTTCTAGAAGACAATTAGGTCAAAACAAATCTAAAAGGGTATTTTTTCCCCTGGAAGCCCAGCATAGAACTCACCAGGAACAAAAAACTTATTGTACACCCAAATCAACAGCTAGTAATCACGATTTTATTCAATCTCATAAATTGTAGGGTCCGCGTAGTAACTAGGTAAGTCAAAGACTTAACTATTCACAAATCAAACCTTACACCTTCCCTGGGGACATATTTATTTGGTAAAAACATCCTTATTGCTTGTTTCTAAAACAGAACTGGATGGAGTGTTTAAATGGAAATGGGGTTTCAGCAAAAATATATTTCTCAATTACTTAGAAATAGAATCCTCCCCACTTCCCCACCATCATCTATGTTCTCCACATGATGGGCCAGTTGAAGATTACAAGGTTTTCAAGCTGTTTCCTGTCTAGGCGCAGAGATCAAAAGAAAGGCCTCACAGACTGGGGGATGGGGGATGGGGAGTGGGGGAGTGGGGGAGTGGGAGACTGAGGGGGGATGGTTGGGGCTCCCAAGGCTTTCCCATCTTCCCTCCCTCCTAGTAAGCTGTCCGGCTCCATCATAACCTGTTTCATGTACTAAACGTCTGTATTAGATTGCCTTTGGAGAACCACTGGCCTCATTGATCTTCTCTTTCTTTAGCATGTGAGATGCCAAGAAAGTCAACCAGAGGGTGTGTAATTCCCTAGATTGTCAGCACCCTGCAGGCCTGGGAAGTGGTCTTGGGTCCTGCAGTGGCAGATTCTGGTCTGATGCCCACGGACTTGTCACCATGGTGCTTCCTCTTCTCCAATGACTTCTTGGTATCCAAAGGGGCAAAGCACAATTTTAAATGAGAACCAGCAATACACAGAGGCTTGAGAGGGCTTTAAAAGTTCTTTGTCTCCTCCTCATCCTCTTTCTCCTCATTCTTATTATACAGATACGTGCTCATTGAAAAATTAGTAAAACACAGAAAAGTAGGAAGAAGACCAAAAAAGTCATCATCCATTTTAAAACACATTTTACCATAGCTGAGATCACACAGTATGCACAACTTTGTACCCTGCTTTTTTTTTTTTTTGGCGAGGAAGATTAGCCCTGAACTAACATCTGTTGCCAATCCTCCTCTTTTTGCTGAGGAAGATTGGCCCTGAGCTAACATCTGTGCCTGTCTTCCTCTGTTTTTTATATGTGGGATGCCTGCCACAGCGTGGCTTGATAAGTGGTGTGTAGGTCCACACCCAGGATCCGAACCTGGAAACCCCAGGCCACTGGAGTGGAGCACACAAACTTAACCACTGTGCCACCAGACTGGCCCCTGTAGGCTGCTTTTTTCACAGACCTTTTTCAACCCAAGCATTTTTACTGACTGTGTAACACCCCATTGCAGGGATGTACCAAGATTTCCATACAAGTGGGGGTTTGCAGGAGAGTTTTCTATGAAAATTGCTTAAAACTTTTCCTAACCTTTCACTGGGGAATTCCCTCTTCTCTCTCTCTTTGGCATGAATCAAGGAGGGCTTCATTTTGCACAAAGCCTGTGCTCATGACGATGGAAAAGTCAGCTACCAAGAAACCCAGCTAAGAATGGACTTAGAAATTCTCACACAAAGACTCTTCACGTGGAGCACGCCGAGTGCGGCTGAGGTCTGTGACCCGGGGAAGTGCTCTTGAGCCCTCCCCAGTTAGCTGTGCTGGAGCGCCTCTGCGCTCCTGCTTCTCTGCAATAAATCACTTCTTTGGAGCCATTTCAGGACAGCTTACTGCCCTCTCATCTCATTAGTCAAATGCATGCTTCAGGTTCTTTAAGCCTTCCCAAACTTTTATTATTCCCTCCAGAGGACCCAGAAAAAGGCCCCCTCCTCTCCCTGCACCATCAGAAGTCCAGTTCTAATATACAGCACTATAGACTGTAACACCCAAAAAGGAATGACTGAAATATTTGTTGGATGCTGTCTCTGCACTAGGCATTGTGCCAAGGATTATACATATGAGATTTCATTTAATCCTCATGGGCACCTCACGAAGCAGGAATTGTCCTCCCCATTTTGCAAACCAGGAAAGTGAGACTCAGAGCTTGAATCACTTGCTTAAGGCCCCCACGTTGGAAAGGCAGACCTGGGACTGGACCCATCTCCCTGCCTTGAGCTCCCTGTCCTGCCCCCGGCCTCTTGGCTATGATTTCAGCTGCATGACTTCTTTGCTTTGGCCAGTCAGGGATCTCTTCCTCCGCCCTCAGCAGGATTTGGTCTTCATTAAAGGCAGGAAGGACTTCTATCTGCCTTCCCCCGGCTGGAGGAGCCAGCAACACCTTCTCCCAGACCTTCTCAGTACCGAGGGCAGAGAAGCATCCTTGGCCCCCAAAAGAGACCTCATGATCTCCCCCAGAGCGTGATGGTGTTCAGAGAAATGGGGCAGGAAGAATTCTCTGGAGGCAGATCCTTTTTGTTGTATTTCATTTCACAAACACAATGAAGAAAAAAATCCTGCTAATAGGATTGCCAACTCAGCAGGCCTAGGCAAGCACTTCCAAGTAAATATAAAGCAGCCTGGCACACCTTGAGATTGATGGCAAGTCAGGAACAATGACAGGCAGCCAGAAATTAATCAGGAGAGTTGCCTTTCAGTAAAGGAGGGGGTGGGGAGAGAGAGTAAGCGCCAGGGTGCAGCCATTATGACCAACTCCTGTTGATTTTGTGCCTGTTTCTCTTGGGGCCCCCGCAGATCACAGGAGCAGAGGAAGCAGCTGAGTGGTTCTCCAGGCTGCCTGACTGCTTGCAGCTCTGACGCACCAGCCTCTCTTCCCCTGTGGGGAGTCACCTGAGAAGGAGAGGCTTCCTCTGGTCCAGGCTTATAAACCTGTGGTCCTGTGCCCTGCCCTCCAGGTCTTGCTGGGAAGGCACAGTGCCTTCTGGGCCAAGAGGGGTCCCACCTTTCTAATTTTGGACTGGTACCAGCAGCTCTAACTTGGGGCCATGGGTCATGGCCAACCTCCAAACTGCTGTCTGCCATCTCCCGGGTTGGGCTGATCTCTGTGGATCTTCCGCACTTTGCCCTTCTCTGGGCCTCTTATCTCTCACCTCCGCCAGGCAGCTGACTATGGTCAGGAAGGTGGTGAGTGAGCAGGATGGAGTCCTCTGCGGGTGGCAGAGAAGCGCAGGACAGGCTCTTCCCTGCGCCTGTGCGGCTCACAGGCCCTCCTCTCTCAGGTCATAGTTACCTCGCCTGGAGAGTAATCTGTAGTTGCTCATGTCTTAGGAGGTGTAGTCTAAACACCTCAGATGATGTTCAGAGCCTTCATGAGCTTACCCTTGACCTCACACCCTATGCTCAGGTAAAGAATTTTCCAGAATGCCCCATGCTCATATACCCTTCTTTGTGCTCTCCTCCTACCCCTTTACTTGGCTAATTACTACTCTTCTCTCAAGTCCTAGCTCCAACATCACCTTCTCCCTGGCTCTCAGGAGGCCTTGATCCTCCTGTGTGTAATCCCCACATCTTGTCTGCCCTATAAATGAAAAGTAAATGTCACCCACCTACCGCTATATCTTTTAAAGACAGTTCAGTGCCATACAGCAAAGAAAGCAAGGCCTGACAGAGGCGTTTCAGGCATGACTTTGCAAAACACAGGCAACTTCTCGGAGTAGGAAGCACTGGATCCATTTCTAACCCCTGAAATCCTGCTACAGAGGCACCAGCCTCTGTCTCAATTTTCTTTTGAGATTCAAAAGGTCTTCCTGAGCCTCAAAGGCATCATTAGAAACACTAGGTTTCTTGGATTTATTTTCATTTTGAGATTCAGCAGTAACTGCGAGGGGTGCTGATCCCTGTGGATAGGAAGCACCGACTGCTTCCTCAGTTTTCACTGTCTCTTTCCCACAGAGCAAAGGGCACAGCACCATTGTGGTGTCGGAGCCTTTTACATGTTTGACTTTCACATCCATGGAAATCTGTGTTTGCAGGAGGCCCTGGGCTCCTCCCGGAGAGGGGACACCCACATCTCTGTAAGGAGAGATGGGCATGGCACATCCAAGTGCCCCCTTCTAGGACAGCGAGGCCTCAGTCAGAGGCCTTGGGCTCACAGGGGTGGCAGGCTGGTGGGATAGGGAGATAGAGACCTGGACTCCGCCCACCGCTGAATTTGTGGGCCAGCCGTTTCCTCCTGCTGGTCACAATACAACAGAGCTTCCTCCTCTCCAGCCAAGCTTATTCTCCAGCTCCATTAGGCTCTCTGGGTATCTGATTTTCTTGTTGAATTAGTTGAGAGCAGAGGGGTGCCCAGGTTTGGGGAGAATGTTGGGACTGTGGAGAAATTGCCACTCCGTAACCACAGATGGGTAGGAGTTGGCAGGGACCTGAGAGGTCATTCAGCCCTTTTCTGTCTCACCGCTTAATAACGCTGAGAGGTTGGAGGGTTTGTTTTGTTTTAATTTATGAAGACTATGAACCTTTTAGTGCTGTGAAAGTAGTTGAAGAAGTAACATGACAATCAAAATTATCAGGCACCAAACTGTAGTAAATACGGATGGGGTGGAGGCCCAGATCACAACAATTGCCCCTTCTCTGGAGGAGGCTCAGATACACAGGAACAGGACCAAGTCTGGGCTATGTGGTCCCACACCTGTGCTACACCCATGCAATTGATTGGCCCAGTGTTGGGCACCTGACCCAAGCCAGGCCAATTGGAATTCTTCCCTGGGAATTTTCCAAATTGGGACCACTTGGAGGTGGGAGCATTGGGGTGGAGATAGAAGCTGTGAGTGGGCACATTCTCAACTATGTGGAGAAAACCAGGCTGTAGGTAGAGAGAGTGAAATCAACAGGCAGAGGAAAGGGGGTGTCTGAGTCCCTGGTGGCTTTCTCCTTCTTGTGGTTAGGTGAGACACCTCCTTTTTCTGAGCTAGTTTCTGTCACTTGCAATCCAAAGTGTCCTGACTCACAAAAACAAAACTGTATCAAACATTTGACTTGCTGGGACCTCTTTGTCCTTAAAACCCCTGCCTGCACCTTAAGAACCACCATTGCAACCGTAGGAGATGTTGTGAGAGAGTTCAGCAACTTTGAAGTGTATATATTAAAATTATATTAGGCTCCCAGGAAAAGCTGTCAGAACCAAACAAAGCACACCTTTTGGCTTTCCCTAACCACTTCTGTTCTCAAAGTCTACTCATTGCTGCTCCTGATGTCTATCCTTCATCTAACCTCCACGTGTGTGGTCGGTGGAAGGGACCCTGGACTGGGAGCCCTGACTCTGGCCCTTTCTATCACATGACGTCAGGCAAACCACTTAAGCTCTCTGAATGTTTGTTTCCTCATCTATAACATGGGATAATAATCATAATAATACCTAACATGATTTTATGGTAAGGCTCAAATGGGAGTATCACTCCAAACATAAGTGCTCTATTTCCTGTGAAACAAAAATAGGCCACATGGTCTGACAACTCTTCAATCATTCCATTCAATTCAATTCTATTCAATAAGTATTGTTGAGTGGTCACCCTATGCCAGTTCTGTTTTGAGAGCTGGAGATCCTGTAATAAGCAGGACAGATGAGGGCTATTCCTATGCAGCTGATGTCCTAATGAGGACAATAGAAAATAAACAAGTAAAACAAGAAATGAGCAACTAAGAAAATTTTTGAATGGAGAGAAGCCTATGAAGAAAACAAAATGGGATGTAGAGTGAGTGAGTGAGCGCTCGAGAAGAGAGCAGGACAGGCTATTTGAAACTGGAACGGTCCTAGAAAATCTGGGGCATGTGGCTACCATGACTATAAGCCTATTTCCTTAGGTCATATACCCAGCCTGCTGGTGATGGGCCTATAGCCAATGAAGGGTGTGTATAAATGGCATAAGAACTCCCCCATGCACATTGCCTAGCCAATTTTGGACTCTGCAACCCAAAGAACTGATATCTAGACTCATTAAAAAAAAAAGTACATTAACTGAACAATGGCTTGAGTAGGGAAAAAATGCCCACCCTGAGCTCATGTTTCCTTCACTTCCTTCCCTTGGTATTTCTTAGCTATGGATTATATCTTGAAACTCACCCAGGTCAAGGCTGATTTGGCATCAGCTTTTTTCTTGGACAATTGGGCCCCACTCAGTCTGGGCCCAACATTTTGAAGTTTCCTGCTGCTGACATCTTTAGGAAAGACTTCACAATCGGGCTTTCAAATTCTTCTTCCATAAGGATTCTAAACATTGGGAAGAAAGTACTAAAGCCTTAGACATTGTACCAGGCACATTATATCATTCAATCCTTATAAGGACTGAGCTTGGGAAGTCTGTGTGACTCACTGTAGGTCACAGCACTACTTACAAACCAATCATGCCTGCCTCTAAGTCCTGGGTCGTCTGCCCTATCACCTGGCCTCTCAGCTTTACCAGTGACTCTGTCCACAAATGACAGCAAGCATCACATAACATGCTTTAAACAAAGCCGTTTTAGAGAAGCTCTTTTGCAACCATTATCAATTGATCTGCACAACAGCTCTGGGAGGTGTGGTGGACATTTTTATTATGACTTGTCAGCATCCCTTACTCTCTTTTTCAGCTTCCCTCCCCTTTTTCAAGGAACTGCACCTTCCTCATTCCAGTGAATTAGTTCTAGGGCCATGGCAATAGATACTTCCCCCCACCCAAAAACCAGATCAAACAAACAAACAAAAAACCAGGGCCATTCATGATACCTCACTCCTCAGGCTGCAGTGATTGGCCCAGGTATGTACATGTGACCCAAACTGGACTAATCAGAGCTGATCTCGGGGACTTTTTATGTTGAGCTGGAGGAATGAAACTTTTCCTCTTAGGTGGTCCCTGTGCATATGTGAGCTCAGAGCTGAGGGTGGCCATGTTCCAGCCTTGTGAAAAGAATAGGTTTGGGGAATGAAGCCAGAGGCCGAGGAGAGATGAGAATCCTGAAGTGTTGGAGGCCCTTGTTTTGATTCCTCCTGCCCTTCCTGCCAACACGATTCTCCCTTTTTATTTAAGCAAGTTTGAGTCAACTTTCTAGGACGTACATTCAAAGAGTTCTCACTGAGAGGCCAGAAGGAGCAGTCTCTGGGGCAGTGACTAGAGGGAGTGGTAGAGGTTGCGTATAGGTTGTTTTTAGAGGCTATGTAGGGGAAATGCCCCTGTGGATGACATGGAAAAAATGTCTATCTCTGTATGATGCATGTGACAGAAAACCCAACTTAAACTGATTTAGACAATAAAGTAAATTTAATAGCTAATGTAATTCTAGAGAAAAGACTCCAAGTGATGCTTGATCCAGGCTCTAATGATGTCCCTGAAGTCATTTCTTTACCTCTCTAATCTGCCTTCCTCAAGGTTCACAGAATGACCCCCAGAAGCTTCAGGCTTTGGTTTTCCCTTTATAGTAGCAATATGACTCAAGTTCAGACCTTCAGAGAGAGAGAGAGAACATTTTTTATCATAGATTTTGTGCAAGTGCTGGGATTTATTCTTCCTTGATGGCTCAGGCTGCATCAGATGCCCACCCTTCAATCAGCCACTGGCCTGGGAAGGGAGGGCGGGAGGCAATTCCATCCAGATTCCATGGTGGAGAGTGGAGGAGGGAGAATTCTCTAAGGGAAAATTGAATACTGCTGGGGAGAGAAGCAGGGAATGGATGTGATGGACACAGCAGCACACGTCCACCGCAACCCTTATTGCTGAGAACACTATGCATCTAGGCTTAGATTGAGATTGTCTGAGATACTGGGGGCAGTCCAGCTCGTGTAGAGACAAGCTGAACTGAAGGTTTTAAACACAACTGCAGAGTCAATTAATTTATGACAAAGGAGCTAAGAATATAGAATGGGGAAAGGCCAGTCTCTTCAATAAATGGTGCTGGGAAAACTGGACAGCCACATGCAAAAGAATGAAACCGGATGCCTGTCTTACACCATACACAAAAATTAACTCAGAATGGATTAGACTTGAATGTAAGACCTGAAACTATAAAACTCCTAGAAGAGAACATAAGTAGTAGGCTCCTTGACATTGGTCTTGGTGATGATTGTTTTGGATCTGACTCCAAAAGCAAAGATAAACAAGTGGGAATACATCCAACTAAAAGATTTCTGGACAACAAAGGAAATCATCAACAAAATGAAAAGGCAACCTAGTGAATAGGAGAAGATATTTGCAAAACACATATCCGATAAGGGGTAAATATCCAAAATATATTTAAAAACTCATACAACTCAATAGCAAAAAAAACCCCCAAACAATCTGATTGAAAAATGGGCAGAAGATCTGAATAGACATTTTTCCAAAGAAGTCATATAGATGGTCAACAGGTACCTGAAAAAATGCTCAGCATCACTAATCATCAGGGAAATGCAAATCAAAACCACAGTGAGATATCACCTCGCACCTGTTAGAATGGCTATTATCAAAATGAGAAGAAGTAACAAGTGTTGGTGAGGATTTGGAGAAAAGGGGGAATCTTTGTGCACTGTTGGTAAATTGGTGCAGCCACTATGGAAAACAGTATGGAGGTTCCTCAAAAAATTAAAAATAGAACTACCATATGATCCAGAAATTCCACTTCTGAATATTTATCTGAAGAAAATATAAACACTAACTTCAAAAGATATATGCACCCCAATGTTCATTGCAGCATTATTTACAATAGCCACGTTATGGAAACAACTTAAGTGTCCATCGATAGATGAATGGATAAAGAAGATGTGGTATATACCTACAATTGAATATTATTCAGCCATAAAAAAGAATGAAATTTTGCCATTTGTGACAACATAGATGGACCTTGTGGACATTATGCTAAGTGAAATAAGTCAGACAGAAAAAGGCAAATACTGTATGATCTGACTTATATGTGGTATCTAAAAAAAGCCCCCAAAACAAAAAAAAACAAACAAAAAAAACCCCTCCAAGTTCATAGATATAGAAAACAGATTGGTGATTGCCAGAGGTGGGAGTGGGGAGTGGGTGGAATGGGTGAAGGGGGTTGAAAGATATAAACTTTAGATATAAAATAACTAAGTCATAGGGATGTAATGTAGAGCAGGGTAACAATAGTTAATAATACTGTATCGCATATTTGAAAGTTGCTAAGAGAGTAGATCTTAAAAGTCCTCATCACAAGAAAAAAATTTACAACTATGACTGGTATTGGATGTTGTAATTATTTTGTAATATATGTAAATATTGAATCATTGTATACCTGAAGCTAATATAATGTTATATGTCAATTATACCACAATTTAAAAAAATAAATAAAAACAGCTGCAGAGGAAACATACTTTGGGGTGACCTGAAGCAGCTGGTGCCCACTTTGCCAAGGGATGTCACATGTCCTAGGTGGCCATCTGAGAATGCAGCAGATGATGCGTGATTCAGACTTCCTCCTGAGCCCCAGGTCCCCATGTGGTGGAGCAGGATTCTTAGTTCCAGCACTCTGAAACTCCTGACTCTGCTGCCCATCAGGTCAAAGCATGTCCTCTCTCCTGCTCTAATAGCCCTCCGTGCTTCGCCTCCTGGGCCGGGCACTAACTAGCTGTGCACAGGCCTGTCTGTGCTCAGCAGAGAGCAGGCCCACTGCGGACAGGAAGGGGGGGTCATGTTTGTGAACCCCCCGTGCTGACAACTGGGGCTCCATCAGTGTCTCCTGAATCAAAATCTTTAGGGTTTAGGCTAATTTTTTTGAGTCTTAAATTCTGGGCAGCTAAACTGAGTCCCCTGACTTGTGGTGATTAGGAAGATACGGCTTCAAAATATGGTACAGGTTTTTCACTTCTGGAAATCTGACCTTTCCAAATGCCTGAACAGCTGTTCTTTTGCATTATGTATAATGGAATAATTAGAGGCAGCCCCAATGTCCACTGATAGAGCACCTCTTTTATGGGACACTTGGCAGCTCTTTTTAAAACATGAGTTAGAATCACATGTCTTCTCATGGAAAGATGTCCAGGATATGTACATGTTCAAGTGACAAAACAAGTTACAGACCAGTATGTAGCACAACCCCCCCTACTCCCGCCCTCCCCCCGCACAAAAACCACTGACAGGCTACACTCCAAACTGTGAACAGTGATTCCATTTGGAGAATGGGATTGGGGCAAGGCACTTCTATTTTTCACTTTATTTCTGTATGGTTTGTTATATTTGACAGTTAGCGTGTATTACTTTTGTAATTAAAATAACTGTAAAATAAAATAAAAATAAGCCATTATGGCGGGCATGGTGAATTGGTGCTCACCATTCATTACATTGTCCTTCTGGTGTCCCTTCCAAATTACAGAAGCCAGAAACTGAAAAACTACATTTCCCAGAATCCCTTGCAGCTAGGGTTCTGGGGGTGATCTAGATTTGGTCAGTCAGACACCCTTACTTGAGATTTGGAAGAGGGTCATGAGGTAGCACTTGTGTTGACAAGCGCAGCTGAGGAGGGATCTGGCTCTTTTGGGGCAGAGTTAACAGAAGTCTCAGTGTCCTATCACTAACTTTGAGGGGACACGGTGCAGAGCACCATTTCCTGGTCTGGACTGGAGCACTGTGGTGTGGCTCTGCAGCTGGCTGTGGGATGGAAGCTTTCCAGTTCAGCAGGACGCTTCTGGTGGTAGAAGAGTCAGCTGCTCCCTTGTGGCCTGATTCTGCTGTGTTACTGGAAACTACTTTTTTTCAGCCCTTCCTATAATTCTATAAACTATAGTAAACTGCTTTCTGAGGCTAGAATGGATTTTTTTTTCTGACAGATACACTTATACAGAAATCTGGAAAAGGCAGCATAATGTTTCTTTGGGTTAAAAGCCCTCTGATACCTTTAGGAAGCATGAGAGAATTGGTTGTTTCTTTTCAATTAAGTTCAACTAGGGAGATGAGACTAAACTTCCTAAAAGTCCATTCTAATTATGAAATCTGATGGTGCAAACTGAAAGAGTCAGGAATGTAGTCTTGGAGCCTCCAAAATCGCCTCTCTACATTTTCTCTCCTGTGCACACACCATTTCTCTATCTCTGGTCATCTCATAATTTCATTTAAAGCCACTTTGCAAGACTAGCCTTCTTAGACAAAATCTTAGGCCAAATACAAATGGAAACACAAGAGGAAAATTATAAGGAAATGAACAGGAGTGTAGACTACTAGTCTAACTGATATTAACAATAGTCCCTTTTGACATAATAATGAATGGTGCCTCGTATTTTTCCTTTGGGCTATGATTCTATTTTTAAAAACCTGTTTGATATCTGATTTTGAAATTAGATGGCCCTTGAAGTTACTCACCAATGTTTATCTCCAAGATTTGAGTCCAGGGGAAAATGCAGAATTCCCTTTCCTGATGAGATTACCCTGACAATCCACAGCTGAGTCTCCAAAGCTTGAGTGAAATTGGAAATTAGAAGCATTGTTTGTCATCTGGCCAAGCCCCTGGAGTCATAGTACTTAGCACCTCTTCACCAGCTCTAGCTTTCTCCATTCTATCCATCACCACCTTCATCCTAGCAGCCCCAGCTGTACAGCACTTTGCAGTTTACAGAACTTCAAAGTTGAAGAAGCTAAGGCACAGAGAGTTTAAGGGACTTGCTCAAGGTGACACAGAAGCAACAGGTCTTGAATCAAAGTTTCTAACTTAAAGTCCAGTGTGTTTTCTAGTGTGACCACTTACATTTTATTCTTCATGGTCTTACCACATTGCCTCTGATGACCCCATTTCTTCCTATGACTCTGGAGCTGGCATTCAAGTAACCCATGGGTATCTTGCAAACTGGCAAGGCCTTGGCCTGGGTTACTTGGCCTCTGGCTGTAAGTCATGCAATTCTCCAAAATGAATAGCACCCATTGGTAGCTGTCACCCTCCATCACTCCTCTTTCTCTGGGCTAACACCCACTGGATTCTAGGAAGAGAGAGATGGTGAGTGTCAGGCAGATAATTCTCTATGACCACTGGATGTCAGTACTGATCTATGCCTGATAACTGAACCTCTTCCCAGGCCGGGCAGAGCCACCAGCACCAGGGTTTAAAATGGAGCAGGAGAACCTCATGAATCAAAAGCAAAGTGTACAGTGACTACATATTTGAATCAAACAATTGGGTTTCTGTAGCCACACCTCTGAAAGGCTGCTGTTCATGGATTCCTCCTCTAAATTGTTTGATCTCACTGTTCTGGACCTAATCTAGCAACCGGCCTTCCAAGCAGAGGCTTAGAACTTCTCTGTTGACTGATTAATTCCCTTTCGGAGGACGGCACAACTCCAGGCGTGTCAAAAGAGTTATAAAGCAAAGAGTTTAAGTGGTTGCCTTTGAGATGGGGAAAATTGGGAGGGGGAAGCCTTGTAGAAATGTGTGATTCTTTAAACTTTAAATTGTGTGTGATTCTTTAAACTGTGTGAATGTGTAGCTTGAATAAAAATAGAAGCAGAAAAGTGTTATAAAGCAGTGACTAAATGTGGAAGGAAGGGTAAAGTAGGGAAAGGTAGGATGGGCTTATGGACTGGACACAGTAGCATTGGGTGTTAGAGTCTTAGTACCCTGGACTAAGTTCTTTCCCTGTGTAACTCATTCACTCCTCTTTGGGCCCTATGGCAGCCCTATGTGTTACTGCTAGATGAGGAAGTGGAGGGTTAGTGAGGTTAAGTAACTTCTCCGAGGCGCCGGTGGCAGAACTGGGCTTCAAACCCAGGCCTGTCTGATTGCAGAACTCACGCTTTTGACTGCTCTTATGCTGACTTCCTTCACCTTCGCCCAGAGGATCTAGGTGACTTGTTCAAGATTACACAGTGTTTGGGGCCAGGGAAAGTGGAGTAGGGCAGGGACTAAGGATTGGGGTTTCCTGACTGTCTCAAATGTGTTTTTCCATGGCCCTACAGGGCCTTGTCCAAATTTCTGGGTCAGAACCTGGGGAAGGTGAGGCCAAGGAGCCTTGTGCCTTGGAGAATGGCTCAGATGGCTGTGGCAGCCATTTTGGAATGGGAAGGCAGACTCAACAGCCACACAAGCACAGCTCTGAACCAGCCCAAAAGCTAACTCATACTTCCTGGGACCCTCCTTGCCTTTCCTCATGCAACCTGTACCCCTCAACTTATTCTGATATCCCCAAACTGTCAGATGACCCTTGTCTCCCACATCCCTCCTCCTCTGCCCCTGTGAGCTGCTTTTAGTTCAAAGCAGCCTTCCAGGCCCATCAATCTGGTGCACACATGGTCAGGGGCCTTTTTCTCATAGACAGAAACCTAGCCACAGGGTCTGCACATCAAAGATGGACCACTGTGACTGGTAGCCAAGCACATTCTGACCTAGCCACCCAGAGCATAGGGTGACATGACTTAAGAGAAAGGTTGGGTGGATATGTGATGGTTTGGGGCCCAGAAACCTTTGCTGTGGGTCATCTCCAGACTGAGCATAAGTTTGTGTTTCTTCCTTATTTCATTAGGTTTGCGGTGTGGATTTCTACCCTTGCTGGAGACAGTTCCACCCACAGAGAGGATGGGTCAATCACGGGGCTGTGGAGTCCTGGACTCTGCGGCAAGCAGTGACCAGGGTTGATTCATGGGCACATTTAGACATATCTGTGGACCTTAGAAATATGAGGAAAAATGGAAATATTTCTTCAAAATGTATTTTTAATAGAATTTATTTTTTAGAGCAATTTTAGGTTCACAGCAAAGTTGAGTGCAAAGTAGAGTTCCCATATTCCCCCCTGCCCCAACACATGCATAGTCTCCCCCACTAACAAACTCCCGCTCTAGAGTTTACCTTTCTTACAACCAATAAATCTACATTGACACATCACTGTCACCCAAAGTCCGGAGTTTACATTAGGGATCACTCTTGGTGTTGTACATTCTGTGGGTTTTGAAAAATGTGTAATGATATGTATCCACGATTGTAGTATCATACAGAATAGTTTTACTGCCCTAAAACTTCTCTGTGCTCCACCCATTCATCCCTCCCTCCCTCCTAATTCCTGGCAACCACTGATCTTTTTACTGTCCCCATAGTTTTGCTGTTTCTAGAATGTCATATAGTTGGAATCAGGCAGTATGTAGCTTTTTCAGATTGGCTTCTTTCACTTAGTAATATGCATTCAAGGCTCTTCCATGTCTTTTCATGGCTTGATAGTTCATTTCTTTTCAGCACTGAATAATATTCCATTGTATGGATGTACCAAAGATTATTTATCCATTCAGCTACTGAAGGACACCTTGATTGCTTCCAGTTCTGAATAAAGCTGCTATAAATGTCAGTGTACAGGTTTTTGGGCAGACATAAGTGTTCAACTCATTTGGATAAACACTAAGGAGTGTGATCGCTGGATAAGAGTACTTTAAGTTTTGTTAGAAACCACTGAACTGTCTTCCGAGTGGCTGCACCGTTTGGCATCCCCACCAGCAATGAATGAGAGTCCCTGTTGCTCCACGTCCTCTCCAGCATTTGGTGGCGTCAGTGTTCTGGATTTTGGCCGTTCTACTAGGTGTGCAGCGGTATCTCATTATTTTGATTTGCATTTCCTTGACGATATATGATGTGGAGCAGATTTTTGTAAGCTTATTTGTCATCTGTATATCTTCCTTGGGAGGTATCTGTTTAGATATTTTGCCAATTTTTAAATCAATTGTTTGTTTTCTTATTGTTGAGTGTAAAGAGTTCTTTGTATATTTTGGATAACGGTCCTTTATCAGATGTGTCTTTTACAAATATTTCCTTCCGGTCTGTGGCTTGTCTTATTCTCTTACCATTGTCTCTCACAGAGCAGAAATCTTTAATTTTGATGAAGTCTGGGTTACACATCATTTCTTTCAAGGTTTGTTCCTTTGGTGTTGTACCTAAAAAGACATTGCGAACCTGAAGTCATCTAGATTTTCTCCTATATCATCTTCTAGGACCTTTATAGTTTTGCATTTACATTTAGATCTATGACCCATTATGAGTTAATTTTTGTGTAAGGTCTGTGTCTAGATTCACTTTTTTTACATGTGGATGTCCAGTTGTTCTTGCACCATTTGTTGAAAGGACTGTCTTTTCTCAATTGTATTGCTTTTGCTCCTTTGTCATAAAATGTATTTTTTGACTACTGCTGTCTGGGTTCTGAGAATAAAGCAGAGCAGAAAACAGGCTTGTTGCTCCCCAGTGGGAGTTGATTTCTGCCACACATAACCGTCTTAAGCCAAGTAGGAAGTACTTGGAGCGGTGACACTGGGTGTGTAGGTTCCTGTCACCACTTTTGTGTCCCCTGGCTGGTGAGGCCTGGGCCACTTGGGCTACAACCATCAGAAACCAGGGGCCTGGCCTTCAGTTTTAGGTAGGGGCTGATTTGCTGGGGTCCTCAGCTGACGTCATCGGGTCCCAGTGGTTTCTGGGTGAGCATAGGGGCTTTCCTGGTATCTATATGGGAAGCTCTAGGGTTCCTAGCAAGAAGGAAGACCCAGAAAAGAAGGAAGACCTCAGGAGTACTTGTCCACCATCCTGGGCAGTAGAACAAGCCACATTGACTTCTGTTCTCCATGTGTCAGGGGATGAAGGCCAGAGGGGCTCATATGGTGGGACTCAGAGCGAGGAGAAGCCCCTCTGCCCCCCAGTTCATGATAGGTGGAAGGCCCCAGTATCCTCACCTGTGAACTGGCCAAGTGTTGCTGGGGGACCTTTCATGTCTGTCCAGCTCGAATGTCCTGTGTTTCTACTGGAAGCTGAGTTTGGGGCATGGTCTGAGCAATCGCATTTGACCTCATTCACAATGAGCAAGGTGGGCGGACTCTCGGCTCACCCTTGACAGTGGGTAGGAGTGATTTAATGAAGGCCCAGTCAGCAGCTGGGTGAGGTTCTGAGGAAAGGGCAAGATTACTTTCATCTTTGACCAAATGAAAATCCCCACCCAAATTACAGCTTTGGTTTAGGAGGTGAGAAAGCACTGTTGAGGTAGGTGACAAGATTTATAGGGAGGCTGGGCATCCTTGTAAATTCGTCCCCACCTCAGGTGAACTCTCAGAACCTGGCGAAGAGTACTTTATGGGAACGTAATTATGGTGGATACCGACGTGGTTGAGTGTTAAGTGTGTGAGACAGGTGGACAGGTGGGAGAGCTACAGGGACGGGCCCATGGAGTTGAGAAAAACATAAAAGGACTTTTAACATTACAGTGTGCACATGTGTGTGTGTCCTGTGTGCATGTGTCTATGTTAAACCAGGTAGTATCGGGCTGTGAGAAGGACATTGTCCAGCCCACATGCCTGGATTGCCTCAAGAGCCCCCTAGCTGGTCTCTCGGCCTCCCCACTGTACCCACCATCCTTTCTGCACAGATTTATCAGACAAAAGCCCCATTTTCATCTTACTACTCCCAGAACTTCCTCCCTGAGTGGACTTCAGGCCTTCCTTCCCTGGCCACAGCCTCCCAGCCACACTTGTTGTTTTCTAGTTCCTGTCACCCCGGTACACACCCACATGCATGAACACACACACACACTTAGGTCTCCACACTTTTGCTCATGTTTTTTTCCATCTGCAATTCTCTCACCCTCCTATCAACCCATCCACATTCTTCTCTGTCTTTTTTAAACAGCTCTATTGAGATTTAGTTCGCATACCATACAATTCTGCTATTTAAAGTGTAAGATTCAACGGTTTTTAGTACATTCACAGATCCATGCAACCTTTTCATAGTTAATTTTCATCATCTCAAAAAGAAACCCCATACCCTTTAGCCATCACCTCCCAATCCCCTCAGCCCCACATAACCAGAGCTAGGCAACCGGTCATTGACTTTCTTTCTCTATAGAGTTCACATTTCATATGAATGGAATCGAATATGTGGTCTTCCGTGACTGGCTTCTTTCACTCAGCATAATGTCCTCAAGGCTCATCCATGTTGTAGCATAGATCAGTACTTCATTCCCTTTTATGGCCAAATAGTATTCTAATTCTCCCTGTCTTTCAAGGTCCAGATTAATTCTTACCTCCTCCAGGAAGCCTCAGTAACTCCTTGGTCCCTCCTGACCTCTCCCTGGGATATTTACAGTGTAGCGTGGGATCATTCCTGCGTCCTGTGTGAGAGCCTTTCATCCCCATTAGACTGTGGCACAGGCCAGTGCCCTGGGAAGCAGGCTCTGAGGTAGAGATTTGCGTGCAAGGAGTTTATTGTGGAGTGCTCTCAGGGCCAACCTCGTGGGGGAGCGACAGCGGAGGGAGAGGGCAGAGGGAGAAGCTGAGCTGCGATGCAGTTACAACCACCGTCTCAGCCAATCTCCAGCAGTTCTGGAGCTGTGAGGGCTTTGAGAGTTGGGCCTTTTTGCCCCCATGTCAACAGTCATTGGATGCAGCTGTTCCCGGAAGAGGGCGTGGCCTTGGGCACCTTTTCTCTCCTCAGCCCAGGGCAAGTCCTGGAGAGGGACTCAGCTGAGAGCAGCAGCTGGCAGCACCCCCAGCAGCTGGGGGAAAGAGGGCACCACAACTGGAAGCCCCTTGAGGTTGGGGTTCATGCCATCCTTCCTCCTTGCCTCTCCCTGCCCCTAGCGCCTGAGTTTTGCTTGAATTCAGACTTTGGGGTGAGACGGACATGGATTCAAATCCCAGCTCTGCCACATATTAGCTGAGGAACCATAGAGAGTTCCCAAATCTCTTTAAGCCTGAGTTTCCTCATCTGTAAAATGGGGATAATAATAGTCCCTACCTTAGAGAGTTATTGTGATACTAGGTGAGTTGATGTTTGTAAAGCATTTAACTGTGTTGGTACAGACCAAGCTTTCAACAAATGTTGGCTATTGTTATTATGAATGTTATTATTAGCAGATACTCAGGGCCGATAACTGGCTGACTAAGGGACAACAAATGAACCTGTTGTCAATATTGAGATGTCAGAGTTCTAAGGTAGAAAATTATTTTTTGATTAGGAAATATTTTAGACATTCAGAAAGGCACAAGGATTTACTGAACATTCATGTTCTCACCATCAAACTTGATTTTCAAAATTACAGCTATACATGAAGGCTGTGTGTACCCCTTCCCAAAATGCACTTGCCCCCAAGGTGAATCTTAAGGGTGATGCTTATCATTCCAAGGAATGTCTTGGTGATGTTGTGCTGAATCTCTAGGTAATATGTCATCTTTTGTATGGTTTAAAACTTTATATAAATGACATAGTGTGCTGTCCTTCTGCTTTTTTCACTCAGCTCAATTGTGGGGAATTGGAATTGGTTACCCCAAAATGTGAAGATTATTTGACATGAAGATTTGGGGCTGGAAACTGCAGACAGGAAAAAAACCTCTAAAAAACAAGTAGCAGTTACCCTTTGTAAGAGACATTTCCATTTGTAAGGGAAATCTCCTTTTGTAAAGGTATCTCCTCTGTACCAGGAAGAAGGGGGGATGATTTTATCTCTAAAAACACTTATCAATGCTTAAATCTGCATACTCTTGCTTACTGTGCTTTTCTTGTAATCCCTTATGTCTGACACCCCCAACCCCCCAAAACTTTCCTTTGTCTATTTAAGAGAAGAACCTCTGCCATCTGTCAAGAGAGATACTCAGTTTCCCCAAGTCTCTCCGTGTATACACGTTATAAAGCTTTGTTTGATTTTCTCCTGCTATTCGGCCTCATGTCAATTTAATTTGTAGCCCAGCCAGAAAGGACCCAGAGTGGGTAGCGAATGCTCTTTCTCCCCTTCACAATGCTTGATATCAAGTGTGAGATTTGCCTGTTTTTACCTGCAGCTCTGGTTCATTTATTTTCTCTGCAGTCTAAGGCTGAAAATCCTGTGCCCAAAGTATAAGAAGTGGATGGAGGGAGACTCTTTCCCACTGAACTGCAGGGCCCCACCATCTTTCCAGCCGGCCTCATCTTCTGGAGAGGTAGTGTACCCTAGAGCTTAAAGCTGCTGGAGGCAGATTCTGTGGATTTGAATCCTAAGTCTGCCATTTGCCAGCTGGGAAACCTGGGGTAAGCTACTTAACTTCTCTGTGCCTCAGTTTCCTCATCTGTAACATGAGAACAATAATACCTTATGCCGACCTTATGGGGTTGTTTGTAAACTTCATGCAAGAGCTGGTATCTACTGTGGTGCTAGTGGGTTAGCTGTTACTGTTTTGCTTGGGTTGTTTCTAAGCAGACAGTATGGGACGTGGCTCCATGAAGCATTATCCCCATCACTAGAGCCTGATGCCTGCCATGCAGGGAAGAGCAGCTACACAGTCTGGGAAGCTGACATTTGGAAGGCTGACTGCTTGATTATTCTGTTCCATATTCTGCCTGTGGCTCCTGGCACAGTTGTGGAGCGAGGGCTCCCAGCTTCCCGTCCACCACTGCCTTGACCTGCCCAGCTCCCTCAAGGCTGTCCTTGTTATTGCTCCCACCATGCAGATGGGTAAATGGGTTCAGAGATGTGAGATGTCCTGCTAATAATAAGTGACATCCCCAAGACTTGAACCCCAGTCCCCTCATTCCAAATCCTGTGGCCTTTAGCCACATGGTTGGTCTCCCCAACTTCTCTCAGTCCTTTTCAGCCTGTTGTTTTCTTGCCTAAGGACAGTGGTGCAACTCTGGAGGCTGAGAAATGCAGAGAAACAGTTTTTGGGGCCACACATCCTATCAAAGGTATGACCTGCTTCTGGCCTTGTGTCCTCAACAATCAAATGGCAGAAGGCCATTTTAGAACTAGAGGTTGTTTTGTGTTTTTTTTTTTTTTCTCTGTCATTCCCCAAGTACTTTAGTCGAGCAGTCAAAATTTATTTTCCAAATTCCCTAAAAAGCTGAATAGCCAGGAGGGTGGACGCTCGGGGAATCTGGTGGGGGGCAATGAGCACGGAGGCAGATGGTGGTCTGCCAGCACGGCTTGCGTACATCCAGGTTTACAAGTTTTGGCTTGCCTCACCTTGAAATGGAGTTTTCAAGAGAAAAATATGTCAAGGTAGGCAGATTTTCTCCTTTATGAGATGTCATATGACTATTCTTGCATGCAGTTATTTTCTCCTAAAATAATTCGTAATGGCAGAGCTCACTGCCATCATCAGTTTCTGTTTCTATTATAAATCCAATTTTGGAGGGTGACAGTGTCTGCCATTTCATCTTCCTCAGGGCTTAAACTCTATAATTTTCTCTTAAAAAACAAGAGAAGGAAGCAGTTTGTGTGTACGGTTTAAGCAACTAAGGGCCTGGGCTTTTGGGGGATGGTTTAACAATAGGAATTTAGGCAAGAACAAAGATAGCAAATAGGTTTCAACACCCATGTCAACTTTGATCAATTAGTAGTGGGTGACTGGGGTGTTGTGTTGAGAAGGATTCTGAGACCATATCCAGCATCAGGGGAAAAGAGCTGTGATCGATTAGTGATGTCTGTCATGAATCTCTGCATGTGGGAGGGGAGAGCCTGGAGACAACCTTGCAGACATTCACTTATAAACTAGAGGAAGCTTGTACATTTTCTCCCAATAGGACCCCTTACCTCTTTATAGAATTTGATAGTTTTAAAAGCATTTCTCATGTGCTTTATTTTCATTTAACCATTATATCAACTGGGTGAACTCAGTAGGGCTAATCTGTCTTCATATTAATTTATCCATTAAATATTTATTGAGCAATTACTGCACTAGGCTGTGATAGATAATCTCTAAGGATGACCACCACCAATTTCTTCCCTTCCTCTTCACGCATGCTGCCCCTCACCAAGAAGCGGAATCTAATTTCCTTCCCCTTGAATCTGTGCAGTTCTCAGTGACTTGCTTGACTAACAAGATGCAGCTGAAATGATGTCCCGGAACTTCTAATTTTAGGTCTGAAGAGCCTTTCAGGCTCAGCCTGGTTGGTTTAGGCTCTGCTCTAGGGCAGAGCTGTGGCTCCTGGCCAACTATAGCAGGCTTTGGGGGCTATGTCCATCCCCAGGTAAACTAGGTACAGAGCATGGTGGATGCTTTGTGGAATGAGCGTCTCAGAAGAGGCTTGTGAGGAAGCAGGACCCCTAAGCTGTCCCAGAAAGGGAAGTGTCCTTGGCGGGCACAGTTATGAGTGCTGGAGTCAGGGCTGTGTGGTACTGTGGATCTCCTCTCACAAATTACAAGCCGTCGCTCTGGACCCAGAATTCCTGGTTTCCAACCAATTGGCCAAATCCAGTTGCCCTGGACCAGGGGCACCCAGGGGAGGCCACTTTTGAGAAGTTAGTTTCCAAGAATAAATTCCCTTGGGAAACTCCATGGGCAGCTTAAACCTCAAGCAAACGACTCATTAGGAGCTTGGGGAGCTGTTAATTGCCCTGTCCAGCCAAGATGCAGTGCTGAGTGCCAGCTTGATGAAAAACAATGAAGTCACTAGAAGTTCCAGCTGCCTCCCTGTCTGCCCGGGGTCCCTCCTGCTTCCTCCTTGTGCCCCAGGCCCTGTGCCCCCTGCAGCCCTGCTGCCCAGAGACCCTTGCTGTAGTATTCAGGGACCTGTCCTTGGGCAATCACATTCTCAGAAAGAACACACAGAGTCCTGTAAAGGATTATTTCACTGAATTGTAAATGGATTCATCTGCAGGTTATGTTGATAAAGGTTATTATAAAGATTAAATCACATAGCATTACTACTCATCCCTTCTTAGAAAAGTATGAAAGCTCAAGAAATTCATCCTGTCTTGGAAAAGCTGTGACTTTCAGTTGCCATGGCAACGCCCACTTCCTCTTCGTCCCAGTCCTACGCTGGAGTGGGCCAGTTGCAGGCTGGAGGACAGTGTGGTGGGGCAGAAAGATCACTGGAGGGGGAGCTGGGAGCCCTGTGTTCCAGTCCCAGCTCCAGTGCTAACCAGCCCCTCTGAGCTTCTGAAACAGGAGTGAAGAACTATAGATCTCAAAAGTCTTTTCAAGTAGGAACAGATAGTTCTACGGTAAACTATCTGAGTACAGGGGACCCTCTTAAGGGGTCTAGCATGTGAAACCGTTTGGTACTCCAGGGCATTCTCCCATAGCGTGGGTTAAGGTGGGAGGCGGGGCCCCAGCTCTTTGAGGAAGATGGAGTGGGGCAGAAGCCGTCTCTCTGCTCTCGGCCACCAGGGGGCAGCACCTAACCTGTACTCAGGCAACGGGCTCTCTCTCCTGGGACTTGGAATCTGGAGGGTGATCCGAGGAGGTGGGCTCAGGCAGAGGTTATGCAGGGCGGCAGCAGCTGAGCTGTCAATGCTATGGCTGTGGCGGGGGTGTCCAGTAGTGCCAACAGTGATGTCTCAATCAAGCTTTTCCTGTGGCATGAACATGACGGTGTCCTCACGGTTAACTTCCGTGGTCCTGCTTTTTTTATCCGCTTCTTGGTCACTTTTGTGAGCAGCCGAATACCTTCAGTAGGGTTTTGGTGTTTTCTCTTTCGTTGGCCGGAGTTGATTTCTATTGTTTGCAACCACGAACCTCGATCAGAACCGTGGTGAACTAATTACCCTGCAGTTTGCTGTTCAAGGTTGAAATCATTTTAAGGTTTCACCTAATCTCGGGGACGCCCGGTGGCGCAGCGGTTTAGTCCGCGCTTGGCAGCCCGGGGTTCGCGAGTTCGGATCCCGGGCGCCCGCCGACGAACTGCTTGTCAGCCATGCCGTGGCGGCGTCCCATATAAAGTGGAGGAAGATGGGCACGATGTTAGCCCAGGGCCAGTCTTCCTCAGCAAAAAGGGGAGGATTGGCGACGGATGTTAGCTCAGGGCTGGTCTTCCCCACAAAATAAATAAATAAAAATAAATCTTTAAAAGGGGCCGCCCGGTGGCACAGCGGTTTAGTCCGCGCTTGGCAGCCCGGGGTTCGCGAGTTCGGATCCCAGGCGCCCGCGGACGCGCACTGCCTGTCAGCCATGCTGTGGCGGCGTCCCATATAAAGTGGAGGAAGATGGGCACGGATGTTAGCCCAGGGCCAGTCCCCCCCAGCAAAAAGGGGAAGATTGGCAACAGATGTTAGCTCAGGGCTGCTCTTCCCCACCAAAAAAAAAAAAATCTCAAAGGTTTTTATACTTTCAAGGAGGATGCTGGCAGCAGCCATATCTCAGTCCAAGGCTACTGTACAGATGTCATCTCACCCACCAGCTCTGTTCAATTGACAGTGGCTACATTGGGCACTATGTTGAGGAGGATTCTGAAGCTAAAATTCATTAGCAATGTCTGCCAATGGGGAAAGGGCAGGGAGTGACTGTGCCCCTACCGAGCAGATGCTTTCCATGCCTAAACTCAAAGGGGGGCATCGGGGGCTGGGGAGATGTATTTTGTGGTGGGGTGGTGTGTCCCAAATCCCCTCAACTTGCCTGCTTCCGTGGAAGGCAGCTGAACTTCCTTTGTCATCATCCTCTGGAAGGACAGCCTTTCTGACAAACCAAAGTGCCAAACCAAGGATGAGACCAGAATCCCTTATGGGACCCAGAACTGAGAGGTGCAGTGTGAGCTGCCCCAGTGACTGAAGCTCTTGTGGAGTCAGACGTTGGAGCTGGACGGGCCCTTAGAGGTCATCCACCCCAACTCCCATTTCACAGATGGGCAAACTGAGGCCCAGAGAGGGAATAGATGACTTGCCCACGGTTCTGCAGTCAGTTCAGTGGCAATTTGGGGTTTCACACATCAGTCAGCTCTCGGCCAACATTCTTCCCACGTCACCACCATCTTATGTCCACTCATCTTCCTCCCTATTTTTAATCACCCCTGTCTTTGAAATATCCCATGGTATTAGTTTCCTGTGGCTGTTGCAACAAAGTACCAAAAACTTAGTGGCTGAAAATAACACAAATTTATCTTAGAGTTCTGTAGGTCTGAGTTCTCACACAGGTCTCTCTGGGCCAAAACCAAGATGTCAGCAGGGCTGCTTTCCCTTCTCAAGGCTACAGTGGAGAATCCATTTCCTTGTCCTTTCTGGCTTCTAAAGGCTGCCCGTACTCCTCGGCTCGTGGCCGCCCCCCCACCCCATCAAAGCCAGCAATGGCTGGTTGACTCTTTCTCACATCCCCTCACTCTGACACTGGCTGTTCTGCCTCCTTCCTTTACTTTTAAGGACCCTTGTGGTTACTTTGGGCCCCATCAGATAATCTAGGGTAATCTCCCTATTTTAAGGTTGCTGATTAGCAATCTTAATTCCATCTGCAACCTTAATTCCCCTTTGTCATGTGAGGTAACATATTTACAGTTTCCAGTGATTAGGACAGGGACATCTTTAGGGGCCATTATTCTGCCCCCTACATCCCCTGTCTCTCTGAGGTCAGGGTTTCTCATCCTAAAAAAATTGTTTCTTTGATCCTGTTACTTGCCTCCAGGTGCCGCCCATCTCCCCTTTTGGATTTTGTGTTAAGCTCTTCAGAGGAAGATCTATTCTGACTGCTTTCCATCCATCATCATCCACTCATTTTTTTAAAAAATTGAGATATAATTTGCATACCATAATATTCACTCTTTTGAAATGTACAATTTAGTGGTTTTTAGTATATTCACTCTGGTGTGCAACTACCACCACTATCTAATTCCAGAATGTTTTCATCACTCTAAAAAGAAACCCCACATCCATCAGCAGTCACTTCCAATTCCCCACTTGCTCAGCCTCTGGCAACTACTAATCTACTTTCTGTCTCTATGGATTTACCTGTTCTATCCTGGACATTTCATATAAACGTAATCATAGGATATGTGGCCTTTTGTGTCTGGCTTCTTTCACTTAGCATAATGTTTTCAAGGTTCACTCTTAAATACCTTGCACCCTGGCTTCTATGAACCGGCCCCATGCTTCACTTGCTGAGCTCCCCAGGCATCTGTTATGCAGTTCCCAAATTCCACGGCCTGTTTCAACCCTCAATCCGTCACTGGCGGTATCCTCCTCTTTGGCACATTCAATTCTTGGCTTCTACCACAATGCCACTTCTTGGTTCTCCTTCCACTTCCATGCTCTTGCTTCTTCTCCTCTGGCCCTAGCTTCCCCTTGTCTTCTGAAAGGAACTGCCCCTACCAGTCAGCCCTGGGCTCTCTGCTGTTTCCTACATCCCAGAGGTTCTAGCAGTCCACAAGGAGCTTTTTGGTGGCACCTCTCTGAGATTATAGACAACATTTGCCCACACATCCAGAGCTTTCATCAGCTTCTCAAATGGAACTATGGAGAGGAATGTGTTAAAAGTCACAGCTGTGTAATCTTTCTGCCTTTGAGAGCTGAGTTGGCCAAGACAGCAAGTGACAGAAACTCAACTTCAGCTGAGTTGAACAAAAAGGGAATTTAATGGTTTACATACCCAGGGTGGCTCAAAGAACTGAAGGAAGTGCAGCAGCTTTGGGGGTTTTGGCTACTGAATTCAGGAAGACATTGCTGTCAGGATTCTCTCTCTATTTCTCAATTCTGCTGGCCTCTGCTTGGCTTATTCTCTCCAGCAAATTAGCTTTCATCACAGACCACAGAAGATGGCACCTGGCAGCCCTCAATTTCTTCCCGCTCCGTGACTCAAAGACCAAGTCCTTGTCCTTCAAGTCCAAATTAAAAGTCCTGAGGGAGGACCCCAAGCACCCTGTGTTGGGTCACACACTCACCATTGGAGCAATCACAGGGCCAAGGGAGTTATGTGCTGGGATTAAGTGGGCTTATCATCTACCCTTGTACTTTGTGGGGCAGGGTCCAGTGATGGCAGTCCTGCCAGATGCCTATGATGGGAGTGGGGGAGGAGCAGTTCTTCAAAGGGGTGTGTATGATGGTGAAAAATGGCAGATGTCTCCTCCAAGAGCTCACTCACACCCACTGCCTCCATGACTAGCCCTGTGTGGATGACCCCACAATCCCCAGCTGCCAGATGCCTACTGATGTCTACCTGGTAGCCCACTGGCACCCCCAAACAGAGCATCTCCAGGGTCTCCAGTCTTTGTCAATGGCACCACTCCCCAGCAAGTCTCCCAAGCTTCTCCCAGTTCCTTGTGCTCATGAATGCTTGTCCCCCACCCCTATCTAGGGAGTTGCCAAGCCCCACTGATCTTAGCACTTCAACATATTTCTCAGCCATTGTTCTCATCCCAAGTGCCCCCTCTCTAGGTCAGACCCTCAGGGCCTGCCTATGCCACCCTCCCAGTCTCTTAGCAAGCCTCCCTGCCTCAAGGCAGACTCAGCCACCATCTATGGAGCTCCCACTCTATGCTGGACATGTGCTCAGCTTCACTTTTTTTAATCTTCATAACACTTCCATGAGTGGAATAGTGTTGTCACCATTGATAAATAAAATGGCAAGCTATAGGATATATTAGAGTATATGAGGAAGGCATTTGGTGTAAAACCTATTTGGCCTGACCTCATTTTTCCAAAAGGGCCTGACCGGCCTTTGAACATGCATTGTATATCTGCTTTGAGCATTTACCACATCCCAACGACAGGAACAAATATCCTTAAGATAAGGATGCAACTTCCCCCATATTGGCATTTCCTTATGGATAAGTATTTCTCCTTAGGCTAGGATTTGATTGCTGTACTCATCCTGTGACCACCCAACTGGAGACAACAGACCTGCTACCTGCTGTGCCCATCAATGGCTGTGCTGACAGGGCAATCTCATGACTATTGTAAAAAGGACATTGCATTCATATGTGATAAATGCTCTTTGACAGTATATAACCACTCTGTACACCCCACTTCTTTGGTGCCCTTTCTTCCTTGGGGAAGGAATGCCCCGGGCTATATGGTCCTCAAATTTGGCTCATAAGAAACTCACCCCAATTTTGATTTATAGATTGGCTATGGATTATTTGCGTCGACACCATTTTACAGGTTAGGAAAGTGAGCCTCAGTAAATTAAGGACTTGCCAAAGGAGGCAGGGATGTTGGAAGGAGGATTTGAACTTAGGTCTCCATTTCCAAGTGTAGCGTCTATTCTGGCTCCCCTCCACTGCCTTTCCAAACAGCTGCTGAATGAATTTATGAAAGATTGCATTATGCTGATTTCTTTCCTTTGGCTCTTACAGCTGTTCCGAAAGCTTTGCGGTTGACAAATAAGAGTCCTTAAGCAGCCCCAGCCTTGCCCATCGCTCACAAAGGGAAGTGCTGCTGAGCTCATGTTGGCATCTGGGCTTTCCTGGGAGCTTGTGGGGCCCCTGTCTCCCACTGGGTGCTTGGGGGTGGGGGGAGTGAAGAAAGCCTGTTTCCAAAAAGAGTCCATCAGAAGAATCCAGTGTTAAGCACTCAACACTGGGCACTTGATATCAAGTAAGCACCTGATAAGTTTACTTACCAGATAGTTATATGATAGGATAGTTATATGGTATGATAGTTATGTGATATGATAGTCATATGGTCTGATAGCCATAGGGTCTGATAGTCATATGATATCATAGTTATATGATATGATAATTATATGGTATGATAGTTATATGTTAATTCAGAGCCTTGGGGGTGGGGGTGGGGCAGGGGTGGGGCTGCATTGTCCTGGCTTCCCCTGGAGGCAGGATCACCTTCTCTGGGCTGCTGCCACAGGCTCCATTGTTCATCTGCTCATTTACGTGTTTGTTTTCAGTCTCTCCCCACTCCCCCAAAATAAACTCCAAGTGAGGACCTTGCCTGTCTTCCTCTGGACCAGTGCTAGACATATGGTAGGTGCTCAATAAGCATTTGTTGGATGGATGGAATGGAGGGAGGAGGAAAAGACTTTGTAGTTAAAGTCTTTGAATGAGATATTTTGAATTGTTTTCACATCTGGTTATTCCACTCAAGTGGCAATTTATTTTCTACCGAATGGACCAAGTGTGCCCAAACAGGGCAAATCTCCAAGGACAAAGCCTCTGAACAGTGACTGAAGGCTCCGTGATAAATCCCCTCCCTGCCACCCCGCCCACAGTGAACTTCCTGCTGTGGATGGCTGGGCTGCTCTCTAACTGACCTTGAATGAGGGGGTGTTTACAGCTGCAACTTAGCAGCCATTGATCTTGAATTGATTAAGCTGGCATTCTGGAAAGGAGAACTACAAGAGCAGGGACAAAAAAAAAAACCCATGTCTTGAGGATTTCATACCATCCATTCACCGCTTTTGCTCCACACATCTAGTGTGTGTGTACTTTTTAAAAAATAAACAAACAATTAATGAATTGCCATAGAGAGAGAAGAGGAAACGGGTCCAACTTTCTCTCAGCAGGAGGGCCGACTGGCTGCCAGGGGCCGAGAGGGCATTCCCAGCCCTCAGTAGTTTTAGCTGGAGGGCTCAGTCCATCCCCTGGAGCAGGCAGCTGATCAGGGCTCGGTGGGCTGGGGCTTCATCAGTGATTGTAAACCCTTTGGATCTGGGGTTTTTTTGTGGCAGGTCCAGCACTTGGCAGGGCCCCCGGAAAGAGCAGAAAACAGTATTCCTCTTGGCTCTGCCTGGCTGAGCTTGATTGGGCAAGTGACCTCACTTTTGGGGCCTCAGATCACTCATCTGTAAAATGAGGGGGTTGGACAAGAACAGTGGTTTCCAAACCTTTTATTCCTTTGCCCTGGAATTTGTTCTTTAAATGAAAGCTAACCGGGCCACCTCTCCCCCTACAATACATTAAAACAAAGTTTGAAAAAAGACCGGGTAGAGTGAGGCAGCATGATCCCATACTCCCCCACCCCCGATCTCCAGTCTGAGAGGGGGGCTCAATGGAACCCCCCAGCTTCTGTGGTACACAGTTTGAAAACCACTTCAGGCTCTGACCCAGCTCTAATTAGAGTTGCTTCTCATCAGAAGGAACCTAATGCTCGTAGCAGTTAGGAAGTGCATATGGCTGCTAGTAATAGGAACCTGACAAAGAAGGGCTTAAGCAGGTTAGGGAGGTATTTGTTTATTCATTTATTTGGTAACAAGAAGTCCAAAGGCAGGCACTCAAGGGCCTGTAGGGCAGCTCCACAGCATCATCTGGGAGAAGAGGCCCGGGCTCTTTTTATCTTTCTACTCCATCATTCTGAGCACATGGCTGCCATTGTCAAATTTGGCTCATGGTCAAAATATGGCTGCTGACGTTCGAGACGTCAATTCACATTCTAAACAAGAAAAAAAGGAGGAAGGAGAGAAGAGTAGACAGGGTTTTTTACTACTCCCTTTAAAAGGCTTTCCTGGGAGCATTACCGGGGATTCCAGCTGATGTCTCCTTGGCAAGAACTGTGTCACATGACTACTTCTGGCTGCAAGGGAAGCCAGAAAACATTATCGTTATTTTTTAAACTGAGGTATATTGGCATCCAGCCTAAAACCAGGGTTCTGCTAATAAGGATGGTAAAGAAAACAGATACTGGGTAGGCCACAAGAAAAAATACCACAACAGCTGACATCTATGGAGCACTTGCCGAGTACCAGGCACCATGCAGAGAACTTGACATGCATTATCTCATTTCATTCTCCTAACTGCCCAGTGAGGTAAACACTCATCATTCCCATTTTATGCCTGAGGATGTTGAGACAAAGAAAAGTTAAATGACTTGGCTAAGGTGCTATAGTAAATAAGGGATGAAGGCAGGATATTAACCCAGGCACTCAGACACTAGAGTACAAACGCTTAACCACCAGCTTACACCACTACAGCAAAGACTATAAAGTAAGTTACATCTGAGGCCTTTCAGTGCTGTTTCAGCATCTTTTAAAAAACGGGGACACAGAGCACTCTACACGGAGCGCCCAGGCCCTGCCTTTTCTGCTCCTCTGCAGTTTCTGTGTCATCTTTCTCCTGGTAATGAAGGCAGCGATGACAGACTGAATTGACTATGATGCATTTACCAGAAGGTAAGTATTTAAGATACGGTTTGGAGGGAGTTCAGGGGAAATATTTTCAGGGACTTGACTTGCAGGAATGATTTATGAAGCAAGATTAAAAGAGCTAAATACATAAGGGCTGGCACTGTATAAAAAGTGAGAAAGGGAAAGAGGAAGGCAGCACAAACGTAAAACATGTAGAGAGCCCTGAGTGTTCCAGAAATCTATGGACGGGCTGTGGCAACACGAGGCAACGCGGGTCACGACTCAGATCCAGTTGACAAAGGAAAAACAGCCAGTCCTTAGCTGTATCCACCAAACATTTCTTCAGTGCTCCCTCTGCCATCAGCTCTGTGATGGGAGGTGGGGTGCTCCTGCCTTCGTGGGGGGACAAGACTTGAAATGGAGCCGTGTGCTGGGGGATAATCGTGTAGGCAGAACTCAGAAACTTGGTCTCCCAGGGGGAGTGGGGCAGTGTCTGTAAGTCGAGCTTTATATTTACAGGCTGCTTTGGCAACATCTTCCTCTTTCAATCATCACAACAATATTATCCCCATTTTGCAGATGAGAATCCTAAGGCAGAGCTGGCTCGAGGGACTTCAGGTTCAGGTGATCCCACAACCCCCCCAGTCAGTGGCAGATCCAGGATTGGGGACGGTATCAAAAGCAGCATCTTCACTCAGTACAGATGGTGGAACCCCCCCAGTCAGTGGCAGATCCAGGATTGGGGACGGTATCAAAAGCAGCATCTTCACTCAGTACAGATGAGGGCACATAAGTGCACAGTTAATGCCATCTCTCTGTATCTAACGCAGCTGTAACCAAATCCATGGACATATCCCTGGTCAGTCAGGATTTCTCTTAAGGAAAGTTCAACTTCAGTTTCAGTTCATTCATCAGGAGAAACACTTACTGAAGAGAAAGTGGGCGCATACCCCTCTAAGGCTAGGGAGTAGTGCAAACTCAATTCTCGTGAGCCAACACGGAAGGAGGCAGCTCACACCCTGGGATTGTAGTTTGTAATAATAAGGGGTTTTCTGGGCTTCGGGTAATGCTCTATATCTTGATCCATTTGTGAAAATTCACTGAGCTTTGTTATTTGCATATTTTTTATTGAAGGATACTAAATACACGAAAGATTCTTTTGGAAAAAGTGGCATCCTCAACAATGTAAGGTCCTAAGTTGGATTCTGGTTAAGACTCTGATGTGGCAGAGGCCAATAGGCATCTCCCAATTTCATTCTCCCTTTCCTCTTTGGGAGGAGACTCCTGATTTTTACCTGGGCACAGGGCCAGCTGGAACAAAAACTACATCTTCTAGCTTCTCTTGCAACTGGGTGTGGCCTTGTGACTAAGTCTGGCCAATGCGGGGTAAGGAAACCATAGAGCAATTTTCAAGAAGCCACCTTAACCCAGGTGGCGTGTCCTTCTTTCCTTCCCTTCTTCTTCTTGCTAGCTTGAAAGTAGATACAATGGCTGGAGCTTGGCAGCTATCTTAGTCCAGGTGGTGGAAACTGCTGTAGACAGTGGCACACAGGGCAGCTGGTCCTCCAGCGTCATGGAGCTCCCACAGCAGCCCTGAACTGTTTTCCTCCAGATCTCTTCTTACAAAGGTGAATAAACATCTATCTCACTTAAGTAACTTTGGTGTTTTCTGTTATTTGTAGCCAAACTTTATCTCAAAGGGTACGTATGATGGGCACCAAATTCAGGTTATTTCCAGGACGGGGAGGAGAGAATGTGATCAGCTTCAACTCTATTGGTAAAACCTTTGTGTCTTAAACTGAGTGGTGGGCATACAGGGTTAATTATATTTTATACTTTTTGTGTATATCTAAGTATCACATATTGAATCTTTTAAAAAGACACTGGTAGAAAAGTGTCAAAGCAAAACCATGAGACACGTAGAACAGAGAATCAAATGGTGGCAACTTTTGGCTTCACCAGGCTCTGCGAATGGAGTAACTTTGTTATTGGGATCTGAGTGCAGCTTTGGGATAAACCTCACGGAAAGAGTAACCAAGACTCGCAGGGGCAAGGGTGGGTTCAACCTGTGGGTACCAAACCCAGTGTTTGGAAGCAAGAAGGGAAGGGAACAGAACGCAAGAGCTGGGTACCACTCCCTCCCCCGATGCTGCCTGCTGCCCACACCCCCATCTGGGTGAGGTCAACAAGCTTGCACTGCAGACAAATCACGGAAGGGTCTGTTGACCCCACCCACCCAACCCATCCCTCTGCTCTCCACCAATCCCCACCTTCATTTTAAGAGGGTAAAAAATGTATTTAAAAAAACACATTTTCATTGTATCAAGTTCAACCAGACATGATTAAAGTAAGACGTAGACATACCCGCCTCCTCAGATCTAGTCCTGCCCCTCAGAGCTAGGCATGCTGAACAGTATAGTGAGCTGTGGGCAAAGCCAAATTAAAGGCTGGAACTCTAGGGAGACCAGCAGACGTCTTCGGCCACTGGTGTCCTCTGCCTGGATGCAGCCCGCAGATAGTGTAGGTGGCAGTGGCTGGGGAGAGGGCTTCTGCTGTTGAGGTGGTAGGTCGAGGAATGCCTTGAACTTGTCAGTCACCCTCACGCCTGGGATCAGGACGTCCCAGAAGAGGCAGACCGACTTCTTGCCTTGACCAGTCCTCAGCCTTTCAGCCATGCCTCCCCAGGAGAGGCCCCGGAACACAGGGGCTGCTTTCTCCCACCTTTGTGATTCTCTTTCAAAAAATTGGCAGCAGCTCCAAGTACTCTGAGTACCACAGTGACAGACATCACAGAAACACACAGATAGACAGGCAAATTGTGGGATATCTCGAGCCTGATGAATCATGTGTCAGGGAACAGGCACCCTGAACCTCTGAGCACTCAAGGTTGCAACAGCAAGAACAGCTTGTGGTGACACGTATGTCGTGCTCTGCCCAGGTAAGTGTACAATGGGATGTCTCACCTCCTCTCTGTTTTGTTAGAGGATATAAAAAGCTACGCTCATTCCAGTCCCTGGAATAGCCATCAAGGCCACATTGTTTGAAACAGGAATTGAGACAGAGATTGGCAAAGGCTTTTTCTTGACTTTTAATCATAAATATAGAAAGGCAGTTAGTCTTACTACTGAATTGCCTTTACTGAAAAGTTGGGAATGTTCTAGTAATTCAGACTCCCCATGTCTGACTCAACACTGAGTAATAACACTTATAGGCACCAAGAATGTTGTTAAATGGATTATCTCATTAAATCCACGCGTCAAATCCAAATGTTTGGTACATCGGTAAAAGGAAATAGGTAAAATTATCCCCAAATTACAGATGAGCAAACTGAGGCTTCGAGAGCTTAAATAACTACCAGAAGTCACACAGCTAGTTAATGGTGGAGTGCACATTTGAACTCAGGCAGTTGACTTCAGTGCCAGAGCCCATGAGCTTAATCAATGTGGTGTCCTGTCTCTCTGGAGTCCTGAGGGAGCCAGATGCAGTTTAGCTGCTGTGGAAGGGAGGTGAGGGTGTTTATTACTGAAAGATCAGAAGGGCATCATAAGAAGGGTGATTGGAACCAAGAGGCAGCCTCCTAAAATTTCTTTTCTTGTGTCACCTAAGATGCTTTTTGCTGGCAAAATAAGAACAAAACAAAACAACAACAACAACACAAAGACCCAACCAGTGATTTCACCAGTAAAGAACATTCACTATCTCACATCACCAGGGTCCAGACATGAGGTGGCTCCAGGGTTGGTTAACGCAGCAGTTCAATATCCGCTGCAAGGTTTCAATGGCAAATTGAACCCAGGTTCTTGCCATATTTTCGCTCGGCCGTCTTCAGCACGTTGACCTTTGCAAGCTTGTCCCTCACGGTCACAAGATGGCTGCCATCAATCTCACACAACAATGTCCAAAAGTCAGAAGGTCAGAAGAATACATATCTTTTCCTCATGTCCTTCTTGAAGAATATGGAGCAGACTTCCTTTTATGTCTCCTTTTGTGTCATAACCATGCTGTGTCTATTCTTAAGTCAATCACTGGCAAGGAGAATGGAATTACTACTATGAACGTTTGATTCTTAACCATGGCTGCATATTAGAATCACCCGGGGAGTTTAAAGAAAAAAGGTAAGTGTGCCCAGGTCCCAGCCCCAGAGACTTTGCTTTAACTGATCTCAGAGAGGATCCATTCATGGGCATCTTTAAAATTTTCCCAGACACGCTAATGTGTACCCAGGGCTGAAAACCCCATGTTTTTTGACCAATCAAGATTCCTCCCTGGGGCTGAAGCCAGGGCCTGCCATGAAACACGTGTCCCCTGATTCCTGAACAGAACTGGGGTTCTATTTAGTAAAAAAGAATGTGGAGGGGTGGACCAGGAAAGAGGATAGCCATTGGGTAGGCAGCCAGCAACATCGGCCACACCCCTTCATGTCTCCCTAAACACAGAGGCCGGGATTCTGGCTGAGTTACAGCAGTTAGGAAATTTCTTCTTTTCTGGCTCAACAGATGCAATCACTAGCTAAGATCACACAAGGAAAGGAGAAGATGGGGAGCGGGGGGAGAAAGGCCCCCTGGCTCAATACTTTTGTGAATCATGGGGATGCCAAACTTCAGTTTCTCAGAGTGTGGTCTCTGACCACCAGGAAAACTTCAAGTGTGATTCCTGGGCTCCACTCAGACCTGTGGAACTAGGATATCTGCAGGTGGGACCTGGTGATTGGCATTTTAACAGATACCACAAGGATTCCTGTACACTCTCAAGCTTCAGAACAATTGAATTAGATGCAGCAGAAGCAAAGAAGCAGAAGTCAAAGTTTTTGATTTGTTCAGGAGGAAGAAGCTTGAATATTAGCTTTCTTATTTTCTTTTGGTCCCAGTGATTCAGAAAGATGGAAAATGCTTGCCTAAAAGTTGGCTCATGGGCCCAAAAAGAATCACCTCTGAAAATTAATGTGATGATGACTGTCGAGTTGCCTGGAGTTGTCCTCAGCACCAGGCCCAATTCTCCAGCTGGTGAAGCCGTTGTGTGCTGAGAAGAGGGGCAGCAGGGAAGGCCCACCCTGAGGAGGGCACAGGACTGGTTTCTGGGGTTGTTATTGACAGTCCTGTCCGGGCTCTGCCTGTGTGTGTGTGTGTATGCACATGCATGTAGGTGTGTGTTGCGGGGGGAGTGGTCCTTTAAGGTTCTCATGAAATACTGCAAGTAATATTAATTGAACCCTATTCCTTGGTAAGTGGATTCCTATTCTGGAACAAGTGAAATGGAAACAGGTGGCTGAACTCCAGGTCAGGCCTGTCCCAGCTGTGGCCCTCGAGCTTCAAGGCCTCCAGCCTCCCCTCCAGTCTACACTACATGAGGGAGGAATGTGACCACACCATGTCCCTGATCTCGGGACCTCCCCAGCCCAGAACACCCACAAGTCCTCCACGATCTGCCCCCTTGGGCAGCTCCTTACCCCACAGCCCGCTCCTCTGCTCCACCACAATGAACCCCTGGAGGTCTCCCCTCTGCTCCACCACACTGAACCCCTGGAGGTCTCCCCTCTGCTCCACCACACTGAACCCCTGGAGGTCTCCCCTCTGCTCCAACACACTGAACTCTTAGGGGTCCCCCTCTGCCTCACCACACTGAACCCCTGGAGGTCCCCCTCTGCCTCACCACACTGAACCCCTGGAGGTCTCCCCTCTGCTCCACCACACTGAACCCCTGGAGGTCCCCCTCTGCTCCACCACACTGAACCCCTGGAGGTCCCCCTCTGCTCCACCACACTGAACCCCTGGGGGTCCCCCTCTGCTCCACCACACTGAACCCCTGGAGGTCCCCCTCTGCTCCACCACACTGAACCCCTGGGGGTCCCCCTCTGCTCCACCACACTGAACTCTTGGGGGTCCCCCTCTGCTCCACCACACTGAACCCCTGGAGGTCTCCCCTCTGCTCCACCACACTGACCCCCTGGAGGTCTCCCCTCTGCCTCACCACACTGAACCCCTGGAGGTCTCCCCTCTGCTCCACCACACTGAACCCCTGGAGGTCCCCCTCTGCTCCACCACACTGAACCCCTGGAGGTCTCCCCTCTGCTCCACCACACTGAACCCCTTGTGGTTCCCTGCATGCCTGCATGCCATTGCTTTCCCTCCCCCTCTGCCTGGCCCCCTCTGAACTCACTCTTTAATTCTCACACTGAGACACCACCTAGGAAGTGTGTCCCACTCCCACCCCTGGGCCCCAGGGGCACCCTTGCAGACGTCCTTGACAGAAAGCACTTGCCACCCTTTAATATTGATAGAGGATGTGTCTCCTCTGGCCCTGGAGAGCCCCTTGGGGAAGGGTTTATCTCTATATTCCCTGAGCCTTCCGACCCATCAAGTGCTTGTTGCCCAGATGAATGATGTCTGGCCCAGACATCTGTTTCGAGCCATATCGCAGACGACTTGTGTTGCTCCCACCTTCCTGGGAGCCGAAGCCCAGGGGAAGCAGTCTTCCTCCAGTCACCACAATCCTCTAACCCTAACAAGTCAAAAAAACCAACCTCTGTGGGCCGAGCCCTCTAAGAAGGAGAAGCTTCTAGAGCAGGAGCTCGGCCTGCTGGGAAGGCTGAAGGCAGCCTCTTCTTTGAGAGCCTGGGAACCAACATGGAGGAGAGAAGGCAGGAGGGAGGGCAGGAGGAAAGGGAGGAGCGGGTGGTGAAGGCTTCCTAGGAGCCCCTGCTTTGTAGCAGCATCTTCTCTTTCATCTCTGTGAAAGCGCCTCAGAGTAGGGGTCAGTCTTCTCTCCGTCTCACAGACAACACCAGCTCAATGAGAGAACCTGCCCAACGTTCCACAGCAGGGAGAGGAGGCCTGGCTGGGGCCAGTCTGTCTGCTTTTAAATAAGTGGAAGGTTGGGTTGGGGCGTGATGTGACCTCCACTTGAGGGAGCCAGCTGGCCAGGGAGGCTGCTTACCTGTCTGGGACACGGGGCCAAGCTGAGCAGGAAGACAGGGGAGACACTTCCAGAACCTGGGTTACCTCCCAGCAGGACAGGTCAAGCCTCCAGGCCCCACTCCATGCTTGGCTGGGGAGCTCAGGCCAGCCTGGGGCCTGGGGACAAGCCACGAGAGTGCAGAGGGCAGTGCGGGCAGGAAGAAGATGACTGATTCAGGGGCTCATTGTATGTAGATGAGCTGGAAGGATCCCAGGCCTCCCCCTTCTGAGCTCCTCCAGAAGCTGCAGATTAGGGAGGTGCCAACGTCACCCTCATTCACTCACTGTGATTGTTATTGTGTCAGCTCTCTTGAGCAAAAGAAAGGAGAGCAAGGTAATCAGGAGTGGAAAAGCATGAAATGAGATCAAAGGCTAGGATTTGTGTGTTTCAATGACTTCATGCTTGTGTCCCGGCGTCCTTCTTAGAGCCAGGCAAGTGCCAGACAGGAACAGCCTGGAGAGCCTGTTAAATATGTAATCCCAGGCGCCACCTCCGATGGCCTGACTCAGCCCCTCAGGCCCGGGATCTGGACTGTAACAGCCCCTCGGCACCGGCACCACCGTGTGAGCCAGGCCTGGGAAGCCGCCCTGGGACACGCCAATTCCATCTCCCTTGCTCCCTCTTGATTTGGGGGTTTTCCTTCACAGACTCCCCATTTCCCCTCCAGGGCAGTCTGTGCCATGATAGCCTCACAGGGGATTTTGAGAGCTGGAGCCTGCAGCTGCCATGGCCTCAGAGAATTCACAGAACAGAACAGCCCAGATGGAAGCTTCTTCCCTCACACAGGTTCTGTGTTTACTTCAGCAGCTGGGCCCGCATCCCTCCCTCATCGACAGCCTCCCCAGTCGCTGCCCTTCCCTCCCTGGGGCAGGACACCCTGGTTTGACATAGTGGAGGCAGGCTTTAGTTGGAGTCATAAGACCATTCTTGGATCCAGGAGTTGAGAAAGAAGAAAGGGAGGAGGGAAAGAAGGAGGAGGGGGTGGGGAGGGAGAGGGCTAGGAGACGGAGTACAATGGACAGAGAGAATGCGTTTGCAGAGAACCACTCGGCCAGCTCAGCGCTTCCTGGGGAACAAGATGCTGATCCGTCTACCCATCACACCTGTCTTCTAAGCCAGACCAGCAGGGTGTAGGGCCCTGTCTGCTCCTAGCTGTCCATCACCACCTGACTCTGCTCACCTCTCCCGTGGCCTGCCAGCACGTGGGCACCCAGCCTGTGTCTGCCCTTACCACAGAGCTCTGTCCACTGAGGCCTGGCCATGACCTCATTATATGCTCACAGTATCTCATTTTTCAGATGGGAAAACTGGGGCTTAGAAAGTTATGGCCAAGGTCACATTGGCTAGTAACAGCTCAGATTGGATTTGAACCCTGTTTGTCTGACTCATGTTCTTAACCTTGGCACCTCCCATAAACTGTTTTGACTTATTTAGACTAAAAGAGAATGTTTCAGTTACCAGGATTTGTTGATTTGACCTTGGACTGCTGCAGTAACACGTAAGGTTTGGCTGAGTACTCGGCACCGAGTAAGATGCAATGATTGTCAGCTAGTAGCATAATTAAACAACGAACTATGTAAGAGTAACCACTTTCAGTGGGGCCTGAAGTTTGACAGAGGGAAGTTCAGCCTCCTCAGCCACAGCTCTGTGTGCAGGGTGCAAAGTCTGCAGGCTGGCTTGCTGACCCTCCTGGGGCCTCCCTTTCCCCTCACTCCCTAATAATTAGTAGTACTAGTAACACCCCCCACCCCCACGTTGTTAGAGCACTTTCAAACTACTTTCACTTAATTCTTACTACAAGCTGGTGAGGTGGGGAGAGCAATACATTTTGTTCTCAGTTTGCAGATGGAGAAATTGAAGCCCAGATGGGTTAAGTGACTCTCCCAAAGTCACACAGCCAGTTTGAAGCTGAGCTGGGACAAGTCCTGCAAGTCCTCCTCTTCCTGGTCCAAGTGGGAGATGTGCATCTAGAGATGGCCAGTGTCACAGGTTTCTAGAGCAGGGGGGACACTTCAGGGACCACCTTGTCCAAGTCTTTCACTTTACAGATGAGACAGCTGAAGAGCAGAGAGTCAGGACTAGTCCAAGTTCACAGAGCTCGCTGGAGGAGGGCTAACACGTGCAAGCTAGACACGTCTAGAAAAGAAGGTGCACACCTGCAGAGGAGAGATTTTGGAATCAGACGACCCGCCACTTCTTAGCTGAGTGACCTTGGGCAAATGTCTTCACTCCACGGAGCCTCAGTTTCCTCACCTGCAAAATGGCAATAATAATGCCTGCTTTGCGTAGTAGTTCACAGATTAAATGCATGTGCTTGGCCCAGGCCTGGGCCACAGTAAGCACTTGTGAGCAAGCCGTTATTACTAATGTTGTTAGTGCTACATTAGTGTACATTTTTGTCTCCTCCAAGCATCCTGCAGAGTGCTGGGCCCAGGGGGGCAGGAACTATATCTCTCTCCCTCAGCTCTGCATCTCTGGTGCCCAGACTTTGCCTGGCACAAAGCTGGCAATTGGTAAAGGTCTCTTGGGTTGAACTCAAGACTTGTAATTCCTCATTGTTATGTGGCTCTTTGCCCTTTTTCAAATCCTCTGAATAGATTAATCCATTTGAGCCTTGCCAAATGCCTGGGGGGCAGGCAGGGCAGGGATAGTATTGTTCCCATTTTATAGCTAAAAAAATAGAGGCCGAGAGACATGGTGCTTCCTGCCCAAGTCACATGGCTGAGCTGAGCTGAGGTCGGGCTCTTCAGACTGTGAGTTTCACGGCTGCCGTGTGTGAAAGCCACCCACAGAAAGCAGGAGGTGTGGCAATGAGCTGAGCTGGAAATCCCCAGGGAGACAGCACCCTTCAGCAAACCCCAGCGTTTCTTGCACAGAGCTTCAGAAAGGGCTTCAGAGAATGATGGGCCTAGGTCACCTGGCCACACTGGTCTTGGCCCCTCTTCCTACCCAGGCTCAGCCCTGCTCTGCCGTCTGCGGTGGATCCCAGCTGGATGCTCCTGGCCCATCAGAAGGGACCTTGGGAGCTGTGTGGATTTCGGGTCATTTCGGTCAGGGACTGCCTGGGGCCGTTGGAGGGGCTGGAAGCCAGAGGCCTTGCCCAGCTTCAAAAGACACGCAGGTCTGCATCCTGGTCATCGAGGGCCTCACTGATAGGTTTATTGCCAGGTTTTATGACCTCCAAGCTTAGTCACTGCTTAAGTCAGCCTGCCCAGAAACAAACACGTAGCAAAGCCATGACCCAGATGCCTAAGCAGAGAAAGGCGCACGCGGCCCTCGGCAGAACTGGCCTCTGGAGCCAAGGCTGGGGACACAGGAGGCTCCAAGGCCGGGGTTGTGGTGTATTTCGGTGACCCACACGGTTGTCCTTAATTTTCCCCAAGTCTCCACTACTGAGTTTTTAGGGTGTAGGAAGCAGATGCCTGCTGCCACCAGAGACAGCCTAACACGTGCCAAGGATGTCTGATCCTCTGTCCCCGGGCCTGCCTGAAAGCTGAGCCTGCAGGGGAAAGCGGGGAGGGTTGGCGCATCCTCTGGCAGACAAATCGAACTCCCTCCTGGCTTCTGGTTCACATGCAGAAGCTGGAAGCCCCAACTCCGACCCAAAGCAGTTCAACCCCGGATTACTATCCCTGTTGTTTTGCCACCCCTCCCACCCCGCCACCCCCCATCAACGTGGCCTCTATTAAAACTAGAAGCCTCTCCAGAATCTCTCTGGCCTCGACCCAGGTCTGCAGTCCTTCACCCACTGGAGCCGGTGCAGGCCCAGATGCAGCGGGAACACACCTCGGCCCAGCTGTGCACAGCAGAGCCCTGGGGAGCATGAGGGGCCCTAACTGCGGAGCTGTCCCTCCTGCCGTATGGACACAGGATCCTACTGGTGGCCCTTCCTCCAGCTCAGTGAGGGGCCCCTCCCCAGACTGAAGAAGAGATGAGGTGCCCAGTTAACTGGAAACTGGTTCCAACCCAGAGTCGAGCTCTGTGGCCCACACCTTGTCTGGGGAGAAAGAACGTGGAGGATTCCACTGAACTTGAGTGGGTGTGCCTGCCCAGTTCCCTTGGAGCGTGGCTTAGGGCACTTGGGTCACATCACATGCTTTCATTCTCCAGGTGCTCACTTAACTCCATCAAAGTCACCTGGTCACCTGCCTGATTATAACTGCAAGAGCCTCCACACTGATCTCCAGTTGGGGTGCCAGCTCCATTCCAGCCCCTCAAAATGAAAATAGTAATCACGTTTTCCTTCTTTCCCTCTCTGGGATTTTGATCTTCTTCAGTACAATCCATTTCCTTCATTTCTCTTTCTCTCTTTCCCAAACATACTAAAGTTATATTCTAAAAATTGCTCTTGACCTCTAGCTAATTATAATACTGTTAAGACCCACCATACTGCTATTACATGAGGACTATCATCATTGATAAGTTCACAAAACAACTGGGGTAAGCTTGCGCAGCTGGGCAGCACCAGGCTCAAGGGACCAGTTGTCAATTACATCGTATCCAATTTACCTCATCACGTTTACATCATCCAAATTAGTGCATCATTGCAGGGTTTTACTGAAGCAGCACCAATATCTACATTTTGGACTTTAGTTCCAGAAACTTCTAGTGTTAAATTCCAACTCTGCTGCTGCTAATTTTATGACACAGGCCAAAGTATAAACCTCAGTTCTAGTTTCTTCCTCTGTAAAATGGTAGAGAATAATACTTACTTCATACAGTTGTTGTGAGGATGAAATACTGTTTCAGCTAGCTATTGCTGTGTAACAATCAACCACCACATCTCAGTGGCATACGACAATAAAATATTTATTTCTAATGTTTCTGAGGTGTGGCTGGGACCAGCTGTTGTAGCTGGGCTCAGCTGGGAAGCTCTGCTTCAAGGCGCATGTCTGGCTGATTCAAGTCTGCTTCATGGATCTCATTGTGAGCCCAGGATGAAGTGGCAGCAGCTGCCTGGGGGAATCTCTTCTCATATCAATGGCAGAGACACAAGAAGAGGGCAAATCCCAGTGCTCAAACACACTCCAAGCCCCCGCTTGCATCTTATCTACTACCACCCCATTGGCTAGAGCAAGTCCCATGGCTGAGCCCAGTGACAGGGATCGGGAAGCACAGTCTGCCCACAATTGATCCATGGCAAGAGCATGGGTGTGGGGAGGAAAGGATGAGGGCTGACATTCAATCAGCCACAGATGACAATGCTAGTTCAGTGCAGCTCTCCAGCTCCTGACACACGGTAGGGGCTTAGTCAACAGCAACTATGATCATTGCATGACTCCTGACAGTTTGGGTAAAGCACAATATCTCAGTCTCAGCTTCGGTCAGTAGCAAAGTCAGGAATGGAATCTGGGCCTCAAAGCATCTTGCTACCCTTCAACATTTTCTAAATGGTCCCATCACCAGCCTCTCATGTCTGACTTATCCCAACCCCATACACTGAAGGGGGATAGGAAGTGGGAATGTAGAAGTGGCCCAAGATATGTCAGAGATGTGTAGACTGAACATAAAGGGGAAATTGACCAGTCCCCCCATTCCCATTTACTTAGTGGTGGGGAATGGTGGGAAGAGCAACGGGCTTAGAATCTTGGTTCTGCCACTCACTGACTGGGTGACCATAGGCTCCGCCAGAAGGAAGCTTCCCTGAGTCGTCTGTCTATGTTAGGTCCCCCATGTCCTTCTCTTTCATGGCACTCCCGGCCCTTCCTTTATTGTACTTTAGGGTGATGTATAACTGTATATTTATTTGTGGGCTAAGTTCTTTAAGGCCAGCCTGGCTCTCCAGACTGTAAGCTCCATGAGGGCACGGCTCATGTCTGTTTGTGTCAGTTATTACCCAGTCTTGGCACAGTACCTGGTATGTTCATCTGTGGGATGAATGAATAAATAAATTCAAACTCTCTGAGCTTTACTATACTCATGGAAATAGAAGATAATATATTCTTTAAAGAGCTTTTTTTCAAAATTTAAAGGAAACTATTAGGGGAATGCCTTCCACGGTGTGGGTGCATGGAACGTGGTAAATATGCCCAGGACTCTACCCTTAATTCTTACTGTCAGGTGGTTAAGTGCACAGTCTAGAAGATTCTCAGAGCAGACCTCTACTTCTAGCTTCTCTTTCCAGCTCATTCCCCATCTCTGCAGTGGACACTGGGGACCTTCGTTCTAGATTCCTGGGCTGCTCCACTCAGCAGCTCCTGTCTAGCCAGCAGGGAAACCCCTCCTCTTTGGTCGCCCTCTATCTCCAGCCCCTTCCTCATGCCCCAGGTCCTTCTGACTCAGGGTTGTTATTTGGTGAGGACATCCTGATAAGGCCTCACTGTGATTATAAAACTGAAATCCTATCATCCCAGATGGTAAAAAGTATAAGTTCATGAGACAACAAACCACCAAATGACATGGGCCCCGGCAGCCCTGGGAGGTTACCAGGGCTGAGAGTGATGCTGGAGAAGGTGCTAGTGCCCTCAGTGGCACCAAGTGGATGGGGGCAGCGCATGCGAATGCCACACCCGCCCACAGCCCCAGAGCAGCCAGCATTGGTGGGCACAACGAGCAGTTGGCAAGGCAGGCAGCTGCTGCAGCAGAGGCCTTCTGCAGCCAGACCCCGGGTAGGAGTGTGTGTTCCCAGCCACCATGCATGGACAGGACACCATGCAGCCCCAGCTGCGATAGAACACCAGGTGCCAAGGCCCTAGTGACTATCACTCTGATGGGGATGTCCTTGGAAGAGTTTGAGGCAGTCCCTGTAGTCAACATGGCTCAGACAGGGGCCTCCCAGCTAGTGACAGCCAGAAGAAAGGAAAAAATCACCCCACAAATGAGTTGGCAATTATTAGAAGGATTGAATGAATGATTTGTGCTACCGTGTTCATCCCGAAAAAGAAATTTCAGCCTAGATACTTTTGTTTACTTAGAGTAGAAGGTAATAGTCTTTGAAATTTGGATTTACATGTTAATCAACTATTTAATTAATTACGACCCAGGTTGTACATATTCTGCACATCCCCTCACCCTGGGCTCCTCTTAGGGGCCCTCCTCAGGCTCCCTCCTCACTTCTGCAGTCACTCAGTGCCACTTGGCTTTGCACCCGCTCTGGCCTCAGGCTGGGGCCCCTGCAAGACAATCAGGCCTTTGCTGGGCCAAAGGTGACTTTTCTTGCATAGCACTTATGTGTTTCTATGCTAAGTATCCTCTCTTTTTCTTCCTTGAGCCCTGTGATGGTTAATTTTATGTGTTAACTTGACTGGGCCATAGGATGTCCAGATATTTATTCAAACATTGTTTTAGGTGTGCCTGTGAGGGTGGTTTTGGATGAGATTAACATTTGAATTGCCAAACTAAGTAAAGCAGATGACCCTCCCTAATGTGGGTGGGCCTCATATAATCAGTTGAAGGACTGGCTAGAACAAAAAAGTTGACCCTTCTACAAGTAAAAGAGATTTCCTCCTGCCTGACTGTCGAGCCAGGACACCGATCTTTTCCCACCTTTGGACTCAAACTGAAGCGTCAGCTCTTCTTAGGTCTTGAGCCTGCTAACTTTTGGACTGGAACTTACCCCATCAGCTCTCCTGGTTCTCAGACCTTCAGACTGTGTATGCATATACGTCTCCTGTTGGCTCTGTTTTTCTGGAGAAGCCTGACTAACACAAGCCCCAGTTCCTAGACGCCCTTTTGCTCTCCTAGTCTGGTATGTGCCGGTGCTACCCTACAAGGAGGAACACCTCCCACCCCAGGAATCCGTGGCCATGGGGGTTATACCTCTCATTTCTGCTGCGTCCTTCCCCTCTGGCCGCCTCCCCATCATGTTGCCGAGTCCTGCTCCTGGGGGGGCAAAGTGATCCCGAAACGTGGTGAACTGGCCCAGAAGCGTCATTCCCCGAAGGCACGACCTGAGTCGCAGGGAGGCTTCCCCAGGGGCCGAGCTTAGTGGGGGCTGATTCATGTTGCTTTTCCCAAAGACTTGAGGCTGAATGTCAGGGCTGTTAATCCGTCTCCGAGTGGCTCCTGGCTCAACCCACATGGAGGTAAATCCAGAATTAAAATGCGGAGCTCGTTCTGGACTCGCAGGGCAGACGGAGCCGTTTTCCTCCGGGAGAGAGACGCCCGAGGCCGGCTGGGGAAGCGCTGCAGGGTGGTTTGCAGCGGAGGGGCCGCCGGGTGATGGACTCTCTGCTGGGTGTGGAGAGGAGCCAGACTCCCTATCGCCGCAGGGTTTACAGATGTAGTAGCGGAGCCTGAGGGGGGCACAGGAGCCGGAGACCCTCAGACAGGAAGCAGCTTCCTGTCCACCCTGCTCCCGCACGACGGCTCCCCCTGCAGGCGGGGGCCCGCACGACAGCTCCCCCTGCAGGCGGGGGCCCGCACAACTGTCCTCAGAGCCGCCACCTCCCCCTTGGACTTGCGTCAGGCGGTGGCTGTTTTCTCCTCGCTTTCTAGTGATCCTCTTGCAGAGGCCGCCCGCAGCCACGCCGAGAGGAAGGCGGGAGCCGGGGGGACCCAGGTTGAAGGCCCTTCGGCTCTTCTTAGCCCCCAGCAGCCTGCTTTCCGCTCCACTCAGCCCTGCCCTCAGGCCAGCGCCCCGCTGTGTTTCTCAGTTCAGTTTCCCCAGTGCCCCGTGTATAACCCAAACCTGGGGGACCCCCCCTGGGACCCCACTCATGGGAGGAGGTGGCAGAGTGGAGTGGTTAATTCTGGCAGGACTGTTTGGATTCAAATCCCAGCTCTACCCCTCAGAGGCTGTCTGTCCCATGTCAGGTCACCTCTATGTGCCTCACTTTCCTCATCTACAAAATGGGAAGGATAAAGTTGCTACCTTCCGGGGCTGTTCCAATTAGTGTCATTAATGGATTAAATGAGTTAAGAGCATAAAGCACAGGGTCAGACTTGCAGGCACTCAGTTATGTTGATTATGATGTCATAATTAGTTTGTGATTAATTACAGGGGAACCACCATGACCTTCCTCGTTGTTAAATGAGATGATCCTTGCAAGGTGTTGCCTGGTCCAGGGTCCCAAGCAGGTTCTCTGAATTCTCAGTCCTTCCTTTTGCCCTGGTAAATGTCATTTTCTCTCATTGTTGGCTGTTCAGAGACTCAGCATTAATCAATAAAGCCATAGAATTGTAATCAGGAGAGGAGACACCTTGGTCTAAGATGGTGCCTTGTCTTGAAAGGCTTGGCAGCTGGGAGCATGTCCTCCTTGGTCCCAGGGTTGGGAGTGGTGATCATTGCCTAAAGATCTGGCTTCTAATGGTCCAGGCCCTGTAGGTCCTACCCAGTTAGTCTGTCTTCATGCCATGACCCCCACTGCTGCAGGACTCAGGCAGAATTCACAAAGGAAACCCCCAGCCCCACCAGCAGCCTGAGGTGGGGGACCCAGTTTTCAGCTCTCCCTTGCTTCAGAGTGAGCACTACCCTTTCCCTCCGGATTCAGAGATAATCTTTGTCTCCCTTTTTCTTTGGGTGCCTGGTTGGTTAATTTTGTGTGTCAACTTGACTGGGCCACAGGGTGCCCAGGTATTTGGTCAAACATTATTCTGGGTGTTTCTGTGAGGATGGTTTGGGATGAGATTAACATATTTAAATCGGTAGCCAGAGTAAAACAAAGTAAAGATTGTCCTTCCTAATGTGGATGGGCCTCATCCAACCAGTTGAAGGCCTGAACAGAACAAAAAAGTTGATCCTCCCTTGAGTCAGAGAGAATTCCTCCTGCCCAACTTGCCTTCAGGCTGGGATGTCGACTTTCTCCTGCCTTCAGACTTGAACTGAAACATCAGCTCTTCCTGGGTCTTGAGCCTGCAGCTCGTGGACTAGAACTTACACCACCGGTTCTCCTGGTTCTCAGACCTTCACGATGGACTGGAGCGACACCATCAGCTCTCCTTGGTCTCCAGCTTGCCAGCTCGCCCTGCAGATGCTGGGACTTGTCAGCCTCTGTAATCACATGAGCCAGTTCCTCACGATAAATCTTGCTCTATGAACTTCCTATTGGTTCTGTTTCGGGAAAACCCTGACTAATGCAGTGCCCTACTCTGGCAGTCCAGGGGCCCTCCTTTCAGGGCAACAGCCATTCCACCAGTTCTCCCATGCAGCCCAGGAGCCCCCCCTGCACAAGAGGCTCCCCAGTATCCTAGCACTCCCAAAGGGGCATGTCATTTGATGCCCCCTCCTGAGCAATAGGTGCTGGGTGTTCAGGGAGCTCCCCTTGGCATTGCAGCCGCACACTGCCAATCCCCACTCTGTCCTGGCTTCGCTTACCAGGAGGGGATGAGAAAATCTGATGAATAAAACCCATCAGAGAGCCTTGACCTGGATGTTGGTCAGAAGCTGGTGCGCGAAGCAGCAGTTACCATTAAGAAAATGGATGACCTCAATTCGGAGACTGTGTTTGTCGAATTGAATCTTCAGTGGGTTCCCTTTCCTTGTATGAGTAAAAATAATATTTGGGATTAAGTTTTCACTGCAGTGAATGCATTACTGGATTTCTGCTTCTCGTCATTAGCAAGGGGACGTAACCTCCACTAAGGCGGTCTGTGGGGACCGGGACAGCTGGCATAACTGCTGAGTGCTGACTGACCACAGGGGATTAAGGCCGAACACAACTCATTTCACACTGAGAGTAAGCTGATTTGTTTGTGTTTTTAAATAAGCCTTATTAAAACTGGCTGCTGCTGGAGCTGCATCTGCGGGAGCATCGCAGGGCAAGGCTTTGCCTTCCCTGGCTTGGCGGTCAGCAGAGCCGCTTGCAAACAACTGCTCCTTCTGGCTTCCAATACAAGAACAACTGAGACAGCCCTGCTGCTGTGCGGGGCCCTGAAGAAAGTCCAGAAGGAACAGTCCAAGGAGCAGCTGAGTGCGGGCAGCCTTGGACCCAGTTGCTAAGTTGTAGGGGACACCGTACCCAGGTCAGGTGGGCATGGCTGAGTCTCTTGGGCCTTTCTCTCTGCATCCATCAGCCTTTCTGTAGCTCCTCATAGAGGGGAACTTTCCCGACTGTCCATGACTTCCCATTCGGATAACCTTACCTCCCCCTTTCCCATCCTCTCCACCGGCCCCGATAGAGACCCTGCCTTAGTTCTAGAACAGATCAGCAGTTCTCAAAGTGTGTTCCGGGAATGTTTGGGAGTCCCCTGGATCCTCTCAAGAGATTCACGAGGTCAAAACTACTTTCATAATAGAATATTTAATGTTATTTGCCTTTTTCCCTTTTATTCTCTCACGAGCGTGCAGTGGAGTATTCCAGAAGCTACATGACATGTGATGAGGTCATCACTGTGATGGCTGATGGAATGTGTGCTTGTGTGTTCTTGTTTGTTAAACATTTCTCCATTTCAATTTTGAATATGGAAAATATCTATAGATATAAACCACATAATATAAGATCTTTGGGGTTCCCAATGCTTTAAGAGTATGAAGAGATCTTGAGACCAAAAAGTTTGAGAACTTCCATTTTGGATCTTTTTTTTTCCTTCAAGGTGAGGTACCATACTTATTGTAGTATCTATGCATTTTTTAACCATTTAACATGTGTAAAGCTGTGCTACTATTTTTTATTAGGTTCCTATCTTTTTTTTTAGTGTGTAATTGATCAAGTTTTTGAGTGTTGGGCCCCAGCTCCATTTTTCCCATGAACTCTGTAATTTTTATTGTGCAATTAAAGAAAATATTTTAAAAAATTGTGGTACAATACATATGACATAAAATTTACCATTTTAACCATTTTTAAGTGTACAGTTCAGTGGCATTATGTACATTCACGCTGTTGTGCAACCATCACCAGCATCCATCTCCAGAACTCTTTTCATTTTGCAAAACTGAAACTCTGTGCCTGTTAAATAGTAACTCCCTACTCTCTCCACCCCCAGCTCCTGGGAACCAGCATTCTACTTTCTGTCTCTATGAGTTTGAGTACTCTAGGGACCTCACATAAGTGGAATCATGCAGTATTTATTTTTCTAGGTCTTTCTTGATTCATTCCAACAGCAAAACTACCTGGCCTCAGAGTCCTGTAAGGTGACACAATAACTGGACCTAGAATATTCTTGTTCTGTGAAGATCCTGATGCTTCTCTTACACATTATTTGTGGTTACACTCTCAGCCCTGGCGGCAGGGGTGCGTCGGAAAGGACAAGGACATCAACAGGCCTGATTTTAAAACCTGACTCCTCTGCTTTTAAAGCTCTGTGGCCTCACCATGGGATTCAAATGCTCCAAGCCTTAGTTTCCTTCTTTCTCAAACTGGGACAAAGATTCCCTCCTCTCAGAGGGGTTGTGCAGATTAAAAAAAGCTCATGGAGGGGAAGGCAGGGAGTTCAGTGGGGGGTCTTTGGCTGTGCAAAGGTCCAGCAGGGAGGGAGAGTATAGCACAGGGAGGGTCCCAGCGGTGAAGGAAGGGCAGCAGAGCAGCTCGATTTGCCAAATGAAGATCAGCAGGTGACGAGCAGAGAGAAGAGAGGCCGAGGAGCTGCCTCATGAAGGGTCCCTTGGCTACTAGGAAAGCTTGGATTTTATTCTAAGGGCAATGGGGAGCCACCGAAGGTCTTAGGCAGAAAGGGGACAATCAGATTTGCATTTCAGAAAGGTCACTCATCAGTGTGTGGAGAATGCATCAGTGGGGGCCACAGCGGGAGACCGGTGAGGACATGGCTGCGGGAGCCCAGGAAGATGCAGCAAGACGTTGTGATACAGCAAAATGCCATAGAAATCCCCTGGAAATGTCTCAGTTCTTTCCTCAGAGTTTCTCTTCCCTGTTTCACACTTCCTTTCTTTTAAGCTACAGCCTCTAAAAAGTCTTCATTATCCTGAGCCACCTCGCTGCTGCTCTGAGCGCTTACACCCTCTCAGTGGAAGCCAAGTGGTTAGCTAGATGGAAACCACCTTGTCCCTCAAGCACGCCCGTTGGGGTGTCTCCCCACCCTGCCATCCAAGAGCTTATCAAAATCTTCACTGAAAGAGGCCGGTTGTCCTAGGAGGGTGTCTCTGCCAAGAGAAGGTGAGCTAATACATTTGTGAAAATGTTTGCTCCCGGTTCTTCCTGTCACCATGTGCCCCTCCCTCACTTTGAGCAGTCGAACCCTCACCTCAGGAGAGCACCACTGCAGCACGATGCAGAGAACAAGAGTTTAATTTTGGGCTTCGAGGTTTTTTTTTTTTTTTTTTGATGAGGAAGCTTGGCCCTGAGCTAACATCTGTTGCCAATCATTCTCTTTTAGCTTGAGGAAGATCATCCCTGAACATCTGTGCCAATTTTCCTCTATTTTGTATGTGGGACACTGCCACAGCATGGCTTAATGAGCAGTGTATAGGTCCATGCCCGGGATCTGAACCCAGGAACCCCGGGCCGCCAAAGGGGAGTGCGGGAACTTAACCGCTACACCACTGGGTCGGCCCCTGGCTTTGAGTTTTGAAAGCCAAGGTCCAAGCATGGAACAAAAGTTCCAGAAGGCTGTGTGATCAATGCATGCCAGTTTCCCGCCTTCAGGAGAGGAGATCCTGTGCACCCCAATGAGGGCAGGGTAGCGGGGGGTGAAGGGGAGCATGAGGCCTCAGGTGGGCTCCTTGCCCCTTGGCTGAGTGCCTGTGTGTGTTGTGAGCAGGGAAAGGGGAGGCAGCGGGACACAGCAGAACCTTAAAATAGGTTTGGAGCTCTGAGAGCAGAAATGGGTGTGTGCCCAGGAGGAGGACATGGGAGAGGGTGCAGGTGTGGCCTCAGGAAAGGGGCTTGGACTCTATTCTGCCAGTTCTGAGAAGCCAGTAGGGATGGGGCAGGGCTGTGATATAATCTGATTTACAATGTTTAAAAAACACTCTGCTCAGGGTGGAGAATGGATTACACGAATGAACCTTTTTGGTGTGGAAAGGAGTGAAAACTTTTTGCTGCTTACAACCCCTGCTCCTTTCTAAAGAGGGTGAATCCCATTACGTGAAAGGCCCTTTTGTCCTGCTGCAGCAAAATGTAGGAGAAGGGGCTGTGGAGAACTGAACTGAATTTTGGTGTATTAGAAAAGGGAAGGATTTATTATTACTTTTGGCAGTCGTTTCTCTGAGAGAGGGGCAGATGTATGGGGAGAAAGAGATGGGACTAGTAAATGAGAAGACTAGAGCCCCCATTTCAGAAATGTTTGGGAGAATTTTTAGCAATAGGCGTATTCAACTTGGAAATTTAAAGTATGTGTATCCTAAGATGTAAATCCTTCCAGTTCCCCCAAAGTTTCAGTAGTCTGTACACATGTGAATGACTGTGTTTGAGGGGGGGGGGGTGTGTGTGTTATAGAAAAGGGCTAAGTTCCAATATGGGCTAATGTGGCATGAAACAGAACAGTACGTGTGGGATTACAAGATGATCCCGAATATAATGATTCCAGGGTTACTCAGGGTAAGGAATCAGAGGTGACCCTAAAACTGCAAACTCCTCCCCCCTCCCTCCAGAAAATTCCAGAAACTTTGGCTGTACACTGATTTAGGAAAAACTGTAGAAGGAGGATTGGAAGCAGTATCACTTAGAATTTAAGGAGCAAGTCATCACCAGCTGATATCTGAGCTGTAAATGCTTTAGAGTTTACAAAGTAATTTCACATGTTTTACTTAAAAGTGAAATGAAATGGAAAAAAAGGCTTTCCCTGAGAAATTATCACCCTCTGATTTTGGAGTTGGAGATTATTCTGAAGGAGTGTGAATTGCAAGATCTTCTTGAGAAGCTATCTGGCAGTGCCTACTACAATTTAAACACACGTTTCCTCTGACTCAGCAGTCCCACTCTGGGACTCCATCCTACAGAATCAGAACCCCAGGAGACAGGCACAGTAATTATTACCGGGCCGTTTGTAATAAGAGCAAAACCAAAACCACAGCAACAAAAGCCCAACTTGGAAACAATCTGAATGTCCATCAACAGGAAACTGGTTAATAAAAATCATGGTTACTATGGACTGAATGGCTGTGTCCACTCCAAATTCACATGTTGAAAACTAACCCCCAGTGTGACGGCATTAGGAGGTAGGGCCTTTGGGAGGTGATTAGGTCATGAGGGTGGGGCCCTCATGAATGGGATTAGTTCCCCTATAAAAGATCCCCCAGAGAGCTCCCTCGCCCCTTCCACCATGTGAGGACACAGTGAGAAGACATGGAAGCAGCCCCTCACAAGACGCTGAACCTGCCAGCACCTTGATCTTGGACTTCTCGGCCTCTGGAACTGTGAGAAATAAATTCTTCGTATTTATAAGCCACCCAGTCTGTGATATTTTTGTTATAGCAGCCCAAATGGACTGAGACAATGGTACATCCACACAATGGGATGCAATGTAACTGTTAAAAAAGAACGAGTCAGATCCATATCTCATGAGCTGGAACAATTCCCAGGATGTATGGCTAAATTTCTTTAAAAGGCAACTTCAGGAATAATATGTGTCCCAGTTTTGTCTGGGGAAAAAAAGGCAGTAGGTCAATGTGTTTTTATAAGCATCAAAAAAATCAGTGATACACATCAAAATAGTAATCCTCAGAACGGTGGGATTAGAGGAGAAAGGGGAAGACCATGAACTTAAAAATAAATAAAGCCTTATAATACTTTATATGTTGTGTGATTTGGTTCTATATTTACACAATAGAGTAGGAAAAAAAAATCCTGACTTACTCTGAGGAAGAGGTGCAATTCCATGCAGAGGGGAATGTGTCCTGGGGCTCTCTGGATGCCTGGTATTTTTCTAGAGGTCAAAGCAGGACATCCAATACCTGATTCTCTGCCCCCACTGCAAGAAGTGCCTTCTGCATAAGAGTGTGTGTGTATGGGGGGTGGGGAGGGGGAGAAGAGGTATAGCTCCAGCCAGCCCCTATAAACTCCTTATCTCACACATCTTCATCCACAGACCCTCCTGAATAATTAAAAACATTGAAAAAAGACAGTGTTGAGGATGGGGTTTCTAAGATGGAGGCTGAGTTTCCACAAGCAAAGGTTGTAAGTGGAAAATTTGACAAAACCCTGGAGATGGCTGGCAGAGTCCCAGGAAAGCTTAAATTATCTCCAGGCTTGAATTTTCCTGGTAGAGACTTAAATTCTTCTCATCCCCTTGCAGGGGGAGTCCAGCTGGCAAAGGAATGTTGAGCAACATTGGCCCCTGCTGGCCATTTCCACTTCCACTGGCCAAGTCTCTCTACTTCCTGTCTCTCTGTGCTCTGCTCTCTCTCCATTTCCTGTCTTCCCACTTCTTTTCTCAGTCTCTACTTCTTGCCTGTCTGTCTTCCTACCTGTATCTTAACCTACTATTCAATGCCCTGAGAGCCCAGACCCCCTTGGTCTCAGCCCCTACAGAGTTGGCCCCTTAGGGGGAGACTTGCGTCCAGGTGGGCCCCCTCTGGTTCCATGAAGCGGCATGGCTTGGTGTTTTGTCACTGGATTCCTTTCCCGGTTTCGTTTTTCTCTTTTTCCCCCTTTGTAGCTCCAGGGTGAGGAGAAGCGAGGAGGCAGAGGTGGCTTTGAGAGGCTTCACCAGGTGAGCTAGGACTCAGACTGGAAGGAGGAGGCTGAGGAGGGTTCCAGGCTCTGCAGCCTGGGCAGTGGAGAGCAGATTGCTCAACTTTCCCCGATTTCCTCAACCCTGGAGGTTTAACAAGAGGCAGCTCGCTCCTCCAACAGCGCCTGCCAAAGGCTTCTAAAGCACACTCCCTCAGGGCCCTGGCCAGAGCCCCAGCAGACGGGGGCCTGGGTCATTCCGCATAAAACATATTAAATGAACAATGACTCCGCACAGAAGTGGCAACTTTCCACCGGGCAGAATTCATTTTCCACTTGAAAAGCTAATGAAAACCAGTCATGGTGAAAAACCCAGCCAAAGAAAGAATTCAGGCTTTCTTTTCTTCTATAGGAGAGAAGCACCAGGTTCTGGGTGGTTCTTTGTGGAATCTAGACCCAGAGAGAAGAGGGGATGTGACACGTGGAGTCCCCCAGACTCCTGTCAGAAGCTGGGCCTTGGGATCGGACAGGGAGCTGAGTGGGGCTGGCAGTGGCTGGCGAGGCAGGAAATGTGCTCACTCTTTGTGGGGTGGATGTGGGGAATGCCTGAGCAGAGGAGAATTCTGGAGCATCTAAATCTAGGGGGAAAGTCAGAGCTAGAGAGCCTGAGAGAGACAGGAACTCAGCTCAATAAATTGGAGGCTTTCTTAGCTGTGTCTTTTTCAATTCCCCATGCTGAGGTGGGAGCAGGGAAAATCTGGGTTGAGTCTAAAATGCTCCAGGTTCCATGTTCTCTCTTTATGGCTTAATTTGACAACTGCCTTTCCCTTTCAACATGCTGTCTTCAGTGGTGTCATCTTTTAGATGCTCTCTCCCCCTGCTTAACAACTTTCAATGGCTCCCTATTGCTTCCAGAAGCTCCACTTTGTAGGTTGCCATTCAAAGCTCTTTAGAATCTTGCCCCATCTCCCTTCACAGCTGCATCTCCCACCGCTTGAAAGCCTCTTAGATTCTAGAACTAAACAAACGACGCATGCCCCCAGCTGTACTCCTACTCTCAGGTGCTCTGCACATGCTGCTCCCGCTCCAGGGATTCCTTTCCCTTCTGCCTCGCCTGCTGGGGATTCTCTGAGGCCCTCAAGAAGAAGCTCAGACACTTCTCCCCTCACCACAACCTGCACTGCTCTGAAAACTCAGCCCCCAGCTCACAAGGCAGCGTGTGCAGGCTCCAGTTAGAGCACTGTGGTCACTGAGTGGCAGTTGTTCAGACCTCGGCCACAATCGTCTTTCAGAGCCTTAGGTTCCCCGTCTGTAAAATGGGAATAATAGGACTTCCACACTGGGACTCTCTTATCGGACAGTGGACATTTGGAGGACAAGGACTGTATCTCGTTCATTTTTGCATCCTGGGCTCCTAAGGCAGAAGCCGGTTGGGGGTTTTGCTGTGCTTGTGTGTTCAGAGGGGGATGGCTGCCTTGGGGTGTGTGATTTGTCTCTGTGTGTGTGTGTCCCCAACTAGCACTGAGTCCTTCCTGAGGATACTGGTCCTTGTTCCCCCACCATGCATGGCTTCCCAGGGGTGGTCGATAAGCATTAGCCCAGCAAATAGAGGCAGGGAGGGGCAAAGAGACAGCGGCTCCAGGGTCACCATCTAAGGCTCCTGTGTCTCCTCAGACGACACTTGGGGGTGCACTGTCTCCTCTGTCCAGGGACTGAGGCTGGGGACACCGACCACCCTCCTAACCGGGGCTTCGGTTGGTTCTGCAGGAGAACCACAGGGCCCCTCGGGTATCCCTGATGTCCCTGGCAGGGCCTGAGACGGGGGCAAAAGTGGCAGCCGCAAGGAGGGGCTTCCTCAAACACAACAGCGCATCTCGTCCCCAGCAAGAGCCCGGCGAGGCAGCGAGCTCTGTGTGTCTCTTATTAGCTCACTCGGGTCCTGTGGGGTAGGCACTGTAACTGTGCCCATTTTACAGATGAGGAAACAGGCTCAAAGACGTAAAGAGACATCCTGAGGCCAAACAGCTTGTGACTAGAGGGGCTGGGAGTTGAACACGGGCCTGCCCGAATCCAGAACGTGGGCACGCAGATGCAGGGGCAGAGGAGAAGGAAGGCGTTGTCGTACCAAGGGTGTGCGTGCTCTGCAGCCAGTGAGCACTTTCTCCTGAGTTAGCCTTTTCATCCAGAGACAACCCCAGGAATGTTCTTGCTAATTTACAGGTGAAGAAAGGGAGGTTTGCTCCAGGTCAACCTGCTGCTCCAGCTGCCTCCTACTGCAGTGCCTTCTCTTGCTGCTCAGGCATGACCTCCCAGGCGCTGGTGAGCTTGTCTTTAGGAATCTGGCCTTACCACAGTCCCAATCACCCCGGAGAGTGCTCACCTGCTCCCACCTGTCCAGGCTGGGCCCAAAGAACGAAGCCTTGTGTGCAGACGGGATTTGGGAACCCTGAGGGTCTGGTAAGCTGCTGGGCAGCAGCCTTCCAGGCTGGGGCTCCCTCTTTGATAAGGACCTCAGCCACCTGACTCCAGGCATCTCCATCCTCACAAAGGCTCAGCTCCCTACACAGGGCTTTGATCCTGATTCTTCCTCAGGGGCCACAGTTCCTGGGCCCTAGACTCCCTCCAGGAGAGCCCTGCCCAGTGGTGGGGACCAAGCTGAGCCCTGACTGAACAAGTGCTTTTATTTGGCTCCCAGACACTGTTATCAGAGTGGCTACCCCCAGATGTGTCCTTAACATCAGTGGAGTGGGACTCCCCCTGGGTGCTAGGGGCTGGGTGGGAGCTTTACCTGTGGCCTGCACTCGGAGGTTTGGGGGATGGGCCAAGTTTACTTCCATCAAAAATTTAAAAAATATATCTGTGTGTGTAAGACTGGGGTGGGGGGTGTTGGGGTGAAAGGAGAAGGCCAGATTGTGACAAATACCAAGGAAGGCCCCCTGAGCATCTTTGCAAAGTTCAAAGTGTACAGGAAGAGCAACAGAGCCAATTAGCAGGGCACCCCACCTGACTCCCAGTGATGGGTAGGTGGCCTGAGGACTGGCTGGGCAGGAAGTCCTGTTCCCACAGCCCCACTGGGCAAAGCCACACCCTCTCTCCATAGCCCCCTGTAGAGTAACCTGGAATTAGCTGGGAAGGTCCCTGTTAGGGCTGGAACCCCAGAGCCCATCTCAAGGCCACCTCCTCCCATTTAGGGACAGGAGCTGAGGCCCAGAGGTTCTCTTTCCTCTCCTTCTGTTACTCCCTTTACACGTATGTTGTACCTCTTTGTAGCTGTCCCACAGTTCTTGGATATTCTGTTCTGTTTTTTTTAGTCTTTGTTCTCTTTGCTTTTCAGATTTGGAGGTTTCTATTGACATATCCTCAAGCTCAGAGATTCTTCCCTCCAGCTGCATCATTTTTAACAGCTTTGTAAGTGCTGGAAGTAGTAGCGGTGAGGTATGCTCAGATTTATTTTCAACAGCTGGTGGCAGGGTTACTGTCTCTGTGCATCACAAATTCCTACCTGTCCTCCAAGGTCATGTTAATCTGCTAGGGCTGCCATAACAAAATACCACAAACTAGGTGGCTTAAATAACAGGAATGTATTGTCTCAAGTTCTGGAGGCTGGAAGTCTGAAATTGAGGTGTTGACAGGGTTGCTTCCTTCTAAGGCTCTTTCCTTGCCCCTTTGTCCTGTGAAGGAAACTCTGTTCCAGGCTTCTCTCCTACCTTCTGGTGTTTTGCTGGCAATCTTTGGCTTTCCTTGGCTTGTAGGCTCATCACCCTGATCTCTGCCTTCATTTTCACCTAGCATTTCCCTGTGTGCATCTGTCTTCAAATTTCCCCTTTTTATAACAACATCAGTCATATTGATTAGGGGCCCACCCTACTGCAGTATGACGTCAACTTAACTAATTACATCTGTAATAACCCTGTTTCAAATAGGGTCACATTCTAAGGTACTTGGGTTATGAATTTGGGGGGGGGGACATCATTTGATCCATAACAAAGGCCCATCAGAAATATCACCTCCTCCAGGAAGCCTTATGCACCCACAGGGTCATGTAATCTCCCCTCTCTGGAACTCCTACAGCACATCGTGTCTGAGGAACTCAGTGGCCCTGGGCAGGTCTGGCCTCCTTGGGTGTTTATAAGTCTCCCTAAGGCGGGACTTAACTCCAGGTCGATAGCATTTGCAATTTTTGAAAACAAGGGCAGCACAGCAGAAATCCTCTTATCTGATGATTATTAGGACTGGTAGTTAGGTGGTAAATTAAAAATCTGAAAGGAATGCCAGTGGAAGGCTCTCTAGCAACAGGGCCCAGCATGAGGTGGGCAGCAGATTTATGCAAGAATAGAAAGCAAAGGCTAACCACTGCACTGGGTAAGTAGAATTTGGCTAGAAGAGATTCTCCTGCACAAAAAACAAACAGCAGCCCCTAAACCCCAAGATGAATGCAAACTGGATGCAAAATTGTCCAACCTCCCACTGAGAGAGCATTTTTTTTTTTTTTTTGTGGGGAAGACCAGCCCTGAGCTAACATCTGTTGCCAATCCTCCCCTTTTTGCTGAGGAAGACTGGCCCTGGGCTAACATCCGTGCCCATCTTCCTCCACTTTATATGGGACGCCGCCACCGTATGGCTGACAGGCAGTGCATCGGCGGGCTCCCGGGATCCGAACTGGCGAACCCTGGGCTGCCAAGCGCGGACTAAACCGCTGCGCCACCAGGCGGCCCCCGAGAGCATTTTTTTTAAAAAAGAAACTATCAACACTCTGGACTGTGTAAGACTCCTCCTATCGTCTTGGATGTCAAGGGAAGGGGCCATGCAGAACCATCGGGGGGCTTCAGAAGTGGAAAGGAATTGTGAGCCACAGTGAGGGGCCCTTACAGAAACTGGATACAGAGAAATAAGGTCGTTTTCTGAGAGTCAAACTATAAAACAAACGTAATAGGTCAGAGCAGAGAGCAGCAAAGTCTTTGTTTCACCTGATGCACGGTATTAACACATTCCAAAAGAGAACGTGGTCATCAGAAGTGTGTCTGTGTGTGCGAATGTATGTGCGTGTGTGTGTCATTGTGCATGGTTGTGTGTGTCTGTATGTGAGTGGGTGTGAGTGTGGGGGGATGTGAGTTTTTGTGATTGTGCGTGATCATGTGTATGTGGGTGTGAGTGGGTGTGAATGTGTGTGCGTGTATACAGCCAGGGAGGCCCAGGGAAGAGAGAGGACACTGCCTTTGCTTAGCAAGACTTGGCAAGCCAAGCATTGTGTTCTTGGCTTTCCCGCAGGGAAAGAGGAGGATGCCAGGCCAGGAACCGCAGTGCCTGGCCTGTGCCGAAGGTCTGTCCATTTAGGGGAGATAGGTACACCAGAGGAGCATCAAGTTTTTATAGTGTGATGCCTCTGGGATTAATATCACCCACATCACCCAATTCCCACCCCCACCCCCTCATCAGATTCCAAACTCACTTGGCCATTGACTGTCACTTGGCCTCCCAGAAGCTCTCCCTGCAGGGGGATGTGCTCACGAGCAGCAGTGGAGCCCCAGACAGGGGAGGTCCAGGCTCAGAGCCTGGACTGGGGTTAGCCTGCCGGGGCATGAATTGCATTTCCTCTCCTCACTAGCCGGTGTCCTTTGGAAAATTACCCAACTTCTCTGAGCTTCGGGTTCTTCATCTTCGAAGTGGTTTTCATAACAGGACCTGCCACATGGGCTCTTGTGAGGATTAATGAGATGACCCATGTAAACTGCTTAACACAATGGCAAGTACATAGCAGGCCTTTAAAAAATGTAAGCTACAATCACCATAGTTATAAATATTACGGTAAACACATCAGTATTATTTTTTATGCATCAGCCACATGCCCTTGAGAAATGGACTCACTCCCGGGGGCTGACTGTGCTGTAAGCTTCATGAGGACACAGTCTGCTTCTTCATCTCTGGACCCCTGTGCCGAGCACAGTGTCCAGTGCAGGAGATGCTCACTAAGTGTTTGTTGAAGAAATGAATGAGTGATTGAGTTAGTGAGTGGCAAGTCAAGCTTTTGGGCCCATAGGCCCAGGACTGTGGTAAATTTGCAAAAGTAAGCTGCCCTATACACTTGCTGCTGGTAATAGCCCTCCTTTCCCTGGGGACAGCTGACCCCAACCCACCCGGGCACTTTGCTCAGTCTTGGGGGAGATGGCTGGGGAGTTGGAGAAGGAGCTCCCCATGCAGCCACTTGGTCACCAGGCCAAGGCTTGGGTCATTTCACCAAACTTCTCAGGCTGCTGAATTGGGTCATTTACACCTGCTTTATAATAGTTTTATAATAGTTTGGAGGGAAGCAGAAGGGTCGCTGAGCCAAGGCAGCATCCTCCCAAGCCTTGTTACTTACTCTAAGTGTGTTCCATGGACCAGCCAAATCGACCTCAGCTGGCAGCTTGTCAGAAATGCACTCTCAGGCCAGACCTATGGAATCAGAACCTGCGTTTCAACAAGAGCCCCAGGGGCTGTGTGTGCATATGAAAGTGGGAAAGTGCTGCTCTCACGCAACTTCCCGGAGAACCTACAGTTTGGTCATCTCTAGAAGAAAATCTAGCATTTAGGAGTTGCTACTTCTCCCCCACTCCAGAACGTGCATCCTGGGATCTGCCCAGTAGGAAGAGGTTGCTGGGGCATGCACTCTGCTCTTGCTCCTTCCTGCATTCTTCTCTCCTCTCTCCTTTTCTGAAACTCTTACACTGCTCAATAGCCCTGCCTTTCTTCACAATTATAATGAGAAACCTCTTCTGTTTGCTTGAAAAGCATGTTTTTAATTCAAGGGAGTTGTTAATGCAAACTATATGGCTCTGAGTTTTATCACCCCTTGGTTGCTTCCTGGTTGGTACCACCACATGCCCCGGCATGCACCCTCTGGCACCCAGGGAGCACATAGGATCCTTAGACTTCCAGATAATCCCTGTCCCCCTCCCCATCTTTCCTCATCTGCCCAGCTGTGCAGACCTGGCACACGGGGACACCCTCCCTTCCTTCTCCCCATCTCTTACCTGTTTGGAGAGACTACAAACACATGTCAGTGACAACACAGTAAAACCTAATGACAGCCCAAGAACTCCTAAATCTTCCAAATTGCTGTCTGCACTTCCTCTAACTTTATATCCTGGCGTGCCTGAGCAGACCTGCCCCCCAGATCCAGCCCCAGCAGCTGCGCTCAAGTGTCTGCTCATTCCAGCTGCTTTGGGAAATGCTGGGGCTGCAGGTACCAGCCCCCTCCTGGCTGCAACTTCCAGAGTGGGGTCCAGCTAAGGAGCGGGGGCCCGGGGGGGGGGGGTGGGAAATAGAGAATGAAGCCCAGAACTCTCCCAAGTCCGACTCTTTCAAAGGCTTCTTTGGCTTTCCACATGGAAAACCAACAAATGAATAAATTCAGCGAATTTGCCACAGGAATCTCAAGGCAGGACAAAGGACAACTCCCAGTTGGTAGGGTTGTGGCAAAGAGATGGTATCTCTTTTCCAAGCAGCTCTATGCTACATATGGGAACTCAAAAGAAAGGTCTAGAATTTTCCTTGAGCACCTAGAAATTAGGCTTCTGCCCTCAGGATCAAGTTGAAAATAGTGGTTGGAATTCTGGTGTTAACTTTGCCGGAGAAGGGGGGTCATGAAGCTCCTTGGGCGTGACAGAACATTCTGGTTGGCTCCTGTGGCCCCAGCATTTGCAAAGGGCTTTGTGAGACAAAGGTTCCGTGATGGCCCACTCACTCATCATAGGTGCAAAGAGGCCAGTGCTTTGCCTCCAACCCTTTCCTTCTCTGGAGCAGAATCTTTTAGTTTGGGTGGGAGAAGCAAAGCCATTTAATAATTCATTTCTTGATGAAGAATTAATCATTTTTAAAGTCTCCTGCCTCTTTTACCAACTGACCCTATAATTAGACAAAGCCTGATCATTTCCTTTCCACTGCTGGCTCCCCAAAGCAAGATCTATTATTAGTCAGGATCTATCAGGAAACAGATGGCATACTCAAAATAGAATAATTTAAGGAGTCTTTAAAAAATTATTATTTACAAAGGTGTGGCAGAGTATAGGAAAACCAAGAGGGATAGTGGAGGATCCTGGGGCTAATAACTGATTGTGGGGCTCTTACCAACCCTGGGCCTGCAGGGGCGAGGGAAGACAGCATTATGGGAATCTAGAAGGAGACAGTCAAATGGGGAGGGCTATTTTGAGAGGAGCTGGGACCTTCAGCCAAGGGTTACAGCCAGCCTGAGTGACCCTGTGAGAAGGGAGCCAGATGAATAAATATCCCATCTTCATTCTCTTCCTTCTCTCCAATCTTCTGCTAAGCCCTCATCCTGTCCCACCGTTGACCCAACCCGATCAGGAGCCAGAGGCAAAGGAGCCTAATAACATAGTACACACAAGTCAGCCTCTTGGGGCAGGAAGCAGGGTGGAGAAGGATAAAGAGTGAATTTGGAGGGGCCAAGAGGAGATACCTGGCACATAAGCCATTCTTACATTCATCTTGGACCCCACTTGATTAATTCCTTCTTTTTTAAAATTTTTTTGCTGGGAAAGATTTGCCCTGAACTAACATCTGTTGCCAATCTTCCTCTCTCTCTCTCTCTTTTTTTTTTCCTCCCTAAAGCCCCAGTACATAGTTGTATATTCTAGTCACAAGTCCTTCTGGTTCTTCTACGTGAACCGCCACAACATGGCTACTGACAGATGGGTGGTGAGGTTCCACGCCTGGGAACTGTACCCGGGCCACCGAAGCAGAGCATGCCGAACTTTAACCACTAGGTCATCAGGGTTGGCTCTGGTTAATTCCTTCTTAAGGCTGCAGCTGCAAAACACCTTGTCATTTTGCTCTTCAACCATCCACACTTGTGTCGTTATTATACATTGTCTAGATATCTTATTTGCCAAACTGGCTTGTAGGCTCTTTGGAGAAAGGCATTGCATCTTATCTTGCATTCCCCTCCATGGCCCGGATCCCTCCCTTGCACACGTAGGTACTCAGTAAGTGTGTGTGTGTGCGCGCGCGCACGCGCATCAGTGAGGATAGGCCAGGTTATGTTGCGGTAACAACCACCAGATCTTAGCCACTTTACATAATAAATGCTTTCTTTTGTTCATGCTACCTGTTCATTGCAGGACAGCATGGGGAGCTCTGCATGTCACAGTTACTTTGGAACTCAGGATGGCTTTGTCTCAACACATGCATCCACATTCACCACAGAAGAGGGAAGAAGATGGAGTGAATTATACACTGGCATGAATTTTCTGCCCAAAGTGTCACTTCTGCACACATATCATTGGCCAAAGCAAGACTCACAGTCAGGCCTAACTTTTACAGGCGGAGAAGCAGAATCCCATGCTCAGAAAGCAGAGGGCCAGAAATATTTCCTGAACAGTCCCCACAGTGGGCAAGGGTGGTACCACCAGGGAGCCCTGGAGGAGCAACTGATGGTTTTGAATTTAATTGAACAGTAGGTGTCAATCAAAATTAAATGAATAAACGAATCTATGCCTTTTGATGTATTCAGCTCAAATTACTCAAGTCAACAACAGCAACGAAGAAATCAGCAAATCAGGTGCCCAGCAATTATAGAAATCAAATGATTTTTTAAGTGGACAGACTGGTTTATATTACAATATCCTATTTCTGGCTGGTTTCAGCATAGCCTGTTTTGTTTGACATGAATTATTCCTGGGATGTGGATTCTTGCTTTCCCTCCATCAGGTTATGTCATTATTTTCCAGATTCTCATGTCCTTGGCTAGTCTTTAAGACTCTGACAAGTTGATATGAACGTGCTTGTTGATCTTGGCGCCTTCTTTGGTTCAGCTCTAAGCAGAATGTAGCCACTGCCACACTCCCTTCCCACTGTGGTGGGGTGCCCCCCAGGAATGGTACCCTGTGGCATCCCCAGGCATCAGGTTACATACTTGCCCAATCCTGGGCCCCTAGGAAATCCCTGGACCTTATAGCAAGTCACCTCACCTCAAAAGTAAGAAAGGGTGAAAAACATCTTCCAGATCTAGGCAATCTCTTTGTTGAATGAAAATATTAAAAAATTTAAACCAAGTTCTCAGCATTATTTTCAAAAGTAGAAAAGCATATTCACTCATCTTCAGAAATTGTCCACACCTAAGCACTGTTCAGGCAGTGACTGTGGTGAGCTGGGGTTTCCATCAAATTGTCTTGTCTACTCAGCTTCCCAGAGAAATTGCCTTGAAAAAGCATGAAGAGACTGTGACTCAAGGTGTAAAAGGTGTGCATTAAAAAAATCCTACAGTATCTCCTCTCTGTTCCCTCTTATTTTTTTGTAACCTTTGCACACTGTGAACCCTGCAAGCAAACGCCAATACTGCTTCCTCAGAGTAAATTGTCTAAGGAATTTTGATGGCTGGACTTAGGCAGATGGATGCTTTATTTCCAATGGCAAATCAGGTCTCCTGGAATGAACATTAATTCACGAGATCTCTAGGGGCCTCTGGGCAGTGAGAAGAGAAGGATGAAATTGACCTTTGTGACTCGAAATGCACATGGTCTTGATGATAAAGTCATTGCAGCAGCAATCACAGAAGCCTAAAAAGTGGGTGGCTAGCAGGGTCCTTATCTGTCTCCCTGAGGGGTCTGGGTCAGTTCAGCTCTAGGACCTTCCTGAGGGCCTTTTTGTGGCCCTGCCTCTCATCTTCAGCTTTTTTCAGCAATTCAGATTCTGGTATGACCTGCCAGGGAGGGAGTGAAAATGATCAGAAATAGTAGCTCCCACTTTTATAATTCCTTCACCTGATTATAAAAGTAGTACATGCTGATTGCAGAGAATTTGGAAAATATGAAAGATAAAAAGAAGAAAATAAAAGGCAACCATATTTACCCACCCAGTGATAATCATCATCTACTTCTGATGTCTCCCTCTGCCTTTTTACCTTCAGTTTTCTCTCTATTGATTTTTAAGCTAAATATTGCCATCATCATTCATCCTTATTTTCTGAGCATACACTATTGCCCTTTTCTCAGCATTAGTGACACAGCAGTAGAATAAATGGACAAAGTCCTGTTCTCACAGAGATAAAATAATATCAGAGACAGTTATGAAAATTCAATGGCAACAGGAAAATTCAAGACAACAGGAAAATCTCCAAACACTTGGAAATTAAGCATACATTTCTAAATAATTCATGGGTCAAAGAGGAAATCTCAAAGGAAATTAAAAAAATGAACAGAACTTAAGTGAAAATTAAAATATAAGCAATCAAAATATGTGAGGTGCAGCCAAAGCAGAACTGAGAGGGAAATTCATAACACTAAATGCTTGCATTAGAAAAGAAGAAACATCTCAAATTAATAATCTAAGTTCTCACTTCAAGAAACTAGTAAAAGAAGAACAAAACTAAACCCACAGTAAGCAACAGGAAGGAAATAATAAAGATAGGATCAGAAATCACTGAAATTGTAAACAGGAAAACAAAAGAGAAAAATCAATGAAACAAAAAGTTGGTCCTTTGAAAACACCAATAAAAGTAATAAACTTCTAGCAAGACTGACAAAGATAAAAAGAAGACGTAGGTTGTCAATATCAGAAATAAGACAGAGGATATCACTACAGATCCTGTAGCCATTAGAAAGACAATAAGCAGATACTTTGAACAACTTTATGTTCAAAAGTTCAATAACTTAAAAGAAATGGACCAATTCTTTGAGTCCCACAAACTACGAAAACTTCACCAAGATTAAATGTACAATCTGAATAGCCATATAACCATTAAAGAAATTGAGCTTGAAATTTAAAAATCTCCTGAAAAAGAAATCTTCAGTCTCAGATGATTTCACTGGAGAATTCTTCCAAACATATAAAGAATTAACGATGATTTTACATCACCTTTTCCAGAAAGCAGAAGAGGGAGCACATTCCAACTCATTTTATGAAGATAGTGTTATCCTGATATACCAAAACCAGACAAAGACAGTACAAGAAAAGAACACTAGGAGACTTTCAGTATCCAGTCTGGCATTTAAGGAGCTTATATGTCACCACTCTGTCCTAACAAATAAAAAGCTGAACAAACTGAAAAATCAACAATTCTTCTTCTTCTTCTTTTTTAAAAGAAGAGATTTCATTTATTTAATTTGGGGGGGATGGTGGAGGAAGATGGGCCCTGAGTTAACACCTGTTGCCGATCTTCCTCTTTTTGCTTGAGGAAGTGTCCTTGAGCTAACGTCTGTGCCAATCTTCCCCTATTTTGTATGTGGGATGCTGCCACAGCATGGCTTGATAAGCAGCGTGTAGGTCCACACCCAGGATCTGAGCCTGTGAACCCTGGGGCCACCCAAGCGGAGTATGCAAACTTAACCACTACACCACCGGGCCAGCCCTAAACATTTCTTATATCTATTGGAGAAGTGAGATCAAAGGGCAAATTGCTGCTCCAAAAATTGGAGAAACAGGAGGATACTGAGAATTACAACTTACTAGAGCACAAACCCACTGGACAGAAACCTCTGCAAAAATCAGTGTGGGGGCAGGAAACCTGAGCTGTAATTGAGTGACAGCTAGAGGCTCAGAGGCTCAAGTCTGTGAATTAAAAACTCCAGGGAGTCCATCCTCATGTTTTTGTGAGTTTTATCTCCAGGAGCTCCACCAGGTTTTCACAGTGAATATCAGAGAAAAATCCCCTTGTGCTTCCAGCAGGGGGATGGAAAAAGGAACCATTTTGAAATATGGCAGAGAAGTCTGTTTTTCTTAACAAGGCCTGCCCTCAAGAGAAACTGTTTACTAGAGATTAACCTAATGGGGTTGTATCAGAGCCTAACTGACCTGGGTGAAGGGAAATACCCAGCTCCAGCCCCTGTTAGCCATCCTGTCCCATGTGAGTGTGTGGGGAAAACAGATGCACTGGTGAAGCTCACGGTCCAGGCACGTGGACTCACCAAGACCAAGACCTAATCATAGGACAAAGACACTTCCCCCCAACACACCTTACCACTACAGTCCTAAAGGCCTATTGACAGCAGTTCCTTTTACCTAGTACATCACGTCTGGCTTTCAACAAAAAAATTATAAGGCATACTAAAAGGCAAAAGACAATTTGAAGAGAATGAACAAGCATCAGAACCAGAGTCAGATATGGCAGGAATATTTGAATTATCAGACCAAGAATTTTTTTAAAACTATGATTAATATGCCAAGGGCTTTAACAGAAAAAGTAGACAACATGCAAGAACAGATGGATAATGGAAGCAGAGGTGGGAATTCTAACAAAGGATCAAAAAGAAATGTTAGAGATTAAAAACACCGTAACAGAAATGAAGAATGCCTTTGATGGGCTCAGTTAGTAAACTGGGCATGGCTGAGGAAAGAATCTCTGAACTTGAGGATATCGCAATAGAAACTTCTAAAACTGAAAAGCAAAGAGAAAAAAAGATGGGAGAAAATGGAACAGAATATTCAAGAGCTGTGGGACAACTAGAAAAAGTGTAACATATATTTAATGGGAATACCAGAAGGAGAAGAGAGGAAGGAACAGAAGCAATATGTGAAGTAATAATGCCTAGGAATTTCCCTGGATTAATGTCAGACACACAACCACAGATCCAGGAAGCTCAGAGAACACCAAGCAGGGTAAATGCCAAACAAAACAAAACAAAGCAACATATACCCAGACACATCATATTCAAACTCTAGAAAATCAAAGATGAAGAAAAAAATCCTGAAAGAAGCCAGAGGAAAAAAAGCACCTTACCTATAGAGAAGCAAAGATAAGAATTACATCCAACTTCTCCTCAGAAACCATGCCAGCAAGAAGAGGGTAAAATGAAATGTTTTTTTTTTTTGTGGGGAAGACCAGCCCTGAGCTAACATCTGTTGCCAATCTTCCCCTTTTTGCTGAGAAAGACTGGCCCTGGGCTAACATCCGTGCCCATCTTCCTCTACTTTATATGGGACGCCACCACGGCATGGCTGACAGGCAGTGACGTCAGCGGGCACTCGGGATCCGAACTCACGAACCCCGGGCTGCCAAGCGCGAACTAAACCGCTGCACCACCGGGCGGGCCCTAAAATGAAATATTTTAAAGTATTGAGAGAAAAAACCCACCAATCTAGAATTTTGTATTCTGTGAATTATTCTTCAAAACTGAAGGAGAAATAAAAACTTTCTCAAATAAAAATTGAGGGAATTTGTCACCAGTGGACCTGCCTTGCAAGAAATGTTAAAAGAAGTTGTTCAGAGAGAAGGAAAATGATATAGGTCAGAAAGTTGGATCTACATAAAGAAAGGAAGAGCATCGGAGAACAAATAAGTGAAGATAAAAATTTTTATTTTTCTTATTCTTAATTGATCTAACAGATATAGTTTGTTCAAAATAATAGCAACAATGTATTAGATTATGTATGCTTGTGTGTGTGGGGTGTGTACATATACATATAAATTATACTTATGTATGCTTATGTATAAGTGAAATGAATGACAGCAAAGAAATAAGGGATGAGAGGGAGGAATTGGGATTTTGATGTTGTTGTTCTTATAAGGTACTTTCACTACCTGTGAAGCTATAAAGTGTCATTTGAAAGTGGAGGACTCAGGGTAGTTGTAAATGTACGTTGCAAACTCTAGGGCAACCACTAAAAAAAAGATTTAAAAAAAGAAGTATAATAGATAAGCTAAAAAAGGAGAAAATAGAATCATATAAAATGTTCATTTAAAACCATGAAAGGCAGAAAAATTGTGGAAGACAAAAAAAGGAACAAAGAACAATGATAACAAATAGAAAACAGTAACAAATATGGTAGATGTTAATCCAGTCATATCAATAACCTCTTTAAACGACAATGGTCTAAATATCCCAATTAAAACATAGATTGTCAGAGTGGATCGAAAAACAAGACTAAATTATACGTTGTCTACAAGAAACCCACTTTAAATATAAAGACACATATAGACTAAAAGTGAAGGGATGGAGAGATACCATTCTAACACTAATCAAAAGGAAGCCAGAGTAGCTATATTAATTTCAGACAGAGCAGACTTCAGAAAGAGGAAAGTTATCAGGGATAAAGAAGGGCATTACATAATGATAAAGGGGTCAATTCTCCGAGAAGACTTAACAATCCTTAATGTGTATGTACCTAACAATAAAGCACCAAAATACATGAGACAAAACCAGATAGAACTGTAAGAAGAAATAGAAGAATCCAGTATTATAGTTGGAGATTCAATCCCCCTCTCTCAGAAATGGGCAGATCCAGCAGGCAGAAGGTCAGTAAGGACATAGCTGAACTCAACAGCAGCATCCATCAACTGGGTCTAATTGACATTTATAGACTAGTTCATCCAACAACAGCAGAATACACATTCTTCTTGAGCTCACATGGAACGTTCACCAAGATAGACCATATTCTGGGCCATAAAACACACTTTAACAAATGTAAAAGAGGAGAAATCATGCAATGTCTGCTTTCCACCGCAGTGGAATCAAACTAGAAATCAATAACAGACAGAGAGCTGGAAAATCCCCAAACACTGGGAGATTAAACAACACACTTGTAAATAACACATGAGTCAAGTAAGAAATCTCAAAAAAACTTTAAAAATATTTTGAACTAAATGAAAATGAAAATGCAATTTATCAAAATTTGTGGGATGCAGTGAAAGCAGTGCTTAGAGAGAAATTTATAACATTGAATGCATATATTAGAAAAGAAGAAATATCTAAAACCCATAATCTAAGCTTCCACATTAGGAAACTAGAAACAGAAGAACAAATTAACATAGGATAAAACCTAGATGATCTTGTGTATGGTGACTTTTTCAATACAACACCAACGGTACCATCCATGAAAGAAGTAATTGATAAGCGACACTTCATTAAAATTAAAACTTCTGCTCTGCGATAGACAATATCAAGAGAATGAGAAGACAAGCTACGGACTGGGAGAAAATATTTGCAAATGACATATTTTATAAAGGACTGTTACCCAAAGTATACAACGAACTCTTTACACTCAACAATAAGAAAACAAACAACCTGATTTAAAAATTGGCAAAAGATCTGAACGGACCTCACCAAAGAGGGCAGAAAGCTTATGAAACTATGTTCCACATCATATGTTATCACAGAAATGCAAATTAGAACACCAGTGAGATACCACTGCACACCTACTAGAACGGCCAAAATCCAGAACACTGATGCCACCAAATGCTGACGAGGACGTGGAGCAACAGGGACTCTCATTCATCGCTGGTGGGGATGCAAAACGGTGCAGCCACTTTGGAAGACAGTCTGGCAGTTTCTTACAAAACTAAACATACTCTTACCATACGATCCAGCAATTGTACTCCTTGGTATTTACCCAAACACATTGAAAACTTGGGTCCACACAAAATCTTGCACACAGAGGTTTACAGCAGTTTTATTCATAATTGCCAAAACTTGGAGGCAACCAACATGTCCTTCAGTAGGTGAATGGATGAATAAACTGAGGTATATTCAGACAACGGAATATTAGTCAGCACTCACAATAAATGAGCTATCAAGCCATAAGAAGACATGGAAGAACCATAAATGCATATTACTAAGTGAAAGAAGCCAATCTGAAAAGGCTACATGTTGTATGATTCCAACTATATGACTTGAAAAGGCAAAACTGTGGGGACAGTAAAAAGATCAGTGGTTGCCAGGAATTAGGAGGGAGGGAGGGATGAACAGGTGAAGCACGGGCAAGTTTTAGGGCAGTGAAACTACTCTGTATGGTGCTACAACGGCGGATACATGTTATTATACATTTGTCCAGACCCGTAGACCGTCCAACACCAAGAGCGAACCCTAGTGTAAACTAAGGACTTTGGGCAATAATGATGTGTCAATGTAGCTTCATCAGTTGTAACAAATGTATTACTCTGGTGCAGGATGTTGATAAGGGAGGTTGGGAACAAGGGGTATATGAGAACTCTCTGAACTTTCCTCTCAATTTTGCTGTGAACCTAAAACTGCTCTGAAAAATAACGTTTAATTTAAAAAAACTACAGTCCAATATCTTTCATGAACTTAAATGCATAACTCCTCAAGAAAATATTAGCAAATCAAATCTAGCTGTATAGTCACATTCATTCAGGAGGTGGGATGATTTAATGAAATGAGCTAAGACTTCAAATTTAGATAGACTTAGTTTCAATGAGCAGCTTCCTGTTGATGTGATAACTCACAGAGCCTCAGTTTACTGATTTATAATACAGAAATCACACACACAATTTAGGATTAGTATTTATATTTAGTAAATGAAAGAATATATATAAAAATATCCAGTAGAAGTTATTACTTTGCCGTATTTGCTTCAGGTTTTTCCTTACAGAGAAATAAAATGTTACAGGTGTTGCTAAACATCTAGTTTCATATCCCATTCTCCTCTCTCTCTCTCACCAGGGAACATTATCTTGACGTTGTTAGTGTGTATATTTCCGGCAAATATTTTAATAGTATTACTATTCAGATACATGTTAAAAAATATTTATATAGCATGATTTGTATTTTATAAACAAACATAAATGCTATTATACAGTATCTATCCCTTGGTATCTTTCTTTCTTTAAACACATGCGTGTATATGGACACACACCCACAAACACACACATAAAATTTTAACTGGGAACATACTGGGTGTGTGCTTTTAGAAACTTGATCACCTGCTTTTGAAAGTTTGACCTCTTATGCCAGTTAGCGTTAGATCCTACTAGAAGATACACTCCATGAGAGTTCATCATCATGCCCCCAGCACCTGGACAAGCACCTGGCACACAGCAGGTGCTCAGTAAATATCAGGGACATGAATGATGGATCCCTTTAGATCCCTCAACTACTCCATTAGATGGGTATTCACCTTCCGGTGGGAGCAGAAGCTGAGAGATGTTAAAGAGCTCACCTCCACGCCCGAGTTGGGAAGTGGCAAGTACAGGGTTTAAAACCACACAATCGGCCTCCAGCGCTCACGAGCTTCTTACCTCTCTACACCCGGCAATCGAGTCTAGTCATGACTTCGGTTTCTAAGGAGATGGTCATCTCCTTCAGGCAGGGCAGTGTCAGGTCTGACCCAACTCTGCACCCTCTGTGGGAGGCTAGGTGAAGGGCAGATCCACTTCCAGAAGGAGGGTGTGAAGTAGAAATTGCAGAAGAAAAGACATCCGGGCGCCTGCCCAGGTACAGGGCCTGGGGCAGAGCAGGATGGGGAAGAAAAAGTGGGGGCTCCGGCAGAAGGCACACTTGTCTTGGCAAACAGGTACTTAGCATGCTTGTAGTGCAAATTGTTTATTTTGGAGGGGGCACCAAAGTTAAAGAAGGAAGCGGTCAATCACTCAATGAGTGTTTGCTCAGTATCACACACACATACTCACACTCACACAACAAACACACCCCCACATACTCAGTCCCATGCACACACTCACAGGCCACACACACACACACACACCCTCACATCACCTTCAACACGGATGGTTTGACTTTCCCCCATTTTATGTGTGTATTCACTGAATGAATGAAGAGAATTACCAGAGTGGCTTGCGTTTTTGAAAGCATTTTCCAGATGTTTTGGCATTGTGGTGCTGCAGCCTTGGCTTCTCTCTCCCCATCTCTGGAACAGCATCTCAGAAGTAAAAGCCAGTATTAATGCACTGAATGTTTGTGTCCCCCCCTAAAATTCATATGTTGAAGCCCTCACGCCCACTGGGATGGCACTTGGAGATGGAGCTTTGTGAGGTAATTAGGGTTAAATTAGGTCACGAGGAGGGGGGTCTCATGGTGGGATTAGTGGCCTTATAAGAAGACAGAAATGAACTGAGGAAAGGTCCTGTGAGCACAGCAAGAAGTCAGCCCTTTACAACCCAGGACGTGGGCCCTCGCCAGAAACTGAATCAGCTGGTGTCTTGATCTTGGACTTCCAGCCTCCAGAACTGTGAGAAATAAATGTCTGTTGTGCAAGCCACCCCATCTGTGGTGTTTTGTGATGGCAGCCCAAGCCAATCAAGACAGCCACAGTCCTTCAACAATGGCCCACAAGACCCAGCACATTGGCCCCTCGCCCTCTTTCTGGTCACCTCTCCAACTCCTCCTCCCTGGCTCACTTTCTCCAGCCACCCTGGCCTGCTTGGTATTCCCTGAATGCACGAGCACATTCCTACCCCAGGGCCTTTGCAGTCCCATCAATTCTGCCAGGTACACGCTTCTTCCATGGCAAAGTCCTTCATTTCCTTCAAGCCTTTATTCAAAAGTCACCTTCTCAATGAGGCTGACCCAGAAAACTATTTAAAATTGCAACTCACCCCCTCCACTCAGCATTTCCCATCTGCCTTACATCTTCTATGTTTTACTTTTTCCCATGCACTTATCACTTCCTAACATACGGTATTCTTTATTATATTTCTTGTCGATGGCCTGTCACCCCTGCAAGAATGTAAGTTCCAGAAGAACAGAGATACTTGTCTGTTTTCTTCACTGAGGAATCCCAAGTGCCTAGAACTATGCCTGGCACACAGTTTCTGCTCAATAAATATTTTTTGATTGAATCGATAAACCTCCTCACCCCTGGGGAAATAGCCTGCTAGCCAAGGAGACGCTGTCATACCAGGATTGTCCAGCAGATGGCAGCCAATGAATGCCAGAGACCGCTGGGAGCCTACGCTCTGAACTCAAGGTTCCTCCCAGCTAAGTCCAAGATAATCCAGGAAACAAATCAAGTTCAATTTACTCACAAAGCAGACTTGTGTTCACGAGAAGGAGGTTGTATGTAGGAGGTGAGCTGCTGAGCTGTGTAATAATATACAATATTAGAGCCTTTCTCTAATACAGGAGGCTGTTTATCCACAAGTCAGTGTAAAAAAATGAAAACAGCTGTTGAGAAGAGCTGAGGTCCGGGTCCTCCAGTGGTGGGGAAAAAGGGGTGAAGAAGGTCTGCAGCCGGGATCTGCACACTCCTCCAAAGGATGGAAAAGTGGCATTTGACCGCTACCACCGAGGGAAAGAAGTAACCCTAAGAACTAACACATCGCCCAGGAGGTGGAAGTTTCCCGTCTCCTCCGAACACGCCAGAAGATGCCGTTACAAGAACCTTGAGTCTCCCTCTGCAATACTGTCCTCTGGGCCCCCGCCAAGCTGCCCTCTTCCCGGGGGCCTCTGTTACCCCACAATCAGGGAACTGAGTTGCAGTGGTAACAATCCTTCAAAAGCCAAGTCCAAGGTGAACCTGCCTTGCATCAAATTCGGTATTTGAGTGTGTCAGGTTAAGGGGAGGCTCCAAGGCAGATACTGCTCACGAGTCCGAGTCTGCGTAGACCCAGAACGGTCTACGCCAGCTGGTCAACCTGGTTGCTGCCACGCTGACAAGAGCTGGCATTTACTGGGCACTTCCTGTGTGCCAGGCATGTGCTGAGCACATCACCTGTGTGAGCTCACTGATCCTCAGAGCAAGCCTCCGAAGTCCACACTGTTCTCGTCCCCATCTCACAGGTGACACAAGAGAACTGTCACTTGCCCAAGGACCCAGCAAGTTGCTCTCCAACTCACTCTCAACCACTGGGAGGGAGGAATATGCTGAGATGCAAGACGGATCCTGACGGACTTCAGAGAACATTTAATCCAGCCCCTCTGCTCACAGATGGAGAAGCCGAGTCCCAGAGAAGGGAAGGGACTGGCCCAAGTTCACGCAGAGAATCGAAAAGCCTGCCCAAGCACTATGCACTAAGAATTATCCTGCACCTTAACATTTCTGGCTAGTGTCAGAAGGTCCTGCTAATCCCTGAGTCACAGGCTTTTATTTTATTTTCCCCAGATTCCAAATTTGCTTCAGTCCTTGCTGGCACTAAACACTTCAGCATAAGATCCTGTCGAAACAAGAATACATCCCTTGTTTTAACAGTTTCACCAAAGAGTAGAATGTCCAGCCAGGATCACTGGCCTCTCATGATGCGAATTCTGGCTTCTGCAGGTCATTAGCCCATGTCCTTGGCCATGCCACTCAACCTCTGAGCTGGTTTGTTCATCATTAAAACGAGGATACCAATATTGAAGAAAGGGTATGTTATATTCTAGGCCAGCGCTGTCCAACACAAATATAATGGGAGCCACAAATGCAAGCCACATATGTAATTTTAAATTTTCTTGTAGCCACATTCAAAAAAGGTAAAGGAACCAGTGAGCCAAAGCACTTGCCGAGCATGCACCATTATTGAGATTTATAAGCTGTTTCATTTAATCCAATGTATTCAAAATATTATCATTTCAATATCTAATCAATATACAATTGATTACAATGTACACAATTGTATACAACTGATTACAATTATAAGGAGATACTTCACATTTAGTTTTTATACCAAGTCTTCAAAATCTGGTGTGTATTTTACACTTACAGCATATCTCAATTTGGACTAGCCACATTTCATATGCCCAACAGCCACATGTGGCCAGTGGCTACGGAACTGGACAGCACTGTTCTACGCTTTGATAAACATTCTGAGCACATGGCCCCATGTTTTAAGAGTCTGTATATTACCATATGATCCAGCAATGCCACTCTTGGTATGTACCCAAAGGAAATGAAAACAGGATTTCGACGAGATATATGCACATCCATGTTTATCACAGCATTATTCACAATAGTTAAGATATGGAAACAGCCTAAATGCCCATTAATGGTTGAATGGGTAAAAAAGATGTGGTATATGTACACAATGGAATATTATTCAGCCACGAGAAAGGAGAATATCGTGCCATTTGCGACAACGTAGATGGACCTTGAGCACATTATGCTAAGCAAGATAAGTCAGACAGAGAAAGACAAGTTCTGTACGACATCACTTATATGTGGAATCTAAAAAGTTAAACCTGTAAAGAAACGGAGAGTAAAATGGTGGTTACCAGGGATGGGGCGTCGGAGGGGATAAGATTGATGGTGTTTAATGGTACAAACTTGTAATGAGCAGTAAATAAGCCATAGATATCTAATGCACAATATAATGAACACAGATAATATTTACTATAATGATGTAATGTGATAAATATTGCTTCCATGGCAATCATATTACAATATATAAATGTATCAAAGTAACATGCTGTACACCTTAAATTTACAAAATGTAACGTCAAGTTTAAAAAAAGTCATCGGATTGTTGATATTCGTCACATCTACAAAATGCCTTCACAACACCACCCAGATGCGTGTTTAACTGAGTGAATGAGGACTATGACCGAGTCAAGTTGACATACAACATCCACCATCACCATCGCCCCCAGCACCTTCTGATGCGTTTTCCTGTTCTTGGACTTCAAATAAATGGAATCATAGAGCTAAAAAAAAAAAGAGGCTGTGGTCTTTATACCTTGTCTGGGGCAGCCCATCTTCACTGTAGCCTGAAGATAATCTGCTGGGACCCCGACAGGTCCGGAGGGTCTGCCTTTAGGCTCAGCAGCGGGAGGTGATACATCCCCAGGCCCTCCTACTCTGAGCAGGTCACCGGCTGCCTTTGGGAAACTTCCCTCCCCAGATCATTGCCTCCAGCGCCGTAAACAGGACTTCTGGGCTCTCGGCAAATGTTCCTGTCCGCTTTGTCCTTGGTGCGACCCCGAGTGTTGGTAACAACCACACGACGGCCTGAGATCCAATGAGGATGAAGAGCAGAGAGGAGGGGAGGTGACAGGAGAGCTGGGGGAACGGTGTCCCCCCACCCTGTGGATCCCGGGGCCCAGGGCTCTGGTCAGCGCAGCACCTGGATGCGGCCCCTGCTTTCCATCTCAGAACCTCGCCTCGCCGCACCCAGCTCAACTGGACCAGCCTCGGGACCAGGGAGCTCCACCTCCGTGGCCAGGACTTACCTTGGATGATTCTTCAGCATCAGGCATGCAATTGTGTGTGGGCTGTGCTCAGAGAAACACAACGAGACCCAAGCCTGTCTTCACCCTTGGTGGACTGGGACGGGGGATTGGAGCCGGTGTCTGCCTGGGTTCTCCCGACAGCAGGCCACTGGGGTTCGGGGAGACGGCCAGGGTGGGATGGCCGATGAGGACAAGGAGGGGCCCTGTGAGCCTGGGCTGGGACACAGTGCGAAATTTAGGTGGCGTAGCTTAGACACGGGGGCCCTGGGTTCCCAGACAGTTCCTTCCTTCCTTCCTTCTGGAAGGCAGAGGTCGAGGGCCAGAGCTCTGCCTTCAGGCTGCCTGGGTTCAGATTCTGACCCTGACACTTGCTGTGTGACTTCAGCAAGTTACCCAACCTCTCTTAGCATCGGTGTCCTCATGTACGAATGGGAGAAGAGCTCTTTCCTAGGATTATCTGAGGATTAAATAGGAGACAAATGTGAGGCTTAGCATCATCCAGGCTACTGGATGAGAGAGCCGATTCCCCCGTACTCTGGCTTGTACTCAGGATAGGATATTCAGGTTAGAGGCACCTTACTAATTTTCTCAATTAACTCATTTTATGGATTCAAAACACAGCATTAATGTAAATTTCTGCTGCTAGGAAACAATCTCTGCGATATTTTTTAAGTGAAAAAGGCAAAGTGCAGAGCATGGTGAGCAGACGTGGAACACTTCCGCATGGCCTGTACTTGGAAAGGGACAGAAACGGCTGGTGGGGGTGGTGAGGGAGGGGACCTGGGGACGGGGTGGAGAGAGGTGGACTTTTCATGAGCTAGCCCCGGGAATACTCACATTGTTCCAGAAGTGTGTTTTTCTGCCTTTCTTCTTTTTGAGCGTGCAGCACTTTTTCAATCAAAAAATAAACTAATTAGAATATCTTCCCCTCCCCCCCTCAATTACAGAGGAATGCATGATCATTGGAGAACATTTCCAAATTTTGAAAGAAGAGCATGAAAACGCTGCGTCATTTCATTGCTGGATGTTGGAGGACCCAGGGTCCCTATCTGGGGAGATGGTTTGCTCCCAAATTAATTTTCCATGTATCGCCATTTAACTATCTGTTGAGATTTAACTGGTTTGAAAGGAAAAGACCAAAGGGGCTACTAATGCATGTGAACACACATGCACCCAACAAACACTACACACACACACACACACACACACAACCAAAGGGCTACACATGCACCCCTCGACAACCAAACCACTTCACACGCACGTCCCAACAACCCAAAGTTCCCCCCAACCATATCCCAACCCCCAAAGCACTTCAAACCCACAAACACACGTACCCCAACAACCAAAGCTCTTTACACACATGCACTCAACATCCTATGTGCTTCACACACACACACATACAACAACCAAAGCACTTTACACACACAACCCCCAAAGAGTTTTACTCCCCAACCAAGGTGCACCATACGCACCCCCAACAACCAAAATGCTTTACTCGGACACCCCAACAACCAGAGCTCCCCACACAGACAGTCGCCACAAAAGGAAACCCCGGACGCTTGGATTTGTTTGCCTCACCAGCAGATACTTGAACCCTGAGACGTTCGACTGTGACTTTCTTTTCAGATTAATGAGCAGAGAAAGATGGGGGGGAGGGGGCGAGAATAGCGGGAGAGAGCAATTACACCCAAATCTTCTCTCTGTTGATTAGGGATTCCTTCTCCAGCCTGCTTTGGCTCCAACTAAATCTTTTTCTAATGAGATGTGGCTTATCCAGATCAGGGCTCTGAGAAGAAAGTTGCAATTAACTTTAAGAAGAAAAGGAGTGAGCGAGAAAGAGAAGGAAGGGTGGCGAGGAGCAGGGAGACTGAGTGGGGGCAGGGGGATGGCTGGGGCCGGCAGGCCAGGAAGAGCTGGGTGCCCGGGAGGAGGTTGTCCTGCAGGCAGAGCACCATTAGGATGCTGGGGCTCCTGCGCCTTGGAGTCCAGAGTTTAGGGAAAGTCCCTTGTGAACCCTATGCCTGCCTGGCTCAGGCCTCTCAGCCAATCCAGGCTCAAGTCAAGGGTGGGAAGTGGTGGGTCTCCTGGGGTCTGGGGCCTTCCCCATTCTGCACACCTGACACCTGGCCGGGATGGTGGGGGAGAAGGACGCTCTCAGCTGCACCTCTTCCACGCCTGAGCTCTTCCTTCTGCCCACTTATCCCTGCACAGACATGGGGCCCTCCACCACCTGCCAGGAACCTCTGTGACCCCCAGATGCCAAGTCAGCAGGAACTCTTCTCCGGCCTGCCGGGGTTCAGCTCTCCACCAGCAGCCAGAAGAAATGGTCCTGGAGTGAGGGCTGCAGCTGGGGTCTCGAACGCGCCTCGTCGTTCCCATCTGGGAGCGGGGTCCCGAGTTATTTTTATGTGAGCCACTTAGAAGGGTGGAGAGGGCCTGGGATTGAAAGAGACGTTTCATATTGAGACAGTGGAAATGCCTCAAGCTCCCAGAAGCAACATAGATTGACCTTCATTTGCTCCTCTTTCGGTAGAACCAAGCTTGACCAAGCTCCGGCTGTAGAACAGCCCCTTCCTCCCTCTGGCGCTCAATTTCGTCATCTGTTGAGAAACATAAAGAGGGGGTGGCCATCGGATCTCCAGGGTCTTTGCCAACCCTGATGCCCTGAGATCCCGGGAAAGGTGCAGACACAGACTCTGGATGTCCCGATTTCAGTGACCACACCCGTCCCGACTCCCAGGCTCTCCCTTGCACATCCACAGGACACTTACACTTTCCTGTAAGTGCTCATCCAGGCGAGACTGGGTTTTGCCCTATTTGGCAATAAATATCCAGCAATGCCTGAAGCAGCTTTCACAAATCTCGAGGTCTCTGACTTGGCATTTGTGGTGAGGTCTCAAATAATAACTTGACATCTGCGTGCCAGCCGAGCTGGGGACCCCAGGCTTGGATCGGATGGAATTGGGATAGGTGGATGGATGGAAGGGCAGGAGCGGGCGTGTTCTCCATTCTCCTTACTCACACAGCCATTTATGCTAAAGGGGTTTGGCAGATCACCCAAAGCTGGATTTCTTTAATGTCTTATCCCAACACTTCCTTCGCCCATTCCGTGGACCTCCCTGTGCAAATTAGAAAGGATTTTTATTGCACTCCGGGAGACACAGTAGGAAAAAGTGAATCTGAGGTCTCTGAATCTTGCCCCACCTGATGAGCTTGGTTGGTTCCCAGAAAAGAAGGGCCCCCATGTATTGGCGGCCACCCAGACACATGGGGCCCTCAGTATGTTTGGGAGACCCCTTACTGAATAAGCCGTGGAGGTGACACCAGGCCAGGGGACAGATGAACTAAGCCCATTTTTCCTGTGTCGAACTCCCAGAGGGGTCAGCCTCGTCCCCAACCTCAAGGCCCAGGAATTTCCTTTGAGCCTGGTTCTCCGGGTCTCCGGTCAGCCTCCTTTCTGCCTCCGCCCTCCACCACGTGAGCCGCTGGAGACAATCCTGGCTTTCTCCTGTCTCTCTCTGGCTGTCACCAATCTAATAAGCATATGTGCTAGAAATACTAGCTGGAGTGCTAAGTTAGAAATTCTTCTTAAACATATAGTAAGGTCAGATGAAGGGAAAAAAAAAAAAAACCCCAGAAAACAAAACACAAAACCCCGAAACAGAAATTGGACACAGGAGGGCAGATGTAGACTGAACAGGAAGTGCTGGCCCTAGGCTAAATGAAACAGCTGTCACCATTGTTCTGGCCTGAAAACTGCCTTTGCAAACTCCGCGCGGCCGGGCTCAGAAAGCAGATGTTAATAATTACAGCACATGAAACGAAGGGCACAGGATTAGGCAAGTGACGAAAAAGAAATGGTACCCATAGATTTATAACTCACTCAGGCAAACCTGTTGGGGCTGGTGGGGGTGGGCAGGGTGCCCCCACTGCAGATGCCCCCACCCAGCCCCCTTCCTAGTTGGGCATTTGGGGGGATTGTTTAGATTGTTTTAGGGTGGTGGGCTGTGGAGGCCTTTCCTGGCTGCCTTTCTGGGGACCCCAGGCCTACGGGGCCATAGCCCATTGCCTCTGACCCAAAGGAAAAAGATAAAATCCCCAATACCCCACCCAAGTACCAAAAGGGGGTCTCTGGGCTGACGAATCTCGGAGTGGGATGGCTCACTGGTCAACAGGGACTGGGACACAAAGCCCGGCAGCCGTCTCGGAGTTCTTGCTTTACCAAAGGGTCCACGTTTAAAACCCAGGAACTCAAGTTCCTTGCAGCTGAAACTGACTCACGCTTTAAAGTCCGCCAGCGTCTCAGAGGAGGCGAGCGAGCTCTGTGAGAATGTTGGGACACTTGCAAAAAGTAAGCAAAGCCAGTTTCTTGTGCTAATTACACAAATAGAAAAGGCAGGGAGTCTTCACGTGTTTTTTTGAACATTCCGCAGTGCTTTTCCATGTGAGCCAAAGTTGTAAAAAGCAAAACAACACAACACACACACACTCACATCCACCCCAAATCCTCCCATCCCACCACCCGCTAGAAAGGACATCTCTCGGAAAGGTTAGAAAGAAGGTAAACCATGTGTTTGCCATCTTTACGCCTGATATGGAAACCATATGCTTAAATACACTAGCAAACATACTTAATATAACACTCTCTTTTATTAAATGTGGTTTTATAAACGCTCTCCCCAGCCAGGGCACCTTTGCTGTGCTGGAGGCTGGAACTTGGCAAAATAATCTTCCCGCTGTTCCATCTATTGATACACATTTTTGGAAAATGAGTCTCGGACCCTTGGAAAATAGACTGGTTCTGATTATTATTGCAAGTGGGAAGGGGCACACGAGGGCATCTTTTTTCCTCTGATAAATTAAAAGAACTGTAACGGGGGCTTTCTGCAACCTGTAAAAGGGCAGAGCCATCTGTGATTCATTTAGCAGCTCCTTACAGAAGATTTATTTGATTAATTCGGTCAGAAGAGAGAGAATATGGATTTTCCCCTGCCCTGAAAGGCACATACGGACTCACACACGCACACATGCACCCACCCATGGGTAGACATCTCAGGAATGAAAAATGACTAATCGTGTTATTGAAACTGGCCAACACGGGGCCCCAGTGGTGAGATAGCAGGCTCCCACCCTGCTGAGGGGAGGGCTGGTTTCAGAGTGGATTTAATGTCCGCAGGCTTGATGCCACCGAAGAGTGATGCTAGAGAGTAATACCCTGGACACTGGATCGCTTCTGTTAGGATTGAGTACTGGTGCCAGGCTCTGTGCTGAGCACTTTGCATGTCACGAGGACCCTCTTGGAGGAGGCACTATGGTCACCTCTGCTTCACTGACAAGGCGACTACCCCATTCCCAGCAGGCCTCTGCTCAAAACTCTTTTCCCTTTTTTCAGATGGTATTTGGCTTTCTCAGTCCTCTGTGCTGAAACCATGTGGATAGAGGCCACGTCTTGCATTTGTCTCATAGTGAGTAACCTTGGAAGGGGTGATCCACCTTGGCTGTGCTTCATGCCCTGTGGGTTTCAGTTCAGCGCTGACAGAGAAAGACTCTCTTTTCAGCTTATTTAGGGTCTCAAGGAGAGCTGGCTTCCTCTGGCCTTGGTCGTCTCTAACTTGCATGGCCCAACCCTACAAGCAACTGTCCGTAGACTACTGTCAATTCCCAGTGGGTGGGAACAGCCCCTGAAACAGCTCCGTGGGGAAGGCAAAGAAAACAGCACAGACAAGAGGAATTGCAAGATGGTACAAGATCTGGGACAAAGAGGACTTTGGATATCAATGTCAGGAGAGGCAAATATATGGCAGGGAAAAGTGCCACTGCTCTCCTTCCCATGCTCAGAGCAGACATTGCTAATCGATCCCAGCTCTCTCTCCCCCGCCAGCTCTCAACATTCTTAACACAGCTCTCCAGGCAGCTTCTACCAATAGATCAGAATCAGGGCATGAATTGAAAGCTGTTTGCAGTCCCTTCTAGTCGAATGCTTTATTTTGCAGCAGGAAGAAACAGGGACCCAGAGAGCGGAAGTCAGCTACAAAGCCAGTTAGGAAGCCATTTCCTAGCAGCCCTGGCTTCCCTGCCCAGTATTCTTTGCATCCACACCAATGGGGCTGGTGGAAGCCAAGGTCCAGTGGGTCACAAACCTCTGCATTTTGCTGGGTCTCTGCTCTCACCCCTGCCTCCTACCCCCATAGACTGTCACTGACGCTGCTCTGCGGACAGGATAAAACGTGCCCCCTGGATGGCTGTGGAAGAGCGGAATCTCTGTTACTTTAAAACAGTGAATTCCTAAACTGGGATGGAGTGGGGCAGCCTGAACCCAGAACATTTTACAGTGCAGGGCCTAAGATTCTGGAAGATTTCACTTTGGAAACACTGGGTCAGCAGACACTCCCCAACGCCAGCCTTTCCCACCTTGCTCTCACTTGCCGGACCTCAGGAAATGCCTCCATCAAAGGCAACTGGGGCTCACTGGGCTGAAGGTATTGAGTACGTGTCTCTGCTGGCAGCTGCAGGCTGTCACTCTGTCCTCAGACTTTTCAGCTAGGCGTAATTTCTCTGTGGTTTTGTGAATAAACTGGGTTTTGTGAAAGGAAGAAGGAGTCTGCAAAGTCAGAAGTGCCCCCCAGAGCCCCTTTCCTGCTGGTCGCTTCCTAGGATCTGATCTTAAATGTTTCTCAGCCTGGTGTGGCCCAAGAGGGATTTTGAAGCTCACTACCTAGATCTACTGAAATGTCTGCTTGGCAGAAACAAGGCTTTCCACAGAAGAAGTGAAGCCAAGGACCAGGACTGGTTCTGAGAAGCAGAGAGAGAGTCAGAAATACAACATATCTTGACGGGAGGCAGCCACGGCCCACTGAGTCCTGAGAGTCTAGACACCATCCCATTTAGCAAGGTTACCTGTCGGGTCTTGAGGGACCTGCTGAAAGAATGGGTAAGAGTTGTGTGCAACTTGCATCTCAGCTGTTGGGTTGCTCCTGGGTATCACTGTGATTTTTGAGGAGGCTTGAAAACACTTTGTTTAAACATGGCTTCTACAATCTTGTTTACACTATGAATAAATTCATAGTGAAGAAAAGTCTTCTAACCGAAACATACTCTAGCCCAGCACAGCCTCTCAAAAAGATCACAAATATTGAATTAGTGTGGTCCCAAATAATGAGGATTTTACAGACCCAAATGACACCCCTTGAAGGGGTTTGTTGACCAAACATTTTTGGTGTTGTGGAAGTGGTTTTCCAGAAAGTTCCTGACTGAAGGGGTGATCGAACAGGCTGGAGAAGCAGCCAAGTTTGGGTGGGGGTGGGGCAGAGGTGAGGAGGGGAGAGACAGATAATGAGAATGGAGGCTCTTGATGCGCCATTTTGGATTCCACTTAGGGATAAATGAGCGAGGTGAGGTATATATTAGGCCCCTGAAGACCCTAATAAAAAGAGGGATCACGTGCCACTGGTGATTACAAACACACTCAGTGGCCAGGAGGGTATTCACTAGCTGCATGACATTGGGCAAGTTAGATAATCTCTCTGTAAAATAGGGAGGATTAAATGAGCTAAAGCACTTAGAACAGGGATTGGCATATAGTATCAAGAAAACATTATCTCCCAAACTGTTGCATGGATAAACAAAATGTGGTATATCCATACAACGGAATATTCTTCACTCCTACAAAGAAATGCAGCACTGATACTTGCTACCATGTGGATGAGCCTGGAAAACATTATGCTAAGTAAAAGAAGCCAGACAAAAAAGGCCACATATTGTACGGTTTCATTCATATGAAATGTCTAGAATAGGCAAATCTATAAAGACAGAAAGTAGATTAACGATTGCTTAGCGCAGGTGGAGGGGACGGGGGACAGAGAGGTGATAGTCAAAAGGGTACAGGGTTTCTTTATGAAGGGATGAAAATGTCCTAAAATTGACTGTGGTGACAGTTGCTCACATCTGTGAATATAATGCAAACCACTGCATTGTATGCTTTAAATGGATGAATTATATGCATGAAAATTATATCTCAATGAAGCTGCTAAAAAAAGAACACATTATCTTCTGTTTTTAAGTGAGCATGGTTATAACAGAGGATGATGGAACCCAGGACAACTGGAGAGTGCTCATCCCACCCAGAGACGTTCAGACTAAAAACACTCCAAACATGCCTGGGGGCAGATCAGCCTCAGTTTCCCCATCTGCTAGAAGAGATAGAAGCTCCTTCCTCAAAGGGCTGTTGGAAGGAAAAATGAGGCAATTCATGTACAGCACTTAGCGCGGAGCCTGGCATACCCTAGGAACTCAGGAGGCAGCAGTGGGCATTGTCACTATTCCATTAGGCTCTAGAACTTCGTGCTGGAGGGGGTGGGGGGACAATCTCATTGGAAAGGGAGGGGGTGAGAAGTGGTCATGCACTGAAGCTGCAACATTTGCATATCAAGCCTGCTGACTGCATCAGCTTATGTCACAATAAAGATATTTGCAAAGTTTTCTAAAGACGCTTTTATTCACATGTTCATAAGGTTGAGAGCACATCTATACCAAATAATATCACTGTTGTTTTTTTAATTTGAGGAGCCTTTGATGAAGATTATGGAGGAATTGCAGCCTCTCCCATTCCTGCAGGCCACTCATAGGTGCCACTCCTGTTCTTAGAATTAAATATGTAAGAGAGAGGGCCACATATGAAGAACATAGTGCTGGGCTCTTGGCCTGACTTGGCCACTCACCAACTGTGTGAATTAAGGAAAATAATTGGACTTCCCTGGACTTTAGTTTTTTCAACTATAAAATGAGAAGAAGGTGGGTGCTCTCTCTAATGTCCTTCCAGCAAAAAACTTCAGAGTCTATGATAATGACCCAAATCTTATTGTCAGCTGGGTAAGCTACTCTGGCTGTTCTGAAGGTGTGGACACAGGTTCCACAGGCTGGAACTTATCCCTTCTGTTCCAAGGGTCTCGAGTTCTAGAATCCCAGGCTGAAGCTCCCAGCACACCGGCCAGAGAAGAGCCTCCCTCTTACCTTCGTCTTGATCCCTCCCAGGCTGAAGCATCAACATGCTTCCCTCCTCTCTCTGGGGCTGGAGATACTAGGTTGACTAGCATTCCCCATCCCTACCCCCAATTCACGTCCACCGGAACCTGCGAGTGTGACCTTACTTGGAAGGAGGGTCTTTGGAGATGTCATCAAGTCAAGATAAATTCATGCTGGATCAGAGTGGGCCTAATCCAATGACTGGTGTCCCTCTAAGAAGGAAATTTGGAAACAGAGGCACACAGAGACTGCACTGTGAAGACAGAGGCAAAGATTGGGGTCGTACCTTTCCAAGCCAAGGAATGCTGAGGACTTCTGGCCACCACCCGTAGCTGGGAGAGAGGCATGGAAAAGATTCTCCCTCAGAGCCTCCAGAAGGAACCAACCCTGATGACCCAGCAGGCTTGGACTTCTAGCCTCCTACACAGTGAGAGAATAAATTTCTCCTGTTTTAAGCCGCCCAGTTCGTGGTACTTTGTTACAGCAGATTCACGTAGAGCCTGAGATTTCTGCTCCCCCACGTCTCAGCACCATCTGGATGAAGGGAAGACCCCCGCAGGGAGGGAGGGAGAAAGCTGTCATGGGGTGCCTGTCACCTTTGTCCACCATCCGGGCTCATGAGGCCACTGCGTGAGACTCTGCCTCTCCCTGGCCTGTGACGTTTAGCACCAAACCCATCAGCGAGGGCCGAGAACAGCACACTCAGACTAGTAAGTGAGGCTGCACCTGAGGCAGGGTTTCCTCATGTAATTTTTACTATGATTAACAGTAAAAAATGCAATTTACATCGCAACCAAGTACACACAGCCACAAAACAAGTTTCATGAAACCATACTCGTTCCTACTTAACACTTTGATATTGTCTCATGACCCTCTAATTGAGTACGAGTGAAAACACTATGTTGGAGGAAATGTGAGAGTAGTAAGATTTGGCTTATTTAAGTCTATTCCACATTTTTAGACCTCAGAAACACAGTCTTACTATCAGCAACCTTATTCATTCATCAACCATTTATTAGCATCCACTGTGGCTTTGACAGGACTGGGGACTGGGATGGAGCAGAGATACCAACATAAGAAGACATTTACAGAGCCACTCTCAGACGCTAGGCATTGTGCGAACTAAGCACATTACGTGGATTTTCTCAGTTAAGAAAATTAATGCCCAGATCATGAGCCCAAACTCAGACATTTAAGAAAACAGCAAGGGCAGGATTTGAACTCAAGGCAGATCAGCCCCGGAGTCTAAGCTTAACCACTTGGCTCTCCAGGAACGTAAGGATAGAGGGGGAGACTCATTTGTGAAAGTTTGAATAAATACAGCAAAATTCCACTTCTCTCCCTGGCAGCAACCACTGTTAACAGTCTGTAGAGTGTTTATCCAGACCTTTCCCCACGTGTTTGCGTTCATGGGTACAATCAGAAATACAGTCCTCATTTGTGTTGTCTTATAGGAGGTTAAACGTAAAGGAGTCTGTCTTGTTGACTGTCATTTGTAGACGTGTCTCTGAAGATTTTCATGTCAGTGCACACAGCACTGTCTCAGTCTTCCTCATCCCTGCCTGCCTGTTCCATAGACCAGTTACCCCAGTCAAATCTCCTTGCTCCTATTTCTGGATATTGAGTTTATTTCTAATTTTTCATTATTACAATGAATATCTTTGTATATGTATCCTTGTGCGTGTGTGTGACAATTTCTCCAGAGTGGATTACTAAAAGTGAAAGCACTGGATGGAAGAATAGGTGCTTCTATTTTTTGAGTTTTTTTGTTGTGGTGGTGGTTTTCTTTTTTGTTTGTTTGGTTTTGGTGAGGAAGGTTTGCCCTGAGCTAACATCTGTTGGCAATCCTCCTCTTTTTTTTTTTCACTTGAGGAAGATTAGCCCTGAGCTAACACCTGTGCCAATCTTTCTCTATTTTTTGCATGTGGGATGCCTTCACAGCATGGCTGATGAGTGGTGTAGGTCCATGCCCAGGATCTGAACCCGTGAACCCAGGCCACTGAAGCAGAGCATGTAGAACTTTAACCACTCAGCCATGGCGCCAGCCCCAGAATAGTTGCTTTTTAATAAATACTGCCAAATTATCCTCCACAGAGGCTGTACAGTTTACATTTTCACCATCAGTGCATGAGAGTGTTTCCCTGCAGCCTCACCGCCATGGATATTATCAATTATTTCAACTTACGCTAATCTGATGGGTGCTAAATTAATCTCTTTGTTGATTTATGTTCCCTTTGATTACATGAAGTTGAGCATTGCATCTGTGTGACATACTTGGAATCTGTCATATACCCCCATAGCCAAATGCCAAGTACGTTCCTGTGCCTAGTAGCCCATGGCCCCAGGGGTGTGGAGAGGGAGGAACTGCCCCCTTGGGCTTCCATAGTGGGAGAGGGGATCTGCCTCTCCCCATGACAACTTGCAGTGGGGAGAAGGCTGCTGTGCCCTGAAAGGTCAGCAAGGGTCAGGAGGAATGGGGTTGGGATGCTGTGCAGGACGAACAATGACAAATGTCCACAACCAACCTTCTTATGTTCCCTGCCTGTTTCTTCATCTGTGAGTCAATGGATAACCCTTTTGCCCATTTTCCTCTTAGGTTGCTTGTCTTTTGTCTTATTGATTTGTAGATACGTGCAGCCTGCATGCTGCCTGTTCCAGATTCCTCTGCCATTAGGGCAGCTGAATTTCTGGGGTTGTAGTGAGACCACCACTCTTCCTTTCTGTTTCTGCCCCAAAAAGTACAGGCTTCCCAAATATGAGTGGCTCCTATCAGGGTCCCTGCCAGTCATGCAGGACCTCGTGCAGATTAGAAAAAGGGGCCTCTTCCCCAAAATACATCACTTCTGTCTGTTGTAAAAGTGTTATAATATACTGATTTTATTAGAATAGACACTTTATTGCAATCCAGAGAAATGGAATAAATATACAAATCTACCACGTTCAAGATGTGATTGGCACCCCTTTAGTGGCGCACCTGAGGCAGAGCACAACCTGCCCAACTGTATGGGTGACCCTGCTCCTAACTTCTGGACAGCCTCTTCATGGCACACAGTCCCCGTCTGCATCCTCCGGCTGAAGCCTGGTGTGAGTAACTAGGCTTTCCACCGCCATCTTGCTGGACCTCAGACTTCTCACAATATCTCCTCAGCCTCTGTGGTATCTGTTCTGTCTTTCTCCCAAATGAGGCTTAAAGGACATATTGCCTATGGGAAGTCTTTGAAGCATCAACAGGCACCTCACAGAGGTGTCACTAATACTATGGTAGCACATTAAAGTTGACATGATCTAATCGCATTCACCAAATTTTCTTTACAGGCCGGTGGTTTTGTGCTCCTTCGGCCAGCCGTCAGGAGAGCAACATGCCTGGGCTGTGGCTGCCCTTGGAGGGGACACCCCAAGGGGCACACCCAGGATTTCTTGGCATCAATGGTGCTGTATCTCATGCCATCTGGACTTGCTTTGCACAGTCACAGAGAGGCTTCTGGGCCCAGCCAAGTTTCTGCACTCCACGTGTTTGGGGGGCCCGACACCAAGTGGACACTCCCAGGAGTTGTCCTGTTCTTCCTTCCTCCTTGGCCTCAGCGCTGTGGCTGGGTTGTGGGTCTCTGCAGTGGCCTGCAGTGGTGAGGGATAGAGATGAAAGCTTGCTGGTCTCTCAGCTCCAGCATCCCTGGCGAGAGTGACATGTACAGTCCAGGGATCCCAGGGCTCCAGGGTTGGCCGAGATTCTTCTGTGGATTCCTGAGCATTTTTGCAATTTCTAAGAGTCTCATTCAATGGTGGAATTACTCCCAAAGGGTCACTTGGGCTGACTGACACTCCACATTCCTTTGTGGTGATCTGGAATGACATCAGCTGCACGTGGTGATGCCGATTCCCTCATGGTGGCCAGAAGCTGCCCGAATGGTAGGACTGCAGCTAGAAGTGACTTTTTAAAATGGGAAAGCAATTAGTACATAATAAGTGCATTTGCTTGGTAGACAAACAACTTTCAAAATGTAGAACTGTAGGGAGGAGCAAAATAATTGAAAGTTCTTGGGGGGAGAAAAGCCCTTACTTTATTTAATAAATACCTTTGAACAGTACCTGTGGGCCAGGCCCGTGCTTGGGGCTGGTGACAGTGACACTCAAGAGGAGAAGGTCACTCCCATGGCACTGATGTGCTTACTGTGGAAGACAGTAAATAGGGAAGCAAAACTGACCTTCCTTAGGCACTTAATAAATGGTAGTGATTAATGTAAATGTCTCACAATAAGGGATTGGTTTAAGATATTTTAATACATCCACACTGTGGACTATTTTGTGGCCATTATAAACATGATTTTTGAAGAATATCTAATGACAAAGAAAAGTGCTTGTGGATCCTTTATTGATTCAACAAACATTAGTTGAGCATCTACTCCATGCCAGACTCTTTCCTGGGCTCTGGAGACAGAGCAAGGAGCATCAGAGGCAAGCTTGGACAGCCTCCCTGCTGTTCTGGAACTTATATTCTATTTGGAGAGACAGTTAACAAGTAAGTGGAAAAATACCCGAACAGGAAAAGGTGTGATGGAGACAACAAACAGAGTGACACCGTAGAGACTGACTGGGAGGGGAGAGGGGGCAGCTGAAGCCTGGGTGGTCAGAGAGGGCCTCTTGGAGGAGGTGACCCAGAACTAAGAACTGATCAGGAGGTGGCCAGTAGGCAAAAATGGTAAACCTCTGCATTTGACCCTCTTTCAAGGGGCAAGGTGAGGTTGAGGAAGCACCACATGTGCCTCGGTTTGGCAGGTCAGAACTTTGTGGAAACTTTAGGACAGCTTGCCTTTCTTTGGTGCCACAGATGGGGAAACCAAGGTGACGTGGCCTGTTTTGGAAGTCAGTGGAAAAGCCAGGATAGAACCTTGGGTCTGGGGTCCCTGGACGGTGCTCTTCCCATGCTGTGTATCACCCTGGCTCTCAGCAAACGTCCCCCTGAGGGCTTTTATGGTCCTAGGGCACATGAAGGATGTGTCTCTCCATTAGGCAGGTCTCAAGGATTTCTAGAAGTCCTAAAATGCATGGTGCTATGCCCAGGGCCATGAAGAGTGTAACAGACCAAGCCACGAGGGATCCACACCCACGCAGGAAAATGAAAGCAGCGACACCAGAGAGACGGGTGTGGACACGGCTTCCTGAGATGCTGCCAATGGGCAGCAAGCTGAAGGGATTCCCAGGAAGAAAGGTCGCTGCAGCTGGGCTGGGAGACTGAATTCTCATTTATTCACAACTTCTCAACCACCATTTCATGGGGCCCCAGCCCCTGGCATGGGGACCAGGGAGGAGAGGAGGTCTTCCGTCTGGCACCCCAGTTGGTGGATGTCCCAGACCTTCAAAGAAGCCCAGTCCATCCGTGCAGCCACAGGAATGATATGGGACCAGCCTCACCCCTGCTCACTTCTGTTCCTTGTTGCTCTGCCCGACCCCCCCCCCACCGCTGGCTTTGATCTCCGTCCCACTGAGCTTGGCCGGGCTCTGACGTCTCCTGCTGTGACGCCCCAGGCTGGGTCTCCACTCACAGAGACTCTCTCTGTATCACAGCCTGGATCTGGCCTGCCTGCCAGGCCGTGGCGGCAGGATCCCTCGGGACCAGGGGGAGGCAACAAAGGAAGAAGGTAACTTTGGGCCAGACTGGGGAGGGTTTTGTAGGCCGAAGGCAGCCAGGCAGATGCCCTCTGATGGGTGACGGGAGCCACCCATCCCTGGGCATCTGAGTGGCCTGTAAGACCTAACGGGGTGGTTGTAGGTAGTGGTCAGGCGTTCAGGCTCTGGGTGGGAAGACCTGTCCACACTCCAGTCTGAGCCGTTTCCTCCCTGGGTAACCACGGCCAAGTTCTTTAACTGTGTGCCTCAGTTTGGTCATCTATAAAATGGAGATAATAAGATTAGCCACTTCATAGGGTTGTTCTGGGGATTAAATGAGGAAATACATGTGAAATTGCCTGGCTCATTGTAATCACTGTAAACTATAGCTGTCATTGATGCTCACGTCTCAGCCAACTTTGGGAGGAGTCCAAGCCAGCCCTTTGGAAGCACAGCTGCAAAGGTTTTTGGAGCCTCTTTCCCGCCCTCTGCACGAGAGGAGTCTCACTTCCCGCCTCTTGAATCCACGTTCTCCTTCCTCCTCTGGCCCCCGTCCAGGTGGGATCTAATGACCTCTGAGGGACTGCCACAGCTTCTTCCTTCGTCTTGCAGCTCCCAGCCTCTTTCTGCTCTGGCTTCTTCTGTTCACAGCTGCCCAGTGGATCTTCCAGCCCTGCTCAAGGTCCTCGATGGCTCCCAGAGACTGCAAAGGAAATAGCAACCTCCTCAGCCTTTGAGACCCTTGGTAATCTGACCTTTTCTTAACTTTTCAGCCTTATGTAGATCTGGGAAGTTTAAGCTGGAGTTTGAATCTGAGCTCCACTGCATCTGAGCTGTGAAGCCTTTGGAAAATCATAAAACCTCTACACACCTTGGTTTTCTTATCTATAAAGTGGAACTAATTATACCGGCCATATCAGCTTCACAAGGATGCTTCATGAGCGGGGATGTGAATGCTGTTTGCAACCTGGAAGGCAACTCACTGGTTTTGGAACATAGAGTGGTTTCCTTTCACTGGGCCTTTGTTCACCCCCTTCCCTCCACCTGGAGTGCCTTGTCAGCCTCTGTTCCCATTGTCCAAATGGGCACATCATTCAAGCCCAGGACAAACACCACGTCCTCTGTGAAGCTGCCTCTTGACCCTGCCTGACATGGTCCCTTCCTCTCATGTTTCCTGTATCATGTGCTCACACCCTCTCACGCACCTGGGATGGCCTCACTTAATACTTGTTCTCCTGTATCTGCCTTATCTCCTTAGACTGTGAGCGCCTGGAGGGCAGGACTCTGCTTAAACCAGCTCTGGTTCTTCATAGCACCTCATAACCCCCGCTCCAATGGGTGCCTGATGAGTATGGTTAAACGGATGGGTGAATCAATGAATTTGGGTAGAGTGTTGGACACTGAAGCCAAAGAGATGGCCCCAATCTCCTCTGGGGCCTGTTTTATGGCCCTAGATGATTTTGTCCAACGAGGACAATTCCCATACATGGCCCAAATTTTCACAAATAGAATGGACCCAGAATGCCTGTACAGGAAGGGCTTAGTGGCAGAAATCAGACTGGAAGTGGGGAAGGGCTTGTCTGGAAGCCATGTTATGCAGAGCATATATGTATATAATATTATACAGATAATATAGATATGAGTCAGCGTAATACCTCACTCCTATTGGGGGGAATCTCCAAAAGTGCCTTCCTGGGGGGGGGGGAAGAGTGGGGTTTCATGGGAGTTGGAGAAGTGACTCCTGGTGGCCTGAATTCTGTTCCACACACAGGAGCACCTGATTTATTACCAGGGACTGAAACACATGAAAGAACAAAGGGCCCTAGGGACATTTGTGACCCAGCTGCTCCCTCTCCGTACTGAGCCAAGGCCTCACACTCTCAGCCATGCCCAGAGCCGCCGTCTATGTCTTTGCTTGAGTCCCTTCTCGACAGCCCCCCACTGCTATATTCTGGGGCCACGCATTCCTCAGGCAAGGCTGAATCCCAAGTATTTTAATGCCTGATATCTATCTCCGTATGGATTTTTGTTTTATCATGAGGCCACTGGAAAGTTTTTTGATATCTCTTTGAAACAGATGTCACCAAAGCTTCCAGCACAGATCAAGGGCAGGTTAAGGCCTTTGAGATGGGTCTGAATGTCCCTCTAACATGGTTCAATCTAATACCCAAATATACCTCGAGTCATTACCCTGTTTTTATAAGAAGCTCTGAACCATATGTTCGGGAACTAATTAAGCATACAAATCAAGCCCTGGGATCAGGTGGAGCTCTGTTTAAATATCTTAACCTTTTATGATTATCTTAATTTAGAGAAAATTCAAAACACATTCAGAAGTCTTAGAAAACAAACTAACTAGGAATTTACTGGCTGGTTTCTTTTCTTGATGTTGGGATCATTTCTTTACAAGTCCAGCCCAGATTCCTGGGGAAATCCTCTGTTCTCATAACTTCCCGGGAAATGTAGACGTCTGTGGGCCTGGGAAGCTCAGAAGGGGCCACACCTGACTTCACCTTCCACGGCACCTTCTCCCAGCCTGAAACCCCACCATGCCCCACTTCCCAGCCCAGATATCTCCTGTTTGCCAGAAGGAAGGGGGAGAAAAGAGTGGACTGTGAACTTGGAAGTTTTATCTTCTTTTTAAACAAAATAAATGGAGGATGAAATGAGTTGGTTGAAGTATTCTTGCCGCCCGGGTTTCAGGGCAGGGGCTGAGATGTAAACTGCACAGATCTGGCTGCATATTGGCTGCAGGTGGCTGAGAGAGAAGGCGAGAGCGTGAAGGTCACCCTTCTTTTCAATTCCAAGTTTATTCTGGTGGTGGGAAGTGGGGGCTGGGATGGTCAGTGGGTCTCTGTCTTCTCACCTACCTCAGGTAAAGGAGATGCTTGATCTATAACGCATGTTTAAAACATATACACTTACCAGTTCTGACTGCCTTATAACAAGGTCTTACAGTCTTTTAGCTGCTCATTTAATCCATCTTTATTGAGCACCTACTGTATGCCACGTTCTGTTCCAGGCACTGGGGATTCAGTGAGCAAGAAAGACATAGTCTTTACGATGATATTAACCTGCCTCTGACACAGGGGCCCAGTCAGTGTACCAAGACCGGACTGAGTCTCAAAAACATTCTTTCTTAATGTTCTTAGGATCATCAAACCTTTAGAATAGGGTTTCCAGATAAAATACAGGATGCCTAGTTACATTTTAACTTCAGATTAACAACCAACATCTTTTACTCTAAGTATGTCCCAAATATTGCATGGAACATATTTATACTCTAAATAATTAGTTGTCTAACTGAAGCTCAAATTTAACTGGGTATCCTGTATTTTCATTTGATAAATCTTGCAAGCCTACTTTAGAAAAAAGGCAGAGGTAATGTCTCAATCTTGGATGTTAAATACTAATTTTGGAGGAAGGCAACCAGAAAACCACCTCGTACCCGGCTCCTTTACCTACATTATCTCATTTACACTTCACCACCACTCCATGAAGTGGTTTCTGTTATCATCCCCATTTTGCCTATGAGTAGATGGAAGCTCATAGAGGTTAAGTGACTTGCCCAAGATCACCCAGCTGGACTTCTAGCCCAGCTTTGCTGAACTTTGAAGCCTGAGCTCTTTCCATGGCACCCCAATGCCAAGCTGATGGTTATCTTTGCAGAGTTCTTTTCTTCCTAGCTTGTCCTGGCTTCTCTCAACGTCTTCCCCTTTTATCCACAAATGTTCAAGGAGAGATTCACTCCCGTCAGATCAATGTCACTGCTATAATGAAAACCACCACGCAAGCCCATGAAGGACGAGATCTGTTGAACCCTAATGAGAATGGTTCCGATTATGCAAAAAGCAACCTCACGGTTATTCTAATGTTACAAGTAAATATAAAACATTTAGAAATACTTGGCTTGGACTGTTTTTTTCAAGTACAGATGTCTGACTCCCTGCCAGTTTGTTATTAAAAATGCTACGGTGGTTTGGGTACAAAGATTTGCTGTAAAAATAAAAGCCGATGCACTCCGAGCTCTCATTTTGACTTGGCTGGGAAAATCAGCAATGGTGAGGCCGGGGCAGATGGTGGCTCACGGCGGCTCTCAAGCGGGTACCCCAACACCCACAGCTCCGTCACTGCCCCGCTCAAAACCCTGTAGGAGCTTCCCGTTGCACCTCCAGCCCCATCTGCTCCCTCTCGCTCTCGCTTGCTGGCTTCTTTCGACCCACTCCCACTCGCACTTGCTGTGTCCTCTGCTTGCTGTTTCTCCCCCAGCTCTTCATCCGGCTGGCTCCTTCTCAGCCTTCATCCTTCGGGCCTTCTCTGACCAGCTTCTCTGATGTGGTTGTCCTCCTCCTGCCTCCAGTCACTCTTTGGCATGGCGCTCGGCTGAGTTCCGTTTCTCCAATAATCTCTGAAATGATCTCATTAACTTTTTTGTCTTTCCCACCAGAGGGTAAACCCCATGCAGACAGGGACCCTGTCTGTTTTGTGTGCACACATAGAGCAATGTTAAGGCACGTAGTAGTTGCTCAATAAATGCTGAATGAACAAACGAATGGATTTACCAAAGCACCCGTAGTCTTTACTGTGTGGTCCCCTCTGGGTTCGTGGACCAGAGGGAAAGGAGCAGCTTCTACAAATTTTAATCAACTCGTGGAAAACATTGAAACTTGGGAGAATCCTCAACCTCTGTGAGCAGTGGTTTTGAGGCCAGCAGAAATTTCCAGGATGGTGCTCCAAACCTCAGCAACGGAAAACACTTTAATTTGCTATAACACTTGCTTACGTACAGAAGGAGAAGTGTAAAAGAGATAGAAGATTGAGGGGATTCAAATGCACCAACATAACTACTGTCACCCTAATAATCTTCCTATTCCAGATAAAGGCGTCGATGTGATCAGAACAGTTTTGGGGGCGTGGGAGAGGGAACACTTTCTGCTGGCTTTGCTCCTTAGCTCAGCATTCAGCGCTCTGCACACACTTGCTTCAATCTCCCTTCCCCGATTTCTCCTCATGCCTCCCTTTATGCAGCCTGTGTTCAGTGGGTCCTGAATTGTTGGTCATGTCCTCGCTCCCTGCAAGCTTTCCCAACCTGCCCGTTTTCTCTCGGCGTGCCCTCCATCTAGCACACCCTTTCCGGATCTGTGCAGATCCAAAGCCACCTCGATGTTTGGGGCCTGTTTCCAAGATCGTCTTCTTCTCAAGCTTTTATTATATCCGCCCCTACCTGGCAGCGACCTCTCCCTCCTCTGAACTCCCTGTGTATTTTTTTTCTTTTCCTCGTCATGTTCTACTTGATATCAAGCCTGATTTCCAGCTCCTCAAGGGCCGGAGCTGTGCCTCATTTTTGTGTCCTCTGCTGCCCCCAGCACAGTCATTTTTGTGATAAAGGAGTTAATGACATCTCCTGAGCAGACACAGCCTCCAGCCTGTAGCTCTGGGCCAGAAAGGGGCAGTGTCCGGAAGCTACAGCTGATCGGAGTCCACAACTTGTCCTTCCTCTTCCCCGAGACGTGTGGAAGAAGTGATGTGACTTATGGAACGGGCAATCGAAACCAGTGTCTACAGGACCCCACGTGTCCAGATGAAAAGTCCAGAAGACAAACTGAACTTTCCCTTTTCCACTGAGACGTTTTCCTGTTGGGTGGCCAAAAGCCCGAAACAGCCGAATTCCTGGGCGCTCTACAAACCTCTCCCGCTCCCAACTTTCCCAAATGTTTTATTCCAAAACTCTGTCCAAATAAAAAATCCCTGAAGAAACTCAAGTGCTAACACTGAACACATGAGTCCGAGAAGTAGAGACCCGAGTGGAAACAGAGACCCTGTTTTTGCCAGGTAAATGTTGTCAAATATATGAACATGCAAATATATTTATCTCAAGTGGGTTGTAAACAGAACACGCCTCTCACCCGGGGTCCAAATTCACTTGCAAAAAGATAGTAACCGGTTTTGGAGAACGTCACACACATTAAGCCAAGGATCCTCCCTTTCTGCATGATCCAGGAGATTTGGAAATGTTCTGTGAGCAATGTGGTTTTAAAATGAAGCTCAGGACGAGCTTTTGATCTACATAGGAGAGTATGTACACACATGCAACTCGACAGAGTCGGCAGGAGAAATTGAAACACTCCCCTCACGTACAGGATCTGGATTTATTATTTGGCTTTGGGACACACACATCTTCTGAGTTTTCTACATATATGACACACGGAGAGGGGAGGCAGGCGTCCCGTGATCTTTGTCAGGCTAACACTCCAGTGTGGCCTTGGCAGCTGTGGGGCCATTGTCATATTTTCAACAAGTGATCGCTGTCAGAGAGTGAACTAGTCAAAATGTTTCCCTAAACTCATCGTGGATCGCAACGGGAGGAAGCACTCCATCACTGGAAAGTGACACTAATGTATTCTATTAGATTTGCTTATCATGTTAAAGAGCATATTAAAAGGGAATGTTTGGAAAAGGGATGCCATAATGTGGTATGATGGATTGAGAATTCCTAATTTGGAAAAAATGTGCTAAGACAACATGATTGATGTGAGTGACCTACTTTATTTTATAAGAAAGTATGAGTTGCCTCAGGCTCATTGGTACACATATTTGGAAAAAGTTGTTTTTTTCCACATTAAGTTTTTATTAACATTTTCAAAAGCGCAGAAACACCATAGAAGGATATAAGTTGCGACTTGTCAATGCAGATGTGTCGGTAGTCATTTGCTGCTGAGAAAAACTTATCTCCTTGCTGGAGGGGTTTCTGAATTAGGAGTTTCTTGCCAAGCAGACACCTGATGGGGAGAAATATGACACCTTTTTCACTGATAAAAAATGACAGGGAAGGGGCGTTTTTATTTAAAGCACAAATAGATCTTCTGCTACTTGTAGGCAGCGATCTCTTAGAATGAATAACATTTCATGGAGCCCCCTGGCCACCTTCCTGCTTCAGAGAGCAGACGATCGAGGCTGAGTTAACCATTTTGCTTCTACTTTAGAAGCTGGAGCCCAAAGCTGCTCACCATCAAATGAAGCCTTTCCGTCCGGAAGTGAGGAACTCTTGGGTTTATCCCAAGAAACAGAAGAAACTGCAGAGGTTCTAAGAGAGGGTTGGTGGCTGAGAAAATACTCTGTTACTATTAAAATGATGTTGCCAGTGAGTTTAAGAACTTAAGAAATACTTATGGTATAATGTTTACTGAAGAAAGTGGGATACGAAGAAGAACTTATGTATTAAAAAGTGGAAGAGGGAGAATAAATCGGCACAAGCTCTCTCAGGAGGGTGATTTGTCAGTTTGTTCCCAAAGCCTTAGATTTTCCGCATGCCTTTGGACACAGAAATTCCACTCCTAGAAATGTCTCCTAAAGAAATAATCATGAATAGTCACAAAGATTTAGGTAATAAGTTGTCCACTATAGATTTATAATATTAAAAAATGGACTCAACTAAATGTCTGAAATTAGGGGATTGCTTAAATATGAACTCCTAAGTAAATTCATACCTTTAATGCAGCTCTTAATATAGAATAATAATGTGAAAAAAAGGTTTACAATATTTTATTAAGTAGGAAAAGTGGGTTAGAAAACATTATGCTTGTTATGATGCTATTTGAACAACTCTATGTACATGTCTACTTAATTTTTAGACATATGCATATGTCTAACTTTGGTAGATATATGCATAATGTTATGTATATTAAGATACTATTTTAAGTATATATATGTGTGTACATCTATGTATACATGTATGTATGTATATGTGTGTATATATGTATATATCTTTTTTTTAGAGTAGATTTTACAGGCACTGTTTCTATCTTTTTCTATGTTTTCATTTTCTACAATAGACATGCCTTATGTTGGTAATAAGTAAAGCAGTTATTAAATGGAAAATCCAAGAGACTCAACTGATTACTTAATAGAAACAATAAGAGAGTTTGCAAGGATTCCCAGGCACAAACTAAATAGTTTTCTTGTATAATAGTAATAACAAGTTGAAAATATAAAATGAAAAGTTATTCCATTCACTATAGCAAAAACAAAACAAAACAAAGCATAAATCACCCACAAAACTGAAGATAACAATGTCTAATTTGTGCAAGAAATATCTAAGACCTGTTCAGAAGCAAATATTGGAGTACTTCAAAGAAAATCTAAATAAAGTAAATTGCTGCATTTCTGCTTGGGATGACTAAATATTGTGAAGATCTCAATTCTCCCCCAAATTAGTTTATAAATTTTATGCAATTTCAATGAAATTTCTGATTAAAAGAACTGATAAGTTGATTCTAAATGTTATCCAGGAGAATAGATAATTTTTATAAAAGAAGAAAAACGAGAGAAGGCTTGCTTGATTGGCTTTTAAAAAATATCACAGTCAGAGCAATTAAGCAGTATGATAATGTTGTAGGAATATCAAATAGATTAATGAATAAAATAGAATATAGAACAGAATAAAGCAGGTTAATGTAATAAAATGTATATATGGGGATCTAGTACATGATCAAGATTGTATTTCCTGTTAGTGGAGAAAGTCTAGATTGTTCCATAAACAGAATTGGAATAATTAGTTAACCATTCGGAGGGGGGAAAAGCAGGTTTTCACCTCATGCCACATTCACAGAAAAAAAAATCCAAATGTATTAAAGATACACACATTTTTAAAAGTTGTAAAAGTTGCAAAAGATACTAAAGAATAATAATTCCATAATCTTGAGAATGAGAAAGGCCTTTCTTGAAAAGTGATAAACCTCAGAATCCTTAATGGAAAAAAACTAACAATTTTACCTGCATAAGTATTTAAATCTTTGGTATGGAAAACAACACTATAAACAGATGAGAAACTAGGGAAAAAATGTAACTCGCATGACAAGCAACTGATAAGAGCTTTACTTTCTAAAGTGCTGGTGAAAGACCATCATTTCAACTGAAAAATTGGGAAGACACAAGCAAGCTTTTTGCAGAAGAAATACAAATAGCCACTAACAGACAAAAAAAGATGCTCAACCTAATTAATAATCAAACATTTTAAAATTAGAAGAAAATATTTTCACTCATTACTATCAAAGTTTTAAAAAGGAATGATAATATTCAATGTATTGAGGGTGTGGAGAAATATTTTTGATCAAGTAATTTCATTTCAGAGAATTTAGCCTGTGGAAATAGTGACAAAATAGTCCAACAGATGCTGGAATACTATGCGGCTGGTTGAAGGAACGAGGCGGACACACAAACTGAAAGACGAGAGTCCAAGAGAACCACATATCTTTGTAATTCCAGTTTCTGTTCAAGAAGCATACGTAGCTATTCGTGTATTGAGAAAAATTTTCATAGCAGACTGTCAACGGTGGTAGGATCGGGGAGGCACCTTCACTGACTTTTTCCTCTTCTGTCACATTTACAGTTTTTATGCTCATCGGTCACTTTTATAATAAAAACCAATGCACATCTGTCCGTTGTGCCCGGAGAAGTGAGGTGACCTGCCCAAGGCTGACAGCATGTGAGGACCAGAGATGCTGGGTCTTCTGATGCCCAGGCTCCTGCTGCCCCCCAAGAGTCCCTTCTTTCTGCTAAGGAGCCCACGGACCCAAGCAGAGCCTCTCCCCCAAAAGAGCCCAGAAGCGCCCTGTTATTGCTACTCGCTGCCACCTCTCAGTTTGCGGCCGCCCCATCCGTCCGCACCCTTGGCCCGGAGGCACCACATACAAGGCATTGGTTTAATGGGTTTCAGGCCGGGGCCTGAACCCACAGTAGTGATGGGGCCTCCCCAGTCCCCTCTTTAGGGGCTGCTCAGCCCGTGCCAGTGCCAGCTTGCCTACTCGCCTCAGAAGGCAAACCTTGTGGGAGAATCTGCTCACAAGTGGTGAGTGGGCCAGGGATTCCTTCCGCCGCCCCCTGACTGCTCCTGCACTCACAACAGGAGAAACCCCACACAGCTGCGTGGCAAGGGCCTTGCCGGTGGGGTGGGGGATGTACAGGGGGAAAACAGATGCATCGCTTCAAAGTGTACAAGAACATCAGCTTGTATTTTAAAGTGCTTTATAATTTACTTTTCCACTTCATTTGATCTCCAGAATCATCTCCTAAAGGAAGGAGTACCAGTGCGATAGTTATTATTCCCATTTTACAGAAGAAAGAACTGAGGCTCAGACATTGAGCCATTTACCTGGTCACACAGCTAGGAGGTGTGGAGAGAGGATGAGAGGTTGGGTCATCTTGGTGCTAACTCTCTGCTTCTGCCACACTGCCTCTTCTAGTCTGGGAGAACACCCGCCCACCCTCAGCCCATGGAAGCAAGTTCCTCTTGCTCTAGATTGGCCTTGAGCAAAGACACTGTGGAGTTTTCTGCACAGTCTAGGATGACTTCTGACCTCTAGCCCCTGAGTCAGTGTCTAGGATGCCTGGGCCTCCTCCAGCAGCTTTCTGCTGCTTGGCCTCTAAGACCGGTTGGGCTCCTTCTCTGCGGGGCCCTGGAGAAGGACACAGACCTGAGGGTTCTCTGATGGAGGGTACTGTCCTGCCCAGGAAAGGCTTCTAACCTCTAAAGCCCTGGACTGTAAGCTCTACATTTGATTGATTCACACTTGTGTTCCCACAGTCTAGCAAAGTGCCTGGCATACAGCAGGCTCAAGAGAAGTTTGCTGAATCAGTGGATTGGCTACAAGGATGCCGGGTCCCAACTCCAGTCTTTCTAGAGCTCACCCTGACCTCAGGCTATCCCTGTCCCCACCCTGAGACTCTTTTTCCCTACTGTAACGTGAGTGTGGGTTAGTGTCTAGGACCTGAAGCCACAGCATGGCTAGGGGTTCTACTAGCTTTATTTTCAGAACAAAGTGGCTGGAGGAACAGAGGCCAGCTTTATCCAAGAGATTTAGAGCCAGAGGCTGCAGAGAAATGGAGGAGGACCTCCAAACTTCTATTCTGAGTCCACCGTTCTAGCAGTTTCACCAACTTCAACCTCCCCAAGAATTTGACTTAAGCTTTCTACTTCTCTGTTTGCCCCCAGCAGATGGTAGGTGCATGGGAACAAAGGCAGTCTCCTCTTGTAACAACTTGCCAAAATCACAAGTTTAAGACTGGAAATGACGTTATAAGCCATACAGTCCAACTCCCTCCATTGGCGACCCAGAAGCAGCAAACATTTGCCCAAGGTCACAGAGAGAGAGACAATGGAAGACATTTGGGCAGGATGCATGAATTGATTTCAGAGATCAGCCAAAGCTAAGGCCAGCTCACCTGGCTTGGTTTGAGAACCAGGGAGACCCTGTTCGGAGCCACCCATCACATAGAAGAACCCCCCACTGGCTCAACCAGAGCTCAATTACTGCTGGGAGAGGCATGATGCTCCCATAATGAAGTCATATCTATTGCAAAGATCCTTGAGGCTACTTAACTGTGAAATAATTACATGTGCTTCAGAACTGGGAGATCAAGGATTTCTATCCAACATCCCACGATGCTCTTAAAAAAGCTTTCACTATAAACTGCTGGTGGGGTGGGGAGAGGCAAGATTTCGAGCCAGGACACCGCGTTTTAATTCCACCTTTTATGTTTTGGCATCATCTCATCTATGTGTGTATATCTCTCTATAGACATATTAAAACAACATTAAAGGAGATTAAAAGAGTAACAGTTGTCATCAACAATCATATTGCTATAACTCAATTAATTGTACCCACATGCATGTGTCTCCTTGTTTAATTACACAAGCAATACATGAATGCATTCTCATTGTCCGAAACTGAACAGTCAAGAAGTATACATTGTAGTTGGTAAAAGGTGCCACGTCCACACCATCCCTCACGAGCTCCCCTCTCCTCTCCTGAAGTAACACAATTGTTAGTTGTGTATCTTTCCAGAACTTTTCTCTGAGACTCCATTTAAGTATTCACGTGTAACTATGTATTAGCATGTGAATAAAACACACAAACAGGTAGTGTTTATTTTAAACATTAATGGGATCATATTAGGTATTGTTCTGAAACTTGCTTTTTCCTTCCCTTAACAGGTCTTGGAGATCTTTCTATAATACTACATACAGGTAGCTACTGCCATCTTTTTAACAGCTATCCAGTTTTCAGTAGTATGGAAGCATTATAGTTCTTTTTTTTTTTTTTTACCAGTCCCCCATTAAGGGACCCTTACATTGTTTCCAACTTTTCAGCATTCCAAACAGTGAATATACATAGCTTTGTTCAGCCTTCAGTTTTCTGCCTCTCATGTGGCAGATGAGTCTTTTCGCTCATGTCAGCAGACTGTCCTACTGGGGAGTGTCAGCTCCACGAGGGTAGAGATTTTGTTTGTTTTCATTTCTAGCTATGTCTCCAGGGCCCAGAACAGTGCCTGCTCAGCAGAAGTGCACAATAAAAACTCGTTGAATGAAAAACTGACCAGCAAGGGGAGGACATAGCTGAAAAGCATTTTAACAACTAATGCTTGTCTAATGCCCACAACTTACAAAGTCATTTTTACTCCCTAATCGAATTCTGTCCTTGGAACAACTGTGTGAGGTCAGTGGATCCTGCATTGTTATTTCCCCTGACTTACTGATGAGCACAGCATCAGATTTTATGTCTGGCACATTACATAATAGTTATCTAGTTCCCTGACTAGTCTTTGAGGGCAAGGACCATAATTCACTTAATCTTTTAAGCCCGTAAATTGCAGTCGATTGCAAATTTCCTCCTAAATGGCGAATACACAATATTGGTTGAATGAACAAATGATCCCCCAATACTATAAATACGTGACTTTAAGTGGTCTCATACTTCTGAGGCCACAGGGCCTCCCAACCCCACTCTGCTTTCAAGACAGCAACCAAGCTGCCCGGAGCCAGTGTCACCATCTGGTGGCTGGTATGGGGATGGCCTTTTCTTCCCCAGTGGCAGGAGTTATGCTTTTTTCTCCCTCACAACTGGGTCAAATCTACCTCTGACAATCCTTCTCCTAGGTTTACATGCCTTCAAAATTTTCTGTCCTTTCCTCTATTCTCAATTGCAAGTCTTGCCCACCTTTACTCCCTTCAAATAATTTGAAAGTCAAAAACAGCCAACCAACCCCAGCTGTGTCTGAGAAGTCCAAGTGTAATGTTCTGACAGCAGTGAAAAGGCAAGACAGACATTGTGAAGGAGAATCAGATGTAGGGCCACTGCCCTTCAAAGCACCCTGTGACCTCACTGAGTCTGCCTACAGGTCTTCACCTAATTCCTTATCCCAACAACTCTCCCTGCTTCAGAATGCATTTCCCTTGTCAACTAGCATTCAATTCTATTTTTCTGCTTCATTTAATTATGACCACCTCTATCACAACACCTATAAGATTTTATAGCCCTTACTTATTTACAAGCTAGTCTTCCTCTACGAGACAGCTGCCTGAGTGAAGATATCATGAGATTTTTCATCTTTGAATCCCAAATGCCAATCTAGTGCCTGGCAGATAGCAGGTATGTTTTTGGAAGAAAAAAAAAGGATATTTCTTTCCACCCATTTTTTTTTCATGACACAAAACCACTATAACTCAATACACTTATGTTCTTACCAAGCTTAAAATTCTATATTTTATGAGTAGGCATTTAATAGATTTTGGTGGGGGAGAAACTTGGAACCTTGACTACCATTTATAACACTGTTTCCATCAGGGACAACATTCTGAGTCCCAGACAGTGATTAAGAAAGAAACTTCTGGAACATAATCTATTTGAAAGTTAATGCCTTCTAGCTCCCTTCCTGACTTAAGCACAGATTTTCATTTGGCTCCAAGGGGCCCCCACCTCTATCAGGAAATGCAGTGCCTCGCTATCAACACGCCAGAGGAACGGCATCAAACAAGAGACAGTCTGGCAGATGGTGGGCCCCGGCAGGATCCTAAGATTGCATTACCCTTTTAAGCATTCAGCCTTCTTGGATTTAACTGCAGGCGCACAAAGTGGGGGTGCTGGGAGAGGCTGGAGTATGGGGGGACCAAGCCGGGCATCCCTGTCCACAAAGCTCCAGGTATCATGTGTGGCTTGTCTCAACTCAGCATCTCTTGCTTTTCAGCCCAGTCATTTGCTTCTTCTCTGCCTCCCCAGTTTGGTCTTTTGCTATAATATCTGCCCAAGAGTCTTTCCTTTCTTTACTTTTCTTTATTGAGGTATAACCATTTACAGTAAAATACACAGGTCTTAAGTTCCATGAGTTTCAGCAATTGTATACATCTGTATTACCATCACCCAAATCAAGATATAGATACATTTCTAGCAAGATATAGAACTTTTCTAGCACCCCAGAAAGTTCTCTTGTGCCTCCTTCTAGTCAACTCCCTCCCAGAGGCAACCACGGTCTGAATTCTATATTCAGTTGTGAACTTCATGTAAACAGAATCACATAGCATGTTTCTTTCCTCTCTTTATTTACTAGAACAACAATAATGAAAATGTGTGGACATAATCTAATTTCTTTTCTTTTCCAAGGTGTCAAAAGTTATCATCCCCAAATGTTTGACAGTTGTGGCCTCTGGCTAGGAAGAATTTAAGTGATTGTTACTTCCTTTTATACACATTCTGGTCTAATATAAAGATATACATATAATTTTATAATAATGAGAAAGAATAAAGCTTTTTCATGGGATGGGGGGACATGACTCTTGTGGACAGTGAAAAAGTGAGGTTCAGAATGAGCATGGTGATGGAGTCCTGGCCATCCAAAGGCTGAGAGCACCCTTCCCTGGCAAGGCTCTTGCTGGTGGCAGGGGACTTGGTACCTCATGTCAAGGTCAGAGACCCCCTCAAGCTATTTCCTGTCTAGATTCTTGGTTATCCCTTTGGATATGGAATGGTTTGACCGAGGGATTCCTCCCACCTCAGACCCTTCCCCTTGGATCTTAGCAAAGAGAAAACATTGTTTATGCAAGGGTTAAAAATACTATTAAAGTCATGAAAAAAGCCCACACACATATGTACAATTTTAAACTCTTGATCACACATTTGAGAATTAGTGATACAAGTCAGGCAAATGGCAATAGAGCAAAAAATACAATTGTAGATAAAATCTATACACTGGGGTCTCTGAATATCATTTGAACACAGATAAGGGGCAACTCCTTCTGTTTCCTTGATGGCCCTGCAACACAGATGGGTACATAACATGGAGAAAGAATGAGTATAAGAGAGGCATAAATGTAGAGAAAGTTTTGAATCCTGAAATAATGTTTGCAGGAACACTTAAAGAGAAAACAACCTAGCACTTTCACAACAGAAAGCAAGGCCTAACTCCACTGGTTAAGTGGTCCCATATGTGCCATCTAGCGAGCTGGGAGGCTTGGAATGGGCTGGCCCGGGCCAGTGCCAGGGCTCTGACTGGGCACTGAACAAGTTGTTTAACCTCACTGCCCTGTCTGCCTCTCTTATCTGGGGTAATAACGACAGAATCCACCTCCCTGGATCGATGGGAGCAGTGACTGAAGTGAGGTGTGGGCAAGCTCCTTGTAAACCATACATGCTCCCCACATATTATTATCCCTTTTGGACCTGGAATAAATACTCTGGAGAGAATGTGGGACCCAAGCTCTGTATCCTATGGTTGTTAACTTTTGGGGGGACTTAGAGCAAAGTGTTATCTCTTTCCTCACCTTGTGGTGTGTGTGTACTTTTCCTTACTGGGGAAAAGGGGGCATTTTGATAGGAAATAAGAGATGGGGGAGGGGAAGCTGTTGAAGTCAGGCAGACCTGAGTCGGAACCCAGACTCCTTCATCGTCTAGCTGTGTGTGTGTGTGAGTGTGGGTGACCCCTTAACATTTCAGAGCCTCAGTTTTCTCATCTGGAAAGGGGAACAGACTTGGAATAATTCAATGGATTGCTGGGAGGACTGGATGAGGTAGAGCCTTGTAACAGGTGCCTAGCACAGTGTCTGCACAGGTGCTATCAATGATGGAAATGGACTGTCTCTCGTGCAGGATGCCCTGGTAGCAAAAGAGCAATGAAATAGACCCTATCTTGTTCTCCGCACACCCTGAGCAGTTGCCCCTCAAACCAGGATCACAGGGGCTCAGAGCAAGGGGCAGAAACTTGGAACTCTGTTGCTGACACAATTAGAATCAAGCTTTCCACCATTCTGGGCACAGGCAAGATGGATCACCCGGATGGAGAAAACACTACAGTGGGGCCAGATGTGCTGAAGCCCATCTGGGGGAGATCCACATCCACATGGTTGGCACTGTGATCCACTCTTCATCTGGAAGGCTTGGCATCCTCCGGGTGTTCAGATGCCGGGAGACTGCAGCCAGTGGAGAGGGGGAGACAGAGGGGGCGGTCGTTTTATTTTTAGTAACATGAAGATGTTCTCCCACCTCCCTGACCCCAGGTCATCTTAGTTAATACCAGGGAGCCCCATCAGGGACAGAGCAGGGAGGGCACAGCCTGCACTCTTCGAGGACCACAAAAACCCCTCCCCAAGGCTGGGGATTGGACCAGATCAGAGACTGGGTTTTGCTGGAAGTGGGGAGCCAGAGTCTCTTGGCCAGGTTTTAGCCAAGTTTCACTATTTTGTTCCACAAGACGCTCACCAGGTAGCCATTTGGGGAGGAGTGCTTTTAAGAATAAACAGCCCAGGGCACCCTGACGGTCTCTGCCTCCTCCCGCCCCTTCGCTAGGTCTTCCTCTCCCTCACCCTCACCCCACCCCACCCCACCCCACCCCACCCCAATTTCCCTTCCGGACTCCCGGCCTCGGAGGTAGCCATCTCCTGTTTATCCGGCATTTCTCACTTCTGATGCTTTAAGTGGGACGTACCCGACTTTGACTGTCTTTTAAAAATGTTTTTTCTTTCCTCTTTTCCTCCATAAAATGGATCTCTTGTGCGGTTCTTGCCTTTTAAAGAGGCGATAACGTGCGGACATCTGAAATCCCGACTTTATTTTCCTCGGGTCCACCTGGTCCCCGCCCTCCTGCGGGAGCTCCTGACTGCCTGCTTATTTCAGCTCTTAATCGATATTAGAAGCGGACTGCAGTTGAGACCACCTGATCTGCAAGCGCTCCAAGCCGCGGACAGCTTTTTCTAGCGCGGGGTCGCGTGGGGGCGGCGGGCTGGAGCAGGGACCCGCGAGCCGGGAGCGCCGCTGCGCGCCCGCGACCGCGCCGAGGCCGAGCCGTCAGTCCCGCGTCTGGAGCCCAGAACCCGGAGTGAAAGGCCGCCGCTGCTTTCCCAGACGCCCCAGCTGAGCATATGCTGCACTCCCCAAATTCATTTTTAATTCATGACATCAGTTTAGGGACCATCGGAGCCTCTAAACAGCCTCGCTCAAAACCAAAACAACCACCACAACGCAAGTGAAGACAGGAGGCGGCCGCCGGGCCCAGAACATTGGCTCTTCTGTCCCCAGGGAATGGGCATTTGGAAAGCCACTTTCCAGAGGGGATCCGAGGTCCCTTATGGCAGAGTTACCCCGTCCCACCTTTCCCTGGAGCTGGAACTGGACCCCAGGGTATTTGTTATAAAAACATAACGGGTGTCAAAGTGGTTTCGATTAGGACTTTATAACGTTGCATTAAAACGATCAAATATGTCTTTGCAGGGAGATTAAAGGTTCCCTAAATAGTTTTCCACACACACAGATAAACATATGTATATGTACATATATACCCAGAACCATATACAACATACAATATTATATATAATGTATAATAAAACATATTATATGTTAAGTAATATAATAATAGTGTAATATGGGAACTAGATGTTAAATACATGCTAAATAGTAGTATATAAGATAAAACCATATAATACATATATATTAAATATTATATAATGCAAGCGGACCATATATAAAAAATATACTATAGACCACATTTATTAAACAGAATGCCTCCTCTGAAATATCCAAAGTGCTGGAAGCTCGGTGTCGCCGAGCCCCAGCTCAGCACAGGGCGCCTGAGAGGAAGGAGGGACGCGCACAACGGTTCCCCGGTTGCTGGTGCCTGCCACCCCAGTGCTTGCCGCATCCCAGTTCCTCACACGCCCACACGTCTTGGGGTGGATGTAAAGAGTCCAAACGATCAGCTCCTTATTGGAGGAACGAGTTAACAGATTCTCTCTTACAAAGGTCAGACTCCAATGGGGGGGGCACAAATTTCGTAAATGAGACCCGAGGGCGTCCTTCCCCATGTGCACCGCAAGCCCCGAGCATATGGCGTTTGGTCCCGCGAGCGTAAAACTAAGTGTTCTGTCTCAGACACGTAAGACAACTTAAAGTGCCATTTTCCAAGGCAGGCATTTATTTAGAGGCAATTTGGAAATTGAAACGAATCTTTATATGCAAGACTTGAACGTTCCAGAGGCCCTTTAAAGCTGCGGTTAGAAAGGCAGTTAAGAAACCCGCGGATGGGCTGCAGGGAGACGGTTCAAAGCAAAGCAAAATGTATAAATAGAAATTTGATATTAACCGCGCACTCGCAAGTAATGCAGATTAAATGATATTGCTGCATGTGTTTACTCTTCTTATGCTGGGGAAATAGGAGAAACACTTTGACAGAGAAGTTATCCTCAAGAGTTATATCGTTTAAAGGGGGGAAACTATCTCAGCGGCCGCCGTTGCCTTACTGGCGAACTAAAACAGTGTGTATGGGAACTAGTTTTTCTCCAGTTACCTGGAAACGGAACCTCAAAATCAATTGTCTGGAAGATGGAGGTGTGTGTTAAACGAGGGCTGTTTTCGATGAGAACGCGCAGTGCCCCTCCTTAGAGAGGCCTCTGGAGTTTGAGCCCCTCTCGCGACTCCCAGTCCCCGGTCGGAGGCCGGGGCGCACGCCGCCGAGAGCGCTGGCTGCCCGGGCCGTCCGCGGCTGCGGGGCGCGCCGCCGCGCGAGCAGCTTTTATTTGCAGTCTCTGTAACTCTCCGCTTCTGGTTCTTTCCTTGGAGCACCGTGCCGCGGAGTGTTAGACAAGCCCTGTCGTCTGTGGGCTCTCACCTCAAAGTCAATATTATCTCAGATGGGCACAATAGACTGGAATGAAAAGCTAATATTGAACCAATGAGGTCCCTGCCCGCGCCGCCGCGATGCCACCCTTTGTTGCGCAGTCCCCGGCGAGCCGCCGGCGGCCGGCTAAGTGGAGAGCGGCTGCGGTCCAGCCTCTCCGGGACCCCGCGGGGGGCGGGGGGGACACGCCGGACCCAGTGCGGAGGTCTCGAAGGCCCAACTGGGCTTCAGCAGCCTGCAGGCCCCTGGAGGTCCCCTCGGACCCCACTCTCGGCCTCTCCTCTAGCCGCCCGGGCCTGACCGCGAAGCCGAGGGCTCCGCGGGGCCTTGGGGGAAGCGGGGCGCACGGCGTGTCCCCGCACCCAGACAAAGAGGGGACGCAAATAGAGGAGTGGGGCATGGTGTGTCCAACCTCCTGTCCGAATAGGGGCCCGGAATGTGAATGTGGCGGGCAACTGCGGGCGCGATCGAGAGCGCTCCTTCCCGGGAGCCACCTGGCCGCCGCTGCGGTCGCCTGTTATTGAAGGCCGCCAGGGCCGCGGCTGCTCCGGAATGGGATCTCCGCGGGAGGAGGCAGTCAGATCCTCTCTGTGGGCCTCCTCGGAAGCTCCCCGACCCTATCCACTCTTCTGCCCCGGCTAGCTCCGCGCAGGCTGGGCAGAGCTAGGGAGCCAAAGGGCGCTGGACCAGGGGCTTTCAGGCCGTCTTGCTGGCTGCGAGGGGAGCTTGGGTTCCGGTTTTTCCATCCGCCGGCACAGGCGCGGCTCTGTGGGCACCCCTAGAGGTTTCAGGGCCGCTTTGAGTCGCCCACAAGATCAACGCGAGATGGCGGAGCGCACGGAGTCTCGGCCGCGGCCTCGGAGCGCTCCAGCCACCCAGCGCTACCCCGCCAGCTCCTTCGCTCGCTGGCCAGGGTGAGGCCGCCGCCGGCCCTCTAGTCCTCAACCCAGGGCTTGGGTCCGCCGGAGGCGACCGGGGAAGAAGAGAGAGGGCGTGTGGCGAGGCCTGAGGCCAGAAAAAGTGACCTGGAGGACAATGGTGGGCAAATGGGTTCGAGGCAAGCACCGGAGTTGCACTACGTGGGGCCGTCTGGGCAAGCCTAGCCGCATGCAACGGTTTGGGCGCCCCCGTCCGCCTGCGGGGCTTTTCTCTGCCTTTTCTCATTGGCTTGAAGGCAGGTGTCTGGCGTCGCTGGGGAGGGGGGCGAAGAGGCGGGGCCGTCCTGGGGCTCCTTGTAGAGTGACCACTGCATGCACGGCCAGGAGGTGTGAGTGCTTTGTGTAACCTCTCCGAGCCTCAGTTTTCTCATCTGGAAAATAGGTATCATGACTCCTTCCACACCAGTTTGTGAGGTTCACGGAGATCATGGGTGTCAGCGAACACTTTTAAACTAACATTCAATACAGGTGAGAAGAGTTGTTTTTCTGTCTTCCTTGCATCCTCCCCAGGTTTCAAGGAGAACTGCAGCATCCGAGAGAAAAGGCCTCTAGTTTCCTTCTTTCCTCAAGTGGCCATGATCTCCTTTCTAAGCCCTAGCCCGGTCCCCAGAGTCTAGAAAATGGGGAGGCACTATAAACAGATAGTTGAGTTCCTGAGAGAGGGGCTTGTGGTATGCAGTGTTTCAGAAGCTGCCCTTAGGTTTCCAGGTGGATGGCTGCTGACAACTGCAAGGAGCTCCTTAAAGGACTGGACCCCAAGTTACAAGGCTGGTGACCAGTGGCAAGAACAGAGTCTCAAACGAAAAGATGCTGGACAAGGCAGCAGAGGAGTGGAAAGATGGGTGCCCTGCCTTCCATGCTAGTCCTGTGGCCGGCTGGAGGCCACCTGTCCAGCTTTGGGAGCACTTAGTGACAGTAGGTGCCCTTGTGGCCCAATGGAGACACAGCTTTTGGGGCGTTTGGAGGGGAGTGTGAGAACCCTACCACGCACCAATGTGGGGAGAGGGCAGGGGAGACAGAGCTGTCTCCATCCATCCCTGTCCCGGCGGTCGCCTGAGCAAGAGTGCCCATGTTCCCTCATTCTTGCATCCCTGTCTGAGTCCCTCAGTCTGTCCCTCCCTTATCCTTGCTTGGCCATAGACTTTCACTTGAAGTCAGCCTAGGGAGAAAGAAACTGGGATCTCCTTTGATTCTGTTTCCTTGCTTTCGATAGTGAATTGGGACACTATTGAGGGATTGACGAATTTCAATGTGATAAAGGAGGTAAAACTCCATGGTCAGGTCCGGCATGTGGCTCCACGCGTCAGTGCCGAGTTTCTGGTTCTGAAATGTTGGATCACAAAAGGGATGGCTCTTGGGAGACCCAGACGCTCACAGGCTCCCGCCAATGTCCGGAGAAGGGCGGCGCCTGTTTCCTACAGCTGCCCAGGGCAGCAGAGGTGAGGACCAGGGTTCAGACCCTCCCGCGAGGGCTTGACTCCCCAGGGGGATGCTTTGAAGTTATGCCGAGGATGCCGCACCGGTTTCCAGCGAACCCCATGGGGATTCAACAACGTCACCTCACGGGAGGAGCCAGGCTGCCGGGATGGATGGGGTCCGCGCGCTCCAGGAGGAGGTGGCCGGTCATCCGGGCCCGCTGCGGTCGCCCAATCCGGTTGGTGATCAATCGCCACCTCCACAGTAACCACCAAGACCCCTGTCTCGGGGCGTCTTTCACCGGCCACGAGGGGGCGCGAAGCTGGGAGAGCCGCAAGCGGAGACCCCAGCTCTTTCGACTCCACCCCAGGCAGGACCGGTTCAGGCCCTCATGGGCCTATTCTCTGAGCCACCATGGTCAGGCAGCAGGATCTGGGACCTCAGGCATGGAGTTGTGGCCTCATTTGCGCGGTAGCTGGCCATCACCCTGGCAGAGGTGATCACCGCCACCTCATCCTTTGGGGCAGAACCCATCCCCCCCTTCCTTGCACCCCTAAGGAAGCCCGACTCCTAGTGGAGTTGAAATCTAGCGTGGATGGCGAACTCGGAAGCGGAGAGCTGGAGCGATGGAGGGAGGAAGGACGCATTTCCAAGTCGTCCTCTTTCCTCAGTGGCCAGTGAGCCTCCTTAGACTTCCTCTCCTGGCCCAGATTGAGGCTGCAGCAAGATCTTGGCAGTGGGGCGTAACCCCAGCACTCCCGGGACGCACGGGGCTCAGCGGCTCAGCGAGCATCCGGCCCGCGCCCGGCCCTCGCCACTAGGCGCCGCTGCGCGCACGCGGATCTGGGCCCCGGGCCGCCGCGCCGGCCCAGCAAGTGGCCTCTAGGGAGGACACAAGAAAGGGATTTGCCGTAATAACAATTAAAAAAAATGTTTTTAAGATATTAATTCTTTTCGTTTTCCCTCCGCCGCCCTACGCGTTCGGAGAGGCCAGGTGACGGAATCACATTGGGTTGGAAGAATTCTTAACCGGGCTCCAAGGCCTCCCCATCCCGGGACACCTTTCTTATGCCTCGGACCCAGAAAAGGGCTCACCCTTCACTGACGTCCGTCTGCGCTTCCCACACTGCGTGGCGCGCGCACAGTACGGGATCACGGTACCAGCTCACCCGGAGGGTCCTAAACACCGCAACCTGGATGTGGCGGAGTGCGCCGGGTGGGCTGGACCGCACAAGGCCCAGGGCCTGACATTAACCAATATTTGATGCACAGTTAACTGTGCCGAGCGTTAGCTCACTTACTCCTCTCAACAACTCGATATTGATATTTCCTTTTCTCAGAAGAGAAAACGGACCCTCAGGAAAGTGAAAGTCATGCAGGTAGTGACTCCAGGCAGCACCTGGGCATCTGTCCTGAGTTGCATGAGGCTATGCACCCACACCAATTATCACACAGGCTTAGCAGGCCCCAGGTCAGGGAGAAGCACTGCTGTTTGCTCCTCCAAAGGTAGGGGGCCTGGTGGGAAACCCAGAGCAGACGGTTATGGGAGATCCCCAGAAATCTCCACCCTTTGATGCCTCCCACTAGCCAGGAATCCAGGCCTCTCTCACAGAACACGGCCCTAAGGAAGCCCCTGGCATTTTGGGGAGCACGGAGGAGCTTGTGGCAGGAGTATGAGGCCAGCATGAGCTTATGTTTGTACAATTTCATTGTTCAGCCTTGAAGTCCAGCAACAAACCCTAGAGGTGTATAGGTAATAATAATAACAGCAACATCAAGGACAGGAGCTAACTTTTATTACAGCTCATTCATTATGGGCAAGACACTGTCTAAGCACTTTGCTTGGTTTTTCTTGTTGAACAATCCCAAGGGCCAAGATACTATTATTTATCCCCATTTCACAAAAGAGATAACAGAGGCATAAGAGGTTAGGTAACTTGTCCAAGGTCATCCAGGCCAGATTGGTTTTTTGGGGGGAGGGCAGATTTACTTAAGTATAACTTCCATACAGTAAAATTCATCCTTTGTAGTGTACAGTTCTATGAGTTTTGAAAAACGCATGCAGACGTGTAATTACCACCACAATCAGGAAGTAGAAGGGTTCTACTGCTCCCCCACACAGGCCTGACTCCTACCCTCCACTGCCCGGCAGGCAGCACTGGCCGTATTTTCACTGATGACAAAATGGAGGTGGGGAGAGGTTGCAGTGTTGCCCGAGATCGCTCAGCCAGTAAGTGACCCACTGGAGATTTGAACCTTCCTCACGTGTCTGCTAGTCCAGCTGCTGGCAGAGGGTGGATTCCTGAATCTGCAGAGTCCAACCTGCAGTGGCTTGGGGCGTGGGGAAAGGGAGGCCCATGCGCTAAGATAGAGCTTCAGAAATCTCCCCATCTCCCATGGCATGCGCCGTCCTGAACCACATACCCACCCTTCCAGGGCAGCTAAGGAACAAAGAGGGGCTGGAGTCTGCAAGGCCAAAGCCACGAGTAAAGTGAGCGGCAGCCGCGCAGTCCAAGAACCGGGGCCAGAGGCTGCTTAGGGTCCGAGTCTGGACCAGAGTGCCCCGCGCCCTGGCGCACCTCCACCCGCCAGTCTGGTTAATGAGTTACTCTCCTAGTTAATTCCCCCGCACGTCGGGCCTGGCAGCGCCGAACCTTCCCGAGCTCCTCGGGTCGGCGCATGAATTAGCATAGATTATCCGGCTTCCAGAGCTTCTGTGCGGCCCCTGACTCACTGGAAACCCCTTTCTCCCTCGTGGGGTCGAGGAGGCCTGGGGCCAGACGCGCAGGAAGCAGCGGAACAGGCATGACCTGCCCCCCCCAGGAGGGCGGGCACCGGACCCCCGCTGGCTCTCACCCTCAGCCACCTGCCGGACAACTAGAGCCGTGGGGCAAACCTGGCCATCTCAGGGTAGTTTGCAAGAGGCAAGAGGCGGGTGGCCTGCGGTGGGGGGGGGGGGCGGGATGTTACACGACTGGAGGCAGGAGTCCAGCCTCCGAGGAGCCTGGGCCCTTTGCCCCAGCCAAATGTTCCTGCCTCCAGTAGGAGGCTGAGGGGCCTGGGCTCCAGACTGTGGCTCTCACTCCCTTGGGACACTCTGCAGACACATCTCAGCCAAAGAGGGAAAAGGCTTAAGGGGGCACTGACAACACCTTAGTGCTCAGCCTGAGAGTTTTAAAAGAGGGCAAATGTCCTTACATGTCACCATGGTGGGCCTCACCCCACCTCCCAGACATTGACTGGATCCCTTTTGCTCTCAAAGTCATCTACCGTCACATCCCAAGCCAAGAGTACTAATACTAACCATATAATAAATGGTCGTTCTCTGCCCTGCACTCAGGGCAGGCTTTTATTGCCCCCAGTTCTCCACCTGGAGTCTCAGGCTGAGTTTGGATGGCCTGGCCTGAGGTGGAGGCTGGAGCCTGACTCTCCAGACCTCCTGGAGAGCCTTCCATGGAGAAAGGGGCCCCTCTCCCTCTCGCTCCAGAATTTGAGATCTACAGCCCGCCTATACTAGGTGTTTCTTTCTAGCTTCAGAAATGGCGGGCTGACCTCTACCTCCACCCCAGGCTCACTGGCTGCCTGGCACAGTCAAAAGACTTCCACCTTTCCCGGTGGCTCTAGGCTCCCTGCGGCCTGGTCACCGCAGGGCTTCTGTCCCCACAGCCTAATTGAGGGAGGGATTTCTGAACTGGAGACAAAATTTGGGGACGTGGTAGTTCAGACCCCAGGGAGGGACATCTGTGAATGCACCCCACCCCAAGAGGCTGGGTCAAATATCCTGTATCCTTAGGCCTGGGAGAAAGGATGGGGGGGTGCCTGCAAAGCAAGGCCACGAGAATCTGGTAAGAGTGAAAACACAGCCGTGACCCCAGCCCAGAGCTGGAGTCAGAGGTCCACAGCCAGAGGCAGGGGCAGGTTTCTCTGAGTTTGAGGGCGAAGCTGAGGCCCACACCTGTCTCGGATGAATGTGTGTATGTGTGCGTGCCCTGGGGAGGTTGGGGGGCAGCGCAGATGATCTCTGTTGGCCCCTCACTAAGGCCAGGCTCCCAGACAACCCCAGAAAACACACTCCTAACTCCTCTATTGCCTGGAGGGTTTTCCAAAAGGGTTTTTGGACTCCACCTCCCCCCCAACACAAACTATGTCTGGAATAAAGAAGTAGAGAAATTGACACGAACATAAATACACAGCAGATGAAACCAGAGAGGGTCAGGGAAGACCCCAGGGCAGGGAAGGGAATAGCTGGGGAAGCCGGGGCAGCATATCCTAAGACCTGGGAGCCTCCACTGATGAATCTGGTGGCGTTGCAGCCTCACTCACACGACTTCCCTCTTCTCCCCCTCCCAATCGACTTTTCCCGGGTCTCACGGCAACCTAGTCACCAAACACAGGCATTTCTTCGTCCTTAAGAGAACTGACATGGGCTTCCAAGTAATAGATTTAAAGAACGCCAGATTTTTTTTTATCATTAATTGTAAACGTGCAAAATACCTGCTGGTACTTCACTTTAGAAGAATGTAATTGGCAAAAAGAAAAAAAAAAGAGGCGGCTGATGAATAGATAATAGGTCTTTAACCACCAATAAACAGAGAGCAGCGCCAGCAGCCTGGGGGATGTGATCATAATTATGCCGCGGCGTGAGCCAATCCGGACGAGGGAACTCGGCCCTAAAATCAGCCCAAAACCGAAGGCAAGCTCGAAAATGCGGACACGGCCCGGGACCGGAGACGCGATCTGCAGTCCCTAGTTTCGAGCCCTGGGTTTGCACAGCAACCCGCTCCTGGGACGACAGATGGCAGAATAATAATAGAAAAAATAATAATAGCGTCAATAATAATAACAATGACAACACTAATGAAAATAATGACAACCGAACGATAAGATAGTAGGCACCACATCAGCTTCTCCTCTGACCTTGGACCCCCAGTCCAGATAATACAGAACAAACCGTTTTTAAGAAGGAGGTGAGCACCCTCCCAGAGAGAAAAACCGAGAGCCTGTGGGGCGAGTTGGAAGCCCTCCGCCCCAGCAGGGTCATCGGCTCCCGTCTCAACTTGCAAACGAACGAGCCGGGTCAAGGATCGCGAACGCAGCGACCCTGGGACCTCTAGGCTACGCGTGGTTGGAGGACACCCCACCCCCCAGCCCCCAGGCTCCCTCCTCACCTAGGAAACCGGCAAGAGTTTTGCTGGGGGTGAGGATTAATATAACCAAACGGCCCCTGTTAGTCCTCGCCCGGAACCAACCCCTTGTCCGCTTACCCTCGCAGTGCTCGGGGGTGATCCCAGCTCCCCCGACCCGGGGCCGCGGAAAGCAGCAGCGGCGGAGCGCTAGGCGCGAGGAAGCTACGTGTCTGTCTGTCCGTCGGTCCTACCAGTTCGGGCTCAGCAGGCTCGGGATCCAGAGGGCCGTAGCGGAGGCGGCGCTGGCCGGGACTCTGCAGGGCGCAGGGTGCCCCGGAGGGAGTGGTGGTGGTGGAGGAGGAGGCAGTGGCTGAGGGGGAAGAGGTGGGGAAAGAGGAAGAAGAAGAGGAGGAGAAGAAGGAGGAAGAGGAGGAGGAGGAAGAGAAGAAGCCGAAGGAAGAGGAGGAGGAGAAAGAGGAGGAGGAGAAACTGCAGCGGGCGCCGCGGGAGCGAGTGAGCTAGGAGCGCGGGGCGAAGGCGCGGAGAGGCCGGGCGGCCTGGCGGGCGCAGGAGGCACAGCCGAGGCAGCGGCGCCGACTCCGTTCCACTCTCGGCCCGGATCCAGGCCTCCGGGTTCCCAGGCGCCTGCCTCCCTCTGACGCACTTTAAAGAGTCTCCCCCCTTCCACCTCAGGGCGAGTAATAGCGACCAATCATCAAGCCATTTACCAGGCTTCGGAGGAAGCTGTTTATGTGATCCCCGCACTAATTAGGCTCATGAACTAACAAATCGTTTGCACAACTTGTGAAGAAGCGAACACTTCCATGGATTGTCCTTGGACTTAGGGCGCCCTGCCCGCCTTTTGCAGAGGAGAGAAAACTTTTTTTTGCCTCCCCCGAGAAACTCCCCCCACCCCCCGCCTCTAACTCCGATCCCCCCACGCCATCTCGCCAAAAAAAAAAAAAAAAAAAAAAATCCCAATCCACGCCTGCAAATTCTTCTGGAAGGATTTTTCCCCCTCTCTCCAGGTTGGGCGCGTTTGGTGCAAGATTCTCGGGATCCTCGGCGTTGCCTCTCCCTCCCCCTCCCCCCTCCTTTCCTTTTTCCTTTCCTTTCCTTTCTTTCTTTCCTCCCCCCACCCCCACCCCAAACAAACAAGTCCCCAATTCTCGTCCGTCCTCGCCGCGGGCAGCGGGCGGCGGAGGCAGCGCGCCGCGGTCGCCGGGAGCCGGGAGCCCCGGGCGCCCGCTCCTCGGCGCAGCATGTTCCAGCCGGCACCCAAGCGCTGCTTCACCATCGAGTCGCTGGTGGCCAAGGACAGTCCCCTGCCCGCCTCGCGCTCTGAGGACCCCATCCGTCCCGCGGCGCTCAGCTACGCCAACTCCAGCCCCATAAACCCGTTCCTCAACGGCTTCCACTCGGCCGCCGCCGCCGCCGCCGCCGGCAGGGGCGTCTACTCCAACCCGGACTTGGTGTTCGCTGAGGCGGTCTCGCACCCGCCCAACCCCGCCGTGCCCGTGCACCCGGTACCGCCGCCGCACGCCCTGGCCGCCCACCCCCTGCCCTCCTCGCACTCGCCACACCCCCTCTTCGCCTCGCAGCAGCGGGACCCGTCCACCTTCTACCCCTGGCTCATCCACCGCTACCGGTATCTGGGCCACCGCTTCCAAGGTACGTGCCACGTCGCGGGGCTGCAGCGCGCCGCATCCCGCACTGCACTCGGCCTTCTCGGGGTGGGCGCTCGGCGAGGCCCGGGCGGAGGTTTCTCTGGCTCGCCGGCCGCGCGCCTGGTTCGGAAACTGGGCAGCGAGGGGCCGGGCATGGTGTTGGTTCCCAGTCTCCGAAGCTGAGGCCGGTTTGGGGGCTGGCCTGCGGCCGCTTGACCCTTAGGAAGGGGCGCAGACTGAGTTGTCCCCCAGTGCCCTCGGGTCGAGGCAGGCTGGGACAGCCTGTTCTGAGTCCCGGCCACCAAGGAATCCCCGAGACCGCGGGGTCCCCAGGTTCCCCGTCTCCTCGGCGATGCCCTCGCAGCCCTGGCTCCGAGGGGCGCGGACAGGGCCCGGCTGCCAGGTTCGCTTTCTATTGCGTGCAACCCTGTTCGCCACCCACTCCTCGCCCCTTCAGCCTAGACCCGCGACTTCTCGGTCTCGGGACCTCTTCGGTCGGCCAGGGGACCCGCGGACCCCGAAGCGAAGTCTGGGGGTTTGGGGTTTTTTTTTTTTTTTTTGAGGCCCGGGGAGGGGCGGGAAGACGCGCGGGCAGAAACCTCCGGGGCCGGCACTGTCGCCGCGACCTGCTCAATTGGGGCGCCGAGAGGCCGCGGCGGGAAGGCAGGTTCGGTCTGGATTTTGTTTTTGTTTCCTTTTAAAAGAAATGAACCGGGTCAGGAGACGGGCTGGAAGGGAAGATCTGTTTGGGTGTTTTCCTTTCTTGCTATTTTTTTGATTTGTTTGTTTTTTCTCTGGGTGGGTGTGGGAGGAAAGTTAAAACTCCAGAAAAAGGGGCCAGTAATTAGTTTAGCGATCGGAGCCGGGAAAAGACCTGCCTCCCGCGGCAGCTGATCGATACTCAGCGGCTTGTTCATTCATTAACCCTTTGAGTTCCCGCCAGAATCTAGAATCTAGATTTCCCCCCCGCCCAATAATTTAAAAAACAAAACAAAGCAAAAACAACCTTTCACTCTTATTCCTGGACCGGATTTACCTCCATTCCCGCCTGAACTGTCGGTTTATTTTCCTTTGTTTGGGTTTTTTGGTGAATCGATTTCCCACCCTAATAAGTGAACCCGAAACTCTCCATCTTTGCTCGTAAAGTTTAGGGCTCCCTTTCGTCATTCTCTGCCAGTCACGCTCTTGGTGCTCACATCAGGCCCGGAGTAGCCGGGATCGTCGGGGCCATGGACAGTCCCAATCGGTGCCTGCAGCTCGGGAACCCCCGAGTTTCGATCCGTTCTCTGGCGTGTCCTAGTTCTCTCCAGCCGGGCAGCGGGGGAGCCGGGTCCTCGGGAGGCAGCGGCGGCAGAAGCCGGGCGCACCCGCCGGCAGGGTTTCGGTCCCGGCTGGGCTGCAGCGACACGCCCGGCCTCTGCGCTTCCCAAGGGGAAAGACAATTTTAAAATAAGTCCCTGAGAAAACTCGATAGCGGCCCGCCGCCTCTCAGCCCCGGGGTCAGAGTCCCCGGGAGGCTAGAAGGAAGAGAAAGCCGTTTCTTTGGGTCGTGGGGACCAATCCCCGGGCCGCCTCTACTGCCTCCTCCTCTGCTCCGGGCGCCCGGCGCGGGGGTGGCGAGGCCCCGGGCGCCAGGGCGGCTGCGAAGCCTGCCGAGGTCGGGAGCATGGGGACTGGCCCCGCCGAAGCGGCTGCTGGGTGGGTGCCGCACAGGTACAGCCCGGGCGGTCCGGGCGGGGCAGCTGGGCCGATGTCCTCCTCGCACGCCTCCAGAGGCCCACTGGCCCCTCAGGCGGAGCCGCACCGGCTACGCGAAGGCCCTGAGCGCGGTGCTCCGCCAGCCCGGCTCGGAAGAAGCGTGCGGCCCGGGCCAGGACGCTCCCTCTAACGGGACTTCTGCTGTGTCCCCCGCAGGGAACGACACAAGCCCCGAGAGCTTCCTTTTGCACAACGCGCTGGCCCGAAAGCCGAAACGGATCAGAACCGCCTTTTCCCCGTCCCAGCTTCTGAGGCTGGAACACGCCTTCGAGAAAAACCACTACGTGGTGGGCGCTGAGAGGAAGCAGCTGGCGCACAGCCTCAGCCTCACGGAAACTCAGGTGAGCGGAACCCCGGCACAACGACCCCATCCCAAATCTCTGGACCCACGCAACTGGTTCACAAGCGCAGAGCTCGGAGAGGGCCTTCGGCAAAGAGCCCGGGAGCTGGTTCCACGCCCGGGCTCAGGATGGATAAGTTTCGAGGTGCCTGGCTTCCTTGGGCTCCAGAAAGGGGCTGTAAGAGACGACCCAAAGCAGGCTCTGGGGGGATGCGCTGAGTCGCTCCTTCTGTACGGCTGGGCACGCCTTGCAGCTCTGGCTAAGACACCTGTGCGCTTTGGTGAGACTTTCGGTGAGAGTCTGGGGACTCAGGCTGGGGTCCAGGAAGAGGGACACCGCCAGCAGGGTGTCGGGGGTGTATGGGACTAGAGGCTGGAAAGGGCTGGGAGCGGGGTAAGGGTGAGTTCTGTGCGACTGCAGGCCCACGCGCACACCGACGGCTCCCCTTACGCCCCCTGAGGTGATCGGAGAGTCAGACGGCAGCGAGGCCAGGCATCTTGGGTGTGTCGTCCCTAAATCAGAGACACAGAGCTGGAAGGCTGCAAAGAGGGGCCACCTCAGAGGACAGACCCTTCCTGCACAAGAGTCCCGAGGCGGGCCTGGCTCTGGCCTGCCCCAGGGCAGGGAGGGGGCTTAGGGCTACAGTAGGCGCTACTGTACGCGGAGCCGCGGGGCGGGGTCAGAGTTCTCGGCAAACAGTAACGTTTTCGGGCCGATTAAGTAGTAACACTTTTTCTGGGAGGCGCAAAGAGGTTGAGGCTTTTGTTTTAAAACGTCCCCCCGGACAAAACCAAGGAGGGCCTGGCGGGTTGGTACGGCCCCGCACAAGGGCACCCGGCTGATTTCTCCTGGATAGCCGAGGCGGCGGTGGTCTTTGTCCGCCTCGCTGCCCACGCTGCCCGGAGTCTTTGTGTGCGTGTCAAGCCCCGAGTGCACCGACGCGCGCCTTGGGCGAGCGCCGGGGAGAAATGAACCGTCCTCCCCCTCAATTAGCAAACTCAAAGCAAATTAAACTCAGCCTTGTTCCAGCTCGGCTTTTTCGTGGGGCACTTTGGGGGACTGGAGCGTTAGGGGAGAGCAAGCAGGAACCTGGGCTGGCCGTCTAAAAGGAGGTAGTGGAGCATACTTCAGAGGCCTGGGGTGCTGCAGTCGGGATGGGACAGGCCCCGGGGGCATGGGAGGTGCAGTCACCACCATTTCCCCCACCAGTACCTCACTGCTGGGAGGCTGGGACAGTGTTACTGTCTAGTCTGGTCGCTGAATGGGGACTCATCACCCAGCTGCCCCAGAGGGCAATGGGTATCACAGCTGACTTCACCTCATTGCTCCTCAGACCTCTAGCAGCCCCTCTGGGGAGGCCAGGCCACCAGCCCTGCCCTGGTGAGAAGAGATGTGACCCAGTGGGAGCTTGGCCCTGGCCTGTCCTCGGGCTGGTCGGGAGGAGGGGAGAGAGGGCTCTCCCTCTCTTCTCCCATCCTCTTTTTCAGTTTCTCTCTTACTTCCTCTTTATCGCGAGGTCTTTCAGAAGCTTTCACTTTTGAGCCTCTTTTCCTATCTGGAAAGGTACAGCTGGGTTGGTCCCCAGACCTCTGCAGTCCACCGTGCCTCTTCGCTTCCTCCAGCACCTCCCCACCCAACTCCTGCTCACCTGCAAGAGTCCTGGGCAGGGAGGAAGAAGCTTGGGCAAATCTGACAGTCTACCCAGGGCCCCCGCCTTGCAGAGGAGGCAGCGCTGCGGAAGCGGGCAGAAAATAGAAAGCACGTTGGGCCCTGCAGGAAGCTGCAGCAGTGTGGAATGATGTCTTTCCCGCGCTGGCTAGGTAGAGGGAGTTAAGGACATGTCTCTTTTTATTTTTTCTTACATACTATTTTTGTAGGGGTTTCCCATGCTTTGCAAGACTTTTACTCTCAGCGGGATGTGGGTGTCCCATGCTGGGTAAGGCGAGAAGGGCGCTGTGCACTCGGGGCCGGCTGGCCTGGGGAAAGCTCCCTGGGAGGGCCAGAAGGGTAGGGAGCCAGGCTTCCCACCCGCCAGGCACTAGGAGCTCTGCTCTCCGAAGAGAGGCCATGGGGAGGCTGGCCCTTAGGATACGCAGCTGGGGGGACTGGACTCTCGCAGTCTGAGCTGAGGGAAGGAGAGGCAGGAGGGCGCTATAGAGGAACTAACGCACCCATCTGGCTCTCGCCCGCAGGTAAAAGTATGGTTTCAGAACCGAAGGACGAAGTTCAAAAGGCAGAAGCTGGAAGAAGAAGGCTCAGATTCGCAACAAAAGAAAAAAGGGACGCACCATATTAACCGGTGGAGAATCGCCACCAAGCAGGCGAGTCCCGAGGAAATAGATGTGACCTCTGACGATTAAAAACACAAACCGAACCCCACAGAAACGGACAACACGGAGCAAAATAGAGACAGGGAGAGAAGGAGAAGAAGAAGAAAACTCGACAAAACAAAAACAAACCGCACGCACACATTCACCGAGAAGGGGAGAGGGAGTCAGAGAGAGCAGCGGCGCATCGCAGACTTTGGGCAGCGAGGGCGCAGGGTCCTGATCCGAGGCCGCGCCAAGATGGCAGAGGACGGAGGCTCCTTGTTCAACATGCAACCCTTGTGTAAAGAGGCAGCTGAGTGAGTGAGAGACAGAGAGAGAGGGGGAGAGAGAGAGAGAGAAAGATTGAGAGAGAAATGTGGCAAAGCCGAAGGCGCTCTGACAAGGGGAGCTGTCAGTCAAACGCCAAACCAGGAGACCAGATGATTGGCAGGTATTCCGTTTATCGCAGTCCGATTTTTAAAAAAATGATGATAATAATGATGATAAAAGAAAAAACCCAACCAGGCACAGGACTTTTTATTTTGCACCTCGCAGTGTTTTTTTCCCCAATCTTTAAAAATAATTAGTAATAATAACAATCGAAATTCCATATCCAGCCCCATCCCACACCTGTTCAAAAACTTGAATTGCATGTAGCAGTTGTTGGGTGAATGGTGTCTAAAGACAGAAAATGAATTGTAATTTTCTTTTCCTTTTAAAAACAGGTTCTGTGTGCTTTTGATTTTGATTTTTTTTCCGAAAAATGTGCAGTCTGTAAACACTTTTTGATACCTTCTGACGTCAAAGTGATTGTGAAAGCTAATGAAGTAGGCTCAGCGATAGGGGTCCTCTTTCAGAGATATGGGGAGCAGGATGGGGGGCTGGGGGTAGCGGGGGAGGGTGCCCACAGGAGGAGTCAGGACTTGTGCTGGAAAAAACCCCTAAATTAATTATATTTCTTGGACATTCCCTTTCTTAACATCCCGAGGCTTAAAACCACGAAGTAAACTCCTTTTAGTGATTGGAGATGTTGGCCGGGTTCAACCATTCACTGTAAAGGCCATTCCAAACTTGAAATCTAACTATTGCAAAAACTGAAGGACTGTAGTTAGCGGGGATGGTGTTAAGTGTGGCCACGGACACAGCGGCAAGTTTTCAAGCACTGAGTTTCTATTCCAAGATCATAGACTTACTAAAGAGAGTGACAAAGCCTTCCTTAATGTCTTCTACACCAGAATGTAAATATTTTTGTGTTTTGTGTTAATTTGTTAGAATTCTAACACACTATATACTTCCAAGAAGTATGTCAATGTCAATATTTTGTCAATAAAGATTTATCAATATGCCCTCAGAGCAGTCATCTTGGGAAATGGAAGTGAATTTTTTTTTAAAAAAGTATCTTTATAAATTGAGGGTGGTGTTTCCCCAACTAGACTCGAGAAATCCAGGCTCCCCACCCACAAAAGGGCCAGACTGATGGATTCTTGGGCATTTTAAAGCGAGATGAGGGTGGAAAGGGGAGAGGATTAGGAAAACTTAAGTCCTTCGGAAAAGGGATGGGAGAAAGTTTTTCTAACCAGACCTTTGCCCATTGCAAGGCCCACTGAGGGAGTTTAATTTGAATTTCAGGTTCAAAAATGCTTACTTCTCTTAACCTCTAGTTATTTTAAAAAATCTGGACATATAGTTATGCATTGAATAATAGTCCCCCAGGATTGGGGAAAACACTTAGCAGAATCAGAATCCTGGGACTTTTAAACTATGTTTCTGACTTCAAACCCCAAAATACAAGTTTCTCTCATTCTCCCTCTTTCTCTTCCTTCCTTCCTTCTTTCCTCTCTGTCTGGCCCCAATCTGCTGAAGGTGATGAGACAAACCCAAGGGCCTCAGCAGCCTTATAAGGCAAGCATTCTGAGAAAGCTTCAACTCTTCATTTTAACATTAAAGAAAAAGTTGTAACCAGTCTTGGAGGAAACTTAGCTTTTTTCCCCCTCCTTCCCCCTTCTAGGGGTACGAGGTTGTTTTTGCATGCTTCATTTGCTTCTTATCCTGATAGGCTGCATTAATCAGTTTTATTTCCATTGATAGAGAAACCTCGTCTGTTCTGTTCGAGCTACAAAGCGTCCTGTGAGCTTTTGTGAAAGTGCAAATCAGTTTAAGCAATTATCATACCAGGAATATGAAGGGGAAAGAGGAGGCCTGGCCCAGTGGTCTCCTTTAATCTCTTAATCCACGGATCCAGGGGGGCTGCCTGGACATAATTTAGGACAATCTCCCCACCCTTTACACTGTGATAAGGCCAAGTTACAATGCAGGGCGAAAATACAAGCTTTGTTAACATCCTGCCTTGAAAAGTTAAGATTAGACATTCCATGCACGTGTGCAGACTATAGGGCACTATGGAAATCTTTCTTTCTTTTTTTCCTCCCCTCCTCTCTTCTAAAGTAGAATTCATTCTTGGTCTCTCTCCCCCTTTTTTTCTTTTCCTTTATCTTTTGCTGTCTCTCATTTTCTCTCTGTCTCTATTCCTCTGGAGAACCCTGGTTGTTCCTGGTGTGTTTTCACGCAGACACCTCTGGGAAGGTGTATGTGTTGTGTGGGAGACTCCGCTGCAGGAGGATGCTGGGGCAAGAGGGGGCCACCTGGAGAGACCCAGCCTTGCCTTTCGCAGGGACAGGTGCTGCCCTGGGTGTCCTAGAAACTCCAGAGGGGTTTCCTGCCGCCGGGACCTCCGTGACCACGAGCTGTCTTGAGGGCTGTGTGGTGCCTGTTCCAGCGCCACATGCCTTTCCTTTAAACAAGTTACCTCTCCCATCTACCCACTTCCTCAAACCCAGAATGCCTCCAACACAGAGCACAGACCTGTTAAAATTCAGATTGGCATTTCCAGAAGAAATTGTTCCCGTCTTGATAAAAGGCTTATTTCTGCAGGAACCATATACTTTTTTTTTTAAGTGCAGGAAAAGGGAGAGGGTGATGAAGATTTTTTTTTTTTTTTTTTGGTAAACGTCCTATGTAGTGTAACAGCAATAAAATCATCAGAGAATACTATTAGCTTTGAAAAAAAAAACCTAAAAGCTTTATTACAAACCAAGCTTTGAAAATAGGGGGGATTAGGCGGCTGAAAGGGTCCCACAATGGTAAGAAGAAAAGGTTTCATGCTAATGAGGTTAATGCCCTTTGTATCTCAGGCCTCCACATCTTCATTACGCGCTATCTCCGGCTGCACCGAGCGGCTCAGAGAGCCGCAATCCACTCCAACGCCCCCTTCCCGGCCCAAAGAAGGATTTGATAGCAGCTCTGTTCAAACTAGATAATTATATCTTTTCAAGTCGGAATTAAGATAAAGAAAGTGAAGCAGAGGCGGCTCGCCTTGATCCACTGCAAACAAATTTGGCGCACTTTCGAGTCCTTCCCCCGCCTCAAAAAGGCAGGACAGTCAGCTTATTAGCCGCTCGTTTGCTTTATTAATTCATCTATTTAAAGTGGCAGGATTAGAGCGTCTAATGTGGACGCGGGCTGCCGTGGGCGCTGAGGAATATAAATATTTGCGAGATGCCATCCACGATGACGATCTGGGCGCGGGGCAGGGTGAGGGGCGCGTGTGCCTTGCGGCTGCGTCCCCTTCACGGTGCGCGCGTGCTGGGCTGGAGCCTCTTGGGCAGGGATGCATGGGAGCCGTGTCTCCCCTCGTGGTACACGGGTGCCAGGCCTGGATGCCCCTGGCAGGGCTCTATGGGTATCGAGGGCTAGATTCTGCATTCCTCCCTGCACGTGATGAACTGCGTGTAAGTTGCCTTGTGCCGTGCCCCTTACCATGAATGGGGATGTAGGTTACACGTTTGATCTACGCTTTGCTCCCTTGTTGATTACTTGTGGGCCTTTCCTGTGCGTCCCCCTGTGCCAAGTGAATGTTGGTGAGACGAGAGGCGAGGGTTCTTGGTTTGCGTTTCCCTGAGACTGTCAAACGGAATGCACAGCGCAAGTGTGCCCCGGCTGCGTTCTCCTTCCTGAGAGGCACACGTGGGCTCCTTAAGCGTTTCTCGCTTGGGATCCCATTCCCCCGCGCCGCCAAGGGCCCAGTAGGAGGGCGCGGAGCTGGGGTAGGGGGACGGGGGCGGGGGGTGTTGCAAGGCACCAGCAACTCGTGGGATGGGAGAAGCTTTGGACAGTTACCTCTTTCTGCCTCCCGCTCTGGGTGTCCGGTGCCCCCAGCTCCCTCTGACTCTGTTCCTGGCAGCCAAGCCGAGCCCGAGCCGGAGCACTGGCGGCGGCCCGGAACCTGCCGGGCCACTTTTGTGCTAGGGGCGGATTGTGGCAGGCAGAGAGCCGCGCCAAGCGGGCCAGGCAGAAAGGGGGCTCGGGCCTGCGCGCGGCCTTGGAAACCTCGGCTCCTCCCCGTCCCCGCCTCGAGTCGCAGGAAACAAAGTCTCGGAAGAGCAGGCCGATCCGGGAGGAACTCTGGCGTCTCCGAGGCCTGGCCCTGGGCCGCACTCCGCGGTGGGGGCATCTGAGCTTGGCTGCCTGCATGTGGGCAGTTTCAAGTCGGAATAAGGGTGTGGAGGTGCGTTAGGGTAAGAGGCTGTAGTTGCCTGCATAGGTTGAGAGTATGAGTTAGGTCTGTGAAACAGTTGTGTTTGTGTGAGACGTAATTGTGTGTCTGAGCCAGGACTTAAGTCAGGATGTGTAGGTGCTAATTGTGCTAATTGCCTGAGTTAGAGGCTGGAGAGGCCAGGGCTACTTGTGTAGATTGTGAGAGTGTGTCAAGGTGTCTAGCTTTCCCTGTGCATCTAGATTGTACTGAGTTAGGGCAAGAATGTGCAGTTGTGTGGCTGTAATTAGAGTGCCTACAAAGGCGTAGAAATGCAGTTGTGTATAGAATTTGTGCGCCAGGGTCTGGTCCCCAGTGTGTATCTGAGTCTGGCTGCAGTTGTGGATCTCAGAGGATGAGGATGGCCTCAGTCTGTGTATGACTCGCAGGAGCATTTCTCCGTGTTTGAGTGGGGTTCTCGTGTGATGGCTTCCGCGCACGGCACCAGGGCAGCATTTGTGTATTTCGGGATGTAGGCATGTGGGGACGCTTGGGTTCGGGTATTGTCTCCACAGCGCACCACTTGCTCCGGAGTTTGGCAAACAACAGCCGTTTTTTCGTAACTGCGCATTTTTTAGGCTGGCCTTTATTATTCTAGCAATCAGCGCTTGATTTACTTGGGTGCCACCTCAGAGCAGCGCCGGGACGGGAGGGAGAGGAAACGGGCCTACAGCGTTCGGTCGCGGGGTCCTGAGGCCGAGTTGCCGGGCGGCTGGCGCGCCTCGTCCGCAGCTCCGCTCCCGCGCCTGCCGCTCGGCCGCCGGGTTTACCGCCCCCAACCAGCCCCGTAGCGAGGGGGAAGTGGGAGTTTTGAGAACCCGCTGACCCCCGCCGTGACCCAGCTCAGGGAGGCGGCTTCTCCTGGCGCGACCCTGTACGCCAGGAAACTCTAGGCGGTGCCACGCTTGAAAGCGAAAGGTCCATTCATCAGCCGCGCCCCAGCGTCTAATTGGCCTTTTGTTCATCAGTGCCTGATGCCCGGCGGGGGGAGGGGGGACTCGGGAGGGCTCTGGGGCTGCAAGTAGGGGTGTCCAGCACCCTGGCCTGGGATCTGCGTAAGGCAAAAGCGCGTCGCACTCCTCCGAGGGGGCGCCAGAGCGCGCCAAAGATCACGCCCCACGTGCAAAGATGCTCGGCGGGAAGCTGGTCTCCAAGCGTCTGCGGAGGCCCAGGGCCTCGTCCTGCCCCCACCTCCACCTGCAGACTGAGCCCACATCTTCCTCCGCACCCTCGGGATTTCAGGCCTGCCTTCCTGCCCTTCCCAAGTTCCCAGCACAGGCGCTCGGGGCTGTGTTGCGCTCACATCCCGCCGCCTTTCTTCGTGCTTTGAGTTCATTCGCCTTGGCCTTGCCGCCTACCCCAGAGAGACTCTGGGTCCCCTTTTCTAGTCACCAACCGGGTACTCTCGTCAGGCCAGCACCCCGCTTCGCTGGGTAGGGGAATTAAGAGAATTTCCTGGGTGAAGCCCAGGTCTCCACCACTCCAAATTCGACCTCTCTCTCTCTCAATCAAACCTCACCTTCCCACTCCCTGTCTCCCACCCAGTGTCCATATCAAGCCTCTCAGTCCCCCTCTCTACCCCACACCTGCTGGCCCTCCGCACACCACTGGAGGAGCCTGAGAGAAAGCGCGGGGTTAAGGTCTCCTCTCTCAGCATAAGCTCAGAGGCCCAGACGCACCTGAAGGGCCCCAAAGGTGCCTGGGATAGGGATGGGGTCGCGTGTGGAAAATGGTCCAGGCCCCCCAGCCCCACGCCTCTCCTCTCTCTCTGGGAGGACCGACGTTGCCTGGCAGTGGCTCCCGGCCTCAGCCGGGCACCAGGCTGCCCCTGCCCTCAGCCCGCTCCAGGCCCTATATATAGCATGGGTCTCCATAGCCCTCGCTGGACCCTGACGTCAGGAAGAACTTGATCTTGCCTGCTTCGCTCCTGCTTCTGAAACTGATCCTTGAAATGAGAGAACAGACTCTACACAATTCCCATGGCCTTGACATAAGGTACAGCGATAAATATACACCACTAATGAGCAATTACCATATAATCACCTTCCAATTAGCTCGCATAATGATGAATTAAACATTCTAGCAGGCAGGATTAGGTTTCTTACTTTGTATATTATTTACGAAGGCTATAGCTTCTGCAAAGAACCAAATATCAAATTAGATGGGGAATTTTCACGTGGGGGTAATTCTGCATTCAGGCCAGCGGCTGTGTTCTGGTCGCTTGTCAAATGAGGCCTCCTGCAAGGTACTGACCAGTTCGTTTGGGCGTTCATTTCCCCCTTTTTCTTCTCTCTTGAGGTTGCAATTGCTTCTCCTCTCCCCTTCACCATCCTAGCCCACGGGGTGGGAAGCTGGGGGCTGGGGGGTGGGGGTGGGCGGGGTTTGGGGAGGGACTTCAGTCTTCCTGGGAGGATGCGGTACCAGCATCAAGCCCTTGCAGCGCCTGTCCCTCGGGCCCTGCCCGCTCTGGCTCCGGGTCCCGTTCCTCTCCGGCCGGGAAGGGCGCCCCGCGCGCGTCCCGGGGCCTCGGAGCGGTCCCCGCGTTCAGAGGAGAACCGCACCCGCTCGGCGCTGCTGCGGAGCGCGGGGCCACCGCGGCCGCCCTCCCGCCCCCGCCACCAGGCCTCAGTGCCTCCATTCCGACTTCTACCCCGACTCGCACTCCAGGAGCAGGGAGAAAGAGAGTGTTTGGGGGGGAATACTGAAACAGACAACAAACCTCCACCCCGCCGGCAGCCACCTCTCTTGTTCGGAAATGAATTTTGGCAAGAGATTAGCTCCTAATCTGATCTAACGCTGCTGACATTTGGGAAGAAGATGAAAATGGCAGCTCAATTTCATTCAGAAACGGGGTCACTTCGCGGGGCTTCGCTCTGCTCCCCAGAGAGCGTGGATGCCCCTCCCCCCTAAGCCAGAGGAGCTGCTGTGAGCTGGGGGGCAGGGAGGCGCCCAGGACCGCCCACCCCCACTCCGGGTCAGCAGGCACCCCTGGGACTGGACCCTGCCTTGTCCAGGGTCGGTCGAACGGTGGGGATAGAAACTGGGGCATCATCCTCGTCCTCTCGTGTTTGGGCAGAGGTGGGGGCTCCTGGGCCCCCCCCCCCGCCCCGTCTAGGACTTTTTAGGCTGGAGAGCCTCTTTCTTGTAGGGAGGCCCGTGGACCATAAGAAAGTTTCAGGAGTCACCAGACATGAGGTCGTTGAAGCCAGGTGTCCCAAGGCCTGGCAGGTGTCCTTTCACCTGTGCTCCCTGGGCAAGTAAATGTGCACCTAGGGGCTGGGGGGTTGGACCCCACAGCACTGTCAGAGGGTCTGGCTTAATTAGAAATCATGGATTTGGACACCACCTCTCCCCATTTGGCTCCAAGAGGCTGCAAAGTCCCAGCAGGTGGGAGCCAGGACTTCCTGGAGGCAGAGTGTCCCTTTTCCTCAGACACCCACTCACCCACTGCAGACCCAAGAGGTAGGCTGGCCATGTTCTTGGCCACCTAGAGGGTCCCACAGTGCCCAGCCTCTCCCCTCAGCTGGGACTGTGTGGGCAGTGGCCTCATCCTGGTGCCAGGCAAGAAGGGACAGGTAGAGCCATTTTGGGGGGACCTGCCTGGTCAATGGATCTTGAGGCAGCATTCCTGGGGGCCCCCACACTTCTGGAGCCCTGCCTATGGGATGCAGGACCTGGGATGGGGGTTGAGCATCATCATCAGCCTGACCAAGGACAAACATCGGTGCCTGGGTCCCTGGGAGTGAGCATGGTGAGGAGGAGAGTTTTGTGTCTGAGTTTGGCCATGTACCTTGCATACTGGTGGCTGCAGATGCAGGGGTGGCTCTACCTGAATGTGCTTGCACAGCACGTAACTGCGAGCATGTGGATTACAGACATGGATGTGTAAGTGTGCACACAGCCTTGGGGGACAGGGGCTGCTGTAACTCATACTGTGTCAGCAAAGCTTAAGAAAAGACATCCTTTCTTCTGGGTGGATGTTTGCCCTGTGGCTTGGAGGGTGAAATGTGAGCTGGATTTCAATAAATAGCCACCCCCCCAACCCACCCAGACCTCTTATGCAGTGAGCAATCTATGTTCCGTACACTCGAGCTCTGGTGGGAATTCTGTGTGTTGGGTGTGATATTACTGAAGGTGCCTTTATTATTGAGAATAGCTTTGTTCTGAGCAGTCCCTCCTTCACTGGCATGCTCTTTGCTGAGGACTGCCCCCTGCCTCCTTCCCAGTGTGGAGGTTTTGGATGCAACAGACACCACGATCTGCCAACACAAAGTTCCTGATCATCGTGCAGAAGGCTGGTAACCACAGGTACATCTGCACTTGTGAGCGAGGCTGAGTAATTGCGAGTATGAATGTACCTATGAGTGTGTGAGAGTGTGTGAATGTTTGTGAGCACTTGTGTTTGTGGCTGGGGGCCTGCAAGTGCATGTGTGTGGGTGAGCATAGGTGTGACCACAGCACGGGGCTTGGCTGAGTGTGTTGGGGGGAGCTGTGTAAGGGATTGGGGGGCAGAGCTGGCTTCTCTGCCCTGGCTCCCCCAGCCTCACAGCGCCCCCTTTGGCCAAGCGGTCCGTATCGTGAAGGGCTCACCCCGCCCTCCTCTCCTTGTCCTGTACTCTGAAAGACTGCAGTTATGTCTTCCACGAAGAACAGAAGTGATGGCTGATACTGTAGATTGCGTCAATGGAAGGCTGCTCCTTCATTAAGTAAAGGATGTCGTCTTGATCTAGATGTCACTTTCCTTCCTTGTTATCTAGGGGCAGCACAGAGGGGACTTGTCAGCTCCAAGGACACTGGCGGCGGCAGAGGGTTAGTGCTGAAATTTACAGAAAGCTAGAGCACTTTAAAAGCCCCTTTTCTCTGCCCACACTCCCCGCCACCCAAACAACCTGCTCCCTCCCAAATCCTGAGTTTTCCCAGCTGAAAAGAAGATTTTATTTAGAATATGCCAGACCAGACCCACTTATTGGCCTTAGGAGGGCAGAGGAAGAGAGATGGTTAGACCAGTGTGCACACGTGTAATGTGTGTGTGTGAGCTGATGACATAGGTCCTCAGTTGCTTATTGCCTGTCAGCTATCTGAACAGGTTTCCTCAGAGCAAGTGCAGTGTCAACCCTAGAAAGAGGGGTCTAGAGGGGTCACTTGATTCCTGGCCCCCGGGAAGGGAACGGGGGGGGGCCAGGAACCTCTGGGAGTCTCCATTGGGTCTGATGCTCATCTCAGAAGCTCCCTCCCCTCCGCTGGCCCCTGTGTTAGATTGTAGACCAACCCATGGGCAAGGGGTGAGTAGCCATTGCACCAAACACCTATTATGTGCCAGCACGTTACAAGCGTGGTGTCAGTCCATGCCCCCACCCCCCTGCCACAGGTCAGGGCCTTGTTACTGCCCTCCTGCCCACTGCCCTCAGTGGCCCGTCTTTCTAGTGCAGACCAATGGAGTCAGGGAGGGCCCCCGGGAGGGAGAGGGCCTTGTGTCCTCTCCTTCCCAGGCCCCTGACTTCCTCTCTCCTGCCAGTCAAAGGGACAACGCTGGGGTGGATTGCGGTCACTGTAAAGAGATAGGAACTCAGCATAGCCCCATCCCAACCCTGTGCCCTTCCTGCTGCCCGTCTGATTGTGGTTTTCATCCCCTGCCATGTCTGTGTCCAGGAAGGATGGAGAGCCATCCCCCAAGCCTGGCCCTTTCTCTGGGCATCTCTTCCCTCTTTCTCTCTCTCCCTTCCTTCCTTTCTTTCACTTATAGGGATTTATTCCACAGATATACTCATTCATGTGAAGTGACATATGCATGAGATTAATTATTAAATATTGTCTGCTGTAGGGAAATATTTGAAGCAATCTAAATATCCATCAGTAGGGGATTGACAAAATAATTTACCCTAGGATAGGATCTTATGCAGCAGTTTAAAAGAATGAGTCATAATTTATGTTTCAAAATGGGAGAATCCCTAAGATGTGTAAATGTTCATTGATAAAGCAAAAAGAGTGTGCATGGAATATCATTAATGTAAAAGAAACACATAAAGGGTATGTATATTTGTTTGAAGTTGCTTATCATGTTTCTAGGAGGATACAAAAGGAACTGGTAAAATTGGATTCCACAGTCTTTTTTTTTTTTTTTTGCTGAGGAAGAGTGGCCCTGAGCTAACATCTATGTCCATCTTCCTCTATTTTGTATGTGGGATGCTGCCACAGCATGGCTTGATGAGCTGTGTGTAGGTCTGCACCTGGCATCTGAACCCACTAACCCTAGGCTGCTGAAGAGGAATGTACGAATTTAACCACGATGCCACCAGGCCGGCCCCTCCACAGTCTTTTTTGAATGCCATGGCATAGTTTCTACCTCCTTCAGTACCTGGCTGTTCCCCTCCAGATGTAACCCTGTAGTTCTTAAATGCTTAATGTCCTCTTTGCAATGGGGTTCCTAGAAGGGAGCCCCAGGATCCAGGTGGTTCCCTTCAGTTCTACGTAGAGCAGACTCTCCCATCCCTATTCTAGCCATTGTACTTCTCTTAATGCAGTCCAAGACAGCATTGGCTTTTTTGGCAACCAAGAGTTGGGCAAAATCAGACAGGTTGACCAGGCCAGCTTCTTCCCCGAGAAGGAATCCTACAGAAGGCCCCACTGGTGGTCATGAAGCCTGGACTTGGATGTTTCCAGAGCTGGGAAGCTTACTACCTCCAAAAGTTGCCTTGTCTCTTCTGAAACAGCTCTGAGTTTTAGGATTTTCTTTGAACTCTGGAGAACAAGTCTTATCTCCCCGGAGTTTACCTGGTGACATGACAATTGTTTGGAGTATTCCCTCTTTGTGTGCCCCTTCCCTCCCATTATTATAAAAAAAATGCAAAGTTACACAACAGTAGAGGGAATAAGGTAATGTATATGTCCCCAAATTCATATATTGAAGTCCTAAGCCCCAGTTCCTTCGAATGTGTCCTTATTTGGCGACAGGGTCTTTACAGAGGTAATCAAGTTAAAATGAGGTTGTTAGGGTGGGCCCTAATCCATTATGGCTGATGTTCTTATAAAAAGAGGAAATTTGGACACAGAGACACAGAGGGAAAAAGATGTGAAGACACAGAGAGAAGGCGGCCATCTACAAGCCAAGGAGAAAGACCTGGAACGGATCTTTCCTTCACGACCCTCAGAAGGTACCATCCCTGTTCACAACTTGACCTTAGACTTCTAGCCTCCAGAACTGTGAGGAAATAAGTTTCTGATGTCTAAACCACCTACAGTGTGACATTTTGTTACAGCAGCGCTAGCAAACTAATACCAACTCAACTCAAGGGCAATCTTGTTCCATCTATCTTTCCTGGGCACTCCCCAGCCCATGGCTATTTTGAAGCCAATTCCAGACGTTGTATCTCTTCACTAGTAACAATTTTAGGATGTATCTCTAACAGGATTCTTTCAAAAGCTCAACCCCAATACCATGATTCCTTAATAATTCTACTGTCCATGAGGTGACACACTGATTTGTGAGTAGACATGGGACCGCACGTATCACGCCTGCCCCCAGATGTGAACTTGGGTTCTGAACTCCTGGAGGACATGAGTGATGAACAGCCCATCTGGGACACAGGGTAGGCCTTTCTGCAAATGTTGGTGCCCTCCTCCCATCTGGAGGATTTCCTTTCCAAGAAGGTCTGTGTGTGTGTGTTTTGGGGGGTAATGTGGGTGCCTCCCTCTTCCTTTGTGGGGACCATGCATCTTGATGTTGCTAGTCTGGCCATCCTGCAGATGTTAGCAGGACTCGAGGGTCTCAAGAGGGGGGCTGTGCTCCCTGACGTGGGGCCTTGGTACCTGTGGTCATGCTCCTGTCCCCCTTGGGAACCAGCACCTTTAGCCGCTCCTTCCCCTGCTGTGCCCCAGCATGGGTACCCACTGGAACCAGACTCCAGCAGGGGCTACCGGGATAGCTAAGGCAGAAAGTGGGCAGAGCTACTGTCACATTCTAGAGTCACCTCCTCGGAGGGGCAGCTGAGGAGGGACCCACCAGGAGGGTCAGCTCAGAGATGCTCTCTGGACACCAGATGGCCTTTGCTGAGCTTCCTGGCACTCAGGTTGCTTCCAGGGAGCAGCTGGGCCAGGCCTGCCTTCCTTTGTACTGGTCTGTTGGGGTCCAGGGCCCTGGAGACCACAGTTATGGGGCCATAACCTTTGCAAGCAGAGCTGAGCATGGCTCCCAGTTTCCCCGGCTGTGGCTGCATTGTTAAGTAGTGTCCCTGGCAAGTAATTACACCCACAGCAGCTCAGTTGCACCCTAAGCAAATTAGGTGCTGATCCAAAGGTGTAATTAAGCAACAGTGAGTGCAGTTTCTCCATTGCAAGTGCCTTTCCTCACTGTGCAGTGACCATGGGCTGAAAAGCCGATTCTAAGACCTGTTGGAGGCCCGTTTTGTTCTGGACCCTCCCTCTTCTAAGTCTAGGCAAAGAGACACCTCGCAGCCAACTTCTGTTTGATTTCTAAATATTGGGGGTGAACCTTTGGATGTGCTAAACATAATTAGCAATCTTTGGGAACAAAATCCACAACAAGCCTGCTATTGTTTTCCTAATTATGTATCTTCTGACATAAAACAATCCCTTGGTGTTGTGATGTGTTGATTAATTATCCCAAACAGTTCCTTTTGAAAGTTGGGAAATGCGTCTCTTGACCTCCTTCTCCATTTCAAGGGAGCCAACCTCTCGAGTTTCCTCAAGAGCATTGTCGTTACCTGTGCTGAAACGTGGAGAGAGAAATGATATCTCTGGGCTGCGGTGGGCCAGGCTGGCCTGTGGGCTTTCGGGGGCAGGCGGGGCTGGACGATGACGTTCTAGGCTGACCCATGGGAGACAGATCTGCAGCCCCTCTGTGTGTCCCAGACAGGGGGCCCGGGTGGGTGGGGCACGTGCAGGCGAGGATGGAGCTGTTGTGGCCTTTGTCTGGAGTCTCAGGACCCTCCAGTCAGGATGTCCTGGTGACTCGCTGAGCAGACCCTCCCACTGCCACCCCCGATGGGCCACCCCTCACTTTCTTCCACCCTCTTTTGTGTTTGTGTCCCAGCAGCCTCTGAGGAGCATGCCAAAGTCAGGCAGCAACGGGTATGAGGCCTGGCCTGAGAGATTCCACAGGGCTGCGGCCAGGAAAGGGCTCGCGGGCTCTGTCAGCTGTGTGTGGACCACACTGTGGGAACTGGGCAGAGAGCCATAGGTGTGTATGTGTTGATGAGTGTGTGTGTATGAGTGTGTATGTGTATGGGTGTGTGTGTGTGTGTGTATGTGTGTATGTGCATTGGGGAAATGGAGCAAGGGTGAGAAGCTTTCCTGCTGGGGTTTCCTTTTAAGTTCCTGTTCTCAATCTCTGCTCACAAGGGCCTAAAATGTCTCCTTCTGTGCCCTTACTGTCCTGTCATACTGTCTTTGCCCTTTTAGGGCAGTCTCCAGGCCCTCCACCTCCAGGAAGCCTACCTGAATTTCCCAGCCAGTCTTCTGGGGCTTCTCCATCATTTCCCCATCTTCCTGCCCCAGATAGTTACCTCTCTCTCAGCAGGTAAATCCTGTTTCTCCGATGGGCTCTGAGAATGCGTGTGGGATCCGGGCTGGTCCTCATCCATCTCAGTTGCTCCTCGGTGCCCAGCTCTGGCCACAGCTGCACAGTCTTTCCTCCTTTATCTCTCCTCCCTGCTCCCTCTCTCAGCCCTGGCCTTTTGTGTCATTCCTTCCCTGTCACTTCTCTGTGGGTCTGTCTTTCCTGCCTCATTACAAAAAAATATTTGAGGTGGCTCACAGGGAATATAATTAAACTTAATTAATGATACTTATGAAGTATAAACAAATTATAATGTAAAAATAAAACAGTAAAAAATCAATACTGGGGAAACCATAAACTAAAAGAGTCAAGACGGCAGGGGGCAGGGGTTTAGAACATGGATCTGTCATAAGATCCTATTACAGTTTCTGTTAGCAGTATTGGTTGTTGAATGTGCTTTGTGCTGGGCTCTGAAATTTACGTACATTATCTCATTTAATCCTCTCAATGGCAACCCTAAAGGTGAGGACTCTCATACCCCCATTTTATAGATGAGAACACTGGGCTCAAAGAGGTTCAGTCTTGCCCAAGGTCACAAAGCCAGTACACGACAGAGCAGGGATTTGAGCTGACGTGCTGTCTGGCCTCAGACAAGCCCATCTGTGGCTGGTCCCAAGGAGTGGCCGGCTCAGCCTGGGGAGGAGGGAGAGCTCACTGGGGGCAGCAGCAGTCAGGTGAGGCTTTGGGGAGCAGGATGCTGGGAAGGGTGGAGAGGAGGGTGGGAGGAGGGTAACCCTGACTGACCCAGGAATGTCAGGAGGTAGACGAGGAGGGATGCGGGACATAGTGAAGGGCAGGGGGCAAGGCCAGGCAGTCAGATCTAGGTTCCAGAAGGAGGGAGGGGGGAGAGCAAGCAGACCCAGCCAGAGGGTCCTTGGAGATGAGATCCCACCTGGCAGGGGGGCCCAGGCAGCCCTGACTGCAGGAAGCAGAGCCTCTTACCCCCTCCATGGCAGGGGGGGGGCCTCTTCCAGGAGAGGAGAAGCAGCCTTGTCTTGGGGCAAACCTGGCTGCCCCTCTGGGCAGGCATTGGGTTTCAGGAGCACTCAATAACATGCCCAGGGGCATTCCCCTGGGGAGGGGGCTATGTACTCCTCTCTGCCCGTATCCAGTCCCCTTTACTGGCCGCCCACCAAAAAACTACTTACTTTTCTGAAAGCAAGTACACAGTACACCTGTGTAGTGTCGGGGGCACTGGGACAAACCGCTGCTGAATTAAGTGGCTGGACCTAGCTGAGGATGGTGGGAAGACAGGGGTGGGAGGCGTGGGGGATGCAGAGGGAAGAGCCATTCAGGAGGAAAGAAGAGAAAGTGTCTTGTCTCACGGGGCGAGTTGAAAGGCAAGGTTTACAAGGTAGAAACAGGATCACTGCCCGCCCCCTGTCTGGGGCATCGGTTTTGGAAACTCCTTAGTGAGGCGGGTTTAAAAATCTTAGCTGAAATAGTGACTTGGGCAAGAGGAGAAGTGGCTAGGAGATATAGCTGCCCCTGGCTTGAAGAGAAAGGGTTCAGACCCTGGTGATGAGATTATGGCCCGTTTTAATGGACCTGGACTCATGCCAGCTATTCAGACCTCTGAGGAACTGTCTATAGAGCCCAGTTTATTTAACATGAAGAAGCCAGCTTTCGACCATGGTTCAAAGTGCACATGTGGTTAAAATGACCACTCCCTTAGCAGCTGTGTGACCCGGGGCAAATTTCTTGTCCTTAGTTTCTTCATCCATAAATGAGGGCAATGATAAAACTATAACATGGAATTGCCATGTAAATTAAGTAAGCCTAGCATGCAGCAAGAGCTAAATAAATGCTAGTCACTATTATATTATTTCTGCAGTTTGGGGAGCAAATGACTGCCGCTGAATTCTCAAGAGTTCAACTTTCTCTTGACGGTGGCCTGCTGTCAGAAAAAGTCAATTTATGCAGCAAGAAGAGCCCTTGGTTAGAGCCGGGAGACCCTGGTTCCTGTTCCAGATCTTTCTCTGGTAGCTGTGTGACTTTGGGCAAGTCCCTCTCCCTCTCTGGGCTTCAGTTTTCTCACTGGGGCAGTGAAGGAGTTGGAGCAAAGGACCTTCTCAGCCTGATAGGTCTGTGCTGTTCCTTGAAGATCACATGTAGAGTGGCTCCAGGAGGGGCCTCTGACCAGTCCTCAGAGGTAGGCCTGGCAGGAGGGATCCTAAGTTATAAGGAACCATTCCAGTGGGAAAGGTGATTGGAAAATCTTTCCTCTTAGCATAACTTACCCAGACTCCTGGCAAGTCTTCCCCTACCCTGCATACTTTGTTCAGAGTTGGGAGGAGATGACCCATTCCCGTGCCCTGAACAGGCTTACACCTGTGCACACACAGAGCACACTCCCAGTGTGCATCGGGCCCCCATGCACACACATAACACACATATGCACACACGCACAGAGCTGCCTCCATGGGCCATGTAGGAACTCCCCCTGCCCCCACCCAGGGTGTGGTGTGGGTGCTGGTTTCAGAGCACCTGGGCCCTGCCTGGGAGTCGCATGGCCACACAGCAGATGAAAACAGAGGATGCCCAGGTAAATTAGAGAAAGATCTCTAATGGCTGAATTTCTGTCATTTATGCATAGAAGCTGAATGCTGGACATCTAATATGTCCTGCTGCCCATGCAGGACGCAGGACACAGTCAGCAAACACAGGACATGTTCCGTGTGTACAGGATGCCAGAGAACCCTGGCCTGGAGGCCCCCAAGGCTGAGAGGAACCCGACTGGACACTATGGAGGGTTTCCTGCTCGGAGACAAACAGTTCATCTGGAATGCGCTCAGGTTGGGGGTTTGGGGAAAAAGAGAAAATAAAGGAAAACCTCCAGGGCAGGGCTTAGGGCTTGGTTGGGGGAGGGGCCTGGCTGCAGTGCCTTCGGAGAGCGGATCCCCCTTGCTCCCTCATGGACCCACACCCAGCCACCCGCTCACTCCTCCATCGCCTTTGTTTGGGGAGCAGCTGGGCCGGTGCAGCTGCTATTCCAGGGTGGAGCTGACCTAGGGGAATACCACCTTATCGGGGAGGAGGGGGAGTGGGGAGGACCTGGCTCAGACCCTGCCCCAACCCCTCAGGTGCCTGAGTTAGGAATGGTCCTCTTTCTAATCCTTTGTTCACCAGCCCTCTGAGCCACCAGGGACCCTCCCCACTCTGCAGATGAGCAAATTGAGTTCTGCCTGGGCCTCTAGGATGTTTGCTGTGGAACTGGAAAGAAGCCGCTAGCTCCCAGCTGAGCCTGAGTTGCACTGGCCTCTCCTGGCTTGTGGGCCTTCAGCCTACCCGGCATGGGTGGGAGCTGCAGTTAGTGCGCACCACTGTGTGTAGGGGACCCACCAAGCTGTGTGGCAAAGCTGAGGCTTAGGGAGGGAACGTTGGCCAATCCATCTCTCTACCCTCCCCTGTACCTTCCCAGATCAGAACAGAGAGAGGCTGTCCTCATCTCAGACACCTCAGAGCTGTGACCTGCTTCCAACCTCAACGCAGGGAGTGCAGAAGGACAGGGGTTGGGGCCTGCAGGCTCAGGTGCAAAGTCGGGCTTTGTCCTATTCCTTGGACAAGTCTTGGCCATGTGCTCCTCATCTGTAGGGAATGATCGCACCTGATAGGGTTGTTGTGGGATTGAGTTAATGCAGGTGAAAGACTCTGCCCAGGGTGCAGCACATAGTAGGGGGTGGGAGATGATTATTACTGCTTCCTTAATGCTCGCCAAAGTGACGCTGTAACTACATTCTTTCCACACACACTTCTGAAGCAGCTTCATTGCACCAGGCACTATGCTAGGGACCAAGGGGTCCTCAGGGAAGTATCAAGTGCTTGTTGTCCCCTAGGAACTGCTGACAGTCTGGGTGAGGATCTAAGCAAGCCACACACAACAAATTTAGTGAGCAAGGCAAGTTGGTGGTAAGAAGTCACGTAACTTGGTTTTAAAGTATAGGATGACTTTGAAGGAGAAGGCTGTGGTGGTTACGGAAGGCTTCCTGGAGGAGGGGAGGTTCAGGCTCTGGTCTTGTCCACTGTGTCTTGTTCAGTGCCCTGTGCTTGTAGCCAGGTCTCACTGGAGCATGCTCTTGGTGAGTGGCCCTGGCCATGTGCCCAGGGGCTCGACAGAGGCTCCTGGGAGGACGAAGAGGGGAGCAAGTGTCCATGACTGGGCTGGAGTTTGGAAGGGCTGGGAAGACCTCAGCTCTTCACCTGCTTTATGATCTCAGGCCCAGAGAAAAGACAGGTAAGACTGTGTCTTTTGCCATCTTTTGCCTCAGGTGTTTGCCATCTTGTGGCCCTGGCTGGGAGGCTGCTCTGCTGAGAAGCAGATAGCCAGCCCCTCTCTGCCCACAGTGACACTAGGTGCCCACTGCGGGCTTTGTCCTACTGCACAGGGATGGGGAAGACCCTCTCCTCGCCTCAGGGATTCCATCTGGTTTTTATTTTCATGTGTAGCAGTGACGAATGTTACCACAAAAACAGAAAAAGGCAAGAGAACCATACCTCCTCCCGGAATGGAAAGTTTCATCACTTCGTGTCCACGCTGCCTGACTGATGGAATTTGACATTCTGAGCTCATTAGCGCTCGGAATCAGAGTCCCTTACAGCGAGCAGCTTGCCACAGGGAGGTCACAAAGGAGCTTTAACTTTGGCGTCAGTGAGAATTTGGCTTCCAGGGAGAAGCTGTCCGGCAGGGCTGACCCTGCATCCTGAGGCTTCCCCTTCCGGGCTGTGCATCCCCTTCTCCAGGGAGGAGGTCCTGCCGGGGTCCTGGGGGCCATCCTCCCCTTCCAGCTCCCAGGTCAAGACCCTGGATTGTCAGAGTTGGATGAGATCCCAGCAAGTCCTTTGCAGGTGGGGAAACTGAGGCCCAGGGAGTGGAGGGATGTGCTCGAAGTCACCCAGCATGTCAGGGAAAGAGCCTTTGCCAATAAGAGCGTGAACTCTGAAGGCAGATAGATGAGGCTGCGAGCCTCGTGCGGCCCCTCACTGGCTGGGTGACCTCGGACAGCAAATGCCCTCATCTCGTAGGACCGCAGAGGGGACTGAGAGAATATATCTAAAGTGCCCAGCCCTGCCTGGCACAGACTGAGGGCTCAGCACATGCTAGTTGTTGCCGCTATTGTTGTGTCGTTGCTGTCATTAAGCCCAGACCTCCCGCTCGGCAGTGTGGCCCCTCGTTCACTGTGAGGCCTTTGCTCCGCCTTGGTGAGCTGCCCAGCAGAAGTCCGACAGCAGATCCGCTCTGGCTTTGTCCCGTGGCCTGGAGCTAAATCACAGAGGCCTCTGGAGACCAGGCCACAGGGAGGCAGAGCTTCAGAAGGAGAGAAAATGCTCCCTGAGGGCAGCAGCTTGTGTCATTATTGTCATCACCCGGCGTAGTTGGGTTCCAGAATACTCCTACTGAATGAGTGAAGGATGGAATGTCTGCCTGTGGATTTCTCCAGACCTGGGCCCCCTCCGGAACTTGCTTTTGAGGCAGAAACCGTGAGTTTGGAGCTAGCTGGCCTGCTTCTTCATCTGCGAAAGGGGTCACATGTGTCCTGCAGGACTCAGTGGGAGGCGTGTGCAGACCATTTGGCACATGGCAGGTGATTCCAGAATGGGAGCTGCTCCTGAGCCTCCTCCCATCTCCACCTGCACAGACACGCACCTCCTTCCTCACGGCCCTTCGGACAGGCGGGAGACGCAGTCCTACACCCACTGTGCGGGAGAGGAAACCAAGGCCCGGAGAGGCAAGTGACTTGCCCAAGTAACCATCAGCAAAGCCAGGGCCTCAGGCCAAACCTCTGGGCTCCCAGGCCAGTCCTCCTGCTGCTACGGTGCTTCCGGTTCAGCAGGCTGAACAAACATGGCTGAAATGAAGCAAGTCAGCAGCTTCTCAGCCCTTCTCTTCACCCGCCCTGGGGGAGCAGTTGCGTTTTCCTCTTCCAAGGCGTAAGCAGCCCCCAGGGTGAAGGTGCATTGGATTTCCACCCCGTGGATCGGGGTCCAGCTTGTAGCAGGGCTCCAGGAAGAAGGGAAGGGGTCCTTGACCACAGGATGGGCCATGTGGGCCGGGGGCTGCGACCCCGGGCTGGGTGTCCTGTTTAGGCCAGCTTCCAGGTAAGACGTGCGCCTCCCACACAGCCCTGGACACGCAGCCCCACCACCTGGCTCAGGGTCGCGGTGATTAGGATTTAATGAGCTGGCTGCAGAGAGCTCAGCGGCCGGGCCGTGCTTCCAGGCCCGCGGAATGCACTCCGCCCCGGCTGGGGCTCTGAGTTTTGTGTTTCGGGCCAACCTGCTCCTTGTATATCTATTTGGAACCAGCAAGCCCCCCAGAGCATTTTATCGGGTTATTTTGAATTAGGAGTTTTAACAGGCTGCAGTGCAAACATAGAAGACTTTAAGGAGAGAGAGTAAATGAAGTCGGCAAGGCGGCATGCGCAAGGGAGAAAGGAGGAAATCCCAGGCTGAGTTTGGAATAGGGCTTGATTATGTTGGTGACAGCAGGCTGCCTCTTCCAGGACAGGAGTCCTCCCGTGATTTACAAAACACTGTGCCCCACATAATTCTGTCTAAACGACACAACCACCCTGAGAGTTAGTGGAGGTTTGTTTGCCTTATTATCTTGATTTTACAGATGGTGAAACTGAAGCTCAGAGAAGGTGCTGAGACTTGTTCAAGATCACACAGCAAAGAACAGGCGGGGCTGGGATTCTGGGCCAAGCTGGCGTTCTCTTCCTGACTCCACAGTATTCCCCGAAGTCTTTGTTTTCCAATCTCAAGTTAAACATCAATGGCGCAGCTGTAGCGGGGGCTGTGGAGCTCTGCCCAGATCCACGGGGCCCCTTTATCCGCTTTGTGTGACCACCGCCAGAGTCCGTGCGCTTTGCTTCCAATCACTCTTGCCTGCAGTCCTCTTCAGGACGCTACCTTCGAGCACTGGAGCCATTTGCCCAGGCACAGGGCTGAAAGTGCCTGAGTTCCCTGGGGTGGTCCACGGCGAATGGTTGCCTGGTGAAAGCCCAGCTCCCTTGCCTAGAGGCGGGACACGCTGGAGGTGTAGTTTACACTCCAGAGCTCCCTGTGGGATCAGGCTGGTCCTGGGACTTTGCCTGGGATGGCACCCTTGCTTCATTTCTCTCTCTTTCCTGTCCTGCTTCACCCACTCCCTCCCTCCCTGGGAGCACTTCCTTAATACATCGCTTATAAATAAATTCTCATCTCAACATCTGCTTCTGAACCTGACCTGACGTAGGTGTTGACCAAGGGCTCCAGGATCAAGATTATGAGAAGAGATGGGATCAGAGAGGGAGGGGAGGTTCCTTTGCTAAAATCTGACCTTTGAGAGGAGCTATCTGTGAAGCTGTGGCCAGCAAAGAGGTAGGGAAGAGGTCATCTGAGAATGTGCTAGAATCTATTTGCAAATGAACCACGATCTTAGAGAACTGGGATCTCATCCTCTCATCTAAACGATGGAGGTGGGAGATTGGGGAGGGAGTCCTGGCTCTGGACAGGGGCCCAAATCTGCTGGGCACTGCCCTGGGTCTGAGACAGACATTAGCATGCAGGATGTCTATCAGAGATAGATTTTTAGGAACAAAACCTACAAAAGAGTGAGGAAAGTGGGCAGAGGGAGATTGGATTGCAATGCACTTATAACAGAGCCCCCAGCTGATCCCATGAAGACCTTTGGGGCTGGGATGGCCCTTCAGAGATGTCCTCAATCAAGGCCAGGGGGTGGGGTCTTCATATTCCTGCCAGGGCCGGTCACTGGACACTGGCTGCCCCTTGGACTAGGCAGCTTCCTCCGGACAAGGGCAAGTTCTGAAGAAGGGCTCAGCTGTGAGGGGTCTCGGCTGCACAGCATAGCAGACGCCTGTTGACTGACCGTTGACCTGTTCCCACCTGGCATTTTCTTGTCACTGGTTCACCCAACCTTTGAGTAGAGAAACTGTAGAAAGGAAACCTGTCTGCCTCCAGTTCCATTTAAGTCAACATGGATTTCCTGAGGACTTCCTGTGCCTTGGGCCTTTATAGGCCCTGTGGAGAACTGAGAGATGAGTGAGGCAAGGACCTGATCCTCACAAAACTTCAGTCCAGTTGGAGAGACCCAGCTGTGAAAAGTGAAATGACAGTTCAGAGGAACCGCTGTCATAATGGTGAGTGTTTATTAAGCAGCTACTGTGTGCCAGGCACTATGCTAAGTACCTTACACACATTAGCTCATTTATCCTCTCATAACAATTCTTGATGGCTAGAGAGTCTTTTAGCCTCATTTCACAGATGGGTTCACTGGCTTTCCCATAAGTAGCTAGTAAGTGGTCAAGTTGGGATTTTTGGCTCAAGCCTTCTGACTCCAAGGCCTGAGCTCTGAAGAATCACCTTCTACTGTCTATGTAGGAACTGAGAGGATGCTGGAGTTCCCTGTAGAGTAAGGTAAGGAGTATCAGGGAAGACAGCCTGGAGGTGGTGGCACTGAGTCTGCTATTGGATCATGTGTGTTGGGGGAGTGGGTTTTGCCTCAGTGCACAACCTCACTGTATAAGTGGTTTACAAAATGCTCTCTCGTCTAAGTCTTCCTAGATTTATCAGTAGAAGTTTAATGGTACTCCCACTCCCGAGTGGGGAAAGAACTTTCCTGTCTGTTCTCTTCAACTTTTGCAGTGGTTTTCAGATCTCACCCTGTCTCTGCTGTTACCCAGTGATGCACTGGTAAGTGTTTAACAACTTACTCTCTGTGGAAAAAAAAAATGCACCTGACTTGTAGTGTTTGCCAATTTCTGTGGTGTAAATATTTCCACTATGGCCCATTCATGCCACTAATTGACGTCACTGAAGGTGGAGTTGGGACAAGACGCACAATTGGCTCTTGTAAGCCAGTGTGAGCAGGCTCCAGCAGAACACTGCAAGGAAGTTACCTCTTATGTCTCTAACTCCTCTGTTGCCAGAGCTGGATTCTAAGGGTCTGATCTTGACCTTTACGGTGTCCAGGAAGAGAAATGATTCCCTGGGTCCATTTGGCCATGGCCCAGTGGGTGTCATACTGACAAGTCGAGGAAATGGATTTCATTGTGGAAGTCAACTGTTCCCACAGAGTGGACATCTCCCACCCCCCCGTCCTGCAACATCGCACTGCCCACCCACCTTCCTCTGTGTCTGATGCTTCCAGGTCTGAGATCTGCACAGGGCCCATTTCTGCTCTGATGCCATGATAACCCCCCAAACGTGGAGAGCACTTTACAGTTTAGAACACACTTTTCACAGCTGTCTTCTCATATAATCCTCCTAACAACCCCCAAGTTGGCTGTGTGGACGTGATTACAGATATTTATCTTTACAGGTAAATAATCCAAGGCTTGGGGAGGTTTAAAGACTTGCTCAAGGCCACTCTGACTGGTCAGTGGTGGCAGAGCAGGACCTAAACCCCATGGCCTCTGTAGCCCAGTCAAGTATATTTTCCTCTGTTTTGGACAGATTGAGCACCATGAATATTCCAAAGTGCATCATAAATTGAAAGCTGAGTTAAAAGCCACGTGCCTGGATTTATCCTTTTAATTTAGAAATATTAACCTTAAAAGTTCTGCCAACTTATATCCAATTTTTTTTTTGACATCATTCCCCTTTTGGTCGTCAGTAGTAGGTGAAAACCAGGAGATCTGGGGGAAAGTGGGGAAATGACACTGTTCATAGGTGATCCAGGCCCTCTCTGGCCTGTTCATTCTTTCCCAGCTTCCCCCAAACCCAAAAGCTGTGACAGCCCAGGTGACTACGGAGGGGTAGGCAGAGGTAATATTTCCGTCCAAGGTGTTTTAGGTCAACAACTTCTTTCGTCCAGATGACAAAGGTATTTATTACAGGAAATCCCTGGCGAGAACAGTCTCCGCTTCTCAAAGAGACAGCAGTAAAGGCAGACTTTTGCCTGGAGCACTGGACTTCCGAGGCTCATCCGCGAGTATCTGATTGAGGCAGCATTGACATTCCTGCAGGAGGTGGAATCTGCTCTTCTGAGTAGGAAGTTGTGACCAGGGCACACGCGGGGGCCGGCCCGGGAGATTTATACCTGTGACTTCGCTTGTGATCTGCTGTCCTCTCGACTCCGCGGATGGAACAGCTGCAATGTTTGCTAGACTTTCAGGGAAGATACACTTGCCATCTGCCGGGTTGCCGACCGGGGATGCACTCATCCACACACCCACACCACACTGTGACATCTCGTCTTTGTTTTCTTCCCGTGCAGTGTGAAAATGTGGAGGAATGTTTCCAAAACCTGCCTGATGGGGGAATTTGCTAAAACATACAGATTCTCAGGTCCCCTCCCAATCTGATTCAGTAGGTTGGGAGGGGGCTTGTGTTAAGAAGTTATAGTTTTAATAAGACCACAGGAAATTCTTACGATTGGAGGAGTATGATCGGATAAATTCGACAGGTGTGGCCCAGTGCTTCTCAAACTACGGCAGGTGTCTGAAACAGCTGGAGGACCCATTAAAAAGAGAGCTGACCTTATCTGGGCCTGAGAATTTGCATTTCCAACACATTCCCAGGTGATGTGGCTGCTGCTGCTGTGGGGACAACACTTTGAGAGCCGCTGGTGTAGACAGACATAATCTGTCTCAGCCTCAGTTTCACCATCTGTAATGTGGGGTTGGTCATGATATCTACCTCTTAAGGGTTGTTATGAGGATTAACTGAGTTAATATTTGTAAAGAACTTAAGCAGTGTCTGGCACATGGTAAATTAGTATTCCTAAGTGTTTGTTAAATAGATGAAATAAAATGCCAGCTGAGGTTACAGGTATCTCTTCATTCACACACTCAACGAATACTCAGCGACACTCACCCTGTGCAGGAACCGTCATGTAAGTATGGGAGCATGCAGTGGTGCAGGAGGCAGACCCAGTCCTTTCTCATTCTGTGGTAGAGAGTGGTGGATTTTCTGATTATGGCTGATGCATTCTTCCAGCATGTCATTCTTGGAAGCCCATTTATCTCCCAGACCTCAAAAGCACAATGATATGGGGCTGGCCTGGTGGTGTAGTAGTTAAGTTTGCATGCTCCACTTCTGTGGCCTGGGGTTCACGGGTTCAGATCCCAGGCACGGACATACACACCGCTCATCAAGCCATGCCGTGGCAGCATCCCATATACAAAATAGAGGAAGATGGGCACAGATGTTTGCTCAGGGTCAATCTTCCTCCAAAAAAAAATAACAAAGCACAATGATATGATCAACATCAAGACCCCATCTTGCTGTCCTAGCACCCTGGACTTCGTCTTCACAGCACCCGTGCTGATTCTTAACCACACATCCATTCGTGCAATGGTTTCACAGCTGCTTCTTTATGGACAGCATGCTTGCTAAGGGCAGGCTCTATCTCTGTGGCTCGTCCCTGCTGAGTCCCCAGCACATTGTGCAGTGTCTGGCACATCGTAGCTGCTCAATGAATTTGTTGGATGGGTGGATGGTGGATGAATGGATGGACAGACAGATGGACAGACAGATGGAGCTTGGGTCGCTCAGTAGCCTCTCCCAGGTGACCACAGCAGTTTTCTGACAGGCTTCCCCACCTCCATTTCTGGCCCCTTCAATCCATTTTCCCCACTGCAGCTGCAGAGGTGGTTCTAAAACCCAAGTCAGAACCTCTTCCACGGCACTCTCTTTTAATAATTTTCTTCTATGGGCCACGTGTAGACCAAACTCCACAGCTTATGAATTAATTCATGTCTCCATTTACAAATAATCAAAGTCATGTGGCTGCCAATTAGAATTGTTGATGAGCAGGAGATAAGAAGTGCTAATCAAATTTCAGCTCAAAGCAAAGAAACTTGATGTCTTACTGAACTATGCAGGTTTACCTGGGGTAAATGTATGGTTCCTGCTAAGCGTCTAGAATTGCTGATGATAGCTCATTGATCCCCACACCACCCCCCCCCACCCCATAACTGCCTCCTCAGACTCTCAGGGGTCAGGACGCCTGATGGGGAAGCCACATGATTAGGGGAAAATGCAAACTTCTTAGCCTGGTGTATAAAGCCCACACACTTGCCCAATCCTTCCTTTTGGGTTTCATCTCTTGCTACTTCCAGCTAGTCAGCTGTTCATGGGTGTTTCCTTGACCAGGTGGGAGCTACTGGCAGGAGTCTGGCCCAATACAGCACACCCTCAAAAGCCGTGGATAAATGAACGGCATTGCCTCACGTACAACAGATTTACTTTAAATTTTCTTTCCAGATTCTATTTTTCTTATGTGTATAATCTGAGATTTTTGAATTTCAATGCCCAGGTGACCTTTATGAAGACTGTCTAGTTTCTCTATCTAGATATTCGTCTACATATAATAGGGTGCTAAATGTTACTCCCAGGAGGTTATAAAAGGATTGAAATAAAGAGGCCAGGACAGAGGATTTCTTTGAAAGAAGTAGTTGAAATGTAGACATATCCCCATTTCACAACCTTTTCTGCCCCCGATCTCCCCCGACTGCTGCCCCAGGAGGTTGTATTTCCTCCTCACTTCAAGCTAAGGGAGACAGGCTCAAGGGGGTCCACTCAGAAAGCTTGACATCTCTCCCCTAGGATTGGGGGCCTGGTTGCATGAATGTTCCCCTGAGACAAGGGGATCTGCAGTTGGCCGGTGGGGCAATGTGACCCCAACTGGGAATGTCTGAGAGGAGGGACCTTTGAAAGCCCAGGACATGGGGCGTCCTAAGTAGCAGGAGGAGGAGAAGTTCCTGGCAAGGGAGTTGCAGGCAAACCCAGGAAAAGCACCCTCCCCTTAAAGAGAAAGAGTGAGCTTTGAATGTCCACAACAGCCAGCAGCATGCGATCACATCTCAACAGGAAGTCCTCTTCTTCCTCCTCTCCTCCAAACCAGGTGGGCTCGCGGGTGGCTGGGAGGAGGGGAGGAGAAGCACAAGGCCAGAAAGTGGAGAGGCCACTGTGTCACCATAGCCCATGCCAGGCCTCCCTGGCTAAAGCTGGCCAGAGCTGGGGAGGCCCCTCCAGCAGATGACAGTAGGGAGGGAGTGATTATAACCCTGGGCCTGACATTTTAATTACTGAAATGAGACTGTGCTTGGGACTGAAAGTGACCGCAAGACTGTTTGTTATCTAAGAATGGCCAGAAAAGCGATGGGCCTTGCCTGAGATTTTATCCCCAGGGCAAGAGCACCCTGCAGAGCTGGTTTGAAGGGACAGTCGGCAGGAGGGGGGAGGTTGGAGAAAATTGTTCAATGGTTACACAACCACAATCATAGAGACATACAAAAACATATTTACATAAATACCCATATATTACACAGATTTATGTCAATATATGTACATATGATATAGCCATGTGTATAATACATGTATGCACATATATACAAACTGCCATTTTTGAGAATCCATTACCACACATGCGCTAGGCCAGGCCGTTTTACTTACATTAGGTTTAATCCACAAATAAGATAGATATCATTCCTATATTACAGGTGATATAACTGAGGATCAGGACAGAAATCTTTTATCCCAAGATCACGTAGCAGGTGGCAGAGCTGTGATTTAAATCCAGATCCCCACCCCATCCAGACTATATCTCCAGATCCCCTACTAGGTGCCAGCCCTGAGCTGGGTCTGTCCCCACAGTCCAGGTCTTTTCCATGGCCTTATTCGGCTTGTAGATCTGTCAATTCCAATGTCTCTAGACAGAGATTTATCTCTCTATGTATAGACAGGTTGTGATTAACTGATATGCTATTGGTCCAGGCTAAAGGATTCCCTCTCCCTCTTAGCTTGATCAGATCTCGGCTGGCTTCTTCCCACCAACACAAAGTCACGTGGCTGAAGCAGATGAGAAAGGTAACTGAGCTATCAAAGCCTTGGGACCAAAATAGTACTTGGGGAGTGGGCAAGGTGGGTACAGCACAGAGACCGAGCTCACAGCTTGATTATTTGGTAAAATAGGCCCCCTTGCCCTGGTTGGATTTCATGGGCAAGCACATCTCCCTCCTTCCCCTTCCTGCCCTCCCTGCACGCTGCCCATGTGGCTTCAGGGAAGTCTCATTTGGCACTGTTTCAGGAACCTAAATCTGGTCTCCCTAAAGTAGGCTGTAATCCTTTCGTGCTGTGCTGGGAGGAGGTGAGGGAGAGCTAGGGACATGGGTGTGTGACCTGTGCACTTGGTTTAATGCTCTGCTGGTGTCATCTTGACATTCTTTGAATAAGGTGCCCTGTAATTTCATTTTTCACTGGGCTCTGCAAATTATGTAGCCAGTTCTGTGGGGGGCACCTTTGTCTGACAAACCCACGTATCCCCCATAGTGCTCAGCACCATGCGAATTCAGTCCAAACTGCACTGTGTGTGAAATTGTTAAACAAACAGCACCAGGCCTGAGTTGTCGTGTGTGGTTGGTTTGAGGGTGGCGTGGGAAGGGTGGAGAGGCGTGTATGTGTTACATAGGAAGGGACCTAGTGTGCAGGGTTCTACCCAATGGCAAGAAAAAATCTTCTATCAACTGGCATCTCAGCCCGGAAGTTACACTACTCAACTAAAGGAAACGGATAAAATGCTCTCCTCATTCCTGCACTAGAGACAAACTCCAGAAACAAATAGGCAGAACCACGCATCTAGCCATACAACCCCCAAAGCAGAGAGAAGCCATCCCCTTGGGTAATAAATAATTAGCAGTAGGTATTTTACTAAAAGGATCGGAGGGATGCAAACCTTCCTCAGTAAAGCAATCGCTAGAGAACCGGCACTTACAGTGGACTCTGAACAAGCACATGGGCAATGACAACTAATGTTCTGCAAATCCCAAGGGTCCGACGTACCAGGTGACCAACTGCCTGTGTGCAGTCAGGGGCTGGCGGGGAAAACACAGAAACACGTCAAGTATTTATAACAGAGGGAATGAAATACAGGAAATTTGTCACACAGGTGATATGGAGGAGCCCAGAAGACAAACAGGGTTCAGTGAAGTAACTCAGAGATTCGTCAGAGCAGGAAGCCACTCCCACCTGTAGCTGGAGAAACAAAGGGAAGAGTTGGAGTTACTGGAGCCCGGGGTGATCTGGGATCAGGCAGCCTGTTCAGTGAAAGCTGGAGCTATGGAGGCGCTGCTGCTAGAGAAGACCCCCAGGCAGAGAGGGAGAAGGAGCAGTACCCTGGCTTCTTCCTTTTACCCTCCAATCTCTCACCAGTGCTGACACAAGAGTCTGGGAAATGCAGCCTGTTGGTTGTCGCTGCTGTGATACAGGCCAACTCCATCTTCTTCTGTGAAGTGTCTGTTCAGATCTTTTGCCTGTGTTTTTTTTTTTTTTCCACGGGGTTGTTTTTCTTCTTATTGAGTTGCGAAAGTTCTTTATATACTCTGGATGCGTATTCTTTGTGAGATATATATATTGTGGATCTTTTCTAATCGTCTGTTGCTTGCCTATTCTTTTTCTTCATAGTGTCTTTTGAAGAGCAGAAGTTTTAATTTTGATGAAATCCTATCTTCTAGGAATTTTATAATTTTAGCTTTTATGTCCAGGCATATGATTCATTTTAAGCTTATTTTTGGTGTATAGTGTGAGCTCTAGGTCAAGATTCATTTTTCTTCTGTATGGATATTCACTTATTCCAGCAGCATTTATTGAAAAGGCTATTCTTTCCCCCGTAGAATCAACTTGGTGCCTTTGTGAAAATTGACCATTATGTGTAGTTCTATTTCTGGACTCCATATGTCTATTCTTACTCTAATACCACACTATCTTAATTGCTATAGTTTTCTAGTAAGTCTTGAAATCAGGTAATGCAATTCCTCCAACTTTATTCTCCATGTTCAAAATTCTTTGGCTATTCTAAGTCTTTTGCTTTTCCATATACATTTTAATCATCAACATGTCAATTTCTACAAATAAGCCTGTTGGAAGTTTTACTGAGATTGTATTAAATCTATAGATTAATTTGGGATGAAGTAATGTAACGATATTGAGTCTTCCAACCTGTGAACATGGTATATTCCTCCCTTTATTTAGTTTCTTTCAAAAGTTATTGATTTCTTTCAGCAATGTTTTGTAGGTTTCAGTGTAGAGGTCTTATACATATTAAAACTTTTATTCGTAAGTATTTTATGTTTTTCTGACACTATTGTAAATGAAATTGATTTTTAAATTTAATTTTCTAAGTGTTTCCTGCTAATACAATTGATTTTTGTAGAATAGCCTTATATCTTGTGACCTTGCTAAATGATTTACTAGTTTTCATAGTTGTTTTATAGATTCATTAAGATTTTCTACCTAGGCAACAATGTTATCTGCAAATAAAGACTGTTTTACTTCTTCCTTTCCTAAGCCTTTATTTCTTTTTATTGCTTTATTGCACTGGTTAGGATCTCTAGTACAATACTGATTAGAAGTGGCAAGAGAGAGCATCTTGCCTTTTTCTTGATCTTAAGGGGAAAAGGTTCAACTATCTCACTATTAAGTATGAGGTTAGCTGTAAGATTTTCATGGATACCATTTATTAGATTGAGGAAGTTCCCCTCTAGTCCTAGTTTGCTGAGCATTTCCTTTTTTTTTTAAATCATAAATGTGTGCTGAATTTTGTCAAATGCTTTATTCTGCATCTATGAGATAATTATATAATTTTTCTCTTTTATTCTGTTAATGTGGTGAATTCCATTGATTTTTAAGTTTTAAAGAAAACTTTCAATTCTACTTGGTTGTAATGTATTACCCTTGTAAGATGCTGGATTTGATTTGTTAACATTTATAAAGAATTTTTATGTCTATGTTCATCAGAGATATGAGTTGGTGTTATATTCTTGTACTGTCCTTGTCTGGCTTTGTTATCAGATAATGTTGGCTTCATAGAATGAGTTGGTAAGTGTTACTTCCTTCTCAATTTTCTGGAAGGATTTGTGTAAGACTGATATTAATTATTCCTTAAGTGTTTGTTAGAATTTACTGCTGAAATCATCCTGGTCTGCAATTTTCTTTAGGAGGTTTTGTTTTCATCATGAATTCAATTTCTTTAATTGATATAGAAATCAAATTTTCTCCTTATTCTTGCATCAGGTCTGGTAATTTTTGTCTTTCCGGGAATTTTTCCATTTCATGTAAGTTGTTGAATTTATAGGCATAAAGTTGTGTATGAAATTCTCATTTATTTTCTTATGCTCCTTTTAATGTCTATAGGATCTGTATTGATGTCCCTTCTTTCACCTGTCTTGGCAATTTGTGTTTTTTACCTCGTTTAATCTAGATAGAGGTTTATCAGTTTTATTGATCTTTCCAAATAGCCAACTTTTGATTTCCTTGATTTTCTCCATTGTTTTTTTTTTCCTGAGGGAGATTCACCCTGAACTAATATCTGTTGCCACTCTTCCTCTTTATTTGCTTGAGGAAGATTAGCACTGAGCTAACATCTGTGCCAATCTTCTACTTTATATGTGGGCTGCCACAGTATGGCTGACAAGTGTTGTAGGTCCGCACCCAGGATCCGAACCCGTGAACCTGGGCCATGGAAGTGGAGAGTGCTGAACTTAACTACTACACCATGGGCTGGCCCTGACTTTCTCCATTATTTTTAAATTTTTTATTTCATTGATTTTCACTCCTATATTTATTTTTTCTTCCTTCTATTAGCTTTGAGTTTAATTAGCTCTTCTTTAATTTGGAAGCTTATAGATAATTTATTTGAAATATATTTTTCCTTTCTAATATAACTATCAAAGCTATGAATTTCTCCTTTTTTTTTTTTGCTGAGGAAAATTAGCGCTGAGCCAGCATCCACTGCCAATCATCCTCTTTTTGCCCTTTTTGTGTGTGGGCTGCTGCCACAGCATGGCCACTGACAGGTGAGTGGTGTAGGTCCATGACTGGGAGCCCAACTTGGGCTGCTGAAGCAGAGCATGCCGAACTTAACTAGTAGGCCACTAGGGCTGGCCCTATTTCTCTTTAAGTCTGTTTTAGCTGCATACTACTGATTTTGATACATTGTATTTTTATTATCATTCAGTTTGAAATTTTTTTTTACTTCTTGTGATTTCTTTTTTTACCTGTGGATTATTTAAAAATGTGTTGTTTAATTTCAAATACTTGGGAATTTTCCAAGTATCTTCTTGTTATTGATTTCTAATTTAACTCTGAGAACAAACGCTATATAATTTTCAATACTTTTACATTTTTTTGAGACATATTTGATGATCTAGCATGTGGTCTATCTTGGTGAATGTTTCATGAACTCTTGAAAAGAATGTGCATTGTGCATTTGTTGGGTGTATATTCTATAAATATCACTTAGCTCTAGTTGGTTGATAAAGTTGTTTAGTCTATGTCATTACCGATATTCTACTTGTTCTATTAATAAATGACAGAGGAATATTGATTTGTCTATTTCTCCTTTCAGTTCTGTCAGCTTTTGCTTCATGTAATTTGAAGGTGTTATTAGGCGCATACACATGTAGTATTGTTATGTCCTGTTGATGGATTCACCACCTTATCATTATGAAATGTCCCTCTTTATATGTGGCAACATGACTTGCCCTGAAGTCTAGCTTGTCTGATGTTAATATTTCTACTCTAACTTTCTTTGGTTATTATTGTCATGGTATATCTTTTTCCATCCTTTTACTTTCAATCTATCTGTGTCTTTACATTTAAAGTGTGTTTCTTGGACAGAATATGGTTGGGTCTTGATATTTTTTATTTAGTTTGACAGTATTTGCCTTTTAATTGGTGTGCTTATTCCATTTAAATTTAATGTAATAATGATGTGGTTGGATTTAAGTCTGTCATCTTAGTCTTTGTTTTCTCTTTGTCATTTATTTTTTTGCTCCTTATTTCTGATTTTTCTTGGATTGATTGAGTCATTTTTAATATTTTATATTGTCTTCTCTATTGGCTTATTAGCTATAATTTTTTCTTTCTTTTCCTAGTGATTCCTGAAGGGTTTACAGTATGCATCTCTAACTTTATCATAATCTACCTTCAAACAATATTATATCACTTTATATAGTGTCTGAATCTTATAACTATATACTTCCATCTCCTGTCTTTTGTGCTATATTGCCATATATCTTACTTGTACATGAATTATAATTCCCACAATATGGTGTCATTCTTTTCTTTTAGTCAATTATCTTTTAAAAAAACTGAAAATGAGAAAAAATATTATATGTTTACCCACATATTCATCATTTCTGACTCTCTTCATTTCTTCATGTAGATAGATCCGAGGTTATATCTGGTATTAGGTTCCTTCAGTCTGAAGGAATTCCTTCATTATTTCATGGTAGTGCAGATCTGCTAGCCATAAATTTTCAGACTTTTTGGTTTCTTTTCTGGGTGGGATGTATGAAAATGTTTTTATTTTGTTTCCCATTTTAAAGGCAATTTTTGCTGGATATAGGTTCTTGTTTGAGTATCTATCTATCCATTCATCTGTATCTATCCATCTGTCTATCAGCTATCTATCTTACTTTCAGCACTTAAAACCTGTTATTCTATTATCTCCTACATTGCATTTTTCTTATAAGGGATTAGCAGTCCTTCTTACTTTGTTCCTTTGTAAGTTTGTTTCTCTGATTTTAAGATTTTCTCTTTATTTGTTTGTGTCTAGCAATTTGATTATTATATGGCTTGGTGTGGTTTTCTTTGTGTTCATCCTGCTTGGGATTCATTGAGATTCTTGGATCTGTGGATTGAATGTTTCAACAAATCCAGAAAAATTTCAAACATTTTTTTCTTTGCATATTCCCACCCTCCCAAATTCTGGAATTCCAATTATATGTATATTAGACTGCTTAATATTGTCCTACAGGTCACTGAGGTGCTGTTAATTTTTTTCAGCCTTTTTTTTCTCTCTGTGCATTTGATTAGACGGTTTCTGTGGCCCAGTTTTCAGGTTTACTTATGTTTTCTTCTGCTGTGTCTAATCTGCTGTTAAATTTATGGAGTTAATTTTTTACTTCATTTATTATATTTTTCAGTTTAAAAGTTTCATTTGATTCTTTTTATATTTTCTTTTTTCCTCCTAATTATGTTCATGTTTTCCTTTAAATCTTTGAAACTATTTATGATAGTTGTTTTAAAGTTCTTATCTGCTAATTCTACCATCTAGACCATTTATGGGTCTATTTCTATTGGCTTATTTTTCTTTTAATTATTGATGACATTTTCTTGCTTCTTTGCTTGTCTAGTAATATTTGATTGGATACTAGAGATGTGGTTATTATGTTGTTGAGTGTATGGATTTTGTAGTCTTTAAAAAGTGTTGTGTTTTGTTTTTCAAGCAGCTAATTTACTTGGAGGAATAGCTCTATCATTTCAAGACTTGCTTTTGGTAGGGTGTGTCTAGAATAGCCTTTAGTTTAGGACTTCTTTAGCCCTCTTCCTAAGGTATGGGATTTTTGGGGTCTCTACAATGCTTTGGATATTGAAGGAAGTCTCTCAAATCTGGCTAGTTGGTACTTGAACCTCTCCCAGTCCTACGTGAGCTCCAGTAGTTTTTCTTACCCTGGTGGCTGTCCTTTGCCTGGTTTTGTGGAGTCTCATTCTATGCATGAACTGCTTGGTATTCAGACAAAGACTCAAGGGGTCTCCATGTAGATTTCTGGAAACTTTCTTTACATGGATCTCTCTTCTCTTGTATTCTGCTTCCTGAATTCCAGCTACCTTAACCTCTCTCAACTCCAATCTTTGTCTCCTTGTCTCAGCAAGTCCACCATGCTCTATGTGGGTTCTTCCTCTTTGTGCCACAGTATAAAAAGTGCCCCCCACCCCCAGGCAGAAAGTTGGGTTTATGGGAAGTTTTGTCATTTTTATTTCCTTTCTCTCAGGGATCACAGTCCTACTCTGCCTGCTTTTCAATGTCAGAAAACTAAGGTTTCAATTCAATCTTCTAATTGCTATGAAGGGAGGGCTAGGTTTTTCCATCACAACCATAGGTGGAAATTCCCTCTTTATTAAAACATCTGCATAATATTCCGTTGTGTGTTGTGCTATAATTTATTTAACCAGTTTCCTGTTGATAGACATTTATGTAGTTGCAATCTTTTCCTTTTGTAAACAAAGTTGCAGTATAAGTCACTATACCTAATTGATTTCATACATGTCTGAGTATATCTGTGGAATAAAAGTGACACTTCCTAAAAGTGTCAATCAAGGGTCAAATGGCATGTCTATTTTTAATATCTATATATATTTTTGCATTTGAAATTTGGTAGACATGTTTATGTTGCTCTCATTTAATTTTCTATTTACATTTTCACCAACAATGTAAACACATGCCTCTTTCCTACACTTCTGGCAACTTTTTGATTTTTATGTATTTGGTAGGTAATCTTCATTTCTCTTATTATGCATCAGGCTGCCCATCTTTTCATATATTTAAGGGCCATTAGTAGTTCCTTTTCTGTGAAATGTCTATTCACAACTTTTTCTCTACTTTTGGTAATTAAAAAAAATCACACAAGGAAAGTAGGAATAAATACATAAATAAATGAGAGGGTTGGACTGATTTTTTTTGGTCTCAACATATTCTAAAATTTTAAAGCAAAACCACCCCAATGCAAGTCAAATCAACAGAAAAACAAATAAACTCTAAATGACACAAATAGATCTTGACATTTAGAGCAGAGAGTTGAATCAAGGAAGTTAAAGTGTAACAAAGATAAGTGTAAGATTCAGTGTTTGGATTAATCCAGATGCAACCACCTAATGAGAAACCAAGGGAGCATGGCTTACTGACATGTGTGAAACAGACCTAGTTGGCTAAAAGGAAGTCAAATATGAGCCTAAAGTCTGGGAGGAAATGCTGCTCCAATTTCTATCTGTGCAGATAGAAAATCTGTTGCTGGGAAGGGGGAGGATTTCCCTGCTCTGGGCTGGTATGAACTTACCAATGGCTTCCATCCTTGGCTTTTGGAGTTATGAAAAGAAGTAGAATCCTGTCCAGAGAAGAGAGATCAAGTTGCTGAAGAGATTTGAAACCAGGTCATGGGAGAAGTGACAGAAGGAACTGGGGATGTCTGACAAGCAGAAGAGAAGGCTCAGGGGCCCCATGAATTAAGTCCTCAAATGAAGGAAGACGTATGCTATAGAAGAGAAAGCTGACAGGTTCTGCCTGTTTCAAAGGAAGAGATCAAAGTTCCACTAGTAGAGTAAGCAGGGAGATAAAGTTCAGCTCACTATAAGTAAGTACTTTCCAGTTGAACTGTCCAAAGACTATAAATGCTTCCCCAGAAAATGGCAAGTTCTCTGTCATTGGAAGTAATAAAGTACGGACTCCATCTCCTCCACTGGGAAGGGATTCAAGTATCTTGTGGTGGGTTGGACTAGTTGGCCTGCAAGATCTCTTACAATTCTGGTGTTCTCTGATTTTTATACCCTTTCTACAGATGAAGAAAATCAGGCTCCAACAGAATAACTTGCTGGGGATTAAGTGACTGAAAAGTGGTAAAATCAGGTCTAGAACCTAGATTTTGAAAGTCATCATGGAGTTTATTCTGATCTGTCTCCATCTATGTAGCCTTGGACTTGAAAAGTTGGTGAGGGGAGGTATTATGACAGCACGGACATACCTGGAACCCAAATTCAGCAGAGCTGAGTTCTAATCCTGGTTCTACCACCCTCATTGTGCCAGTCATTTCATCTTTCTCAACCTTAGTTCCCTTACATACCAAACATTAGTGATCCCAAGTTGCACCATCTCTGCTCAACCAGCCCAGAGGAACGTCTCCTTCCTCAAAACTCCTGAGGATTTACCACCTGCATCAAGTGTTGTCTCCTCTTCCTTATGATCTCCCATGTGTGTGTGCTCTCTGTGGACAGGGTCCATGCCTTGTGGTTGCTTACATGCCTGAAGCCCCTGGTGCAGCGCCTGGCACTTAGCAGGTGCACCCTAAAAAGTTTCTTGTTTTCTAACATCTCCTTGACCTCAATTCCTGGGGCCTGGGGAAGGTCTATGAGCAAACTAATGGGATCTCCCTTTACACATGTTAGGATAAAGTAATAAATCAATAAAGGTGTTCAGCAAGATAAAAGGAAGATCAGGGCATCTGTTCTGCCCAGGTGGTTGAAATCAGCATGTTTCCTGAGGAAGTTTTGCCCAGTCACCTCAAAAGTGTCTGCTATTTTAACTGTTAGAAGGGGTTTGATGATAAAAATATGTCCTGGACATGAGTCTCTGTCAGATATGGAGCTCAGCCAATAGCCCTGTTTTCAGCCCTGACTGTAAGATGCTGGTGACTTTGGATACCAGAAATGATGAGAAGTGTCAAAATAGGCAAAATTGCACACTTCTACTCTGACATAGGTAGACCCATGGCCTCAGGGCTTTCTCTTCTGTGAGAAGATGGAGCCTTATCCCCATGTGCTCTCTCTAGCCGTGTCAACCTTATCCCGATGTCATCTACTGTGGACCTGAATGTAGAGAAGCTTCAGGGAAACTGCTGGTCACCTGGAAAGACAAAGCTCGCTGAGCTGCTTGTTACCTCCAGCTTTCAAGTGACTGAGCTGGCCTGGGAGAAGTGGAAAGATAAGAAGGGATAGGGTGGAAGGTTGTGGTAGGTTGAAAATTTGAACACAATCCTTCCCTTCCATCTAGGAGTAGTCCACATCCACACCCTTACCATTGCTGCATGGTGGGCAGGAGCAGCCTTCTTGCCCTTTGACTTTGGGCTTGCCCATGGGACTTGCTTTGGCCAACAGGATGCTTGCAGATGTGATGTGAGAGAGAATTGAAATGTGATTGTGCAGTTGGGTTCTCTCTCTGCACTTCTGCTATTGCTATGAGAAGGGCGTGCCCTGGTTAGCCACTGTCTTTTCAGTCTAAACCCCAGAAGGTGACATGTGGAAGAGAGCAACCCCAGCTGAGTCACAGACCTACAAGCAAGAAAAATTAGTATTTGTTGTAAGTCACTGATATTTTGAGGTCGTTATGCAATATTATGTGTCAATAGCTGACTAATACAGAGGTGAAAGCTGGTGTGTGTATGGAAGGGGTCACGTTGGTAGAAAGTTCCAGTTGCTTCCAAATATTCCAGCTAGGCCTGACAGCTCTCAGCCAGCTACTTCTTGATCTCCCTGGCTCCCGTGGTGGTCTTCAGTGCTCTGCTTCCCAGAGGAGTTTATGGAATGTGGGCTCAGTCAAGCCTGTTCTGAGTTACCCAGTGTGGAAGATTGTTGCAGCAGTGGTTCCCAATAAATCTAATGCCTCCTGTGTCAGTGCTTTTGTATTGTTCCTTCCCAGAATGACTCTGGGCGTGGCTGTGTGACTTGCTTTAGCCAAGAGACATTAGCAAATGTGATGCAAGCAGAGTCTTAAAAAGTGCATATACACTGGGTTTGCATCCTCTCACTGCTGGGAACTTGTCTGCCATCTTGTGAGAAAGCTGGGCTAGCCTCCTTGAGGATGGGAGACCATGTGGAGAGAGGTCCCAGTCATTCCAGAAGTCTCAGACATGTGACTGAGGATATTCTAGACTATTGGGCCCCAGCCAAGACACCCAGATCAGAAGAACTTCCAGCCAACTGACAGAATCAAGAGAGTTAGTACACGTTTGCTGTTTTAAAGCACTACATTTTGAGGTTGTTGGTTATGCATCAAAAGCTAACTAGCACACCTAGGCAAAAGATAGTTTGGAAAATCATTGATGCATACATATTTTTTGAGCACTTACTATGTTCTAGACATTGTGCTATGGGCTGGGCCTGAGATCTTGAGGTAAGAGACTAGTTTTATTTTTCAAATGCAGAACCAGAGGGCAGAGGGCATTGCAAGGGCTTTGTCTAAAGTACAATCAAGGCGGGTCCTGTGAGTAGCAGATGTTGACACAGCAGAGAGCAGAGAAGAGCAAGTCAAGGAAACATTGAGTACTAAGAGAGCAGAGATCTGAGCTTCAGGTCCAGGTTAGGCTATGAGAATAGCAGCAGAGGAAGAGGACAAAAAGGCCTAGAACTGGGGAGATGCCTGCTCCAGACAGGAAACTCTTGCTCCTTAACTGCAATAGCAGGATAATGAGAATAACCCTGACGTCTGTTGAACACCCTCACACCTAGTTTCTCATTTGATTCTCATGACCCTGTGCGTAGGTGGGCCAGATGTTCTTAGCTCCATTTTACAAAAGTGGAACTGAGGTAGGGTGACCAGTCCTGGACCCCATGGCCACTAAGAGGCAAAGTTGGGACTCAGCTTGAGTCTATGTATGTATAGCACACTAAGTATAACCGTGCACTACACCGAAAATCCTCCGAGACCTGGAGTCCAGCATTGGCCCCTCAATAGCCCTGGAAGTTCCTGAGGATGCAGAACCATGAGGGAAATAGCAAGCCCTGGGGTGATATGGCAAGCGCTGGATGTTGGTCAGGGCAGGAAATTAGCCTCAAGGGAATTGGGTGGGTGCCAAGGACCCTGGTAGGAGAGATTGTGCAGTGAGCAGGAAATACATTAAACCAGTTCGTGAACAAACCAACCTCTCTACTACCCCTTCACTCAACCGTAAACCCATCATTCATCTACTCATCACCCATCCACCCATCTATCTATCCAACTATTTAACCACCCACCCCGATCAGTCAACTATCCATCCATCTAACTATTACCCAACTACCCATTCATCCATTCATCCATCCAATCAACCAACTATCCAAATAACCAACTTACCAGCAGCCAACCAACATTCAACAATTAATGAGTTCCTGTTGTGGGCAATGTGGGGCACTAGAAATAGGGGGCATATAAAAGTGATACTGAGTCTCACTTGACTCTTTTTTCCCTCTCATCCCCCACATCCAATCCATCAGCAAATACTTAAAAATATCTACCCTAAAAATGTATTTCAAATCTGACTCAGTCTCTTCATCTCCATTGCTTCCTCCCTAGTGCAGGTCATCACCATCGCTCCTTGACTACTGAAATAGCCTCTTATCTGGTGCTTCTGGTTCTGCTCCTGCTGTTCTACAGTGAGATGGGTCACATCTTTGTCCTGATTAAAGCCTTCCAAGGGTTTGCTCATCATGCTTAGAAATAAATCCAGCCTTCTTACCAGGCCCTCCATGATGGCGCCCTGCTGACGTCTCCAATCTGATCTTCTACCACTCCTTCCCCTGTTTACCCCACTCCACTCTCACTAATCTTTTTGTTACTCACACACATAAGCTTGTTCCTGTCTTAGAGTCTTCTCACTTGATTTTTACCCTGGAATGATCTGCCTTCAGATCTCAACATGGCTGCTGCCTCCTCGGGAGTCCAGTCTCAATTCAGGTGTCACCTCATCAGAGGGGCCTTCACTAAGTGCCTGCTCTAAAGGCCACCTCCAGTCTCTCTCTCGTCATCCTGTTTCATGCTCTTAATAGCACATATTGAGTTATTTAAATTCAATAATAACTAAACTCAATAGTAAATAAACTGTGGGTTGCCTGTCTCCTTCACCACTGTATCTCTGGTGCCTAGAACAGTGCTTGGAACGTGGCAGGACCTCAGGAAATGGCAGTTATTGATATTGTGTCTACCACCTGATTTCTCCTTGCTACCCAGTTTCTTTTGTCCCTGAGTGCACTGGTCAGTGTTCACTTCCACTGCAAGGAGTCTTGGTTCTTTCCGAGAAAAGGTGTGCTCAGTTCTTTGTCATCATCCTCCCCGCAGACCCCCTGGGGGATGCCCACACCACAGTGAGCATCCCGGCAAGGGCTGTGAGGGGGTGTGCTGACTGACTTCATTTTCATCCCAGCCCTGGTGGGATTTTGGCTTCATCCCTGTGTGCGCTTTAATGAGGTAGACTGGCCGCCTGCATCATTGCCTCCCAGCCCCACAGACGGCAGCTCATCAGCACCTCTACTCTTAGCCCTGCAGAGCAGTGGTGCCCACCCCCCATCCAGGAGGCAGCACAGCCCACACAGCTCAGACATGGCGGTGCTCCTCCCACTCTTTGGCCCTTTGGACACTATGTCCTCTGTCGCTGTCCATCAGTGGTCAGAAGGTGTTGGCCTCACAGAGAAATTCTCTTGGGTCACTCAAATAATAAGGACTAGTGATCTGGAAGCATTTCTGGGGGGTGGGGTAGGGTTGGGGGTAGTTTAGGAAGACTCAATTTTGCTTATTATTGCTTAAGGGCTCTGGTGTCTCCTATGGAATCTCATGGACCTCAGAGGACACAGCCTGGATGCCATTTCCATGTGAGGACATCCTTCACCTTCCTTTCCTGGGCCTTTGCCCCCTTGGAGCCTCCCCTGACCCAGGAACTCTCCTTTTGGTGTGAAATTAAGCAGATGGAGTCAGAGCGGAGCTTGCAGGGTATGGCAGAACTTAAGCACATTCGAGCAAGCATCCTAACTGGAGAATGTTCACCCCCTTAGTGAGCAGTGGGTTAATGCTGTATCCCTAGCAGTACAGTAGAAAACATCACACAGTATTCAGTTGTCTCAGGTAGAGAGCTTTCCAGATAACTAAGTGTCTTCATTCAAGCTTCAATTCTTAAAATATACTTTCAGTAGAATTATTTTGAAATGCATCATCCATGTTATTTCCGTATTAAGAAGAACCTGTGGAATATAGTCTTTGACTTCCAGGCTTCGGTTCTTATTCTGAACAGAAATAATTTCTGAGCTGTAACCACAGTGAACCCAGTGACCTCAGGACCGAATGGCCCCAGGCTGCAGAGATGTGGATATCCTTGGGTCTGCTTTCTTTCTTTTTTTTTTTTAATAGATTTTATTTTTTAGAGCAGTTTTAGGTTCACAGCAAAATTGAGTGGAAGATACAGGGATTTCCCACATCCCCACTGCCCCTGCATGTACACAGCCTCCCCGATTATCAACATCCCCCACCAGGGTGGGACATTTGTTACAATTGATGAACCTACACTGACACATCGTAATCACCGAGAGTCCATAGTTTACATTAGAGTTCCCTCTTGGTGTTCTACATTCTACGGGTTTGGACAAATTTATAATGACATGTATCCACGGTTATATCCACTATTATATATATATCATATATACAGAGTAGTTTCACTGCCCTAAAAATCCTCTGTGCTCCGCCTGTTCATCCGCCTGCCCCAACCCCTGGCAACTAGTGATGTTTTTTTTTCTCTTTTCATAATTTTGCCTTTTCCAGAATGTCATATAGTTGGAATCATACAGTATCTAGCCTTTTCAGATTGTCTTCCTTCATTTAGTAATATGCATTTAAGGTTCCTCCATGTCTTTTCACGGCTTGATAGCTCACTTTTTTGTAGCACTGAATGATATTCCGTTGTCTGAATGTACCACAGTTTATTTATCCATTCACCTACTTAAGGACCTTTTGGTTGTTTCCAAGTTTTGCCAGTTATGAATAAAGCTGCTATAAATATCCGTGTGCAGGTTTTTATGGAGACATAAGTTTTCAATTCATTTGTGTAAATACCAAGGAGCACAACTGCTGGATCGTGTTATAAGAGTATGTTTAGTTTTGTAAGAAACTACCAAACTGTCTTCCAAAGTGGCTGTACCGTTTTGCATTCCCACCAGCAATGAATGCGAGTTCCTGTTGCTTGGATCTTCTTTTGATGGCCTTCTCTTTTACTGTCAGTTTTAATCACCTGTTGTCACCGAATCTTCCCTTCAGTATGCTGCCACTAATCATGTTCATTTCTTTTCCAGTAAGTGGGAATAAATACATCTGCTTATTCTGTAGCTTTGAACATTTGTCCAATAGGCACCACTTGAATCCTCCCATGCACATTGCATGTGGAGAAAACAGGGATGCCCAACCCTGCACAGGGTCCACACCCTCAGGGAGCCCATAATCTAATGGTGGCAACAAGACAGAAGCATCCTCAAGGCAGGTCCCCTTGAGAGGTCAGATGGATCTGGAGCAGAACCTTGAAGGTTAATGCTCTCCAACCTGGGCATAAGGGAGAGTTCATTGGTGAAGAAAGTTGGAAGTGGCCTTGGGGACCTACCTGGTTTTTGAGGGGTTGTGGCTTATCAGCACTCAGTTGAAGACAGTCTTGAATGGGACTTTTCTGGCAACAGCCTTGCCCTCTACACATCCCATCTCAGGAGCCAACACATTACTATCAAATGTGGCCAAAGGACTGGTGTCCAGTCTACTTTTCAGCAACCCCACCATGGTGGATTCACTCTCACCATCGGGAAACGTTTGTTTAAAGTCTGTGTCGTCATGTGCAGGTCACTCTGCACTGGGGCCCAAGATGGCAGGATGTGGCTTGGGAATCACATCCAGTCGGTGTGAGTTCTGCTCCGCCCCTTCCTGGGTGTCGGTGAATTTTAAAATGTAAAGGTTTTTGAATAGTTGATACCTTTACACGGTTCAACACTCCAAAGTACATCCAGGGAAATTTGTATCAATTTTGTCCCCTGGTTGCCCAGCCTTCCCTGCTAGAAGGTACCTGCAGGAAGAGGTGACCACTCTTCTTGGTGTCTTATACCGCAGGGATTAAAACATAGATACAAGCAAATGCGGCTATAGATTCTCACTTCTCCCTCTTTTCCACAAAAGGTAATAAATTACTCTGTCATTTTTTTCACTTCATAATATATCTTGGAGATCTTTTTCATTCCCACTCAGAGATACCTTGTTTATTTGTTTGCTTTTTTATAGCTACATAGTATTCCACTCTATGGCAGGTAGATTTTTTTTAACCATTCCTCTATGGTGGACATTTGAGTTGCTTGAGTAGGAATTTGAAGATAGCTTGGGAAGGCTCTCCCTGTTGGCCTCACCCATGGTCAGGGCCTCTCTCTAGGCAGGAGGCCTGCAGTAGTGGAAGGCTGGCTGAAGCCTCTAGGGGACCATTAGGGTAAATAGGACTAGGGCCAGCCTTGGGGATGATGTCCCCGCTCAGGGAAGCAGCCATGAGCCTCCATCAGTGGCTGCAGACTCATGCTTTGAAGGCAAAAGAGAAGGACCTTCTTCTTTGCACAGATGGGGAAGAACTTCGTGAATCTCAAATTCCGCGGTGCACCTGCAGGCAGGAGGCTTATAGGGGACCACGGCCCATGCTTGGAGCAGCTGCTCACACATGTGTGTCTTTTTGCAGCCCTAAGAATTGTGTTGTGCTTGGAGGGGAACGTGGAGCAGTAGACGAGGTCTGGGTGAAAGGTGTGGTGGTTTACGGAAAAACCTCTCACCACTAAAGTCTCTTCTTTACTGGATGTAAGACCGAGTCTGGAATTCTCCTGTTCTTTACTCCCAGCCTTGCAGGGCAGAGGTGACCCTAAATATCTGGCAGCTAAACTCGTAAACTCGTTGTCAGTTATTAACATCTTTCTGATTGGCTAATGGGGGGTGGACCAGAGGGGAGTTCTGGACAGGGTAGGGGGGTCTTGCCAAAGAGGCACCTGGGGCACAGGAGGGAGGCTGCCTGTCCTTTTGTCCAAGTCAGCACAATGCAGGAGAGAAGTGTACTATGGAGGTCACCCCCATGCTCGTGGGAAGGTGAGCGCATTTAAAAAAGTAGCAGATAAGTGGTGGGGATGGGAATTCTGCCTCTGCCTTTGACACAGAGTCCTGGAAGGATCAGGTCTCCAGAACCATGCAGACCTAGTTTGAAATCCTGGTGCAGCCACTTACGAGTTGTGCGGCCTTGAGCAAGCAACAACTTCTCTAAGTCTCAGTTTCTACACCTATACAGTGGGGATACTAACACTCACCTTGTAGGGTTTCATGAAAATTAAACGAGGGGTGGATAAGAATGCCTGGCGTAGGCAGACATTCAACACGTACTAGCATTTTTCATCTCTCCTTGCTTGTGAAGACAAAACCCAGCCTGGTTCTTCTTTTCTTCTTTCTTTCCCTTTCCTTCTTCTCCCCTTGTCTGCCTGTGAGCCATACACGTATTATTTAAGTACTCTGTAATTACGAAGCTGGGAAATTGGGCAGAAAAGCTCTGCAAACCTGTTATTTCTCTGTAGATTGGGTGTGTGCGTACGTGTGTAACAGAGAGTGGGTGGAGGAGAGTTTAACTTCCCCCATTCTAACCACAAACATGCTATAGGTACCATGACCTCTGTCTCCTCTTCGCATCCCAAATGATTTATTTTAAGGTCTGCTATAAAAGCAAGACATGGCTTAATTGTCTTGCTATAAAATATGTAAAGTATTACACTATTGGGGCTCATTAGCTGAAGCAGAGCTGCTGTTTAGTAATCCATAAGGTGATACTTGTTAATGAACGCTGCAAATGATTCTCCTAACTACCTAAAGAGTAATAATAGATATGTCAGCTTGAACAAACAAGTCCCCAGTCCCCAGGGGCCGTGGAGACATTGGATCATAATTAGACAGAGGGGCAGAGCTGACACTTGTATTTTTGTGGATATAGCTCTCCGTGTGCTTTTCCATCCTTCCTTCCGGGTCTGCAGAACTGGAGTGCCACTTCTGTCTGCATCCTCATTTGGGTGAAGGATCTTTCCCTGTTCACAGTGGGAGCCGCCACCAGGTGTTACTGAGAGTCAAAGTTCCATTCCTGAAAATGTGGGGCAGTCGGAGTCCTTATTTAGAGGCCTTGCGGGCAGAGTGGTGTTTTCAGTAGCTCTCTCAATCCCTTGAGGCCAAAGCTGAAGCTTATTATTATTATCCACTCCGTGGCTCTGAAGTCTGAAATAAAGCAGAGAGTAGATGTGGGGGAGGGAGACTATTCTTGGGCTCTGGTCTGTTAAAAGCCATTTGGTCCTTGGAAAACAATATGGCGGTTCCTCAAAAATTAGACATAGAATTGCCATATGGTCCAGCAATTTCACTTCTGGAATATACCCAAAAGAATTGAAAGGAGAGATATTTGTACCAAAAGATATTTGTATCAAAAAGATATTTGTACCCCCATATTCATAGCAGCATTATTCACAGTAGCCAAAAGGTGGGAACAACCCAAATGTATATCAGTGGATGAATAGACAAATGAAGTGTGGTATGTGCATACGCTGAAATATTATCCAGCCTTAAAAAGATATGAAATTCTGATACATTCTACAACATGGGTGAACCATGAAGACATTTTGCCAACTGAAATAAGCCAGACACAAAAGGACAAATACTGTATGATTTTACTTATATGAAGTCCTTAGAACAGTCAAATTCATAGAGAGAGAAAGTAGAACAGTGGTTGCTGAGGAGTGGAGAGGATGGGGAGTTATTGCTTAATGGATACAGAATTTAAGTTTAGGATGATGGAAAGTTCTGGAGAAGGAGAGTGGGGATGGTTGTAGGACAATGTGAATGTACTTAATGCCACTGAACTGTACACTTAAAAATGGACAAAATGGTAAATTTTATGTTGTGTATATTTTACCACAATAGAACAAAAAGCCAGTTGGTTCTAATTTAGGTCAAACTGGCACCCTGTGGTCATATGTGGCTAGGAGCAGGGCCCACACTGTGCCCTGACCCAGTGGCTAGGAGGCAATGGGACATAGGCAGGTCAAAGGGGTGGGCAAGCGTTGGGATACTTTGTAGGCAGTGAACTAGGCCAGACCAGGAAAGCTGGGGCAGAGGGTAACTGACAGCTGTCTCTGGTTCAGTGTCATAGCCTTTGGTCATTGCAAGATGCTTTTGGAATCAGTGCTGCCTCTGTTCTTTGCTTTAGTCTTGACAGTGTCACTAGACCCCTTGACCATGCTATGAGACCCCCGACAAGTGCCATTCCCTCTCTGGGTTCATTTTCTCCTTCTGTCAGGGGGCTGGTGGAGAGGATCTCGGAGGCCCCTGAATCCTGACATTCTCGGAAGCCAGGGACACCCCTAGAGGCCTTTGAGAACTGAAAGGTCCCCACATCCTGGGTCAGGCTTATGCAGAGTGTTTGAGGTCCTTGAGACTGGGCGTGAGAGGGGGACATCCTGGACCCCTGCCCAGGCTGGGGAGCTGGGCCAAGACAAAACCATCTATCTCTTCAGCGCTGTCTGAATTTTCCACATGAAAGTGATTAAGAGCCAGGTCTCAGGAGACAGACTGTGTTCACATCCTGATTCCTTCTCTGCCTGCTGATTTTGGCATATTAACCTCTCAGAGCATCAGTTTCCTCATCTAAAATAATGAGACTCGCCTCATAGGGTCATTGTGGGAATTAAATGAGAGAACGTGAGGGAAATGCTTTGCATGTGCCTGAAACATAGCAAGTGCTTAGCAAATAGTGGCTATCATAGTAATTAATAAGAGGGATTTTTAATGATAGAATAGAGTGCACCTGTATTCCTGTGGATCCTGGGCAACAGCCTGGATCAGCCACTGCAAACTCTAATGTTTATCTTAACAATTCAGGAGCTCAGAGGGCATAAAATAAGAATCTATGAATTCATACTCATGATATAAATGAATGAATAAATAAAAGGGAGGGAAGCATTTCATTACAGTAGCTTTCAAATAATAGATGTAGAAAGAATGATGGAATTGAAAATTACCACTTGCCATCTACTATAGTTACAATTCTTTCATGCAAGAATCATCAATGGATGCTAAAATTGTTGGTTGGAATTATGATGAGAAACAAGATATTTACATAGTTTCAAGGTCTCTCTCCACATGATACTTAATAATTACAGAGGAGAAAATTGTCACTGTGCAGTAGAGAAACCTGGCAGACACCACATGGACTAAGGATCAAAGGTAACGTGACAGTAGCAGGGACAAATCAACATGGTGTCCCTCCCGATGCGATACTCTGAGAAGGCGTAACACCCTTTCTATAATATTCCTGCTAAACATGCATAACCAGAACCTGATCCTGGGAAAGTGTTAGACACACTCAAATTGAAGGATATTGCACAAAATAACCGTGTTTACTCTTCAATGTGGTCAAGACCAGGAAGGATAAAAACCGAGGAATGTTCCAGATTCAAGGAGACTAGAGACATGACAAGTAAATGGAATATGTCATCTTGGATTAGATTCTGGACCAGGAAAAGGACAGTAGTGGGACAGTTGGTGAAATCTGAGTAAGAACTGTAGATTAGATAAACCTATTTTTTCAATGTTAATTTCCTGATTTTGACAACTGCACTGTGGTTATATAGGAGAATGTTTTTTTTTTTTTCATTTTGCTGAGGAAGACTGACCCTGGGCTAACATCCGTGCCCATCTTCCTCCACTTTATATGGGACGCCGCCACAGCATGGCTTCACAAGTGGTGTGTCAGTCCACGCCCGGGATCCAAACCTGCAAACCCCTTGACGCCAAAGCAGAGCGTGGGAACTTAACGACCACAGCACTGGGCCGGCCCCTAGAATGTTCTTTTTTTAAAGGAACCATACACTGAAGTATTTAGAGATAGAATGAATCTATGCCTCCACTTTATTCTCAAAAGTTTCAGAAAAGCATTCAATCTATCCACACAAGTGTTTGTATATGGACAGAGAAAATGAGAGAGAGAGAATGATAAAGCAAGTTGGGAAAATGTTAACGTTTGGGGAAGCTGGGTGAAGGAAATATGGGAAGTCTTTGTACTACTTTTACAAATTTTGTAAGTCTGAAATTATTCCAAAAATAAGGATTAAAATTTTTTTTAAATTTATGAGAATTATTCGACTATACATTTTTCTCTTACCACTTGTCTCGTTTAATTAATTTATCCTTTAAGACCACTATGGGAGGTAGGTACTGTTATTTTCCCCATTTTACAGATGAGAAAACAGAGGCTCAGCAAGAGTCAGTAACTTGCCCAAGTCACAGGGCTAGGAGATGGCGGAGTTGAGAACTGATTATCTGTGGTTTCACTCCAGCGCGGGAGTGGTTGAAGAACACTTCATAACAAACATTGATTGTCTCTTAGGTGCTAAGTACTGTACACATGATGCTTCATTTAATTCTCGCTGTAACCCTTTGCAGTAGGGGAAGGATGGGAACGTGGCTGCTCAGAGAGGTTAAAGGATGGGCCAACGTCCTACAGCTAAGAGACAGTGGATGTAGGATTTGAACTCGGGTCCCCCTGAGGCCAAAGTGTGTCTCTCCACTATGGCCACGTGCTTCTAGTCTGGGTCCCAGGCTGGGAACGATCCACAAAGAACTGGGATCCTGGCCCACATCAGGCTGGTGCCCCTCTTCTTTGTGAAACAACTATCTATCACTCACAACTACAGGCTCCACCTTCCAAATCTGGGGAGCAGAGTGCTAGCTGTACAGCAGGGTGCACTGCCATTGACAGGGAGCCAATGTCACCATGGCTGAGAAATCGGAGACTCCTCGGGAATATCCAACAGAGAACGCCATCTTCACAGTGATCTGATCCCCGGGACCTTGTGCCTGGCTCCTGACCCACCCTCAGTGGGAGTGGGCCGGGGCGGGGATCCCCTTCTCCGGGGAGCATTTTCACTTGTGGCTGGTGGGACTAGAACTCAGGGACTCATCAAGAGAGTCTGCAAGATCGATCCCCAGCCTGCAGGCCTGCCTCTCTCTCTGAGGGGCGGCTGTGGACAGCTTTTGCTCACAATTTTGGCAAGGCAGCCTGACCATGAGTTAGGTATAAAAATATTCGGGGGAAGACAATGACTCACGATTGGGGAATTCGAGGGGACACACGCGATGTAATGTGGTTTTAGCACAAAATCCAAGGGGCACCATGGTGTGAAAGAACTCCGTCCTCAAAGGAAGAGGCCCCGGGAGGGACTATTAATTCCTGTAAGCAAGCTGTAGATGTCATTTTGATATTTTCTTTGATTAAAAATATTTATGATGTTCATAGATGCGGGTCTTGGAGCACACAAATAAATCAGCTTCCAGAACAGAATCTTAGGCTGTGAGTATTGGCCGGAGCCCGCAGGTCACGGAGGTCAGTGCCCACAGTTTGGCCAGAGAAGCTGAGGCTGAAGAAGCCCCACCAGGCCTGACTCCAGCCCAGGGGTCTTTCTCACTGGGTTCTCTTTGCCTGGCCTCCTCTCTGAGACCTTCCCCAGCTCGCAAAGCCCTGCATTACCCCAGCTGTTTTGCATTAGAATTCCCCTAGGTCAGTGGTTCTTAAACTTGTTTTATTGTATTACCCACAGTAAGAAATACATTTTTTATTGCGACTCAGGACACGCAGACACACACACAGTGGATCAGCAGCAATCAGGGTCCCAGCAGGAAACAATTCTTCCAAATGGTTCAAATAAAGAGACTTTATTGAAGGGATACTTACAGAGGTGTGGGTCAGGTTAAGGAAACAAACAATGGCTGTTGAGGGACCCGGACATTAGCAATAGTGGGCGGCTGTTACCACCCCCAGGGCTGAAGGGACAAGACGAGAAAGAGTGTTACTGGAGCCCGTGAAAGCTGGAGCCATGAAGGAGGGTCCTGGCAGGAGCCGTGGACCTGGGAGGTGCAGCCTTTATTGAAGGCGTGTGCTGAAGCTGAGTTTGTGCTGAAGCCAGGAGAGAGTGGGAAGAAACACCCAACCTCTCTCTCCTCCAGATTTGTGATCTCAGACAGGGCTACCCACTGGCCAAACCCGGTGAGAAAAAAGCCAAGGAGATGCATTTGAAGGAGTCCACCTGCAAGGGCCCAGAGCAGAGCAGGGAAGGGAGAGAAATGGACAGTGACTAGGGCGTGGCCAAATGGATGGGAGGCAGCTCGTGCACACACAGATGCTGTTAACCCATGTGGGACCATCGTGTTAGATAAAGGGGCCCCCCTCTGGGTAGACACAGCCTGGTCAGCACACAGCCTGGCACATAGGAGGGCATCTTTGTGCCCTTTCCTCCTGGGGAAGCAGCTCCATGTCAGAACGTGTGTTTGGTGAATGAAGGCCAACCTGCCAACCATGCCCCATGGCCCTGCACACACATGTGCAAAAGTGAAATAAAACTTCCCCAGACAATACTTACCCTTCCTTGTGTTGCATTGATCTAGCTTATTCCTGTTGCATTTTGTTCCGTCCCATCCCATCCCATCCCATTCTTTCATTAAAAAAGGCTGGCCTTGACCTAACTAATGGCTGGTCGTTGCTGTTTGGAAACATTGCTCCTGAATGTGGGTTGTGGAGCTTCCAGAGCCCAATAACCAGGTGCAGCATGATTTTGGGGGCAGAGGATGGATTCACCTTGGCACCGCTCACCCCCTGGGTCCAGACTTCTCCGGGGGAGCCCAGACTGCCTGCGTGGGTGGGTGAGGCGTGAGGCCTGTGTGGCATTATTGTGGCTCTGATGTTAGAAGAATTTGGATTCAAACCTTGCCTCCATCGTGTGTGACATTGGCTAGGTGACCCAACCTTTTTAACCCTCAGTGTCCTTCTCTGTAAAATGGGCATGATAATTACCCAACTTTTAGATTTATGTGAACGTTAAACTAGATGAGGTCAGTAACACACGTGGAACATGTACGTGCTCAGAAAATACTGCAGCGGTTATTATTATTGGGATTATGGCTCCCAGGACTCTTATTCCTTGTGAAGTCACCTCCTGCCTCTGGGGATGGCAGGCAGAGCCTGTTTCTCAGGCAGATGTTGACAACTTGGGGGTGGTCTGGTCTGGAGAGAGGATTGGCTACTAGCTTCTGCTTGTCCAGACTGTGCAGTAAACAGACCAAGGATCAGCTTCCATGTGCCACAGGGCACTCGGAGGACGGGCGAGGCCCCATATGGTCGCTGCACATGTATGCATAGTGTCCTCCTGTTTACCCGGAATCCAGACGGGAAAGTTCAAACACGCAACATTTTTTTCTGCACTTTCCTTTTGTGAAGGGGAGATACATACAGGCGAAGCAGCTGAGGGCTGGGATTTGTGCAGGAGAGCAATTTCCTGGGCAGGACTTAGAATGAGGACAGACCCCGTCCTTCTGCACTGACAATCCCCATAAAGCCCACTGCCGTCATCCCCTGGCCTCGGTGTAGAGCAGCCTCATCTCTGCACAGCACTGCAGTCTAGAGTCACCAGCTACACCTTTAAGAGAGGACGGTATGTCACCCTTTCCCTAAGCTTTGCCTTAGGGTCCAGTGTGGTTTTTCAGGTCTCACCCTAGAACTCCTCTTCTAGAAAGCCTTCTGTTACCACCCCGGATCTAGGAACCTCCGTGCCCTCTGTGCCCACACTAACCTCCCTCAGAGACAGCCCCTCCCACACTTGCTGGAAACTTCCATTTGCTTACGTGACCCCTGGGTGAGATGGTGGGCTACCTGGGGGCAGGGCCTGTCTGATTCATCTTCGTGATCCCAGTCCCAAGCTAGGAGCTTTGCACATGGCAAGTGCCCAATCCCTGCTTGTGAAATGAATGGAGTGAAAAACATTCAAATAAAGAGCTTTGGGCCTTCACATCATTTTCCCCGTTTGCTGTGAGCTGACTACATTTTGAGAAGCCTACTTAGTTAAATTAAGACCAAATGCAAACCCAGATCAAATCCCTCCCACTCCAACTTGTCATCTTGTGGAAGAAGAACATAGTCAGCAAAACTCTGGAGACGAAGAAAATCAGGGCCCTCTGATTTCACATTTCTTCTTTCTCTTCTTAGCCTCTTAACTGAGGGTTTGTGGATTCTTCCTCTCACCTGGACTCCCAGGCCACTGGGATTCGCCCTCTCACTCCCTTCCCCAATAAAAATAGCTTTGTTCTGATCACCAAAGTAATACATACTTATCATGAAGAATCAGACAATACAGGGGGAAAAAAAGAAGAAAGTAAAAATTACTGGTAAGCCACTCCTGAGAGATAACCCCACCATCAGATTTGAGTATGATCTTCCAGACTTTTCTTAGTGTATGGAAGTACATATACACATTTAAAAATAAATGTTATCACCACTTACATAGTGTGTTGTGACATGTTTTTATTCGTCAACATCACACCATGGCAGGTTTTCTGTCATGTCAATAAATACAGTTTCGAGTCCTGTCATCATCTTAAAGGCTCCTTCATGTTCTATTCATTCCATGGCTTTACCTACAGTCCCTCATGATTGGACATGTAGGTTGTTTCCACACCCTTTGCTATTGAAAACACTTGGTTTGGACACAACTGAGAACATGTGCCCCAAAATCTTGGTGGAGAATGATATTTCGTGTCCTGTGAAAGGCTTGACAATATAATTGACTGTTTATTCCCCCACTAAATAGACTAATTGGTGTGCAGACAGCCTCAGAGTAAGAGGAATGTTTTCTCTTCTGCCAAGATGATAGCCAACCTTATCAGAAGGAAGAAGCAGCTTTTGGAGGGAAGTGGGGTGTTTTTTCAAGTTTGGGAGGGAAATTCCCGCAGCCCTCTCTAGCTGAGTGAGTTCAGGGAGGAGAGTGGTTTTCCCTGTGGCCATCATGCCCGTCTTAGGGGCTGAAGTCTTCCCTTTGCCAGTACACAGATGCGTGTTTTACTCTCTGGCATGACAACCTACCAGGGAAATACAGACAGAAAGCCCCAGAGAGCTCAACAAAACGACATAAACATGCCTATGTCTAGAAGGTGAGAATTAAGACCAAGACCCGAAAATCTCCTATCAACCTCTTTCCTTTTCATGAAAAAGTGTTTTATTCCAACAGCCGGTAATCTAAGGCAAAAGCGTGCACCATGATACAAAGGCACTTAAATTTGTGAGCTGCAAGAAAAATCCTGGTGATGTAACTTGATTGTGTTGACAAATTAACTTAATGAGAATAGTTTCCCACTATGAATTCATTAAGCAAAAATGTGCAAAGTAGGTATTTGCAGCCTGTTAACCCTTAATTGGCTCGACACTGAAAACACTTAATTGTGACGTGTGTCGCCCAAATCCCTAATGTAGTTAATTGCTGTTAGACTGACAAAATTATACATTTTAAATGATGATCTTTAATTAAAAATTATTTAGGATTATCTTTAGCGTATGCTTTAAAATGAGCAGCTTTGGTACACTTGAGGAAATGGTGGCAAAGACAATAATATTGGGAGTGTTGGTTTTGCTTGTACTCAAACTTCTACACACAGGAAATATGGACAAAAAATATAGGCAGTTTTGAAATAAGCTTCAAATACTTCAAAGTGGCATGGTGGAAAGTGCTGGACCAAAAGAGAGGAGAGGCTTTGTCACTGCCTTGCTGTGTGATCTTGGGGAAATCACTTCTCCTCTCTGGGACTCAGGTTCGTGATCAGTAAAATGTGGCGGATTGGGTTAGGTTGGATTTAGAAAAGTCTGGTGCACATATTAAAGAGATGAAAAGATTTTTTTGTGTGTGTGAGGAAGACTGGCCCTGAGCTTACATCGGTGCCCGTCTTCCACTGTTTTGTATATGGGATGCTGCCACAGCGTGGCTTGAAGGATGGTGCGTAGGTCCGTGCCCAGGATCTGAATCTGCAAACCCTGAGCTGCCGAAGCAAGGCAAGTGAACTTAACTGCTACGCCACCGGGTCTGCCCTGAAAAGAAATATTTTAACATATCCATGGGTCAAACAAAAGTCGAGACACAGTTGATAAGTTTCTCACTAAATGGGTCAATGAAGAAATGTACCACAGACTCTAAAATGTGCCATGGAAAATTAAAAAAATAAAAACAACAAAAAAAGATGGGGTTCAATTAGGTTTTCTTTCTGGCTGATGACACATCTGGCTTCAGAACATTCACTGGCACAGACATCTAATTGCCTTCCTCCTTCCTTGGGGGTCCCAGTAGGTGGGTAGGAAACTTTTCATTCTAACCAACAAGCCCCATATTGCAAAGAAAATAGTTTTCCTAAGTTAAAAAAAAAACAATTAAATTCTGGAGTTGTGCTAACCTTCTTTGTGGCTTCTATATCCTGCACAATCCATTTCAGTGTTCAAATACAAATTATAGTAGCATCTTTTGGCTCCCTGGTGATCCTTCATCACGTACACAATTTTAATGATCTATATTCTAAGGTGGTTGAACAGTGGTCTCCCCCAAGAGACTTGGAAGTCTCCAAGGTGTGTGTTCAAAAAACACAGCTGGTGGCAGGCCTTGAAACCTCAGTGGGGTTGAGCGTGGAGCAGGTGGGGGAAGGGAGGAGGCTGACAAGATGACCATGTCTACACAGACTTTTGCTGCCACCTCAGCCACATGGTTGCCCCTGGGGTGACCCACCATAAAGGGAGGGTTGTTGGGAAGAGAGTAAGGATGGACTGGAGTGGGGCTGAAATGACAGAAATATCAATCAAAGGGAAATTGGGTGCTGTTTTCTTTGTTGGAGGCCAGGAGAAAAGAACGCCAGGTCATCTGGGCGAGGCTCTCGTTAGTTCTAGTGTGGCCCCGTGGTAGTCAACTGAACTTCACCCAATAGTTATTGAATGCCTCCTGGGTACCAGGCTCCGTGCTGGGCCCTGTGGGTCCATGCTGGGAGGGAATGGAGCCTCCTACCCCTTCCTCCTCCTTCTTCTACCTCTCCCTCCCAGCCAATGGGCTCAATATTAACAGACCATGGCTGCCCCCTGGCCAGCTCTGGAGTTGTTGCCGGCCTGTAGGCTCATTGACCTCTACTGTTTGGGCTTGGCTCTGCCCCGGATTGCCCTCCTTGTCAACGGGGTGGACTCCACGGCTCTTGAGCTCACTGTGCTTGGACGGGGCTACTTTTCTGGACCTCCTCCTGGCTGGGGCACACACTGTGGCTACTGGTGAGGGGCACCCACCTCCATCACCACAGGGACACCCTTCCCAGTGAGGGAGTGAGACGGCACACCATAAGGCATCACTAGGGGGACACGAAGCACGGTCCCTGACCTCATGAGCTTCCAGGCTGGCGGGGAAAGGCTCACGATACCCATGAACCATAGGGTGCATAGGGCCCATGAGGAGTCACATTGAGGAAAGCCAGAGGGAAGTCTTTTGCAAAAATCAGTACAACCCTCCCTTCCTCCCCCCAAATGAAATTCTATATAACCAGGTAAACAGATAAAAGCTGAAGACAGAGCTTTTCCGGCTGAAGTGAGGGATGGAGTCTCCAGAGAACACTTGAAAAATTATCAGTCACTCAGTGAATACATGCCCCTTTAAAATATGAGAACATTAAAAACTTAAGCTAAAATCTATTGGCCCTCCACACCTAGGCCTCCCTCCCTTGTGCCCTTCGTGGAGGTAACCACAGTTACAATTTGGTGGTTATTCTTCCAGACCCTTATTCCACGCCTATATGCAAATCTTTACCTACCTACATAGCATTGCCTTACATGTGTTTTATATCAAATTACCACACTGTTGACCTGTATACACCTGGTTCATTCCTTTTATCTGCTGTATAGTATTCCACCCCATTTTACACAGCAGTCTCCTATTGATGGGCATTTAGGTTATTTTCTATTTTTCACGGTCAAAAATAAAGCTTGTGCATGTCTTTTTCAGGACAGGTAAGAGAGTTTCCCTACTGAGGAGAATTTTCCTGACAGCTTGGAAATTGTTGTGCTAGGGACTTGCATAGGGGGTGGGGTGGTGGCATGGGGGTGGGAAAGGGGGAGGACAGGATAGGAAGGCTTCATAGAGGAGCTGGGCTTGTACCAGGCTGTGAAAGGTGAACTAAGTCTTCAAATAGATGGAGAAAAGGGAAGGGGGTGTCCAGAGTGGGAGAGGCAGGTGGTGTGGGCAGGGGCGCTGACTCAGAGGGCACAGGAGGTTGGTGTCTGGTGCCAGGGTGGGCTAGTGTGGCTGGAAGGGCATAGCTGTGAAGGGTATGCTTTCTGGGTGGCAAGAGCATCTCACAAGGGTGATCACAGGTGATGCTGGACCCACAACCGGTCCTTTATTAGGCACCTGGGTTCACGTCTGCCTTAAAACACCTGGGAGGGGGTGATCTTGTGCCAACACCCATCTTCTTCCCCCGGGTCCAGTAACCCAGGCCTCTCCTTTCTCCTGCCAGCATGCTACCACTCAGCTGTTGTCCCTGCACAGAAGAAGGGAGGAGCCAGCAGCCAGCATCACTGGCCTCCCCATGGTTGGAGGTCGGGGGGCAAGGCCCATCCAGATGCTCACAGGACCCTTAGGAGGCCAGGAGGGGGTGATCCAGGGTGAGTCCATCTCTTGGGCCCTGGGTGGAGCCTCATTGCTCATCAGGATGCCAATCACAGCCATTCCCTGCTCATCCTTTTGCTGTGAGACTGGCAGGGAAGGCCTTTGGCCCCCAAAACTACTCTGGAGATGTTGGGGGTACTCTTCCAGATTGGCACTGGGAGGGATGGAGAGGAAGAGGGACATGGAAGCCAGAGGAAGGGGGCAGCGTTAGTGAACATCCCTCCTCGTGTGTGGGAATGTCACTCCTAAAGCTGATTCTTGCCCCAGCACATTCACATCAGAAGAGATCCTCCAGCTGTGTCACGGTTTCCCTGTGTGCCTCAGGACTGGCTCCCCACTCTTGACATCTCCCAAAGTGGGCCTAAGAGTCTGTGTCCTGCCTCCTGGTGGGAGGTTCTGAAGACCAACAGGGAGGGGGACGCAGTGTGACAGTGTGCGGGCAGTCTCAACTGTCCTTCCAGCATCTGTCAGCGTCCCTGCCAGCTGCCTCTCTCTCCAGCCCCTCTGCGGTCAGCACATGTTCCAGGCAAGAGGTCCAGTACTCTGGGGGCTTCCAGGAGGGGTGAGGCCTGAGCAGTGGGAATAAGGTCGGGGAGTGGTGGGCAGTGGGGTTGGAAAGGAAGCAGGGGCTACCTTGGGCAGATCCTGAATGCCAGGCTAAGGAATTTCAGCCATTTCCTGTGGGCAATGGGGAGCCACTGCAGGTTTCCAAGTAAAAGCAGCAAAGTGATCTGCTGAGGAAGTGGAGGATGGACTGGGGGCCACAAGCAGAGTCCAGTTGGGAGAGATTGGGCTGTCCAGGTGTGAGGGACAAAGAGCTGAACTATGGGACAGTAGAGCAGGAGGAGGGAGGGAAAAGCTGCAGGAGAAATTCTGGAAAACTCAGTAACTGTTTGCATTGGAAAGCTGAGAGGTGATACACACCCAGTGGGACAACGTGGCCAGCGCCTGCCGGCTGCATTTTCTTTGGGAGAGCCTTCCTAATTACGATGACTTTTGTCAGGTGGAGGAGTAATTAAAAGAGCAGAACTTCTAACCTGTGAGGCCCTTAGCAGTCCCAGGTCAAAAAATAATGGTCTAGCCCTCAGAGACAGCGAACGCCAAGGTAACGGGAGAGGAGTCTCCTCCCTGGGAAGAATGGGCCCCAGCCTCCAGCTACACGTGCCTCTGCCCCCAACTAGCTGTGTGCCCCAGAGCAAGGAGGAAACCTCGCTGAATCTTCATTTTCTTATCTGGAAAATGAGCACAGTCTCTATTTTGTGGAGCGATTAACTGAGCTAATGAGTGCTGTGCATGCAGAACAACCTGGCTGAGGCTTTTCTCGAAGGTTCTTCCTTCTCTCAGTGCCTCTCAAGAGTCTTGTCTATTTGCAGACTACTCTCTGCTCTCAGGATACCCCACATGTCACTTTGTCCTGTCCCATCAGCAGCCCTGAATTCCCATGAGGATCCCACAAGGGCCACTTGAACTTCAGGTGCTCGTGGTTCCCTGGGACTCTCCCAGGTCAGGTGCCCTTCCCGAGGTCACCACATCCTCAGGGGTGTTTGGACTCACTGTCTTGTCCACCTGTGAATTTCTCTCTCCTTTGTCCTGGCCAGTGACATTTAAGGCAGGTATTTTTCTGGAACCTGGGTTGGGGGGGGGGTTGTGTGCTTTTGTCTGTAATAGGCACCAGCAGTTTTGATGGTCCAGTGCTGCCAAGTATTTAAGACAATAGCTTTGCCAAAAGCAGTGACATAAAAGGGACTCACTAACACTCTATCCAATTAGCATATGGCTCTGAATGCAATGCCCTCAAGTGTCCTATGTGCTCTTCTCATATTGGTTGATTCTTCCCGGTGTGAGTGAGGCGGGGGGGTGATGCCAAATGTTCAGCTGAGCATGGAGGGGACGAGCCTTTGGCCTCTGGGATGGAGAGATGTCAGAGTGACGGGAGGTTTGGGGGCATGTGGGGTGCAATGAGGCCAAGTTATTCACTGTCTGATGAAAAGTGCCTTTATGGAAGTGGCCTGTGGCCCAGGGCTGAGACCTGCGAGTTCTTGGAATGTCCCTGATAGAGAAAGGGGAGGATGGGTGGGTATTAGGATTTCTTCCCTTTGCCAAAAATGGAAATAAGGCAGCGCACTGAAGTCTACTCAAAGCTGGTGGGGAATTCCTGGCAGAGAATGGAGCTAGCCCTATGACTTCAGAAGTCCAGGGGATTTTGTTTTTGGGGAAAAGTCTGCCTCCTCAGCATATCCATTCGGATTAGTGTGTCCCTGGATTTACAGGAATGTGGAAGGAAACAGGTGCATGCATTTGAGGCCTAGTCACTTGCCTGTGCATTACGGCTGGGACTCTGTCTTAGGAATGCAGAAAAGGTTAGTAAGCAGGACTTCACATGTGTGGGGCAAAAGGAACACGTGGTCAAGAAGCCCTGCCAAACAAGTCCTAGAATCTAGTATGGCTGAAGGCCACTATAGATGCTGCTTAGTTGTTTTGTTTTGTTTTTGCTGGCTCAGCATCCATTTCAACCTTCATTGGGAAACAATCCATTTGTTTCCCCTGGGAGAAAACTGTCCCTTTCTAGTCTCAAGCCATTAGGTTTCAGTGGATTGACATCACTCCCTGATCCAGCATTAGCACATGAGTCAGGCTGGACCAATCAGAGCATTCCACCCCCTGTTGGCCATGGTGAATGGTTTAGGGATGGGGCAGGGGACCCAAGCCCATCTGATGAGGCTGAATCTGGAGATTTTTTCTTGGTATTATTGGGAATGAGGAACATTTCTTCTATCATCATTTAAGTCTAGAAGTATTAGCATTCATGTGGGGAAGACTGTCTGAAAATAAGGCAATCAGAAAGGAAGGAAGAATTTAGAGAGGAGACAGACAGATTTCTTATAACATTGTTTGAGAATCTGGATTCAGCTATGCCTGATGGCCACTCAAACTATTAGTTATGTGAGCCTACAGATACCTCATCCTCCCTTTTCTGACTTGTGTTTATGTCCCTGTAACCTAAAGAATACTGGCTAACTCAAGGTCTTAGAGATGGATTAATCCAATCACCTCTACTTGAATACCTCTATGGATGGGGATCTCATTCCTTCTGGAGGCAGGAAGACCTAGATTTAAAGTAGCACTCTTTCAGAAGCATGGGTTTGTGTGCATCTCTTCTGGAAGAAATTTATAAATGCTGCCAGCTCATGACTGTCCTTTTTGCTAATTCTTTCTGCCACACTTAAACTCAATTACACTGCAAAATGCTCTGACTAGTACCTGGGAGTACCTGATATGTGACAATGTCCTGAAATTGGAAAGGTAGGCAGCCCCGGGGAACTCAACACCATCCAATCCCCAAACTGGAGCTGTGAGCTCACGACCAACTAAATCAGGCATATGAAGCTATAGCGCCACCAAAACACCTGCCTATTTATTTTGCCATCTCTTTTTTCTTGTCCAACAATGAATTTCTTCCTTCAAAGACAGGAATTGGCTACATCCTGGCCTCCCTTTTCCTTGCCTACTTATTGGTACTTTGCATGTGAAGACATGGGCTCTGAGAGTGTCCGGGGGCTGCTGTTAATGTGGTTGATAGAGTCCTTGCAAAGGGTTTGCATGGAGCCATCTGAGCTCTTCCCTATGAGGGACCAATTTGTTAAAAGAACTTGGGCAAGGATGCAGGTTGCATCCACAGGGCAGGGCAGCATGAACAGAGCAGCCCCATCGGTTCCAGTCCCTACTGATTTCAGTCCAGGTAGACAGTGGGGCAAAGTTGAGTTCCGCAACTCCCCAGCTGAGACCATGGCATTTATTGACTTCCATCGCATAACAGAACTGGAAAGTTCATGGGGAAGACCTGGCTTCATCCAGGGCTTAAACAATGTCACCAGGGCCTCTCTCTCTCTCCCTTGTCTCTACTCTGCTTTCCCCAGTGTGGTCCTCATTCTCAGTTCTCATTGTAAGCCCCAGGCTTCCATCTTCCTGGTGGCCAGCAGTCCCAGACAGAGAGATACTGTCCTCTTTCTCCCTCATCTGTCTTAATCTCTGAAACAGAATCTGATTGGCAGGCTTGGGTCACATGCCCTCCCCAATCAAGTACCAGGGATAGAGCATGGAGTACTCTGATTGGTCAGCCATCCTGGAGGAAGTTGATTGATAGATAGCCCTATCAAAATCAGGTGGAGTCCATGTGGTTAATTTCCAAAAGGAAGGAATGCCAGGCAGACCCAAAAGTAAGTGAGTTCTTCCATAGCCAGCACAGTAGATTTCGTTTCACATGCCAGCTCCCTAGGAGCGTGGTTGGTTGTCCACAGTTAGTGGATTAGAAGGCTGCAATTGACTAGCAGGGTCTGCCACGGGTGCTCTGATTTTTGCTGTGCCTAAGCTTTTAGGGCATGAGAGGCTGACAGTTCATGCCAACTTAGTTTGGAGAAAGTCCTATTTGCACATCAGAGGAGCTGATCCAGAAATCCCAGGGCACTTCATTAACTTGCTCCCAGCCTCTCTCCCCCATCCCATTTCCCTGCTTCATAGGAGTGTTTCCTCCCCGTTAAGGGCCTCTGCTTGGGCTGGAGGAGGAAGCCCAAGACACTCTAGCTGCAGACCCTCCTCTTCCCATAGTGCCTTGCCCAGGTCCTCAAATATTCCCCCTCTTGGGAGGAGGGGCTGTCCTGGGGCCAGATGCTTTCTTCTTGCCTTTCATCCTGGATGGAGAGAAAAAAAGCAAGAGAAGAGAAGAGAGCTCTGAAGCAATTTGGAAGGTTCACTCTGAGCTGATTGTTCTCTCCCCAGTCCACAGCATCCTGGCTGCGGAAGGAAAAGGGAAGTGACCTGAACCTTGGGTTTGAGAGGCAGCTCTAACCTGATGAGTGGGAGCCCTTGGCACCTCCTCTGGGTTCAGGTTCCCCATCCCTAAAACAAGGGGTCGGTACTTTACAGCCTTCTCCAGCCCAGGCTTTCTGGGGCTTGAAGACAATGCTAGAGTTAAGAATGAAATCCAGTAATAGCTCTTGTTTCTTTCTCATAAGGGCTTCTCACACAGTGCGGGGAAAGTGGTACCTTCCAGTCACACACACATATACGCAGTCCCACAAATCGTCCAGACACGTTTGAACTCTATTTGCTTTACTCTTACAGGGTGATGGTTTGACTGACTTCCAGTCCCTTTTCAGTGACCATGAAACTTTGCTCAAGTACCAACTCTGCCTTTTTGTTTTTCTTTTTTGCTGTGTGACCTTGGGCAAATCACTTTGCTTCTCTGAACCTTCTATTCTTCCTCCATAAAATGGGGATGAGGATATCCACCTTACTGGGCTGTTGAGATGTTCAAATATGATAAGGGCTTTGGAAATCGTAAAGAATGGTGCAGGAGACAGGGATGAGCTGTTACTAAACTCTCCCTCAAAACCGGCCTGAGAATGGGCCAGAAATTCCTTTAGGCCTATTTGTACTGCGCCTTGCACGTAGCTGACACGCGGCAAATATTTGTCGAATGGTTGGAATCCCAGGGGCTGTTTGAGTTGTAGTGTAACTAGACACGGCGCTTGGGCTGTGCTACTTTACGTCCCAGCTGCAGGTCTCTGGTGGGGCAGCCGGAACAGCAGGTCCGGGGCCAGGACCAGGGCTGTCTGGTACCTGTGTGGTGCTGAGGCCACTTCCTCGCCTGGGATGGGGCATCTGTCAGCCAAGGTGGGGGATAGATTCCTAACAGCAAGCGGGGGTGGGAGTGGGGGGGCTTGTGTTTTTATGCTCATGTTGTAGCTGTTTTTCTTCTTTCCTTTTGGGAATAAATTACCACGGGTTTATAGCTCTTACAGGAGTTTCTGGAAACTCTGACTGGATGAATCCCAAAAACGGAATTCTTTTTCGAGTTCCCAACTCCTCCAGACCCTCATTAGAAGGGAAATGGGGTCGGCCTCCTTGCGTCTGACAGGCACCGATCACCCTCCAAATGGGGTCACCTCTCCTTGATCTTGGAAGATTTTTTTTCCCCCAACGAACTCCAAGAACATGGCCAAGTCACACAGATGCATAGCCACCCCCTGAGGGTGGAGAGGTGGCTTTGGAAGCCATGTCACCTCCTTGATCAAGTGCTCATCCCACTCAGGACAGAGCTTGGGGCGGGCGGAGCTGACCTGCTGCCCAGTCGCATTGCCCGGCCCGTGTTTCTTGCTCCTAAGAAATACCCGTCGACAGCCATCGAATGCTTTTACACCCATGCAGGTGCATTTGGCTTAATAAGCATCAGCGATGCTATATTGTCAATTAAATTAAACAACTGCTTCCATCCCCCATCTTAGAAAAATGCTCTGTGCAGCCAGACATCTGTAGCCTGGATATGTCATCTCCCTCTGTGTTGTTTTGCTCCAGACAAAATGGTGGAAAAGCTGAAATTTATGCCTTTGGAATCTGAGGCATTAACCGTTGTAAATCAGCCTTTGGTGCCCAAAGGTAACAATTACCGCTCTCATTAATAGATTTCCCCAGCCTCACTCATAAAACAGCTCTGGAAATGTCTCCAGGGACAGGGTGGGGGAAGTGTGCCGGGGGATCATTAACAGTCAAGTACCCTGGGCGAAGAGGGAGGCCGTGTCCCTCTCCCCAGGGCCCACCCAGCGGACGTGAGAGAAAGCACACAAGCACACGGGGGCCCCCAGATGGGCCAGGGTGCTGTTTGCACGAGGTGGGTGTGCGGGCCTAGCAGGAGTCCCACATCTGTGCAGATCCCTCCCAGGCAGGGGTTCAGCATCTGGGTCTTGAAGAGGAAAGGACTGGGGGTCGGGAGAGGGGGAGGAAGGCTTGCATTTCCATCATGACAGGTCATTTTCTTCTCTTGGGACAACCAGGGCTGGAAGGGGTCATGGGGTCCACTCCTTTAGTAACCACATGAGGACAGCAGGGGCCCAGAGACTTGCCCAGGGTCACCCGGCAAGACAGTGGCTGAGCTGGGTGCCATGACAATGAAGGAAGATGTAGAGGGCCGTCCAGGGTGTTGAATGTGTTTTTCAAATAGCTTAGGACCCTTTTTGTCTCTCTTTGGTTGGAACATAAACTGGATTTGAACCCAGGCAGCTTTCTTCTGTTCTGGAGGTGGAACAGGGGTAACAATTCTGAGGTCACCCCTGTGGCCACTGGAAATGGTAGGTCAAGGGGCTGTGCTCTGCTAGGAGGGAGGGGCTGCTCCCCGTCCCGGCATCTGTTTGGACCTGGGTCTGGTTGTGAAAGCTGGACTGTGGGGCAAAAAGAGCAGATGGTTCTTTCTGCTGCGTGATGATACCCCACCCTAGTTCTATTTTATTTCTATTTTCAGGCGGGATTCTTGTCTCTCTCTTCTGGGGTACTAGTTTGTTGAAAGAATCCGCATGGGGCTGGAATACCACAGGTCCTGCGTAAGAAGCTCAACTACATCGCTAGCTAGTGAATGAGCCGTGAGGCCCTGTGAGTCGCAGAACCTGTCTGCTCCTTGTCTGCGATGGGCACCCGGTTTCTGCCTGAGTCGTTTCTGTGGGGGGCGCCTAGCTGTGTGCTGTGCGTGACGAGCAGAGTGTTTGGTCCGTTGTAGGTGCTCACAAAGTGTTTTTTGAGTGAATGGAAAAGCAAAGCTATCTATTGTAGCACAGGAGGAGGATATGCTGCCCTCCTGGGTCGGTTTAATTTTCCCCTGCAATTTATTCAGATGTAAGCAACCAAAGGCTTCCTGATCTCTGGAAACCCCTTCTGGCTCTTGGGCAAAGCTTGGCTCAGAGAGGCTGTCATGCTGCTTGGGGCACACAGCACAGTGACTAGCAGGCAGGCGACTTCCCAGGCCCCATGCCTCCTGGCTCTGAACATCATTTCCAGCTCGTAGCAAATTCACCAGGCTGACTGACAGGGGCACCTATCCCTGGTTTGTTTGTTTTAATTGTGGTAAAATACATACAACATAAAATTGAACCATTTTTAAGTGTCCAGCTCTGTGGCATTAAGTACATTCACACTGTGGTGCAACATCAGCACCACCCGACTCCTGACCTTTTTCATCATTCCTGTACCCAATGAGCAATAACACCCCATCTTCTTCCCCCTGGCCTTGGTAACCTCTCACTTCCTGTTTCTATAGATTTGACTACTCTAGGTGCCTAAGATATGTGAAGTTATACAATGTTTGTCCTTTTGTGTCTGGTTTATTACCTTAGCGTGATGTCTCGAAGGTTCATCCGTGTTACAGCACGTGCCAGAATTTCAAATGTTTTTAAGGCTGAATAATATTCCATTGTATGGATATACCACATTCTATTTATCTATTCATCTGTCAATGGACATTTGGGTTGTTTCCTTTTGGCTGTTGTGCATAATACTGCTATGAACGTGGGTGTACAAATGTCTGTTTGAGTCCCTGCTTTCAATTTTTTCGGGTGTATACCCAGAAGTGGAATTGCTGGATCTATGGTAATTTTATGTTTAATTTTTTGAGGAACCACCTTACTAGCCCTTTTTTTAACTTTCCCAGTGGAAGAGCAGTGCTGCAGGGGGTGTGTCTGATGAGACCACCCACCACTTTGCTGGGCCTTTCCAAAGTTAGGGCTGGGGGCTGCAGCTGGACAGGGGGGACCCCTGGAGCTGGCACGGGGGCCCCTCGGCAATTCAGCACCCCCCCCCACCACAGTTTTACACTAAGGCCCAGGAAAGGAAACACTAGCTCTGTCCACCATGGATGGAAAGAGATTGTTTCTGTTCTTATGATTAAAAAACAACCAAATCCCCCACCCCATGCTCTTATACACAAACTCCAAATCTGGTTCAGAGAGGTGACTTAAGAGGTTCTAAGGCCATGATTAAACACATGGGCTTTGGTGCCAGTTCAAATTCTGGTTTAGTCCCTTACTAGTTAGGGACCTTGGACAAATTATTGAGCCTGTAAGCCTCAGTGTTCACATCTATAAAATGGGGGTTACAGGTTGTTGTGACCCCGGAGAGACATTGTATGTAAAAAACTGTGTCCTGGGCCACAGGGAGCTCTGTCCAAGGACTGGGATTTTGTTTCTAGAGGCCAGTGACCACACTGTGAGTGAAGGTAGTAGAAGATGTTCCCGACTGGCAATTTGGCTCTGCCCAGCCTGCCTGCTCTGGATGTGGAGGGTCGTGCATGGCAGGTGCTCAGGCCCCACCTCGAGCCCCGGGTGTTACATATCCACCGCCTGGCCTTCCAGGTCTCAAGGCTGGTGCTGCCCATGGGGAATGCTCGCAGTGGAAAATGGCCCACAGTGGGGGGATTTATCATCTCTGATCTCCGGTGCTTCACGGGTCGTGTGACATGGCTAATCCTTAATTACATCTAATGTTAAAGGTTAGTCCACCTCTGGGATGTTTCCCAGCTTGAAGGTGCCTATGGAAAATTAGTTCATTCGTAAAACAAAGTGTCAGGTTACAGACCCAAACCCTGGCGGAGATGGGGTTGGTGGGGGCTGCTGAGAAACATCTCCAAGCTTGCCTCCTGACTCATGCGATGACCTCTAACAGGGTGTCAGATGAATGTTTCCCTTCCAGAAAGATAGTATCGTGCCCAGAGGAAGGGCGAGTTAAAAGGGCTTCAGAAGCATGGGACAGTCTCTCAGATGGACAGAGGTCAGTGTGGGGAGGGAGAGGCCCGGGAAATTACATGGTGGTGGCTCAGCTTCCCTGTCGCTCCACAACTGTCCCTCACCCCCACCACCGCTGGGCTTTGTATTGTCGCTGGAGACATTGCTGAATTGCTGAGAGGTGCTGGGGCCCCTGAGTCCAGCCTGGGCGTTGCCTCAGTGGGCCCCGGAGTCATCACAGCCAGGCACCCGCACTCCAGGGCAGCTTTGCCCAGGCCAAGTCCTGCCCGCTCTGCGAATGTGTTCTCGTCAGTCCCTAATTTGTTAGTCCTTCCACAAATGTTTACTGGGCACTCACTGTGCCAGGTACTGTTCCGGGATCTGGGATATAGTGCAGTGACCCAAACAGACAAATCAAAGATGCCTACCCTCCCACAGCTTACACTCTGTGGTGGGAGGTACAGACAGAAAATGAGCGAAATATGTTAGTAAAACGATAGTTTTATCAGATGGGGACAAGTGCCATGGAGAGGAAGAAAGCAGGGGAGGGAGAGAGGAAGGGCTGCCCTGGGTGTGGGTTGCAAGTTTAGATAGGGGAGTCAGAGAAGGCCTTACTGGAAGTTGAGAGTGGAGCAAAGAGCAGAAGGAGGTGAGGGAATGAGCCATGAAGAGATCTGGAAGGACAGGCGCTCAGGGAAGGGTGAACAGCAGGTGCCAAGGCCCAGGGGCAGTAGGATGCCGGGTGTGTTTGAAGAGAAGCAAGGAGGCCGTGTGGCTGGAGCAGAGAGAGCGGAGGATGAGGTCAGGGCAAGCACAGGCCACATGAGGGTTTCTGTGCCTCCAGCCCAGTGCCCAGCGTTTCCTGGCCTTGACCAAGGGTGTGGTGCGTCTGTGTGGTTTTAGAATGGGGATCAGCAAACTACAGCCCTGTGGCCAAATCCTTCTGGCTGCCTGTTTTTGTAAATAAAGTTAGATTGGAACACAGCCACACCCATTCATTTACATATCGTCCATGGCTGCTTTCAAGTGACAAGGCCAGAGTTGGGTACTTGTGAGAGTGACTGGATGAGCTGCAAAGCCTACAATATTCACTGTCTGGCCCCTTATAGAAAAAGCTTGTTGACTCATGTTTTAGGTCGTGGGCTTTAGAGTTAGACCATATCGCTTCAAACCTCTGCTCATTCATTATCCAAGTGACCCTGGGCAAGTTACTTAACTTCTCTGAGCTTTATCTTCCCATCCATAAAATGCTGACAATATAGATCTTATCAGGTTTTGTGAGATTAAACAACTAATATGCAAGACACACAGCACCTGATAGGTCCAAATATTTTTATTTTTATTGTTTTTGCTGAGGAAGTTTGCCCTCAGCTAACATCTGTTGCCAATCTTCCTCTATTTTGTATGTGAGTCACCGTCACAGCATGGCCACGATGAGTGGTGTAGGTCCACGCCCGGGAACCAAACCTGGGTTGCCAAAGTGGAGCATGCCAAACTAAACCACTAGGCCACTGGGACTGGCCCCCAAATATGTTTGTTAGGAGGCACTAGTGGGTGCACAGTCTTGGACTCACATGGACAGGATCACATGGACAAAAGGCTTCAATGGTTTTAGTCTCAGTTTCCCTGTCTATTAAGTGGGGATAATTATTTATGAAACTAAAAAGAGAGAAAGTGCACAGCTTGTAGGAAGCACACGTGAAATGGAAGCCGCTGCTTTGTTATCATCCACCTTACCCTCCTTCATCTCCTGGGTGCCGAGGTGTCTGCACATTCTCCAGGATCTCGGAGAAAAATCCAACATCTGTCTCAACATCCACGTGCCACTGCCATGCCGCTGGCTCCCAGCACATTCTCCAGCAGACAGTGCCTGGAAGTGGGTGGGTATGAAAGGGCCTCCCTTTCCCCAGCTTGACACCTGGCCTTAACACTGTTACCTGAAAGGCCGCCAGCCTTTTGAGCACATTTGAATTTGCAAATAATCTCTTGTTTACTTTCAGAGTATCCACAAACGTGAAGCTTGTCATGGGTTTTATTATGCTGTAATAAGCAGTGTTGGGAAAGGTCTATCTTTGCAAAGCCCAATTAGTGTATTTATTTATTAGGCTCTTTTATCATCGGGTAAGAGTAATAAGAGGATCATTATAGGATTTTGCCCGCTGGACTCGGTTTGAGCATTTGCCGATTTGGGGGGAAGGGAGGCGGCGAACAGCAAGAGTTTCGGTGAGGGATGGAGGTCTGGGCTTGGAAAACGTTCACTTTGTTGGAGGCCTTCGTCATGCCGCTTGACTGTGATGACAATCCGCTTGAGTTACATCGCATTAAAAAAAAAAGTGGCGAGAGTCCAGTGGTTGAAACGCAGACACCCACGTGTATTTATGTTTGCAACGCTTGGGCCATGTGTGCGGCGATACAGCGAACTAGAAAGTTGTGGAACTGAAAATAACATATGTCTGTCTCAAGTGCCAGAGGAAATTGTAGCACTGGAGAGGAGAGGAAGGGTACAGATTTAGAGAGGAGGGGAGAAATATGCTCCTTGTTCAACCGTGGTGTTTACACACAAGCCCTCATTTCTCTCACACGTAATGAACAGCCTCAAAACCGACAAGAAAACAAATGCAAAATGGGGCGAGTTGATTGCTTCTTTCCGAGTTGGTTGGCTTAATCGACTTCTGGATGGGAAACCAAGTTCTGGCAGTTTGAACTTTGACCCCCACCTCCCACCCCTTTTCTGCCGTTTTCTGAGTTCCTTGAGATCTTGTCCACGAGAACAAAGCTGTGGATGTGGCTGAAACAAGTCGAGGTGGAGATGGTAAGACAGGGACGCCCCATTCACCACAAAACCTCCTTGACTTAAATGTGATTACAGTAAAAATCTCCAAACCAATTACTTTCGGTCTCTTGAGAGTCAGAGGATCATCGTGGGTTTTTCTGGACTCAGGGACCCCTAAGATCACATCTCTCTTCTGGGTGGGGTGCTATTTTTAAAGCTTCGTTACCGCCCTCCACCTCTAATTCCATGTGTCTATACATATAAATAGAAGTAACTCAATCAAAAAAGAAATAATAGGTTGAATTCACATCTTTTTTTTTTAATCTTCACGAAAGCAAGTAGCTGGTTTGACTTCATTTCCCACACTTCACTTTGCCGTTCTGACGTCATCAGACACAGCCTAAGACTTAGCACACATTTGGTCTTTGCAAGCAAAACTCAGTAGAAACACTCAGATGAACTCTGACACCTCCCGGGATTCTGTGATTCATCTCTCTGAGGGAACCCTTAACAACCCGAACCCCGATCCAGATCCCAGAACCAGCCGGAAGCCTCCCACCACAGCCCTTGGCTTGAAATGAGATTACCAAGATTTTAACCTACATATTGGCCAAGCTACTTCCGCCTAACTCCCCTGCCTCAGTTTTTGCATCTGCAGAATGGACTAATACTTCCCCCACCTACCTGGGCCAGGAGAGAATGGGAGGAGTTGGGGAAACACCCAGGGCGCAGCTCGGAGGAGCTGGTGAATAGATGGCCTCTCAGCTCTATGTTTTCTGCCTCTCTCTCACCTCACAGGCAAAGTGTGATCAACACCTGGTTTTCATATTCTAATCTCCCTTCTGTTCAGGAGTGGGTTCAATTTGTCAGGCATGCTGGGCCTGAGAACTTGAGGCTGGGTGCGGACCTACCACAGCCTGAGCACCTCTCAGGGGCCAGCACATAGCACCGGGTGCTTCACCTTGGTTTGCTTGGGTACTCCTCACAGGAACCTGCGAGAGAGGCATTGCTGGTCCCATTTCACAGAGTGGGAGACCGACAAGCAGCTGCATCGCTTGAAACTTACCTATAACACCCCCAGTAGTTTAAAAAATATTTTACAACCAACCAAAGAAAAATGATGCAGCTGTCTGTGGAGAAGGATGGGCAGGTATGCAGAGCACAGCATTGGAAGACTGGAATCTTGGTAGGGAAGCACCGGATCCTTCTACATCCTGTGTAGTGGGTTGAATAGTATCCCCCTAAAATTTGTGTCTGCCCAGAATGGGACCTTCTTTGGAAATAGGGTCTTCACAGATGTAATTAGTTAAGGATCTTGAGAGGGTTTAGTAGGAGCTGTAAATCCAATGACTGGTGTCCTTATAAGAAGAGGAGAGGAACAGAGACCCAGAGGGGAGAAAGCCATGTGAGGACAGGCAGAGCTTTGAGCAATGCAGCTAAAGCCAAAGAACGCCAGGAGCCACCAGAAGCTGGAAGAAGCAAAGAAGGATTCTCCCTGGAGCCTTTGGAGGGAGTGTGACCCTGCTGACACTTTGATTTTGGACTTCTGATTTCCAGAACAGTAAGAGAATAATTTCCGTTGTTTTAAGCCACCGAGTTTGTGGCAATTGGTTATCGCAGCCCTAGCAAACTAATACATCCTGCAGTCCTTCTGGTTGGCTGTTTATATTTGGTCACCAGAAATAAAGGCAGGCAGGAGCTAGTGTTAAACATGATAAGAAAGCGTTGATCTGTAAAGGGAAACATTAAATCTCTTTAGTAAAGAAAACAAAAGGCAGAAATTCCCTTGTTCTCTCCCTGGAGCATGCCTTAGAGATGGGATCCACGAGTCTGCAGAGGGATCTGGCAGCATGAGGTGTGGGATGGGGGAATGATGTAAGATGATATGATTTATTGCTTTGTTATGCAATATTTTCAGCTGTGGATCTTGCTTTCAAGTTTAAACTGTTGCCGAAATAACAGGCGGGCCGAGGGGATTTGAACACACAGAGAATGTCTCTGGTGAAGGCAGATGGAGCATGGCTGACGTTTCTATTGGGAAGGCGGGAGGTAAGCGATTTGAAGACTTGATTATGGAAAACCTGGACAGGTGACCAGATGACATCACCAATAACTCAGTGACATATGGTATGGGGAATATTGATGCAGGCTGGGTAAGCCGTGTCCCCAAGGCACTGACATGAAAAGTCCCTCAAACTGGGACAGCAATTGGGGGGGGGGTCTCTAACCCCAACAGGTGAGTGGGCGATGGGGTAATTAGCATTGCCGTGGTAACTGAGAGCCCCGGGAAGGGTCAATGCCAAATGCGAGGCCAGATTTTGAAGAGGACAAATGATATAATAGGCGAAGGAGGACCAGCCAAGAGCAAATTACAGCAGTTCAGCTGGGAGATGACTAAAGCGAAAACTGGAATCTTGGCAACAGTCATGCTTAAGTATCTAGCCATCCATGTGTGAGTGTGTGCATGCATGCCTGTTGTATTTTTTAAAAGAGATTAAAATCTAATAATTACAGGGCTTTATTAAAGCCTCCGGAGGAGTCAGAAATGATAATCTTCTCCAAAAGGACACCCAAATTTCTAACCTGGGGCTGAGGGTGTGGCTGGGATGACTTAACCTCAGGAAACCGGCAATCTGTCATTAGGGGAGGGTGAAGACAGACCTGCTGGTGGGGGAGGTAGTTCAGGAGGGGGTGAGAGAGGGGTCCCCGGAGTGAAGGGCTCCTTGACTCGTCTCTGCCCAGCAGAAGAAAGACCTCGTGCATATGTCCATCTCTGTGCTGTCCATCCTCTCTGTCCAGGGAGCTGGTCTTTCCCTCAGACTCTCAACCTGTGCCCAAATCACAGAGGTCGATGGTTATTCAAATTGATGGAAACGAAGGTGTGATTCATGATGAAATAACAGCTCCCCCACGTTGAAGGAGACAATATGGGGCAGTGACTCAGGTCTGCGCTCTGGAGTCTGAAGCTCGAGTTCAAATCCCGCCTCTAGCTGGATGACTGAGATTACGAGATGAGCACATTGTGTGAGGTTATCGCATTGTTTCCTCTTGTCTGTCAGAGGTGTGGGTTCTGGAACCACTCAGGGCAGGAGCTGGATGAAAAGATATGTGCGAGAGAGAGAGTGCCTGGCACAGAGGAAGCCCCGACGAAACGTGAGCTGTTGTTTCAGGTGCTTGCTGTGTGTTGAACTACATCATCCCATTGAATGTGCACTACTCCCGGGCCTGGGCGGGGAGGAGCTCTTCCCTGATTCATTCGTGAGGAACCGCCGGCTTGGAGGACTTGAGGAGTCTGCCCGAGCTTCCCCACCTGGTGAGCGCAGGGTCAGAATTTGAACTCAGGACCGTGAGCCTCCAACTCTTCTGCCCTGGATCCGGGTGCGAGATTACTGTGGCTAAGACCAAACTGAAGGGACAAGCGGCAATGCGCACCCCCATCCCTCTCATGAGTCAGTGGCCCTCCCAAAGGCACCACGGAAGGGCCACACACCCAGGCGGGCAGACTTACTCCGTCCTGCTGCCCCTGTGGCCCCGGCGCCTCCACATCGTCTGTCTCCTTGTCTCAGTCTTTAATCTTAATCACCATGTGGATGTTAGTGACCTACAGTGGCAGGTATCTCTAACACACACACACACACACACTCACACACACACACACTCACACACACACACACACTCACACACTCTAAACGCCCCTCAGATGCCTGCCCCACGGCTCCTTGCTTTGACAAGCGGCAATGAGCAGAGTTTTATCGGATTCCCTGGAGGTGCACATGTCCTAGATTGTGAGGGATGGAAGGTGGCTTGTCAGGGCTGTCAAGTGACAAACTTCCCAGATCCAGAGCCCTGCTTCTTGGTGGGAAGGAAGCCATCTGAAGACAACTGAGGGTCCCCTCCTTTCTCCTTCCTCGGTGGTCCGTCCTGTAGCATTCCCAGGCCCATAGCCTCTCTCTGCTCTGCTGTTTTCTGCCTGGGGATGGGGGGTCAGGCAGCTGCCTGGGGCGGGTGTATCATTCCAGAACTCCTCTGGTTGCCTGCGCAGCCCTCTTTCTGTGGCATCCTCATTACTGTCTATATTCCATCGTGAGGCTACTACCCAGTGTATGTATCGTTCTACTGCTGATGTAAATTTAGATGGTTTCCAGTGGGGGGGTACTAGAAATAATGCTGCAGTGAGCGTTCTTGTACTTTGCAGCATGTATGTACACATCTTTGTTGAGTATATACCTGAGAGTAGAATTGCTTGGTTGTAAGGTTATGTGTATGTTCAACTTTTAAAACTTCTGCCAATTTTTCCCCAATGTACTTGTACCAATCTCTATTTCCATTGGCAATGTAGGAGTGAGAGTTCCAGTTGCTCTACATCCTTGTCAAGACTTGGTATTATCTTTTTTTTTTTTTTAACTGTTATGGTGGGTGTGTAGTGGTATATCATTGTGATTTTAACATACATTTTTAGTTATCTATGTTGAACACTTTTTCTTATGGATATTGGCCATTTGGACATCTTTTTTGTGAAGTACTTAAGTCTTTTGCCCTTTTTCTATTGAGTTGCTGATACTTTTCTTATTGAGTTATGGGAGCTCTTTATATATTCAGGATCTGTCTCTTAGGCTTGCCTTTCTTCATGTTGCCTTTGTTGAACAGAGATTCTTAATTTTTTTTGAGTAAGTCAATTACATTTTAATAGATGCTAAAAGACTGCCAATCATAGGAATTATTTCCTTTTGAATATTATTTCCCATATCATTTTTTTAATTTTAATTTTTTAACTGTGGAGGAATTCCTAATTTTAATGAAGTCTAATTTATCAATCTTTTCTTTTATGATTATTGCTTTTTATATATTGTTTTAAGAAATTTTTGCCTATGCTAAGGCTATGAGGATATCCTCTTACATTATCTTCTAGAAGCTCATTGTTTAACTTGCACATTTAGGTCTATATTCCATCTGGGATTGACTTTTATGTATGGTGTGAGGTTGGGATCACCATTAGCTTTTTCTCCATGTAGACATCCAGTCTGGCCCTGCAGTATGCGTGGACCATCTTTCCTCCATGCATTGCAGATGCATCTTTATTGTAAACTGGGTAACCATATATGTTAGCATCTGTTTCTGAACTCTGTTCTATTGGCTCAGTGAATATTTCAGGGATGGACAGTGGATGGTCTGGGCCTCACCATGTTCCGAGGAAGATGGAGGTGCTGGGCTCTTGCTTTCTGAGGAGATCCTGTGCTTCCTCTGCTGAATCACTTGGTCTATCTCTGCCCTTTAGACACATAGACACAACTAATTAGCTGGTAAAATTATCAAAATAGCAAAGGCTTACATAACATTTACCATGTGGCAAGTCCTGTTCTAAATATGCTTTAACTCATTTAATTTTTACACAAACCCATGATGTAGTTACTGTTATTATCCCCATTTTCCTGCTGAGAAAACCGGGGCATCTGAAACCACACAAGTGGTATGTGCCAGAGCTGGAACTTGAACCCAGGGATTCAGCCTTGGAGTCCATGTCCCTAGGCACGACACTAGGCTTTCTTTCAGCCAATGGCAGGAAGTTAAATGGTGGAGGACAAAGTCACCCTGGCCTGGGAGTAAAGACACCTGAGTTCTTAGCTTGGTTTCTACACCTACTGGGTGGGAGATTTTGGACACATTGATTAATTTCTCTGAACCAGTTTCCTCAACTGGAAAGTGAGAGAGTAAAATGATATTTTCAGCTCTGACATTTTACAATATTATCTATTGGGAAGATTCCCAAAAAGACTGTGGATTTTTTGGAGAGAAGAAAATCGTGCAATAGAGACTAGTGTTGAGGCATAGATGGAGAAGAGCTCAGAGAGAGTGGTGGGAGCCGAGCTGAGGAGGTAAGGAGGTGGGGGGAGTGGGAGAGTGACAGGAAAGAATGGGCCCAGCACTCTAACCTCATCTCTTCCCATCTGCTTATCCCCTTCCTGGACCCTCAGATCCAGCCTATCAGGTTACATGCTGGAGGAGGGAGTGGTTCTTAGGTACTAAGTTTTCTAATGACCCCCCTTCTGGAAATTAGTTTGAGAGTGTTCCTCTTTATTCCCAGGGCCGTGGTTCCTGTGTGAGCCTCCTGGGAGGCAGCTTCTCCGCCCAGAGCTGGCTAATTGTTCACCCACCGTGTCCATTAACTGGAGAAAATCACACCAGGCTCTTCCACAGGGACACCGAGGGTCCATGGGGGGCAGTTGTGTGACCTTGGAGGCCCTCACAGCCTGAGGCTGGGAGCCTGGGAACAGCCTTTTATCATTAACTCCTGGACAGGGACATTGGTGGTGGTGGGAGAACAGTTAAAAAATAACAGAAATGTCACATAAGTAATATATGTTATTTTTAGAAAGTTCAGATACAGAAAAAGAAGGAAACAAAGTCACCTATAATCCCTTAATCCAGAGATGATCACCATTAACATTTTTTGAGTGATTCTCTTTAGAGGCTTTTTGGATCTTTTCGTTTCTTTCTGTCTTTGTAGATCTCTCTCCCTCTGTCCTGTATGTATGATATGTATACATATACATATACAACGCGTATACATACACAAACGCACATATATATTTACCTTTTTTATAAAAATAGAGTCTACTTTTCTGGAGCCAGATTTTTAACTTTGGCAATATATCACAAGCATTTCCCACATCACTCAATGTATTTTATTACCTTTAATAGCTGCAGGACAGCCCACAGGAGATAGTTTCCCATTACACAACATGAACATCCTTATTCATGCATTTTTTAAACACATTTATGATTATTTCCTTAGGAAATTTTTGAAAATGTCAGAATGAATATGTCCCAGTGATTTTTGAAAGATAATAAAGTCCTTAATACTGTCTTCATCATTATCAATAGACATTTGTATACAGTTATATGCCGCATAACTATGTTTCCGTTAACAACGGACTGAGTGTACGATGGTGGCGCCATAAGATTAGTACCATGTAGCTTAGGCGTGTAGTAGGCTGTGCCATCTAGGTTTGTGTAAGTACACTCTATGTTGTTCACACAAAGAGGAAATCGCCTAAGGATGCATTTCTCAGAACGTATTCCTGTCAAGTGACATATGACTGTAGTACCAATAACATTAATAACTACTTTTTAATTGAATGCCTTATATATTACCAACTCTCTATATTTTATCTCATTTCATTTTCCAGAGAGGTGTATAGCTATTAGGTTCATGTATTCCCATTTCACAGCTGTGAAACCTGAGATCTTAGGAGGTTAAATGACTTCCCCAGGTCACTCAACTGAGAAGAGCAGGGACATGAAGCAGGTCTGGGTTGTTCAGGTGCGTGGGGCCTGCCGGGAATGAGGCCCCAGCTTTCAAATGCTGTGGACAGGAGCGTGGTGCCTACAGATGGACTGGAGATTGGCATCTGCCGTGGGAGAAGCCCGCATTACATGTGCTGGGGCTCTGTGGGGACAGGGAGACACGGAAGAGCTGAGAGAGCACGCCGGGCTGGGGGCACAGCTCAGTGAAGGAGTGAAGTCCAGGAAACCCGACACTCCTCCCTCCGACTCATGACTCACGTCCCCGTCCCCTGTGCTGAGATCGGCTTACAGCAGACCTGTTCCAGCACCTTCTCCAGACACTGACAGCGAATGTGCAGTGTCACAGGCAACAGGGGTAATAATGGAAGTTTAATTTTCTGTCAAGCAGTCTTAAATATATTGAAATCATTTCATTGATAGAAATGTTTTCTGATTCCTTTCTCCTCAATATGATAATAGGCTTTTGCCTGATTAAAAGAAAGATATCTATTCAATTGTGAAAAGTAAAATTTTACCCAATCCAGACAAGCATAAAGACAAAAGCAAGAGCAGGCAGAACCTCCCCACCCCGAGATAACTACTCTTTGCATCCCAGCTTCCAGACTCTCTCAGCCCACAGACTCATGGAGGATTTTCCATTACAGTTTTATGTAAACGGGATCGGGCCAGACAGGCTCTTCTATTGCACGTTTTCCCACTCAACAATCTGTCTTGGACGCTTTCCCCGTCGTTACGTATGGATTTCCATCATTATTTTTATTTATTTTTGTAGAGTCTGACTTACAGTAATTCAAAATGGTCAAATTTCCGGTGTATAAAATGTTCATTCAAGTGCACAGAAATTGGGGTTTGACTCTCCTAGATGACAGTCCTTGAGCTTCTCAAAATGACGTGGGCTTTATAAGCCGTGGTGGCCCATGAACAAGGGAGCTTCCTGTTTATATTTTTTATGTTTACTTTTTTATTATGCAAATGTTCAAACTACTTAATATAGCGAGAATAGTACAATGAACTCCCAAATACCCATCACTTGGATTCAACAATGATCAAGATTTTGCCACATCTGCTTTTTCTGTCCCTTATTTATTTTTTTCTTTTGCTGAAATATTTTAGAGCAAATCCAATTATCTTGTCATTTTACCCCTGCATCCTTTAGTATGCATCACTTAAAACCCCTCTCTAGAGTACCTCTGACATCTCCCCTGCTTGCTTTATGATTTTCTTTCCCTCCATCCCGCCTTTCTTTCTTACTTTCTAAGTAAGCAGCACTCAAGCTCACGGTCTTAGGCAGGCAACCTTATCTAAATAGATCTTAATAACATCCTTTACTCTGCATTGTGGTTACTACTACTGTGCTACTTTCTATTTATGGCAACTGACACTAATATTCTGTTTAAGGTAGTATAGTTTATTTTTTTTAAAGAAAATACATTTATTTGAGTAAAATGCATGGATCAGTTTAAAGGAAATCCGTGGAAGGGATGACATGCCAATACATCAACCCTTCTGAAAAGTGGTTTGAGGATGGAAGGTGCTGCTTTCACTCATCCTCTTCTGAAGGGCATTTAGAGTGTTACCAATTTTTCCAGTACTAAAAGCAACACCATAATGAATAATCTTACACATATACCTCTGTGCCCCTGTGTGATTATTTTCTTAGGATATATATTTTAGAAGTGGAATTGCTGATTTCAAAAGATATGACTATTTTAAAAAGCCCTGGTTTCCTAACCAGAGTATGCTGCAGTTAATTAATGTCTTGTTTCTGTTTTTATTATTTGGTGACTCAGGGTCATGCTGGGAACATCAGTTGTACAGCACTGGCCTCAGGCTTCTTGAACTTTTCCTCTGTGTCCCCAGACTATGATGGTGGAGTTTTTACACCTGCTTTTCATGGTGTTTCTGCCTCATCCTTTCTAGTAACTTTTCCTTTGTCATTCTCCCACCCTCTTTTAATTTGTTACTTCTCAAGTACTGGGAGCTGGGAAATAGATAAACAAGTTTGTTCTGCTTGTGCCTAAATTAAGTGTAAACAGGCTCTGAGTGAGGGTCAGATGGGAGGAACATGAGGGAAGGGTGGCTGCTGGTGATGGTAATGGGAGTTATTGCTACTTATGGCAGGTAAAGTGACAATGAGAGTATCGTGGATCCCTTGCATTTCCATAGAGATTTTACAGGATGCAATGTGGATTTGCTAATTGCCTCCCTCCATCCTTACTGCAGTTTGATGTAGATGGAGTCAGCATTATGACCTTTGATTTGTGGAGGAGGGTCTGTGGTTCAGAGAGGCCAAGTGATTTTCCAAAGGCCACACAGCTGGCTTATGGCAGAGCTATGATTCAAATCCAGATCGCAGCACCAAATCTGGTGATTATTTTTGTGTGTGTGAGGAAGACCAGCCCTGAGCCAATATCCGTTGCCAATCCTCCTCTTTTTGCTGAGGAAGACTGGCCCTGGACTAACATCTGTGCCAGTCTTCCTCTACTTTATATGGGACGCCTCCACAGCATGGCTGACAAGCGGTGTGTCAGCAGGCACCCGGGATCCGAACCCGCGAACCCCGGGCTGCCAAGTGCGAACTAAACTGCTGCGCCACTGGGCTGACCCCCAAATCTGGTGATTTTTGATCTCTATCCTCTTGTCTGCTCGCTGCTTGAGCCAGATGCCCCTGGGGGTTGTGAACAATGAGTGTCTGCCGGGGGAGGGGTGCCAGGAGGGGAAGAGTCCGCCAACAGCAAAGAACCAGCGCATCAGGGGGCATGTGCCCAGGCAGAGTGTGGACAAGATCCAGGGGGTTGGGACAGGGAGGTTCAGGGGAGTTGGGCTGCTTACATGGCTCAAGATGTCCTCGGCCAAAAGGACAGCTGGGCAGGACTAGGGGCCAAGAACTCTAAGTCCTCATTACTCCTCAGTCTCCTGGCTGAGGAAGGAGGAGCAGGGCCCCAGGAGTCCCTGAGCTGGTTCTGGAGCCTTCCTGGCTGTGTGCCCTGGGCCAGGAACCACCCCATCTCTGAGCCTCAGTGAAAAGATGGGCTCAGACACGGATCAGGGGCCTTCCACCTGCGATCCTGGGGAGGTCAGCCTCCCTCTGCACCTCTCTGGCTACCTCAGTAATAAAGCAGCTCTATTTTTTGCTTTTGTTTTTTTAAAAAAAATTCTTAAGACTTAATTGGAAGGCATCTGATGCCAAGATTTTTCTAAACAACTAAACAGAATGATCTTGCATGTTCCATTCTTGTCTCCTGAGTTTCCACTCTTGGGTCATGGGGCTTCTCCGCACCCCCACTGACATTAACCAGTTCCTTGGGAGACAGCCTTGGATCCTCCCCCACCTCCTCCTTTCCACTGCTGTCTAGCCATCCCACTTCCTCAGTTTCCCTTTTAGCCCCCTGCCACCATCCTGCCCCTGCACAGTTGCCTCGCCTCCTCATTGGCCTCCCAGCCTTGAGCTCGCGCCCTGTACTCCGCTGTGTTCAGAGGCTCCCACTGCCGCAGGAGGAAGCCCTGGGAGTGGGGCGTTCCAGGTCCTGCGGTCCTGCCCTTCTCTGTCTTTCTTGCCCGCCTCTCCATGTCTAACCCAGGGGACTGTTTTCAGGCTTCTGGGCACACTGTGTCCTCTCGTGTGGGCCTATGCCCAGGCTGTTCCCTCTGCCCCTTGTCATCTCGGAGCCCTTGGACTCATCCTCCAAGACTCAGCTCATGTGTCACGTCCTCAGTGAAGCCTCGTGCAGGCACCGCCCCAGTGGATGAGTCACTCCTGCGTCCCTGCCGCAGCTACCGCATCTCTCCTCCCAGGTCTGAGTTCGAGTGGACGTGTAGACCCCACCATGCTGACCCCTAGGATTCTCTGACTGCAGCTTTATGAACACAAACTTTAAAAAAAATCCGAAATATACAAAAACAGATGCATTTACACTGAGAGATTAGGGCAACTCCATCAAGCCAATTTCATTGATTGATTATTTTTCTATAGAACACAGTGAAACAGGTCCTGATTTTCTTCCATTTTCATCAGTATTGATGCTTTTCTAGGTAGATTTTACGGTGAATATTTGCTTCATCGATCAGTTTTTTGGCCCTTTAAAAATTTTTCAAGTTATAACAGTTTCTATTGGAAGTTTCTCTTATGGGTGTTATTTCTACCCAACCCAGGTTTTCTGGAACAAATTTTGTGGTAAATTTTTAAAAATGAATTAACTTATTTTTTAGAGCAGTTTTAGTGTCATAGCAAAATTGAATGGAGAGTTCAGACAGTTCCCATATACCCCCTGTCCCCACACATGCACAACCTCCCCACTATGGACATCCCCCACCGCGGGGTGCATTGTTCCAACTGATGAACCTACATGGACACATCATCACCTGAAGTCCACAGTTCACATTAGGGTTCCCTCCTGATATTGTGCGCGCTATGGGTTTTGACAAATGTATAACGACCCGTATCTACCATCATAGTATCATACAGAGTAGTTTCACTGCCCTAAAATTCCTGTGCTCTGCCTATTCGTCTCTCTCTTCTCCCAACCCCTGTGATAAAAATGTTATCAGGATGATTTCAATCTCCTGTTAATTCCAAATATATTATAAATTTTCACATGTTCAATTTGAATTGTGTCAGTACAACTGATTAAAAATTAAGCTATATTATTTTTCAGGCTATTTATGTGAAAATTGTGAAGAACTTCCTATTGGATATTCCAGGCTTCCTTTAGGGGCAAAGATTAGCCGGGTGAAAATGTAGGAGTCAGATTGTCCCTTCTCAGACTCTACCGTCCCTCTCTTTTCTCTGAACCAGAGTTGATCTCTATCCCAGCACCTCAGAGAGCTTAAGTCTCTGGTCAAGGTCATGGAGCTTACGCTGAGGTCAGAATCAGGACCCAAACCCAGGCGGCCTGGCTCCAAAGCTGACATTCCTTCATTGAGCTCCTGTCCTGCCTCACAACTGTCCCAGATGATGACAAATTCTTGTAGAGTCCTTTGGGGGAGGGCACCCATCAACCTACCATAAATGATCACGGACCAAACCAGATCTCCCCTGGGTTGAGAGAGTCGTGGAGCATCGTGGAAGCCTCTTGGAAGCAGGAGACTTGCTTGTAGACCCAGTACTCCATTCGACCTTGGGTATGACCTTATGCAAGTCATTCACCTTTTCTGACTCCTGGTTTCCTTATGTGTAGGATTCATTCATTCAACAAATATTTATCAGACACATACTACGTGCCAGACAGTGTTGTGGGTGCCAAGGATACAGCCATGAACAAAACAAAGTTTCTGACCCCTTGGAATTGACTGTGGACTAGACGGCCTCTAAATCCTCTGAGCTCGATGACTATCGGGGAGGAGGGCCAGGAGAAGGGAGAGGGGGCATACTGTAGGGATGCAGAATCAGTTCAAGGTCAGTCCTTGTCCAAAAGTGGTTCATCATTGGATGGGGAAGACAGGTTGCCCGCTGTGAAGCAACTGGAGACACAAATTCCCTCAAGGCCCTGTGTGATTTGGCCCTTCTTGCCCTCTCTGGCGTCCTTGCAGGCCAATCTCTCTTCAACTCACCAGCCAGATCCTGTCCAGCCTGTCTTAGTTTGGATCCCCCAGAAGTAAGCTCTGAGATTAGCAATTTGAGTGCAAGCTGTTGATTTGGGAGGTGATCCTAGGAAGCAACAGTGGTGGAGTGGGGAAGTAAGACAGGGACGACGTGTGTCTCATGACAGCAGGTTATAGCTGAGGGCACTTGGAATTCAATCTTGATGGAGAACTCTGGGAAATGGTGTGGAACATGGCACTCTAGGGGTGAGAAAGCTAGGGCGTTTGCCCACCAACTTCTGTTGGGCATTAGCTGGGGGCTGCTTCTACAGGCATTTACTTCCCAGCACTTCTAGCCTGTTCAAGGCATTGTCCAGTTGAGAGCCCTCAGGCACAGACTCTTGGGTGCATGCAGTAGGGCACTGTAGGTGTGTGCTGGAAACATAAGTGCTGACATGGAATATGGGAGGAGCTGCTATAATGCCTCAGGGCCTTTGCACTTACTCTTCTTCTAATTGGACCAGCTGTCTCCCTAGCTTTCTGAAGGGCTGGCACCTCATCGTTCAGCTCTCAGCCCAGAGTCTCTTCTTCTGACAGATCCTCTCTAAATTAGCACCCACCCCCAGAACTCTCCATTGTATCATCTCGTTTATTTCTTTCACAGCCCATGTCACAGTCAGAAATTAGCTTATATATTTGTTTGTTTGCAGGCACTGCTATATCTCTAGCGCCTAGGGAAGCATCTGGCTCGTGGCTGCTCCTCCATAACTGTTTTCTGTACACACGTGCCTTGCCGTTTACACTGCAGCTAAATACAAACATGCCTTCCTCTACTACCCCCATACTTACTCCCACATAGGGGCAGTAAAGATGGAGCTTGGGTTATGGGAACATGAAGATGCTGCTCAGGTTTTCATGTACATTGGCTAGACATTTTTTCAACAGAATAGTTGGAAATCTATAATGTCCCTGTGTTTGGGGTACTGATATCCCAGCAGGGTAAGGGAGGCAATGCCCAATATTGATGAAAATAGTTGAGCTTGCAAGTTCCCTGAATGATTGGGTGTTTTCGCTTCTGATGGACAAGTACAGAACCCTTCTGACAGCCCACTTGTAGGTATTAAATGGACAAGAGCCCAGTGAATGTCCTTCAAGATAAATTTCATGTCATCTTTTCTTGTGCAAAGAGGTTTATTCCATCCCTTCAAAAATCTGTAGGGTATCCTGCTTCTTTTTTTTTTAAGACTATATTTAGTTTGCTTTGAAGATGAATAAAACTGAGATGCTATTATGTTCCTTTCCTACTTTGCAGCATCCAGAAATTCCTTTGCTATTAATACTCCAGAGAAACAGATTTCTTTGATTTTTTTTCAGTTTAGAAGATCAAAAGCTGCCAGAAATTGTTTCAAAAGAAAAATAAATCTCTGAGAAGTTGGATTTGAGATTCTGAGGGGCCAGCGCCTGCATCCACTGTGTTAGAAGCCGTGTAATGAGAGAGTTGCTCTGATTGTGGCATCTGGCCCCTGTCTGCCTCCCCTCCTCTCCTAGGGAAGCCCCGCCTGAGCCTCTACCATCTGCTTTCTCTTGTGAAATCTTAGAATATTGGGCCTAACGTTAAATTTATTGTAAATCTGAGTGGGCAGAATCATTTGCCAAAGAGAGCGATTAAAATAAATGACTGTCAATCTTTGGAAAAACCCACTATTTCTTGGAGACGCAGACTCAGATTGTAGAAAGTTTTGAATGATGGATTCAGTTTTCTTTTTGGGTCTGAACATACATGTCACATTTACATCTCATCATCCCGATTCTATCATAAAAGAAGAGCCTGGACCAATGCCTTGCACTGCTTCTCCTCTCTGCTTCAAGGGTCTAGCGACCATCTCCCCACACTTTCCTGTGTGCCTCGGGACATTTGTGCTTTGGGCTGACAACAGGACTTGGGGGTCTTGGAATGCTGGTGGATGGCTAATTTGGAGAAATCTCAGAAACTCCATCAGTAGAGGTTGGCTACCTGGTAGGAGATAGAAATCAAAGAAGGGGAAAGAGGTCCAACATCACCCGAGAGATGCTCTGGGGTAAAACAATAGAGACTGGATTCGAAGAATAATCTCCACAACCACACTCATTGGAGCTGGATTCTGAAGATGGCTCTTTCCCTGGTTCCCAACTCAGCCTTATTCTGAGACTACATAAAGATTAAAATGATAAAAGTTAGAAACTACACAGTAAAATGGATTAATGGCAGAAGAATTAGAAAAGAAAAAAGAAAAAAATAACACCACCCACAATCCCACCACTTTAGAAGACGAGTAACGCTTTGGTATCATTTTATACTTCGGGTATGATATGATATGATATTAGCATATATACATATAAGCTGTAAGTATGTAAATATGTATATATACGTATGTATGCATCTGAACCATAAATGTATATGTACACATTCTTGTTTTGATACGTAAACAAGCATATTATTTATTCCTATTTTTGTGATTTGCTTTTTCTCCTGGTATACTGCAAAGGTCTTTCATGTCCATAAATATATATTTTCATCTATATAATTTTTAAGTTTTTTGGGAAATAATTTAAGACAGTGAAAAAGTTGCAAAAATGGTGCAGAGTCCTATCTGGCCTTCGTCAAGCTTCCTCTAATGTTAACATCTTGCATAACCGTAGCATGATGATAAAAAACAAGAAATTAGCATTACTGAACTGTAGACTTTACTTGGACTTCTCCAGTCTTTCCACTATGACCTTTTCCTGTTCTGTCCCACACTGCGTTTGGTCATGTCTCCTTAGTCTCCAATCTGTGACACTTCTTCAGCCGTTTCTTGTTTTTCATGGCTTTGACACTTTTAAAGAGTACTGGTCAGTTATTTTGTAGCATGCCCCTCAAGTTTTTTTTTCTGATGATTAGATTGAGGTTATGCATTTTTGGTAAGGATACCACGCATGCGTCCTTCTCAGTGTACTGTCGGGGGCTCCATGATGGTGATATGTCTTATCACTGGTGACGTTAACCTTGGTCACTTGGTTAAAGTGATGTCTGCTGGGTTCCTGCAATGTAAAGTCATTATCTTTCCCTTCGCAATTAATAAGTCTTGGGGGAGATACCTTGAGAGTGTGCAAATACCCTTTTTCTGCTCAAATGTTAGCCTACTGATTTTCGCATGCACTGGTGGATCTTGATTGCAACAATTATCACTGTGATGTTCTGATGGTGATTTTCTTTTGGTGATTTTCTATTTGCTTTGCTTCATTCCTTCATTTATTAATTGGAATTCTTCTGCACTGAAGAGCAGTCCCTTCTTTCTACTTATTTGTTTGTTTGTTTGTATTAGTATGGCCTCATAGATATTTATTCTATTCTGTGGTGATAATCCAATGTTATCTTTATTTATTTTGTCATTCAAGTTGTTCCAGCTTGGAACTTTGAGAGCTCTTTCTGGTTGGTTCCTATGCCTTTTCAAGCACCCCCAGCCCCCCCAAATCCTGCAGCCTCCTTTTGAGCACTTCCTTACTTTCTGGCACCTGGAGATGCTTCATGTGTGCACAAAGCATCGTGTACTTTTCCCGACCAGTCTTGGAATCAACCACTTCTCCAAGGAGCCCTAGTTCCTTTTACTGGAGAATGGTATTTAGAAACCAAGATCTGGCTAGGTGTCCTTATCACTATTGGGATGTCATTGCTTCTAAGCCCTTTCAGTAGGCAGAGTTTGTATGCATATATATGCGTACTATTTGGTGCATACACACATATTTACGTTTATTTCTTTAAAAAATATCCATGAGTTTATACTAATACCTCTTATTCCAATCCAACATCACAGGACTCATTCTATCTTTCTCACTTTCCTTATTTATAGCTCTCTCTGACATGAGAAACCTGGCTCTCATTATCTACAGTATGTTTACTTAACTGTTCAACTATTCTGTACACATAAGGCAGTTCCAGAATAGCTAACTCGTACTGTAGCTACAATATAGTATTTGTGTACAGTTTTTTTCATCTTTAGCCTAAAAATATCCAGTCAATGTATTGTTTCCCAAAGTAGCTTAGGTTAGCTCTTTTTCCCTCACTGCTTTCAGTGTGATTATATGATTCATTTGTAATACTGGCAGCTTCCTTTGTTACACTTGGTCTTCCATTTGGGGTACCCTCCCCATCACGATTTTTTAAAGTTGCATACGGTAAAATTCACTCTTTGTGGGTACAGTTCTACGTCTTTGACAAATTCGTGGAGTTGTGTACCTATCACTCTGGTGCCATACAGAACAGGTCATCACCCCCAGCAGTTCCCTCATGTGGCCTCTTTATGGGCAACCCCCCTGATTTGTTTTCCATTTCTATAGTTTTGCTTTTTCCAGAATGTCATATAAATGGAATCATACAGTGTGTCACCTTTTGGGTCTGACTTCCACCACTTACAGGCACATTTAAAATTCATCCATGCTGTTGTGTATCAACAGTTCAATTCTTTTTATTGCTGAGTAGTGTTCCATTTAATAGATGTACCACAAGTTGATTTGTTTTTCTATTTGCTGGTTGAAATATATATGGGTTGTTTCCAGTTTTTGACAATTATAAATAACACTGCTTTAAATATTTGTGTACAGGTTTTTTTTTTTTTTTTTTGGTCTGTGTACATAAATTTTTTCTCTCTCTTAGGTAAATATCCAGGTGCAGGATTGCTCAGTCATGTGTTATGTGTATATTTAACTTTGGTAAGAAAATGCCATTTGTTGTTGTACCAAAATAATGGTATCAAAATGGTTGTACCATTTTGAATTTCCACCAGCAATGTATGAGTTCCAGTTCTCTGCATCCTCACTAGAGGTTGGTTTTGTCAGTTTTTAATTATAGTCATTCTAATAGATGCGTAGTGCCATCTCATTGTGATTTTAATTTGCATTTCCCTAGTGACTAATGATGTTGAGCATCTTTTCATATGCTTGTCATCTGTATATCCTCTTTGGTGAAGCATCTGTTAAGATCTTTCAAATATGTTTTTGTTTATTGCCCATTTTTAACTGGATTGTTTGTTTTCTTATTGTTGAGTTTTGAGAATTCTTTATATACTCTGGATACAAGTCTTTTGTCAGAAATATGATTTGCAAATATTTTTCCTACTCTGTGACCAGTATATTAATTTTCTTAGTCTTTTGTAGAGCGAAAGTTGTTAATTTTGATAAGGTTCTATTTATCAGGGTTTTTCTTTCATGGATTGTGTTTTTGGTGTCATATCTAAGAAATATTTGTTAACCCAAGGTCACAAAGGTTTTCATCTAGAAATTTTATAGCTTTATGTTTGGATTTGGGGTTAATTTTTGTATAAAATGTGAGGTATAGATTGAGGGGACTTTTTTGCATATGGTCAACCAATTTTTTTCAGCACCATTTGTTGAAAAGACTAGCCTTTCTATATTGAATTGCCTTTTGCACCTTCCTCAAAAACCAGTTGACTATTTGTCTGGGTCTATTTCTAGATTTTCTAATATGTTAAATTGATGTACGTTTCTATCCTTTGGCAATATTATGCTGTCTTGATTGCTGTAGCTTGATAGAAGGTTAAAATTGGAGTATGAGTTCTCCAACTTTGTTTTTTTATCAGAATTGTTTTGGCTATTCTAGTTATTTTACTTTTCCATATAAATTTTGGAAACAGCTTGTCAGTATCTTCAAAAAGCTTGCTTGGGGTTTTGACTGGGATTGCATTAAAGCTATAGATCAGTCTGGAGAGAATTGACATCTTAACAATATTGAGCCTTTCAATCCATGAACATGTTATCTTTTTCTATTTATTTTGGTCTTCTTTTACTTTTTCATCAGTGTTTTGTAGTTGTCAGCATACAGATTCTGCACATATTCTGTTTGATTTGTAGCTAAGTGTTTAATTTTTTGGTGCTATTGTAAATTGTACTGTAAAAATTTTAAATTTCAATTGTTCAATCCTAGTATATAGAACTACAATTAATTTTTTATGTTAATTTTTTTAAATGCCACAACTTTCAGTGCAAGGAGCTCTCTGGTAGATTCTTTGTAATTTTCTACAAAGACTATCATATTGTCTGTAGATAGAGACTGTTTTGTTTATTATTTTCTAATCTGTATGCCTTTTGTTTCTTTTTCTTGCCTCACTGCACTGGATAGGACTTCCTGTAAGATGCTGAAAAGGAGGGATGAGAGGGGATGTCCTTCCCTTGCTCACAATCCTAGGGGAAAAGCATTTAATCTTTTGACATTAATGATGATGTTAGCTGTAGATTTTTCTAGATTTTTTTTGTAGACACCCCTCTATTTCTAATTTTCTGAGATTTTAAAAATCATGAGTATAGGTTGAATTTTGTCAAATGCCTTTTCTGCATCCATTGAGATCAAATGTTGTCTCTGTAGTTTGTTAATACAGCCATTTGCATCATTTGGTTTTGAATGTTGAATTAGCCTTGCATTCTTGGAATAAGTCTTATTTGGTTGTGATATGTCATTCTTTTATATATTGCTGGAATCTGTTTGCTAATATTTTGTTGAGGATTTTCGTGTCTATGCTCATGAGGGATATTGGATATTAGATATCTGCAGTTTTCTTTACTTGTAACGTCTTTGGTTTTGGTGTTAGGGTAATGCCGGCCTCATAAAATAAGTTTTTTCTTTCCTGCTTAGTCAATTTAGCTAGAGGTTTGTCAATTTTACTGGTCTTTTCAAAGAACCAGCCTTTTGTTTATCATTTTACTGTTTTCAATGTCAGTAATTTCTGCTGTCATCTTTATTATTTCATTCCCTCTGATTACTTTGGGTTTACTTGGTTCTTCTTTCCTACCTTTTTAACCTGGAGGCTCAGATTACTGACTTGAGACTTTTATTCTTTGCAAATATAAGGAATTAATGCTATAAAGTTTCCTCTAAGCACTGTTTTAGCTGCATCCCACAATTTATTTGGGCTGTATTTTCATTTTATTACAGTTCAAAACAGTTTTTAATTTTCCTTGAGATTTCTTTCCTCTTTGATTTCTGAATTATCTAGAAGTAAGTTGTTTAATTTCCAAACATTTGGGTATTTTCAGGACATTTTTCTGTTATTGATTTTAAGTTTAATTCTGCTATGATCTGAGAAGATAGTTTGTATGATTTGTATTGTTTCAGATTTGTTAAGGTCTAATGGTCCAGAATGTGATTTATCTCAGTGAATATGCCCTAAGTTTGTGTGTGCCCGTAAAACATTCTATACTGCTGTTTTTAGCTGGAATCTTCCATAACTGTCAATTGTTGATTTGATTGATAGTATTGTTGAGGTCTTATAAATTCTTACTAACTTCCTGCCTACTTTTCTATTAATTGCCAAGAGAAGAATGTTAATGTCTTCAAGTAAAATTATGGATTATCTCTTTCCCTTTTCAGTTCTATCAGTTTTTGCTTCATGTATTTTAAAGCTCTGTTTTTAGGTGCATATGTGTTTAAGATTGTTATCTTTTCTTGGAGAATTGACTTCTTTATCATGATACAACATTCCTTTTTATCTCTGACAATATTCTTTGTTCTGAAGTCTGCCTTGTATGATATTAATATGGGGACTCTGGCTTATTTTGGTTAGTGTTTGCATGACATAACTTTCTGTACCTTTGCTCTTTTAACTTATTTATGTCTTTATATTTAACAGGAGTTTCCTGTAAATAGCATATAGTTGGGTCTTGCTTTTAAAAAAAATGTAATCTGACAGTCTCTGTCTTTTAATTTGTGTATTTAAACCATTCACATTAAATGTGATTATTGATATGTTTGAATTAGAATATACCACTTTGTTAGTTGTTTCTTTTTGTTCCATCTGTTCTTTTCACTTTTTCTCTTTTACTATTTTCTCTGAGGTTAATTGGGCATTTTAAATGATTTCATTTTTCTTTCTATTGATTTATTATTTATACCTCTCAAATTATTTTAGTAGTTGCCCTGGGGTTTATCATATATATTTTTAACTAATCAGTCTGCCTCCAAATAATATTATACCCTTCATGTATGGTATAAGGACTTACAACAGTGTATTCCCAATTCCTCCTTCCAATTCTTTGTGTTACATTTGTCATACAAATAACATAACAATTTTATATATGTTATAAATAGTCAATACATTGCCACTATTTTTGTTTAGATAGTTATCTTTTAGAATAATTAAAATTAAGAAAAATAAATTTTATTTTACTTTCTCTTTTCCATTTCCTGTGCTCTTCATTTCTTTGTTTAGATTCAGGTTCCTGTCTGATATCATATGACTTCTGCCTGAAGAATGTCTTTAACATTTCTTCTAGTGTAGGTATGTTGGCAGTGAATTCTCTTAGTTTCTGTTTGCCTACAATGTCTTTATTTCTCTTTCATTTAAAAAATATTTGTGCTGCGTATAGAATTCTGAGTAGGGAAGTTTTTTTTTCTTTCCTTCAGTACTTTAAAGAGGTTAGTTCATTATCTTCTGGCTTGCATGATTTCTGATGAGAAGTCTGCTGTAATTATCTTTTTTTTCTCTGTAGCTAAGAAGTACTTTTCTCTGACTGGCATCAGGATTTTTACTTTGACTATTCCCTCCCCCCCATATTTAGATTGTTTTTGTTTTTGTTTTGTTTTGTATTTTTCTTGATTGGTGTTCTCTGACCTTTCTGGATCTGTAGTTTGGTGTCTGTCATTAATTTTGAAAAATTCTTAGCCTTTGTTTCTTCATGTATTTCTTCTGCCTCATTCTCTTTCTCTTCTCCTTAGATGTCTGGCTGTGCTGCCCTGGTTAAGTGAGTGGTCATGTCTTATCTTCCTCTAGGCCTCTGTCTCTTTCCAGATATTCAGTTCATTGGCTCTTCTATGACCTCTGCTCTCCGATGGGTTCAAGAAATGTAGTAATCATGTAGCTTCTCTGGCTTTTTTTCTTCTCCTAAGAGTGGGGATGGTGCTTTTTCTAGTTTTTTTCTATCCCTAAGTAGAAACCAAGAATCTACCATATAATTTTTAAATAGCTACATCATATTTTATTTTATGGATGTGCTGTGCCTTGTTAAAACTATTCTCTGTTATTTGGCATTTAAATTACTTAATATTTGTTTTTGTTATGATTATTAATGAAACAATACACATCTTTGAATATACATCTTTGTGCTCTTATCCGAGTAGGATAAACTACTAGAAACTGGATTGGTATGTGTATATCTTTTGGAGGATTTTATTAAATATTGCCAAATTGCCTTCCAGAAAAGCGACAACCCACCCATCAGCAGAGATGAGAGTGTTTATGGATTACAGTTTGGGACTCTGAGAAAAGTTGCTCCCATGGACATGAGTTACTTTCCCTCACCACAGACCTGGCATTTGCTCGAACATGGCAAATTTGACCCAGGACTTCCTGGTTTCCATCTCTGGCCAGCTCTCACCGCATGAAGGACTGCCAGAAAGGAGGGCCTGAAGTGAGACTAAATATTGATAAACCTCAGCCCAGGTTGTGACTACAACATACTCTTCCAATGGCTGATTAAGATATTGGAACAGCATTTTGACATTTCCTGTCTTAGGAGTTCTAAACCAATTCTAAGGCCAGACCAGCCACATTTATGCAACACTGATAGCTCAAATTGGACATGATGGAGATTAATTTCTGATCAAGGCAACTTCTAATTATTATGCTGGCAAATAAATAACTGGAACCATCTTTTAATATTTTTGGTAGTGGGAGGATGTTGTGGTTTGAACTTATAATTCCAAATTAAAATATTTAATGCTTTATAAAGCAGTTGCTACTTAAACTGCCAATAATATTTAACATGAATTTACTCACCATTTCCTATCCTTGTACTGTATAATTTATAACACTAAGCCCTTTCAATACTCCAAAATGCCAGATAAACTTTTCTCATTTGCTCTTAATTTGGTCACACAGGATAATACCAACATCTGAAGGCTCTTTAAACTGCTTTTTAAAATGCATTCCTGTGAGCGCCACCCGTGCCCCCTCTGCTCCTTGTCATCATCCATAATTATTTCCAATCCAGAGCAGCCCCTAATGCACTTATTAATCTGGCATTCTCCTCAGTGTGAAGCACATTCAGCTCTATTAATTTTTAAAAACCCCCCTTTTTTATAGGGGACTGCAGATGCTTGGCTATTACTGAAAAGCTATTAGAAGTTAACACCTTTCTCTCCCCAGAGACTGGCATCGTCCTAGGTCTCCAAATGCCACCCCATTTTACATTATCAGCTGCTAAGACGAAGTATTAAAGACTTTTTTTTTCTTTTTGCTTCGGGATTGGTAATGCTATTATTAGCTAATGGCAGAATTCTGATTGGCTCGTGGACCAAGAGAGATGGCGCTTGAGCTAAAGCAGATAGATGTTTAGATTTTCTGACCTTCTCAGAGTGCATACCTCCAGCTCTGGAATGTGTGTGCTTCCAGGTGAGTGAGACATGACCGGCCTCTTGGAGACAGAGAGAGAGGGATTATTCCTCTCTCTCCCCCAGTGGCCCCTTCCACTTGGATGACACCCGTGTGCCATTCCAGGCACCATGAAAACATCAGAAAATGGCTGAGGCTGTTGTGCAGTAACAAAAAGGCGGTTTTCCTGTTTTCTCAGAAACTACAACAGGGATACAAGCAAAGTGATGGCTCTTGGCTTCATGAGGCCTGATGATGCTCTGGGGGCCTAAGTGGGGAACACGAGAGGATGCTAATACATGATTTGCCATGACCCCTTTCAGGATATTGGGTTTTACAGCTTGGGGCTAGTCTTCCAGGTCACCTGCCGGGAAGCTGTAGGACAGGGAAGCCAAGCTCTCACAAATTGTTGCTCCTTAGAAACTGGTCACGGCCTGGTCACAGCGAGGAGAGAGTTGGGGGAGTCTCCAGTTGAATTTCCTGAGCTCTGGGGTTGACCTCAAGCAGGCAGATCTGGCTGCAAACTAACCAGATTAATAGGACACTTACAATGCATATTTGGTCTCACAGTTTCTCTCCGTCTTCCTCCACACTTGTATTTGGGAAAACAGAAGGGCAGGAAACAACGCTGGAGATGCTGAAGGAGAGAACACGTGTCGTCCTGACTGCAGTGCTTCCTAGGAGCATCTCTGCTGAGATGCAGACAGCCCTGGCACCCACCCACTGAGGCTGGACCTCTCACCATGTGTCCTACCTCTGCTTTCCTGAAGCGTGGTCAGTGGGCACAGCAACCTCGCCTGTAGATAGTTTGCTTCGAGACTCTTCCATTAAAACATTTGTATCCATAGTGCTGGGGAAGACATTATTATCTCCAGTTTTCAGATGAGGAACTGAGGCTCTGAAAAGTGAAATCATTTCCTGAGGTCACACTGTGATGGGGATAGGCTCAGCCCAGGCCTTACTGCTGCCGAGTCTGTGCTTATTTGACTCCAACACCTGCCTCAGTGGCTCGGCTGGTTTCACTGGGAGTCTTGAGTCTTCACCAGCATAAACAGCCAGAAAACACACCACCCTGGTCAGTTTAAGTTGCCACTGCTGGTCACTATATGGCCATCCCAACCGTGATTGATTCTCTGAAGAGAATTTCAAGGCACTTTTCTAAAGGGCAATATTAAAAAAAAAAATCTAGAAAGGAGTTAAGATGTGGAACCGTAGCCCAATACTAGAAATAACTCATGACAGAACTGTTCTAATATAAGGCTTCAAAACAATACTATTTTTTGTAACATTATAAAGACCGTTTTGCTGGCAGCTCTATTTTTTCTGGTTGTCCTAAATAAATACAGTTTGTTTTACCTCAACATGACATTGCTTGTAATTTAAAACTTTCACTCGAGTAATTTCAAAGATTGCAGATTAACTATGATGATGCTAAAAATAATAATAATACCCCAAACAGTTTTCATACATTGAGAGCTCATGTGCCACTTACATGTAGGTATTTTTTTCATTTTGCGGGCTCTGAGAGATTAAGTAACTTTTCCCAAGTTCCAGAACACAGGTTGAAAGGATCCAGGCACTTTAACTCATTTTTGATACACGTTGTGTTGTTGCAAATATTATTTTTTTTTCTGAAGAAGGTAATCTGACAATAGCTATTAAGAATAAATATGCATATGCCCTTGACCCTGCAATACCCCTTGAGAGAATCTAATCTGCAGGCAGTTTGACCTCTGGATTTTCCACCCTGGGGCAGACATATAAGGATGTTTTTCTCCAGCATTATTTGTCATGGCAAAAAGAAAAAAAGGGAAAACAACCTAAAAGTCCATTAAAACAAGATTGGATGAGTGTTGATGTGGATGATATATTAAATGTCAAAAACAAACTCCAGAGCAATATTTATAGTATGATTTTATTTTAGCAAAAACTAAATCAAAGGCCGTGTGTGTAGCTGTGGTCCACCTTGCTTTTGTGTACACATGAAAGATGTCCTCCAGGCTGTTAAGATGGGTTGTCAATGTGGCTGGAGGATTATTAACTTTTCCTTCTATATCTTTGGATGGATTTACATGTTATAGCAAGCATGCATTACTATGTAATGAAAAAGTCAAATAAAGAAAATAAGAGGAATAAAGTTACCAGGTAAAGTCAAGGCTGAGCAATGGTTCCCACTTTACAGCCAGAGGATGTTAAAAATTAGCTGTGCTTCTGTTATGGGAAAGGTTATTCCCACAACTAGTCATTCTGAATATGTAATGAGATTTTTCCATTTTTAAATTACTGGCTCCCAGTGTTGTATTCTTATACTTGATTTTAGAAAAGAATTTACTTGTTAACACAGCTCAGCAACAATATAATCTCTGCAATGGAGAATATTCTTCAGTTATTGTAGAGTGCTTGTCTCTCAAATAACTTAATTTTTCCTCATGATTTAAACAGCAGATATGGATGGCAGAATAGATAACAGACAGTGAAGCAGAGGTTTGAATGAGAAAGTTGTGGCTGAACCAGAATGTGCTATCTTTCTAATAAAAAGTAATGCTGATTTAGTTCCTGATAATGCACTTGATTGAATAATATGTTTGAAAGGCTGCTGAATAGATTGATTTTCTAATGGGTTTTGCTCAGACTCAGTCATGCCTTCTCTGTCCCTCAAGGAAGGTCCTTGTTTCAAATTACTGAAGAATTGAAATGAGTTTCACTCTAAGTTTAAAAGTTGCAACAGAACCTCCCACCTCTGTGGAGAAGAGAGTCTCTGAGCTCTAGGAGTCCTGGGGTGACATAAGAACCATGTGTGAAACCTGTGACAATGTGCAGACTTATTCTTACTCTCGGTGTTCTAGTGACTTTAATTTGATGGCTATCACAAGGCCACTTCCCTTGGTGGCTCTCACTACAGTGATGATGCTTGTAGAAGTCTTCAGATGGTGGAGCTGGGACTCTCATCTGCTAATTCTATCATCTGTGTCATTTTGGGGTCTGTTTCTATTGATTGATTTTTCTCCTCATTACGGGCTGTATTTTCCTGCTTCTTTGCATGCCCCATAATTTTTGATTGGATGCTAGGCATTGTGAGTTTTACCTTGTTGGGTGCTTGATATTGTCGTATTCCTTTAAATATTCTTGAGCTTGTTCTGGGACACAGATAAATTCTTGAGAAACCATTTGATACTTTTTTACAAGTATCAGAGCAGACCACTCTTTAGTCCAGAGCTAACTGTCCTCTAGCCCTGAGACCATACCCTTTTGAGTACACTGCTTGATGCCTATGTATTAGAAGGTGTTCCACTCTGGCTGGTGGGAACACAAACTACTTCTAGCCAAGTGTGAGCTCTGGTGAGTGTTCTGCTTAGTCCTTTCTGGTGCCCCCCTCCCCCACCGCCCTTCTTAAGTAGTTTTCTCACGTGAGCACACTGATCAGTTCTCAGCTGAAGACTCAAGGGGAGCAGATCCGTGGAGCTTTCTCTGTGCACCTTTCTCCTTCCTCTGCTGCTCTCTTCTCACAGGCTAAATTCTAGCCACTTTGGCATCCCCAAGTTCTTAACTGTCTCTTCAGCTCAGGGAGACGGCTGGACTCTGGATTTTCCCACCTTGCGCTGTGGTCTGGAAACTCCAGCAGTAAGCTGGGCCGCTCACAGGGCTCATTTATCTCCCTTCTTTCAGGGAGGACTGGCTGTGCTGCCTGTTGTCCACTGTCTGAAAACTGTTTTCTCCTATCTTGTCTGTTTTTGGTTAAGGTGAGAGGGTAACTCCAGTCCCTGTTACTTCATTGTGGTTGGAAGAGGAGTTCTTGGAGCGGAGATTCTTAACCTCAAAATGCCGGTTGGGCCCCTCGGTCTCACTGGGTTTCTCAGCACCGGCTTATAAGTTTGCAGTGAAGTAGTGTCCCTTAGTGAGGCCCTAAAATTGGGAAGTCTGAATCGGGCCTGGGGATTTTAAGCAGTTTTGGTTCTAGGGAGGCTTTTCCTAGTGACAAGAAGTAAGATTGTACCTCCTGTGTGGCACCCATAGAGCTTCTTTAAATAACAAATCTGTCACCTTCCTGCTCAAAACCCTCCACAGCTGCCCGCGGCTCGTGTGATGAAGGGCAGCACCCCGTTCCTGCCCACGTGCGCAAACTCATCTCCCATCTCTGCCCCCTTCGTCCTGACTCCAGCCAGGCTGGCTTTCTGTCAGTGCTTTGACCAGGCCGGCCTGCCTCTGGACCCTCCCAGGCATGTTCTCACCTCCAGTTGCTGTTCATCTGTCAAGTCTCAGCGGTGATATCGCTTCCCGGGACTAACCAAGACCCCCGGGGGGTCTCGCAGCCCTCTGCGCTCTCCGTTATAGCACTTACAACAGTGTGATGACAGGAGGCCTTGTCATCCATGAGCACTCGTACCTGCAAAGTCACCTGAGACCAAGTCTACTTAACTTGGGAGCCAATATTTCATGGGAAATAAAGGGGATTAAAAAAAAAAAGATTTGATTCAGAAAGTTCAGAAAACCAAAACTAGGAACGATGAAAAATAAATTAATTTTTATCTTATTCTTACCCAATTTTAGGTTCTAATTCCAACCACACGCTGAAGTTTCAGAATGAACCAAGGATGAACCGGGTGTTGATGATTTTGACAAACGTAATTTTAATTGGATGGTGGCATGATAAGGCTTCCCTTATTTCATGTTGTTTTCTTTTTTTTTAATCCTTGCAACACAATCATAAAGAAAGCTGTTTATTGCAAAAAGAGTCTAGGGCTTCCTGGGTTTTTCCAAGGGCTTTCCTTAACCACTTGGTGGTCCACCCATTCTATCCTGACCATCAGTTCACCACTTCTGCCAAGCGCCCCCCTCCCCATTGATACCTGATTGAACTGTCAAAGCCTCATCTGGCATTGGCTTGGTGTGGGGTTCAAGCAGTTCTCTCATCAACCTCAAAAAATCCTACAGCTTTGGTAAAGTCTTCAAGTTCTCTTTGCAATTTGTTTGCATTGCAATTGTGTTGTACCATCAGACAACCCAAAATGAAGAGAGGTGGATCAAAAGTGGTGACAACTCTTTGGGCTGTGATAGCTGATAATGTCACATAGGTTGTCTGAGTGGAAACTGAGCTTACAAGTGGTTGGTTCACTAATGAATATTTTTCAAATTATTATGATGATTTTTGTTTCTCTATACATACTCGAGTATGAGGTCCCCACTTGTACAAATATTCGTATGCTTACTTCTGTAATGTTGTCTTCCCAACTAGACATCTGCTCCACCAGAGAGAGAGACCTCTGAACCACAGGTGCCCAGAACAGTCTTGGCCCAGAGTTGGGACTCAATAAAATGTTTCCTGAAAAAACAAACAAAGTAAAGAAGAGCCAGGAGGAGAGGTGCCTTGGTGGGTTGGTCTTGACTCATCCAATCATTCCATTGGCAGTGATCTGAGCTCCTTACTATCAGAAACCCACACTTTGGTGGCAACCATTGTGCTGATCAGTTGAAATTCTTTCCTTGTTGTTCTTTAGTAGTGTTTATTTAGTAAGATGAATGCATGACCCAGGAACTGCCCTGCAGAGAAAGGTAAAGGAGCGGGACTGTCCTCCTGAGGGCGGGAGCTTTAGAAAGAACTGTTACCCTGGACACAGGATGTGAGATGGATGCTGATTTGTACTGGGAAACGCAGGAGAAGGAGAATCTCCGGGATGAGGAAGAGCTGCCACTGGGGCCTCCAGCAGGACATCCCCTTCCAGAGTCCCGCTCTGCTCCACCCGGAAGGGTGGAGGTGTGTGTAATAACAAGTTCCTTGCATGGTTTTGGGAGATGCAGGAGACTTACTTCTCAGGCCCTGGAAGGTGTAAGAAGGAACCAACATTTTGGCCCCAGACCATTTCTCAGAGGAAATGCAGTGCTTCTGATGACTTTCTTTACTTGGGAAAATGTCACTTGAAGGTGGCTTGCTTTGCAGATATTTTAGCCCCTGGAGATTGCCTAATATTGGGCTTTCACCTTTGGCCACGTAAGTCTCTGTGATGGCAAAGGGGAGTAGCCGTGTATCCCTGAAGATACAGGCTAGAAGGACATTTTTTGATGTTTCATTGGAAAAATAATGTAAATTTTACATTTGATTTCAAGATGTACCCAAGTGTACTTTATATAAAAATGTATCTTCCAACAAACCCCCCCACCCCATACAAACAAACCAAACCCCAAGAAAATAGCTCTCCAAGTAAAAATCATGCTCCTGGAAGATGCAGCACGTGGATTCCGTGGGCTTGTGTACACTCAGGCAGAAATCCCAAGGGTTCACATAGTCCACTTTGTGAAACTCATGTTAATGACTCTTTTCTGGGAAAGTGTTCATTCCCCTTCACTTCCCTCCTGCAAACTTATTCCCAGATGTACCAGCAACATCAGTATCTGGGTCCTCCTGAACACTGAATCGGATTTGAAAAATAAAATCACTCTTGGCTAATATATGCTCTTTATCACTTCCAGCCCCAGTTCCAGGAATACAATTTCATGAATATCAGTTCTGTTCAGAGAGCATTTGGTTGTTCATTATGATCTAGTTCAGTCACTTAAGAAAAAGAAAATCCATACATGTTGCTCCTGTTTCAATATTTTTCTCCAGGTAACTTTTGAAAAGAAAATTGTTGGGTCAGTTTCCAGATAAGTAAAAATATGCATTTGGGGGTTCAGCAAATTCTGCAGATTTGCTAAAATTTTTCTTCCTGTTACAATCTGGGAGTTTTCTTCTCCAGACGGCTGAGACCCAGCTCTGCTCTTGCATTTTCCAAAAGCCTCACATCCCAGCAGAAAGCTCTTTCTGGATTTAGATGTTGATAGTAATTTCCTTTCTTTGCATGACAGGATCAGTTACAGTTTCTTTCCGGTCAGCTTTTTCCAACTTCACATTTTAGCCTAGAATCCAAGAAGATTGTGAAATGCTAAAGAAGCATTGTATGTTTATGCTCCTGTGTCAGTTAACCGAATCTCAGAATCTCTTGCCTTGCGGCAAGAAAACTCCAGAGACTCAGCTATGCCTTAGCTTGGTTCATAGAGTTTTACTGCATTTGTGAGTATTTGTCAGTAAGATTTAGAATCACAGAATGAGACAGAATTAGAAAGGGTCTTAATGTTCGTTTTAATTTGATCATTTCATTGGCTTTCCTCATTTTATTGTGCAAGAAACTAGACACCAGAAAGGTTCAGTGACTTGCCAAAGGTCACACAGTGAGTTAGAGGCAGGGTCCCTGTCTCCTGATTCATTCTGGGATACCACAATGTGTAGTTAACTTTTGCTGCATATCAAACCACTCCAAACTTAGTGGCTTAAAACAACCACCACTTATTTAGGTAATGATTCTGCAGGTCAGCAATTTGGTCTGGGCTCAGCTGAGAGGTTCTTCTGGCCTGTGCTGGGCATGGCTGATCTTGGCTGGGCTCGCTCGTGTGTCTGCATGCAGCTGGTGTGTTGGTGGGCTGGTTTATGACAGCCTCATCTGGGACAGCTGGGATGATGGAGGCCTCTCTCCATGTGACAATCACAAGGTCCCAGGAGCAGCAAGGGAGAGATTCCTCAGTGTGCAATCACTCTTAGAGACTCTGCTGGGTTGTGATCGCTAGTGTCCCATTGGTCGAAGTAAGCCGCAGGGCCATGCCCAGATGGAGAGAACAGAGAGAGAGTAATTTGTCACCACTTTGCAATTTGCCACACATAGAGATTTCCATTTTTGAACGACAGGATACCCTACAGGCCATCTTTGTAAGAGTTTCGCTTCTGGTTACCTTGCATGACCCTGTTGACATGCAGTCTTCGTAAGTTAAATCATGGGCTAGCCTCTAAAAATCCAATTATCTCATTTCATCTGATGCTGGGAGATTGCAATTTATTGCATATTATTTCTCTCCTGGAGTATAATCTCAGATGAACATATGGGAGAATCAAAGAAAAAGCCATTTCTAGTCCCCCAATTTATGATGGAAATATTCTTCAATCTTTCAAAATGCTGTTAAAAAGAAACCCAAAGGATCTGTGGGTCCAGCCTCTTATCTCCTGCATAGCTCCAAGGGACAATGATAGTTTTACCCTTCACATTTTTGGGACTGTTATATGGTTTGTATTTCAAACCCTACTAACTCTCATGGCATTCCTGTGGAGTGCTCAGGCAAGGGTTATGTGCCCCATTTTACAGATTGGGAAACTGAGGCTCAGATAGATTCTCAGTACCTCCCAGGAATTCCCATGGGGCTCCATAGGTGTGAATGCCTGTGTCAGTTTCCTCTTCCTCCAAGTCCATTCTTACGTCTTTGGGGGCCTGTGGGGAACCATGCAGACAGCTCTTACGTCTGCTCTATGATCTCTCCATTCTTGAGGACCATCGAGACACTGCCACTCTGGGCAGAGGGTCCCACCTTTCTTTCACTGAGAGGAGCCAGGCACGAGGTGTGAGTCCCAACCTCCACCCCTGCTCTTGGCACGTCTGGGTATGTCTCGGTGTCGCCCCCTGTCATCCTCTGGTGGGGGCTTCTCCTCCTCCACCTGCTTCTCCTCTAGGTTCAGTCCTTCACCTGGGATCCTGAGTCCATCCTGCTCAGGGAGACCAGGGGATGTTCCCTGGAGCAGGTGACAGTAAGCTGACCCCTGAAGGATGAGTATAGTCAGTCCAGTGAAAGGCATTGGCAACAGCATGAAGCATTTTCTAGGCACAAGGAAACAGCAGTGACCAACATGGGAACAGTGTGTGAGCTCTTATGACTGGAGGGTAGAGTGTTGTGTGTCATGGGGGGCAGGAGGAAGGGAAAAGATGGACCCTTCCCTCAACCGGGCCCACCACAACCTGATTCCACCTCAAGGGAAAAATCACTGGCTGGTAGGAATACATCTTGGAGAAGTGGCCATCTTACTAGCCAAAGTCCAAAGTTGGTGGCCGCCTGGTGCTTTCTTCCAGCTGGGGCAGATGAGTACATATGCTCTTGAAAATGCTCTTGAAAAGCCTGGAGTGGTGCAATAGGGCCCTTTGCTGGATTGCTGAAGGCGAGTTGTGAGGATGCCACCTCCACACCAGCTGACATCTCCTCTGTCAGATCCGAGTGCCTGCACAAATTGTGCTTCCTCTTAGGAACTGCTGTGCTTTAGTTGTGTCGGTTTGTTTTACTCTGGTGGACACTATGCATGGTTACACTGAAAGTGATTGTAGGTCCCTTTTTCCTTTGACTGCTAGGAAGCTCAGGGATGACTGTTTTCCTAACATATTTTAAAAAGTAAAAATTACTTTATTGATTTTTATAAATATAGTAATAATTTAAAAATTTCAACAATACAGCCATGTATGAAAAAGGAAGTTTAAAAATCACTCCAAATATTACTATTAGGTGAAAAATATTTCAAATATTATTCCATGTTTGTATGTGCATACTTATCTATATATCTCAATATCCATGAATGGACTTCCATACATCCATTTATTTACTTATCTAGTTTATCTATCTATCTATCTATCTATCTGGGTGCAGGAAAGTCCACTAAAGAGAGCATGTAAATTACGTGTGTTATTTTTAACATAAAGTCTTAAAGTTGATTTCACTTGAGTATAAAAGAAGAAAAAGATGCTAAATGGAAGTGGAAGGAATGATTGAACTTGAAGTATAAGTTTTTTCACCTCAAGAGAGATTCTTTTCTAAAAGATTTCTCTAAGGTCAAGAAAAGAGATTACGAAAAAACATTTAAGTTGGAGTAATTATGTTTTTCTGTGTGTTTCCATTTTAGGCGCTGTCAGTTACCTCCCTGTGGGGGAGATGAGATCTGTTAGCTCGTTTACACCTCCTCCCACTCCTTTCCCTCCATTACTTGATTTTTGTTAGTTTTGTCATTATTACCCTTTGAGGACTTATAAAATGTTCGCATTTCACACAAGGGTTTAGCCCTAATTCTACGTTAAATAGTTTCATTGTCCCCATAGGCCATTTTGCCACACCTTCTCCATCGCTCAATTCTCGATTTTAATTTCTTTCTTAATTGGCCGGACCTCATAGTCAAGTAGTTTTGTCAAGAAGACACTGGATTCTCTGAATTTTTTAAATGTCCGTCTTTTAATTCTTATTAACATCTGTTGTTGTCTTTCTACCTGAGTAGCTCCTTGGCTGAGTAGAACTCTTGGTCTCCCTTTCTTTTGCTTGTGAACTGAGTGTCCTCGCTCCACTGTCACACTCAATGAGGGCTGAGAGCAGCCCGACCGTCACCCTCCTCCGTGGTCATTTGCTTTTTATGCCTGGATTCTTGAGGAATTGTTACTTCTTTATTGAAGTTAAATTACTTAATCGGGACATATCATGGTGTTGAACATTCTGAATAAATTTTTTTCTGGAACGTTGTGTTGTCGATTCAGTTCTTCCTGCATTTCAGACAGGCATTCTGTGCTTTTCCATTCAATACGTTTTCCATTCCGTTTTTTGGTTTCTCTATATCAGGGGCACTAATTACTCTTGTGTTGGATTCTCTTTGCTCTGATTTCTTTGTCTCTCTCATCTGTGTTCTTTGTAATTATCCAGGCTTTTCCTCCTTGCTAGTAATTTGACTTTCATATCGGTGCTGTTCTTGCTGATTTTAATTAAGTTATTTATTTTTAAATATTGTTGTTTGGTTCACAATTTATTTCCTTTGGCTTGCAAACTCCATTTTCCTCTCATTCTGTCGTTTTACCATCCCCTTCATCATTTTATTATGAAAGTTTCAAAGATACAGAAAAGTTGAAAGAATTGATAGTGGACACCCATATACCCACCACCCAGATTCTATAATTTAAATTTTACTCTCCTTGCTTCATCCTATATCTTTTAATCAGTTCATCCCTCAAACCATCAATCTGTCATATTTTCTTCTGTTTCAAAATCAAGTGTTGACCTTGGTATAAGCCTCTTTCAATACTTCAGTGTGAATATCATTAAGTAGAGTTTAACATTTTTTACAGTTATTTATTTTTTCCTTTGAGGTAAAATTTGCATACAACAAAGTGCGCAAATCTTAAGCATAATGTTGTACCATTTGATGAGTTTTCCCCAAAAATTTATTGTGAAAATTTTCAGATATACAGCAAAGTTGAAAGAATTTTATAGCAACCAACCATATACGCATCACTTAAATTCTTCCATTGACATTTAATTATACTTGCTTTATTGTATATGTAGCACATATTTTGAGGTAAAATTTATACAACAAAATGCATAAATCTTAAATGTACATTTGATGAGTTTTAACAAATACAAATACTCCAAACCACGATCAAGATATGGAATATTACCTCAAAAAGTTCCCCCATGCCTCTTCTCACCCAGTCTCCACCCCTACCCCAAGGCAACCAACGTTGTAACTTTTCTCTACCACGGGTTAGTTTTACCTGCTCTCGAACTTCTTATAATTGGAATCATATAGTATGCACTCTTTTGTGTAAGGCTTATTTCACTCAGCACACTGTTTTTGAGATTCGTCTTTAGTGTCTGTTCCTTTTTTATTGCTCAGCAGTTTTCCATTGTATGAACATACTACGGTTTCATTCATCCGTTCTCTTGTTGATGGACCCCTGGGATGTTTCCAGGTTTTGACTATTATGAATAAAGCTGCTAGGAACATTCTTGTGCCAGTCTTTTTATAAACATACACTTTCATTTCTCTTGGATAAATACCTAAGATTGGAATTGTTGGCCCACAGGGTAGGTGTATGTTTAGTTTTATAAGATAAACTCCAGAACTTTCCCCAAATTGTTGCATTATCTTACACTACCACCGACAATGTTCAAAGGTTCCAGTTGCTGCATGTCCTTGGCAAGATATGGTGTTGTCAGTCTTTTTAATTTTTGCCCCTCTGGTGGGTTGTAGTGGTCTTTTTAAAAACTGGATTCATCTTCTTATTGCCTTTTTCTCCCACTAACGCACTTGTAAAGAAATGTCTTGTGTTGTTTTGTTAATGTTTCTTCCACGGTACATTCATGTTTGTCTTTTGTTTTGTCTGCGGTGTTTTCCTCTTTGGGAGGAACGCCCATCACTGGACCTTCCCCGTTGCTGTACCGTTTCTTTTCATTTGGCTCTTGCTTGAGCTGCCGTCTCCAGACATTGGTTTTGATCTAATGCAAAGTGTTTGGCTTCTTGACCTTCTTTCCATTGTACTTGAGGATGGTTTGATCTTTTCCCTTGGCTATGTTATTTTTTTAAGTCAACTTTATTGAGGTATAATATATGTATACAATAAAATTCATCCTTTTCCAGGCATACAGTTCTATGAATTTTGGCAAACATATCCAGCTGTGTAACTGCCACCACAATCAAGATGTACGCTGTTTCCATCATCTCATCAAGTTCTCTCCTGCCTCTTTGTAGTCAGTCCTCCATCCTCACCCCCAATCCCTCGCAACTACTGATCTGTTTCCTGTCCCCATAGTTTTGCCTCTTCTAGAATGTTATATAAATAGAATCATACAGTATGAAACCTTTTGGGTATGGCCTCTACCACTTAGCATAATGCTCTTGAGATTCATTCATGTTTCTTGCATGAATCAATAGTTTTTACTTTTTATTGCTCTATTATTATTTATTGCTCAACTTTTTGTTGAGCATTATTCCATTGTGTGGATGCATCCTTGTTTATCCATTCACCAGTTAATGAACATTTGAGGTATTTTCAATTTGGGGTGATTATAGATAAAACTTCTCTAAATATCTGCATAAAGTTTTTTTGTGGGTGTTCATATCCTTTGCTGCATTTCACGGAATGGTGTTTCATATCACAGTCACATATTTCTGCCCTGAATAGCTCCAATATGGAAGCATCTGTGTTAGACTCCCACTTCTGAAATTTACATGTATATATATTATAAGGTGTTGGCTCACCTGATTATGGCGGCTGGTTGGCCCCACGGTGTACCGTCTGCAGGCTGGAGGCCCAGAAAGGCCGGTGGTGTAGTTTGCAGGCCTGAGAACTGGAGGGTGATGGTGTGGATGCCAGTTCAGGCCCGGAGGCCTGAGCACCAGGAGCCCTGAGGGCGGACGATCAGTGTCCCAGCTCCACGGTTGGGCAGAGAGAGCATGAATCCTCTCTTCTCCACTTTTTTTTTCCTGTTCAGGCCCTCAACAGATGGGGGAGGCCCACCCACACTGGGGAGAGCTGTGTGCTTTACTCAGTCTATAGATTAAAATGCTAACCTCTTCCAGAAACACCCTCACAGACACACCCCAAAATAATGTTTAACCGGAAATCTGGGCATCCTGTGATCCAGCCAAGTTGACACATAAAATTAACTATCATACCCCCCCAAATGGCTTCTGGGGGGTGGAGAGTGGCACTGGACACCTTGCTGCACTGAATTATTTGCTCTGCTCCATAACTTTCTGGATTTTCCCTTGGCTGACACTTCAAGTGTAAAGCTTTAGGCTGAGCCCCCTTCCTCGATCACTGTTTTTTTTAATCAATTTCTTCAGCTTTTAGGAGAGGGTGGTTCCATATGCTTTTATGAGCCATTCCAACTCAAAAATTTCTGCTTACTTTTAAAAATGGCGCAGACCTTTTGACTTGCATTTCCACGTTCTAACTATTCCTCTGGCCTCATCCTACTTTTCTAGTCAGATTTTCCTCCCGTCCGATTTCTTTACCTATTTTTCAGTTAGATTGTGCTCCATGTATATTTACAAACTGCCTCAAATACTTTTTGGAAAGTAGTGGGGTATAAATGAATCCAAAAGTTTAAGAAAATATCAGGATCAGTCAAGGGTTATCTAAGACTCACAGGAGTCAGCAGCTGTTCATAGGTCAGTGTGTTGGATCTAGTGGTAACTTTACTAAACTAACCAGTATTGCTCTTCAGGAAGCAGTTTCATGTTATGGCAGCTGAGGCAGTGTTAAGTAGGAGTCACGGACTCAAATGCCTCTGGGGCCAGGCAGGTCCTACTAATTGATGAAATAGAGTGGTATAGGGCAATAGGGAGTGGTAGGGACTGTAGCAAACCGGAGAGCACCTGTTCTGTCTAATGATGGCTGCATCTCTTCAATTTCAACGGCTAGGCAAGCATGTGGGCTAACCTTGGCAGAACTTTTAGAGGGGCCAGATAATGAGGCAACTGTTGAGGCACAAGTTTTGAACACCCACCCACTCCTTTTGCCTTGAAATCCCACCTTCAGATGAAATCTTGGATGGAAATCCAGTACCTATGAGAGTAAAGGTCAGGCAGCTTACTAGGTCTGAGTGCGGCAGCCTGAAGCAGTGAGCTCCAGAGGCTCTCCTTAAAGGCCTGATGGCTCTGAGGAACAGTCTGGAAACCTTCAGACTAGATCACGGTCGAGGTCCTTCCTTCCCGCTCTGATCTCCTCTTGAGCCTCATGTACCCATGGAAGTAGCCCCCAGCTTCCCAGCCCTGGACACGGTGGTTTTGCACATTACATCTTGACCCTGAATTAACTTTAGGGCACGTGTACCCTTTGCAAATTTGGAAATTATTTTCAAAGAATTGTTTTATCCAATGGACAAACCACTGAGCATGCATGTGTCCACGTGTGTCCGTGTGTGTGTATGAGGATGGGGTCACATCTGCTTCTTGAGTGTTTATAGTCCCATGAAGGCCAAGTGGATCTTGTAGGGAATGTCTTGAGGTAGCGATATTCTAGAACAGAGGTGGACAAACTACTGCCTGTGGGCCAGATTTAGCCTGTAGCCTGTTTGTACAGCATGTGAGCTACGAATGGTATTTATATTTTTAAAACGTTGTAAAAAAAAAAAAAACATGCAACAGAGACTGCATGTGGTCTACAAAGAAAAATATTTACTATCTGGCCCGTTACTGAAAAAGTTTGCCAGGCCCTGTTCTGGAATATCTCTTATATTCTCATTGAGTCTGAACCAACCAGTCACAAGCCTTTAAACACGCATGCTGCATAGAAGCTATGGTACTTTCTTCTGTTCTGAGAAGGCTGCCACTGTGGGCTTGCTCCCTGCTTCTCCTACTGACCAGAGCCATCCGCCCCAGTGCAGAGAAAGGCAGACCAGGGCTTGACCAGCCCTGGGAACAGCGGCTGCACCCTGCAATGCCTGCGGCCAGGCTGAGCTGCTCCCATCCCTCTCACTCCGGGCCTGGCCCTCTAGGAGCTGGATTCTTCAAGTGGCTGAACTGCTGCCACAACCACGTTTGGGGATCTGCTGGCTTCCAGCAGCCTGGGTGGCAGTCATGTGACCCCTTTGCATGAGCAATTCTCCAGGGCAGTGAAGACTTGGCTTAAAGTTTGAGCTCAGATGGTCCAGTCTTCTCTGAGCCCAGGTGGGTCCCACTGACACTCTTTGGGGTAAGTAAGAGGCCTCTGCTGCTGCAGGGGCCCCATGGCTGTTGCTCCCACTTCTAAAGCTCTGGGAGGGGCTCTTGGAAGCCATTCTAGCCAGCCAGCCCGTGGGCTCCCCTGTGTGCCTCCCAGATGCCGGCTCCAGCCATTGGTCATAGTGTCTGGAGGGCACAGCCCCTTTCCCCACTCCACAGGAAGTCATTCACATTACAGTTGGTGGCTCCAGCTAACGGCCACCCCTCTGGGTGCCAGTGGGCAAAATTCTGCTCTGGTCAGCTGTTCTTGGGGACTCTTGTGGGTCCACCCTTGGGCTGAGAAGGAGGACACTGCCCGGAGGGTCAGCACATCCCCATCCCAATCTGGCTTAAGCCCCACCTCCCACTGCGATCTTGGCAAGCCACGGTCCTCCTGTGGGACTCAGTTTCCCCATTTAGAAAAGGCAAAGGGTGGGCTACATCTCTGCTTTTTAAACTGGAATCCCCAAACCAGTGGACAAATTCTCTAAGAGATATTTAAAAATATTCTATTTTTATTTTACTGATAATTCCAAAAAATGGACAAAAATATTTTCTGGCTCCTCTGGCTGGTCACCTTATACCTGAGTATGGCCAGAAGATTTTAGCGCGAGAGTTTTAATTGTGCCGAGGGGACACTGGGTCAACCAGAAACACGCACTTTAATTCTCATGGGCTAATGAGAGAAAGAGCAGATGTGGCCGAGTATTTGTGTCCACCGAAGGCCTGTGATGTCATGGCTTTCTGCGTGAATGAAAGTTTTTGCAACAGTGAGAAGAGAAAAATGGAGTGGGAGAACTGAATCATCACCTAGCACTCTTTTAATATCAGCGGTGCCAAATGCAAACGAATCTGCACGGGAGCAGCAATGCCTCTTCACAAAAACATCAGCAGCTGCATTACTTTAATGCTATCATTTTAATTCTAATGTTTTTGTCATTTTGTTCACATTTAATCCAAGAATGTGTTTTGGTTTTCTGGTTGTGTAAGAGCTAAAAGCCTAACACGGTTATAGCTAACTATATGTGTGTGTGTGTGTGTGTGTGTGTGTATGTTTAAGTAATACTATAATAAAAATAATTTAAGTCAAAGTTGGGGCCCTGTGGACATTTTTTTCTTCCGAAGCAACATGCACTTTACCCAAGAATCCTTGGTTTAATTCAGGGGCTGCAAATTGCATCTGTAAAGGACCAGAGAATAAATATTTAGAATTTGTGAATTATATTGTCTGTGTTGCAACTACTCCACTCTGAAGTTGTCTTGTACAAGCAGTTACAGATAATACGTAAATGAATGGTCATGGCTGTGCTCCAATAAAACTTTATTTACAAAAACAGGTGGTGGGCTGGACTTAGCCACTCAGCCCTCAGGCCATAGCTTGCAGACCCCTCTTCTCCGAAATGGCTGAGGCATTCTCCTTCCCAGATGGTTGGCAAAGTAGTATTACTGAGGAGACAGGCTTTTTCTTCTGGTTTCTCACAAGACTCTCCTGCCTTCTGCTGCAGAAATTCCCCGGGGCCCTCAACAGTGAGATGCCGGCTGCCCACGGGAGGAGGTGCGGCTCCCCTCGCTGCCGGGACGCTGGACGCTCCGCCGCCGCCCCGGTTCCGCGGCAGCTCGGCGTCTCTCTTGGTGACCGCCTCTCACCTCCGGGGGGAGTCGCCGCCGCTCCCCTGGCGTACACACCTCGCCAACATTTGGAGGCTGTTACCGAAATAATCCTGCAGCCCAGCCTTATGAAGCTGGGCCCTTTTATCTTTCTTTATAAATCACCCTCTCCCTCCACTTAATCCTGCCTGGCCCGCTCCTCTGAACTCCCTCCAATTTGTCTCTGGTGAGCGGGGTCTGAACTGTGCTGGCTGCAGGCAGCCAGGTGTGGCCTTGCTGAGGCTTCAGAGAAAGGGAGGGGGTCACTCTTCCATCTGCCAGGGATGCGGCTTCAGCTGCCAAATCCCACACCTTTTCTCTGCTCTTGCTGAATGGAGCCCACCACGTAGGTTATTTATTCAACGTTCACGGAATATTTCTTATTGAGCCCCCCACTAAGTGCCAGGCAGTGTGCCAGCACCCAGGGCACAGCAGCAAAGATGCTGGCGGTGCCACACCATCTCGGGGCTAACGCAGAATGGATGAACAAGTGCACAAAATACTTATGTACCTTCGAAGCCCTGTGGAAGAAACCAACAAGGGTTGAATTGAACAATGGGGGAATAGAGAGTGCAAGGACATCTGTTCAGATAGAGTGGTTGAGAAGGCCCTCCAAGAAGGTGACATCTATGCCTAGGCCTAAAAGATGAGAAGGAGCCACCATGGGAACAGGGAGGGAGGAACATTCCATACAGAGGAATAGCACGTACAAATGTCCTGTGGTGGGAAAGGGCTTCTGGGCTTGATTGTGAAAGGAGAGTGTCTGCTGAGAGATCTGCCTAGGAGTCTGCAGGGCTCTTAGGGAAGTCGGGCTCAGCGGTGCCCTGCTCAGTGCAGGGAAGCATATGCACTGCAGGGAAGCAGATGTAGATAGCATGTGAACAGTATTCACATAATAGCCTAATAATCACATAATGAATTTAATCATTCTCATGATAGCTTCTACTTAATGACAAGGCTCATATGCTTGACACTTTATTAAATTTATTGCATTTAATATTCAGGGCCACCTTTTGAAGAAGTTATGCCCTCCCCTGCCTTTTACAGATGAAGAAGCTGAGTCTCAGAGAGGTTAAGTAGTTCGCCCAGTGTCACACAGCTAATAAACGATGGAGCTGGGATTCTAATTCAGGGCAGCTGGATTCAAAGCCCCTGTTTTATTATCACTTTGAATCAAAATTCTTCTATTGCATTTGGAAATAAATAAAGTCTCCTGCTTGTTCATTCACACCCTCTGCAAGATGCAGGCAATACAGAGATAAAAGATGCGTTTGCTCAAGAGCTCACAGTTTAACAGAGGAGACAGATGAAGAGGCAACTGCAGTACAGTGTCGTGGGTGCCATTGCTGGGAGTCAGCACAGGGGTCTGTGGATGGAGCAGGGTTGGGAGGTCAAGGAAGGCTTCCTGGAGCTGAGTCGTGAAGGGGAAAGATGGGAGTAGGAAAGCTGTTCAAGGCAGAGGGAACAGCAAGCGCAAAGGCTCAGAGGCATAAAAGCATCTGCTGTGTTCAGCTGTGGTCTCTATGTCGTTTGGCCTGGCTGGAGCCCTGGGTGTGGGAGAGTGATGAGAGCGTTTTTGGAGAGGTTGGTTCGGGGTGCACTAGCTTGTGCAACGCTGTGTCGGATGCCAAGTTTATCCTGTAGTGATTGCAGAGAAAACCCGAGGGGATTGAGTGGGGAAGGCTGGGACCACACTGCCTGGGTTCATACCCAGCTCTGCCATTCACTCCTGCATGGCCTCGGCATGCTACTTCCCCACGCTGTGCCTCAGTTTTCTCATCTGCAAAATAGGGATAGTGACAGCACTTCCTTGACAGAGCTGTCGGGAGGCCAAAATGAGTTAATTCAGGCAAAGGACCTGGGACGGGGCTGGCACAAAGTAAACCTGGATCAGCATTAGCTCTTGTTAGCATCGTCATCATCATCATTTGTGATTATGAATGAGTCCACCATGCAGCCCCGTGGATGCTGGCCTGGAGGAGGTCCCGCCAGAGGCTGCAGGACCAGTCAGGACTGTGGCACCAGTCCAGGGGAGTGATGATAGGAACCTGGACTGAGGTGGGGCACTGGGCGTGGCGAGAAGGGAGCATTTCGGGAGATGAGCACAGGGTTGAAGCAGCTGGAAGCCTGGCAAGAGGTTGGCGAAGGGGAGGCGAGGATGAGGCCAGGGATTTGGGGCTTGGGGGTCTGGGGAGAAGGTGCTGCCGATCCCCAGACCTGGGAGATGGGGTGTGGGGGAAGCTGGGAAGATGGTGAGTTCAGTGCTGAGTATGCAGCTTGTGAGGGGCCTGCAGGACATCCGCGGGGACATGTCCTGGGCGTAGGGAGGTGACGCAACCTGCACCAGACCCCATGGTCTTCCTACTGCCCCAGGGGGCCTGGGATGGCCCATAGACTCCCTGCCCTTGTTTTACCTGCTGCCACCTTCCTGTAGCCTGGCTACGGGAGGCTGTAAAGAGGCTGCGCCCAGCCTCTACGGTGTTATGGCCACCGCGAACAGAACCTGGTCCTCGCCTCCAAGGAGAGGGCCACGCTGCTGGGACAACAACAAGGACCCTGCTTCGTCCTCCCCACTGGCTGTGTCCGCAGGGTGGGAAGGCAGATGTTTTAGACTCTCATGGCCCTGAGTGTGGCCCCCCCGCCCCCCACCACTGGACGGCTCGGTCACAGCTGGGGTCCTGGCCTCTGAAAAGGGGGAGCCACCAGCAGAAAGGAAGGCAATTCCACTGCCCCTCGAAGGGCCTCTCCAAATCGCTGATGGGCTGGAAGGGCCATTTCACAGGGAGGGGGACAAGTGGGCCTAGAATTCAGGGGCCAGGGCAGGGTGGGAGGGGAGGAAGTGCCCCAGGGGCCTGGGACTGACTCTCCTGGTTTGTCAGGCTCTGAGGGTTGTTTTAGCAGATTGGACTTTGGAGACTCAAGGACGCACAGACTTCTCAGAGTCCCAAGTCCTCCACGTCTCCCTTGACAGATTCCAAATGCACCTGGGACAGTCCAAGATCTGGACAAGATCTGTGACTGGTGGCTGAGAATAGTCAGAGCTGAAGGGGACGGGGAGAGAGCGCCGTTCATTATTCACAGTTTCTATGTGCCGAGCACTGTGCTCAGCACTTTATATACACCATCTCATTTGCTGTAAGGTAATTGCTATTGTGGCTGTTTTATAGATGAGGGAACAGAGGCTCAGAGAGGTTAGGTAACTGGCCAAAGGTCACACAGCTGATCAGTGGTAGAAGGTGGCCTCTCTGACTTGAAAGCTTGTTCTTTTTCCACTTCACTGTTTTAGTTTTTCCATTTCATCGGCTGCTGCCCCCAATGGCTAACTCTCCCACCAGACCCCTGTGACGTCCAGAACCTGACACACAGTAGGTGCTTATTTGCACAAACAACTCTGTACTTCTTGTTTCCTGTACACATATGTGCTTCTGATAGTGGGTGAAAACTGGTGCCTTTAACACAGCTTTGCCAGGTACCTGGGTAAGTGGGAGGGACTAGGTTTGTGGAATAGGGCTGTTGGCTGCGGGCTTTGCGCTGAGTCACTGGGTCCGGGCACCTTCAGCGTCTCCCTCTCCTGGGTTTAAAAGTGGGGAAGAGATGCTATTCTGTGTGCAGATTTGAACCTACCAGAAACTGTCCTGCTGTGAGGCAGCCCAGAGGGGACAGTGGCCTTGGCTGGGAGTAACGAGTCCTCCCGCTCTGTTTCCCCAGCTCAGCCGAGGTGCGAGGAGTGGGAGTCCCAGGAGGGCTGGGAGCTGAGCTGCGAATGTCTGGCCTGGCCTGGCCTCTCTCAGCACGTGTGATGCATTAGGCCCCAACGGCTCCCCAGGGACTCTGTTCCCATCATCTCCTCCGCAGCAGTTCGGAGGTGGTGGGAAGATCAAAATGAGCACGTTTGCAGATCCTGTGCTGAAGGCTTGTTGGATTTGGGCTGTCCAGGCTGGGGTGCGGGGAAGGAGGTGACATTTGAGGTCTGAGTGAGGAGAGGGGTGAACCAGGCAGAGCGGGGTTTGCAGAGGCCGGGCAAGGGGACAGTGACTGAGCCGCAGTCAGGAGCCTCTCAGCTGAGTGTCCACACTCCCAGGCCCGAGGAAGGCCCGGATGCGGCTGCCCAGGCCCTTCTACTGGGCCAGGTCCTGGCTCCCTAGGTACCAGGCTGTGGAGCCACTCCTTGGCAGGAGCGGGCCTGGAGGGCTGGGGCAGGCAAAGCAAGCACACTAGGGACCCGGGAACAAGCTGCAGAATCTCTGGCATTGGGGGAGGGTGGGTGGGAGGGGCACAAATGAGCTCCCCATCCCAGACTCCATTCTGCCTGGAATGCAGCCGGGCCTCCCCTGGGGATGGAGACCACAGGGCCCTGGGAGACACCACGGCTGAGGGCGTAGCTCATGCCTGACCCCAGGCTGGACGCTGGGCAAGGTTTTCCTGGGGGTGATTAATTCTTTTATTCATGGAGTAAAAAAAATTTATTGACCATCCATTCCATGTTAAGTGCCGAGGAAACAGTCAAATAAGTTTCAATTCCTGCCCTTGAGAGAAGATAGATGTGCATAAGTGCAAAATAATGAGCTAGTTATAGCACACCTTTGTGTTAGACAATTTTTGGTCATCTCCAAATTCAAGAACTCCAGCCCCATAGCAGACAATATCCCTGACGAAATGTAGTCAAGGGCACTGGACCCCTTCTGACTGTTAATAAGTCTCTAAGTATGGTGCTAAAGTTCTCCTCTGGGTTTCCTCCCCGGTGCAGCACAGCTGCCCAGAATCCCCAGCTCCGGGACACGCCAAGGAGCACAGAACACTGGCTGAGCTGAGGTGTGGGTGCCGGGCAGCAGGCTGGCGCACTACCTGTACAGGTGTAGTTCTCGCTTGCCAGCTGTGGGTCTTCACAAGAAGATAAGTGAGCTTCCTGGACCACTTGCTACCAGCTCCAAACAGCCACTGTAAAAGCCCCAGATGTTTGGCTCTCTCTGAAGATGTCAGCCTAGATTTCCATTGCTTCTCTGCCCCCAGGGCCTGTGCACATACCTGTGCCAGCTCTTGTATACTTCTGTATCTCAAGGACCACCTCCTCTCACAGACCAGAAGGATTTCACATTTGAGGGGAGCTATGGCCAGACAGGTGCCCCTAGGAGACCCCTGCCTGGTGGGGTCACTTGTGGGCCTTGGCCCCTTGGCTTCTGGGCTTGAGGCGGCTGCGTTCATACAGGTTCCAGGAGTGGAGGTCCCATGATGGACATGGGCGTGGGCTGTCTCCAAGCAGCCCCCATCCCCGACCTGTCCAAGGGAGGCAGGAGCCAGGAGGGCCAGCCTGACCCCCAGAGTCGGGACGTGCCACTTCCTGTAGGGTCACCAGGCCCTTCAACTGTGATGACGATCCATGGAAAAGCCCAGAGGGACTTGTGTACTGAAAGGGGGCTGAACTCATCTTCACGGAGAGGGCAAGCTTCATGAAAAACCCCACATCGGGGCTGCCCTTGGAGGAGAGGGCAGAGGTCCTCTCTCTGCGAACCAGCCCCGTTCAGACAGGACGGCTCACTCAAACGGCTACCTTGTCTGTGGCTGCCTGCTCACACCTTTTCCCCAAAGCGATGCCAGGCTTGTTAGAACCCTCATTTCCATTTCATTAGGAGGTGTCAGGCTGGGTGTTAAAGAACAGAGCTGTTCCATTCCTGAATCCAGTTTTCGGGGCAGTGCTCAGCAACAATTTCCCAGCAACCACCTTAGTGGACCTACCTCCCTTTCCCAAATAGAAGCCTAGAACCATCTGAACCAAAATACAACCTCCGCTGACGGAGCCCCATCGCGTGGCAGGTTCAGCCCCAGGCCCTCTGCCCATGTTTTCACCCATTCTCAGAGCAAACCTGAAAAGTAGGTATTATCATTTCCATTTTGCACGAGAGGAAACCAAGGCCCAGAGAGGTTAGACGACTCATCCAAGGCCACACAGCTAGGAACTGGCAGGACTGGGTTGCAAACCTAACTCAGCCTGCCTCCAAAGCTCGTGTTCTTTCCATTTCTCCAAGCTGACTCCCACCTACTCAGGTGAAGCGGGCTCAGGTGTGATAGCTACCTGCACCAAAGGCTCTTAGTGTGGACTCTGAAATGTGAGAGAGCGCGAGAGACTCTCGTGTATGTGTGTTGTGCGTGTGTGCGCGTGCATTTAAGAGAAGTTTCCACAGCTTGCATCAGCTTAATGTCCCCAAATTACAGAGCCCTATGGTGGGGTTTCTCCGTCCGTTACGAGATGCCCTGGGAAATTCTCAAGGTGTCCACAGCTTTACGGAGCTACTATGTTAGAACACAGGCAGAGGCCGACAGACCTCTGATACACGCCTTCTAGAAGGAGAGTGTCACACTGCTAGTCTTCTACCTGGCTCTTAGGGTGTGAACAGTTTGGAATCTTGTAGAACAGATGCTGCCTGTGGCTTTATCTCGAAAACGGGGAACACTGGGGCTCAGAGGAGAGTGGGCAAATCCTGTTTGTTCCTCTTTCTTCCTGGGGACCTGCAGAGACCTAGCCGTGAGCTGGCTCCGAAGAACGGTGGCATGCCCTCCCGCCCATCCTTGAAAGCCAGTTCCTCCTCAGGTTCGTAACAATTTGTGTTTTATCACGTTTCCACGTGCAAAATGTGTTTCGGCATTTTTCATTAGATTTTTAAGGCCCGGATTGATGAGGGCGAGGTGAGAGCCGGACACGGGGTAGCAGAGACAAAGGTTTAGTCATGAGTTCGAAATTTACAAAACACAGAAGCAAATATGGCTTCAATACACGATGTGACCCTTTATAAGGCTGGAAATTACTCTTCAAAAATCATTCTGGCCTGACTTCAGAGCCGAGTGGATGCTGGGATACCACAGATTGACTTTGAGAAGTGGGTTGGTATTGCAGGAATTTTTTAATTTCCTGTAACTCACAACAATTTTCTCCCAGTGAGACTTTAGAATCACTCCTGCGACGGTGCATTGACTGCGTTTGTGGAACGATCTGCTGCATGAACCAGCGTATGCAGAAAAAGAAAACCCAAGGAAGGAAGGACACAAACGGGATTACCTTCAAAAAAATCACTAAAAGTTTAGAAAACATTTCCAGGTAAACAAAGAACCCACTACTTGAGCTTATGTGTTTTAAAAAGCGAAATAAAAATGGCGCCCCTTACACTTCTGAACTGAAAAGAATTTGGGGAAAGCAGATTATTATTAATCATTTTTAATAGCTTCTTAATTAGCCCTTCAAACAAGTTTTTCAAAATCTCCAAAGGTGTCTAATTTGCATGACATATTTTTACTTTTCTGTGCATTTCATTAGCAGTGCTTTTTTTTTTTTTTTTTTTAACCTAACAGCAAGACAGCATTACAACGGTTTCAGAAGGTGGACGAAAAAAAAAAAAAGGACTCAAATTATTCCTCCAAAAATGTCTTGTGTTTCTTCCATGTCAGCGGAGTCTTGCCTGGATCTCGGGGCACTCATTACAGCTTATCTGTCTTTCAGAAATCACTGAGCAAAATCCACTGGAGTGAGAGCCGCCGTGGAGGATGGCCCGCTGGACCCGCTCCGCCGGGGCAGGGATTTATTAGGCTGACGACCCCTTCCTCTTCCCAACAGCAAATCCATTACAATAATGGGCTTGGGATCCATCAGCGGGGACCAGCGGGTCAGGAGGAGCCGATGTGTGGACACTGAGCAATCCGCACGCGGCTGCTTTTTCACAATGTGTGAAGCCAGGCGGAAAAGCGGCACATTCGATTGAGAGCAGAGGGGCGCGGCCGAACCCTGCCTTCCCTTTGCTCCGGCTTCCGGGGGGATTCAGGGCTGGGGACACTTGGCAGCCGAGGGCGTGGGGCTAAACGGAGGCCCTGGGACCCGGAAAGAGAGGAGGGGGGCTAATTAAGCTTTGCCCTGCCTGCTCGGCACTCCCCCCCACCCCCGCCTTTCCCCGCCCCTGCTGCCAACACAACCACCAGAAGAATAAACAGCAACATTATCTAGCGCTTACCATGTGCTGGGCCCTGTGCTTTACTTGGGTTTTCTCCTCTTTCTCCTGGCAGCAACATAAGCTCTATTATTAGCCCCACTTAACAGATAAGCATAATTGAATAGCTAATTTTTATTGAGCACTTACTATATGGCAGGCCCTGCAATATACTTATTAACTCCATGAATCATCAAAACACCTGATGAGATTTTCGTGCCCATTTCACCAATAAGGCAAGGGAGGCACAGAGAAGTTAAGTAACTCGCCTTGGTAACACAGCTAGAATGGCAGAGATGGGATTTGAACCCAGGCAGTGGGACACCATCTATTATCATCCTTCAAGGCCCGTCCCAGTTGCCTCTTTCCTCCCATGGGTCTGCATTTCTCTTCTTCTTTGGCTGTATTTTATTATATGGGCTGTTTTCTGAGATTATAAACCCCAGGAGAGCAGGGGCCGTGTCCTTCCCACCCCCTATTCTCAGCATTACCAGCCCAATGCCTGGCATGCAGTTGGTGCTCAAGACACATTTGTTGAATGAAGCATGTAACCAAAAAGCAGCTTTAGTTTTGAACGTGAGCATTGGGTAGAATTGTACTTTCACACACAGGACATTGTTAGGCGATAAGGGACTGTGATGCTTGATATTTTTGTGTCAGTTTGATAGGGCTAAGGGGTGTCTAGGTAGCTGGTAAAACAGTATTACTGGGTGTGTCTGTGAGGGTATTTCCAGAAGAGATTAGCATTAGAATCAGCAGAGTGAGCAAAGAAGAGGCCCTCACCAATGCGGGTGGGCCTTGTCCAATCCGTTGAGGGTCTGAAGAGAACACAAAGGTGAAGGAAGGGTGAATTTACCCTCTTGCTTGAGCTGGGAGGTCCATCTTCTCCTGCCCTCAGACACTGGCGCTCCTGGTTCTTGAGCTGTTGGACTTGGATTGGGACTTGCCCCATTGGACCCCCAGGTTCTCAGGCCCTTTGAGTTAGGACTGGATCTACACTGCAGGCTTCCCTGGGCCTCCAGCCTATAGAGGGCAGATCGTGGGACTTCTCAGCCTCCATAATCACGTGGGTCGACTCCTATAATGAATCTCCTCTTATGTATGTGTATGTATATATCCTATTGGTTCTGTTTCTCTGGAGAATCCTGACTAATTCAGGGCCCAATATTGCTTATTAGATTTCAAGGTGATTTGTCTTTTTTTCTTACTTACTAATGGAAAATTCTCTTTTGAAGTCACACTCATTAGCACTCAGAGGCTGTTGTGGCAAGATCTTTCCAAAATAGCCCCAAGTGTATTTGTGGGAGGGAGAGCAGCTAAGCCAGCGACAAAAGTATTAAAGCTCGGCATGCAGGAAAGGTTTGAAATATGGGGGCTGGCAGCCTCTTGCCTCTGTCCTGGGGAAGGGATGGGAAACTGCCAGGCCCCAGAGGCGTTGGGCAGATTTTGCGTTTAGTGGGAGAACAGCAAGGAGAACCAAAGAAGAACACGCCAAAGCCACGTGGAGGTTATGTGGTGTCAGTTTATCTTTTCAACATACCTGGTTCCCAGCAACATGGAACTAATCGATGGTAGTAAAAGTTGTGTCATTGGCACCTCTTTTATTATCAGACACATAAATCAAGAGAGAATCTCTTTCCAGCTGGAACGGGCTCAGTCACACTGGAGCAGGGCTCTGCGTTAGGAAAAGGGTTCTGTTTTCCTCTGGGCTCTGTCTTGGTTCATTTTATTTCATTCCGCGCACTTGTTGTTCATTATCCCACTTTAATTTTTCCAACAGCCTTTGAGGACAATGTCATTCCCATTGTACAGATGAATAAACCGAGACACACAAGGCCTCATTCAAGAGAACTGAAGTCACGCAGAAAGCTGAGATTTGAACCCAGGACTTTCTGATACAAGAACCTGTGGACCTAAGGACACTACTGCTGCTGCCTTCAGCCTGCCCGTCACACCCTTTCTTCAGGAATGGGAAGGGATGCTGGAAGCTTCTGGGTGGATCTGAAAGATATCACAAGGTCCCCAATTAGCCTGACCACCTACACCTATCGTGTATCTGACATTTTACTGCTAAGGAGATGCCTTTGAGTTAAAATACTGTCCACAGAAGTTTCTGGCTAAAAGACCCAACAGAAGTGCTCTGGACTCTACTGGAAGACAGTTAGAAGCCTGAAAAGGGGGATAATAAAATCTACCTGATAGGATTATTGTGATAATTAAATGAAATCCAGAATGTAAAGCTCTGGCATGGTGCCACCAGCATCACCACTGCCGTCAGCAGCAGCAGCAGCATTCATAGCTCTACAAAGTTGTCGTGGAGACTAAACACCCATTTTTGTTTCCATTTCATTTCAGCCAGGTTTATTGACGGCTGCTGTGTGTCTGGCAAGAGGCTTTCTCGTGCTTTCCTCATGCTCCCTTCACTGAATCCTCCCAGGGAGAAACAGTTGAAATCCAGGCACACAGCAGGTGCTCCCTAATCGTTTCTTCTTCCTGAAAATGGAGAGGCTGAGTTATGTGGACAGAGTCACAGAGAGGCCCAGGGTGTGGGACTCCCAGGAGCTGCTAAGAATGAGGGGTGGGAGCTCCACGCTCTGAGTCTCTCTGGGATGGCAGGCTGGCTTGTGAGAAGGGCTGGTGGCCTCGGTGTTGGGCTCCTGCCAGGAGAATGGAGTGGCGTGCCCAAGACCTGGCGGGCTGATCTAGGAGCGTTCAAAACACAGTGAGGTGCCCTGCTGGGACTTGGAAGGGTGGTGCATGCTGAGGGGAGAGGCTGCAAGGCCTTCCTGATTCAGGATGTGGGTAGAGACTTCTAACGCTCCCCTCCGTCTGGTTCTTCCCTGCTGAGCGCGTGAGAGGGCTACACTTCCTGGGCCTCTATTGTTTGGTGGGCTATATGAACAGTTTTAGCCAAAGGAAGCCATTGTGGATGGAAGGGATGCACTTGTGTGTCTTCCCAGCTGAAGCATTTAACTGTCATCATGAGACACTGCTCCGTTCTCCTCCCACTGCAGCAAAACCCCTGAACATCGTGTTGAGACGCTGGCCTCATAAGATGTGAAGAATGATTACAGAACATTCTGTAATGCAGCAGAATTCCCCTTCCTCTCCATTGACCCACCTTGAGCTTGTAGTATGAGCAATAAATAAGCCTTTATTATTTTACATCATTAAGATTCAGGGGTTGCTTGTTACAGCATCTTAACTTAGCCAATCCTGACTGATACATTTCCTTATTTTGGAAGTCACCCCATCCCCCCCCCGCCCCAAGAATTCATGGCTAGCCCTTCCTCTTTTTCCTCAAGTCAGCTTAAAATGTCACCTTCTACAACCAGATCTCCTGACCGTTCTGCCCTTCCTTATGCTATATGGCATCACCCTGTTGATCTCTTCCATTTATTTATTTGTTTACCATCTGTCTCTTATATCAGACTGTAAAGTCCACGAGGGCAGAGACCATCCTGTTTGGCCCACTGCCTTATGCCCAGGGTTTGGCACCATGCCTAGAAGAATGTTATGGGTGAGGAAATGAGCTCAGAGAGGAGAAGTGACTTGCTTAAGGCCACACAGCAAGCAGGCGAGGTAAGCCTGGTCTCTGGTCTCCTCTCTCCCCAGGCTGATGTTCTTCCCATGTCAATGGTCCAGTTAGGAAGGATTTTCTTGTCACTAGGGCTTCAGAGATGAAAGAGCCTGAGGCTTGGGCTGGGAGGTGGCTTGGAGGTGAGAGCAGGGTGGTTGAGAGCTGGGTCCGAACCCAGGCTCTACCATCTGACGACTGTGTGGGCTTGGGCAGGTTATGTCACCTCTCTGAGCCTCAGTGTCCTCATCTGTGAAATGGGCTATAATTTTCCCTACTTCAGAGCGTTGTTTAGGTTGTCGTGAAGACTAAGTGAAATAATGCACGTGGAATGCTCAGCACAGGGCCTCGTTGTCAGGACTCAAGGACTATTGGTGGTAATTGCTGTTAGCATTATTGTTATATCATAGACTCCATACTCCCTTCTGAAGGAACTCTGAGGAGTAAGAATTTCAGCCCACAGATGGGTCCTCCGCGGGGCCAGCCTCTTGGGAGATGGTGGCTTCGTGATCTGGAATCTCCTGTCTCCCCATGCTTTCTTCCCATGCCTCCTGCCTGCCAGGTCCCCAACTCTCCCCCACCCTGACAAAGCTACTTCTTGAGAAAGGACTTAGCACCAGGTGAAGAAACCCTACAGGGCCACTCATCCCATGTCCCCTTTTTACAAACGGGATACCGAGGCCCAGAGAAGTTAGGGATGTGGTTAAGCTCATACAGCTTGTTAGAGGTGGAACCAGCTGGACTCTTGGTGTAAACTGAAGCCGCTGCCCCTTCTCTCCAGGCAATCCATCGTGTCTCAGGGCAGGACAAGCACCGGTCCTACGAAAGCAGTGGTTCTGGACTAAGGATGGTCCCCCCACCACTGCCCCAGGGGACACTGGGCAACGTCTGGGGCATTTTTGGTTAAGTCCAGCGGTGGGGGTGCTCCTGGCGTCTAGAGGGTAGATGCAAGAGATGCTGCTAAACGTCCTACAATGCTCAGGACAGCCCCCATAACAAGGGACCACCCTTCCCTACGTGTTGATAGTGCTGAAGTTGAGCAACCCTGTCTAAGGGAATGTCAGAGATCAGAAGGGGAAATTAGTTGGGAGATCCAGGGGCAACCACTCTGCTCCCCCTGAAAGAGACCCCAGATAGTAACAGCGCTCACACTGGGAAATCTGTTTGACAAAGGCCAAGGGCTTTCATAGTGTCGTGTGATTTAAGCCTCACAGGAACCCCGGGAAGGCAGCGTGGTCATCCCATTTTACAGATGTGGAGACAGTATCTGAGAGGGGGGACGACCTGCCCCAGGCCACACAGGCAGAAGTGGGCAGTAGCAGGGCGACAGGCCAGATCTCCTGACTGCAGGGCCCTCTTCATCCACACTCCAGCCTCTCCCCATACGAGCACCGGCCCGAGGGAGACAGAGGGGCTGGAGTCTGGGGAAGGAGGGACCCCTGACCATTCAAGAGAGAGACAACTTCCCAGCTACCTAAAATAAATTACACAGTAAATTCCACTTCACGGAGTCTCACTGATCAAAGAAAAGGGTCATCAGGAAAAACAAGCCCTGGGTCTTGGGAACCACTTTGGGGTGAGTGTGAAATTTTAACCAAAAGCATTTTGCTGGAGAGATTTGCAGCAGAAGCTGGGGCTGTCCACCTACAGCTGACACTGGCTGAAGGGTTTGTGGACCCTGGGAAGACACAGCGTCTGCTCAGAATAGAGACAATATTGAGTTTCTCTTCGAGGAGTAAACAGACCCTTTGCTTCCTGGCCCCAGTCACCTGCAGGCTGATGTGCAGCTGGCTTTCCAGCAGAACTGGAGACTGGACCTCCAGCCACTGTCTCTCAGGTCCTGGCATCGGGGCTACCAGGCCGAGAAAGGCCCGGGGGAGCCAGAAGGTTCACACCGTCCCCATCTGTCAGGCCTTCTGCAGGAGCAAAGGGTCAATCCTCTGTCACCCACTCCTCTCCTTCATCCTCACGCTTGCCCAAATGCTTTCACATGCATGCAAATTAATTTTGAATGTAATAATTACCAGACTCCAGTCTTCCGATTGTGGTCGAGTCATCATTTATTGAACACCTACTATGTGCTGGAGAGTCAGTGGTGAGCAAACTACATGGGCCCCAGAACTCATGGAACTTATTATTTGAGATATGGGGAGGTGGGGGTGGATACATAACCATGACATCAGATCAAAATGTGACACATGCGACAATGGCATCATAGAAGATTGATCTGTTGGTGGTCAGGGCATCAGGGAAGGCTTCCTGGAGGAAGTGACAGCCAAGCTAGCATTTAAAGAATGGCTAGGAGACAATCAGTTAGAATAACTTATCCTACTCTTAGAACATCCTTCTTTAAACCTCTTCGTTAAGGTTCTCAGAACACAGAACTGGGAACCACTGGGTGGGGTGGGCAGAATGGCTTCCCCAGATGAGCTGAAATTTCTCCTGGAGGTCTGGCTTGTAGTGGGGGCAGCTATGCCAACAAAGGCAACATTTCGTTCATTCCATCCACCAACCAGTACAAATAAACTGAGCACCTATTGTGGTCCAGGCTCCGTGCCAGGCGCTGGGCATGCAGACGCATGGAGCTCCAGGGCAGCTGGGGAGACAGACTCAAGGATGATTACAACACAGCGAGGTGTGGCCCCACCGTTGTCTACCTGGGTGCTTTTCTCATTCTTAAATACTTGTTGTGGTAAAAGGCATGCACGCTTGTCAAGGAAGAAAACCGGACGGGTAATGAGGAAATGCTGTTTCCTGAGCCTGGACTCCCCACCGTGTGGCCTGCTTCCCTGTTCAGCTCAAAAGGTCTCCCTTCAGCGAAGCTTCCGAGTCCCCCGGCCCCCGCCTGAGCCCTCTCCTGGCCTCCATGGTACGAATCACGGATTGTAATCCCAGGCCTGTGTGATCACTGATTCATGTCTACCTCCCCCACTGATCTGCAAGGTCCTCGAGGGTGGGGACCATTTCTGTTTTGCATCCCAGAGATGCCTGGCATTCAGTAGGTGCTCAGTACCTATTTGTCGGATGAATAAATAATACATTGTCACTGTTGTGATGCCCACAGTGAGGATGTCTTGGGTTTTTCATCCTCCTTCTCCCTAAGAAACCATTCCACGTATTCTCAGATTCCTCTTGCCTGAAAGTTCCCTACACATTCCTCAGGGTTGATTTGAATAGCCCCAGTCTTCAGACGAGGCAGTCAAGGCTCCACCTGTCGGCCAGGCTCAGCGGGGCTGAAGACGGGACTTCCCTCTGTTTTGTGGGTTCTGTGCTTGGGCTGTGCATCAGCATCACCTGAGGACCTTTGAGACCTGCCAGTGCCCAGGGCACATCCTCAGAGACTGATTCAGTTGCTGGGGTTGGACCTGGCATCAGTATTGTTAAAATGCTCCCAGCCAGTTTCAACATGTGGCCCCAGAGGAGGAGACATCTCTAGGACCAGAGGGCTGGGTCCCACTCACATTGTCCCCATGAGGCACCGGAAGCTCAGAGAGGGACAGATCTCACTGATTGTCACATAGCAAGTGGAAGGCCCAGCCTGGACCAATAGCCAGGACTCTGGAGAGTGCCTATGAGGCCATTTCCCCATGACGGGGAACCTTCTCTTGAAACATCTCGGCCCGTCCATCTCAGAGTAGACAGAGGGAAGGTGGCCAGGCAGGCTGAGTCTTGGAGCCCCCACACCTGGGTCTGATGGAGGGGCAGCCAGCACTTCCCCTGGGCTCATGGAAATGCTTCTGTCTCCCTTCCCCTCTGTCCCCGCCCCCCTTCACTGGAGCATCATCACTAGTGGCCCCCAACAGGGTTGGGACTGCTTGGGGACAAGAGGGTATCTCTGAGTCTGGGGCCTGTTCAGGGGCAGCCTCTCCTGGACCAGAGTTTCTGGAGCCTCATGGGGAAAAGGCCATGCTTTGCAGCCCATGGAAGCAAGGAGAGGCCTCCCGCTGGGGTAAGGGCCGGCCTCAGTTGTCTGCCTGGCATACCCATTCCTGGCGGAGGATTAGAACACTCCCGCCCAAACAGGGCTCCATGATGGATGTGGAGAAGCAACCAAATGCCCCTCATTAATCACCAGCTCCATCTGGCTCCCCGCCTGATGGTTTTCAGCTGACTTGAAAAAGACCCAATTAGATCAAAACATTTTGACAATTTATCTTGTGGCATGAACAGGTCCAGATCGAGGCTATGATTTCATCATCCTGGAGGGAGGAAGGAATTGGGGTGTGGGTCACGTACAGAGCTTGGGGAGACGTGAGGAGCCTTCTTGTGAAACCAGAGTGCAGCCCACCTCGTGTTGGCCGCTGACCCTGTCACTCCCAGGGCCCGCGGGAACCACAGGACGATGAGTGTCCTTTGGTTTGGGTGGAAAAGGCATGGGGGTGGGGAGTATGGGGTGGGGCAGAGAAGATGGACAACCAGAAAGGATCAAAATATGTCAGCCAGCTTGGCATGTGGGTGTTGAACATGAACCAGAATTAGAAGTTGAGATGTGACTAAGGCCAGGCCTGTTCTGACTCGTGCACCAGCAAGACGCCTGGGGACCCAGCTCTGCAGCCCAGAAACGAGTAGCCCTGATTTCCTGGTGATTCTGGCCCCCTTGAGATGGGCTCAGCGGGTCCCAGAGATTCCCACGCTCTCCTTGCAGAGTTTGGAACACTCCAGGGTCTTCAGCCTGTCCATGGTGGGCAGTTGTTTCCATGAGACCAGAGCTCTGGGTTCTTAAAACCCATGCATTCGGCTGCCCTCTTGGAGGTCCTTGTGGGGAGCTCACCAAGATAGAGCTCCCAGCAGACAGATCACCAGCACCCGAGGTTTCCACACCCCCTCCCTCTCTATGCATCCAGAAGGTACCTTCGGACTGGAAAAGCAAATTAGAGGTCTCTCCTGACAAGCTCATCTCCCCAGCCCCTGGGCCAACATGAGGTGTGTTGGCACACTGGGGTGAGGAGCCAGTCTTGCTTCTCTGGGCAGGACTTCCCACTCAGCAGCCTGCCAGGCCGAGAGGGGCCTCGCATGCCCCAGCCTGCCGCTGCCCTTTCTGGTCACTGGGCGCAGGCTCTGCGAGGACGGGGCCTGGTGTGTGGACTGCCCGCTGCCTCACCTGGAAGGGCTGGTAGGGAATCCCCAAGGACCCTGATTTCCCCCAGGGAGCTGCTCACCCCAACAGACCCTCCACTCACAGCCCCTCCCCAGGCACACTCCACAGACCAGATACGCACCCCAGCCACTTCCCTTCCACCAGTCGGTCGTACACCCGTTTTCCTGGGCTGTTTTGTCGCGTGTAGGCATGTGAACACACACACACACACACACACACACACACACCTGACAGTGTTCTCACGTCCTCTCACACCCTTTACCCCACTTCCTTATACTCTTCAAGTACTTCTCACTCACATTCCCTCCTCTGCCCTGATCACAGGCACATGCCCACTCGCACATGTACTCACCATATTCACAAACTCCTCCTACCTCACACCGACACACGGAAGAGCAGGTCATCCACGGACCCGCATTCCTGTGCACGCACGTGCTCACACTGGCACATGCATATGCAGACACACACACGTGTGTGTACATGTACCATTTATCCAGACACACAGCTGGTTGGGGCCCCAGCCTGGCAGGCTACCAGGCACAGCTGCTGTCCTGGAGAGAGCCCATGTGTGTAGGGCAGGGTCCCGAAAGTTTGGCTCCCAAATAGATCTGCCACCAAGCCTCCCTTGACTCTGGGCTTACTCTAATTGGCATGACTCCCTGGAGCCCTGCGCCATGCATCTTTCCCCTCCATTTCCATTCTGTTCCTTCAGGAGCTGATTTCCTGTCTCTTTCTGGCTGGAGTCTGTTTCCCTCCCTAGGATTCGGTTTCTCTTTGGGCTTTTATGCCTGTCCTCAGTCCAGCTCTGAGCTGGAGGGTCTTTCTCTCCAGAGCTCTCCCTCAGGAGCCCACGTATGTGCTGGCCCTCAGGGAGGATCTCGTCCAGCACGCTGGCGGGAGTGCAGGACTCAGAGCCAAAGACAGATGGGTCTGGTTCTTGCTTTGGGTCAAACAGGCCTCCCATCTTTGAGAACTGGTGATGGTCTTTGAGGAACAGCAGCTTACACCATCACCAAGGACCCTTCTGGATCTCCTGGTCTAATGAGCCTTAGGAGTCACTGAGACGTTGCTCTGCCCCCTTAAATCACAGCCCGCTGCAGCACTGCCTTATCAGACTGGGTTGATGTATTACTCAGAACTCTTTTGTTTGCGAATGACAGAAACCCAGCTCATATTGGCTTAAGCGAAAAATAATTCAATTCATTTAGGTAACTGGGAGGATGAGGAGGAATGCTTCTGGGCATTTGGACAGCTGCCAGACTCCCTCTCCACCCCTCCATGGACGTTTCTCTGTTGGCCTTGTGCTCTCAGATGCCTCCGTGGCTGCCAGCAGCTCTAGGGACATCTCCACAGGGTTTGCATCTTAGAAAGGAAAGGAGATCTTAGAAGGGAAGGAGATCTCTGACTGGCTCGTGCTGAGTCATGTGCCATCCCCAGGACCAATCACTGTTTCTAGGCCAGGTTCTACTGTGATTGGCCCACTCCGGGTGTGATCCCACTTTCCTGGCCAGAGTGGTGGGATCCTTCCTCATCAAGACCCCTGAAGGAGGAACAGCGGGGAAGGAAACCACAGGTGTCCACTACAATGGGCCTCTGCTCCCTTCCCAACCCCCTCACCGGGGACATGGGCAGTGACAACAGTAAGTAGTTGGGAATCTTTCTTGGCACGATTGTCTCAATTTGCAAGCTTCTTGACAAGCTTCTGCTCTGGGACCCCTGCTTCAGGCCCCATCCTGAAGGGGCTGGGAGGCTCTTCTTGGGGAACACCTAAGAGGGAGCTAAATGGAACTCTGTTTACAAAATTCAGCCCTGAGGCCAACCTCAGCCTCCAAGCCATCTCATTCCTATACACACTCTCCCTGAAGCGCCCTTGTGGGATTTAGGTTTTTGCTCACTCAGGACTCCTGGTAACCATGGCCCACTGAGTCATGAGCTGGCCTTGTTAATTATCATGTCTTAATCTAGTCAGTTTCAGGGGTCAGCTGGGCACAGACCCCCCTGTCCTCCTTTTTTTGACTTCTGTGTACACTCATTGGCCGAGTCTCCCTGGGGATGCTGGCATTTCTGTGTTGGTCAAGTTGGAAGGTGATCCGCATTAAACCCACCTTAGCATCATGAACCTCTCCAGCCCCCCAGGATCCTCATGGGTGACCTGCAGCTGAGTCAGTTAATGCTGGGAAAGTGTTTCAAGTTTTTGGACGTGGGATAGTCCATCATTTGACCCACTTTCCTCAAAGGAGTTTTTTTTTTTTTTTTTTGCTGAGGAAGATTGGCCGTGAACTAACATCCGTGCCCATCTTCCTCTATTTTGCATGTGGGATTCTACCACAGCATGGCTTGATGAGTGGTGCATCAGTCTGCTCCCGGGATTCAAACCTGCGAACCCCAGGCTGCTGAAGTGGAGCGTGCAAACTCCTGAAAGGATTTTGATGGCACTTCTAGGTGTATTGGCTTGGGCAGACTACTGATTAATTGGATTAATATCAATACTACTACTACTACTAATTGTATGTTATAATGATGCATAGTAATAAGAATAGAACATTCTGCCACTTTTAAGCCCTTCCTATGTGCCAGGCACTGCATTCATCCCTTTCACACAATGTCACTGAAACTTAAACACTGGTCCTGTGAGGTTCCCACTTGACAGACAAGGAATCTAAGGCTCAGAGAGGTTGAGGAACTCCTCCAAGTTCACACAGCTAGTCCAAAACTCTAATCCAGGTTTGCTTGAGCCCAAAGCCTCTGCTTTTGACCACTGTACTGTGGGTTTCAAAGAGTCCAAAACTGGAAACAACCCAAATGTCTCTCAGTAGGGGAGTGATGATATCCAAACCATAGAATATTAAGCAGCTGCTTAAAAATGATGTACACCTGCACGCCCTGATATGGAATGATTTAAAAGACAATGGGTAAGTGAAAAAAAGCAAGTTCCTAAAGATAAATACAGAACAGTTTCATTTAAGCCCTCTCCAACCACACAGCAGGCCTATGGAGCCCCACGGGTTCATGTCTGTGGGGAGAAAAAGGCCAAGGAATATGCACCAAGTGGGCAGTGTGCATCCCTCTGGGGAGGAGGGTGAAATTGGGTGAGGGCCAAGGGTTCTTTGGCTTGATCTGTATTTCTGGGAACTCTTTAGATGAACCTGTGTTCCCTGCATGATTAGAGAGGAAACTTGTGTCCTGACTAGAAGTCTGACTGCCTAGGTTTACATCCCAGCTCTGCCATTACGTGCTATGTGACCCCAGGCAAGTCACTTCTCTCTGTTTCCATGTCTGTAACATGAGAATAGCCACCAGCACCACTACCATCCCATCAGTGACAACTACCACTGCAACAACAATAATAATACATATCTCACGGGGTTAATGAAGGATTTCCCGATCATGGCACTATTGACATTTTATGCTGGATGATTCTTTGTTGGGAGGGGCTGTCCTATCTACTGTTGGATGTTTAGTAGTATCCCTGCCCTCTACTCACTAGATGCCAGTCACCCCCTCCCCACAATCATGACAATAAGAAATGTCCCCCTGGGGGGTGAAATCGCCCAGTCGAGAACCACTGGGTTAAAATGATGGTAAAATGAATTAACCCATGTAAAGTGCTTAGGACAGTGCCCGGTACAGAGTAAGCCCTGGATAAAAGTTAGCTCCTGTTAATTTAAGGGAGGGAGAGGATGAGTGGGGTGACTTTCTCCATCCAGTCAAGCTTGGGTGTAGTGGGAAGAATTCAGGGCTGGAAGCTGGAGTGCCTGGGGTCTGCTTCTGCCCTTACCCCTCAGTGTTGGGGGACGTTGGGTTCACCTCTTGGGGCCTCAGTTTCCTTATCTGTGATAAATGTGGGGCCTGACTAGGGGCTGCTGGATCCCCAGGGAGCCCTGCTCCATCTCTCAGAGCCAGAGGGCTGCAGGGGATCAGCCCCCTGCCAGCTCAGCCTAGGCTGCTGGCTCGGTTGGCTGGGAATCCTTCTCAGACGTGGCCCCCTCCCTCCTTCCACAAGTGGGGAGCAGATGCGGCCCGTGAGGCTGCTGCCCAGACGCAGGTGGTACCACCTGCCACAAGTGCCTTGATTCTTGATCATCCTACAATCACTTTTGGCCCCGAAACAATTTGCTGGGTGAAGGGAGAGGAGGGCCTGGAGAGAAAGGAGGAGGAAAGGGAGGGAGGCGGGGGGGTGGTTCGGGGTTAAGAGTGTCCTTTGAAGTTTGCAACCATCTTATATAAAACATCCTCAGTCATTCCCCATTTGGATGATGTCAGGAGAGCACATTACCATCCCGAGATCAAATGCAACAGCAAGAATCACTTGTTGCTCACCAGGCTGCAGTCATATATCAAGTCTTCCAGGCACACGCAATTCGTAACTTTCCCCGAAACAGATTGATATTTTCCTCTTCCACTTTCTGGGAAGGAGACATCTGACGGCTTGGAGCGCAGTCTGGGCGGTGGGGAAACAAAACCAGTGCCCATTGTCTGCACGACGCTGGCCGCGCAGCTGGCGTGATTCTGTTTCTCCTCTCCTTTGTGTTCCCTTGGAGAGGGGCGGTTTGCTCTCAGAGCCACGCAATGAACGAGAAATCCAGATTATTCTCTCAGGCTCTCTCGAATTTGGGAGAAATGATAAATAGAGCAGCAGGGCTTGTTTGTTTTTCGTATGTTTCTGTCTTTTCCCTTTCCTTTTTGGTTACTTTGAACCCATGGTATCTTCCTAGTGGAGAGTAGTTAACTCCAGAAGAACCAGTAAAACTGGGAGATGGGGAATTTCTCTTGGTTTCACCCCCCTGAGAACTGCAGATTGTCAGAGCTGGCAGACCCCTTACAAATCACCAGGGTCAACCCTTCTTTTACAGATGAGGAAATCGAAGCCCAGAGAGGGAAAGTGATCAGCCAAAGTCATTCAGCCTTGACTTTGGGCAATTTGCTTACCCTCTGTGGTGCCGCTTTCCTCATCTGCAAACAGGGACATGGAGACTTGTGGTAGCTCCTTTCACAGAGCTGAGTGTTAGGAAGCTGCGAAAAAATGGAAGTTCTTTTGACGATTGTGATGGTTTTCCAAAAGCAAGGTATCCTTAAACTCCCTGTTAGGGCTGTTTAGGATCTGGAACGATGAACTGAAATCCAACTGGATTTACCTGCTTTTCTGTTCTGCTTTCTATTTCTCTTCTTTATTTTACAAATCTGTGATAAAGGCACAGACTGAACTTGGAGCAAATGCAGGCAGATTTCTGAGAGCACTTGGCAGGCCAGGTGCAACGTGTGTCCAGTGGAAAGAGGCAGGCAGGAGACTCAGAGGCAGATTGTGGTCCCTGGAACCAGCTTGGGGAGGACAACAGGCCATCGCCGACCTTCCCCTTCCAGCGTGGGATATCTGCATCCGTGCCCCGTGGAGAGGGATGGGTCGTTAATATTAGTCCGCCCAGGCCCCGCAGTCACACCTGTGGATAATATTTGTAGTGGCTCCTGAGGTCAGCCTAGCACACAACAGGCAGCCTAGTTCAGTGGTTTATGAGGGCTCTGCAGCTAATTGCCTGGGTTCAAACCTCAGCACTACTAATCACTAGCTGTGTAAACCTGGCCAAGCTATTCAGCCTCTCTGAGCGTTGGCTTTCAGCATTTTAATTTGTTTTAGAAATTATAACAATGCACATATAAAAGAAGACATGCAACATGCGAGTGATGAATCCCTGTGAACTCACTTCCCAACCTAAGAAGTAGACTTTTTCCAGTTTCTTTGCATCATCTACAGGCCTCTTTCCTTCAGTCCTCTGCCTCCATTGGAGATGTAACCATGATCCCGAAATGTGTCCATGGTTCCATTCCTTAAAAAAAACCAAAAAACTTTTTTTATTACTTACATATGCATCCCTAAAAAATATATTGCTAATTTTTGCTTGGTTTTTTTTTTTTTTGAGCTTTAAAAAGTTGTATCATACTCTATGAGATCTTGTGTGGCTTTCTTTTTTTCCCACTTAAAATTATATTTCTAAGATTCGTCCTTGTTATTGTGCAAGGCTGTGTTTCATCCACTTTCTCTGCTAGAAAATATCCTATTGTATGAATTCACCACAATTTATTTATCCAGGCTCCTTTTGATGGGCATTTGGGTTGTATCCAGTTTTACAATGATAAACAGTGCTTCTATGAACATTTTAGTACGTACCTCCTACTTTCTATGGGACATATATATAGAAGTGGAATTGCTGGATCTTAGAGAATAGAGGCATTCAGCTTTATGGGATAGCATCAAATTGCTTTTCAGAGTGCTTGTACCAAATGCCTCCATTTTTCATTTGTAATATGGGTGCCAATCTCTTAGGGCTGATGCAAGAATCAAATGTGTGCAAAACACACAAGACATTTAGCACAGGGCCTGCACATAGGTGACGTTCAGGACACAGTGTCTATGACTGGCTGGATCCATTCTCCACGGGGTTTGGGAGAGTCTTGATCCATCTTCAGTAATACGTTCTTCTGCTCCTCCTGAACACTTTACTAGAATCTGCCCTCTGGCTCTCACTTTAGGGCTTATAAACCACCGTTAGTATTTTCTGTCCATACAGTGTCTTGGTGGTGTGGCCCTCTGCCACCCAGTGTTTGTCACACAGGGCTCTGTTTCACTAGACCTCAGTTAGAACAAGCCCCTGAAGTTAACTTCCGGTAGACCAGTGCTTCTCAGACTTTCATGGGAATCTTGCAAAAATGCAGATCTTGCTTCACTAGGTGTGGGGCAGCTCAGAGATTCTGCATTTCTAACCACCTCCCATGGGAGGCTGATGCTGCTGGTCATGGGCGGTGGGTAGAAAATGCTTTTGGATAGGGTGATGCCCAAGCTGAACCCTGGCAGAAGCCCCGAGTTAGCCAGGTGATGGCAGGGAGAGACGTATCCAGGCCAAGGAGCAAGGCCTTGCAAAGGAGCAGCCTGTGAGTTGGTAATGCCCTTTCCATTGTGTAGGGCCAGCTGTTGCTCCAGGAATTCTTTCAATGACTTTATAAAGAGTAGCTCAGGTGTTATTAAGAGGTGATCAGAATTGGGTGGCCCCCAGTGCCTGAGGTCCCTACCAGGACATTCCAAAGAAAAGCTTAGGGAAGTAGCTTCCCATTGTTGGTCAGGACTCCTGTTTTGGGTGAGTCTCCCATTTTTCTCTCCCAGTATACCCTGGAGGCCAGGGGATTCAGCTCCAGCTCCCATCTCCGGCCCCAGAAATTAGAGCTGACGGACAGGGAGATGGTGCAGAATTGCCTAAATGTACAGCCTGGGGTCACGCCTTTTCCTCTCACCCAAAAATCTGCCCCACACCCTAACTGTCTAGGTAAAATAATCGCCTTGCTTTTCAACGCCAAGAACTTCTTCAGATATTCCAAGCACAGGGCATTTCTTCAGAAGGGACATGCAACAAAACTCTTGTTCTGTTGTGAGCTCAGCGTGTTGGGCTTTAGGAGATTCAGTTCTTTTTTTTTTTTTAAGTGGAGGATGATGCTCTTCTCTCATATCCATCTTTGCTGTTGACAGCCAGACACCCAGGAAAGCGTGCAAACACAGTTATCCACGCCTTGTTGCCAAAGATATTTATCACTTTTAGGCTTTGTACATGGTTCCTACTCAAGATGCCCAAATGCACCTAAATGGGGGACTGTTTTCTTCTAGTTTGAAGTGAAAATTTCCAAGCGATATCTGACGTCAGGATAGTGGTGACTCAGACTTTCCGACAATTAAGCCCAGATCCGCATGTCCAAACCTCTAAGATGATGCTATGTGAGTTCAGTTCTGCATCTCACGCCAACTGGATGCTCACCTCTTGGCACCACCAAAATCCTTACATGCCACCGCAGTTCCCAAGGTCTCACTTAAGACCCACTTCAGTAAGGAGCAGTGGAAGGGACTCTAAGCCAGAACGGGAGAGCTCAGCTCTACCCCAGATATACCAACAAGTAGCTGTACAATCCCAGGCACATTTCTTTACCTCTCTGCTCTGCAGTCTGGTCATTTGAAAAATAATCAGCAATTTTCACTTTGTAAAACGAAGAACACTTTGGTCAAACAAAATCTCAAAGGGAGCTTCGGTATAGGATGGATAAAAGCCATGCTGATTTGGTGGAGGCAGAGTTGGGGTCCCAGATTTCCACTTGTTCTCCTCCCTCCCCACGACAGAAACCCCTAAGGTCAGTTCAGGAACTGCAAGTGCTGTGTGGAACACAGTTTGAAAACCACTAGATGAGCCCCCAAAGCCCTTTTACCACTGATGGTCTACAAAGCGATGGTAAGAGGGCTGGGTTGGGGATGTTGAGTGTTATGGGCTGAATTGTGTCCCCCCCCAAATTTATGCATTGAAATCCTAACCTCCGGTACCTCAGACTGTGATTGTGTTTTGAGATAGGGTCTAAAAAGATAATTTAGTTAAAATATGGGCCCTAATCCAATATGACTGGTGTCCTTATAAGAAGAAGAGATTAGGACACAGACATACACAGGGAGAAAACCACGTGACGACACCAGAATATGGCCATCTACAAGCCAATAAGAGAAGCTTCAGAAGAAAGCAACATCTTGATCTTGGAATTCCAGCTTCCTTGACTGTGAGGAAATAAATCTTTGTTGTTTAAGCCACTCAGTCTGTGGTACCTTGTCATGTCAGTCCTAGGAACTAATGGGTGTGGGCAGCCTCCCATACAGGTAACCATTTTAAGTAGTTCTATTAACCCACTCTAGAGGCATATTCTTGAGTTTGGCCGTGTCTGGTAGGGGGTCTGGATTCAGCAGACATCCACAGGGATGGTGATGGTGGGCATGGTGACCAGAGCCTTGGGAAGGCCTTCCACTGGCTCTTGGTCTGTCTAGCTGTAGGGACATTTAAGGCCTGCCGGGAATATAACCCAAGTTTTATTTTTTCCTGATCAAATTGTGCTAACCTGGCGCCCATAGTAATAATAGTCATCAGTGGTAGAGCTGTGTGAAACTAGCAATTTTCACTTCGCAGGAATTTGTCTGGGAAAATAACAGTTTTTCACCTTTGGAAACCGCCATTTGGTTTCACGAAAAATTCAAGGTGAAAAGAAATGTAGGAGAACATTTTCAATTTTTCATGGACTGGATTTTGGTAGAGGTGGCCACTCTCTTCAATCTCACTTCATGATGAGAGGGGCCACTGTGTGGGACTGGAAAAGAAGTGGAGGTTGGTGGAAGATGAAAGGGGGTGTGGAGAGTCCAGGTGGCACCATCAGTGGCCTTCCAAGAGCCTCTCTGGGAAGGGGTAGGATGGGGGTTACACCAAGCTCTGGGAAACAAAGAGGGACATATCACTATCTTCCTTGACATCTTGCCATAGGTTGTCTAGGAAAGAGTTAAGTTTGTCACCTAGTCTATGGTGGTGCCCTACAGTTAAGTCTCAGTGGTTGAATCCTGTTCATGCCTCCTTGGGGTTTTAAACGTGGGGTTCATTCATTCAGCCACTTTCCTAGTTTCCCTTGCACATCTGTGTGTGCAGTCACAATAGATACTTCACAGGGGTGTGTGTGTGCGGTGGGAGAAGGAGATGGCAAATCTGAGGGCAAGGCTTATGATGGTAGAATAAGATGTCCCGGAATCTTGACACTTAAGGAATTGGAAGTCTGATAGAAGAGAGAGAATTCCTGCTCAGGAAACATCTGGAAAACAGTGGTAGGGCAAACAAAGGTACAGGTCAAAGTGCAAGGCCTGGCTCAAAAAAAAAAATATTTGATGCCTACTGAATTTGTCAATATGACTCAAGAACCTTAAAATTATAATTCTTCTTCTGAGAAACTATCACAAGGAAATAAACAGAAATGTAGTCAAGGACGTCAGCACCAAGATTCTTTGCAGACTTATTTACAGTTGTTCCAAATTGGGCAGCAGCCTAAGCTCTAACAATAAGAGGGATTGGTTCAATAAGTGATCCAGTCCAGAGAGCAGCATATTATGGTCCTTGGGCCAACCCAGCTCTCCATCAGGTTTTATAAATAAAGTTTTATTGGCACACAGCCATGGCCATTCCTTTATATATTGCCTGAGGCTGCTTTGGTGCCACAATGGCAGCGTGGAGTTGTTGTCACAGGGAGCAAATGGCCCACAAAGCCTAAAATATTACTATCTGGCCCTTTATTAAGAAGTTTTCTGACCCCAGGTTGACCCATATGGAAAAATGACAGGCAAGCATTAAAAATGATATTAATCAGGATTTTTTTATTGTTATGGAAGAATGCATATGTCATATTGTTAGGTAAAAAACTAGGATATGAAATTTTGATATTAATAATAATAACTAACATTCATTAAGTGCGTAAGAAGTTCTAGACACTTAAAATGGTGTTTACAAGGACTTCTTAATAACAAGGGAAAATGCATATGATATAATACCATGCAAAAAAGCAGGATATAAAATGTTGATATTGGTAATAATTATATTCATTAAGCACGTAGTAAGCTCTAGGCACTGTGCTCATCACTTTATGTATCATTCCATTGAGCCTTCAAAGAACTCCATATGGAATTACTATTATTATCTTCAATTGACAGATCAAGAATAGAGACACGAAGAGGTTAAGTAGTTTGCTTTAGGGACCTGGTTAGTGAAGGAGCCAGAATTCAAAGGGAGAATTCAAGGGAGTCTGCCTCTTCACGGAAAAAGGCCTAGAAGGAAATGGGGCAAAACCTTAGCAGTGGTTGTATGTGGGTGGGAGGAGGAGAGCTATATCAGTTGGGGTTATCTTCTGCTGTGAGTAACTGAGGCCTTGGAAAATAACAGCTTAAGCAAGTGGGGTGCTTGTTTTCTCATACACCAAGAGGTCCGGGGAAGGCAGCCAGGGCTGGATTGGAGGCTCTATGACCCCAACAGGGACCTGGGCTCAACTGTTCTGAGCATATGAGTTTGTCCTCGGGCTTGTCACTCATGTTTCAAGGTGACTGCCCCACTTCTTGGGTCATTTCCTGCATTCAAGGCAGGAAGAGGGGGAAGGGCAAAGGGTTAAAGGTGTAAGTTGGCCCTTTTATCAAAGAAGTTTCCTCTAAATTCCACCTACCAACTTTCACTGTTGTCTCATTGGCCAGAACTGGGTCACATGATCATCCATAGTTGCAAGGGAGGCTGGGAAGTGAAGTTTTCTAAGCAGGCACATTGCAACCCTGAACAAAATCGGGATTTTGTCAGCAAGGAAGAAGGGATGGACGGATAATTGGGAGTCAGTGTGCAGTGTCTGCCATTTGGATGGGTTTTAATTTATCTTTTATTCTTTCCTGGATTTTCCAAAGTCAAATAAATCTTGCTGAATCTGAAGGCATCAGGACTGAGGAGAGGTGGGGAAAAAGAATGATGGAGAGGGGCAATGTCTTAGCCCATTCCAGTTGCTATAACACAATACTATAGACTGGGTGGATTATAAACAAGAGAAATTTATTTCTCACAGCTCTGGAGGCTGGAAGTCCAAGATCAAGGTGCTGGTAGATGGGTTTCTGGTGAGAACTTGCTTCCTGATTCATGGACGGCTGTCTTCTCCCTGTGTCCTCATATGGCAGCAGGGGCAAGGGAGCTCTCTGGGGTCTCTTATAAGAACACTTATCCCATTCATGAGGGTTCTGCCCTCATGACCTAATCACCTCCCAGAGTCCCCACCACCAAATACCATCACATTGGGGATTAGGTTTCAACATAAGAATTTTGGGGGGGGACACAAACATTCAGTCTATAGCAGATGGCTAATTCGGCGGGGGGGGGGGGGGACTTCCAGAGGAGATATACTTTGATTTGTGGGGGAACTGGTGAAGGAGCAAGCCTCCATCTTCCTTGGTTACCCGTGAGAGCCTCAGGCCTTCTGTGGGTGTGTAAGAGAAGCCAGAGACAGTCTGCCTGATCGGCCTCCCCCACCCTGTGCAGGAACATGAACCACAGGGTTCAGCCCTGCCCCTGTGCAGGCCCGTGGGCAGAGCCACAGCACGTGGACTCAGAAGCCATGGAGGCCCCATTGATGGGGCCAGGAGTCCAGGAGACCACTCTGGCAAAGGTGAACTTGGCTCCTGTAGTGGGTAGAATTGTGTCCCTCCAAAGACTGTGTTCAAGTCCAACCCCTCAGTACCTATTGGGGTCTTTGCAGACATGATTGGGTTAAGAGGGGTCACACTGGATTAGGATGGCCCTAGTCCAGTGACTGGTGTCCTTATAGGGAGAGGGAAGTTTGGACACAAACACAAAAGATGCAGGAAAGAGTGCCATGTGGAGATGGAGGCAGAGATTGTTGTGATTCAGCTACAAGTCAGAGGATGCCAAAGATTGCCAGCAACCACCAGAGACAAGGAGAGAGGCATGGAACAGAGTCTGCCTCAGAGCCTCCAGAAGGAACCAACCGTGTGACACCTTGATTTTGAACTTCTGGCTTCCAGAACTGTGAGGGAATAAACTCCTGTTGCTCTCAGCCACCCAGTGTGCGGTAATTTGCTGCAGCAGCCCTGGGACAGCAGCACAGCTCCCTCCTGGGAGGACGGGCAAGGTCTGGCCCTCTTGTGTGTCCTTATACAATGGGTCACCTGCAACTTGTTGTGCTCTACTCTGCCGACCATGCCCTTCCCCACTGAAGCCAAAAGGGACAAGGAGGCCACCTGGCTGGCCTTGTAGCCTCTGCAAAGGCCAGCACCCAGGCTGGAGGCACACCCAGTTCTTCACTCAGGGCTAGAGTACCTTCATGACCCCTCTTCCTTCAAGCACTCTTTGGCTCCCCCATCACCTCCATTAGCACCATCTCCAAAACTCCCTCCCAAATAAAATACAACCTGTATCCGTGCAGCAAGGGAGGTGTGAAGTTTAAGCTGATGCTTTTGGGGTAAGAATACAGAATTACAAATGCAAAACCACGTGCAGGTCCTTGGAATTCACGAGTTCAGTGAGGGGTCATCCAGTGGAAGCTTCCAGATACAAGTCAACTCAACATGCTTGTTTGGCACATACACCTTCAAGGCAGCATCCCAGCCCTCTTCTTTCCAGATTTCAGCCACCTCTGCCCTGTGGACCCTTCCTCACTAAGAGGTAAATGGCTGCTACCAGACCCTTTCTTGAGAATAGGTGTTGAGGGAGCAAAGGTTGGGGGTGGGGAGGGAGAGTCCAGAGGTTGCTGGCTCTCTGAGGGGGGGAGAAGCCTGGCTCTGACACTTACCAGCTGTGTGACTTAGTATTCCCACCTGTCAAATGGGAATAATGGTTAAAGAAAGACCAGAGGTGGAGACCCTGGCATGCAGCCTGGCAGCTGTAGTGCTAAATAAGTATCTATCCCCTTCCACTTCCTTCCCTGGAGGGAGCAAGAGCTGAGGGCCTGAATGGTGAGATCCGGGTCACCAATAGCTAACTTGACAGAGTGCCCCAGGGTTGACCTCACCTATGGGCCCTGAATTTCTTTTCTCCCCCAAAGCACCAAGTAGTCGGGGCTCACCATGACTTGGACTCAGCCCTGACACCGTGTTTGTCAGGACGCATCCTCAGGAGGAGAAGAGGTTTCACATTTTCTGTTAAATTGCCGAGTAACCACTTGGAAAACCCTGCTCTTCTTGTGTGTGCTGGGCCAGGGTGCCAATGGCGGGTGAGAGGCTTTGTCTGCTGTAAACGAAAACTCAAGATTTCTCCGCAGTGGCTGAGTCTCTCATTCATGCAGAAAATGAGACATGATATCAAAAGCACATGAGCTCAGTGGTATTAGGTGGCCTTTATGGTCCTGTCAAATCCCGTCTCCGAGGGGCGGACCCTCCTTTATCTGATATCTGCAGTAGCTTTCCAACGATCACGGTTCCTGGGGCCCAGGCCCCGACAGCTTTTCCTGGACACAGTAACGATTCCCTCTCTACATAGGGCTGGGAAGCCAGTCCTTTCTCTGGGGCTGCTGAGTCTGGAGGGTTTAATCCTCACCCCGATCCTAGGTCATTATCCAAGTATAGACCAAGCCCCCCAAAGCCTGGACACACGGAGAGTGTCCACGCTGCCCCTGAATGGGATTATCCCCGTCCAGTCCTGCTCCTGGGCACAGACCTCACACATGTCCTCTGGAGATCGACGTGTTGATGAGGACAGGTTTCAGGCTGCATTTCACGCTGCTTCTCCATGTGGAACACAAGGGTCCCAGTGCTCCCCATCCCCAGGACATTGAATTGAGAAAGAACAGCCTTTAGGAATGGTTTTCATCAGGGCCCCACTAACCTTATCAACACAAATGCTGAATTTGGCAACATGGCTCTGTGAATGGCCGTACTCGTTTACGGGATGTGCCTGCATGCTTCTCTGGGGTGGGGTCTGACCTGCTTTCTCCCCTTTACATAGAACTTGGTTCAGAAGTGAGGACTTGAAAGACCCATAAGTGCCTAACAAGGAGACGTTGTGCCACAGCTCCAGGGCTGCTGTGAAGGGTGGTACACGGCGTTCGCCCAGAGGAAGGGGTGCATTTTTCTAATTCACGCAGAGGTAACCCTGGGCTAGCTGTGGTCCTGGGTGACACCCTGAGATGTTGGAATGGAGGATGTTAACGGAGGAAACCCCAAAAGACGAATTAGAGTGGGCACTCCTTGCTGTGCGGCTCTGTCTGTCAGCGGCAAGCAGAACTGCAAGTCACCGTTACCTCTGCCTCCACTTCTAACTCAGCTGCTATCTCTTGGGTTCCTACCAATGAGCTAGGAATATCCATGCCCTTTATAAAGGTGACTTCTTAGTTCTCATGTGGGCATTTTCATCCCCATTTTACAGATAAAGAAATTGAGGCTCAGAGAAGCCGTTTCATTTGCCTAAGCTCATGGCTTGCCATTGGTGGAGTCAGGATTTGAACCCATGACTACCTGGCTCCAAGGCCAACTTCTCGGAGGCCTTGGGCTGGCAGCTTTCCAGGGTCCCTTGAACATGAATGGTGTGCAGATGATGGGTCCACATTAAAAAAAACTGTATATATATATATATATACTTTTTAAAATTTTTATTTATTAATTTTTTTTTTTTTGGTGAGGAAGATTAGCCCTGAGCTAACACCTGCCACCAAGCTTCCTCTTTTTGCTTGAGGAAGAGTGGCCCTGAGCTAACATCCGTGCCCATCTTCCTCTATTTTGTATGTGGGTTTCCGTCACAGCATGACTTGATGAGTGGTGTGTTGGTCCACGCCTGGGATCCGAACCCGTGAACCCTGGGCCCAAGCGGAGTAAGCAAACTTAACCACTACACCACTGGGTTGGCCCCTTATATATATATTTATTTTTAAATTGTGAAACACAACTTACATATAGGAAAGTACATAAAACATAAATTTACATATTAGTGAATTATTGTAAGGAAACATTCATGTAACTTTCACTTGGGTTCCATTAGGAGTACCCTAGAAGCCCCCCGTGCTCTCCTCCAATCACCACCACAGCCCTCACGTGAAGAGGTGAACCCTATTCTGACTCTTACAGAAGTCATTTCCCTGCTTTCTTTTTTGTTATATCACTTAATCAGCCTAGTTTTGTTTTGCCTGTTTTTTGTACTTTACAAAGCTGGAATCATACAGTACAGATTCAGCCCAGTCAGGTTTCTTTCATTCAAGAATGCATCTTTGAGATTAATCCTGATTATCAGTTGTGTGTTTTCACTTTGATTATATGACTATTCCACAATTTATTTACCCATTCTTCCATTGATAGAGCTTGGAGTTAGTTCCAGTTCAGGGCTATTTTGAATCCTGCTGCTCTGAACATTCTTATACACATTCCTCTGTCTCTGTTGCCTACATGCCTAGAAGGGAAATCTCAGCATCACAGGACATGCATATCTTAACTTTAATAGAAACTGACACGATCTTTACTAAACTTGTGCCAATTTACACACCCACCAGCAGTGTGTGAGAGTCTCAGTTGCTCCACATTTTCACCAACACTTTGTGTTGTCAATCTTTTTAATGTGAGTCATTTGGGTGGGCGTGTAGTGTTAAGCCATTGTGATTTCAGATACATTTTTTATGATTATATTTGTTCCAGTGCAGCACAGACTAGTTTTCTTTAAGTAGATTGGACTCCATGATATGGAGTGAGGCTACAGCAAACCTTAATGGTTGGCCAGTGTCTGGACACTTTGTATCACTCCTGTTTGAACAGAGAAGTAGACAACCATTGAGGATTTCCTGAGCTGAGCCCTCTGCAACTTGCAAAATTGGTCTTGAGAAGTTGGCTTGTGGGAAATCCATGTGGGTGTTTGGGCTCCAAGATCAACAAGCATGTGTGCAACTGGGCACAGATGACAGCCCTCCTTCTTGGTGGCCCTCTGTTGACTCGCCACCCTCTTCCCAGCCATTCCTGTTGTTTTCTTGTTCTGGTACTGTCAGTCACCCAAGATTTCTGGGGACTGCTAATAGTCACAGGTGACACTTCCTGGGCATCTCTTTTGGCCTCACATTTCCTCTATGGAAAGAGGTTGTTGGGAAGATTGAGTGCAATGGTGCATGCAAACCCTGGGCACAATGCCTGGCACAGAATAGGTGCTTGATTAAAGGGCTGAGACTAGGGTGTGGCAAGTGAGGCACACAGGGTGCAAAGTTTAAGGAGGTGCTCACTCTCAGATGCCAACCTCACACTTGCTCAACCCCGAAAGTGAGTGCCTCCATAAATTTCATACTTTAGGCATCTTAGTTACCTCATCCTAGTCCTAGCTTGCTCAGCTATGAGGACGATGCTGGTCCTCTGCCCTCTGCCTCCTGCGTAACTTACCCTAGAGAGTGCTTTCCAAACTACTCATGAAACTTCAGCGGATTCCAAAACCAATTTGCTGGATGTTTTACACAGCACTTGTAAATCATGAAATAGAATGGAATAGAAAATATTAAAGTTCATCCTACATAATAGGGGTAAGTATTGATTCAGGAAACTGGGTCTCAGTCATACATATGTATACACGTACTAGGTCAGTGTAAAATGCATTGCTCACCGTGGGTCGCGGTAAAAGGAGTTTTGAAAACTGCCCCTCTATCAACTCTGCGTCACCAGTGGAGCCCGGAACACCACCCACTTTCCCCTCTGTCCCCCTCCATCTGCCAAGTTACTCCTGCCCCTCAGGCACCCCCACCCAGGCACCCCTTCCTCTGCGAAGCCTGCCCTGACTTCCCCAAGCAGAGGCCACTTCCTGCTGCTTCGTCCCTGCCATGCCTCCCACACAGCAAGGCAGGGCGGTACAGACAGTAGAGCCAGACTGCCTGGTTTCAAATCCCAACCTGCCTCTAACCACGTGTGTGACCGGGAGCAAGTCACTTGTGCTCCCCATGCCTCAGTTTCCCCATTTGTAAAATGGTGATGATAATAATACCCACCTCATGGGCCTGACATAAGGATCAAGTGAGTTAATATACGAGGAGTGCCTAGACCAGCCTCTAGTGAGCTCTCAGGGGCTCAGCGAGCGCTGGCAGTTATTCACAGCTCACAACCCAGCATGGTGGTCATTTCTTTGCCTTGTGATGATTTGGTTCCCTGTCCGTCTGCTGTCCTGGACTGCGGTGCATTGTGGGGAGGGCCTGTGCCTGGTTAGCATTCGCAGCTCTAGCTCCAAGCCCCGGCCTGGCACACAGCAGGTGTGCCCCAGGCCTCAGCCTTCCCACCTTCAGTGTCCTCCATCCGGGACACATCCGCAGCTCAGGGTTTGTCCCCTGTCTGCCTCTCCAGGGCTGTCCCCGGTCCTTGCTCCTTGCCCTTGGGACCTCCGTGCACCTTAGTGGTGGTCTATGAACCTTGGCGGGCTGAGGGGCTGGGCACCTCTGGGGGGTGGGAGTGAGGCAGAGGACACACAGGCTTGTATGACTCTGTTTCTCTGTCCCTGCAACTTCGTCACCTGCTGCTGCACAGCTGGGCCAGACTTCCCTGCGGAGATGGGAGTAACTAACGACAATTCAGTGCTGGGAGGGGAGGATGCAAAACTGCCAAGTCATGGGATTCCCACACACTCCAAAAGCAAAGCACAAAGTCAAGATCAAATGTACATAGTGGGTGTGAGGTCCTAGCCAGAGTGCCCTGTCTTCGAGTCCTGCCTTCCTGAAGAGCCTGCCTCCTTTAAACCTTCTAGATGCATCTCCACCCCATGTTAGGGAAGCTCCATCCTCTGCCCAGAGGACTGGCCTGGACCTGGAATCCATCGCCCTCCTTCCAGCAGCTGGTCTGTGAGCTTCAGGAATCCCTGCAGCTCAGTGCTGAGTGATTCGGTCAAAGCTAAGAAAGAAGATGAGTGTGCGTGTGTGTGTATGCATGTGTGTTTGTGTGTGTGTTTGGGAGAAGACCAGAGGGACTTGAGCAGGAGAGTTTGGGTGGGGTTTGCCACACCAAGTCAGGTTTTCTTCCAGATCTCCCACCAGGGAGAGGTGTGAAGGGATGATTCTTCCCAGTGGACAACTGGTGGATTATCCCCCACCCCCCAAAAATGTAGACACAACTGCAAATGAATGCGTACTTTCACACACACATACACAACTGCACACACATAACCACAACGGCACATGTATAATAGACACACACATCACATATACATCTCCACATACACAATAGTATGCTACACACACACACACACACACACATACACCTGCCCATGTAACCACAGGTGCACACAAATTGGTGAACATAAGCAAACACACACACACTTACCTGTACCTCTTTCAATGACAAATATTAATTATCAGAGATCAAACAGTCTAGGAAATAGTAAGGAATAAAGACATTTTCCCAAATGCAGCCTCATCTTCCCAGACTCCTGCTCTCCGAGGAAAAAGCCTTGAGTATTCATCCAGGTGGTCTCGGTTTCCCTTTTAATCCTTCTTTGACCAGTCCCTGTCTGCCCTCCTAGATCCATCTGCATAAGGAACTGGCACTCATTTCAGAGCCATCTGCCCACTTATGGCTTCACAAAGACCAGGTAGAAGTTTTGAAATTAACTCTCATCTGCATCTTAAGGCCACTCACCTCCTGAGCAGGGCATTCTCCTGAGGGTGGAAGAGAGGGAGGCAACATGTGGATTTATGATCCTCCTGTACAGGCAAAGCCCTGGGATTCTTGCTTCTATTACATAGTCATTAAAGCTGAGACAAATAAATGAGTGAATGAATCACATTGCAGAGGTTTTGGAATCCAGCAGATATGGGCTTGAATCCTTACTCTGTATTTGTATAAATGTGGGCAAGTCAGTTAATCCTTCTGAGCCTAAGTTCCCCCAATCTGTAAAGTGGACATAATAATACTGCTTTAGCTAAAGACAAAGCTGTAGTAATAAAACAAAGAGATGCCAAAGTACGATGGCTCAGAAAAGATCTTTTTCCCTCGCACGGATCAGTCCTGGGTGAACAGGCAATGTTACTGGGCATTTCCTTTCCTGAGGTCATTCCAGGACCTAGACCCCTCCCATGGTGTTGCTCTGTCTCTCCTGGGCCATTGTTCCGATCCACGAGATCAAACCCAATATGCAGGAGTGGGAAAGAGAGAGAGAGATCACAGTAAAGAGCTTGCCTTTGGAGTTAAAAAATGATCTAAAAGTTGCACACACAACTTGCCAAAACATCCTACCAATCTAAATGCGGTCACATGACCAGATCAGCTGCAAAGGAGTCTGGGAAATGTAGTCTTTAGCTGGACAACTGTGTGTTCAGTTACAATTCTCTTTCTACAGAAGAAGGGGAGGTTGCTCTTTGGTGGATAACTAGCTGTCTAACCACAAAAAGCCACTTTAGACGGCTGTGGTAAGGACTAAGTCAGGTAATAGGTACAACCTGCAAAGTACAGGGCTGACATACAGTCTGCACTTGAGAAATGGGAGCTATTATTTAATAATTTCAAAGGAATTCTTTTAAGATGAATGTTATAATAATGTAATCGGGGTGCACATTTTCTTGGTCCTTTGGTGGGGCGGGGCAGTATGGAAAAAATAAAAGGGTCCAGCCACGAATGTTGGGACAAGACTCAGGGAGTGTAGAGCCCCTTGTAGGATGTGACACCTGATATATCTCAAGGTGAAGTCTTAGAGGAAGAGTGGACACCCTAGAGATGTCCCTCAGATATAAGAATATAAGGATGTGCAATGGCAGGAAGCTGTTGTAATGAACCTCAGGCAACCTGTGAATTTCCTCTCCTGCCTCTGGTAAGTTCTGCTTGTCACAATCAGGAAGTAAGTTTCCAGGAGGCTGAGGGAGAAAGCCAGCAGGACTCCTGCGTTCACGGGGAAGGCTGCATGATGCAGTGGGATATCTTCCTTCTGGTAGTTTCATCACTGGGCAAATCACCTCACCTTCCGGAGTTTCGTTCTTGCCCATGCACAAAATGGGGACCCACACAATTCTTAGTCTAAGGGGTGGTTCTGAGACTAAAGCAAGATAATGGGTGTGCTATAAACTCTGAAAGGCTCTACAGATGTGAGGAATTAGGGTAATTAAATGAAAGTGGGGGAAATCCATCAGCGGCAGTCAGGTGTGTCCCCAGACCCACTTGGGCTCATGTGGAGGTGGGTGGAGCCCACTTACCTGTCCAAGAGAAATGCCCTCCCGCCCCCCGGGAGTGGAGCAAAGCTGTCAGTCTTCATCAGAACTTCCTTTCTGGGAGCGGCTTCCTCCGTGTCACAAACTTGGCACCATTCAAACCTCTGCTTCAAGAGTTATTTTCTTTGGGTTTCGCAAATCCTTTCACCCCGAGGAGACAGAAAGCTCCACATTTCTTTCCACCTGGAAATCACCACGGTTTTAAGGCTGTCCTTGCTTCCCTGCTAAAGACATATTTGTGTGTCTACACCCCACAATTTTCCCATGTAACTTTCATTAAAGTTAATTGGCCTCACAAGATTAAGGCAGGCAGCAAGAGACAAAGAAGTCAGTGCCAAATCGGGCCTGGCCGGGGTGCTGGGGAAGGGACAGGCTTTGGGGGAGAGGGCCGCACCCGAGGGGGTCCTGGGCTTTGCTTCAGGGGTTTCTGCAGAAGGGGCTGTGGAGGTGCATTGTGGGGAGAGCCACAGCCCAGGGTTCTAGTGTGATGTTAGGACTGGAGGCGCCTTCTCTCTATGTAATCTGGCTTGGAAGGTATTTTTACCTCTTTCTCTTTTTGACGGTAACTGGCCGCGGTAACGCACATTACAGTCGTGGTGGCAACTGTTCACTCGATGTCTAATGTGCTCATCTCCGGGTCCCAGGCTGCGCTTGCGCTTGGATTCTCACGGCGGCTCTATGAAGGGTACGGTGATCTGCGTTTTATTTATTTTTTTTGTGTGTGGGGAAGACCAGCCCTGAGCTAACATCCGTTGCTAATCCTCCTCTTTTTGCTGAGGAAGACTGGCCCTGGGCTAACATCCGTGCCCATCGTCCTCCACTTTATACGGGACGCCGCCCCGGCGTGGCTGACAGGCAGTGCGTCGGCGGGCGCCCGGGATCCGAACTCGCGAACCCCGGGCTGCCAAGCGCGGACTAAACCGCTGCGCCACCGGGCGGCCCCAATGATCTGCGTTTTATAGACGGGAAAGCTGAGGCTCAGAGAGGTTTCGTGATTTGCCTGAGTGTGCACACACAATAAAGAGCAGAGCTCACGCTCTAGTCCCTGTCACCTGACTCCACAGTGGGACACTGGGCTGAAAGTGGAGTGGGAAGGAAGTCTTCCTGCCTTAGATGGCCCTTAGCTGATGCCACATCACTTGGACAGACGTTCCCAGGCCGCCTGTCTGTGGGCTGGCTGGGTGTCTGGGACCCGTCTGGTGCAGGGGTCACGTTTGCAGTCTGGGAAAGCCTGGGATGGGCAGGTCTGGTGCTTCCAGGGAGCAGGGGTTCACCCCTTTCCACCTTCTGCAGCCCGCAGTGCACAGAATCCACCGCTTCTTAACCCTTTTGTGTACAAGGACCCATTTAACATTCAAACATTCAAACTATTTTTAGTATCTGTTAATTGAAGAAACAAAATGATAACAAAGATACCATCAATTTAATTATACTTAAAACTAAGTCTGTATTTTATTCGTAACAACATTGATGTAAATTGATAATAATGATACAAACAGGCAATTCACAGAGAAAATATAAATGGCCAATAAATATATGAAAAGAGATCAGTCTCACTAGTAATTAGGGAAATGCAAATTAAAACAATAATGAGACATCATTTCATTCATCAGATAGGCAAAAATTAAAAGTTTGATGCTATCTAGTGTTGGCTGGGGTGTGAGGAAATGGTTACTTTTCTCTATTTTCTGTTCGTGGGAGGATAAATCAACACAGCCAGTTTGGAGGGGAATGTGGCAGTGATTATTAAAATGCAGTACACATACACACACACACACACACACACTGGGGTTTAGTGATTTCACTTCTTGGTGACCCCTCTAGTGTACAAGGTGAGATGAACAGTGAAGCACTGTATGAAATAGCGAAAACATTGGAAATAAGTTATATATCTTTCAATGGAGGGATGATTACCCAAACAATGGAATATTCATACAATGGAATAGCACACAGTCATTAACATGAGTTAGCAGAACAATATGCACTGAAGGAAAAAGATTTCCAAGACATATAGTTGAGCCACAAAAACAAGCAAGCTGCAGAATGCTAACATTCCCTGTGGCATTATATGGTGGCCATGAGAATGTGCCTCACGGATCACTAGGTAGCATCATTGATTGAGGATCCTCATTGTTGTTCTTTGAAATCCATCCCTGTGTTTGAGTCAAGGCCATGCTTCCCATGGGCCGCTCCTCCACAATGACTGGATGTGGGAAGACTACTAAAGCAAACCTGTTCCTGGGAGACTTGGGACCCCTTTATTAGCCAACTTTGAGCTCAAGGACTCCCCAACGGCAGTCTAGGCTGCTTCTACCTAATCTTCTCTTCTGTTTCCTTCCTCGGGGTCAGACTTGCATTGCGGTCTGATGGTTTTCCCAGAATTCCTCCTATTTCCTCTCTGTTCCCTTCCTGCATGCTCCTGCCCTATGTCCTCTCATATAGGCATTTCCCTTAACGAGGTTCTTACATGCTTAATCCTATTTTGGTGTCTTCTTCTTGGACTCCCCATTGCATACCATTAGTGCAGTGGTTCTCAAACTTCAGCGTGATTTAGAATCACCTGAAGAACTTAATAGCATGGGCCCCCAGTCTTAGAGTTTCTGATTCAGTCGGTCTTGGGTGGGGTCCGGGAATTTATATTTTAGCAAGTTTCCAGGTGATGCTGATCTCAAAGAACCACACTTTGAGAACCACTGTGTTAATGTGTAACATGCTCAATTTGAAAACTATTTTTATAGGTTCGCCTATGTATGTAAACATGAAGAAAAATATCTGGGAGGCATCAACAGCAAAGTGACAACAGTGTCTTTCTCTGGGAAGGTCAGTGGGATTGAAGTCAGCACACTGTGGTGGTTAAGAGTGGGGACTCAGAAGCCAGACAGCCTGGGTTGAAATCCCAGCTTTACAGAGTGCTGACTGTGTCATCTCAGGCGAGTTCTTCACTTCCCAGTGCTCCAGGTTTCTCATTTGTAAAATGTTGATCATGACAGCAGCAATCCTTAGGGGCGTCAGGAGGAGAATGTAAGTTAATACACGTAAAGTACTTAGAACAGTGTCTGGGACGTAGTAAGGACACAGTAAGTGTTAGTTATTTCATTCTTTTTAAATGAAATGAATGGTGAAGGAGTCTTTAGCTCTGAAGTTTTAACAACAAGAATTAGGTGTATTACTTGAATAAATAAAATTTTTTAAATAAAAAGAAGAAAAATAGTTGTGCATATATGTGTGTTTGAGGGATATTCTATATTTAATCTACATGCAATGTTTGGTAAACAAATGAAGGCAGAGATTTCTTGCGAGATTTTTGCCTACCCTCTGCCCCCTGAGGGCTCTAAACCCATAAGTTATGAACCTTTAAGTAAGGCAACTACCACTGCCTTGTTGGCCAAGTTTTAAAAAATTAGTGTAACCCACATACAAGTCAGTCCCTATGTGACCCAGTCTATGTAGGGTCATATTCAAAATAGCTCAATCCAGCAGCCAAAATTAACTAAAAAGGAATTCCAAATTTGACTTACATCACCACAAAAACATGAAGGGGAGTCTATTGAATAACTTCGACAACAGTTCTTAAAATGCCCTTTTCTCTCTCTCCGCAGGGAAAGCCTGAGAGCACTTGTGGGTTAAAACGTTAACAGTGTTGGTCCCTGTCACGTTAGATTCATCAAGAAATCGGTTTAATTAAGCCTGAGTGTTAACAGGCCTCCTGTTTTCAAAGCGAGCCACTGCTATTGTAAAAGGTTCCCTTTCCTGGGCACATAATCCTATTTTAACATTGAGCTTTTGGCCATGAAACCTTCCCGCATTAGGCAGATTATCAAGTAAATCACGTCCCACTTGGCGAAACAAGGGTGGTTATCGGGGAGTGAAAAATTAGAGCAATCTTCCTTGTCTTTTGGTTTGTTTTTCTAAATTTCTTCATATATTTATTTACTTCACACTTATTTTAGATATATTATATTCTGGATCCGAAGCGAGGGGATATACACATGTTATTTTATTTGGTCCTCGCTGCTACACCTATGAAGTAGTAATTGTTTCCATTTTTCAGATCAGTAAACTGAGGCTTAGGGAAGTCAAATAAAAACTCACTTGAAATCACTCAGCTCATCAGTGGCTGAGCTTCTGTGATCTCTTCACTGTAGTAGCTCCTTTGCTGGACTAGGATACAGCAAAGCAAAGCTCAACTCCCCCATTCGCTATATGTGCGATATCGAGAAACTTTCTTAACAGCTCTAAGCCTCAGTTTTCCCATCTGCACATAAGATCATAATTACCTAGCTGTGGGGATTTCTGCAAATTAAATTAAATTAAGTTGTGAAAGTCCTATCCTGGCACCCATACACTGTAGGGATACAGTGAGTCTTATGGTGCATGGGTTTGTTCTGTTTTTACAAAAGGAAAACCATGACCAGCATCACCATGGCTGATTTTGTAGATTAGCTCACTTATTATTCATCACAACTCCCCTCAAGCTTATCTTTTTGTATAATAGATGCTACGAAGCCAAAAACAAATTTCCCAGATTCCCTTGCAGCTAGGAATTTGCATATGATCTGAATCCTGCCAAGTAGATGTGCCACGCAAATCTTGGAAGTAAAGTGGGCCACAGAAGTTGGTGGCCATGCAGAAGATCAGATGTGCTGGTGAGGGGAGTGTATGCATCTGTGTTTGGAGCTGGCTATGGCAGAGTTTGTGGAGTATATTGCTCAGTGGAATAGTTTCTGATCAGTGGGTTTTATAGTAGAGCAGTCCCACGGTATGGGTTAGTATTTCTTCTAGAAAAAGGGGCCCCTTGGCTATAGTATTTATTGTAGCATCCAAATTTGGTTCCCTAGCCATCCTGTAGTTCTGTGAGCTACTTAATCCTCCATAATAAATCCCTTTCTGCTTAAACTGACTAGAGTAGATTCTGTTGTCCAGAAATAATATTCAAAGATTGACATAGTATCAACCAGGAATAATGAATTGGAAATGTCAACTTTGAGTGTTTAAGTTGTCCATTGACATATGGCCAGTGCTCTGAACTAATATTTTAAAATATGTAATATGTTTCCAGGTTGCCCTATCAAGGCAAAGAATATAAGGTTGATGGGGAACAGAGAGACTTTCTGAATTTTCTCTTGATTTTTCATCTTATGAATTATTTTAACAACCTGTAGTAATTTCAAACTAATAGTACTGATGCAGTAGGAGATGTTGACCGCAAAGGTAAAATGGATATTTTAAAATCTAAAAACCAAGTTATAATTCTGCAAAACAGTGAAGGAAATTTCCATGTCCCCAAACAGCAAACCACATGTATGGTTAACCATTGGTATTGTTCTAGTTGCTGATTTTAAGTGGAAAACTAAAATATGATATTTGGACAAGATTAGCAGAGATTCTGCATGACAAAGAGAGAGTGTGAGACATCTCACAGCAAGCTAGAGCAGAGAGGGAGCATGGGTTATGCAGTCAACTAGCACCAGATCTCAACTCTGCCACATCCCAGGTGACCCTGGACAAGTTTGGGACAGAATATCCACATGGTGTACTTCACTGTGTGGTGAGACTTAAATGAAACAACGTATGGCATGGACCCAACACATAATAAATACCCACCTCGTGAGGGACCCCTTTTGTCTTCCCCTTGCCCACTTCAGTAAATGGAGTTGCTACACTTCTGAAATACTGCATGTGAATTGATTTGGGAATATCAAATCATCTTGACATACACCAGGAGACTCTCTAAGGACCTATTGTAAATCTAATATGTGTGTGTGTATATGTTCCCCCCCCACACACACTCACACACACATATATAATTGTGGGGGTTTGGGGGGCTTCGAGAAGTTTAGATAAGTATATGATAAGCAGGGGACCTTCTGCTTCTGCGTGTCTGGAAAGGGTCCCTATCGCTGTGTTCGTCCCAATCCTTAAACCTTCAGGTCGGCCCCTAAGTGGCCCTTTCTGGCCCGCTAAGCCGGGAGGCCACGGAGTGAATGGATTACACGCGCTGAGTGACCCTGGGGACAACCCCCGCCCTCGGGGTCTGGGGTGCGCGGAGGAAGGAGTGACAGATCCTCAGCCCTGCTACTGCCTGCACTGTCTCTGCCTCAGATAAACACGGTTGACTCTCTGTCATTGTCCCTACAAGTCACTTTTAACAGCACTGCTTCGACTTAAGTGAATACCGAAGGGAAATAAATAAAGAGAAGAGAAAGAAAGAGAGGAGGTCAAGGGTAAGGGATGTCGATGACCACATTTTGACACTTAGAGATTGCCCAGATTTTGCAAAACTCTATCGTTCTTGTTTGGTTAGCTGTTCCACACTGGAACACACAGACCTTTTGAAAAAATAAAAGCTGAGTAAGAAGCTTGGCTGGATTCTTAGACCCAAGTTTTCCATGGGTTAGGTTAGCTATAAATTAACCAGTCTGCAAAACATATAAACAAATGAATTGCTTTGTTCCGAGCTATCTCCAGTAGAGCTCCGGCTGCTTGCTATGAAGCCTGGTGGACGTTCCACTGCCCAGTGCTTTTATAAATACTAATGAGTGACATATTGAGAAAAATTGTACCTACAAAAGCAAAGACTTCTTCCATGCAAATCAGGCCCCAATTCCCCACAGATAAGGATCTTTTTGATGGAACACATGCAAAATCTCGAGCTCTTAATTCTTTCATTAGTATTCCAGGCAGATGGCTGCCAAATAACAGAGAAAACTGTCTGAATTGCTGTGTCTGAAACCTAATATTGATTTGTTTAATAGTGTCAGGAAGTCAAAATTCACAAATCTCCTGTCGATTGTTTATGAGGCAGTTAGCAGAGAATTGGTTGCCCCTGCTTAATTAATAACTCATTACTGAAATTTGATTATATGCTTGAATGCTTTAAATGGGTTCTAACACAGTGTCTGCAAAGTGGTGTAGTAACAAGGTACGGCAGCTCAGGAAGCTTTCTTTCCCAGGCTCCTGCCGTTAGAATTTCCCCACAGTCATACTTCAGCCTCTTTTGACTTTTCTTCCAGGGTCAACCTCCCTGGTGTTAATATGTCAGTTTAAAAGGTGTCCTGAGGTCACGTGGACTAAATAGAGCTGGGTCTAAAATTTGGGGTGGAGACATTTCTAGAAAAAACACTGACGTGAACATAATTTCTTGGTCACTTGATCAGAAGAGACGCATATGTGATGTTGTCTGGGGGCGCACAAATTCTGAAGGTGGAAGCTCTTGGGGGCAGATTAACTGGTGGGAAGATTGAAAACGCTCTATCCCTTAAGTGTTGTCGTTTCGAAAAATAGAAATTCAGCGTGGCCAGTTGCCACATGTGGACAGACTGGCAGGATCAGAGCCTGGGAGGTCCCCATCATGTGACTGAGTTCTGAGGCCGGGGGTGCAGAGGGAGGCGCTGCTCCACATGGCCTCATGCCAGGGATAGAAGGGGAGAGATCAGAGCCCACATTAAGGTGACATCAGAGTGGACAGGTGTCTCTGCCATCTCTCGCGATTAAAATAATGCCTTTGGGAGATGACTCCTCTGAGGGGCTGGGCTTGGGCTCTCCACAGACTAGTGATGGGGACACTGCTCCTCGTCATCCCTAAGCTTGGAGCCCCCACCCCGACCTCTTCCACCTCCATCCATCTGACAGTTGGCTTTGCCAGGGGCAGGCTGTGGCCAACAAGGGCTCCCTGGGCCACCCTCTCTCTTTGTTTTAGGTGCAGCCAGGCTGACCTGATCAGGGGAAGAAAGCAGAAGGAGAGGGGATTCATAGCTCTGCCCCCTTTCTGTGCCCTGCCAGCCTCTGTGGAGGGGATGGATGGGAGGAAGTGTGGGAAGTGAGTGTGCTTCCCACCGAAGCATTCCCTTTAGTGGATAATGGGGGCAAGTTCCCAGGCTATCCCATAAAACGTTATTTAGCTCACAGTGGATTAATTGGAGCGTGTCTGTTGAATAGTACTGCAGTTATGTTATAGGCAAATTAGGACTTTGTGGGCTAGCCTGCAACCTGGCCACCACTGGAACATTATGCATCACTTTAGAACATTGTTTTTCTGGAAAAAATGAAAGAGTACATTCTAAATTCCAAACAGCTGACTCACAAATGAACTTTTGGAAGCCAATTCTCTGTCATCAAGGGCTGCCTGTTTGCAGGCTCACACAGGGGTTATAAAGGCTCGTCTTCAGTCAGTGATCAGGGGATTCTGGGGGAGGCCCTGTCCTGTGGCGAGATTCTTCAAGGAGTTTGCAGTCTGATTGCTTGTAAGAAGGTAAAGGGCAGTTTAAGGCAGACCACAATAAAACCCCAAGTGGAGGGACACACAACATGGCTGCAAAGTTTCAGAGGGAGGGAAGGTCACTGTCAGCTGGTAGGGCCAGGAAGGCTTCTGGGAGGAGGTGGGAGCAGAACGGGGGCCTTGAAGGGTGGTCAGATTTCATCGGGGGGTGGTGGAGCATTCCGGGCAGGCACAGGAGTGGGCTGGTCGACGGCAGGTTTTGGGGACGGCCACTGGCCAGGCCGGCTGGAAAGGAGGGTAATATGACCGGCCGTCTGCTGCCTGTGATCTTCACTGAACCAGTCAAGCTTTCAAAATGAACAGTTGATCATTTGATTAAGAAGGGCCTTTGACTCTTTCAAGACCCACGGAGACTGATCTTTATCAAAGTGGATCAGAACGGTCTGCATGGAGGAATGCCGGCCAGATTCGGGAGGGAGGTTCTTTGAGCTCCTGGGGACCAGCCTGAACTGCTCCTTCTCCACCGAGTGTCCTTCGGTCGGGTGGGCATTCAGGGCGGAGGCCGGAGACTGCTGCCCCGCTCAGGGTGGCTGGGTCCCCCAGCACGCTCACTCCTGCCAGTGACAGGAGCTTGATCGAGCCCCACTTCAAAGGTAAAACCTGGGTTTTTCCCAATGGTCTCCAAGCAGGAATGTCTCCGAATGCCTTCAGCTTGGCTTAACCAGCTCCAGTGGAAGGAAAGTTTGCCGATTTGTCAAAGCACGATTAAGGATTTTCAGTTATAAAAAAAAAAAAAAGAAAGAAAAAATGGAGTCAACTTTTTTTTAAACTCTAATTTATTATGCTTGATTACGCAGCTGGAATGGGAAGGTAGCTGCTGTTTGTAGTTAAATAACTCCTCACAATTTCTTAAAGAAATGATCTTCAAAGCTTTAACGGGTCAGTGGCTCAAGTACAAAGGAAAGATTGATTTCCATCCTCCCACCCTTTGTTCCCAGAGTTTAAAACAGACACGTTTGGGTAAATTAGTTTGTCTATGTTATTAATGGAAGAAGTTATTAAACTCCCATAAATATACAGTGGTATCTTGCTGAAGATGCCAAATTTGCTTTCAGGGGGGAAAAAATAACCTCAAAAAGAAAATGTGGAAAAGTCCAGAAGGGTCTATTGTTTTTTTAAAAATTTTATGTCTAGATATGAATTTGGATCAGTGAGCAGGAGAAGGGGGCTGCCTCCAGATATCCTCCAAATGGCGGGATAAATGCCCATGGAAGGAGGCTCCCACACAGTTTTTAAAAAATCCCTTAATTTAATGGGAAACGTTCAGAGGCTGGATTGTCGTAGGGGTGGGGGTGCACGGGTGCGAGAGGGTGCAGGGAAGATATTCTTTCCGCCACGAAGGGGATGATAAAGGGCTGTTCAGTTTTTAAACCTGAGGGACTGGTGAACATTTGATGGCTGAGGGGGAAATATTTTCCTTCTCAAGGAGCCTTTTGGGGAGGGGGCTCAGGGAGGACTCACCTGAGTGAGGGAGGCAGCCCTCAACCCAGATCCTGGGCCAGAGTGTGAGGGAGACACAGCCACAAGACCACCCATGGGGGATGGTGCCCCAAGGGCTGGAGGTTCGAGGCTCTAGTGTAGTTATATAGGTAATTCCCCAACTGTGCACAGCACTTTACAGTTTGTAAACCTGAGTTTGGTATCTCCTTGAACCTCGCAGTGACCCTGGGAGGTATGCTGAGCGAGGTTTGTGATCCTGATTTTGCAGATGATGAGAGTCAAACGCAAAACATTTTTTCCCCTGAGTAGAAAAAGACAATAAAGAAAATCATTGGAAAAGTAAAGAAAAGCATAAAGAAGAAAACCAAAATCACCACCAGATGACATTTAGCATTTCAGAATTTTTCCTTTTGGACTCTTCTCAGTGGCCACACACTCACATGCAGGTACACACACTGACACATGTGCACGCACACACTCACTGCATGCTCAGCGTGCCAGGCATTATTATAAGTGCCTTTTACATAATAATTCATTTACTCCTCAAAATGACTGTACTGGGTAGGTACTATTATTACTTGCATTTTACAGATGAGAAATCAGAGGCACAGATTGGTTTTGGCTTGCTCCAGGCCACACAGATAAGTGGTGGTGGGAGGTAAGATTTGAACCCAGACAGACAGACAGACTGGCTCCAGCCCCGGTCCCATGTTCCTAACCACTCTGCATTTGGCCTTTTTGTACGTCTGTAGACTGACTTAATATAGGCGAAATCCTGCCATGTCTGTAATACGCCTCGTGAGCACTTCTGATGCAGTTCTTCCAAAATGATTTTCAGTGGCTGCACCACAAGATGGAGAAGTTTTGGCTAGAGTTAGCTGTCTTGCCTGGGGTCCCACAATCCTGGACTGGAACTGGGGTCCTTGGGCTCACAGTTCCGCACTCTTCCCACCATGCACACTGTAGAGATAATCACAAAATGAAACAGATAGAAAGCATGAATCCCGAAGAAGCCAGGATGCACTGTCAGATTCAGAAGTGGTCCTAGGAGCTTCAGGGACAGCTAAGGCAGGATATACAGCTCTGGGAGGAGACTGTTTCCTGTCATCTAATGTCCCTATCTTAAACCCCGTGTGAGAAATTAATTTTTTAATTCAAGACTAGGAAGAGCTCTGTGTCCCCTGAGAGATTGAAATGCTTCTTTGCTTTCCACCTTCATAATGGACTATTTGTACCTTTTCACTTTTGCCACCAGGAAGCTCAGTGTTAAATCTGAAGCTAACCAAGAGCATTACGTGATTGCTTATAATCCGCACACTCCTCTTTGGCTCTCCCTAGCCTTGATGGTCTACTCTTATTTGCATTTTCTCAGTTTCTGTTTTCTGTTTACATGTTTCCATGACACATGTTACAAGGTTTTCTCGAACAGCAACCTCCCTTGTGCAACCACCTTATCTGCATGGGACTGGCAGCCTCACACTGTGGGGAGAGCTGAGAAAAACAATCTTGAGCATTCAATGTTGTGGTGTGTTGCTGTTTATAAAGCTCATGAGCAGCCAGAATCCCAATTAACCGTCCTCCCAAGCATCCTGAGAGGAAAGAATGATCATGCTCTGCCTCATTTTAGAGCTGAAGAGATTGAGGGTTGGGATACAAGTGGCTTAACCAAGGCCATGTCCAACTGCAGCCTCAGTGCAGAAGTGGGAATCCCTTTCCCTTCCTTGCTCCCAGCCTCACTCTTCCCTGTGTGTTGGTGTTTCCCTATATGTCACTATACGTTGGTTTCCCTGTATGTCACTATATGTTGGTTTCCCTGTATGTCACTATATGTTGGTTTCCCTGTATGTCACTATATGTTGGTTTCCCTGTATGTCACTATACGTTGGTTTCCCTGTATGTCACTATACGTTGGTTTCCCTATATGTCACTATATGTTGATGTTTCACTATATGTCGTGCTGGTGGCACGTGAGCTGATTGGAGTTATTACACTGAGGAACCTTTTTATATTTTCAAAGTTACATATGGGTTTTAATGAATGACGGGAAGTGAAACTGGTTTTCCATTTCCAATAGTAGTGTGATGTGTCCTTTTAAAATGAATATATTAAAGTTATTAAGAAAGAAGCAAACCAAGTTAAAGTAAAATTTTGAGTAGATAATAAAAGGACAGGCATGCAGATGTGACCAAACTGGTGAGACGACCTGTCCTTGGTGCACTGTCAACTTATGACCACTTTTGCAGACTTCTCATCTATGCCGAAAAGACTCTAGAAGACCAAATTGTTCTCCAGATCCAAAGGAATGAATCCCCAGTATAAGAGTTTCAGGCCAGCAGCAAGCGAGATTCCTTCAGTTTGAAGGCAATCCACATTTTGAATCAAATATCCAAGGACCAAGTGGTGTCAGGAAGTTCAGGTCAGTTTCCCCCTAGCCAGCAGGGCAAGCAGGTCCGTCTCTCTGCACCTCCATTTGTTCATCTGAAAAATGGGTGATCTCTACCTGGTTGGGTTAAAGTTGAGGTTACTTCTCCCGAGATGGCTCAGACTTGCCTCACCAGAAGTTGCAATGCTTCTCTCCTTTCTTCTCAGCAGGCCCAGCCATACAAGGTCATTCACTCTCAGGCTGCATGTAGTTGCAAAGGGTTGAGAAGAATTAGCTTGGTGAGGCACTCTGAGCTCTGCAAACACTCTGTATGCTGTGGGGGGTCATTGTCTGTGCCTCAGTTGGCTCATCTCTAGGATGAGGGGGGGCAGACTAAGTCAGGTCTGGCCAATAAGTAGTAGCTGGAGGCAGTGCTGTGTGTAGAAGAATTCTGAGGCCGCGTCCAGGCTCTGTGAAAGCCAGGGGACCAGTGAGTGACATCTAGCGTTTATAGATGATGGTACGATTATTGACATAGACAGGGCCCCAACAGCCAGGATCCTCTGGGTCACTGAGGTCTTGGGGTCAATGCCCATGATCCCTAATTCTAGTTGTTTCTAGTTACCCAAAGGCAGCTTCTAGAGAAAGCCTGCCCACTTGTCTTCATTCTTCCTCTCTTCTCTTTTCCTAGCCCAGTCTCCATGGTGATAATGTGGTCCCCATCTCTTGGGAAGGCTGCTAGGCTCATGTGAGCCATTTGTAGGGCCCATACAGTTTATCATCCATCCTGAGATACTTTTGAGAATGAAAGGGGCGTTCTTGATAATTCTCCCAGGACCACAGTTGTAACCTGGACCCTCCCGGGGAATTGGCATCACTTAAGACAGTAGTTCTCAAACTTCACCACGTGTCAGGATTGCCAGAGGAGATCCCTGGGCCCTGCCTTCAGAGGTTCTGATTCAGTAGGGTTAGGGCCTGAGAATTTGCATTCTAACTAGCTCTCAAGTGATGGCGACGTTGCAGGTCCACAGACCACATTTTGAGAAACCTGACTTGGAACATACGTGCTTAACAGTTTGTAGAAAACTTTCACAACATGTTCAAATTGATCCTTATGAAAAGCCCAAGAAGCTTGGAAAGTTGTTATTAATAGTTCCGTGCTAAGCTGAGGAATTGAGACTCAGAGAGGTTGAGTGATTAGCCCAAGGACACCCAGCTACAAGGAGAGAAGCCCTTCTCAGATTCAGCTTCGCCAGCTCCCACTCTCCGCTTGGCTCACCAGGCGCCTCTCAGCTCAGGAGCATGCTCAGAGCCGAGCTGGTCTCTCCGGCTCTGCAGCAATGCCTTCTCAGCAAACGCTCTGGCCTAAATTAAAGCTGGCTCTTTTTGCTTTATAAACACCACTTCAGGTCAGCCAAGAGGTCAGAGATTTGGTGTAAGAAATTACCTTAGCCCTACTTTTTTTCTATATTGATATCTAATCAATATTTTAGGGTTTTAATCATTTTGATATGTTAATAATTTTTAATATTTAAATAATTGGGTGTACATTATAGAACATTGTGCTAGGTATTTTCTATGTTTGACATCATTGAAATGGAGTTCCATTTCTAACACGTCAATCTATTACTCAACTTCCATCATTTAATCCTCATGTATATTTTCAGGAATGCAGTGGGGGACTGGCTATACTAGCTAACCTCTCTGTGCCTTGGTTTTCTCATCTATAAAGTGGGGCAGGTAGTGGTGCCTTCATAATAGGATAGGGGTGAGGATTACATTAATTAAAGCATTTGGAATAATTGGTAAATACTGAGTGTCCATAAATGTTAGCTTTTTTTTTTTTAATTCTCTGCTGGACACTCATTTTATTCTGCCCTTCAATGTCTTTTGTCATTTTCATACGTGTCCATTAGTGAGCTCTTTCCGAGCCTAGGCCTCCTTTCCTTCCTCACCTTATCCCTCCAAGTCTTGCTTGCACACAGTAGGTGACTACTTATTGCATGAATGCAGAGTGTAAAATGCTTGCGAATCCCAGGAACTCATCTCTACAGAGGGAAACCATGAAACCCGAAGTGTGAATGATGGGACATTTCACCGAGGCTCTGTGGAGGTTGCTGGAACAGTCCAGTTTGGCCACAGCTCAGCTTCTAGCATCTCACTTCCAGCTGTGCGGAATGTGTTATGGGCTCACAGCACTGTTCCAGACATGAGGCCTTGCAGGATTTCCAAAGTGAGTTCCACTCTGGGCTGGGGAAAGCCTGGAATCAATGGATCCAGTGGGAAAACTGGAAATGAGTTGGGTGAGTCTCACTCAGCCCTGCTGGCTGCTAATGGATTTGGGAGGGATCAACATTTTCCTCTGGATGCCTGGTTATGAAAGGAAAGAAAAGAAAAGCAAAAATCTCAGTGGTGGTAGGAGGTTTTGTGGTTGGGTCCAAAATCAGAACCAAAAGTGGGAATGATTCTCATGTCCAATGGCCACAGAGTTAGACTTTTTAAAATAAAAATTCTCATTTGTCAGTTTCTTAGTGAGCAAAGAGATTTCATGGTGCTCAGGGACTGGTGACAGTGGGAGCTTTATGGAATCTTGCCAGGTTGATGAGTTTTGGGGTCTCCAGCAAAAGCTCTTGCATAGCCCTAAAGATAACCGGTCAATTAGAGAAGGAGAGGGTGCAACGTGAGTACTTCTTAGATAATAAAAAATATCTGGCTTGGAGGGTGTATTGCAGTTAGTGCCTGCTGTGAAACAAACCACCCCCAAACATAGTGGCTTAGACCACCACCATTTCTTTATGATTCTGTGGGTCAGGAAATTCGGTTGGGCTCAACTGGGCAGTTCTTCTTTCCTAAGTGTGCTTCCTCACGCATCTGTGGTCAGCTGCAGGTTAGTGAGGCGGCTTTGCTTCCAAAGGTTGGCTGGCTATTAGCTGGGAAGTGGGGACAATTGGCTATTTATCTCTCACCATCCAGCCGGCTAGCCTGGGCTCATTTGGGGGGTGGTGGCAGGATTCTAAGAGAGAGCGAAAGGAGGCAATGCCTCTTGAGACCTACTCTCAGAGTTGGTACATTGTTGTTTCTGCCACATTTTGCGGGCTAACACAAGTCACGATGCCAACCTACATTCAGAAATACACTCTGGTAAACATATCCCACCTCTTGAGAGAAGGAACTGCAAAATCCCTTTGCAAAGGAGGCGTAGATATGGGGTGGAGAATTGGGGCCAGTTTACAAACCACTACGGATTGGAAGGGCTGATCAACAAACTCTTAGGGGAGTAAAGCAGATAAGGAAACTGCATGCTGAGAACGAGCATGGCTGAGGGTTTGGAAAGGTACGCACTCTACTTAGCTTCCTGGCTGCCTGCTGGCAGCAGAGACAGTTTGTACGAGGCTGAAGAATAGGCCTCTGTGTGTGGAATGGCAAATGGGGTGAGGTTTGGATCCTGCTCCACTGCTGACTAGCCATGTGGCTTTAGGGGAATCGGTGAGTCCATCTTAGCCTGAGTTTTACCATCTGTAGAATGGGATCACCGTTTCTACCTCATAGGGTTGTTGTGAGGATTAACGAGGCAATTGGTCTGGTATATGGTAGGCACTAGAAAAACAGCTGCAATGATGAGTAATATATGCTATCAATCAAGTAGCAAATAACAGCATATATGATGAAAGATAATTAACAATAAGGAATGATTAGCTTTTCTCTCTAGCAAGTGAGCCTGGAATTTCTTACCCCAGAAGGCAGAGTGGCATCCCAGGTTTATACCAGCAAAGGCTGGCATCTGCATGATGCAGACACTAATTTGGCCAGCAGAACTGGCCACTAGCCACTTCAGGCCTCCATGACCTCAGACGTCTCCCAGGGCTCTGTGGGCTCTGGGGCTTTTGTTCCCCAACAGGAATCATCCAGCAAGTGGCCACTGAGCTCTGGGTAACACACTCAGCCCAGGGCCTGACCTTGGCCCTGCACGAAAGGCCAGGTGCAGTGAGAAGATGTCATACTGAGAGGCGAGGCAGCCTCTCAATGGGCCCAGGAAAACCTCTCTGGTTTTGTCCTTTTTGATCTCCCTGCCATATACCAGTGTCTCTGAGCAGGGAAAGTTCAGGACAGAGAGCAGAGAGTTATGTAGAGTTCTAGACCAATGATCTTGACCATATTCTGCACCTGTACTGTCCAATATGGCAGCCACTAGCAATATATTGAGCACTTGAAAAGTGGCTGGTGCAACCAAGAAACTGAATCTCTAATTTTAGTTAATTATACAGCCACTTGTGGCTAGTGGTTATCTTATTGGACAGTGCAGTTCTAGATGGGTGAGCCTCTGACGAGAGAGGGCTTTGAGGATGCTGACTGAGCCACACAGCCATCAGGTCTGAGTGTGTTGGGGACGTTGTCTCAGAGCCGTGTGGGAGCCAGGCGAGGGTCTGGGTGTGGGCCACCTGAGCAGCGGGGCCTCGGTAGAGTCTCCAGGGTTTTTGCCTGGTTCCTTCCTATTTCTAAGTAGGGCCGAGAAAAGAGGAAGGCCTGTGACTCTGCGGAAGTCTGGAATCCAGGATAGATTTTGCCTCTGTCCCCCTTGCTCTGCTCTGAGTGGCACTTGTAGCTCTCCCCAAGGCCAGGGCTCTGTATGCTCCCTCCTCCTTTCTTGTCAAGTCAAGGAGGAAGGAGGGGACCTGCCAAGGAGAGACAAGGTTCCTTCCCATTCGGATGGTTGCTTTTGAACAAATGTGGCTTTTGAAGACATTACGCTAGCATGCGCACGCGCACACAGTCTGTGACGGCGGTTGCTTTTGGAGAGTGGGAGCAAGATACCTGGTCTGGAAAACCTGGAGATTTTGCTTCTGCTTTAATTGGGTTCAAAAAGATGACAAACCAAATCTACCTCGGGGTTTGCTCATGAGACTCACACTGGAATTTATTTCAGGACCTTCCACAAGTCACAGCAGAATGGCTGCTGGTAGGACTGATGGTGGCTTTTGCATGGAGATGTTTTTTTTTTCAATTGCCTTTCAACTCCAGCAGCAATAAATGACCCAAACCAATCACATCTTGTATGAAAGCTGGATGAGAAAGGCTGCTCTCTGCCCACCTCACCAGTCTCCCCATCCGCTGATATTTCTTAAAGTTGGGACTCTATTGCAGGCAAATGTTCTAGGGTCCTTTAAAGGATAGACTCTTTCTGGATCCTTCGATTAATGACTGCAGCTCCTGCATGGGCTTTTTGCAGTGGTGTGGGCGAGATTAGTTTTCTCCCGTCGCCGTAATTTACAAGGGTCCCATAACCGTGTAAGGACTTGGTGATTACATGGAAAATATCGTATAAATACATAGTAATTACAAGTTCATGCAGATTACTTGGTATATACATTTGAAGTTACCGACTAGTTCAAAGATTAATTATCCCGTAACTGGCAGTATTTAAATCATTTTTTCTCATATACGAATACATTGAGGTGGACTTCAAGGCTGGCGAGGATGGGGATGTGATGAGTATGATCTGAAAAGAAAAAATGAAATTTGACAGGCATGGATTATTTAAGGCACGCGTCTGTGAGCAGAGCAGCCACTGCACTTTGATGCAAATCATAGGGGAAAGAGCAGGGGGATGGTGTGGAGGGAAAGGTGCTGAAGAAAGTAAGGATTTCCTGCTGGTGACTTGAAATTTAAACAAATAATCATTTAAATGGCGGCCCGGCATTACGTTCCGAGTTGTGTGCATTAATGTCAACATCTGGTACCAACATTTTGACAATTCTATTAAAATGCCCCAGCATTCCCTATCTAACACCTGTTAGCTCTAATTTTCTTTCCTGAGAAGCACACCAGTAGACAGGGTAGATTCCAAATCATTTATCACTTTTAAAGTGCTTCCATATGCGTGTTGGACCCAGCCTGGCCCTAGGCAAACGTTTTCTGAATGCATTAAAATTCAGGACTATTTTTTTTTTAAGTGTAGACACCAATGTTTCATTGAATTCATGTCTGGTAATTATTAGCTTAAATTATGGCTCACACATGACTTGACAAAGTGGACCATGAATTAAAACACACATACACACACATACACCCCCCAGAACTCTTCAATAGATGCACCCAACTCCTACTGCTCGTTATTGAGATGTCAGTCAGTAATCGTTAGGCAAACACCCTTCATGGAGGGAACTGCTAAGAGGCCCAGGAGTCCCAAGAGACAATCTAAAAATGTCAAAAATGCTACAGTATAAATGAATGACACCAACAAGAGAACATGTGTTAGAGATGCAAGCAATTAGTTAATATATTACAAGTTTCACCCTCTGAGCAAAACAGGCAACAAAAATTTCCTCTTGACAAAAGGCTACAGACAAGATCAGGTTGATTTGCAGACAATACACTCTTCCTGAATTGGAGCAACCCTCCAGCAGGCTGGGAGGGAGGGATGATTCCGGGATTCAGGGGTCTGTAGGGTGTGAGCCCCCGTAGTAGGTCTTGCTTTGCCTGGAAATGACTGGCTTGGCTGCTGGGCTCTCACAGGGGAGAAGTGGAGTCTGAAATGCAAGAAGACGTCCTCTGCCCCATGAATCCGCTCACGAAGCTAGCTGCCTGCTCCTTGCTGGGGCTTCAGGATGAAATTTAGAAGGTCAAATGAAATTTTATTGCTGTTTTCAGAGGAAAGGAGGTACCTACAAAGGGTGACAGCGGTGGGGATATCATATGGACAAATGCTTGCTCGTTGCTTTTCAGAGATTTTAAAAACTAAATATTGTATATTGTATAGTCTCGTTCTCTCTGTGTATACATCTATATACGTATATATAGATATAAACACACACACATACACATACATACAGAAGAAATGTTTTAAGCAAAAATCCTCCTACATTTATACTTATACAGAAAATGTGTTTTAAGCAAAAATACACATGATGTGCACTTGGGCTAAGGATTTGAATAGATCCTTTAGAAAGACCAAGGAAACGCTGAGAATTACAAGCAAGCAGGGATGAAAACCTGAGTTCACCAACTCTAAATGTAAAAATTTTGTAGGCAGTTAAAAATGTCCGCCCCTGTACACATGCACACCTACACTTTCACACTTCCTCTGTTTACTAAATAACATTTCAGCACAGTTTTCATCTTATAAGGAAAGTGTTTGAAACTTGGAATAAGTGCACTTAATTAAAGGAAGGCTGTGAAAATGTGCACTAATCTGATATGACTAATAGCAAAGTGCATGAAATTGCTAATTAGAATTTCATTAAAGGTACTGCTTTATCAGACTGTGAATATCACAACCTTTAAAATTCTTTCAGGAGAGCTTAATTCCTTTTCAAACGGAAATATTCTTTAAAGACATTTGATTTGTTCTGAAGGAATTCATGGTTTAGGCTGGGACTTAAAATGTTGCCGATATTCCAGGAGGTGCTATCAGAAGAGAAATAGAGATCAGGGACTTTGTTTCATTTGCTTGATGAATCCCTTCCTCCCCCACCTCTAAGGATTATTGTTCAAAAAACCAGACACGAAAATAGAGTTGAGTCAGTCCTTGGTTTATTCCACACTTAATTTGTTTTCTGCTGAAGCCAAATGTTTATTCTCTCCTAAAAGAACAAAGGAAAAATTACTTAAAAACATTTTTAAGTCACTAAAAATAAAATTTAACATTATTAATTTTCACACGCACTACAAAAAATAAAAGAGAGCAGATATTTTTTTTTCTTTAAAGGAAAAGGCCATTCATTAAAAAAAAAAAAAAAAAAATGAGCCAGCAGCCTTCTCGCTTTCTTAAAAAAAAAATAAATCTCTTAAAAGACGAATAACATTTCAATCATAAAATTGCATTTTTTAAAATTAGGAAAGTCTGCTGTTAAAAATAGCAAACGCATTTTTACTCATTGTCTGACTTGCTTTCCTAGGTTACAGGGTTTTCTTATTTCACATTTTAATTATCTGCTGCACTAAATCTGAGTTTCAGCTTGCTTTTTACTACTCAGATTTTAAAAATTCTACCTCTCCACTCCTTCATCTTTTCTATTTTCAACCTTATTTTCTGTCACTTCTCTTTATTTTCATATGCGTCAAGATGCTATAACATGTTACTCTCACTGGGCAAAACTCCCAATGTTACAATTGTATTTTTTTCATTGCTATTTTTCCTGGTTCTTCAAGGGTTGTTGCAATTAGTAACTGGGTTCTTCTTAATATTCAAGCTCGATTGAACAGTTACATTTTGTTACTGAAAAACCATTAATGTTAATGGAAATTACAGCTCACTCAAAGCAGCAGTTGACTTTTACAGAAGTTGTTAAAAAACCAGCCTGGTTTCAAATTTGCTGAGCACACCGGTGCACAGTGATGTCATTTTGCAGAATTGAATATTTTAAATACAGTTTAAAAACCCTGGTATAAAAGCTAAGCAGTTGTATTTACCTGCCGGACCATATCTGAAAGGGGAGAAAATGAGAACAGAAGTAACTTTATTTGAGAAGCAGCATGATTTCTTTGGACATTTAAACAAATCTCAAGTGAGTTAATTACACTTTGCTCTGATTTTAGCTTCAGCACGAGGAATTTTCATGGCATTTAGATAATTTATCAGTCCGGCTAGGGAACAGATAAAAGACTACGTTGTCCTTTCCAACATTTGGGAGGTACAGTAAATGCAATTTGTACAATAAATGCAACGATTTTAAAAGATCGGTCTAGACTTAAATGAATGGAAATTATGCTCGTTAGCTGTAATGTCTGCAGTCCGGGGTGGGCGTCGGTCCTGCCTATCTGTGGGCCACCGTAGTCAAACAAAGCTGCTAATTCGAATGTTTTAAGTTTCAAATTGAGAAATATTGTTCTAATATGGCAACAATGGGGCTGTTGTCCTTTCAAGCATTCTGCGATTGCAGGCTCCATGCGGCTCGTTTTATGCAAAACGAATGGCAGGTAATTGTGATTTAATTCTTTTCAAGTAAATTACAGTGAGTGCATGACACAAAGCCGCGCGGCGGACCCTCCTTTCTCTGTCAATAGTTGAATTAATGATGGCAGGAGTAAAAACAGCAATTGTGCACAAGAGCCCTCCCCCTGCCCCCCACCCCTGCCAAGAGGGGACCTGCCAATCAGGCCGCGCCACCACGAGACGGAATCCTCGGGTCGCCGAGGTTCGGCGATGGAACGTTCGGGTGTCTCGGCGCGGGGGTCACGGAGCCCGGGCTCGCCAAGAGCCGAGGTGCCCGCAGGGGTCAGCGTCTGCGTGCTCCGGGCCGGGTGCCCGCTGCGTGGCCACCGTGGGCACGGGAGGCAACAGGGGCTTATGGCGCTCGACACGCGCGGCCGAGCTGACGGCAGAAAGTGTTCCCCGGGCGGGAGGGCGGTCGCGGGCGCTCTGATAGTTGGTTGACCTGGCCACGCTCGCCTCCGCGAGAGACACTCCAGAAGGCTCCCGGAGGAGGCGGCACCGCCGAGCGAGAGGCACGGGGAGGCCCGTGTGCGAGCCCCGTCTGGGTGCGCGCGGAGTGGCTGGGCTCCCAGGGTTCCTGGGCGCGCCTGGGGTCCGAGGACCTGGGTCTGAGGACCAGAGACCAGAGCCCCTTCGCTCCCAGAGCGCCAGTTCTCACCCCCAAGCCAGGGAAGCCCGGGTGGGAAGGGCGTCGCTGGGGGAGGCCAGAGAGGTGGACAGGGAAGGCATGGTCGCCTGGGAGTGGAGCGTGCCTAGTGTCCTGACCCCAGGCTCACTGCAGGCAGCCTGGCACGCAGGAAAGGTCTTTGGGATGGGGCCCAGCACCTGCACACAGTAGGTGCTCAACAATCATTGACCTGACCACTAGCATACTGTGTGACCTGATCTGAGGCTCAAAGGGGCTGTGTCCTGTAGTTTTGCCTGGAATCTGCTCCAGTGGGTCTGGATTCGGAATGCCAGGAATGGAATCCTGACTGCCCCAACGTCAAGGGGTAACTTTGGGCAGGTTACTTGACCTCTGGCCTCAGTTTCCACATCTTAAATGGAGTTAATAATGGAACCCTACCTTCAAGGGTCCCTATGGGCATTTAATGAGCTACCAGTGAAGTTCTTAGAATGGTGCCTGGCACAAAGTACAGTGCTCAGAAAATGATAGCAGGGCTCATTCTGCCTCAGCCACATATACCTTTTCCCTTTTCCCTAAATGAGTCCCTGCCTCAGGGCCTTTGCACTTGCAGGCAGAGTTCTTCCCTTGCTCCTGTCATGGCTTCTGCTTCAGGCCTCAGCTGTCACCCCTGAGAGATCTTCAAGACCACCTGGCTGTCCCTCCCATCGCTATCACAAGGCTCTTTGTTTTCTTCCTAATATTTATCTTGATCTGAATGTTTTTCTCTATTCACTTAGCGTTTATTGTCTGTCTCCTCCCCAAAACATAAGTTCCATGAGAATGAGGACCTCGTTTGTCTTGTTCTCTGCAGGTCCCAGCGCCTTGATCAGTGTTATGTAGTCCGTGCTTGGTAAATACTGTAGGATGGGTGAATGGAGTCGCACTCTCTGATTTATATGTCAAAGCGGTTGAACCACATCACATCTAAGTGCCTAGTTCTGTTGTTCAAGAAGTGAAATTGTCAGCATGGAAATTATATTTTCAAAATTAAAAAAAACCAACTATTTTCGAAAGAGATCTAGGTTCTCAAGAACGGTGCCAGATAATTGGAGACTTTTCTCGGTGTTACCATCTTTCTAGCCCGACCAGTTTTGATCTTGAGGCTTGAGCCAGTCTCTCCGAGCTCTCCCCATGGCTCCCTGAACCTGGGAGGATTTCCTTGTGGATTTCCTCCTTAGTCTTGATTTCTTTCCTAATTGAGGGCGGTGCTGGCCCCAGGCCAGTCTGGGCCCAGAAACCCTGTAGACTCCCACCCCACTGCACAGCAATGCCCACCTTCATGCTACCTGCCCTTCAATGTCCCCCCCCCACCCCGTGACTGCATCATGTGGCACTGGCCTTTTGTCCTCAACCTCCCCAGCCAGAGCTTTTCTGTTCCTTTGATTGCCCCTCTTTGGCATTAATCATGGATTCACACCTGCTCTTCCTCCTCCCCAGAGCCAGCCGATTTAGACTGGGCTTGCCAGACCATCTGAAGGAGCCGGCGAAGGCTGAGAGAGGCTGGGTGGGGCCGTCTCAGTAGCTCAGCTCGTGATGGAGATGAGTCAACTGGCTGGGGTCACTGTGTCCCCATGCCCAGGCTAGAGCCAGGGACAGAGTATTTCTGGAAGAACTGGCTCCCCATTGCACACTATTTACTCAGTGAGATCATTATAAACAACAAGTATCTCAGACACATGACCATCCTTGGTGGCCAGCTCCTGTCCCAGGGTCCTATCTTTGGGAGAGAATTTGGAGAAGACCCCAGACTATCCAGAGAACATGAAGTATAAATAGTCAACTCATTCACGGATCCAAAACCAGTTGCTTAGCACCGTTGGATGGGGCACAGCGATGGGTGCTGGAGACATAGACACAATAATAGTTAACACTTGTTTAGCATTTCCCGTGTGCCAGGAGCTGTTCTAGGTGCTTCTTGCGTGTTACATCACTTAATGAAATGCTCACATCACTATGAAACAGGTTCTATTATTTTCCCCTTTTGTGCAGGAGGGAACAGGCTCAGAGCAGACAGAGAGCCCGCCAAGGTTACACAGCCAGGAAGTGACGGGGTCTGAACTTGAAACCAGAGCCTGCACTCCTAACCACCACACTGCATGGTCCCTCTGTCTTAGTCTCCAAGATGGATAAGACACAGGCTCGGCCGTCCAGGGGCGCAGAGCACCAGAAGGAAACAGAGAAGGTAGGTGGGTGGGTGGGGTTCCCCGCCCAGGTATCAGTAGTGACTGTAATGGTTCTTACTATACACCTGGCCTGTTCTAATTGCTTTACACCTATCATTAGCTCTTTAAATTCTGACAGCACCCTAGGGGGTAGAAAGTAACATCACTCCCATTTTACAGATAAGACAGGGAAAGGTCCAGCAGCTTGCCCAAGGTTTCAGGGCTAGTAAGGGACAGAGCTGGGAATGGAACCCACCCAGCAGTTGTTATTGGTGGTGGTGAGAGGATTTGTGAGAGCAACTTCCTGGCTTCGGGGCCACCCGGCAGCAGAGAGGTTCTGAAGACAGTTCCTTACCTGAGGGATTTGATGACAGCCTCGCCTCTCAGGGCAGAGTTCTCCTAAGAAGGCATCACTAATCACACAGAAACTCTCCGCCATGCTGCCGAAGGGCTTGCTGTCATCCTTGTGGCACGCCCAACAGATCTGATGGATCACAGGTCACAGGATCAGGCAGCAGCTCCGCCCAGCTGTGCTCCCAGTAGAGCCTTTGCTCATCTCCCCCCCCCCCACCATGCAGCCCCACCCTCCTTCTGCCTTGGGGGAAATCGGCTGTTTCTATGCTGCCTCCCCCATTGAATCGAGCGCCCCCTGGAGGCTGGGGCTGTGTGGCACCCATCCCCTTTCTCCTCAGAGCCTGCGGCAGGGTTGGGGTGTGGACGATATCATTTGTTTTGCACAGAGTTGTTGATTTCAGGGGTCAGGGATGTTTTGATGGTGTTCTGGAAAAAATAAAAATCCTCAGCTTGGGTGAAGTTTATATTAATTAAAAATATATATTATTATTAATATATTGAATGTCTGTTCTGTTCCAGGTCCTTCTGTTGTTTCGTTAAATCCTTTCCCCTAATCCTGAGAGGTGAGTTTTAAATAGCCATATTCCAGGTGAGGAAGTAGAGGTGTGGAGATGCCAGGCCCCAGGGCCCAGAGATGCAGGAGGTGGATTGGCGACCCCACCTGGGGTCAATCCAGTGGTAACAATGGTTGACTTTTCCTAAGCCCTTAAGGTGTGCTAGGGACCATGTATCCTAAGTGCTTTTGATGAATTATTTCACTTAATTTAGATAATTTCCTTCTGGAGTGGGGACTACTATTATTTCAATTTTACGGGTGAGAAAACCAAGGCTCAGTGAGTTTATTATCTATTCCCCAAAGTGTCATGGTTAAAAGAACTCGTTCCTGGATTCAGATTCAACTCACTCTTCCTTTAGAGATTGCCCTTCACTCACTCGGCACCTTGCAATGCCTCCTTCTGCCGCTCGGAGGGTGCGGGGGGACCAGGTAAATACCCTCTCAGGGGCAGTGACTTTTGGGTGGGGAACCCTCCTGAGGTCAGGTTGACAGCCTGCTTGAGTGAACACCTGCCACGTGCCGACTCTGGTCCTAAGCCCTGTGACGATACAAGGGTGCCAGACTGTCCCAGGGCGTTGGCATCCTAGTAGAGAGCCATGTACCTACGCCTGCAGCCTGAATCAGTCAGTGCCGTGGAAAGGTGGATGCTGCAAACCTCAGAGGGGAAAGAGGGCCCCCAGGGAGAGGCAGGGAGGGCTTTACTATGGAAGTTGCATTGAGACGGCTTTGTCTACCCGGATTTGAATCCCAGCTAGCTGAGCAGCCTTGGAGGAGTTACATAACTTCTCTGAACCTCAGTGTTACCCTCTATAAAATGGAGATAATAAAGGTACCTACCTTATAGGATTATTATGAAGATTAAATGATAATATTTAAAGTGCTTGGAACACAGGAAGCTCTGTATTCTGTACTTATTTACTCTTTCCATTATCAAGGACTAGTTGAGTCTCAGTAGGTGAGGAAGGGAGGCATAATGCACTAAGTGGATACTATGAGCAAAGCGTGGGAGTTGAGACAACAGGGGGTGTTTTTAAATAATAATAAGTAGCCCCGTCTGGCTGGGTCCTATGGGAGCAATAGAAGATGAGGCTAGAAAGAGAGGCTGGGGCCGGTTTGATGAGTATATACTTAACAGGCAATGGGGAGCCATTGAAGGTTTTTGAGTAGGGGCATGTCATAGTCAAAGCTGGGTTTTAGAAAGATCCCTTTGTCTGCAGAATGTAGGGTGGATTGGAATGGAAGTGACAAGAGAAGCAGGGCTATTGTCATAGGCCAGCCAGGGGAGAGGGTGGTGGCAGCTGGCAGGGCAAGGAAAGCATGAACTGGCATTCATGGCAGAAGCAGGTACCCTGGGCTTGGCATCTGTAAAGTTCCTGCTGCGTGGGGCGTGTGCTACACACACCCTTGGCCAAGGGCAGGCATGGCAGTAGTGCCCATCTACGTCCAAGTGAGTAGCTGGAACCCATAGCAGGGTTTTCCCTTTGCAGGCCCAGGCTTGGGATGCAGTCCCTCTGGGCATCACGTCATCAGTGGCATCCTTGTGCCAAGAAAGAGACAAAAGAAAGGTGGAGAAATGGGGGACCGGCCTCCTTTGGTCCTGAGAACCCAGGGCACCTGGGAAAAGCTCTTTGATGGTCCGAAAATGGGTTCCCGAAGACTCACTCGGAAGGGAAAAGGGAGGCAGGCTCCTTTTGGGTTTTTCTCTAGCTTTTTGAAAAGCAAAGCAGACTGGCAAGAGCCGCCTGTCTGAGGCATGTTTTATCTTAACCTTTCCATGTAATCCTGAAAGCCCACCTAATCAATTGAAGATCATAAAATATTAGACTTAATGCTGCAAAATGCTGCTTTTTAATTCACATAACAAGCTCCTAAATAATTCAAATAGCAAACAGACCCTGCAAGTCAATGGTGGGGGGCTGCGTGGATCAGCGGGAGAGTGTCAACACATGCCACCTTTCCCGGATCGACTCCATTTCAAGAACCCTATTAAGTTAATTGCTGGTTTCTGACAGCAGAGAGCATGCTGGGAGCACAGCAAGCTTTATTAGCCTCTGTGGCTTCTGGAGACATCAGCCATTTTGCCCCTACTTGCAGGCACTGGGAGCAGCATGGAAAAAAAGTAAATCAAATTATGAGACAATAAATGCTTTTGGCACCACTTGGGCATCAGATTCGTGGGTGAATCCAAAAGAGTTTGAGTGTCAATTGTTGGCCTGTTAAATTTTTTTGCAGCAACACCATCTATATGTTGCAAAAGTCTCGTAGGATGTCACGGAGCAGTTACATCACTTGGCACCACATGGCTGATGCAGGTAAACATTGGTGCAAGTGAGGGGCCCCCGCCTCGCAACGAAACTACTGGGTGGGGAAAGTCTCTAAATAGAATTGGAGTTGGGGCGGACATTTAGATAGGCCCCCAGTTGTCCCAAATAGCAATTTACACGTTCAGGTTTGTAAGGAGATCTGCCTGTGTTTGGAAAACCAGTAGAGGCACCCAAGGGGTTCTGGAGATGGTCAGGGGTGGGCAGCGAAGGGAAGACGTGTGAAGTCAAGGTCCCCAGCCTTCTGTCCACCCGGAGGTTCCCAAGCAGGGCATTGCTTCCGTGGCTACATGCTCTCCCCTTGGAGGCCCCAGTGTATACTGTGTACGGAGTGGAGTGGGGGCATTCTGGCAGCCTGGAGATCTACCAGCAAGTACCACTCTGCCAATGCCCACCTTTGACACTGGAGAAAACACAGGCAAAGAGAGATTCCATGCCTGCCCCCAGGTCACACAGCCAGCCAGTGGCAGCTGGTTCTAGCTGAAATTCTGTTCTATTGCTTGGCATCATCCCATCTTGTGCTGTTTCTCTTTCAGGCCTCAAGATTATGGTGCAGTAACCCAGAGTCTAGTAATCTAGATTAGAATCCTGGCTCAACCATTTATTGTCTGTGTGACCTTAATTTAAGTAAAATATATAACATGACGTATGGTAAATACGTGGTTGAGGCCTCGAGCCTGGTAGCCAGCAGTCAGCATAATTTCCATCTATGCAGAGACTCATATGAGCAAGATGCAGATGAGCAAGATTATTTTTATTTCTAGATGATTCTTTTACAAACCAACAATCTTCCAATTTATTGGGTTTGCACATCTGAGTTTTTACATCAGGTTTGCATAAAGTGAGGTAAACCACTCTCTCAAATCTCTCCCTGTCCCAGTCCTCAGATCTAGCCTCACTGTCAGCAGAAATGATGCTTCTTCCTGAATCAGGCCCTTGAGATGACAGGAGTACAGTAGGAAAGAACATTTGAGAATGACTGGCAGGAGGGAGAAGACTGGGGGAGAATCGACAGCGGGTACAAATAGAGCAGGTGGATTGACCGTTTTGATCCTGGTTCTCCAGGCTCCTGTATCCGTGGGATTGCTGCACTTTGATGCTGGAAGGGGTCTCAGAGATGGAGTCGGGCATCCTCATTTCACAGGTGGGGAAATGGAGGCTCAGAAAGAGGTGGTGACTTGCCTGAGGTCACACAGCTAGTTAGTGGTGAAGCCAGTGACAGGAGCTGGGTCTCCCTCCCAGTCCTGTCCTCTGCCCAGTTCTCAAGACAGTTGGGAGCGACCTTCGTGGCACTAGAGCTGATTTCCCTGGGAGAACAGAGCAATGCTACCTCCTGCATTTACGGAGAGAGGATGTGCCATCGCCCCAAGACCTCTCGCTGAAAACAATAATATCAACTCATAAGTAATCTGTGATAATAACAGCTATCATTTCTGACAGCTGAATTCCAGGCACTTTAGTTACATTATCTATGTAGCCCTTTGAGACAGGTGTTACTACGACACCCATTTGTCAGAGGAGGAAACAGTCTCAAGGGTTAAATGGCTTGACCAAAGTCACACAGCTGTTAAGAGTCAGAGATAGGACTAGAACCAGGGTTCATTTTGACTTATGCCCTTTTCCTGTGGCAGCACCCCCCACCATTAGATTTTTGGCTTAGGCCGGAAGTCTCCAGAAGGTGAAACAGGGAGAGATGGATCACTCATCTGGGGTCTAGCACTAGCCAAAATTGGTGGATTGGTGGGCACTAGCGAGAAGGTGGTGTGGACCCTCATCCTGCACCATGACATTCTTCCCCCTTCCTCCCACCTCCCGCCAATGTCTCCTGCCAAGAATGGGCTCATAGCCCGGGGCCCAGAGCTCTTGTTTCACACAGTCAATAGCCTCGAGTAACTAAGTACATGTATTAGGATTAGGTTCAGCTGCACCTCACAGAAAACTCAAACAACAGTGGCTTAAATGCATAAAAGTTTCCCCTCTGATGTACAAGAAGTCCTGGGTGGGCTCGTGTGGTAGCTTCACCATCATCTGGGGCCCAGGCTGTGTCTCTCCTCCTGCGCTGCCATTCCCAACATTTGTCTTCTGTCCTCAGTGTTTCAAGATGCTTGCTGCAGCTCTGGCCATCGTGCCCACATTCCAGCCAGCAAGAAGGAGGAAGCTGATAATGCAAAAGGGTTTTTTCCAGTTGTCTTTTCTTCCTTTCAAAGAACCTTCCCAGAAGTCCTTCCCTATAAGTTTCTCTTGTTTCAGGGGCCAGAATTTAGTCATGTGGCCACGCCTGGCTGTAAGAGAGGCTGGGAAGGAAAGTTGTTGACTGGGCGCCTTGCTGTCTCAAGCATATAGAGTCTCATGGGGAAGGAAGAAGGAGGGAACAGGTACTGGGAAGCAGCGGGCAGTCTCTGCCACAGCACGACTCTGTGGCACCTCCCCACGTGCCACAGTGCTGTGGCTGAGACTGGTGGCGTTTTGAATTACAGAAAACTCAAGTTAGCTTTGGTCAGAGTGTTGTATCGCACTTTGAGATAACTGGAGACACCCTGGGACACCATGGGCCTCAGGTTGGAACCACTGTGCTTTCTGAGGCTGTTTGTTCCAGGGTGGCCACGATGATGAAATCAGCGGTAATTCACACTCTCGGTGACTTTCATCCCGCGTCGTCCCCTTTCAAAATATGGATAAGTTTTATTTCTCTGGATTTCTTCTGTTCGTGACACATTTATCCTGTGGGTCTTCTGGGGTCGATTGGAGGGTGGGTTTCCTGTTCTGGAGGATTCTGACGGTTACTGCTCCGCCCTTGTACCCAGCGCTGTGCATGTGGAGGTCATGTCATCCTCACAACAGGCTCTCAGGCAGAGGGCTTATGATCCCGTTTTACAGATGAAAAGTAGAGGCTCAGAGAGGCTAAGCAACTTGCCCAAGATCACACAGCTGGTGCTCTGGACTAAATGTTTGTGTCCCTCCCAAATTCACATGTTGAAGCCCTAACCCTCAATGTGATGATCTTGGAGATGGGGTCTTTGGGAGGTGACTAGGTTGAGATAAGGTCATGAGGGTGGAGCCGCCAGATGGGACTGGTGCCTTTATAAGAGGATGAAGATGGCAGAGCTCGCTCGCTCTGCCACATCAGGACACAGTGAGAAGGGGCCATCTGCGAGCCGGGAGGAGAGCTCTCCCTGGAAACTGACCATGCAGCACCCTGATCTCGGCTTCCAGCCTCCAGCCTGTGAGAAATAAATGTCTGCTGTATAAGCCGCCCAGGCTCGGGCGTTTCCGTCATAGCAGCCCGAGCTGACTAAGAGAGCAGCCCAGCACAAGAGCCGGAGGTTTGCTTCCCCCCACACCATGAGGCCACTTAGTGCCGTGCCCAGCTTCACTCTCCGCATCGCAGACGACAGCTCCTTGTGACAACAGGAGTGTCACTGCGACCTCCAAGCATACGCTGTCTTCTAAAGTCCTTTCTTATCTCCGCCTCCTCCTTTCTCCTCCAGTCTCGGGCAGACCCCTGCAGAGTTGCCCGGGAAGCTAGCCCCATCGCCTGACCCCCACGTGGGGTTGGGCCAGCCACGCCTCCTCTCTGGGCCCCACGCGGCTCACGTCCTCCGTCGAGCCCCCCTTCCCGAATCTCGACTCACACTGTACCGGAAGGTCCGTGGAAGTGGCACTCATCAAGTCGTGACCCGCACGGTCTGCTGGCTAGGACCCGGGTCTGTCAATAGGGAGGAAACATAGGCTGTCCCTGTGCCCCGCACCCGTCGGCCTCTCAGTGAGTGAAGCCACTGAATCTGGGGACAAAACGGGAAGCCCCTCTCCACGCAGCCCCGAGAGGCAGGAAGAGCTGTGTGTGCTGCCTGTCGGCCGCTCCAGGGTCTCATATACATAATCTAAATATATACTTTGAAAATTGAAAAGTGCTCACATATAGAATGTGGCTGCGGGGAGGGAACGCTCTCTTTGAACATGTTTCTTTAGAGAGAAAATTTGCCGTGTTTTCCTGCCCTTAAGGAGACACTTGAACACGGCAGCAGATGTAACGTGGAAACTGAAGTGTCTCTCCCAGGCCACCACACGTGTGTAAAACAGGCACGGTCTATTCCACGCGCTCGTTAATAGCTGGTCTCCCAGGGCCCCGCAGCAGCCAGAGGGTTGTGGTCATTAACAAGGTGGCGAGGTGGAGTTTCGTGCCTTCCCCGCTTGTCACTGCGCGATCCTGCTGTTCAGATGTCGCCTGCAGGCCCCAAACGAGCTCCCCGAGATTGCTGGCATGGCGGACTGTCTTCTGAGGCCTTCCAGAGCGTCACCCACTCACGGATGGGGCGAGAAGCCCTTGCTGTTTGTCAAGTGGGTTCGTCTCTCTTCCGAGGCGCGCCCAGAGCGGCGGGACTCAAGACAGATGCGGGAAGAGCTTTAGCTTCTCAGCTAAGAAAAGATCATCGGCGATTCTCAGCATATGGCACCCTGGGCCTCTAGACGGCGCCGTAAATGACATGCAGCCACCAGGCTGGGGCCTTGCAGGGAGGCCTGGGGCCCTCGGAAAGGTCTGGAAGGGACTGGACCCTTGGAACTGGGCCCTCTTGCAGGAGAGCCATGGGCTTGTTTTAGGAAAAGAGCATCCCTGCCTCCTTTTCTACCCCCACTTTCTGTTTGTTCTTTGTTTTGGTTCTTCCACTGTTAGGATCAGCATCTTGTCCTCTTCTCCCACTCTCTGTGAGGGGAGTGACACTGCCTTCCCCAATAGGCACATTTGCGGGGACTCACCGGTTTCCCAGGTATCCCGAGGGCTGCGTCTCCACCCTAAAACCTCCTGGTGGAGGTGGGCACCTCGTGGGCCTCTACACCTCTGTGTCTTCCACCTCCGCAATCTTCCTGTTCTGGACTTTTGCTGTTGGACCCTTGACTTCTGCTTTCCCTGCCCTTCTCCTGACCAGCTCGGGGTGGTGTCACCTCCTCTGAGAGGCCTTCCCTGATGTGTCCACCCTCCATCCCCCCCCGCACTGCTCTCTGTTGCATTAGCACAATTTGGAATGACCTTGTACTTGGTAGTTCCCTTGTTTCCTGTGCTCTCCTGATGCTGCGAGGTTAGGTCCAGTCTTGTTCACCTGTTTCCCCAGCGCTCAACGTGGTGCCTGACCCCAAAAGGTACTCGATTTATTGAATGGGTCAACATGAACAGGAATAAATGAGGGATTCTCTGATCCCACAGCCCGGCTCTTTTAAGAGCAGCCCTTTGGGGATGTTTTTCCTCTGTGACTGTTAGTAGTTTCTGGGCTGTGGCCCCAGCTCTCACAGTGTCCCTGCAGACATGCTAGGGGCTGCCCTACATTGCACACTAAATCAAGGTCACCACAGGGTACAGAACTGGGATTAAGACAAGAAGAAGATCATGGCATAGAGTTCCTGTATGGAATGTTTTCTTGTTTGTTTTCAAGACACAGTATCAATACTGTGCTGAGAAATTAGTTTATCTAGTTTTATCCCTCATTAGTAGATAGAAAATTATATTATTTATGAAATGCTGATAATAAATTGGATTGTTTAAATTAAACTTCAAAATAATTGAGCTCAATATTGATCAAATAAGTTCAGGGTTGAAGGGGGTGGGAGATAGGGAGAGCATTCACAACTCTTTTATATGTACAGAGGGAACCTAGCTCAACCCTGAAAGGACTTGAGTTGACATGCGGAGATGCATCCCTTACAGCTTCAAAAATAGACAGGAAATCCAGTGGAAAGGGAAATAAGGAGCAAAATCCGTTTAAGTGAGGACTTACCATGTGACATGCCCACTAGGGCCTGGAGGGTCACGGGCCGTGTATTTGGCTCTGAGTTTCTGAGAAGCCAAGGCAAAGAGAGGAGGAAAAGCAGTGACGAGGTTTGTGGGCAGCGCAAGTCCTCGAGCTTTGGAGGGAGAGCCAAGAAGGAAGAGTGGGGATGACCTTGAGTCTTTTTTAAAAAAGAATTTCAAATAACTTCTTAAAAGACCAAGGAATTATCACTCATGGTCTCAAGATACCCATCACGCTGCGGAGATGTCCCTCCCCAATGATTTAAAAGTGCCTAGTGGGCGTGTCGTGGCGCTCTGATGGTTGGGGCCACAACTGCACGAATCCCCCCTGCCTCCATCTGGAGACCCACCCTTACGGCACCCTTTCCTGGGAAGAGCATCCGATTATGCCGCTGGGTGATGGAGGGTCCAACAGCAGGCTGTGATGGGTGGGGAGGGAGGGGCCCTGCGACTGGGTGGGGTTGGAGGGTGTGGGTTTGGGAAGATGCTGAGGATAGGTGCACACTGACTTCCCAAGCACAGCACAGTGGGGTTGGATGCTGTAGATGGTTGGTGGGATGAAGGTCCAGCTGGGGCCCTACTGAATCATGCTCAGATGTGACCCTGGTCTCTCCTGTGCATCAGGCACCCAGAAGTGTGATTGGGCCACAGAATCCTTGGAATCTCTGGACTGTCCTGACAACAGGATCAAAGACTCTTCCGTCTTTGGTAGCACTGTGTGTTCATCTTTGTGTTGATGGCATCTGATATGACACTCTACAAAAGTCCCTTGAATGAGGGAATGAATGAATGATTGAACGAGTGAGTGCCATGACTACCATGCTGCAAATCCCGTTCTTCCTCAGCTGTCGTTCAGGGCCACTTCCTCCAGGAAGCCCTCCCTGAATTCTTCCACCATCCCTTCTCAAGACTTGTGGTGCTGGGTGTGCAACCGATGCATAAATGCTTCCCTAGGTGCCAAGAATTGGTAGGTCTTTCTCGTGTTTTCTGTTGTTCCTCATTCTAGCTGGACAACAAACTCATTTCTTCAAAACACACTCATTCAGCTCTCACCATATGCCCCACACTGTGCTAGACCCGGGGAATTCAGGAGTAGACAGACAGACGTGGAGCTTGTAGTCTAGTGTGGGGATGGGCAAACTGCTGCCTATGGGCCAACTCCAGCCCCAGCTGTGTTTGTAAATAAAGCTTTATTGGTGCACATCCATGCCCATTTATGTGCATGTTGTCTATGGCTGCTTTTGAGCTATAATGACAGAGTTGAGTTGTTGTGACAGAGACCATATGGCCTGCAAAGCCTAAAATATTTCTCTCTGGCCCTTTCAGAAAAGCTTGCTGACCGCAGTCTAGTTGGGAAGACAATCTAGAAAAAGATCATTACAGCAATGATGTGTGCACTGAGGGACAGGAACAGGGTGATGTGGTTGAGACTAGCTGGGTGGGGAATGTGTGTTACTGTAGATAGGAGACCAGGAAAAGCTGCTCTCACAGAAATATTATGTGAGCTGAGACATGAAGGGTGAGGAGGCTGCCACGTGAATAGCTGGGGAAGAGCATTCCTAGTGGAGAGAAGAGCACGTGCAAAGGCCCTTTGCTGTGTTGGAGGAACACAGAAAAGCTTGTGTGGCTGGGGATACAGTGAACAAGGGGAGAGCAGGACAAGACCACTGTTGGAGAGGTAGGCAGGGGCTAGATCCATGGTTCCCAAGGGGGACGATAGTGCCCTCTAGAGTTCATTTGGGATAATTGTGGGGTGTTGCCATAAATTCAGTGAGCAGGCACTAAGGACGCAAGAATTCAAGAGTGCTGGAACAGTCCCACAAAACAATGGACTGTCCTGGGTCCAGTATGTCTTTGGGGTGTCCTAATGGATATCTATGTAGGTGAAAAGTCAGTTTCTAATGATCTAAGCCTGGACGTCACTCTCTTATTCATATAAACAGAAGGTAATTTTAGCACGGTGTCATTTATACATTGACTTGTCTAGGAATGGAACTGGTGTATAAATTAAGGGAAGATTGTGCTGTGTTTTGTTTGGAATGTTACCAAGCAGTGTTCACCATGTTAGGAAAATCATGTCACCCATGGCAACACCACTCTGGGTATTTGAGTCTCCAAAACAGCATGCCTGTTGTCAGTCTGTGTTTGTAGCGGTGGCATTCACCACGACTACACACAAACGCAAGTCCTTGTGTTGATTAGGGAAGTCATGTCAGAGAATTTACCTACTGAAATGCATATTGTTTTGTTACAAATTGCTTCTTTTTCCCCCTTTTGTATTACAGTTAAGGCATTATATTGATTAAAACATCTTGTGTGTAGATAAATTATATTCCTCCGAATTTTGTTTCAGGATAGCAAAGGAGCATTGCAAAATATTGTCTGATAGAAGCACCGGGGCTGGATCCTAAAGTTTTGTGTGGATCTTGATACAGAGTTTGGGTTTTATGCTAAGGAAAATGAGGAGCCATGGCAAGATTTTAAGAAGAGTGATGAGTTCTTTGAGGCAAGAGTGACGATCACACTTCCTCTCTTTCTCTTTGATCCTCCATCCCCCCCACCCCCCAGCACCTGGCACAGTGCTGGGTGCCCAGCAGGCACTCTGCAAATTGAAGTGCTACCAGCCAGAAGAACCTCGGCCCGTGAGCTAAGCAGATCTGTACTCCTCCTTTACAAATGAGATTGCGGAGGCCCAGGGGGTTAAGTTGCTTGCCGGGGCCAGATAATATATGGTAAGTGATATCTGGTAAATGTGGGTGTATATGTGTGTTTGGGTTGGTGGTGTCTGCCTCCTTTTCCTGCCCTTGACACAGTCCTAGTTCTTTATGGCTTCTCTGCTTGCTGATCTACCCACTAACCCTGACCCTGCTCTAGGGCCTGCCCACCTCACTCCTGTTACCCGACCGACGCCGCGGGCATCACTGTGTCCCAGGAGCCAGCCTCTCACCTTTAGACCCCAGGCCAAGATCCAAGAATATCTCTGAGAGTATTCCCCAACACCTGCAACAGATGTGCCCGCAAATTGCCTGGTCCCAGTGGTGGGGAGAAGGGGAGGAAAGGGCATCGTTTTTCTAAAAGCATTACACACTTAATTTGCGAAGTTACATCACACATTCGTGCACAGGTCAACTTTCTGGGAGCTTATTTCCAAACCAGAGACAGGTCAGGGATGCTGAGTGCGTCCTTCACAGACAAGACGGCCGGGGAGGAGGTAGGGGACCATGCAGGTCAGATGCTTTCACATGTGCAAGGTCAGATGGGGAGAGATGGCTATTCACGGGGCCTCTTTTCTGCATGTGCCAAGCGCCTCCAGGCGCCTTCCAAGACCAAGTGTGCATTAGCAGCATCCTTATCTCACACGTGTGGAAACCGAGGCCTGACGAGGTTGTGTGTCTTCCTACCCCTCACGTGCCATTTGACACGGGCAGAGCCTGAACTTGAACCCAGGTCTCCAGACTCCTAACCCCATGCTTTCCCACCATCCAGTGCAGTGAGAGATGTCACTGGGGTGATGTATCGAGCACATCATATGTGTATAGACAGTTGATGCGCATACATATCTAGCTCTACTTTTTTTTAATTATTAGATAGATCTGGGTTCTTTTTTTCACGGGCCTGCCCGTGTAAGAGTCACAGAGAAATCTACAGAATCCATGTGAGATTATTGCCAGGAGTGGATAAAGAACTGTCTGCAGAACAAGTTTCATAGGAAGTGGTAAAAATGAATAATAATCCAGCTCATTCAATTGACAAAATAATTGTCTTGAATTATTGTTGTTAATTTAGGGGTTTAAAAAAATTAACTTGAGGGTAGTTTTGTGTGCAGAAGAGACCATTTAGAAGTTTATTTCTAAAATTAATATTAGATACATTACAATCACAAAGTTAAAACCCTAGTTCTTCCTTACGGTTTTAAATTCTGCTCATAATTTGTATTATTCTATTATTCTCCTAGTAATGATTTTTTTATTGTGGTAATATATACATAATGTAAAATTTACTGTTTTAATAATTTTAATTGTACAATCCAGTGGCATTAAGTGCATTCATACTGTTGTGCACATCTATACTTTTTAAAAAACATAAGAAATCTTTTCTGAAAATGCTAACAAAGGACAAACGGATCAGAGGCTTCTGGGAGAAAAGCAGCCCCACTTGCCACCGTGTCCACTTCCCCAGTCCAGACAGCGCGAGCAAGCACATCTGCTTGTCTGTGGAGATGTGTGTTTCTGCCAAGTTCTATCAGTCGCCACGACTTCATTTCTTGCTGCTATTGAGACATCGTCTCAGATCCGAGCTGCCTCTTCCTCGATTTCTCAAAGCAGCGTTTCCCCGACCAGATTTACATTTTCAAAAACCCTTCAGATAATCACAAACGCAAGAAACTTCTACTCCTCTGAGGTTTAATTAGGAGAAACTGTCTTTCTGTTACTTCCGAGAGCCTGGCTCTCAATTTCTCGGCGGAAAGGGAAGGTTCGCGGTGGATGAGGGGGGCGAGGGGAACCTGCGAACAGCCTCCCCCGCCGTCCCCCCCGGGCTCGCCTGCAACGGAGAGAAAGCCGTGTTGTAGGTCCCTGCAATCACATTGTCAGCGTGCCCTGTGTCATTAGGACCCGGAGAATGGGGACGATCGGAACGCAGGATAACACATTAGCGATAGATAATAGAGTCTAAATAAACATAATCAGCTTTCCTCTAGTCTCCAGACCAAAGCTTATCTATAAATACCCTAATGACGCCCAACCAGCCAATTACTTGTTTCTTGGAAGAGCCCCTTATTAATGGCGTTGCAGTGAGGGAAAAACATTAATTATTGGACACAGTGGGATCTTTTACGTTCGGTCTGGTCCGGACAGCACCAATTAATGCAACAATTATTATCAACGACAGTGGCAGCGTATTCAGCGCAGCCACCCCGGGCTGGCTCGATGGGGTGGGAAGAATGCACACTGGGGGAGCATCACCCACGCTCTCTTTATGGAGCCTGCTTCTTCTTCACTGCGGAAGCTGCTGGAACAAAGCAGAGGGTGACCAGAGTGTGTTGGTTTTTCTTTCTAAGCCTCAGGGTAGTGCTCCTGGGGTACTGAGTGGGGGAGAGGGGGAGGAGTCGGGCACTGGTCTGTCCGGATGAGTTGCTAAGTGAAGCCAGGCGGAAGACTGGAGAAGAGAGGCCACCTTCAGAGTGTGGAGTACCTGGTTTGGCCCCTGCCCACTCCTTCAATCCCTTCACCCTCACTCATCATGCTGCAGCCCCACTGCTTCTCTCTTGGCTTCATCAATTCAGCCGTACTCCATTCTGCCCCAGGACATTCACACAAGCTATTCCTCATGCCTGAAAGTTCTTCCCCGGCCCTTTGCAAGGCTGACTCCTTTCTGAATGCAGTAAGAATGTTCCTTTCATAGGGAGGTCCTTCTTGAGCCTGAACCCAAAATATACCTTTCCCTTGACATTAGTCACTTCTTGTTTCTATTTTTTGCACAGCATCTATCACAAATCGTGATATATTTAACAGATGTATCTTATTATTTTATTTGTGTCTGTTTCCCCCACAAGAATGCAACTTCCACGAGGGCAGGGACTTAGTGTTTTCTCTCCGGCATCTATCCGATGTTTTGCATTTAGGAGTTGCTCAATAAATATTTGGCGAGTGAAGGAATAAATCCACGTGTTGTGTAGAGACAGATTACACTTAAGAGACTCCGTGCCAGGTGCCACACAGACTAAACCAGCTCTTTTCAAGGAGAAATTCCATAGAAAAAGCCCAAACTGATCTATTAATAGCAATAATGTCTCCCGCAAACTCCATGTTGACTCTGCTTCTATACTTTAAAAGTGATGAACATGCTCGAAGGCCCTTTGACAGGCTGTCCTGAAAAACATTGGTGTCTATTATTACTCACATCGTGGCACTTGATTTGTGCTGGCTAAAAATGAGTCTGCTCTGCCCAAGGTATAAAACAGTTGCAGGAATGCTTTTATTTTTCTCTTCTCAGTGACAAGCAGAGGATCTCTTTTGGGAGGCATTAATTATAGAGCACTTTGGAAAATTGGTTCCATGAAGGCTGGGAGAACTCCCCAGAGCCTTGGTCAGGGCTCAGAGAAGTGGGTGTGCCCCTGTAGCCCTTCTGGAGAAGGATCTGCAGGCTATTTCCACTAGGAGTTCCCCTTTGGAGTGTTAAAACAGCTCCTGCGTGTTGTTCAAAGTCTGTTGAAAGTTGGCCAAGTTCAGGAAGCTTAGTCGACCTCACTGAAGCCCAGCAATCCCCAGCCACTAACCAGGGTCCAGCCTTGTGCACCCTTGACCGAGACGATGGTCTCCCGAGGTTTTCTAACCAAAGTGGAACTGTGGAAGCTTGAAGGCAGCCACGGGAGCCCTCAGCCTGGGACTGCTGTAACAGCTGTGGCCACAGCAAGCATTACCATCCCCATTCTCCTAAATAACCGTCTCCAGGGAGATACTTTACATGACAGGGACACTTGGGGCATCTGTCAGGGCTGTTTTTGCTTCCATCTCCCGGAGAGTGGCAATGACTTCAACTCACAGTCATCTCACCCCTCTGCACGCCTCCAGCACATTTGGTTTTGACCCTGCATTTGGGCTCAAGTGTGGATTGCCCAGCTTCTAGGCTGTTTGGGGGCAGACAGTTTGTAAGCCGCCAGAGGGCAGGGTCTGCAGTGTCCCCACGCCCTGCTCGGGGCCTCGCTTGGTGAAGCCAGCTTGGCGGTGTTCGGTAGAAGTCTGTTTCAATGCCACGTTGTGTTGACATTACATCTCTTCAGCTGCCCCCTAGCCCAGCCTGTGACTCCTGGAGAGCAGGAACCACAAACTTTATCCTTCTAGAAATGACTTTCACAGTTCAGAATGAGAAAATGCGTACGTCCTCAAAGGAAGCTGCCACAGGGGCATTTCAAAGGTGGTAGTCCCTGCTGCAAAATGACCTTCCTTTTCCTTCCCCTGCAAAGGAGTATTTTGGGTTACTTTGGGCTTCTGGTTGTCCAGAATATAAAGAAGAATGAAGCATTATAGTGAGGTGCCTCCAACAAGGAGGCCGGCCAATCTGGGTTCAAATCCTGGCTCTGCCACCTACTGGCAGGGGGCAATGGACATGTCACTGAATCTTCTGGCACCTGAATTTCTTTGTGTGAAAGATAGAAATAATGGTCACAATCTCATCATGGTATTGGGGTGTTCAATGCGGTAATGTCAGTAGAGTGTTTAGCATGGTGTCTGGGACAATAAACCTCCAATAAATGTTAGCGGCTGTGATTACTACTGCTCTAACTGAAGAGCTTTGGAACATAGGACTGAGGTCTCCAGGATGGCCAGTTGACAAATTTATACTGAATGCCACTGTGAGCTAGGCATTGTTCTAGGCCCGAGGATGCAATGGTGACAAAGGTTGGTTCTGTCCCAGAGAGCCTGTTGCACATTAACCAAACAATGTTTCCTGCCAGCTGGAATCTCACTTGTTCTGGAGACCCTGGCCACGTCCCGCAGGAGGGTACCTAATGTGGACGCAGAGTGTTTGACGAATGAAAGGAACAACGGTGACCAGGGAGTGTGGGCTGCTTCTGAAGCGCTGGTGGTGGTGTTTGGGGTGTATTTCACAACTAGCTGTTGTCCCCCGATTGCGTTGGACAATCATTAACCGTCTTTAAATCAACCAGTGCCTGCAGCCAGGTAGAAATGCCCATGTCAGAAGGATCCGGATCATAAATCATGGACTGCAGTTCGGATAGTCTGCTGTTAGGACTTTAAATCGGAGCTCATATTTGAAACTACTGTTTGTTTTCTCTGCTTGTGGCATCTTGATGTTTGACATTTCTTTATCAGCTGATATGACAAAGATCTCTGGTTACTATCAGCTGCTCAGGAAGACAACTGTGTATTTCTCTGGGATCCCTTGTAACCCCCAAGTGAATGTTGTGTGTGCCACGTGGTCACTGTCTTAAGTTTAGCTGCCCAAAATGTACTTTCTAAGTTTGGAGACAATCAATGCAGGCGTTTCATGTGAGGTGGACACAAACAGACACAGAGGTATTTTATTTACGTAGATTTGATGTGTGGGGTCTCCGGTTGGTGCCACTTGATTTCTAATTCATCCTTCCCCTTTTATTCCTTTCCCTCCTTCTCCCCCTTCCTGCCCCCCTCTTCCTCAGATACGCAGTGATTCTTAATTTCCTGTAAAGCTGACGAATATGGTAGTCATTTAAAAAGTGTCAAATTCTTTACCAAGAAGCACGAGTCCCTTCCAATGATTTCCATTATTATTCAAGACAAATGACTTTTCTTTTGAATTGAGAGTATAGTTCATTTCCAAAACAACAGCGTAAGTTTCATATCAATGCTCAACCCTCTGTTGTGCAGTCAGCAATTCCAGACCGGTAGTGGAAAGACAGATGGAAGGCAATGTTCTTCTGGTTTTCTGGGGCTTTTACTGACCCACGACAGTTAAGGAGTAAAACTCCGTCACAGCTTACCTACTGCTCTTTACTCCCCCCCCCCAATTTGAGCATACTCCCATCACGTCCCACAGCTTGCTGTCTCATGACATTTTGTGGCAAGTTCAGTATCTTCCTCGATGCGGTACCTGTATGTGAACCTTGTATAATTGGGGTCCCTCACGTAGTATGTGTACCTTACATAATTGCTTTAACCATGTACCTTATTTAATTGGAAGCCAGGAACCTTTGAGCTATCTAATGACATCATACGATTTTTATTAATTTCTGTGTATTTGCTTAGTTGCCAATTTCTAAGGTTGTTCTAAATCGTGATGAGGAAAGGAAATGGTGAGCAGGCAGGTACCAACAGAGCTTATTCAAGTAATAAATGAAATAGTGAATGAAAAGACGTGAAATCGGTAATAAATGAAACACACACTATCTCTGAGCACCACACTTTCCTTTACTGTGAAGATGGAAAAGTCTCCTGGGTTCCCAGTGGCTTCAAGGTAGGGTGGAGGAGGAGCCAGCGGGCAGAAGGTACAGGGAGGCCCTGGTGTTGCGAGTGGCTAAGAAAACAGGCGCTGAAGACGGGCTGCTGGCTAGTCACATGATCTGGGGCAAGTCGTCTAGTTTGTAGGGCCTCTGTCTTTTCATCTAATAAAAAGGAGCCACAATTAGCCCCCTTCTCACAGGGCGATGCTGGGCTTAAATCAGATAATTCAGGTGATGCGCTTAGTTAGCACAGTGCCGGCTCAGAGAGAGAACTCAACAAAGGAAGGATAAACGCTTTTCTAATAATTAGAACCAGTTAGAGAAGGCATGGGCTTCCTTGGGGATGGGATAGTGAGTCCCCTGCCACTGGAAGTATTTAAGAGGAAGCCACCGGCTTCTCAGAGTTTCGAGTGCAAATGAATCACCTGGGAATAGTGTTAAAATTCAGATTCTGCTTTAAATAGGTCCTGGCTGGGGCCTGAGATTCTGCATTTCTAACGAGTCCCAGGGGATGCTCATGCTGCTAATTGACCACATTGGAGTGGCAGGGAGCTAGATGACTCCTCAGGGGGATGCTGGAGTAGGCCCATGATAATCCAGATGAAGCACTGAGCTAGATTTCTGTTGTCCTGTACGGTGTCCACTGCCCTGTGGCCAGTGAGCACTTGAAATGTGGCTGAGTCCAAATTCTGATGTATTATGAGTGTAAAATGCACAAAAACTTAGTATATAAAGAAAGAATGTAAAATATCTCAATTTCTGTATTGATTACATGCCGGAATGATAATATTTTGGGTCTATTAGTTTAAAAAATATATTAAAATTAATTTCACCTGTCCCTTTTTACTTAATTTTTTTACTATGACTATTAGAAAATTTAAAATGACATACGTGGCTCAGTTCCATTTCTATTGGGCAGTGCTGAGCGAGCTCATCTCTAAGGTCCCTTCTGAACCAGAGCTCCCAGAAGTCTATGATTCTTCACTTGGACTATAAACTGATGTCCATGCATGTCCCCGTGTGTGTCCTCTGGGGACCGTGTGTGGCCTGTGTCCTCCCACTGAAGGCGGTGAGTGGGGAGAGATAGGGCTCCAGGGGTCTCAAGCCTCCTGTTTCCCCAGGGTGGGGGTTTGGGGGGGAGCCTGTGTGCTGTCTCCACTTCTCTCATTCTCTCTCAGAACTAACAGGGGACAAAATGCTGTGTCACTACAGGGATAATCAATTTCTACCTCGAAAATGACATTTCTTGAAACTACCTCTCTGGAGGGAAAACTGTCTTCAGCCCAGAGCCCCTCGCTGAGTTTATACATCATCACCCAAAATAAAAATGGCGGCCTGGGGGAGGCTTTCCCTTTGGGAGTTGGGCGTTTAGGATCCCAGGGGACAGAGGACCTGGCAATGCCCGTGGATGCAGCGCCGTCTCCTGGAAGGTCATCTGGTGGATCTGGCTCGAATGCATCTGAGGATGTGGGGAACTGAGGCCTGTCACCTGCAAATAACGGGCCAATGAGAGCCAGGGAATTGACATGTCACGGGCAGCTGCTAATTGCAGACTTTTAATATCTCTAACCTCTGCTACCCATGTCCGGCCCCCACTTTTTTTTGAAAAGTGTGGTTTTTGCATGCATCAAGGTGAAACTGGAATCTGAAAACAACCTGTTAATGTCGCCACCATTTCCATCTTTGCTTGTTTGTCCGTAGTGATGGCTGGATACGAGGTTCTGATTTTTGCATGAGCAACAGACTGAAAACCGGAGAGACCCAGCAGAGTGAGCAGTTAGGAGCTTGACTGCAGTCCCTACTCCCTTCTGGTGGGGACAAGTGATGCAAATAGTGATGCTGATAATATCCACCTCCACGGAGCTGTTGTGAGAATTACTCAGTTAGTGTGCTGAAGGGCTGAGAGCAGTTCCCAGCTCATGGTAAGGCTGAACACGTGCTGGCTGTTATGCTGAGCTAATAAGGGCTCCCTGGATGCAGCCTCTTTTTTCAGCTGGCAAATTATTTAGAAAAAAACCCCCAAATTGCACACCTGGTTGAGTAAGAGTCGGGTCCTGTGTGGCGATGATGTAACGTACCTATTTTTGGCAGACTTGGCAATTCAGGGAATGACCCATTTTCATCTTGGTCATTGCAATGGGTTTCATTAACCAGCAGGCTTGGAAGCGAGCCCAGGGTTAGAAAGAGCTTTTTCTGCCACTCTGGACTGATTCATCTCTTGCAGCTCAAGTCGGGGTTGGGGAGGGGGTGGAAGGACGCTCCCGTGATGACATCCATGTTCAAAATGACGGCAGTGGAGACGGGCAGAGGAGCAGAGCGCACGCCCCCCACTTGACTCTCCAGGGGACGTTTGCTGCATCACCAGAGGAGGTAGGAGGATTTTTATTTGTTTTCTCAGTTTTTGGCCTGGTGAAGGGAGGCTTGAGCTTCCAGGTATATGTAGGACCCTTTGAAAACGGAATGACAGCATCCTAGGAGAACACGTGCTGTGAATCACCTGCTATGGGAAGGCCCCCAGCTCCCCACAGAGGGTGAAAAGCTTCCTAAACATCTCGTTGGGCACCTTATATGTGAGGATTTCTTTAAAAGTCTGAACTTGCACCCTGAGAAGACATTCTCTTGAGATTTCTGTGCCACCAATTGGAGTGGAGGCTCTCTTTGAAGGAGACTCCAGCAAATACAGAGAATCTGGGGTTTCAAGCCCTCTTTGGAGTGATGCTGAATATGAATAAAAATGTATAGATGGACAATTAACTAGTTAACTGACCCGGTGTAAATTGAGTTGCCAGCAGTGGTAGCTGATAAATCAATCCATGCATCCAATCACATGAGGTCAATGCTGAGAGGAGAGGTTTGGGCCACATGTTCCTGGATTAAAATCTTGCTCCACTGCTCTTGGCTGTGTGGTGTTGATCAAGTCACTCAACCACTCTGAGTCCCAGTGTGCGTGCCTATGCAGTGGAAGACGATGCCAACCCTGTAGGGCTGTCAGAGTGACTAGACAGGAGGTGGACCGGGGCCTCCTGAACTGCCTGGTGGGATCCAGCCTCTGCTGGTTCCATCTGGTCCTAGCTCACTGGCTGCTTCTCATCTTCCAGGCTCAGCTTAACCGTCACCTCCTCAGAGAGGCCTTCCCTGATCTCCCGTGGAAAGCACCCTACCTGCTCCTCCCTCCCCCAATTGCCTTCCATTGCGTCCCGGGCTCTGCTTCCTTCCCAGCATGTGACACAGGCTGCGATTTACTTGTTTGTGTTTATTTGTTGTTCTTTCTTGTTTGTTGGCTGCGGGCTGTTTCTGGCCATGCGACTGAGGTCACTGAAGGCAGGGGCTTGATCTGGGTCGTGCTGGGACTTGAGATGCCTCCATCAGTGCCTGGGTCACAGCAGGTGGCTGAAGTGTTGGCCAAAGTTCCCTGTAACCAGGACAAGCTTCTGAGCTCCTTAGTCCTCGGTGTTTCCGTACCTGTGATGCCAGTAGCCACTTTGAAGGGTGGCGGTGTGGCAGAGAGGGGCTGAGAACAGGCGGTGAGCCACACAGAGTGGGACTCCGTAGTGGAGGACTCCACATCGTGAGATGGCGTACGGAATACTCAGTGCCCTCAAAGTCACAAATATTTTTATTCTTTTTCCCTCTGCTCTTTTCTTCTCTCTGTGGAGTCTGTGCTTCTTACTTGCAGACAGAAGTTACACAGAATGCAAAGTTTGGGATAATAGAGGTAACACTGAAGAATGAGAAAAGGAAAAACAAGAGTTTTCAATTTCTCAACTTACCAAACCAATGATTTCATTTATAATCAGTGGAAACGGCCAGTGAGAGAGTTCACACATTAACACGTAAACTGAACGAATGAGTCAGTCTAGATGGGAAAGCTAGGATCTTTGGAATTATTGGCATATTCCATCAGAAAAAGAGCACAACCCTTTTCCTCTGTAAGGTCACATAAGGACGTTTCTTCATGAAATAATCTCTCTTAAAAAGAGTTGATGTTTTCTTATCAATAAGAACTATGGAACGTAGTGGATTTCTCTTTATACCTGGAGTGGTAGGAAGCTCAAAATTAATTTTGACATTTGAGAATATTAACTCTCAGGCTGCTACTCCTACTTATTTCTGTGCTTTGAAAAGAAGCAGGACTTAAGTAAATAAATGCCTTTTGGAAATGTGATTTGCTTACTAAAATCCCGTGGCTGAGTTTTCTGGGACGGACAAGCTACACCGACACGTCCTAATCTTTGCTGTAGTGGTTGCAGAGGCATCTCTGTGACCCTGAGGTGGTCTCTCTCCCTTGCTCTGGTCTGCTATTTCCTCAGCTATTAAAAAAGGAGTTCAGACCAAGAAGGGTCGTTCTGGGCGCTTGTAGGTTGAAAATGCTTTATTCCTTCAATGTTCGGATGAGCAGTGGAGCCCCGTCTTCTCATTCCGCCATCACAATGCATTAAAACACAGATTCTTTTCAACCTTTTTTTTTAAGCCACATTATGTTTCATCCAAAATAAAACTCATGGGAAATCCAAATGCATGAAACAGATCATAGCAGAGCTACTGCGGTTGAAGGGAGGGGTGGGGTTGCGGGTGAAGAATCCTCACCTCTCCCCCTCCTCCCTTTCACAGCCCCCAGGGCACCTCTAAGGCACCCTCCGGAGTTCCAGGGAGCACAGTTTGAAACCACAGTGTTACAGGATTGTTTGACATAAGAGAATGAAATTCATTTTCTGAAATCTACCTGCCCCCAACCAAACCTGGATTGTAAGCTTCTCAAGGGCCAGCAGCACCTGGCTCCTGCTGCAAACACAAGCGTCCGGGAAATGAATGGAGGAGTTCAGCATTTTGTTTTCACTTCGGAGGTCTGGCTTGGCTTCTCAAGTCCTGGAACACCCTCCCTGCAATCTTTCATCAGCCTGTAAGGCGACAGTCTCTGGCTGCTCCGGGACTAGAGCTTACACTTTCCTTGCCTTTGTATCAGAATGATTTGTGACTTCTCAGGTGGAACGGCTGGTGATATAATTAACATTTCCAAACTTAGCAACCACAAATTTGATTTCTTTTGAACATTTGGGAATGTTTAAACAGTAGCTTGAGTATTAAATTTGCACTTTATGGGAGTCGGGGAGGAAGGACGTAGGGCAGGAGAAGGGGGAGGGGAGAATTTCCCAAAACTGTATGAAAGTAGGATGGAAAACATTGTTGAGTTTTTGCTAGGAAAACCGTTTTTTTTTTCCTTCAGTTGAAATATTGCATTAAAGCACTGGCAGGCTTACAGAAGTGAAATGAAAAACAAATCCTACAAAAATCCTGGAGTATCATAAAAATAATGAATAAAGTAGTGCAAAATGCTTTGATTTCAGTAATATTTTTCAATAAAGCTGGTGCATTCCAAACAGATTGTATTTATCCCGAAGAAGGCCCTTTTGCACTGGGGCTTAAGAGTTTATAACAACTTTTTGGTGGTCTTGTTTCTGATATGATAATAAGAAGTATTCACGTGTGACAAGGGCATGGGCTTTGAAAGTGGGTTGTCCTGGATTCGAATCCCTCCTCCTCTTTATAGTATCTGGGCCTCTTATTTATTTCTTCATTTATTTTTTCGTGAGGAAGATTAGCCCTGAGCTAACATCCGTTGCCAATCCTCTTCTTTTTGCTGAGGAAGATTGGCCCTGGGCTAATATCCATGCCCAGCTTCCTCTACTTTATATGTGGGACACCTGCCACAGCATGGCTTGATGAGCGGTGCATAGGTCTGTTCCCGGGATCTGAACCTGTGAACCCCAGGCCACCAGAGTGGAGAGTCTGAACTTAACCACTATGCCGCAAGGCCGGCCCCCTACCTGGGCCTCCTTAAGTAAGTGACAATCCTGGTCTAGGCTAAGTTTCTTCACCTGTAAAAATCCAAAGAGTAATGCCTGCTGTGAAGTTTCAGGAAGGGAATGTAAGTACAAGCTGCTGGGGGGTGGGGGTGTAGGCTGGGATGAACTTGTTTGGATCAGATGGTGATTCTGTATTTGTGTCCAGAGCCCTGCAAGATGTTACAGTACTACTCAAAGCTCAATATTCCATCAGCAATGGAAACCACTGCTGTTTTCTTGTTTTTTTTTCTGATTACAAAATTAATACATATTTACTGGAGAAAGCTTGAAAACTAAAGATGGATGTTAAGAAGGAAAAGAAATCACCCACAATCCCTATAAAAGATTGGTGTGTTTTTCTATGCATATAAATATACAATTTTTCCCTGGTCAATTTCTGTTTCTTGGCATGAAAACAGTTTTACTCCTTGAGATTTTCAAATGCATTAGAATATGGTTGCACATACTATTCTCCTTTTATAATTTGTTAAAATACTATTTTTAATAGTACAAGAGTAATACATGTGCATTGTTAAACATTTAGAAAAAGTGAAGGCACAAGAAGAAGAAAATATCACCCATGATTTCAATACACAGAAATAGTTACTGCTGACATTTAGTTAAATATCTTTCTAGTCTTTTCTCTCAATTTATAAATATATATATAAATTATATGTACATAATATATTATGTATATATTATATACAGATGGTCCCACCTTATGATGGTTCAACTCACAACTTTTCGACACTACCATGGTGCAAAAGCCATAACCATCTAGTAATTTGAATTTTGAATTTTTTTTTTTTTTTTTGCTGAAGAAGATTCACCCTGAGCTAACATCCATTGCCAGTCTTCCTCCTTTTGCTTGGGTTAGATTCATCCTGAGCTAACATCTGTACCAATCTTCCTTGATTTTCTATGTGGGTTGCCGCCACAGCCTGGCTGCTGACAAGTGGTGTAGGTCTGCACCTGGGAACCGAATCTGGGCCGCCGAAGTGGAGTGCGGCAAACTTAACCACTAGGCCATGGGGTTGGCCCCTCGAATTTTGAATTTTGATCTTATCCTGGGCTAGCAATACGAGGTATGATCCTCTCTCATGATGCTGGGCGGCAGCAGCGAGCGTAGCTCCCAGTCAGCCACGCAATCACAAGGGTAAACAACCGACACACTGACAACCATTCTGCACCCACACAACCATTCTGTTTCTCACTTTCAGTACAGTATTCAATAAATTACATGAGATATTCAACACTTTATTATAGAATAGGCTATGTGTTAGATGAGTTTGCCCAAAGGTAGGCTAGTATAAGTGCTCTGAGCACATTTCAGGTAGGCTAGGCTAAGCTATGATGTTTGGTAGGTTAGGTGTATTAAACGCATTTTCAAATTAAGATAGTTTCAACTTATGATGAATTTATTGGGACGTAACCCCATCGTTAGTTGAGGAAAATCTATATGTAAATTTTTTCTTCCAGTTTTATTGAGATATAATTGATATATAACATGGTGTAAGTGTAAGGTGTATAATATAATGATTTGATATATGTATATATTGTGAAATGATCACCACAATTAGTTTAGTTAACATCCATCACCTCACATAGTTACAAATTATTTTCTTGTGTTGAGTATATAAATTTAAATTTAAAAACTTAAATCGGGAACTTCTACAACATTGTAGACTACTTTCCTTTGCTGAATATTGCATTGAGAATACTTTCTTATATCATTAACTTTTCTTCTATGTCATAATTTTTTATGATTGATATTATTTCATTGTTATTTATCATAGTTTATTTTATTACTTCCTTATTATTAGATAGATTTCAGTATTTTATTATCATAGGCAATTTTGTAGTGAACATTCTAGTAGCTAAATTTATGCTATATTCATGATAGAGTCTTTAAAATAAATTTCTGGATGTGAAATTTCCAGTAGACTTGCCTGCACATTTTTAGGTCTTCTGCCAACTTGCCCTCCAGTAGGTTTATACCAATTTATGCTTCCACTAGTAGTACGTAAAAGTACCTGCCTCCTTGTACTCTTATGGTTATTATACTGGTAATATCATACAAAAGAGGAAAACTTTGCTAATTTGTCAAAAATTATTGTATCTTATTGTAATTTACATTTTAAATTACTACTGTATTTCTTCTATTTTGAATTATCTGCCATGTCTTTCACATATTTTTCTTTTCCATACTGGATTGTTGTGGTAAAACAAATATAGGAAAAATGAATACAGCGCATTAGTTAAGAGCACAGTTAGATTAGTTTTGACAATTGTACACGTCTGTGTAAACACCCAGATTAAGATATAAAATATTTTCAACACTCCAGAATAGAATAGAAGCTCCACTGCTCTATATTTCTATTCTTGTGGTAATACTACATTCAAAAAACATCATATACCTAGGAGTAAATCTAACAAAAGGTATGCAAGATCTCTACTCTGAAAACTACAACACATTACTGAAAGAAATTAAAGAAGACCTGAGTAAACAGAAGGATATACTATGTTCATGGATTGGAAAACTCTGTATTGTAAAGATGTCTATTCTCCCAAAATTAATCTGTAGATTACATGCCATCCCAAAGAAATTCCAGAAAGCTTTTTTTTTTTCCTGTGGAGTCAACAAGCTTATTCTAAAGTATATATGGAAATTCAAGGGCCAAGGAAAGCCAAGGCAGTCTTGAAGAATAAATATAAAAGAGAAGGATTTATACTACCAGATATCAAGACTTATCATATGATAGTAATTAAAACAAAGGAGTATTATGGGTAAAAACTTTTAACAGACACTTCAAAAAGAGGATATTCAAATGACCGATAAACATATAAAAAGGTTCTAAATGTCATTGGTCATCAGGGAAACACAAATAAAAACCACAGTGTGATACCACTACACACTTGCCAGAATGACTGAAAATAAAGACAGGTGTCCCAAGTGTTGGAAGGATATGGAGCAACTGGAACCCTCATACACTGCTGACAGGAATGTAAATTGGGAAAGTCACTTTAGAAAACAATTTGGCCGTATCCATTAAATTTAAACATATGTCCATCTATGATGCAGCAATTCCACTTGTAGGTATATACCCAGCAGAAATGGATGTATATGTTCACCCAAAGACAATTACTGTCCATTGATAAAATGTTCACCAGCAGTAGAATGGATAAATTGTAGTATATTCGTAGAATGGAATACTATATGGCAAAGAGAAAGCACAAACCACAACCACGTGCAAAAACATAATGTTCAACAAAAGAAGCCAGACATAAAAGACTACACAGTGTATGATTGCATCTACATGAAGTTCTAAAATAGGCTTAGCTAACCTATGGTGTTAGAAGTCAGGATAGCGGTTACCCTTTGGGGTATGGCGTGGGGGGGGGGTGTGATGGGGGTTCTGGGCTGATGGTCATGTTTTGGCCCTTAACTAAGTGCTGATTATATGAGTATTTTCTTTTATAAATTTCACTGAGCCACATACTTATGATTTCTGTACTTTAAATTTTGTATATTATTTCTTTTTTCCAAGAAGAAACAGAACCTTAATGGCCAGTGCTGTATAATCTTTTTGCTTTGTATTGCTGAGAAGAATTCTGAGGCCAGACAGGTTTTCCTTTCTTGTGTAGGATGATAGAATTTTCCCTTGCTTAAGACTAAAACGTGGGGCCGCCCGGTGGCGCAGAGGTTTAGTCCGCGTTTGGCAGCCCGGGGTTCGCTGGTTCGGATCCCGGGCGCCCGCCGACACACTGCTTGTCAGCCATGCCATGGCGGCGTCCCATATAAAGTAGAGGAAGATGGGCACGGATGTTAGCTCAGGGCCAGTCTTCCTCAGCAAAAAGAGGAGGATTAGCAACGGATGTTAGCTCAGGGCTGGTCTTCCTCACAAAAAAAAAAAAAAAAAGACTAAAACATAATTACCAGAATATGTCTCTATATTGGCTATTTTAATTAATATTGCCTAATCTTCAGGAGCCCTTTGGATCTAAAGACTTCTTTCTTTTCTTTTTTTTTTTAGTTTTATAAAATTTCCTACTATTACTTATTAGATTATGATATCTTCAATCTTTTTGGCTAGGTACATTGACATTCCTGACTAATGATAATTGAATCTATTGAATCATTAAAAAAAATTTTTTTTTTCCTTTTAAAGTGTTCATCTTTTTTTCTGGGAAAATTTCTTGACCTTATTTTGTATTTCATTGACTTTAAATTTTAAAAGTATTCCATCTGCTACTTGTTGTTTTCAATTCAGCAGTTGTGCCTCTCATCATTTTATAGAATTTCCTGATCTCCGATGTTCTTTTTAAATTATCATGTGCTCTTGATATGGTGTTGAGCATACAAATTAGATATAATTCCTAAAATTTTCTCCTGCTTCTTGCAGTACCAGTTTCTCAGGAAAGCATTTTCTCTGATTCCTCAGAGAAATTTTTTGCATATCAGGACCTTTCCTCTTCTAGTTTCTTTTCTCCGTCCGCATGTCCTTATAGAGATGCTCCATACGTCTTTACTGAGTACATACTCTTTGCCAGCAATTCCCTTAGGTCCTGAAGAGAGTAATGAACTCTCTAGAAACTGTCCCTGTGCCCAGGGTTCTCACACTCTAACAGGGAAGGCTGACGGTGAATGAGTGATTATAGGCGTGGTGGATGCTGTACAGGTGAAGAGCAGGATCTTACAGGAGAGGAACTGAACCAAGTCTTGGTGGGCAGTACATGGAGTATTCTGGGGAGACTCCCTAAAGAAGTGATGGTTTAGGCTGAAATCCAAAAATAAGTGGTAGTTAAAGAGGGTGAAGTAAAGGGACTCCTGTGTACAGACGTGCAGAATAGCTGGTGTGGTTCCTTGAGCTACGCTATGATTTTTATCCTCTCTATGTTTTAATGTATATGTATGTGTCCCACATACACACTCAAAGGCAGGTAATTCATGGGATAGGATGCTGTCCTGAACCTGAAAATATTAGCTGTCTGGGATCATAAGCACCATTTGAAATCCCGTCCCATCATCAATCATCCAAGACCTGTGAGGGTGGGCAGTTTGTATATTATATTATATAACAGTGGCCAGGACTTCAGCTCCTCTCCAACCCTATAGGGGACCTGGGACCCTGACACCTTGACAGATGTCTTTCTCTAGCATTGACCAGTTTGCTGTGACGGTACAGACTCCTTCTTGGGGGAGGACATTTTAGTGTGTGCAGAATGTGCAAAATGCAGTGAGCACTTGGGAGGTAAGTTCTGTGATTGAGTTAGTCACACAGTTTGGCCACCTTATGGGTTAAGTAGGATGCAGTGGGCTGGAACGGAAGCCTCAAAACCATATACAATACATTTCTTTTGGAAAATAGATTATGTGGTCCAGACAAACCTTGGGAAGCCAACAAACTGGGACCTGGACACTTCCTGTAAAGCAGAAACGTTTTCACATTGAAAATCTTGTTTTCACATATTATGTGAAAGGCCATACATAAAATTAGTATATGATAGTGATGGCATTGTAGATTTTTCCCACTGTTTTCTAGGTAGATGGTCCTAAATTCTGTCTAGAATTCAAATATAAGAAAAATTCTCTTTCAGCGTTGAGACATTATCCCTTTTTCTGTTTCTTTAAGCCCCCTTTAGGACAGAGAAACTTTTCCAGTTTCCTGAACCAGATCTTCCTGTGTCCATGGGAAGTGCCAGCTTTCCCAGGTGCAGGACTCACATGTGTTCAAGCAGGAGGATGTGGACACATTCCAGAGCTGGCAACAGAAGGAATGTCTGCACTAGCTTCTTCTCTATTAATGCAGCCCCTTGAGAACTGATGGAATTTTGGGAGGCTGGCAATGTGGGTTTGGATCTTTGTAAATACCGGTCATGAAAAATGTTAACTCCAGTCGTTGGTAGGAAACTCATCATCCAAATTCATGAACCCAAACTTCAATAACTAGTGGGTCAATGGTGTCCTGGAGGATTTGCTGTGGCCCCACCACTTGGTCAATACCGAAGAATAGCCCGTCAGTGTTGTTAGGATTGGTAGAAAGAGCGACCCCTCCTGCTGTTGTTCCCTAGGCAGACTTTGCTGAGAAAGTTGGCAAATGGGAAAAGGGAAGTTAAAAATCACTATACATGATGCCTGAGTCCTCACTCTGCCTACTGGATTCACTTTGCAATAAGTTTGCCTTGGAGAGCTTTCCAGGAAGTTCTGCTGCACATAGATGGGAGATGGGGGCATTACTGAGATAAAATTAAGACATAGGTGCAATTTGGTTCCATGTGCTTCAGGAGACTTCTCAGCCAAAGTGAGGAGCCATGCTGGATGGTGGGTTTGTTAGAACCTCTATTGCCTGTCGGTCTGGGTGTCAGCCCAGAACCGGAGTCATATTCTCAGGAGAACCTGGCTCTGCCGTGGGCTCTCCCTGGCTCGCCTCTAGACATGAGGGGGACGACCCTCCCTTCAGGCATGTGCTCTAGTCAAGGCCCCAGTTTTCACAGGAGGACATTAGTGGATCTTTTCCTTGTTCAGCTGATGGTTAAAGCACACATCTGTGGACCCAACCGGCCACCTGGAGTGGCAGGTACCTGATAGGGAAGAGAAGCTCGAGCCCATTGTCACTCCTCCTCAGAAGTTCTGCTCGGGGACAAAATACCTAGAGTAGACTGTCTGATGGGCACGCCATTCGTCCTCAAGACCCTAAAACACAGGAAACACTGCCATCGAATGGAACTTTCTGAAGGAAGTTTTCTACATCTGTGCTGTCCAGTATCGTAGCCACTAGCCATATGTGTCTATTGAGCACTTGAAATATGCTTAGTATGACTGAGAACTGCATTTTTAATGTTATAATTTAAATTAATTTAAATAGCCACAGTTGATAGTGGCCACTGTGTTGGAGAGAACAGCTCTAAAATCTACTCCTAAATTAAGGCAGATCCACATATACCCTTGAGTAGTATCATTAGAAAAACCACATGAAATTAATTACTGGAGTTTGTTGAGGATGGTGTTCCTTACATCACGCCTAGAACTTTCTATGAGGATTCATGGGAGAAATTCTGGTTTCAAGGTTAGAAATAACTGAGCTTTATTTAGGCTTATTTTTACTTCATGGATATAACCATATTTCTCTCTCTGCATTCATTGTTGAAAAATTCGTATCAAAATCTGAGACCCACTTTTACGAATATAGAAGTCTCCCCAGCACCCACCCTTTGTTTTAGCTTCACTCTTGGTTTGGTCAAAAACGATCTCTTGATGTGGAGAGACAAGCAGGTTGGCTGAGAATCACTCTGGATGCTCATCTCAGCTTGTCTGGCAGTGAGCTAACTGAGACTGGACGCCCCCCGAATTTCCCATCTCAGGTGGGAGGGGTATTACCAACTTAACTGGCCGCAGGCGCCCCTCCAGCAGAAGGGCTGCAATTTCCCTCAGGTCCCCGAGTTCTCCAAGTGCTGGTAGTGGCATTTCCTAGCAATTGCTGTGAACAGTTGACGTGTAAGCTCAGTCATCTAGGTAGTCTGTTTGTCTCTAAGTTCTTTCGGGTCATTCTCATGCTTATCAGGTAAGACGACAGACCAGTCGAATCCATCCCTCCCCTGGAACGCAGACCCACTGTGTGCTCAGCAGCCTTGCCCAGGCCCTGGCACTTTTTCAGATGGAATGATAAGAGGAGAGGAAATGAGACCGATCCTTTTCTTGTGGATCCTTGGTTTGTAAATTCCTCCCCCCTGCCAGCCCCCGAATCTCTTTCTTTATCCCATATAGTATGATGTGGTGGTGTCTGCCCTTATTCCTACACTATATCCTGCCTCATTTTCTTTCTTAATCAAACTGTTTTACCTTGTTATAGTGTATCCAGTTTTGCAAGCTGCATTACATTCTTTCGGAAATAAGTCAACAGGCACCATTTAAATTAATCAAAATATGGCAGGATGGGTCCCCCTCTCCTGCCCACCAACTCCGCCCTCCTGGGAGGCTGGCTAGCTCAATGTAAACAATAGGAAGAGATTGCTACGTTTCTCAGCTTATGACTCAAAGCTGAGAAGGAGTCATAAGCTCTTCCAGCACAAAAAGGCACAAGAACTATTCTTTCCAGTCTAACCTTTCAACAAACCCAGAGGCAGAACATCCTGGAACTTCTTCACTTTTCCCTCTTTCTCTTGCCAATGTTTGGGATATTGATGCATGAGGGGTGGCGGTGGGAGGGCAAGAGGTTAAAAGAACCAACAAGGATGGTCAGAGAGGAGAAAGGGCACAAGAGAGGAGAACAAGGGGGATTCTCTCTGTTCACTGAGGGGCAAGTGACATCTTCATAGTCTAGGTGTCAAGCCCAAGTCCCCACAGACTGTCCGGGTTGGATTATGTATTGCTTGAATCAGAAATAAAGAACTAACAGGAAATTCTTTGGGATCCTGAGTTTGTTCTTACCAGCCGTGGAAAGAGATCTCCCACCTCTCTCTGCCCATCCATCCTTCCAACCACCCCCAACCATTGTCTCCATCAGAAGCCCGGCATTTAGTAAAGATTCAATAAATGCTGGCTCTTGTGATTATTGCTCCATACACTTTGTCCATTCCAGTGTGTGTCACAGCAGAGGCCACTCTGGGGCTTGAGGACCTTCTCTTCCAAGAGGCCAGGATGTGGGTGCCACTGCCAACATGTGAGACGGTGCTATGAATATCTAGCCTCACGTGAAATAGGCAAGACTTTCCATCTCTTCCCATCTTCTCGAATAGTTCCTGCCTCCCAGTCAGAGGAGAAACTGTTTCGAAAAATCAGGCCATGATTACCCCAGAGAGAAAATATGTTTTGAGTCTAGTGAAGGCCTTTGCTGAGTGACATTAATTATACTCATTTAGGTTTGACATTATTAATTAACCTTCCCAGCTGTTTATATTGTAGCCTTTTATTAAAACAATACTATTAAAACAAATAATTAAAGAATATTACTACCACCTTAAATGCGTACATCATTTTAAGCTTACAAAAGGCTACTATCCACTATCTCATTTGATAACACACATGGATTCTGTAATGCGAATGTGGTAAGCCTTATTCTTTTTTTTTCAGTTTTTATTGCAAACCATACATAACATAAAATTGACCACTTTTACCATTTTTCAGTCTACAAGTCAGTGGCATTAAGTACATTACAACATTGTACAACCATCACCACTATGCATCTCCAGAAATTTTCATCATCCCAAACAACGGCTCTGTACCCATTAAACAATATTCCCCATTCTCCCCTCCACCCAGACTCTGGGCCATCAGAATGCAGATTCTCTGGGAGTGCAGCCTGGATGGAGCAGTTGAAAGAACCCTCCAGGTGATTCTTCCGTGCAGCCAGAATCAAGGGCCATGGAGCCCATAATAGTAGGACTTCCAGGCTGGACCACTTTGACCATTTGCAGGCTTCCTCCTCTGGGTCTCCTCTTTCCTTATTAAAGCTGCCCATCACCGTCAGTGAATCAAAGTCGATCCTCTTTATATCATTTAGCCCATAATTTAGTGAAGAAAAAACCAAGATTTTAAAATTCAAAATTCAAACTTAAAAAAAAGCATGCTCTCAATACCATGAAGCCAAATGCTGGTTTGTTGGCTAAATACATGGATCCATTTGTTTCTTGCATTTTAATCACCTCGTTTTACTAACACACCACAATACAAACAATTGTGCGGGTTAATTCAGCGCCGTTTAAGAAGTCTTGTTCTGTATGCCAAAGCTTGTTGTTCTGTCTAGTTAAATGCTCATGCATTAAAATGCTAATAATTAAACTGTTACGATTGACTAATGAACTCTGCCAGCAATAAATGATGGTCTTGTTAGATTCCCTGCGCGGCAAGCCTCCTTTTGTACTGAGAAAGTTAAAGGTTAAAGCGCTCTTGAAACCAGTGAGTGGATCTAGAAGCAATTACAATTTTTCCTTGAAACTAATAGTTGCTACAATAATGTTTCAATTCTAACCCAGTAGGAGTGAAAAGAAAATAAGGGGTGGAGGGAGGATGACTCAGCTCTACTCACCGAGCAGGATGTGTAGATTTCTCTAGCCCACGAGGCAGATGGCATGGATATTCAGACTAATGCCGACTGAGTTACAAACATCCTTCTTGGAACCTTGTGTCCCAGGAATGCAGACAGAAATGGTGATTTTTCAGGACACAGCAGCAGGTGACCCAGTGTCACGGGTACTATTAGGAGCATGATGGTTAAACAACTCGAGAAATTTCTCCCCAAATCTCTATGTGATTTGAGGGAAGTTGCTTAATCTCTCTGGACCTCAATTTTCTCATTTTTGAGAGCAGGATAATAATAGGTCCCTATGGCAAATTTTTGCTTTGTCCTGCTGAGCAGACACTTCCCATTCTTCCAGTAATGGTCTCCAAATTTGCCTGCAGCAGCCTTGTTCCTTGGCTCTCAGTCACATGCTTTGGTGGGAGTTAACTCCAACTCCCAAGCTCCAGGGGTGAGCACGTGACCAGGCCTGGCCAATCAGAGCGTCACATCCCTCTGGCCTCAGTGGGGCCCAATCACCACCAGTCAGAGCAAACCCTGGGCCTCTGCCCAGAACAATCTAGAAAGCAGCACTCCCTTCACAGTGGACTTGAACCTAGAAGGATGTAAGCCTGGAGCGGCCAGGGCCCTACCTGCAGAAGGGGTTCTTGTCACAGATAAAACGGCTGAGGAGGAGAGGCAGATTCTTGAGGATGGATCCAGCCTCACTCCAGGACTTTTCAATGACATGAGCCAAAATTCCTCTTGTACTCTCCCCTGAGGCCAGTTTGAGTTGACTTTCTGTTGCGGGGCAGGAATGTACTCGCACAGCTGAGGAAGAGCTGTAGAGCTCAGCTCCTGCCTTCGCTGGGCGGCCCTCTGATGGCTCCACCGGGAGGTGGGCTCCCCCTCTGGCTCTGAGCAGTGCCTGGGGCTGGTGTTGCCTTTCCAGGAGCTTTACCTCTCCAACAGGGCTGGGAATTCCTCCAGGGCAGAGTTCCCATATCCCCTTTCTCTCTGTTCTCCCTTGGATCCTCAAAGCCACGGGCAAGGAGGGCTTGACGTGGTCAGGTGTGGCAAAGATGCAAAACTGACCAGATTCGGCGGTGAAGATAAAGCCCTGAGGTGGGGCTGGCGGAGCAAACACTCAAGATGCTCAGGACCTTCCCTTCGGGAGACCTCGTGCCCTTTCCAAATATGTGATTTTTCTAGAGGAAGAAATGGAAGAGTCTGCCGAAAATATCAACCAAAATCATGAACTCAATTCATCTGCAGTATTCCTTAGCCGTCTAGTTGATTTTTGAACTCAAACCGAACAGTGGCCACATTTAACCAACCAGTATGGGTTCTGAGCATTTGGTGAGAATCTCAAGTCAGATCCTCTCCAGGTGCCCTAGAGAAGGTCGCTGCCCCTCCCTGAGACTCCTCGTGTCTAAGATGGGGATAAAAGTCCTTGTCCAGGTAGCAGGGATGTCGGGGAAGCAAGCAGAGCTGTGGGAAAGAATAATCACCACTCGTAAGGAGGCGTGCCAGGTTCCACGGAGTTTTCACACCTACCTTTACGTTTGGAGAAAGGCAATGTGAGTGAAAAGCATGATACAAATATAAGAGAATAAAATATATTCCCTTAAATTCTTTTCTGATCACTCTGTGTATTTCTTGCCTCCCTAAGAAGTCAATCCTTTTGATACATATGAACTGAGCATCTCCTATGTGTGCGGTCCTGTGCCAGATGCTGGGGATGCAGCCGTGCAAACAGGTGTGGTTTCAGCTTTTATGGAGCTTATAGTCTAGGAGGGAACCACTGAAAAGAAAAGCTCCCCCACCCCCAATAAATGTACAATTACAAGCATGATAAGTCCTAGGATGGGAAAGAATGGAGAGAGTTGAGGGAACAAAAGAGGGGATCTCTGGGTAGTTGCTGAGGAGAGGCAGCTGAGATATCTCAAGGAATGTAAGATTTGGCCTGAGACCTGCAGAATGAATTAAAGTCAAGGCCACACGTGGGCGAGAAGAGAGGTCCAGGCAGACAGAGCAGCAGGCACGAGGGCCTAGAGGCAGGAAAGAGGAAGCAGGCTCTGGGAGCCCCGAGGACAGAGCCTGAGTCTTCTTCTTTGTACATTTCTCCTGCTCCACCATGGTGCCCTTCGACTCCCACCATCCAGGGCTCCTAGCCCAGTACCGGGCACAGAGCTGGCTTTTCAGGGAGAATAACGTAGTGTCAATAGGGCAGTTTGCCTGCAGTCCATTCCCTTCCTTTGGTTGGGTGGTCTTTCCATCCCCGCGGAAGTTGGGCGTGAACTGGTGACTTGCTTTGACCAGTGGAATGTGGGCAGAAGTGATGTGCATCACTGCCTGGCAGAGCCTTAAAGACAGGGGCTTGTTTTGCCATGTTTTCCTCCACCTGCTACAGACTGTGTTCCCCGAGCGGAGGCTGTGTTAGTCTCCCAAGGGAGAGGAACACAGAAGAGATCCTGCCGATCCAGAGAGACATGAAATATGATCTAGAAATAAACATTTGCTGTGCTTAGCCACTGAGATTTGGGTGTGTTTTTGTTATGATAGCATTGTGCAGATTACAATACATGGTACAAAGTACAATGTTATAATAACAATGATTAAAATGAACAGTTACTGAGTGCATCCTAAGAAGCACAGGTGAGGGTGCAGGAAAGTTAGATAGGGAAGGAGAAAAAGCTGACATGAAGGTGTATTATTCAACTGTCTGACCCATGGAGCCTGCTGCCTGCCTTCCAGAATTTTCTGGCCACAGGACAGGACTCTGGAGCACTTATCCGCAGGCTTCACCCTCCATTGCTTGAAGGTTGGCCCAGTAATGCTTACTCTCCCACAATTCCACACGGCACCTATAGTGGGCTCAACAGGATCCCCTGACTTTGGAGAATGTTCTAAAGCAAAAAAGTTGGAGACACTCAGCGTGCCCTGGAGGTAGAACTCTGCCAGCATGCGCAGAACTGCCCACTGCTTTTGGTGAAATCAGAGGTGGAATCGGAGACAGCCCGAGGGGGTGTGACACAGGACACTGAAAGTATCTGCTACAGTCCCCACCTGCTGCATTACCAACCCTTGTCCCAGTTTGTGTTTTGAGAAGAGCCTAGGGGACAAGGTCACACAGCACTGAGGATGCAGCTCCAAGTGCAGACCATGAAAGCCTGGGAAAGGTGCTGCTTCGGGGACTAAGATTGGTGGGTTCAGTTGTCACCTCATCCAAGAAGCCCTCTGGGATTCCCTCTGCTAGAGTGTTCTTGCCTTCTTTTGAACTACCCTCTGAACTCTCTTCCTGCCCCCAAGTAGAGCTATCTGCTCTGCCCATGACTGCCTATGTGTTTCCCTTACTATATTTTCATACATCTAGAGGCTCATCTTTGTGTCCTCACTGTGCCCAGCGCAGTGCTGGAACACAGAGAACACTCAACTGTTATATTTTTTGAGTGAGTGGAGAAATGCATTTCAATTGGTACCAGAGTAACTGTCCATTTTTCTTGTTTTTGTGAGGCTCATTGACCACCAATAATAACACAGTAAATATTTATCAAGCTCCTACTGGCTTGTGTTAGAAAATACTTTTACAACCATTATCTCCATCCCACTGATGACAAAACTGAGGGTGAGAGGGTGAAGTAATTATCCCAAAGTCACACATCTGGGAAGTAGCAGAGCAGGGATTTGAACTGAGGGAGCTGTGGCCATTTTGAGTGTTCTTCCCTCTCTACCAGTCTGCATTGAAAGGCACCAGGAGAAGATGAGATACTCAATTGATTTCTAGGTCCCCAAAAGTTCTGTTTTTCTCCAAAGAACCCCCTCTCCAGCTGCTAAAGTTGTATTTTCAATCTTGTTTTGCAAGCCCACGTGGTCCATCATATCTGGGCAATTACTGGGAGAAAGGGGGAAGCATGGGCTCCTGCCTCTCTTTTCTGGGAGTCGTGGCCACCAGCTGGCAGTCCACCTCCTCCTGAGAAACCTAGCTCCTGCCTGTGACCCCTTCCTGGGGGAGACATAAGCAGAGAGGAAGAAATGGGGATCAAGGTTAGTACCACTCAAAACCATATAGAGAGGGGCAGATTGTATGTTCTAGTGGATTCTTCCTCACTACCCAACCTTAGCTCTCTCCACTTCCTCAGAGTGAAGTCCCCCAGATCAGACCAATTTTGTTAAATTCTTCACTGATACGGGGTACTTCTTCCTTCTTTGTGGCATTTGACACAATTGCAATTTTACATTGGTTTTCATTCATGACTCTTTAATCCATAGTCTTCTTCACAAAATTAAATACTTCACAAGGCCAAGAACCATGTCTGTTTTCCTTCCATCCATCATCCATCCAACAATTTATCTACCACCAACACTTTTGTCCATCCACCTATCCACCCACCTACCCCTCCATCCGTCCCTCTATCCATCCATCCATTCATCCATCCATTTATTCTCTATCCATCCCTGTATCCATCCCCCCCACCTTCCCTCCATCCATCCATCCATCCACCTATTCACCCAAAACAAATATTTTTGAGTGCCTACCTTGTGCCAGGCACCAATCTGGCCACTAGGGAAATCATAGTGAACAAAACAAAATGTCTACATGGATGGAGCTTACTTTCAGTGGGGGGAGAGAGACCATAATGAGAAATCAAGTAAATGTAGAAGGTGTCAAGGATAATAGGTACTATGAAGAAAACTAAAGCAACATGGGCGGGAGGAGTGATGGGCAATGGGGGGGCTCCACCACCAGGACCTCAAAGAAATCCTACAGACTTGCCTCCCAGTATTTCCTTCCACAGGACAGGAAGTCTCAGCAGTCACTGGTCACCAACTGGCAGCCTACTTTCTACTGAGAACCTTGGGCTCCTCCTTCTGTCCCCTTCTTGGGAAAGAAACAAGTGAAGAGAGAGAAATAGGGAGTGAAATTCCTGTGTCCAGCAAAGTGCCTGGCATTTGGTGGGCGCTCAATGAATATCAGATGAGTTAATGCATGGATGGATGGATGGATGAAAGGGTGCTGTCATGGGGATATTTGGGGGTGGGCTAGAGGCTGAGGACAGCCCTGGAGCCACCTAGAGGAGGGGTGGGCTTTGGGAGTGTGGGTGACTCAGCCTGACATTTGCCTGCTGCCCCTGAGGGCCACTCTGGGGAAGATGAGACAGACTCAGGGTGGCACTTAGAGAACTCCCTGAGTCTCCTGAAGCCCCCTCTGCCCCCACCTCCTCACTGGCATGATCCTCGGTCAATGTCCTGGCCCAAAGCCTTGACGCAAAGGGTGGGTCCCAGGGTGAGGCCGGAACTTGGGTGACCACAGAATTCCTCTTCCTGGAGCCACTCAAGTGCAACAAAGCCTCGACAGGAAACTCAAGTAAAAGTTAAGAAGAAAGCCACACTGTGCACCTAATGAATTTTTTAAATCAATTATGAAACAGTCTCATTGATCATTTAACATCTTGAAACCTTTACAAATTAATTTTATTTAAAAAAAAAACCTCTCAGAGTCTGTTAACTCCATAAATGTGTTTTAAATTTGTTTCTGATGCAACAATAAGCTGTGTGTGTGGGGGGGGGGGGGTTCAGCCTGACCATTCTGAAATAAGCCGCTCTGCTTTTCAATGGGGTCCGCCTGTCCATTCACAGAAAAGCTGTCCGTTTGTGATGTCAATATCAGTGTCAGTCCTCCCCTCCAGGTGGGTGGCAGCACTGGCGCAGTCGCCCATGTGTCTGACTGTCCTGGGCCAGCACGATGGTGCCAGCAGGATGGCTTGAAACTGCCACCTGGTCCAGTGGCAGCTCTTCTCATGGGGCAGAGTTAGTAGCTGAGGACTGCGGCAAGCAGCGCAGAGAGGCAACGTGAATGCAGCCATCCTGAACCCCAGAAGGCAAAGACACCCCAGAACTAGACTTGTGAGGCTTAGCTAATGAGGGACACCGAGGCAGTCCCCAAATGCCAGGCTACCGGGAGAATCTGGCAGTGGTCCTATTAACAGTGAAGTGCTGTTCTCTTTTAAGCCAGTGACATGGGAACAAATCAATAGGAGGAGGTTTTGCAAGACCCAGAGAGTAAACTGCTCAGGCATTTTCACATCGGCCAAGTCCATCTCTGAGTTCTGTTTTGGGCACCCTGTTTGGAGAGTGATGCAGAGATCTTGGAAAGAGACCAGAGGGAGGCAACAATCACGTGGAAGTGTTGAAAGGCAGAATTAAAGGGGCTAGAAGTATTTTGCATTTTGAGGGGGAAAGGGATGGGAGGGCCAGGATGTGGAGAGAGGGAGAAGGGCTGAGTGACTAACTACTTTCAAGTCTGCAGACGGTTTTCATGTCACCAGACGTATTTCCATGGAGAATAATGGTGGGCTTTTTCTTTTTTTAAAGCAAGAGGGCATTAAGTTAGACTCGAGTATGGTTGACTTGAAGTAAAGGTGATTTATCACAGCGACGATGCTCCAACTGAGGTTGTAGAATCTGCCCCTTCCTGAAAACCCTAGAGAACCAAGCAGACGCCTCTGTCTTCTGAACAGTAGGCACAGCCTTCACTGCAGGCCGAATACTCAGTTTGATCTAACAATTAAAAAATAAAAATCTTGGGTCCAGCCCAGTGGCACAGTGGCACACACACTCTCCATTTCAGTGGCCCAGGGTTCATGGGTTCAGATCCCAGGTGCAGACTTACACACTGCTTATCCAGCCATGCTGTGGCGGAGTCTCATATAAAATCGAGGAAGATGGGCCTGGATGTTAGCCCAGGGCCAGTCTTCCTCACCAAAAATAAATAAATAAATAAAAATCATAGTGGATTTTCAGAATTGCATGATATTCTAAAGATCAGTAGTTCGGTCTTCAATATTTCGTAGACAAGAAGGTGAAAGAGACCTTTTAAACAGCACGATACGTGGAAAGAATTACCGCTTGGTGGTTAGGAGTCCCAGTTCGAGTCCCAGTTCAAGTCCCAGTCTGCTGCTCACTGGCTCTGTGACTGACCGACTAAGGATACAAAGGAGACAATAAGATATGGTTCCTTCCCTCAGAGCTGACCGTCCAGGTGATAGTTGGAATAAAAAGTTATTATAATTTTAACACAATGGTCTTCCTTCCCGAAACCTATAACTCTAGTCTAATCATGAGAAAAACATCAGACAAATCCCAGCTGAGGGACAGTCTACAAAATGCCTGACCAGGACTCCTCAAAACTATCAAAGTTGTCAAACAAGGAAAGTCTGAGAAACTGTCGGCCAAGAAGAGCCTAAGGAGATATGACGACGAAATGGACTATCCTGGATGGGATCCTGGAACAGAAAAAGGATATTAGGTAAAAACTAAGAAAGTCTCAATCAAGTGTGGACTTTAGTTAATAATGTATCAACATTGGTTCATTAATTGTAACAAATGTATCATATAATGCAAGATGTTAATAATAGGGGAAACTGTGTGCAGAGTATATGGGAATCCTGAACTATCTTTGCTGATTTTCTGTAAGTCTAAAATTGTTCTGAAATAAAAGCTGATTTTTTCAAAGTTACAATACAATTAAAATAACTTAAAAAAATCAAACTTTTCTCCTGTACCCCATCTTATATTTCTACATAATCAAATATTTCTTATAGTCCAATATAGGTGCATTAAATTTGTATTTTTAAAGTTTTTTTCTGACTATATGCTTATTGCAGGTAATCTGGAACTACAGAAAAGTATAAAGCAGAAGAAAAAAATGAGATAATCACTGTTCAAGTTTCCTCTTAGTCTTCCTTTCCTGAACACATAAATATATAAAATTATCTCATCTAAAGGTTTGTACCTCGATTTCTTTTTTAACTTAACTCTGCTTCAAAATCATTTTTGTGGTTCATTACAAAAACCTTCAAACTTTTTCCCACGTGAAATAACATATTTTTCTTTTTCTGTTTACCAATGAAATGCAAAGTAATACAAAATATAAACATTTCAGAATTACCCGATATGAAAAGTGAAGTCACCACCCCTCGAATAAACCCTCCCCCCAGAGATATCGCTATGAACCGTTTGGAGCCCATTCCATGACCCAAAGCATTTTTCATGGCTGCATAACATGCCTTCAGGCGGATGTACCACACTTTATTTACTCCCCCGCCCCCCCTGTTGAACTGTTACACTTTCAGTTTCTCATTAAATTTTGGGGCTTCACTTATTCGCTGTTTTATTTGTCCACTATTCATATAGTTCATTAGGTAACTGCTGGCCGGCTGCGTGTGCACTGTTCTAGGTGATGTTTTGAATGTGTCTAGAATATGTCAGGGAACAAAACAGATGAGAACGCGTGACCATAGAGAGCTTACAATTGAGTAAAGAAACTTGACCATAACATAGAGCGTGTCAGACGGTGGTTCGGACCACACAGAGGACTTTGCAGGGAAGGGGCAGAGAGAGCCAGGTTGGGGCTGGGTGGAGGGGCTGCCATGTCCATTCCTGGGCCTGAGCAGAGTTCTAAGTCTTGACCTTGAGCTTATGCCCATGGCTGAGCTCCACAACCGTCCCGGGGAGGCCTTACACCTCCCTCCCGGGACAACATCTGATGCCCGGCCTCCACCTTCCTCCTTTCCTGGCTCTGTTGGAGTTGAGTCTGGAGAATTCTACCTTACATTTTTCCTCCATGTGAAAACTTCCCAGGAACTGAAATTAACACTGGCCTTTTACTTTGCCCGTTTTCTCACCTGCACGGTATGTATCACAATGATGACAACGTGGGCTGACTGGAGGAGACCAAAATCCCCACAATGTGAGCTGAGTCACTCCCTCAGGGCCCCGATTCTGCCTCCTCAGAAATGGCGCCTCACACTGGGCCTTTCACGGTCTCAAGTCCTGGGAGGGCCGCAGTCTGGTTCCGGGTGGCCAGAGGGACGGGCTACACTGGCCTTGTCTGGCCATCAAAGGACCCCAAAGGCATATTGCCTTCCCTGGGTCTGTGTGAGGAACGCTCTTCCACTGGCACTAGGTCCAGGCCTCACGGAGCCCCTGACAGGAGACACCACAGCCCTTCACCCAGGTGACCAGGAGGGTCCCCGCTGCCTGGCCCCAAATCCTGAGAAAGCACCTGCACTGGGCCTTCCCCACACTCGAGGACAGCCCTGAGAACACCCCCAGTCTGGGTAACACAGAGAATCACTTAATGTTCCACTAAAATCACCAGAGAATTGGTGACTCTCACCTTGGAACATTAAAAACATTGTCAATTTGATACTTTTCAGAATACAAAAGAATTTGTTTTCTAGTGTTAAGTGAGACAAGACAAAGCTGCATAAAGAAAAGCTGTCTCCATCACCTGTCCCCCCAACCCTCTCCGGAGTAGCCAGTGTTCGTGGGCATGAGGCCCCATGAGGCTCTCCTTCCCATAGCCCCGTCTCCTAACACACGCACAGACCGAGGAGCTGTGCTGTCTTCATGGAAATGGAGCCCTACTTGATAAATTTCTGTCAACCTCTCTTGCTCTGAATACTTGATGGCTCAGTGAATCTGAATCTACCTCAATCTTTTTTTTTCTAAAGTTTCTAGGCACCCCCCCCACATAATTTGCATATTTGAGATCTTATTCCATATGCTGATTTTCACTGTCGGCCTTTTTCTTACACTTGCTTGCTCCCGTTATCCCTCCACCTCGAACTACTGAGCTGTTGGGTGTCCTATACCTGACTCGATGTTCCTGGACTCGTAAACACACATACAAATATAAACACACGTACAGGATGTGTACACATGTTACATGCACCACTGCATCTTGCTTTCCTCACCCCCCACTATGTCGTGGAAATCCAACCCCCCAGATCTGATAATGAAGCTCGCATTCACTCATAGTGGGCATGAAGCCTAATTTATTTGGCCATTCTTCTATTGACAGGAATTCATTTAATTTTTTATTTTTATTTTTGCCTACTATGAATAGTGCTGTGATAAACATCCTTTTGTGTTTACACATAGATCCGTATCTTTAGGTCTCTAAGCTTTTACCCCTATGGAATAGATCCCCAAGAATAAAAATTCTGAGACTTTGGGATAATTTAAGGCTTAAAAGGAAAAATAATAGGGAAAGAAAACAGATAATACATGTGATGCAAGCGCTAAGCTTGGAGCTTCTGAGGTTGGAAGACTTTCCTTGATTTAATTTTTCTACCCTCATTCCTGAGTGGTTCAAAGTGTTCCTTCTGCCTCCTATGAAGAGTCAGAGCAATGGGGCCCTGCTACACTCAAATTCTCCCGAAGGCTAACACAGGACAAAAAATACTGAAGTAGGGGTCTGGGGCCTCTTATTAACCTTGTAACCTTGAAAATTCACCCAGACTCTCTGCACGTCTTTTAGTCTCCCCATCTGCAAAGGAACCTAACAGGCCTGGTACCGAGGGCTGCTGGGGATTCCCTGGAGCCTTAGGAGGTGAAGGTTTGGGAAGGTGCAAGACTACACCCTAGTAAGGGGTGGAGGCTGTTAGCACCACCTTGAACCTGTTCTCAGAGGCCTTGGCAGAAGCTCAGCTACAATGGGCCTTCCTCCCTTTCCATACCTGCTGCTGAGGCCTCAGTGGGATAGTCAGCGTCCCTTCAAGTTACTGCTTGAAACATAGGTTCTTTCTTTTCCTCAGTGGAAAAATTACTGCAGTTGAACAGAACAACCACCTTCCATTTTAGCATCAACAAATGAATGAGTCATGATGGATGAGAAGGAAAAACCATAAATGCTTAGGGTGATTTAGAAAAAAAGACCTTTGTTTGAAACAAGCTGATACAATCTCCACCCATTCATTTGGCCATGTTGTTCATTAACCATGTAGCTGGACCAGGATGAGTGGAGGGGTGGAGCAGGCTGAGGGCAGGGCAGTGTCCCACACTTGTCCGCATATACAATGGAAGCTTGGACAAGAATAATGTGCTGAAGTCTGGTGTAACACTTCACCCCGTGTCCCGGCACATACACTGTGATGTGTGCCATTGGTTTTTAACCCACTTGCTATAACCTGGGGGAAAGGGTGGAGACAGATACAGCGTGAGGCACGTTTGCTTTCGAGCCAGTTGAGGAGTGCTTAGTTTCACTGACGGGAGAGGTGCTTCCGTGCAGCTGACTTTATGGAAAGAGTGGCCCCATATTTATCAAAATCTCAGAGACATCACGGGACATCATGGAAAGAACTGGGGTCACCAAATAGCTTGAGGACGTTCGTGGAGGCACCTCACTTCCCTGAGCCTCAGTTTACCTGCCTGGAAACTACGGCCATTAGACTACATAGCTTCCAAAGCCATTCTCAACTATTAAACTCTAGGTATTTTTTAATTAGATAGAACATTTTTTTAATTAACAAAAGAAATCATGTTTTTTATAGAGAAATCAGAAAATATGGATGGGCCAAAGATATTAATATTAAATATTAAATCTGAAATCACAGTCCTGAGAATAAAAACTGATACAAAATATTCAATTTGAAATCATACTACTGAGCACTAAACATTATTAACCAACTCATATATATCCTCACAGGCTTTTAAGAATAGGCATAGGTGTCTTTTAATATTTATATATAAAATTTGTACTTCTAGTAAACAAGGGATCATTCTAGACATATAGCATTACAATATGCTTATTTGTAAGCTGGCATGACACATGAATTTCTTTTCATATCCACAATGAACTTCTTTTTTGTGTCGCTGTCAACCTCATTTACAATGCCTGCCTAGTTCTTCAGCATATGGATGCTTCAAATTTTATTGATGTTGGACACTTAAGATGTTTTATATTTTCCACTATTAAAAATAATGCTGTGAAAAACATTCTGGTAATCACCTCTTCACATACATCTTAAAATTATGTCCTTAAATAGGATGCTTAGAAAGGTATGCACAAATAGCTAATGGGCGGTGTGTGCTGGATCCAGCATGGTTTTCTTGGGGGGGTGGTGAGGAGGGATGTCTGAACCGAAAACACTAACCGTGATTTTGCTGAAGGGAATCTCTGCTGTGCGCTGACGGACCTTAGAGCAGGCAGGGGTTGGGTGGCTGGTAGCGAGATGCTTACAACAGTGTCCATCTGGAGTACCCACCATGTGGTGAGGGGCCTCTGGGATGTGTCCCAGTTTCAAGTACCCAGAGCGCACTGAGGCTTGCAGAGATGTGCATCAAGCAGCGGGCGTAGTTGATGGGGGAGGTAAGTAATCCTGTATTGCTGGGAAATCAGGAGAATGTTCTCTGATAACAATCGTGGCTCAGCTATTCCCTGAGGAAAGAACTAAGGGGTTCTCCATCACTGACTCCTGGAATGCCATTTCATCGCCTTTCTCATTATGAAAGGGGAAGAACAAAAGTTGAGGTCTCGTAAACAAGGGCTTGCGAGATTACTGAGATGATATGTGAAGCACGTTTGAGCTCCGTCATGAATAAGAAAAATGTGGGATTAGAACGGGGCCAACAGCTCTGATAACTCAGCAGATGTTGATGGAGCCAGCTTTTAAGTGTGGCCCATGCTGTGATTCAGAGGGAGCCTCTCTGTACCCATTTCACAGATGGGTGCCCTCAGGATGCAGAGGCCCAAACAATGGGTCCAACCATATGTGTGAGAGACACAGCAGAGCTGGAAACCCATCCTTGGTCCGCGGATGACCATCCCTGCCTTACCAGCTTTACTGTTGAAAGGTTGGAATGAGGTAACGTCTCAGAATGTCCTTTGTAAAGTATAAAATATTATATGTCTATGTGAGAGATTACTATGACTTATAAAGCTAAGTTACAGCAAACTTTAAATGAAAAGCTCAAAATGCCAAGCTGTAGAATGCTAACTTTTCATATTCATGTTTCCTAATGGGACAATAAGAATCGAGAACATGTATTGAATTCTGCTATGTGATCTAAGAGCTTCTGTGATGTTAACCCGTTTATTCCTCACAAAAATCCTGTGAGGTAAGTGCTACAATTACCCCATCATATAGATGAGGAAACTGGGGCACAGAGAGTTTGGATAATTTGCACAAAATCACACCATCTATATGTACTATGTCTACTGGCTCACATAGTTTGTGATGCATTCCTAGATCACATAAAAACGTACTCATTCCCGGAAAAAGAGGACTTGGGTTTGACCTGACCATTACTGTGCCTTTGGAAAGTCTAGGCCAACCCAGAGAACTGTCCCCTGTTTTGCCAGCACAAGACTGACCATCCCAGCTGGGGATCCTCTAGTGCCCCATGCAGGGTCTCTTCCAGAACAGAACGGGTTAAGCTGACCCATGGCCTGGAGGACCCTGTGCAATTTTCCTTCTGTGCCACATATGTAGATGGGCTCCAAAGATGAACATCTCTCCTCATTGGAAATCATGAATTTTTATGAAGCTGGTCCAGAATTCCCAGAATTCAGTCGGGTGCACTTTGCAGACCCTAAAACGCTGTCACCATGGAAGGTTTCATTGCTTGCACCTGCTAAAACATTTGAGGCATTTGAGAGGCAGTGAAACACATTTGCTTTTCATTTTATCTGACTTTGGAAACCTTTGAAGTGTTTAATAGTAGAGCCCAGGAAAGATCCCCGCCTCTTAATCATTTACTTGTAAGGCACATTCTCGGCTGGTAGCTTGTCAAGCAGAAACTGACCTGAGCCCAGTTTTATTAAGTGTCACATGCCCAGTCACTGTTCATTAAAGGTGTTTTAAGGTTTGAATTATGTAATTTATGAGAAAAAGAAATAAAAATTCCATTGTTTTATTAATATGCAGCCCAGGATCTCTCACTCATAACAAACTTGAAGGAAAGTTGGGTGAAAGGACGTGAAGGGGGGAGGCTGGAGGTTGCCCTCGGTTCTCAGGCCTTCCTCAGCCCACAGCCCTCCCAAATCTATTCCATCCAACCCCAGGCAGGAGCCAGGTGAGTGGGCAGAGGTCTGGGAAGGGAGCCATCCCAACCTGTCCTCCCAGTCTCCCCCTTCCTGAGTCCTGAGGTGACAAAGCAGCCACATTTCTCCTCTCTTCCATCTCTTTTCCAGAAGGGCCTAAGACAAACACACAGCAGGAAAAAACATTCCTGGAGTGACCCCGGGTGACCATGTGAGTCACAATCATTGAGATTGTTTCTGCCGGGAGAGGGTGTAGTGCTGGATGCTCGGCCATCTGCCCTCAGTAAATGATCTCTCTGGGTCCTCACCTACCTGAAGAACAGGGGTGACAATCTCAGGCCCCAGGGCTGCCCTTGTCCTTTCCTCTTGGGCGCTGAGGGCATCCTTAGCCCAGGTCAGCCTTCTGGGAAGCATGTTGCTGGACTTACCAGGAGGTGTGGATGGACTAGACTGGGCAGTGTGTGCCTTATCTGGACTTGAGCTCTGCGCAGAGGCCCAGCAGACCCCCAGCAAGGCTAGCAGCCTTCACAAAGGACATTTTCCTCCTACAGATTATCGGAGCTTTGTTGGAGCATTTACAACTAGCCCACCGGTTGCTCCCAGCTGGGTTTCCCTCGTCTGATGTGATGGGACCCCCCCACCCTCCTCCTGAGGCCCCCATTCCCCAACCCAGCTTCTGAACAAAGGTGGGGTAGCCAGCCCTGCCTTCTGGGGAGTGTGGGTGGCTTTGAAATCTTCCAGCAGTTGTTCGCTTATGCAGGTCTCCTCTGACCAGCACAATAAAGCACCACCAAGGGGAAAAGTCATTTTCCAAAATGCAGACGGCCCAAAATATTTAGACCGTGGTTAGGATTTGAAAGCTGGTGCAGCTGAAGGTATTTCTCACCCTCCCTGTGCCCCCTACTTCCCTGTACCCCACACAGAGAGAATCACGAACTTGATTTTGAGCATTTTCTTAATCAAGTGACTCATGTGTTACAGGTGCAAAGTTACACCAGGCTTTTCCCTTTTGGCTCAAATTTGTGAGTTTTTATTTCTGAAAGGAGATCTCAGGTGCTAAGCCTTTTCTAAGACATCTCACAGGAATGGTGTAGAGTTTTGAGAAAAGGGGTCCCTTAAAGTCTGGGTGAGGTGGGGGTGGGGCATGCTAGAGATAAATGAACTCCTATTTGGGAAGCTTCATGCTCCCAGCCAACCCAGAATAGGAAAGGCCCCGTTTGCAAGAGGTGAGGTGGTGGGCCAGGTTTTACAAATCGATGTCAATCATTAACCCACTTAATTTTGAATTACCAATTCAACTGATATTTTGATAGTGCTGGCTGCTGGCAATCTGGACTGTAGGAGCCGATGCCTTTGATCTGCCAGCCCAATTTCCATTAGCAGTAAAACCACAGACCTCTGCTGGGCCACATGCTGGAGAGTTCTGACAACTCCTGGTGTCTTATGGGAGCTCCGAGCTGCTTGTCCCAGTGCTGAAGGAGCTCTGGGTATTGTCTCCAGAAGGAGCCATCACGAATCTATTGACTCGTTAATTCCGCACAGTTTTTAACACCGTGCTAGGCACCGGGAATGAGAGTAAGTGATTTCAGCCAGCCAGAGAGACAGGTGAATGGGCAATTTCAGCACACAGGGTTTGATACTTGCTTGGACGGAGAAGAGTAGGTAGCTGTGGGAGCTCTGAGGCAGCACATCAGGGAAGACTTCTCAGAGGAGGTGACATCTAAGCTGAGACCTAAAGCTGGGGTTGGAGATAGCTGGGTGATGGTGGACAAGCAAGCTCAGAAGAACCGTCTAAACCCTGGGAAGGAGTTTTGAATTTCATCCAAGGATAATGGAAACCATTGATGGGTTTTAAGAAGGGGTGGGTAACATGAGTAGATTCATGTTCTAGAGGGCCAAGTGTGGAGAGCATGTTGGAGGGGGCAGAACGGAAGCAGGGAGATCCAGCAGGAGTCTCACATTAGCAGGGGGATTGCTGAGGAGGCATGTGTGTTGCCAGGGAGTGTGGGGAGATCCTGCCAGGAGACCAGGCCATGGGACATAACGCCCCACACCCCTCCGGACCACTAAGGCAAGGTCTTCCTGGCATCTATCTGCGCCTGAACCCACTAAGCCCCTGCTCACAGGTGGAAACTCTCAGGGAAGTCAAGACCATGCCAGGAAGAGAGGGCTCAGAGGATGGATTGGTGGGGGGTGTTCCTTTTTCAGGCCTAGTGAGATTTAATTAAACTATTGGAGTTGGATGGCTTTGGGGACTGAAAAGCGAGGAAAGAACTTCCCTCGGACTCCAGGCACACGTTGGGTAAGAGCTGGCCCAGGGCAGCCATGGACAGCTGTGCAGGCTCAGCACACAATGGGCAGTCATGCGGGTGGCCCTGAGTGGCATGGAACATCTGTCAAGCATCAAGACATCTTGGCCAGAGTGTTGGAGACTATTTTTTTTTTTTATGGTGAATAGAGAGAGGTCCTCACTATACCTAATGAGACTCTCCGCCCTTTCTATCAGAAACTGTGTTTAATGTGAACATCATCAATCATTTTTTTATTAATTGAACAATTACTGTGCACTGGCTCTGATGCCTGCTTTCACATGGTAGCTCATTTAATTCCCTCATCCCTGAGAAGTAGGCATCATTATGTCCATTTGCACTGATGGGAAAGTTGAGGCTCAGAGAGAGTAAACCATTGGTGCAAGGTCACAGGGCTGAGATGTGGAAGAGTCAGGAACTGTGTAAGCATGACGGGTGAATCCAGCCATGGCTGAGACAGTCTTGGGGATGGATGAGGGGTGGAGAATTGTGCGGCTCTGCAGTGGTGTTCAGTGACATGAGCAGGCGTGAGCGTTTCTGGGAGAAGCAGGTCCCCTGAGAAGTCAGCCGCTCTCCGTGTGCAGCATCCTGCTCTCTGAATCTTCTCCGGCCCCTCCCTTTACCAGGCTGTTGAACATGAAGGCACTGTCCATCAGCTTGGGTGGCACGTTCCCGATTTCTGCACATCTTCCCATCATTCTGACAGTGCCGCTCACTTATCTGAATCCACTCATCTACCTTTTTCAAGGCACTGGAAGCAGCGCAGCCTGCAGATGAAGCCTGGGAGAAGAGAGGAGAGGTTTGCCCACCCGGCCCACCCTCTAACCACTCCTTAACGACCGCAGAGTCGGTGGCGAGGGGAATGGGAGGAGCCCATCGAGTCTGGAGAGGCGAGGAGGTAACAGCACACATGCAGCACTTTGCACCTCTGCTGCCATCATCAGCTCCACAGAGATTCCCGCGGCTGCGGGATGGCAGGCAGCCGCATTGCAGCTGATGGTAAATGTTGACCGAGAGAAGCTGAGAGAAAGGGGAGAGTATTGCTTATCATTCAGCTGGCACAAATCAGAGCGGTCTGACCTCCTCTTCGAAAAGTTGACATTTAGAATGTTTTTGGATGATACATTATTCTGACAGACTTCTCTGCCCTGGGGGTGGCCAGAAAGAGAGTGGACCCCCTTCTGATTTCCTAGTGAATTCTAAGGGGGGAGGGGGGCATGTAGCCTCTGTTCTGTGCTGGACCCTCTGGTAGGTGTCTCGGATATTTCACTTTCTCCGCCGGGCTACCCTCTGGGATGGCTAATAGGATCCACATTTCACTAAGCAGCACATCGAGGCTCGCAAATTCAACACAATGTCCCAAATCTCGGCAGCGGAGTTGGATACTCACTTTCTTCTGACTCATTCCAAGGGGTGTCCTTTCCACGTGGCTGTAGGGGCCTCACGGAAGGAGAGGGTTTGGGTAGGTGGGATCCATTTAGAAGATGTATAAAAAGGTGTTGGTAGGCAAATAGCCATCATTTTAGATGGATTTTATTAATCATAAAAGCAGTGCCTACCTTCTCACTTCAGTACATGGGATATTTCCAAAATATCCCAGTTTGGAATTTAACCTACCAGCACTGAGATTTTTATCCAAAGGTGGCACTTATTCTGGGAGAAAAGGAAACAAACACGAAAACTCTACCTGCCCCCAAATGAGAAGAGGACAGGTGCTGGCTTGCCAAGTGAGGGAGGCAGATTTAGGGCCGTGGGAATTAGCTTCAAGTTGCCACCCAAATGCTAGGGGTGGGCACAGGGGCCCAAGCCAGGTGTCATTCCCTGAGGCTGAGAGGTGACATGATGGATGAGACAGGGTGGCTTGGGCCATCCCCTCTGGCTGCCCTGGCCTTTCCCGAATGACCTCCACACTTCAGTTCTCCCTAATTCAGTGAGTCTCAGACTGTAGTCCATAGACACAGTCTTGGGAACCCATGAGTCCCGTACAAACTTTAAAAAAATCATGTTTTATTTCAATGATATAAAATTAATTCTTTAACTAGACAACTAAACACACCTTCTCTGTTGCAATGACAATTTGCTTTGCTGTAGAATAAGCCTTTCATTTTGCTGTGTGTCAAATTGGGGTCCACGATGAATTCCCCAGAATCGACGAACGATTTTTTTCCTTTAAATGGAGTCCATGCACAGTTGGAGTTTGAGAAACCCGGCACTCACATAAAATTATACTTCCAAGCCCCAGAGATAAGAAACAGTGAGCAAATTCCAAGCAGAGACCCTGGTAGCCCTGCTCGAGGCCCTCAGGCTGTGAGATGATGGCAATGGGGAAAAAATCCATTTGCCCGCTTGGTTCTTCTTCCCAAGTCTGAGCAAATCCTGCTTCAGAAAAGATGAAACCTGACTGAGGTGGCATGGCTCCCAGGCAGGGGATGTAACAGGGTCCCAGGAGACCCAGCCCCACGTTAAATGGGAGCAATTTCCTGACTAATCCCTGATTCTCTCTGGGGGTGGCTCCTGGAATATTACTCAGTTTCCGATTTGGCTGCTTTGGTTTGGAACATCAGACTTGTGCTTCCACTTTCATGTGCACTGTTAAATATGTAGGACTGGGTGGGGGACGGCGTGCACTCTGTGGATCTGCTTCTCAGCTGTAGGACTCTGGCTGGACACACACCGATGGTTCGTCATCAACAGAAGTAGAAATACAGTAATAGTTGCAGCCAGTGTTTGCCAAGCTCTCACTATACAATGTTATCTCATTTTATCCTCACTTCATCCCAGTGAGGTGGCTATCCTTACCCCCTTTGATTGACACCCAAGGTTTGGACAGCTCAACTAACATGCCCAGGACCCCCTATACAAGAGCTGTATCCACAGCCACTTCTCCTGACTTCAAATTGTCACAGAAGAGTTTTGCTGGATTCTTACCGTGTGAAGATCCTTTTTCTGGGTGCAGCTGGAGAATGACATGTCCTGCCCTTTAGAATCATGACGTCCTAACAGCAGCCACTAGTCCCATGTAGCTACTGAGCGCTCGCAGTGTAGCTAGTCCTAACTGAGATGTGCTGTGGGTGTCAAACACACACTGAATTTCCAGGACAGTGCAAAAAAGAGAATGCAAAACATTTCATTAATATTTTTAACATTGATTATGTGTTGAAACGATACTATTTTAGATGTATTGGGTTAAATAAAATATATTATTAAAATAAATTTTTTGCCTGTCTCTTTTTACTTTTTGTAAATATGACTACTAGAAAATTTAAAATGACTTCTAGGCTCTCGTCCTTTTTCTACTGAGATCGACGGCCTAGAGGTTCTGCTGCACACGAGCACACAAGTTTGGGCCTGGATCTGGGGCTGGCTCAGGCAGTCCCAATCTTCAGGCTTCTCTCCTCACGGTGGTGATGAGTCAGGATAAAAGGACTGGATTTGCCCTTCTGCCCTCAATAGTAACAAACAGAAGGTTGTGCATGCAGAAGAAAGTTTAGAAGTACAGTCGATTCTTGTTACTCATGGTAATTATGTTCTATAAATTTGCCACACAAAATGAATTAGCAAATATTGAATCATTGCTTCTAGGAGAAATACACAGTTAAGTTCCTGTGAGCCACTTCTTACAACATTTTTGCCAATTGATCGATACATAATCTTGTTTAATGTGTGTTTCTGTTTAAAGAGACCTTACTTTATATATATATATATATACATAGTTGATTCACTAACATTGAAGTCAGAGCCAGCAGTACTGTAACTCAGGCCTGAACAAAGCTTATCTAACACTCCATAAGGCACAGCCTTCATGAGCTCAGGGACGCTAGACAGTACTATGCTTGGGGGCCATTTTAAACAGTGAAATCAACAAAACACAAAAAAATGTGAAAAACACGGCACTAAAGATACCACACAAAGGACACATGACATGTATGTCAAGTGACTCAAATTTTTCACCGCTCTACGCATGTCTGCAAATGACCCCAAAAGCACTACCAATACTGATTTTGGGGTTACAAATAACTTTCAGTGAGTAGGTGAGTATGTAGATACAGAATCCACAAATAATGAGGATCGATTGTACTTGCTCATTGTGGTCAGGCTTGCTTCTCATTTCCCACCGGCCGCTGGTCTTTTGCTCTCAAGAGTTCTCCTGAGACTCCTGGCCGTGTCCGTTGACCGTCACCACCCTCGCCATGCTGGAGCAGCAAACTACAAGGTGGGGGAAGCCCTGCACTCAGAGTTTGTAACTCCTGGGACCTGGGTAAGATGTTTCACCTGTTCAAACCTCAGCTATCCCATCTGTTAAATGCGGGTCGTGATGCCTCATGTCCCTGGATGCTGGTGTGAAGATCTAATGAGATGACTATGCAAAATTGCTTTGAGAGCGGTAAATAACACACAGACATACAGGATTCACATGCCTTCCTGATATGCCACGAGCTGGGAAAGGCAGGTCTTGTCAGTGCTCGGGTGTTAAGAACGCAAGCTCTGGACTCAGCCTGCCTGGGTTCAAATCTTGGCTCAGCCACTACCTACAGGAGCTTGGGTGAGTGACTGAACCTCTCAAGGCCTGAGGTCTACCCCATCAGAGGGGGATGATACTGACGGTACTGGTCTTATAGGGATGCTGTCAAGATTCAATGAGACAATGCAGGGAAAGCATGTTGCACGGGACCCAGCCAAGAAATCACCCAATGATAGTGGCTATTCCTACTATAACCAGTGATCATGCCCCTCCTTCGGGCTGAGCGATGGAGGTCGGGGAAGTCACATGAACCTCAGCCTCGTCATCTTTACAGCCTGGTAAGAGCACCTCCTTCAGATAGTGGCGTGAGAAAGAAATAACCCAAAGCATATCAAGGCAAGGCACATAAGCTATACGTCAGGGCTCCTTTCTCTTCTCCCTCCTTTTGTTGAATCCTCTGAACCTGTATTTCCTCATGTGTTAAAGGGGAGTAAAAGCAGCCGCTGAGCTAGGAGGTTGTGTGATTGGATGAGGTAATTTACTGAGAGCACCGAGCGCAGTGCCCAGCACCGGGGGGGCGGGGCATGGTAAGTCCATCCATCCTTCCTCCTGATTCCCCTCCAAGCGGGTCCAACAAACTGCTGAGAAGAAATGAGGAAAACTTAGCTAATTGGCTCATAGAGAGCATGAATTTCAGGAAGGCCAGCTTTGCTGATTCCTAGGAGGAGGCCTGGCTTGGGGCGGGGTGGGGGGGGCAGACTGAGGAATTTGATTCACTGGAGAGCTTCAGATGAAAACATCTGGGCCGACCTGGGGCAGACCCGCTGGGTTTGGAGAGCTGGCGGGGGTGGCGGCACGGGGTCATCTGTCTTCAGCCTCAGGAGACGTGAACTCCGGGCCTCCTGAGCAATGGGACTGGGGACAGGGAGGGATGTCCCATGCTCCTTCTGCTTTCTCTCATGCAGCTTCTAAGGAAATTCCATCGCATTGTATTTACAAGGCATCCACAACTGTCAGCTTCCTTGAACACAATGTATTTAATAAAAAGCCATTAAGCCTTGTAAAGCTGTCAGAAATCTAAATGACACTTGTAATAAAATCTTGTCGGGTGACCTGTTCCGGTTAATCAGGTCCAGTGACATCATCACCCGAGGATCTGTCTGATACCCAGGGTGCTAGGTATATTTAGACAGCTTTATGATCCACGCGGATTTGAGTTATTAAAATTGTACAGTTTTGCAAGGAATTTGGGATTTAATAAAGCAGCAGAGAAACTACAAAAGGAGCAATAACCTTCCAAAAAGCCAATCCTCCTGCATGCTGGGGGCGTGTGCTCGGGCTAGTTACCCGGCAGATCTGATGCCAGGGGCTCACGTGGGCGATTTTATGTTTCTATAATGTGCATATCTGACATCTGGAAGACTAGCAAATATATTACATGGTACCCAATGACTTCAAGGTGGTGAATTGTGCTTAAATGTAAAGATTTATGGAGTTGTTCAGATTACAAGAAGATATTACCACCAATTGCTTATTGGGTCTAATAAGCCTCTCTTTAGCAAATACAACCGCTGGATTGTAAATATCTTTGGCCCTGCTTACCACCTGGGTAGTTTCCGGGACTCTAGTCCCTTTAAGGCATAACTTTACTTATCCTGAACTACAAAAGCCAGGCTTCATGTAACAATCAGGATGAGACAGATGGACAGACACAGACAAGGGATATCCACTTGCTCAATAATCTATAAATTTAGACTAATGGGGCAGATATCAAAAAAATGTGTTGGGCACAAGGTAAATAAATCACACCTGGTCTCCTGGCAGAAACTGGCACAGCGTCCCTGAAATTTCAGTCAAATTATTCCATTTGTTTCTAAAGATATTTTAATCCCACATGACCTCAAACTTCCCGTGAACCAGGGCCTGGACCCAAGGCCGCCCACGGCCTTTGCAATAAATCCGTTGTCTCCCTTCTCGGCCCTCAACCCAGGCCCATAGATCACCTCTCTCTGCATCTTGCTTCAATTACTCAATTAACTGCAGTAAAGTTGGTGTAGGTTTTGCAGATGTGGCTTTATTATCAAGGCCTCAGATGAACAGGAGAGTTCAGGAGCCGAGGTTATAGGAAGGTTGATGGGGGAAGGGCCGGGATGGGGCACAGGGGATATTCCCAGCAACCGCTGGGACCAAAGCCCGGAGAGGGGCATTGTTCCCCCCACACCTCCCTGTGCTGTTAACTGCCCTTCTCTGCTTGGGGAATTTGTGATGTTATCTCACTGAGAAACTGCTTGGGACAAGTAGGTATCCTACCTTCCGATGAGATAATGCCGTGATTAACAGATGCTTAATTGGGCCATTTATCAAGAACAGGACCTGCCTCCAAGTCAGTGGGCTAAGTAAATTATTACCCACCCTGCAGGTGTTGGACTGGCAGATCTATTACTCTTCTCGAAATGGTCTTCAGAAGATTTTATATGAAAAGATGATTTATTTCCAAAAAGAATTCTATTGTGCTCTTATTTATCCAGAATGTAGCAGGGTTCTGCCCGGCCCCTCTTCGCGCACCAAAGAGGGTTGTTGAAAATTAGAATCATGGAGTCTGAGAGGGTCAGAGCCAGAGGGACACTTAGAAATCAGCTAGGACCAGTTGGCCAATTCACAGATGACAACACTAAGGCTTGAGCAGACGATGTCCACTTATACAGCCAGTTAGTGAACTGGCAAAGGTATTTCCCTCTTTTTTTTTAAAGTGTGGTTTCTCTAGCTGATATAATAGAATTCCTAAGTAAGAATTTAATTCTGAACGAGACATTTTCCTATTTTAAAGCGGGGTGTCTCAACCTCGTCATTAGTGACATTTTGGGCTGGATCATGTTGTTGTGGGGGCTGTCCTGTGCATTGTGGGGTGTTTAGCAGCATCCGGGCCCCTACTCACTAGATGCCAGTAGCACCCTCCCTCCCAGTTAAGACAACCAAAAATGTCCCCAGACGTTGCAAATGTCCCCTGGGAGGCAAAATTGTCCCTGGTTGAGAAGCACTTCTTTCAAGTATTGTCATCAAGATATTAATAATATAAATAATAGCAGGTTACATTTGTTGAGTGCTAGAAATGGCTAAATATTTTATACACATTCCCTCATTTAACCCTCACAATAACTCTGTTATGTGGATATTATTATTCCTCCATCTTACAGATGAGAAAGTCTGGGCTCAGGTTGAACTTTGCCCAAGTTCACGCAGCTAGTATGTGCCAGAGGTGGGGTGCCAGCCCCAGAACTCCTATCCACACCACTAGATAAAGGGTGAAGCTGCTGAATTTGGATTTGTGATTAAGCAATGAAACTGTACAATTTTGTTTCCTATTGTCCCTAATAATGAAGTTGTCTTTAAAAATATGTTGCGATAAGAAGTCATCTCGTTCCTACATTAAAAGGAACCACCATATGGCTTGTCCACAGGATGCGCTGGTTTCTCTGTAGATTACAGAGTAGTGTTTTCTGGCATCCAGAGGAAGCACAATGCTGGGTCCATGTCACGGATGGAGGCACTCGGGACCGTAAGCACACACAGAATTAGGAACATCTGAACAACTGAATTTCACTGAGTAAATATCTCTTCTGCTGTGTTCAAAATTTCCAGAGACGCTTAGCCTGGTTTTCTTTAATAGGCTGAGGCAGATGGCTTCCCCAGAACTGGGGTTGTCTGGTACCTGGGCTGGGAAGTTTCCAGGTGAAACATTGACGAAGGCCATGCTCTAAAGGTGGAGTGGGTTTCATGCCAGGAAATAAAGTCAATGTAAAACAGTGATATGAGGTGAGACACTACCACACGGGGGATTTGTGACATCAGTGTCTCCAAGCGAGTCCAGGTGGCTCTGGGCATGGGATTTGGGGGTAAAATAAAAGAATGTCTGTGCAAGAGTATAAATAAAGCTGAGTTCTCAATCCCTAGACAGATGGAGGGATTCCATTCCATTCCATCCAATTCTGTAATATCAGAATTGCCCCACCTGTAGCAAGTGCTCCAGATTTAATGGCCTAATCCTTGGATGAATCTGATTTTATCACTTCTATTGCCCTTCACTCTGATTTCTTCATCTACTTATTTTATTCTGTTGTGAATTGTATATGTATGTAAGCATGTGTGTGTGTGCATAGATAGACAGATAGAGATATAGTGTTTTTTTGTAAATCATGCCAAATCCTTCTTAAAGAAGCAGATATAAATAGGAAAGCTGTGACAATACAATAGCTTGAATGGATAGATTTCCCTGTGGAGTTTTAGGGAATTGATCATCACTATGGAATTCCCTCTTTTTTAAAAGAAACACTTTACCAACCTTCACGCCGGCGATTTCCAGGGCCTCTGAGTGCCGTTGGAGCAAGTGCAAGTCACAAGGAGAGTACCCAGGCCACATGCACACTCCAGGACAGGTGGGTTTGCTAGACCATTTATTTACTTACTTCCACCTGTTTTGTGTCTTTCATTCCAACAAGACTCCTTGTCTGTCAAGCGAGGCTGTACATAAGACTACTTTGCCAACTATGGAGGACTTCTCAAAACTCAGGCTCTGTTTTCTCTTCCTAATCATTTACTGCGATTTTTCTCTCCAAGCTAATAAGCTAAGAAGATGTGCAGGGGCAGTGAGTTTTCAGATGAATTACAGTGGGCTCCAGACTCAAAGAAAGTGATGGGAAACACCAGCATGATTCCTGGCTTCAGGGAAAGAGAGAGGAGACACCCCATTCAAGGCCATGTTTTCTGCCCAGGTTATAGGTTTTCTTCATCACGTGGAGAAAGATGCTGTGCATGCCCTGTAGCAGTATGTGGGGAGCACACATAACTTCACCCATGACTATCCCAAGGACCTCATAAGGGAGCTACTTAGCCCACAAGGAAGATCAAGGAAGATGAAGCTAGAAGAGAGATTAAGGGCTTGTCCAAGGTCATTTGGTCACCAAGTGACCAAGGTCGGATTTGAACCCTGATCCGTCTGATCCCAGACTCAGCATTTCTCTATTCAGTTTCACCACTAGATGAAGCAATCCCGGAACCTTCTGTCTGCCGGGCCCTGTCCCTGGTCCCATGGATGTGGAGAAAAAGACGTTTCAATGGGGTATGATGGGAGGCCCATGGCTTCTTCCCCTGGCATCCGGGGGCTCTAGAGGAGATCGTCCTCGGCAGCCCTTCCTTGTAGCGGGCCGCACCGCGGGCAGGGGTTTGCTCTGCTGTTTTCTTTCATTGGTGCTGTTACATTCATTTTTCTCTGCAAAACTGGCCTCTCCCTGGTTTCCTGGCCTGGCAGCCCGCTCACTGCCCCCTCGCAGACCCTGGCTCAGGCCGGCATCGCAGCGCAGGACTTCGTAAATACCTGCTGATGGGCTGTGGATTGATCCGGGCCTCGGTTGTGATGGGTGTGGAGGGACTTGCTAAGTCGCTCCTGACAACTGTGCATCTGATTCCATCTCCAGGCCCAGCCTGAAGTCACCAGCTCATAACACACCTCCCCACCCACAGGGAGAGGAGAGAAAGGCAATCATTTCAGATCCTGAGATGTGAAAACTGCCTGCTTGCTGCCCCCCTCCCCGCTCCCCCCTGCTGCTGTCCTTTTCCCTGGCCTCCCCTGAGGTGACAGTGGCTTTAGCTTGAGGGAAGGCCACTCTGGTGGCTCAGCTACCTGGGGGTGGGGGTGCAGGCAATGGTGACTATTCCCAAAGGAGGCAAAAGTCAAGAGCAGTCCCCTCTGGGAAGAGGGAGGGCATTTTACTTTAAGGGAACATTTGCTGGCTTTGGCTGTTGTTAAAATCCCACTTGAACACAATCCTGGGTTTATTGTGGGTGAAAGGGGTGGTGGGAGATGAGGTTCACGTGATTTGGGGGGCTCTCATCTGAGCAGATAGAAAGCAGACCCATTTCTTCCTGGAAGTTTATACGCCACACATCCTGGGCTTCAGGGTAGAATTGATAATGACCCCAAACAACACTGGTAATCATGCTTATTCACTCCTTTACCAAGTCTTTATTAAGCACCTACTGTGTCCCAAGCACTGAGAGAACTGTGGGGGCCAAATGGTGGGTTGCTGATTAGTGGGTATTAGAGATACGGATTAATCAGATATTCTCACAAATAAGTATTTGAGGAAAAACTGGGACAGGGGCCATGGAGTAAAGGAGTGCAATCAGAGCTGCAGAGCACACCCTATTTGGACGGGGCAGCCAGAGGTGGCTTCTCGGAGGAAGGATGCTGAGCTCTGAAGGACTTGAGACGTGAACAAGTAATTAAAGGAAAGGAAGAAGAACAGCGTGTGTGAAGGAACAGGAACAGGAGAGAGTTTGCTTCATTTGAGGGTCTAAAGGCAGGGCTGAAGTGAGTGCAGGGCTCCCCAGGGTGAAGCAGACAGAACTTTCCAAGATGGCAAAGGCTGGCTTTACATAAAACTGTGAGGTGGCCTCTCTTTGGGGCCTCTGTGGCAGTCCCCTCCACCCAGATTCCTGTGCTCACTACCACCCCCTTTTCACCAATCCTGCTCTCAAGAAATAATCTCAGGCCATTGGCTTAAATTAAATTTAAAAAAAAGAAAGAAAGCAAAGGCTCCCACTATGTACGTGTGAGGGATAGAGGTAAGCAGGATGTGGCCTCTGCCCCAAGATGCTCACAGCTTCTTTAATCTGCCCCCACGGAACCATCTGCAAGACCCTAGAGATAAGGGCCCAAGAGAGGGAATTACAGAAATTCAGAGATGACCACCAGGGCAGGTAGATGAGGGGGGCTTCCTGTAGGTTGATTTCTACAGATTAACCTGCTCACGAGTTAAGGGACCCAACCGGAAGGGAAGTCCTGTGTCCCCTCTCCAGGGGGCCCTGCCTTTCACGCCTGATGTCTGATGGGTGGACAAAGGAACTTTAGGAGCAGTGGGGAGACTCTTGGAAGGACAGGGGCCCCTTTATGCAGAAGGGCCCATGCTCCTTGTGAAAAGAGAAGGCTCTTCTCTCTGGTAGATTTTTTTCCTCCTGGCTGGGAGACCTGCCCTGTGCTTTGAGGAAGGCTTTCAGTACAGGACTCAGTGTCATGGCAGACAAAAGAAAAGACCCCTGGGTCTTGCCCCTAAAGACCTTCTGAAGGAGGGTGGAACTCAGATCCCAGCAAACTGCTCATTGCTTCCTCACAATTTCTTCAAATCTCGGCTCGAATCTCCTTCGCTGGTGTTTAAGGGAGACAGACACGCAGGTCACTCTGTCTGTGCCTCAGTTATCTTACTACAAGCCCACCAATCCCCACCTCGAAGCCTGTGACTGCATATGTGACTATAATGGTGACATGCCAGCGGGTATGTATCGAGGAGTGGCTAGATCGGCACTATGCTCCATTTACCGCTGACTGTCTACAGGTGAATTCTCTCAGTGTTCTGCCTTTCCAGATGAGAGAATTGATGCTAGAAGGTAAATCCTTTGCTCAAGGTCACACGGGTCCTTCTGATGACTTTGACCGCAGAGCCTGCACTCTTAGGCTCAGGGCTACCCTGGGCTGTATCTCCTGATATTCTTCTAGTGCTGTGAGCAGCTGCCAAAACACAGTGTGTCTAGCCAGAGGGAGGGCTCTGAACAGGGATCCTTGCGGTCCCCAGGCCCCATTTTACAGATGGGAAGGACGTCACCGAGGGCGGGGTGCGGAGGGAAGAGGGTAAGTGAATTACTCCAGCCCCAGAGGGAGTCGTGGAGGCCGGAATAGTTGGCGGCGGGCGCAGGGCGCGTTTCCATTCCGCTGCCTCTGCCGCACTCCTAGAGCCCGGCTGATAATTGCTCATTATGTGCTTAATCTAGGCACAGCCAGGCCTGGCAGCGGAATTGCATCACATCAAAGCGAGCTCTTCAAAGGAGCAGAAAGCTGGCCTCTGGGGTAATTAGCAGAGGGCCTATTCTCTCCTGCTTGGGACAGTTGGAGGGGTTTCGGGCCAGGTCCAAGTGGCAGGAAGGGAAGCTCAGAGTTGTCAACTGGCTGAACTTGGCCAGGCCAGGCCGGTGACTCACATGGCTCCGTTTTTGTTTTTCTTTTATAAACTGCTACGACATTTTTCTGCCTGCCTGGCCCAGATGCCCTGATCAACGGTTGTCCTCTGCTTCCCTGGAACCCTGTGTACCCTCTCTCTAGACTGCCACGTTCTTCTTCTGGGAGAAGCTGGAAGAAAACACACACACACACACACACACACACACACACACTCATTACCACCATGACCCAAAAATAAAAGCTGAAAGAAGGTGACACAATCTTGCCTGTGCATAGAGGTGCTCAGAACCATGTCACGGTCACTCAGTTTCCCCAGTTGCCCATACGGAGGGGCCCCAGGTGGCAGCCCTGGCTTGAGGAGTGTTTGTTCATCCATCAAAGTGGGACTTGGTCAGGGGGAAACAGGCCTGGCACAGGCCTCTGAGAAAATCAAAGGACTCTCCCGGTTGCTTAGCGAGACCCGCCTTCTCCCTCGCCCGGCTGGAGGGGACAGGCACGGTGATGTTATGTCTCCAATCCCATTTGCAGTCCCCTTTCACACAGCCAGCTATCCCACCAGCGTGGCACAGAAGTGCGGAAAGTGCTAAGAGACGTTATAATGGAGTCTGGTACCTCTTCTGGATGGCCTGCGGGGCACTCAGGCTAACAGGCCCGAGGGAGTTTGATATACGAGAAGAAATGGTGCTGATCTGGCCAGCGGGGTCCGGGAAACCCTTGGTGCGTCCAGCAGGGTGAGCGCTGATTCAAGGATCGGTTGGCGCAGATGAAAGCAGACAGTTTTTCCTCCCTGCCTTAATAAATGGCAAAGTTTCACTTGCTGGAAAGTTTGCAAAAGAATTAATCTTACCCATCTCTTAACCATATTTAAATAATGGGCATCTTAAGTAATGAGAACGTCTCTGAGCCCAGTGAGGAGGTGATCTCAGACGGTGAATCCATCAGACTGGGGGGTGGGGATCATGGTCAACAGGGCATAATATTTAATGGAAATAAAACCATCTATTCTACATTTGCTGATGATGCAGACTTTAGCCTAACATTGTCTTCATTTATAATTTCTGAGCATGGAGCTTCCTTGTATCAGTTATTTTGCCAGAAGTGGGAAATAAACGATTTAGCAGATTCTTTGAGTTGGTAGAGTGTGGGCGTTATTACTCCCCCTAAAGGGGCCCTTGTGGCCCTAGGAACAGATCAGACACTATTGCTTCTAAAATGATTTAATTCAGGGCCACCTCTAATTCCCTTCTAAGAATCTCTGCTCTCTGTCCTCCAGTCGGCTCTGTCCTCACATGCCCTGTCTACCTTATATGATTCGCAAGCCCCATGCTGAAAACACGGGCCTTTAAAATTACTTCACAAAGTACCTGCAGCCTGGTTAATCCTCAGGTGTGAAAATGCCACGTACCTGCTCAGTGTTCCCTCGGTCTCTGTGTTAAGTGTGTGGTAATTCACATGGGGCACTCCTGGGAGTGACATGGCCTTGTGGAAAGAAGAGATATAAGACCAGGGTTTGAGCCTGTCACTGACTGGCTGGCTGACCTCGGGCAGGTCAGCCTCAATTGCCTTGTCTCCAGAATGGGTGTGGGGTGGAACACGGGTCTGAGGCTGGTGAGGGATGCGCCTTCCTTGGTGCTCCCATGACCCTCTGCCTCCTCCACTTCTGGACACTGAGCTGTTTGTCTACCAGCCTTTCCCTCTCTTCAGCTCAGGTTCCTAGAGGACAGGATCTGAGCTTAATTCTTCTCTGTGTCTCAGAGCAAAGTGCCTGACACACAGCAGGTGCTCAATAAATGCTTAGTAAATAAGTGAACACCTACTTGGCTGCCTTGAGGAGTGGAGACATACATGGATTAGTGGGTACAATCAGGACTGACTCAATAATTTACAGGCCCAGTCCAAAACGAAAATATGTGGCTGCTTGTTCAAAAATTATTAAGAATGTTAAGACAAAAATGGCAGAGGACCGAGACAAGTGCAGGGCCCTCTGAGCGCTGGGCCCTGTACAACTGCATGAGTCTCATCTTCACAAAGCTGCCCTTAGCCCAGTCAACTGTGTAACTCCGTGGTGCTGTGTTAGTCTGCTCGGGCTGCCATAACGAAGTTCCACAGCTGGGCGTCTCAAACAACAGAAATTAATTTTCTCACAGTTCTGGAGGCCAGAAGCCCAAGATCAAGTGTCAGCAGGGTTGGTTTCTTCTGAGCCCTCTGTCCTTGGCTTGTGGATGGTCATCTTTTCCCTGTGTCATCACATGGTCTTCTCTGTGTGTGTCAGTGTCCTAATGTCCTTATAAGGACACTGGTCTCAATGGATTAGCATCCACCCTAAGGAGTTCATTTTAACTTGTTTACCTCTTTAAAGACCTTTTCTCCAAATAGGGCCATATTCTGAGGTACTGGGGGTTAGGACTTTGACATATGGATTTTGGGGGATGCAATTTAGCCCTTAATAGGTGCCATCAAATACAGATGCTCTCGTGGTCATCATTCTGAATTGGGTTTCAACCACATGTTGTTTCAACCCTATCCTGAAGAGATTTGTGTAACACCATACATCCCACCATCAAGGAGCTAACGTTTTGATGTACATCCTTTCCGTCTTTTTTCAATATGGGCGCATCTTGATGGTGCCAACTGAGATTGTACCATTTAGTATCTGACTCTTTTTAGTTAATCACATATCCCTCTCCCACCCCACCGAATATTTTGAGTCAGTTTTTGGAATTTTCACAGCAGTATATCATATTCCAAACACATTTGCAGTTCTCAGATGCTGAATTCACTTCCCAGGATGGGCCGGTAACTCCTCTGCCTGAGGGGTCACACAGATGAGGCCAAATCTGGAGCCACCTTGGGGCACTCAGACCAGAGGGCAATGAAGCCACCCAATCCTTGCCAGCCAAGGCATTTCTTGGCCACACGTAATTTGTTTGGCAACATGGAGCTGAAGGGAGTGTGTGAAGAATAGGATGGTGGCTTTAAAGAGGAGTCTCCATCTGTCCGCACTGGTTTAAACCTAGTCACTATGGATGCGATGGCTCAGCACTCATTCCTGAATATAGTTCCCCCAAGAAATAACCATTTAGTCCACCAATTATTTTATCTCTTTCAGGGATACTTTCTTAATTGCAAAAGAATCTAAAAATACAATTGGCGTACTTGATGTGTGCGGGATCTTGTTTAGAAAGTTAGGCTGGGAGAAAGAATGCAATTAAACTGTCAAAATGTAATTGTTTCTCATATTTAATTTAAAGTGGCTCGTTCCCATTTACTTTTCATGGTCGTGGAGTTAAAAGCACAGAAAGTTACCAGGACAACTGGTAGTTACACAATGAAGAGGCGTATCTCTGAGCACTGGGGGCAGCTCAGGGACTACTGCTCTCAAATTACTTTGCTTTAATAACACAGTGTGACGCTCAATTTCTGAGATACCTGAAGCACAGAATTAGCCAGTTTGGGGCACAATGGGCCTTTCTTTTTTTTTTTAGCTGAGGAAGATTCACCCTGAGCTAACATTTGTGCCAATATTCCTCCATTTTGTATGTGGGATGCCGCCACAGCATGGCTGTGTAGCACGAGCGGTGTAGGTCTGCACCTGGGATCCAAACCTGCGAACCTGGGCCACCAAAGTGGAGTGCTCTTAACCACTATGCCATGGGGCCAGCCCCCACAATGGGCCATTTTGATTAAAGAAATACACTATGAACTTATAGTAACTCCAAATCCCCCCAAAAGAGCATGTGTGTGTGTACAGCTACCATGAGTTTCTGCTGTGTTTGGGTGGCTTTTGGCTTCTTTGTAATTTAAGAATTGTTAGTTAAACAGAATGAGCACTCAGTCAATTCTCTCAAAGTGAAAAGTCACCCAACCATACTGGGTGGTTATGTAAATACCATTTATTCTGGAAATGCATATTAAGCACTGACTTGGTGCATCGGGCTAGGCTCCTGGGAGCTGGGGATGGACACGATGATGTCTCTCTCCTCAAGAGGTTTAGAGACAAGTAGGGAGACAAACAGATGATTTCGATTGAATATCATAAGCTCTGAGACAGAGGGAGGAAAGAATAGCTATGTAGCCACTAAAGAGGAAAAAAACACCTCTGCTGCACATCTGCTAGGATGAGGCAGGAAAGCGTAATTCAATTCAGCAAATATTCAACCTCCTACTGTGCTTGGGGCACAATCCAGGCGGCGCCCTGGCACAGAGCTGGGTTCTAGAAAGGTTGGGTAAATGAAGGAGATGAGATGAAAAAACGAAAAGTGAGCACAGAATTGTAGGTGCTCCAGAAATGTTTGGCAAATGAATGAAATGAAATATAAAAAAGATTAATACTAAATACCGCAAAGAACGTCAAGGTGAATACAACACGGCCATGGTTTCTATCCTCGGAGAAGGTAGGGAGTGGGGATGAGTGGGGGGTAGGGCTGTATTCATTTATCAAGCCATTTATTTTTCATAGTATTTTCCTTTTTATTTAAAAAATAATGCATGCTTAGAAGGACACAATAACACTTCTGTGGTATTGCCGCCAACAGTGTGTTACCTGAATCTAATCATGAGGAAACATTGGACAAACCCAAATTGGGGGACATTCTGCAAAAAATAACTGGCATATAATCTTCAAAATGTCAAGGTCAAGAAATAGAAAAAAGGCTAAGGAACTGTTCCAGATTAAAGGGAACTACAAATGAATTTCCAGATTTTGGTAAGTGTATCATTCACATACCTAAGGGTTAGGAGATACAGTGGCTCCAACTTACTTTCAAATGGGGGAGAGGAAAAGAGAGGAGGAGAGAGAGGGAGGGGGTGAGGGAATGATAGAGCAAATGGGGTCAAATGTAGGCATTTGGTGCATTGCGTACAGGGTTTCTGGAAGTTTCTTGTACCATTCTTGCAACTTTTCTGTAAGTTTGAAATGACAGCAAAATAAAAAGTTAAAAAAATACAGAGTAATTTCAGAAATTTTGGAAAATTCAGAAAAGCACACGGCAATCCAAATAAAATAACTCAATCGCATCTTCAGAAACAACCACGCTTAACCATTTGTCATTTCCTACCAGTCTTCTCTCTGCATTTTTACGGTATTTAGAATGTACTGGACAACCTTTTAACTTTGTACTGCATGACATACTTTGAGCACTTCTTGTGGTTATGGACACACATTGTCAAGGAGGTCTGACTTGCTTGCTAACATGTTTGGTTTGGCAATGGGGATTATAATCCTGACATGTGGGCGTTTGACAAAGACTCTTGGTGGCAGCTGCTGACTGCTTTCCCATAACATCCAGGCACTGCTCACGTCCTGACAGTCACAAGCTCTGGACGCAGTCCCCACACCGTCCTCCGGCTATACATCAACCACTGGTCTTTTTTGGTTTTTGCTCTTCTTTGAAAATCAGTTGGAACGTGAAAGGTTTTTAAGTCCCTGGTACTCTGTCTCTCTCTGAGCCATCTTTAAAGCAGGCTTTTCAACAGCAGCACCATTGATATTTTGAGCCAGATCATTCTCTATGGGGGGGGGGTCTGTCCTGTGCATTGCAGGATGTTTACCAGCATTCCTGGCTTCTACTCACCAGGTGCCAGTAGCTCCTCCTACCCCAGTTATGACCAAAAATGTCCCTAGACATTACCAAATGTCACCTGGGGGGGCAAACTTGTCCCCATTTGAGAATTTGAGAACCATTGCTCTAAAGTCAGAGACCACAGAGGGGATGGGACCGCCTCTGTAGCCTGATTTCCTCATTGGAATGGATGGGGTTGGATCATTGAGGATAAAGGACCCTGAGACCAGGGTGTAATTTCTGCCTCCCCCTTCCTCAGTGGTAAAATGGGAGAATTAGCACCTGTCCTGTCTGCCTTCCATGAGATTAAATGATACATGTTATTATCAATGAGTCTACACAGGGCTTGCATATAGATGGGGTGCAAGACATTTTAGGATTCTCTCAGCATGATAATAAAACATATAACAGTCACTTTGCAAACTCAAAAGAATATGTCAATGAACTTGAGGATTCATTATTCTCATCTTCAAGTTGCTTGCCAAAATGTCTATAGATCTAGAAAATTGTGACAGGGACAAAACTATGTTTGGTTTCACCAAACCTGTTTTATTTTTCTTCTGGGTGCACAGGAAGACTCTATTTCCCAGCCTCCCTTGCAGCTAGGTGGCCCATGTGACTGAGTTCTGACCAATGGAATGTTCTGGACGTTGGAAACCAGGCCACCACTTCCAGGCCTGGCCCCTAAAACTTCCTGTGTGGGCTCCACATTCTTTTTGTTCATTAGTCAGCCAGATTCAGTGCAGTGGAGAACTCTGGGTCCTGGAGGACAATGAAGCCATTAGACAGAGGGATCCTTGGTCCCTGAAAAGCCATTTGGAGCATAGCCCCTCCCCAACAGACTATGGTAGGAGCAAGACGTAAAACTTAGTTGTACGAAGCTACTGAGACTTCTGAGGTGGTTCGTTATAGAACGATTAGCTTCTCCTGATTAACATAGGTGACTGGAAATCAACCTTGAGAAAAACACTAAGGAAAAGGCTGAATAAATCAGATTCTATGAATAGCCATTCATGGGCAGAATCCATGGACTTCTCTGAGTAATGAGGGTATTTCTGCCTCTGTGCTTTTGGTCATCACAGTCCTACTCCTGGAATTTCTCCCCTTATGGCAGTCTCCACTCATGGCTATACCATTTACTCTTTCTGGTCAATTGAAGGACCACTTCTTCCAGGAAGGCTTCCCTGGCTGCCTGATACAGTAGTCTTTCCATCCCATGAACTCCAGTTCCACTCTGTAATGTTCTCATGGCTTTGTTTTACAGCTATTTGTCAGCCTTTTCCCTTTATCAGAATTGACTCTTTTAAAGGATTATCCCATGTCCCATCCACCTTTGCAACCCCCCCATCCCTTAAACATAATAGCATCATGAAATCAAAACCCCAGCATACTGTTAACCAGACATGGGTTCAATACACAGCCTTGGCCAACGACACACCAAAACCACCACCAGGAAGCAAATTATAATGACCCGACTCCCATGCACGCCATTTGTTGAACGCTTCACCAATGCAGTGCTCTGTGAGGGCCCTTGGCATAGACCATCTCCTACAACCCCCTCAGTGGCCCTGTGCATTTGGCATCTTTATCCCCATTTTGCAGTTTGCCCAAAACCATACCCTAGAGCCCATGCTCAATACAGCACAGAAACTCTGCCCCAAACTTGCCAGAGGCCAATTATTTCCTCTGCTCTGTCACCTCCGAGAATTATCAGGCCCAGAGGAGAAAATGTGACTGTGAGGCACGGCCCCTCTTCTGTAGAACGGTGAAGACGGTGGATTGAGATAACGCACGTGGTGTGCTCAGCATGGCTGACTGGGGCTGGTGCCGGGCAAATATTCACAATGTGATCGTTACGGTTTTGGGTTGTGACCCATCCATGCCTCACCTCAACCGAGAGAAACAAGTGTGGACATGGCTGAGCTTCCTCGCCACTGGCCAAAATGCCAGACACCGACGGAGATGGAAGGTGGAGATGATGAAGGAAAGAAGCACCATCAGCAGGGTGCCATCAGAATTTGATTCAGGACGGCAAAGCTGTGATTTTCCAAGTTTGCTTCAATTTCCTGCTATCTAGCCCTGGGCTTAGAATAACTCTTCTTACAGCCCTCAGAATAACGGGCCTCCTTTGATGCCCTTTCAGAAAAATCACTGTTGCGTCATTAAAACCTGGGTTTTTTTCTCTTATACTTAACAGGTATGACTACATTTGCATTACAATGTGTGTTGCCAGTAGCCGCCAAGGCAGGTAGGTGGCAGACTGCAAACTGGCTGTGGCTTCTCTCTTGAATGATAGAAGAGCAGCCTTGGGGCTGACTGCTGCCCTCCTCCGATGACTGGTCTCCGGATGTCAGTGTAAAGCATGGACCTGACTCACTTTCAGACCATGGGACTCTTCAGGAATGTGCAAAACATGGGTCCAACTTGCAAACCCTGGCCAGGCTGGTGACCTCTCGTGTTTCATCAGCTCCATTTACTTCCCAACTAAGAAATTATTTTGAAGGAATATCAACTAAAGAGAATTTGGACTCCTGGCTAAATGCTTGTGACCTGGGATGTTTTTAACAACCATACCAGCTATTTAGTCATCCAGATGTAGTATTGAATTCTGGCATTGCCTCATACAGCTGTGTGATGTTGAGCAAGTAACTTAACCTCTCTGAGCCTCAATTCCTACCTTTAAAATGGGAAAAATAATAGTGCCAACTCCACTGGATTATTGTGAAGATTGAGATCAAGTATGTTTAAGACTTACAGCAGAGCGGCTAGCACACAACAAGTGGTTAGTAATGATAGTTATTACTGTTGTTGATGTTATTATTATCACTGGCTGTTGTGTGCAACAGCACGTGCTCCTGTACACCTGAGATTATAAGCACTGGATCCTTCAGATGAGTAAAACTAATTGCTTGGGTGTACACAAACACTAACACATGTGCTTGTGCATGCGTTCATGTGTGCGTGCACACACACTCACAGGGTCTTTGCAGGACATCTTGTCTGGGTTCTCTGGCCCTTGGTTGGGCCACACTGGCCAGCACAGCTCGAATTTCTCTCTCTTGCTCCCCACATGTCTGCTCTCCCCTTTGCACTTCATTACCTCTGATCCATCTGGTTATCGCAGCAAAGTTCTTACCTCTCCTTCAACACCGGCTCCCTCCTTGCTGCCCACTCTGGCTCTCAGCAGCCCATAATCTTCTTATCACACTTCATCCTTCCTCCTCGGTCTCCGCACGCTGTGCTTTCCCCCAACTCCCTCCAATTTTCTTTCTGAAGCTCTCTCTTTTTCCCCCTTCTTGTCTTCTCACGCACTTCATCATTTTAAATCTGGCCTCCATAAGCCTTTCTCTTCCACACCCCTGGAAGGTCAGGAGTCTTCCTTCCAGCTCTCTCAGCTGCATTTCCCCCTCCTGGGCTCAGCCGGCCCGATGGCTCACTCTGCTTTGCTGGCTGAAGTCCACTGTTTGGATCCCAACTGATCTGTTTCGAGTGTTAAAGGGCCAGCTTGCTACTCCTAATCAAACTAGCATACATTTATTGAGTAGTTATTATCTCATGCAGTGGTGAGGCAGGTGCTACCCTTGTCCTAATTTTATAAGTGATGGCACTGAGGCTCAGAGAGGCCGAGACGTTTGGCCGAGGTTACAGAACTAGTGAGTGGCGGAGCAGGGATCTCATCCTGGGTATGCCTGATGCCAGACCCCTTGCTCTCAACCCAAGGAAAAACCCTGTGGTCAGGATGTTGGAACAATCAAGGGTTGGGCTCTCCTTCTTTTTCCCTGTGCAGGAACTAGACAGTCACTGAAGTTGGGCAAGAAAGGGATTCAGGCACCCTCAGAGGCGCCGTCCTCCCGAAGCCATCTCTGATGTCATGCCTCCTCCCCATCCTCTTAGTTAGTCATTCCCACATGTTTACATGATTGTCCTTATCTGTTTACCTCTCTCTGCCTTCTTCCTGGAGGTCGCTTGGCACTTGTCATGTAGCGGGAGCTTGATAAAGTTCAGGAAAAGTGAATGATCTCCTGGAGATGGTGTCAAAAGCAACTCAGGAGCAAAGTTCCACCTCCTCCTCCCCCTCGGCCTCCTCCCCTTCGGCCTCCTCCCCTCTGATTTGGTTGGCCATTTTGCCCCAATTCCCAACCCCCCATCACAAAAAGGATCAGCCAGGAATTCACTCGGGAATTCCCCAGGCAGGTCCCATAGGTGTGTCATCTGCAGCCGCCCCCTCGTCCAACTCATGCAGCCTCTCCGCTGGGCAGGGCAGCTGCTGCACGGGCAGGCAGCCGTCACTCCTGGTCTGGGAGTCAAAGCCTGAACAATGCAGGGCTTGTGAGCAGGTGAGGTGGGTGACAGCCATTTCTGTAGGCCACGGGGCACAGAGGGAGTTCTGTGTCTATTAGGTCAAGTTTCCTGATGGGGGTGGCCACCCAGCCCTTCAGGTTTTCCCGGGGACCAGGCAGTTGGTGTGGCTTCCTATGCAAATAATGCCAACAGCTAAGACCTACGAGCCAGGCACTCTTCCTGCTTACGTACACTGCCTTACCCAGTCCTCACCACACCTGTAAACATCGTTATGCCTATTTTTGCAGACGAGGAAACTGAGAAGCAAAAATCAAATGACCCGTTCAAGGTCAATTAGCCAAGAAAGGGCAGAGTAGAATCTAAGTCTAGTTTGGTCAGATGCAAAGCCCATACCACATGGCCCCAGGGAAGAAACAAATAGCCTGGGACTTAAAGGGACAGACGGTGTCAGTCAGACCACTGGTGCTCAGATCCCATCATCATTAGAAAGAAACAACCTTGCACTACTGGGCAGCAAAATGGCGGCCACCCTTTCTGGGATGGGTTCCGTGTCTAAATCCCTTCCTTAGCTCAGTCCACACGGAGGTTATTTTCTTTGCGCCTGCTGTATGCCAAGGAGTGAGCAAGGCATATTAAAATGAAAACAACATGGTGTCTGCCCTCAACCAGACTGTGGGCTGCAGTAGGAGGTGACAGAGAAGCATGAGTAGAATGTACTATGTCACCACTGGCTGTGGGCCCAGAGGAAAGAGAATTTTATTCCGAGGGGGAGGGGAGCCTCCAGGAAAGCTTCTAGGGACAGGTGGCAGTTGAGTTGGGTCCTAAAGAATAGCAGGTTTGGGACAGCTTGTTCCAGGGGTTGCGTGTGGCCTGGGACCATCGGCTCCTGGATGCCACAACTTGGAGGCTCCACGTCCAGAGAAAGGTGACATTTGTGCAACAACCAACAATTTTGAGTACTGCAAGTCTTCCTTTTGATAACTCCCCCCTGAAGCACTGTGGGGCAGTGATTATGGGCTCTTACTGTGAATAGACGGACCAGGTCCTAAGCCTTCCTAGCTTCCTATCTGTGTGATTCTCTGTGCCTCAGTTTCTGCATCTGTAAAATGGGGCCAGTGCTAGTAGTCTGCACTTCTAGGGCATGGCACACAGTGAACGCCCATTAAATCAAAGCATTATCGTCATCATCATTCACCATCATCATTTCTGTAGCCAGCACCTGGTAGGAGCAGGGAGACTAAGTTGCTGTAGAAAGAACCCCAGCCTGGATTTCCTCCACTGGGCCACTATGACCCCTGCAGCACCTTTTTGTTCAAGTCTTCTCCTTAGCTACCTTCTGGAGTTGTATGGTGCATTGCGTGTGCTCCATAAGAGGCTGCGTGTAAGACAGCAAAGAGGAACGGAGCACAACGTGCAAAGACTGCCAGGAAGGATTTGGTTAAAAAGATTGTATTATCTTCAATAAATCTGACTCAACTCTGCTACTTAGTAACTGGGTGACTTCAGGCACCTTACATCATTTCCATCGGCCTTGGTGTCCTCTTAACTCACAGGGCACCGAGGAGCATAAACGAGATACACATGTCCATTTCCTGTGTGGTACATTGCACATAGAAACACTTAGTGTAGTAGCCTCTGTTTTCTTCTCCCTCCTCCCTACCCCCTCCCCACCTCCTCCTCTTTCTTCTTCCTGGAAGCCTCACTTCCCCTTTCTTGCCTGAATCGGCTAAGGCTTTCAATAGGCTTCTGCAGTGTCCTCGCTTGGGTACTCTGGTTATCATGCCCAGCAGCAGGCATGAGTTTCAGCCACGTGACTAACGCCATGGCTACCCATCTGATTGTGGGAAGAGCATGACAAAAGACCCATCGGCCTGTGGCTGGGCACAGAGCTCCTCAGATCTGAAAGCAGGACATCGGGTGTCAATAGGGCTGCATGTGGGTGCTGAGACTCTCTAACCCCATCACACAGAAGCTCCAGGCTGTCAGAGGCGCCGGCTCCTGTCACAGCAAGGAATGCTTGTGGCGGGAGCCTGCAGTGATGCAGGAAGATGACGAAACTCAACTTGGAGTGATTTGCGATTGCGCCCACCACGTGTGGTTCGGTAACTCCCATGGAAAGCAGAGCTGTTCTCTGGTGCTGGATGTTCTCGGTGTCCTGCACCACCGTCAACGTGTTGGTTCTCTTTTTCATTCATTCAACAAACGTTTATTGGGTGTCCGCTAGGTGCCAGGTGCTCTAGGTAATGAAAATACACTGGGGACTAAACTGGACAAAGATTCTGCCCCCATGGAGGTTTCTATCCAGTGGGGAGACAGACGGAAAACCCTCAAAGTATACACACACGTGGGGCCGCCCGGTGGCGCAGCGGTTTAGTCCGCGCTTGGCAGCCCGGGGTTCGCGAGTTCGGATCCTGGGCGCCCGCCGACGCACTGCCTGCCAGCCATGCCGTGGCGGCGTCCCATATAAAGTGGAGGAAGATGGGCACGATGTTAGCCCAGGGCCAGTCTTCCTCAGCAAAAAGGGGAGGATTGGCGACGGATGTTAGTTCAGGGCTGGTCTTCCCCACAAAAAAAAAAAAAAAGTATACACACACGTAACTATATAATTACAAATAGTAATGAATGCTACAAGGGAAACGGGCAGGGTGTGCAACAGAACATAACAGGAGGGGCATGTACTTGAAACAGTCAAGGAAGGACTCTTGGACAAGGTGATGTTTAAGCTGAGAGCTAAAGGATGAGAAGGACTGTGGTGCAGGAAGTGTGGTGGGAAGAAAGGGCTGAGCCAAGGGACAAGGGTCAAGGAAGGGGTCTGCGTGCTGGGGAGACCCAGGGGACAAGGGCATACGATAGCGGAGGGCAGGGGCAGAGGCAGAAAGAGGCGACGTCATGCAGGGCCTTGGAGGTCATGGCAAAGGGTCTGTATATTTCACTCTGAGTTGGGGCAGGGTGGCAGCCCTGGCAGGATTTAAGTAGGGAGGTGACATGGATGTCAACGAACAGGGACAACAGCTCATAGGCTATAGGAGCCGAATTTCACCAGCTTCTGCCTCTCTCTGGCTTTTCAGAATCTACTTGGTAAATTTGCGGGATGTTAAAGCCACTGGACCAGATCTTGGTAGAAATATCCTAAAAATATCTGATCTCATCCATCGAGGACAAGGGGCCTGGGTGGGGCAGACAATTGGGCTACCTGACTTGGATGGACTGTTACAGGGCTGACATTCCAGGGTATGTCTGTTAAACCCTTAAATGGCACTGACTGCCGGCTATAATGACCCCAGGAAGCAGGGACAGTTTCTAGGGAATGCTGTCATTTTTCTGGGAGAAATAAAAATATAGCAAACCTCAATTTTGAGTCCTGCTCGTTTGGAATTTGCCACCTCCCTCTGGGCAGTTCCGTGAGGCTAAGATGAGGTCATGAATGCAACATGCCGAACACATAGTAGGTTCTTAAGAAATAGCCGTTTCCCACCCTTTTTCTTTTTGTCTATAGAAAATAGGTTTTCAGAGCAGAAAAAAAACCCCATATAATTAGAATGATAGACACTTTTCCATTTGGGTAAGGCCCACATTTCAATCACTTTGGAAACACCCATTCAGGCACAATTGCTGGGCTAATTATAAATCACTCTTCTTTATTCATTAAGCCAGAGTCCCAGAGGGCCCCCACAAAGGTGTGTTCTGTTGGACTGATTCAAGGCCCTCTGTGTTTGGCAGACCTCCTTTGTCATTCTGGTGTTGGGGGACAGGCCTAACAGGTGTCTTACAGCTCAGCCGGGTCATATCATGTTCTTACAGAAAATGCTTGAATTTCAGAAAACACGCTCGGCGTTGCACTACAGCCAAATCCATACGACACAAAGAGATGTCAGCAGGGCTCCTCTAAATGTGAACAGATGGATAAAATGTATCTTTCTTTAACGTCAGTCCAAATTGGAGAGGTTTGAACGTTCAACGATTTTTAAAACTGTTATTTCTTTGGACAAGGTGAGGTTTCCCCCATAGAAATGGGCCTGTTCGGGTGAAAGCTCTTCCCCACAAACTGGGTTCCGTGGTCTGAGATTATATTCTAAATTGCCTACCCTCACCTCAGGTGCAGGTGCCCTGAATGAAAAAAATAGGAATATGGTGTTTTTGCTAAGTTGTAGAATGGTAACTTTATGGTGGAAAAAGTATAACTACACTCAGAAATAGTATTTTAAAAATGCAAATCTATAATGAACTTGAATGCTTCTATGCACAGTCCAGCCAGATCAATTTGAAAGCATTTACATTAGTCACAATTTTTAAATTTAAAGGGCACAATTTTCTGAATTCAATAATGATTCAAAAAAGAGAGTTCTGAAGTCCTTGGGGGTATTTTTTCCAACACTCCATCTTTGCAAAGCCCTGCTCAAGGCTGTTTCTGGATGGTTGTAAAAGGAACAGAATGGCCACCACTGTCAACCCTCGTAGGATCACAGTCCTTACAGGCCTGTTTCACTGGAGGGAGAACATGTGGCCTTTACTTTTAGGGTCTCCAAGGGGCCAGAGAAGGCAGGCCAGAGAGAATGGACACTCAGGACCCCTCTCTGGCTCCACCCCCTTTCCATCCTTTGCAGCCAGGGAACCATATTATCAAAAACATTAGGTTCTATTTATTTATTTTTTAAATCAATGCCTTTTTGGAACCTCAGTGATGAGATTGCTTAGTTTAACTGAACCTTAGACTAATTTCCTCTCTGGCCAAGAGTGACGGAAAGGAGGTTCATGTGTGGATTCTGGTTTAGGAGTGGAAAGCATCTTGTGTAGGGAAAGGTTTGCTTATCTGCAAATGGGCCAGTGAGGCTGGCCCAAAAGCGAGGAAAACAAAACAAAAACAATGAGAAACAAAAGACAATGATACAGACCAATGGAACAGAATACAGAGTGCGGGAACAGACCCACAGATATGTGGTCAATTGATTTTTGACAAAGGTGCAAAGGCAATTCAATGGAGAGAGGATGGTCTTTTCAATGAATGGTGCTGGAACAATTCAATATCCATATACTAGAAATGAACCTCAATCCATACCTCACACTCTATTACAAAAATTGACCCAAAATGAATCATCGATCTAAATATAAAATGTAAAGCTATAAGACTTTTAGAAGAAATAATAAGAACATCTTTGTGACATTGGGTAGCAAATATTTCAACAAAATATGATCCATGAAAGAAAAAAATTGATTAATCTGACCTCATCAAAATTAAGAACTTCTGCTCTTCAAAAGACAGTTAAGAAAATGGAAAAAAAAATAAAACCCTACACATTAGGAAAAAATATTTGCAAATCCCACATCTAATAAAGGACTTGTATCAAGAATTTATATAAGGAACCCTCAAACCTCAAAATTGAGAAAATAAAAAACCTGTTTTTTAAAAAATGGGCAAAATATTTGAATAGAAGCTTCACCAAAAAAGATATACAGTGCAAACAAGCTTATTAAAAATGCTCAAAATCACTAGTCATTAGGGAAATACAAATTAAAACTATAATTTAGAAACCACAACACACTTATTAGAATGGCTAAAATTGTTTAAAAACCCTGAAAATGCCAAATATTGGCAGAGACTTAGAGAAGTAGAACTCTTATGTGTTGCTAGTGGAACGTAAAATGATACAGTCACTTTGGAAAACAGTTTAGCAGTTTTTTATTAAATATATACTTGTCATATGACTCAACAATCCTGCTCCTAGGTAGTTACCCAAGTGGAAAAAAAAAACCTTACGTTCACACAAAAACCCATATGAGAATGAATGTTCATAGAGGCTTTATTCATAATCACCAAAGCTGAAAACCTCTCAAATATCCCTCAACTGAGAAATGGATAACCTGTGACAGAGCCACTGGTGGGCTGCTAACTTAAAGGTGTGCCAGTTAACATCATTTATGATGTCACATGAATATCATGTGACATGATGAGGGGCACTTCACCCGTGTAGGTGTAGTATTCTTCCCTCCAAACCAACAGTCTAATTATAAGAAAAATACCAGGCAGACCCAAATTGAGAGACATTCTACAAAACGCCTGACCAGTCCTTCTCAAAACTGTCAAGGTTGTGAAAAACAAGAAAAGATTGAGACAAGGTCGCAGAAAAATGGGAAAATTAATGGGAAAAATGATGGAATCCAAATAAAGTCTAGAGTTTAGTTAATAGTAACATATGAACGTTGGTTTCTTCGTTTAGACAAATGTGTCATGGTAATGTAAGTCAGCAACGTGGGCAGAAACTGATGCCTGGTGAAGGTGCATGGGAACGCTTTACTCTCATTGCAACTTTTCTGTAAATCTGTAATTATTCCAAACTAAAAACAGTATTAAAAAAAATAAGTATGCCAGGCACATAGCTAGCACTCAATAAATGATGACTATTGCTATTCTTTTGAGGAGAATGCTTTGAGAGAAAATGCAAATTACAAAGCTTCCATCTTACACTGCATAACAAGTCATAGATGGTAAATGGCTCTTACAAATGTTATTTCACACACCAAGTCATAACAGTTTAGAGCTAGAAGGAATGTAAGTATTAGCTGGTCCAACCCCTTCATTTTCCAGATGAAGAAACAGAAGCCTGAGAAAAGGAAGCAACAAGAGGAAAAACAACGGTAATTGAAATAACAGTAAGAGTTTTTAAAACAAGTAATAGTAACAAGTAACAGTCAATAACTCCTACTGTAACTCAGGCACTATCACTAGGTGCTTATACCCATCATCTCATTCATAACAACCCTGCAAGATACATTTTATAATAGTCTCTATTTTACAGAGGAGGAAGCTGAGGGTCAGAGAGGTTAAGTAACTTGCTCAGGATCACACAGCTTGCAAGGCTGGGCCTTGAACTCAGGAAAGGAAAGGGAACTCAGATTCATTGAGCACCTGCCACCTAGCAGGCAAGATACCAAATGTCACCCAAACCTTAACTCATTTAGTTTCTCACAAGATTTTTTGAGATCTGTACCATTATCCCAAATTCACCAAAGAGGAACTCGAGGTTTACCTAATTGTCCTACCACACAGCTGGCAGGTGCAGAGCTGGGATTTGAACTTGAGTCCACCGGACCCCAGGCCTGTGCCCTTACCACCACACTAGGCTTCCCTTGGTCCTGGTAGAATGGGCCAGCGACAGCGAACTAGAGGCTCTGCCCCCTCGTTCACTTTTTATTCCACGTTCAGAACAACTTAGCTTCCCTAGTTGCACAGCTTCTGCTGTCTTCTCTTTTACAAGCAGACAAGACATCTTCTATCCATAATTCCTTAGGACTCAGGGAGCTGACCTAGGGATTTTAAGATCCTCAGGACACAGGATGACAACCACGTCCATTTTACAGATTTCAAAATTCGCCCAATACCCGGAAAGTATCATCAGAGTCGGGAAGATGTTAACATGTGACCATATCAGCTGAGGCTAATGCCTGGTGCTCTGGCCAAGCTCTGAGAGGGTATGAAAAGTGTTACATGTATTTAGACATATTGGAGGAAAAAGTACAAAGCGATCATCTGTTTGTATCCTCCTCCCATATGTGGCCACAAATGGAGCACATTGAAAAGGTCGTGAGATCAGGAGATTTAGTGAACTGGGCACAATATAGCTTTGTGGTCCGGTTTATTTTCTCATGACAATGTAAAATATAGATTGAGATGAACTAAAATCCCTCATATTTGGTTTTATAGCTTAAATTCATAAATTCTCTACATTCATTAGAAAGCAATGGACTATCTGCACCCACTTGAAAAGATAGCATCCCAAGGGACAGATATGAGAATATTAAAAAAAATCCTGATCAAAGAAATATTGCTTCTTTCCTCCTTTCATTGAGCAGATGTGCAATGTGTCCAGAGAAAGAAAGAAAAATTCCTGAGTGATTTATTTGACGAACCTAGTTTTAACTGAGGTTATTGCATGCCTGATATCATGACGGGGGTTATTAGTTTCTGGTTGAAAAGGACCAGAGAGAGTCCCGTTCACTTCATCAATATGGTCTGTTTATAGGTTGTCAGGGAGGCGACATCACGAAGCCACAGTACTTTGTCTTGGAGCTATTTCTCTATTAGATGGCTGCTGTCTTTGTCATGAAGACTTCTGGCTATTTAAGAAAACCCAGACCAGAGAGATATATCTGCTCCACCCCAGCATTTAAGACATTAAAAGCAGATGCATCACTTAGAAAAATGAGTCTTTTATTCAAAAACTCCATTGCCGTGGAAAAAGGCATCACAAAAGCCCCGTTTGCCACAGAAAAATAAAAGCAAATAGACAAAAATCCCTTGCTTTTTCTGGGAAAAAAGTTGACTTTTGCTTTTGCTAAAAGAATACTTTGTATAACCCAAGGATTCCCAGACTTCGTGAAGCAAGTTTTAAAAATCGGGAGGGGGAGGCCCCTATATAGGATGCCAATTTTTAATTTTGCCAAATATACTCATTAATATCCCTTCACAAATGTTGTATATTGTCTCCATTATTCTATAAAGAAAGGACATTTTAACACACACACAGAATTTTAAAATAACATAAAAATTTTCCAAGAACACAGTCTCAGAAAGAAAATATTCCTTCCTAGAAGAGACAGCCCGAGGGTGCTCTGTCCACAGACCGAGGAAGCTGTAATCACTTATCAGCGCTGGTCTGCAGACAATCCCGGGACACCACTGGAAAATCGGGTAAAATCCGTGAGGAGCAATATCGATGTTAGAGGTGGAAAGTTCTTGTTCTGGAAGTTTTTGTAGTTCCATAATACTTTACTAAATTGTTACAGCACTAATAGTAATAGTAATAATAAAAAATAATAATGATAATAACAAGTAGGTAGTACAGCTCATGAAGTATATACTAATGTCAGCTCTTTACTACGTGCTTGATACGTTGGCATCTTTTCATTTTTGCAACAACCTATGAAATCGGTGTTATTATTGCCACTTGATGGATCAGGAAGCTGTGGCCTACAGAAGGCACACAGCTTGCCCAAGGGCAGTCAGTCGTAAGTGACAGAGCTGGGATTCCACTTCAAGTCCCTCTGAATCAGAAGCCAGCGTGCTAACCACTCTGCACCCTGCCTCCTTCTGATTATGCTCTGTTGTGCTTATTCATCTGTGGGTCTATTTTCCCCGCATGTGCTCAGGGTCTATTTTCATCTTCAAACCCTCAACACTCAGCGCAGCGCCTGACAAATAGTAGACACCTAATGCCTATTTCTAAACAAATAAATAACCGAAGACTTCCGGTTTGGGAAATTTGTTTTCAGACTTAGGCGACGTGAGGATTAAAGATCATATATGTAAAACACTTAAAACCATGCCTGACATCACAAGGGAAGCCTTGATGTATGCGAGGACTTTCATTACCGGTGTTAAGAAGTCAGCTCCCCTTTGGGAAAGCTGTCTTGGCTTCGTCTGCTGGAGGAGTACCAGCACCTTACAGAGGAATCTTCACACAGAATATCTTCCACAGAAGGATCAAAGAAAAATCAGAAATGACAATTTATAGGGTGGGTGAAATGGGTGAAGAGAATCAAAAGGTACAGACTTCCAGCTATAAAATAAATAAGTCCTGGGGATGTAATTTACAGCATGGCGACTATAGTTAATAGTACTGTATTATATAATTGAAATTTGCTAAGAGAGTAGATCTGAAATGTTCTCATCACAAGAAAAAATTCTGTGTGTAAGGTGACAGATGTTAACTAGACTTATTGTGGTGATCATTTCGCAATTTATACGAATATCGAATCATTATGTTGTACACCTGAAACTAACATAATGTTGTATGTCAATTATACCTCGATTTAAAAAAATGACAATTTTTAAAATGCCCACACACATCACTTTTTTGCTCTTCTTTTGCTATATATTATCATTATGACATAGCATTATGTGTATCATATGATATATATGTAACAGGTATAACATAATGTCCCTTATCTCGTGGACAAAGGATGTGCAACTTAATAAAATGAAAACAATCCTTAGGCCTTCCTTGATGAAAAGATTTTTAAAACAAATCTTGCTTTGTTGGGCCCCAATGGAAAATCATAAGGGGTTGAAAATTGGGGTTCTCCTGTGTATAAGACAGAAATACAAACTCTTCCTTATTTGAAAAGCAGAATTGACAATTGCTATTTATAAAGAGCTCCCTGGCCTTCTCTGGGGCTATCTTCTATAGATACAGTCTTAAGCTCCAGCTTAGAAATTTGTTTATCATCCACCTCTACGGTGCTATGAAAGCTGGAATTGCGAGTCAGACTATATTACTAGCATCAGGGGCATTGTGTAATTCTCCCAGACCTGTGCTGGAAATTCCCCAAGACGGTTATGAGAAAACTATTACGAGATCCATTCGTCTCTGATTTCTGCACCCTAAATTACAAGAGGTCCCAGGAGCAATCCTTCCCAAGGCACACTCCGGGACCAGCTCGAGAAGGTGATGGTCTTGCTGTTTTTTTATTTCATTTTGTGATATTTTCTGCCTCCCCTGGACAGATGTTTCTCTGAGCAAACAGCCCCGGCTGCTGAAATGATTTCTAAGTCTCTTCCATAAGCAGGATCAGGGGACAAGGAGGCTGGTTACTCTTCAGCCCTTCAGATGAGTAAACGTGTTGAAAGTCGGGGTTACCATTACAGCAGCAGAATTTATAAATGCCTCAGTCCAGTGGGTTACACTGTGGATAAGAACTTCATTGTATTTTGCCTTATAAAGCAATTAGAAATTACCCAAAATAAAAAGGACAAGACAAGAAAATTTGGGTTAAATAGATTTATGCTAGTTCATTTTTCCCCAGGCAGGAACAGGCTAATTTCTGGCACGTGGTACCCTGTGTTCGGGCTCAATGTGATTTCAATACAGGGAGCGTTAGTCTCTGGTGCCGAGAGGTGAGCGACCGCTTTCCATCTTTGCTCATAGAGGGAAAAACATAAGTGGCTTCAAAGTAATGAGCAGTTAAATATTGCTTGCAATATGTTATATTCTCCAACAGACAATGTCTGCCTCGAGTTTTACAAAAATAATGTGACAGATAAATATATTTTAAGAACTCTACGTTAACAAAAGAGAATCTTTTTTACATCTTTGTGAATAAACTTTGCAGAAAAATCCTATAGTAGCATAAACTTTTGCCTGTGCAGACCACTTTCTTTCATTCAGGAATAATATAATGCCCAGATCATCTCAGCCGTCTGCATGCTAAACATCCCTCAAATGAGGAAGAATTGGACTTTACATCTGAAACCCCACTTGAAGGAGACTGATGTTAAGGACACAGAAAGCAAAGACGTTGTTTGTTTTGTTGTTTTCAAGATAGTCTCACTTGGTGGCCGATCGGTCCCAGCCTTTCTGCAGCGAATAAAAAAATAAAAATTAGGAAAAAAAAAAAAAGCCTCTTCTTACTAGATCAGGCCCTGAGGGGTTTTTTTGTTAAAAAGCTTAGCCCAGAACCAGCTTCTCCTCCTTCCTCCCGCTGCCTCCCTTTCAGTTTGCTTTAAAGGTTTTTGTTTTTTGCGGTTTTTCATCCAATTCTGTTTGTACTTGTGAATGATAATGAATTGGTGCTCTTAGGGGAACTTGAACTTCTGGGATAAAAGATGTGTTCGATGTTTAGGTTGTTAACATTGACATGATTATCTTCAGAGTTTGGCCCTATTAACTTGATTATTGAGTCACTGTTTATTGTCATAGTCTGTCACAGAGCTTAGCAGCGAAAGGTCAGATCAGAATGAAAGAACCCAAGTGGAGCAGACAGAATGACCGATCTTCTTTCGATGAAATAGCTGCTGTCATTTGCTCTCGTTTCAGGGTGGGTGACACAAAATGCTTCTGACTTCAACACCAGGAAAATTATTTTCAAGCTACGTTGGAAATCTGCAAATTTGAGTAGGTATCAGTGTCCTTAAAGATGCCCATGCCCTTTGAGCCAGAAAATCTACTTCTAATTCTAATTCTGCCAAGGGAGCAGTAAAACATGCAAAGATCTGTGTTCAAGGCTGATCCTTTCAGCTTTGTTTATAACAGCAAAAATGGATGACAATCTAAGTGTCCAACTAGTGGGGATTATCTGAGTAAATGATGTTATCATACATAATGCCATGATTCAAAACCATACCTTCAAATAATATTTACTAAATATAGGAAAAATTCGTGGTTTATTGTTAAGTAAACTATGCAAATTTTGAAAAATACAAGTGAGCCAGATTTTATGAGACATTACATATTTGTGTATATGTAATAACAAAACCTGCAGGCCTTTACCCATATTTACCACCGGGTAGGGGGAATTATTTTTATTCATTCTTAATATTTTGCTGTACTTTCTAAATTTCCTGCCATAAACACATATTTCTTTGGTAACTAGAAACAAACCAAAAGCCAGTAAATGCGGTGTTTTAAAACCGGCGGGGATGCAAGCCCTTGTAATTACGTGTTTATCAGAAGTGTGGATCCATGGTCAAATATACAGGTGAGCAGCCCCGCTACTCCAGGACCTGCATATAGTTGTCAAAAGGAAGTCCCATAACATGCCTTTGCAGCTCGCAGCCCTTTATTAATGCCACATGTGCTCTTGTAAGGTTACGCTATTAAGTGATATACAATAATTGTCTCTCCTCCAAAGTAGACATTTCATTTCACTCGGCTCATGTGGATCTATTTCGGTATCATTTATCACAACCGCTTTTTAAGAATCATCTCAGTGGGCTGCTTCTCTCGGCCTTCTCTTTTAATGCAAGCCAACCTAAATGGCCCCCATAGAAATCAAATATAATTACCTATGGAATCGCATGGGGCAAAATGAGATCACACTAGTTTCCCAAGTGGAGCAAGGTGTTCGGTGGCCCCTCATCCTCATTCCTCCCTCGAGTTAATTTGCCTCTCTTTCCTCTCTCCTCGGGAATGCTTACACGTAGCCTCACAATGACCTGTTTGGTTGGCAGTGGAAAATTATGTCATTTGCAAGCAAGCTTTCTGCTGTGATATTTTATAATTGTTCAGATGAAAACCCGATAATCGTCTCCCCTTCATATAAACTGCAATCCTTCTTTAAACCTGTGATAATTCCTAAAACCTGCCGCTTAATAAACTAACAAACCCCAGGCCTATGTGATTTTACGGGGAGTCAATCTTTGATCAGCCAAGCTGAAATGGGTCTGATAAGGGGACGCCCTTCCACTCTGGGAGTCAACACTCGAGTGGGTTATTGCTGTTTCCTCCCCGTCCTCAAGTGCCAAATAAGCAGAAGTCTTCCGGAGCTTCTTATCTCTTCCACTTTCTTCTCGAGATCTCTGTCGCTTTAATCCGGCATGTCTGCTGCTGGTTAACAAGGAAATCCTATGTCAATTATCGCCAACAACTTCCTGCTGCGAAGCAGTGGGGAATCAAAGCGTTTGAGAGCCTTTTCACACCAGAGAGTGGTGCAGGGCCTAATTAAATGGCCCTCATATCCTGCAGCCCATTGGAGGCCACGCGATAGCTAGCTAATGAAAGATAGCCTAATTTTTCTAAGAACTGTTTGGAGGCTGGTGGGCTGTCCAGTGGGTTGCAGGCACGCCCTGGAGTGGGACTCCGTGGGTTTTTTTCCACTTCTGCTAAATTTAGTGGGCCTGTTGTCAGCACTGGACAGCGGGACCGGAAGGGAGCCAACCTTTGGGAAGATTGCATCTTATTAGAGTTGTTCTAGAAATCAGAGGTCCAAATGGAGTGGTAGAGGGATGTGCAGGACAATACTGACAAAACATGGAGTTCAGGAAGGAGACCACTGCCTGTGGAATTATTCACCTGGCTCCAACATAAGAGATCCCCCAACCCCCACTGAGGGATTTTCAGCAAATATGATGCTGCTTTTAAAAAGCCATTTTATAAGATCACCACAAATCATTCCCTTCAAATGACTTATTCCTGCTGGAGGTACACATACTCTATAGACAAACTAAACTAAAAATATGCCTTTTTTTTGCAAGAAATATTTTTCTGGCTCACATGTTCTCTAGCAATTTTTCTTTGTCTAAAGTAGTGGTTATCAAAATGTGGTCCCTGGGCAAGCAACGTTACCTGGGAGCTTGTTAGATATGCAAATTTCTCAGGCCTCACTCTAGACCCGCTGAGTCAAACACTCAAGGGGTGTGAGACCAGTAGCCTAGAGTTTAACAAGCCCTCAGGTGATTCCGAAGCCAAAATTTGAGAGCCACTGATCTAGCACAAGTCCAAGAAACTCCTTTGTAGATAGCCACTTTGGGCTGTTAATCATAAATATCTCCATTTATTTTTAAAAATCCGGTACATCACACAACGGACACACTGTGTCATTTAACCTGACTTGATGTCCGTCTGCCTTTTATTGAAATACGTGTTTACAAGGCTGGAGTCGTTTCCTGAGTTCCGACCCATGATGTAGTACCTTACTGAGTGAGGCGACTTTTGTTTTAATTTGGGGAAGTAGTGGGTGGGGGTAGGGGGTGGAGGAGGGGAGGGTATCCACGGAAATATTTAAATGTATTTTTTTGAGTAGTGATTCTTAGACTTTGGGATTTAAAAAAAAAAATTCAAGGTACCAAATAGGGTTTGTTGCTTTTTATTTTGCGATAAACATTTCCCCCTCCAAAATTTCATAAAAGAAAGGACATTTTAAAAAATAACAAAAAGAAAATAGTAAGGACATAATTTTAGAACAAAAGCCAATCCTTTAAATGGAATGAGTTCTCGCTTATGAAAAGCTCATTAGGTTGTCTTTATTTTCCTCTTTTGATTAAAAATTTCTGAGTTCTTGGCCATGAAAGGGCATTGGCTTGCCAACTGATGTCTAGAAATGGCTAGTGTAAGTTTTGATTTAGGAGAAAGGGGGCAGGTAACACGAAATCCGTGGGTTTTGACCTTGGCTGCACATTAAAATCACCTGGGGGAGCTTTCAAAACTCCCACGCCTGTGCACCACCCAGGGATTCTGGTGTAACTGATCTAGTTTGGGATGCAGGTACGAGAATTTTTTAAAAAGTGAGAACCACTGCTCTAAGGTCGTCTTGTACTCAGAGCTTCTCAAACTTTCCTGTGCACGTGTTTCCTCTGGAGGTTTTGCTAAAATGCAGTCTGTTCAGCAGATCCGGGGTGGGGCCCGAGATTCCTCATGTCTAACCATCTCATTGGTGATACTGTTGCTGTCGGTCCGAGGACCACACTTTGAGCAGCTGGGCCTCGAAGCTCTTACCTCTAAGGATTTCCGAGTGCCTAGCAGAAAGCCCAGTGCCTCCCCCAGTACCAGCTGAGGGTCACCAGCCCGATTTCCTGGAAGGGAGAGACGGCCCCCTCAAGGTCAAGCCGGGAGCTGAGTTGGCGACCGGGCTGATCCGGCTCCAGGGCTCTCTGTGATTCTCACCGCAGAGGATCTCTCTGTGATTCTCACCCGCTGGCCCCTTTGGCGTAAACTCAGTCCCTCTCGTGGCTTCCATCTGTGGTTTGTGGTTACCTTGGCCATTCTGTGGTAAACCGGGAGATCTAAATTTGGCAAAGGGACCTATGGTATGTTCTAGGCCAGAGAAGCAAAATGAGGAGGACAGGAAAATTATGTGGCTGAAGAGTGCTGCCTGCGAATTTTCTTCACTCTGCCACAGAGGCCTGGCCTGAGGGCTTCCGGAGGAGACACTGATGCAACCAGGGCGAGATACCCAACCCTGTTGGACGCCCACGGTGGACAGCTGAGACGAGACTCACACCCAGCCTCAGGGGCATGGGCTCAACCTCCTCTTCCTTCACTCAAGTTCACGTCCTTCGTCATCTGTTTAACTGGGGGGTTTCTCCCAGCCTTTTCATTTTATCTGAAGCTTCACAATTCACTTCTCTCTTCTTCGTCCTTACTGGATCTGTGATCATGCGCAACTTACTTAACTTTCTGGGCACCTCAGTGTCCTGATATGTAAAATGGGGTAATAGTAGCCATCTAATTCAGAGGACTACTTTAAGGACCAGAGGAGGTGATCTTTAGAAGGGAGCCTGGCACATGGCTAGCATTCTAGAAGTGATTTTGCCATACGGATGATCATCTGCCTGGTTGTGGGACTTTTTGAAAAGCATATGGATTAGGGCTGGAAGAGACCTCAGAGTTGGTCTGGTCCATTCCACCTGATTTTATAGACGGGGAAACTGAAGCCCATAGAACTCACCTCACTGCCCCAAGGACACTCTTGGATAGAGAAAACCTGAGCGTGGACGGCCCCCAGATCCAACAGTCATGGATTCCCACACTCACTTTCCCTTCACTCCAGTATTTTTCTTCACTTTTTATTCTATGGATGTATTGCGTATGTTTGTAAATTACCTTAAATCTTCTTCGGAACAAGATCGGTTACAAATAAACAGACAGATAGCTGATTTGATAGATTTCTACCCCCTTCCTACCTTTCTCCGGGATACAGGATCCTTGGGCCTGGTGAATCCCGGCCTTCACGGGGTTATTCCCAACTCCTGGGCCCGTGGCAGACGCTGCCGACCAGTCAGGTCTGCTGCCTATCCCTCAAATCCCACACACCATCTCAGAATTCTCAGCATGGGGTTCCAGAAAGCCAGTACCAGTTGGCCAATGTTGGTCCATGCGTGAGTCCTTTGCTGACTCTTTCCCCTCTTCTATTTTCTACAATCATAGGACCTGGGAGTGAACTTGAGGAGGGTACCTCATTGGTTCACCCTGCAGCCAGATAAGACAGTGCTGAATCCAACCCCCAAAAGACTGAAGAAGGAATCGAGCGCATGGTACCCCAATGGCTATAAGTGGTCCAAGCACGGACTTCTGAAAACACACAAATTTGCAACAGTAGCAGTGAATTTAATGATCTACTTAAATCCTTCATTAGGCTTTTTATCAGCTGGGGAAAATTTTAATTAACAGTAATAATAATTTTGGATGTTTGATTATATCAAAATGAATTTTAAAAAGACTCCTGCTCAATAATGATTTTTATGTAGTTTAACTATCAATGTCTTACAGTCTTACGTAGAACATTTCCACGGCAGATCACACACACACCATCTCCTTGAAGGTGGAATATAGAGCAGTCTCAAAATTGGGAGCACATTGTAGTCCCCTGTTTTGAAGCCCAAGATGTCTTTAAAATAATGTTTTCTTCCATTAAGGCCAATAATTCAAGTAGTCGGATGTCTAAATCAGTTGCAGTTGCTATACTTGAAATTTGAAAATATTTTAGAAACTTGAGATGACTTAGTGTCCAAATATAGAGTTAAAAAAAATTTACTGTGCCTGAGCTTGCACTGCAAGAGCAGAGAAGCCCTGCTTTAGGGAGTTGCCACAACAGCCAAGCACAGAGCTCCCTGCAAAGGAATATCAAGACAAGCGTGGTGGGTCCCTGCTCCAGGCTTAATCAACCCCTCAGGGCAGACATCAGTTAGAGAAAAACTCCCATCTCATTTGAGCCTTTCTTCGGTGCAACTGAGGACATCAAGTTAATTTCCAAACAAATAGTAGTCTTTCCTCCCCTTTAACACCTTTGCTCCTAAACATGACAGTTGGTATCAAGTTAAGTTAATTCCATCACAAGAACATAGTTCTTGAATCCTTCTGGAGTTTTCTTATAACTTGGATGCAGTGATGTCACTCTCCTGCTTAAGATTATTCAATATGTCCTTTTTATGAAATAAAAGCCAAAATCCTCATAATAGCATTTAAAGTGCTTCCTAGTTTGGCCCTCAGCTCACTTTATTATTGTAATTATTACTACTAATAATACGGAGCCTACTACTATTATTACCTCTACTCCTACTACTTCTACAAAATGCACCTATCTTTGATAAAAGTTTCATTATATCCAGTCATTCTGCAAGGTCATTTATGCAGATAACCTCATCTATGACCAAGCACTATTGTTATTTTGATTTTACAGATAAGAAATTGAGGCACCGGGAAGTTAGATAAATTGCTCAACTGGGGAACTGGGGCTGAGGTTCAAGATACTAAGATACTAAATAATTGCAAACTGGTTGCAATAGCTCCAACCATCAAAACTGCATTCCAGGAAGGAAGAGGAGGAAAGAAAGCTACAAAAGCCTCACCTAATAGCTTCAGCCTATATACCACTTAATCACGTGGCCATTCCTGGCTGCAGGGGAGGTCGGAAAATAATAGATTTTTCCTTTTGGCACATGTCTGCCCCCGACAAAATCAGGGTTCTGTTAGTCTGAAAATGGGAAGGGTGAGCGCTGGGTGAACCACCAGCAGTCTCTGCCCTAAGGTGTGACTTTCTTATTCATTCTGGGGAATAATTCTGTTAATTCCCACTGTGGCTGAAGGACCCCCTACATATCAGGCTGGCTTTTTTTTTTTTTTTTTTTTGGTGAGGAAGACCAGCCCTGAGCTAACATCCGTTGCTAATCCTCCTCTTTTTGCTGAGGAAGACTGGCCCTGGGCTAACATCCGTGCCCATCTTCCTCCACTTTATATGGGACGCCGCCGCGGCATGGCTGACAGGCAGTGCGTCGGCGGGCGCCCGGGATCCGAACTCGCGAACCCCGGGCTGCCAAGCGCGGACTAAACCGCTGCGCCACCGGGCCGGCCCCTCAGGCTGGCTTTTTGCCTTCCAGTTCCTTCACTGGGACGTAAGCTCGTGTGGCATACTGGGAGGCACACTTTCACTCCTCTGGGAGTGGGGGTGATAACTTACATGGTGGCCAGAAACATGGCTACATGATTGAACTATCAAAAGAAGATGAACACAACTATGTGCATTTTACATGTTGACTATGATTCCATTTGATCTGTGACAGTATAAAAATCATCGAATAGTCATCAAAATGGAAAATGAAAACTCACCACATTCAAGTCGTCTGTGTCTCTTTCCCAAACATTTCACTCCTCCTATGTCTGGCTTCTCGGTAAGGGTACACACCAGCACAGCAAATTCACATCTTTTCTCTCCCACCGTCTTTGATGCAGTTCTGTCTCATTTACATTAATGTGTTGATGTCAACACATTCACGCGCTAGTCTGTGGGCTTCCCCCATGGATCTCGCTGGAAAAAAAAAGTATCCTAGTGTTGTAGGACTAACAATTATTAAGAACTTTTAAGATTTTATTTCCTTTTATTTTTTTCTCAGCAACATTTAATTGACTTCTGCCCAGCATTCCAGAATGTTCCAAAGATAACAGTAGCAGAGAGTTCCTGGGACAGTCATTCCTACATTGAGATATAAATCAGTTGCTATTAAAATATTTTAATAGATGAAGATTTGAAGAAAACTTGGATTATCCTTCAAAACCCTAATTTGAGTGTTTTCATTTTAAATGAATAATTAAAAATGTCAAACACATTTCTCTGTGTGTATGTATGCATATACATAAATATTCATATTATCCACTTTTAATGGAAAACTTTGTTACAAATTCACAAGAAGAGGGGAAGAGTGAGAGCCACTCTACAGTGTATCACTATTTGAATTTTGATGAATTAGTTTAGCATTAAGTCTACCAGTGAGGTGAGGGCAGAGGAAACAGAAAGAGACATTTTCCTACGGGGACAAGCACACAGCTTTGGATTCAGACCAGTGTTTGCAAACAGGCTCTGATGCTTACTGGCCAACTTCCTAAACTTTTCTTTTTTTTTTTTTTTTTGCCAATCTTCCTCTTTTTTTCTCCCCAAAGCCCGAGTACATAGTTGTGTATTATAGTTGTAGAGTCACAGCTCTTCTATGTGGGATGCCGCCTCAGCATGGCATGATAAGCGGTGCATCTGTCTGCGCCCAGGATCACGAACCGGTGAACCCTGGGCCACTGAAGCAGAACGTGCGAACTTAACCACTATGCCACTGGGGCGACCCTCCTAAACTTTTCTAAACGCCAGTTTTCTCATTTGTAGAATGGGATGATGGGATGATGACAAGAGCTCACATTTCCTGATGGTTCTCGTGGGCTGGATGCTAAATGTATCACATATATTATCTCATTAATTTTCCTCCGACTCCAATGATGTAATTACTATTGGTGTTTTCATGATGCTATCCGTTTTCTTTAGCTGCATAACAACCCCTGGAAATGTAGTGGTGAGCAACAACCATTTCTTTAGGTGCCTGTGAGTTGGAAATGTAGGCTGGGCTCCATTGGGTCATTCTTCTGGTCTCTGCTGGGCCCCCGCATATGTCTACAGTCAGCTGCAGGTCAGCGAGGTGGCTCTGCCTCTGGGGTTTGGCTGCTGGGTGACAGCGGTGATTTGGGTCCCTTTTCGTGAGGCGAGCTAGCTTGGGCTTGTTTGTGTGGTGGGAGCAGTGTTCAGAGAAAGAGAACACAGGGCCTTTGAGGCATAGGCTCAAAACAGCACAGCATCACTTCTGCTGTGTTCGATTGGCAGAAGCAAGTCTCCCACTCAAAGGGTGGGAAATGGACTCCAGCCTTGATGGGGAGAAACACCAAGTCTCCAAGGAAGGAGGGTAATGGCAGCCAATTTTGCAGACCATCTCCCACACTCTACCTCATAGGGTTACTGTAAGGATTCACAAATATAACAGCTAATCTTATTTCTCCCAAGAATCCTGTGGCTTAGGTACTATTGTCCCCATTTTATAGATGAGTGAGCTGAAGCAGAGAGATGCTAGGTTTCTTCTCGAAGTTGCACGTAACTGATGAGCAGCCAGACCCAAATGCAAGCCGTTCAGGTAAAATCCGATTAGGGTGGTGGCTGGGTTACTGTATTATCCCAACGTCAGCTTCCTAGTGTTGACAATGTGCCACGGTGGTGAAAGACTTTATCACTGGGAGAAGCTAAGGGAAAGCCACACAGGAACTCTACTATTTTTTGCAAACTTCTTGTGAATCTTAAACTATTTCAAAATAAAAACATTTTTAAAAATTGAGGCAGTTCAAATATTTAGCTAATGCTCTGTATACAGGCAAAGAACTCAGCACAGTGCCTGGTCACACAGTAGGTGCTTAATAAATGTTAGTTTCCTCTGCCCAAAGCCCATTGTCCATTTAAAAGAGCAGAGAGAGAACATCTCAAGTTCCTAATCCAGTGTAAGAATGGGCGCCACCTCAGCCTTGGAGACAACCACTTGGATCTGGCCAGGAGGAAGTCTGGGCCGCAGTTGGTCTCCCGTTAGGGCTAGCTCTGTAGTTATAGGGCAAAAGCAGATGTGTTTCAGGATTTCTGCTTTTCTAAGATTATTTTATGGAAAGTCTTTTTCAGATCTCGCAGATCCCTGAGGAGTCTGAGCTTGGAACTGGGAAAACCGTTGGGACGTCTAATTAAAAGAGAACAATATGATATGGGGATTAGTCTAGTTTGATAGGGTCAAGCCAGGCACGGTTTCTTACCACTCTAAGTTAGCGGAGAAAACTTCTTAAACAGAAAAAATACGTTAGCAAATGATAGGCTACAAGTAGACCTAGTTAGGTTGGATTTTCACAAAGAGTGAGATAACAGCCTTTGAAAAAAATTATAAAGGAAAATAAATAGCCACGTGTTAAAGTCATGGAGCTGGCAGAACAATAATAATAACTAACATAAGTACTAGAAAGCAGGTGCTGCTGGGAACGGAGGTGGTCATGACCTGCTGCTTTAGCTGTTTCTATCAGGCCCAGCGCCTGTGCATTAACCATTAGATGAGAAGCCGTTGGTGTCCAGAACGTTGGGGGAGGATGTTTTCTGGTAATGACCAGTTGGTTTTACTTGATACCGTGACAGAGGAAAACGAGGACTATATTAACGATAATAATAAAAATAACAGCAGCTAACATTTATTGTTGCTTACTATGTGCCAGGAACTCTTGTGTGTTTCCTTTGTCATCTCATTGAATCTTCACAGTCTTTTATGAGTAAGGAAATTGGGACCTGGAGATGACTTTCCAAGGCAGGCAAAGCCTTACTGTAGGGAAACTGGGATGAAATGATGTATCGTCCCAGTGTGGGGACAGGATCATTCTGGAAAAGTGCTTTGGGGCACCAGGCTCATTCCCTTCACCATCCCAGTCATTGGAGTCTACCAGGAGTGGGGGAGCACCAAAGCTCGTAGCAACGCAGCTCTCGTCACTCCCCTGCCCGAGGATAGAACCTGGGGCACCTGCTTCCCAAGTGGGAAGTGTTGAACTTTCTCCAAACCAATAGTTTTTGAGTATTTCATCTGGAATTTATTTTTGTTTATGATGTGAGGTTTGAGATCTAGCATTCACCTCCACTCGATAGCCAACCAGTTATTCTGCGTCATTTAGTGTGTCAAATATCCTCTTCACACTGAATCAAACGCCACCTTTTACATGCATCGTGTTCCCATAAAGACTATGATCTACTTGTAGTTCTCTATTTTGTTCTATTAATTTATTCCTCTATCAATGTCATGCTGCTTAGATTATAGCGTAGTATAGTATATGATACACACGCACATACTTATATGGGTTATATAGTATAGTATGAGTTTCATTACTTTGTAAGGGAACCCCTCCAAATATTTTTCTCTTTCAAGCTTCTCTTGGTCGTTCTCAGATAGTTGTTACTATATATAAACTTTAAAATAGTTTCATACACTCCCAGTGCCCCACCCCCAACTCCCACCAAAAAAATCACTCGGATGCTGAATTGAATTGCATTTCATTTCCAAGTTAATTTGAGGACTGATGTTTTTATGGTATTAAGCTTTGCTATACTAGGAATGTGATATGTTTCTCCATTTTGGGGGGGTCTGATTTTAAGATCTTCAATAAGATTTTATAGCTTTCTTTATATCGGCTCTATGCTTTTGTTATTAAATTTATTCCTGGTTAATATGGTGAATAGGATTTTTTTTTCATTTTCACTTTGTAACTGGTTGTTTCTAGGGTGGCAGACACTGTGGTGCTGGCCCACAAACCTGCAACCTCCCTGCGTAAGTGCTCCCAGGTTGACATCCTTCTTGAAGTGCCAGGGACTCAGCATTCTCTAGAAGACTGATGGGAAATGAAATATCAATTTCCAGCCACCTCAGCTCTCTTCTAGCTCACATCTATGGCCACATGGGAAGTTCTCTACAACCAGCTGATGCAGGAGGAAAACCTCGTGTTCTGGGGCTCACAGACGGGTCTTGTGGCAAGCTAAAAGTGAATGCTGCCACACTACTCTCTCACTCAGGGTGACCCTGAAAACAATGGGAGGGGAAATCCTCCCAGTGGACGTAGCTTCAAGGAGTACACTTTGTCACGAACTTGGGGTGGAGGGAGAAGTGACCTGACGTAAGGATATACATAGACTCCTGGGAAGTGGTGAATGGCCTGGCTGGTTGGGTGGGTATCTAAAAAGTTTAGGAGATCAGAGACAAAGAGGTCTGGGGGAGAAGCCTGTGGACGATCCAAAGGAGTAGGCACATAGGGACCCACATCAGTGCCCACCAGAGAATATCCACTGCAGAGGAGGTGGACAGTAGGCATCAGCCAGTCCCTGCCCTGTCCACCCTAGTGCTTGCACTACAAGTCCATGAATGGAGCAATCATGGCAGGCTCTCTTTCACCACGGCTGATGCTTCTACTGCTGCTGCTGCTAAATGCATAATCTGTCAGCTGCAGAGACCAGTGGTGAACCCTCACTGGGGTACCATTCCTTGAGGAAGAAAACCATGCCATTTGGTGATAAGTTGATTACATTGGACCTCTTTCACCCTGAAGGAGGCAACGATTTGTCATTGTTGGGATTGAAACATCTTCTGGGCATGGGTTTGCCTTTCCTGCCTGGCCATCTCTGCCAGAATCACTATGCAGGAGCTCACAGAGTTTCTGTGTCATCCCCCCCAAATTTGTTTGTTGAAGCCCTAACCCCTAATGTGATTGTATTTGGAGATGGGGCCTTTATGGAGGTAACTGAGGTTAAAATGAGATCATAACGGTGATGCCCTGATAGTTTTAGTGTCCTTATGAGAAGAAACACCAAAGAGCTTGCTCTCTCTCTTTCTCCCTCTCCACCATGTGAGAACATGGTGAGAAGGAGGTCATCTGCAAGACAGGAAGAGAGTGCCAACCAGGAACCGAATCAGCCAGCACCTTGGTCTTGGACTTCCCAGCCTCCAGAACTGTGAGGAATAAATTTCTGTTGTTTAAGCCACCCAGTCTCTGGCCTTTTGTATGGCAGCCACACTGACTAAGACACCTCTCAAATCAATTCCTTGCTCTCAAATTCTTGTTTCTAGATATGATTTGGGGAAAACCAAATTAAGAAAGTCAGTAGAGAGGAAAGTTTTTGGGTTTTTTCCCCTAAGCTTTTATATTTTGAACTAACTTTAGACTTTGGGGAAAGTTGCAAAAATCGTTTCTGTATATCCCTCACCCAGCGTCTCCTAATGCTAACATCTTACAAAACTGTAGAATGATGATTGGAACCAGGAATTTAATGTTGGTTCAATACTATTCACTAAACCGAAGACCTTAGTTGAATTTCACATTTTTCCACTAATGTCCTTTTTATGTTCTGATTCTATCCAGGACTCCATATTGTATTTAGTTGTTATTTCTTCTTAATCTCCTGCAGTCTGTAACAGTTCTCCATTCTTTACTTGTCTTTCATGACCTTGGCACTTTTGAAAATTATTCATTAATTATTTTGTCAAATGTTTCTCAATTTGGGTTTGTCTGATATTTTCTCATGATTGGACCAAGATTATACATTTTTGGCAGGAATACAAGAAAAATGATGCTGTATATCCTTCTCAGTACCTGATATAAAAGGTTTCACAATGTGTTTTCACTGGTGATGTTTACCCTGATCACTGGTTATTTCTACTGGGTTTCTCTACTACAAAGTTACATCTTTCCCTTTGTAATTAATAAATATCTTAGGCAAAATACTTTGAGACTACGCAAATACTATTTTCCCTAAAACTTTTGCCCCCAAATTTTAAAGTTATATATATCTGCAGATGTATCTTGCTTCCAGTCACATTAGTAAATTCTCTAATTAACTTGAAAAGTTTTTTAGTAGACTCTCTTGTGTTTTCTATATATACTCATATCAAATGTACATGAAGATAGCTTTATCTCTTCATTTTCATCATTTATAGCAACTATTTTATTTTCTTGTCTTATCCCAATAGCTATACTTCTAAAACCATTTCAAATAATAATGGGGATAATAGACATCCTGATTTCTTTATTTGGTGTTAATGATTTCAGTATTTTGCCACTTGACATAATGATTGCTATAAGTCTGGGGTAGATGGCATTTACCATATTTAAATCATTTCCTTTTATTTATGTTTTATTAAAATTTCTTGTTGTTATTCAGAATAGCTGTTTAATTTTATCAAATGCTAATATAATCACATCTTCTCCTTTAATTTGTTGATGTAATGAGTTATGTTGTCAGATTTCCTAAATGTTAGATCATCTTTCCATTTCTGGAATGAACCCTACTTAGTCGTGATGCATTAAAATTTAAAATGTATTGCTGGATTCAGTTTGCGTCTGTCACCACAAGGAGTTGGATCTATAATTTTAGCTTTTAGTACTATTTTATAAGTTTTGGATTTTTTCCTGGTTTCATAAAATAAATTGGAGTGCTCTTAATTTTTTTCTATGGTCTGGATTTATTGTGATCTTGATTCAAACTACCCAATTTTCAATACTTCCTTTCGTAATTTTTTTCCCATCCAAACATCTTTACAAACAAAAGACTCCATCGAGGGGCTGTGTGGGGTGGGTTACATAGGAACTCTCTGTACTTTCCACTCGATTTTGCTGTGAACCTAAAACTGCCCTAAAAAACAAAATCTATTAAAAAATAATTCCATCAGTTGGCAAAACTACTCTAACCTTAGCTGGATGCCCCCGAAAGGATCCCAATTCATTTTTTTTTTTTTTACTCAAGCTGAGTGAGAACACAAGAAACAGAAAGAGCAAAGAGTACAAGGTAGGTGGTGGGATGGGGAAAACTGAGTTCGCTTAATTTGGGTATTATAGTAACAATATGCAAATCCTCTGCAAAATAACATCCCAGTGCCTGGAGTCAAGAACTCAGGCCCTTTTTGAAAAAACATTGAGTTACTGTTGATACCATTTAACAAAACCCCAAATAAACAGAAGGTTCACCATATGGGATATTTTTGTTGAAGAACTTCTGTGACAAATCTTTGGAAAATGCGTGAATCACTTTTCTAATCTTAGGAGTACAGAGCAACAAACAGTCTCTAACGGTTGAGAATATTGACCATTATAAAAATTAAGACAGTCTTGGTATAGAAAAGGGGGTTTTGTTTTTAAGAATAAATTTCTGATTCACGAAGGTGTTTTTTTCCATTTGACCTGTCTACTGAAAGTGGACACACTACGTTATAAACGGTTTTGTTTACTTCTGTATTCTCAGAGCCTCTCACAGTGCTTGATACATAGAGGGGTCAAATAGATACTTGTTAAATGAATAAATGGATGAATAGCAATCATCCAAGTTACGTATTTTAGTTAGTTGACGCTAGTCATGTATTTTGATGAAATTTGTTGTTCATTAAGGAATGGTTCAACTATATGAGATTACCATTTTCCAGATCAAAAACTGTCATATAGTAATAATCTCATATTGTTCAAACTAATCCATACCTGACCTAGATTTTTAAAATAACCTTTAATATGTCAGGCTTGTGGCTTGATGAAATATTATCCTATACTCATCTGAACTCCACTCTGTGTGATGCTTCTTGATAATGTAGCATGATGGTTCAAGGCTAAAGCTTTGGAGAAATAAACCCACGTTCAAATCTTGGCTCCACCCCCTACCGGTTGTGTGACCTTGGGTAAATTACATAATCTCTCTGAGCTGAAATTTCCTGATCTATTAAATGGGGATACTGCTTTCCTCATAGTGTTGATGTGACGATAAACTATGATGTTAAAATAAAGTACCTGTCACAGTGCCTGCACATAGTAAATGATCAATAAATGGTTTTTGTTACTTTTATTAGTAGTAGTTAATTAATTTATTTTTGGTTGCCTCTCTCTAAGATATTTAATTTCCTGTCATTTCAAAACCAATTTATAGTGGTAGACAGTTGTGATAGATGTCATAGTAGTGTTTTGCTTCTGGGTGGGAATATTGACTAGGAAGAGGCATGGAGGAATCACTTGTGGGCTGAAAATATTCTATGTCCTAATCTGAGTGATGGCCACAGGATGTACATCTGTGTAAGACATCATCGCTGCACACTTAGGATCAGGGCATCTTCTGTTGGTATGTTATACTCAATAGATCTTTGCCTGTTTGGGGGTGGTGCTAAGATGGGCGAGAAGCTGTTTAAATTCCTAGCACCATAAACAGAGGGAATTAAGCATTGCATTTTATTATAAAAGCCCTCATATCTTCATGTACAATTCCTCTCCCCCCACCTCCCCTCTCCCTGTGCCCACCACCCCACACCTGCCCTCCAAACTCTCTGCCTTTAGAATCTGGAGCACACGCAGACAACCGTGCATGCCAGGTAGACATGGTCATGAAAAAGGGGAGAAAGGGAAGTTTACAGGCAATCTGATGAACAGCAAAGTACAACTTCTATCATATGTGTGTGTATATATAATTATATTTGTGTGTGTGTGTGTGGAGTGGGGATTGAGGTCAGCACGGGTTTTGGCCTGTGAACTTCTCGTTGCTGCCAAATGACTCAGTCAATACAGGATGTTAATTCAGTTGAGTGATTGCCATCAGTACTCACAAAAATAAAAAAAGAGTCAGTACCCCTTACTGGAGCATAGTCCCCCCATCCCCTATCTCACACACACACACTGATATTTAGGATATTCATTTTACTTAATTCCTCCTACTATAACCAGGGGTCTCTCACCCACGTTCTTTGTTCCCAGTAGAAATTCCCAGTCCTCTGCCGCTGTATTTGTGGAGGTCACACACACGTGCATAAGGAGCCTGGACCCTTCTATGGAAGCCACTGAAACAATGCCCACCTCGGCACAAACGGATATGTTTAAAGACTTGGTTTCCACGTGGCCTAAAGCATTTCTAGGTGGGGAGAGGAAATGGAGAAGGTTTCCCTTGGACATAGGACCGAATAAAAACCCAGCAACTTGGTCCTTGCGGGATACCCACGCGGATATCACCATGGTTGAAACTTCCCGGAGCCGGTCTGAGCCTTGTGGAGCGTCATGGAAGATGACCTTTAATCAGGACACTCTTCCCAGCCGTCCCCTCCACACCCATCAAAACCAACACCAGCAGTGAGATGATCAATCGCCCCGAACTGATCTTAGACTCGTCTCTTCCTCAGAAGAAAGAGAATATTTGTTTCAATTTACACCACACCCCACTTTCTGAATATGATTTCGGTCATGATTCCTATGTGCCTGTGCAAAGGAAAGAGTGGAAATAAGGAACAAACCCAACAAAGACCAAACCGAAAGCACATGTCCCAGAGGGGCACACACCAGGCACACGATGGCTGTTAAACAGATGAATCCACCGAAATGTAAAATATTCCACAAAGTTTTGGCAGCTTTGAAATGCTACACTTTCTAGTGCTCATCTGTTAATCATCTGAGGGGACTTTCTCAGCTCACCAGAAGGGATGGGCTTCTCTTTCAATGTTCACACAACTGGAAGTGCACACAATTCAGCAATCAAACAGGATAGAAAGACAGCCAGCAAGCCACTAAATGAATAAACAAAGAAAGAACTGGAGAAAGAGGGCGAGCAGGCTATTTTTATGCGCCTCCACTTCCAACTGAATCTCACTGTATATATTTTCCAGCATATAAGCTTTTCTTTGAGTTAGTTTCAAGATAAGTCATAAAGCTATAATCATATTAATGATTAATGACACCAGGGAAGCAAAGTGACATAATGAGAAGATTTAAGGTTCTACACAAAAACATTCAAAGACTCTTTTAGGAAATCCATCTACTTTAAATAGTATTTTTGAAAGCAAAGAACTCATCAACAGCACTAAATTTAAAACCATAGATAAAATGCCTTGTAGGGAGGCTTCATGGGCTCCAGAATTATATCCCTGTCCTTGTCCTTCCCTGATCTGCATGGGTCCTTATATACATTGACCTGAGATGGGTGTGACAAGGGAGCAGGCTGCCTTTGGGAAGGGGCATTCACACATTTGTTGATTCACACATTTGTATGGAGTCCCTAGAAAGATGGGAACTGGTGAAAAGAGCTAAAAAGACCCAGTCTCCACCTTCAAGGTGTTTCCTGTCTAGTAGAGGCAGCAATCCCAGGAACAGAGATGCACAAGCAAGGGTCTGACTGCTCTGATGGAAGTCTAGACGGGGGACAGTGGCGGTCAGTTCTTCCAGAGGGGCCAGGTCAGGAAGGCTTCAAGGAGAAGGTGACTGAGCTGAAAGATGAGTGTGTAGACCAAGAGCCACCTGGGGAGGGCTCAGGGTGAGCCTTGGTGGCAGCTTGAGGCCTGGGGGTGGGGTGGGGGCATCAGGAGAGAAGTGGTTGAGCTCCCTGGAGAGAGGGGAGCAGGGCTGAGGGAGGCAAGTGGGCAAGATAAAATCTGATTGTCTTCCAAATCAACAGTCATTGGCATCTATCAGGCATTCACTTAGATTAGATGTTGAATGTTGTATGCCAGAGCCAGGGGAGTAGAGAAGGAGAACCCCACCCACCCCATCTCCCCTGGTATCACAATTCAGTGCTGGCCCCAACTCACAGAAAGCCCTGCAGCTCAGCGGACTTTCCCTCTTAGAAAACAGTTCCAGAAGTGTCTGTGGTCCTGGGGCGTGGCCCTGGGGCTCTCATCCCCTGCTGGCAGATACCATTGGTTCCGCCATCACTAGGATGGCCAACTGTCCCAATTTTTTGCAACTGAGGGGTTTCCCAGGATATGAAACTTTAAATGCTAAAGTCGGGAAAGTGCTGGGCAGATAAGGACAAATTGGTCACCCTCCTCACCACGGGCCCCTGGGCCACCTCTGACTTCAGCTGCAGCTGCGGTGGACAGTTCCTGCGTGAGCTCACAGTGTCCCACCTCAAGGGCTCTTGGATCTCTCTTTTCTGTCACAAGCCTTTCTCCAAAGCCCTTGGAGTCCAGAAATGCAGGGAAGTTAACTCTCTGAATGAATGAATGGCCCAGCGTTCCCTCCTTTGGAACAATTTGGAGGCACGTTCTCCTTGGTTCCTCAGAGCACCCTAGTGGGATGAGTCCCAGTTCCCTCTGACAGTATCTTCATTGGAGGAAGCTAAGGGAATAGGTCACCCACGTGCTGATTTTGCCCTGCTTGACCCTGGGGATTCGGGGACCAAGGCCGTCCTACGGAGATGGGAGATTTTTCTTACTATCAGCCATCGCTTCCATTCGTCAACGCAAGTGGAAGACAGCTTTTAACATGCAGCTTCACCTTCCGCCCCACCCTCTCCAGGGCTCAACAGCATTTAAAATTCAGTCCCTGTCATTAGTAAACCCCTCTGAGCAGAAACAATCCCATCATTCTCTCCCTACTTGCAAAGGTGTTTAAGATATCTAAATATTTTAAAGGTATCTATGAGGATTGGATTCTTTTCTTAGTGATGACTTGATGAATAAATGATGCCCTAATTTCAGTTTAATTATTGTCTAATGCTCTCTAATTCATTTCAGATTGGTGTTTAACTTCTTTCCAACTTGACAACCTTTCAGGCAAAACTGATCAAAAAGCTGGAGCTTCCTTTACCCAGGACCGGATTAGTCGTCTCCAGATATCAACTAAAGAAAAATAGCCGTTCAAATCGCTAATATTTTTGGCACTTTATAAATTTAAACCCATCCAAAACACATCTTTAAAAAGTATTTTAAGTAAGGGAGGGATTCTCTTCTCAGAGTCTGAGATTTTGTTCTGCCAAGTTTGAGCATGGAGCAGATTTTTACGGTTGAATTATAAGCCCCTGAAAATAGGTTTATTATGGAAGTGTGAACACACAACTATAGCCTATAGCAACATGAATGGCCCTGTTATCATAATGCTTGAATCCTCTCCTTTGTGCTGAATCAGTAAAGCAAGACACCTTCTTTGGCCTTTTTGTTAATACGTGTCATTGTCAGCTAACAGCTTCTGTCCCTCTTTAGAAAGATGCCCCAAAGTTTTTAGTAATCCTTGCATTGCTAGGAACCCCATGTCTCCCTCTCAGGAATTAATCTATCATTTATAGGAGAATACTTGGTGACATTAGAAACATATTCTCTTGTGGAAAGAGAAATGGGGGATTTGGGAGGGCGTTATATTAGTTGTGGCTATGTTGATTGTGGGGGTCTTTCACTGCTAGCCATGGAGCAAGTTTCTCAGCAGACACAAAGGACAGGTAAATCCCTCAGGCACGTTCCTTAGGGCTGGGAAAGAGAGTATGGCGCATCCAGGAGGAATCTCAGTTTAAGATACTATCATTTGCCCGAAGTTCAAATGCTCCACATTCTTTAGGCATCTGAAGTTTTCCCAAAGAAGCCTACATGTTTCTTTTCTGGTATTTTTTTAACTACAAAGTAAAACATTTGGAATTCTGTTGCATGGAACTCATACAATTTCCATAACAGAATTAAAATTACACTCAGCTGCAGAGTAAATCGCCGCTGTGATTGGCTGCACAAGGCAGCCCCAATTCCAGGAGCCTGCTATCAGAGGCTTGGTCTCTGGCTGAAAAATCATAAACGCCAGAGCTGCTTTAAACACGTGCTGAATTAAGTTTTTGAGAGGAAAGTTCGACGTTTGTCAACTCAACGTAGTCTAATATCAGTGAGCCAAAACCCTACTAAGGAGAACACGCGATTAATTAAGTTTTGGTTTCTTGCCTTCTCCCGACCCCTCCCCAATCCCCAGCCCAGGGAGGCTGGAGAACATAAGAACTTCTGGCATTTATTGAGCGCTTCCTGTGTGCTAGGCACTATCGTAAGCACTTCTATGTATTAATTCATAAAATCCTCCCAACAACCCTGAAAGTAGGTAGTATTATTATCCCCATTTTTACAGATGAGGAAATAGGCTTAGCAGCTGAGCAGAAAGGTCAGGCGCTATGGCTTTGCTGACAGACCTCCCCAGATTTGCCTCCCAGTTCTGCCAGGTAATAGCTGTGTGACCCTAGGCAAGTTACTTAGGCTTTCTGTGCTTCAATTGCCACTAAAATGTTATTCCTCTAAAATGGGGGTAACAATGGGAAATGATAGTTAAGGATTCTTGAGATAAAAATTCCTCTTTGATTACACAAGAGAATCCTATATTTTGATTGCTAGACACACTTTAAAGTTATCTTTTTCAGTTTATTGCCCATGACTTTAGGCTTTCCTACTCTTCTCCAAACATCGTGACAAACCTCTAAGGGAATCGTGGGGTATCTGTATATGTGCCCAGGGTCGAAGTGAGGAGTGGGGGTGGGGAATGGAGGGAGACAGAACCAAGAACAAGATAGTCTTTCTCCTTTTGACAGCAAGTGCTGCAAAGACTATGTAAACCTGAAGCTGCCTGAGAGTGAAGCCCACATGGAGGGAAACAGAGGGAAGAGAGGAAAACAACCAAGGATGTGATTCTAGCATCTTGATCCAGCCCTACCTGAAACAGGACCACTCCTTGCACTTCACAGTTACATGACTCGTAAATTCCTTTTTGTTGTTTTTGTTGCTCTGGCTAGCTTGAATTGGGTTTCTGTTTCATGGAATCAAAAGAATATAATCTAAAATAATATTCTACCTCATTTTTCCTCACTTTTGCTCTCCCACAATTCAAACCTAATTGGAGAGATAGCATATTATCTGACCATCCATTATCCTTTCCTTGTGTCCATCCATCCATCCATCCAATCCATCCATCTATTCATTCATTCAACCAACATCCACTGAGCACTCACTTAGAGCCAGATGTGAAAAGAACAAAGATGAATGAGACGCATTCTTTCCTTAAGGAGCTGCAGGCACACTCACAAAACCGGAGACCCAGTAAAGCAGCTACTATTCTATAGAAATCAACAGTTAGAAATTAAGTCCCACGAATGGGATGGTGTGGCTTTGGGGGAAGTTTCTTAGCATCTCCATGCGTCAATTTTTTAAAGGCTTGTTGAAGTATTGTACAGGTTATAGTTTAAGTTTTAATAGAGTTCCCCCACTTTTCTTCAATCCCCTGAACTGCATGACAATGCACGTTTTTGAATGGATTCTCAAACTTCAGGCCTCCTGCATGTGCACACATCCTCTGCACTGCTCTTAAAGACTCCACCCTGAGGTCAGGGGAACAAGTGTCAACTATGTTCAATATTTAAACAATCTGGAACCCCCTATTATCTTCTGCTGTGGAGACATGGATTCATTTCCTGACGAGATGGAGGGATCCTTTCTCACGTGCTCCTCATAGAAATCCTTCAATCACCCGTAGTGAGAGCCCTTTACACACAGGTGGAGACCCAGCATCAGATGGACATTATTTAAAACGTGTGCTTAAAAGGCTAAAGAAGAGACTGGCCTGTCCAACTGGTAAATTATTTTCCAGCCAATTCTCTCTAGTCAGGGCACCTAAATCTTATCACAAAAATGATCAAACATAAAGCAAATTTATTAGGAATGCATCCTTGATTTATCTTCATTGGAGATTATTGTGGGCTTATTTATTTATTTTGCAAATAAACTATGAAAACCTCCAATGTGCAATATTATTTGGTAACAAGATTCGATTTAGAATTCCCATCGAACCTAACAGGCTATCAAGGGAAACGTCGCATCAGAATCTTTTGTGTTCTGTGCGTGAAATGTTCAAAGTAATTACAAACATGACAAAATCTAAATTGTACATTTAAGAGGGAAATGGTGCTAAAAATTCTGGCTTGATGTTCAGATAATACGAGCAGCTTCTACGCCTTTGAGTTTTGTTCTTCGTGTTGTAAATAATATTAGAAACATCCTAAAGTTATGGATTATTTGTAAAACACAGATCAAAAAATTTGATGAGTTTTTAAAAATATAAAGTTGTACTTGTTAGCCTTGTTGCGTATGGTGTTACTGCTTTTTTACATGCTTATCATCTTTTGACAAATATCGTTTCTTTTTCATAGCAACATAATCAAACATAGGATTACAGCTCAACAGTGATGTCAATCACAAGTTTTGATGGATGCGAGGAGGGAGAACTTTTATTTTAGTGGTGACCAAATATGAGAGAAGGGAGACCCATCAGTCACTTTTTAGAAAGTCTTTTTTAGAGAGAGATGGAGTAAAAGTTGGGGATTGTAAAAGAAGAAAAGCTGTATTCCTTCTCCTTTCTCTCTCTCCCTACATGAATACTTTCCCCTCGCCTGCTCCACAATCCAGTGCTCAAATCTTCCAGCTGAGTGCCTGTCCTCAGGCTTTCAATCCCTGTAAAAGGGAGGAGAATCTTTCCTCCTTTGGATCTTACGTTTCATCTGTTTGCTCAAGGTGACAGTGTCGAAGTCGAAATAAGAAAGAGGTGTCACCTGGTAGCACCTTCCACAATGACATTTGTTGGAATTTTGACCTCGAGTGGCCATGGCATTCGAGGCCTCTAAAGCCGCACCTCTCGAACTTAAATGTGCAGAAGAGTCACCCGGGGTCTTGTTAAATGCAGATTCTGATTCAGAAGGTCTAGCGTGGGAGCCGAGGTTCAGCATTTCTAACAAGCTCTCAGCTGATGCCGATGCTGCTGGTCCTTGGATCACACTCTGAGTAGCGAGATTCTAAAGAACACTGGGTCTTGAAAGAAGCATGGAGACATTAAGAAAAGAGTGTGTGTGTGTGTGTGTTAGAAATGACCTCCTAAGACTTGACCAGTTCTATGCCAACTCAGCCCACTTGCTCTGGTGAGTAACCAAAACATTTTTGAGTCCTTGCAAAGTGCTGAACCCTGTGAGATGCTTACTATTATTGCAATCCCATTTTTTTTACAGAGGAGGCACAGAGAAGTAGTGTTTCTTGCCCAGGGTCACAGAGCTAATAACAGAGGTAGGACTTTTGGGACCCAGCCTGCCAGAATCTATAGTACATGCCCTTAATCACTAGGCTGTACTTGCCCTGAAAATGTGTTTCAAGCTCTATCCCTTCTCAGGACCTTTGTGTATGCTGTTCCCTCTGCCATGACTGCCCTTCCCTACATTTCGCCTGATTGTCTACCCTTCAGATTTCAGCTGAAATGTCACGTCTTAGACATTTAGGCTTTCTCTGACTCTTTTCCTGCTTCAAATTAAATGTGTCCTGCTTTTCTCTCACGGCATCTCATTGCTTTCCTTCATAGGTATGATCACAATTTTCAATTATTTGATTATTAGTGTTAATTTGCTTTTATGTCTACTTCCTTCACAAAACTATAAGCTCTTTGAGGCCAGGGACCATGGTTGTTTATTTCACCAGCCCTCCCTCAGCACTATGTCTGGAACAAAATGACTATAATTACTTGACCGACTGATGGAGTGACTGACTGACTGAATGAATGAAGTGAATTTACATTCTGCAAATAACTGCTAAGCCACTAGAGGGCAAATATACTCATCACACTGACTTACGTATGTAAGCGTACCACATACGGTTGACATACCTAAGAAAATAAATTCAAACATACCTCTCACATATGCCATTGGCCATATAGTAGATGGAATAAAATACTCATCTAAACTACATTAAAGAATGAGAATATGGATTTCAAAAGTTCACTTATTTCTAAGTTCCTGATATAGTCCTCACCAGACATTAAAAAAACAAAAAGCACCCAAACAAACGCCGAGATGGTTTTCAGAGCACCCTTCTATTTTTGTTCTGCTTTACTCAAGTTCTGTCCCAGACTTAACAATATCCTCTTCTTCCCGTGGTGTGTAGGGAGTGTGGGGAAACTGACACTCTGAGGGAGGGACAGATACAGCTTTTCACGGAGGTGTGGTTCATGGGTGGCACTGCAATGAATCATCAGGCCGTTGAGCATGATGTTAGAGAGGGTCATTGTCATGGCTTGGGTTCCCCCAGAAACCGACCCTGAGATGAGAATTCTGGGCAAGTCATGGGTTGGGAAATGAGACAGGGATGGGAAGGCAACTATAAAGTGTGTTATCCAGCCAATGACCACTGTGGGTGCCTGGAGCTTAATCCCACGGAGAGCATTTATTCTGGGAAGCATTAGGGAGCTCCCCCACTCTCCAGTTACCCCACCCAGAGGATGAGGAGCTCAGACCTTCACGCACAACTCCACTCAGGGGGAAGTTAATACTCAGGCACCTCTGGTCTGCCTGAAGTGGGCAAGACACTCTTCTCCTGGGACTTGAGAGAAAGCCCCTGAGAAGAGGTACAGATACTGGCGGACTAAAGTGCTAAGGCCCAAGAGAGCTAGGTAGGGCACTGATGTCAACTGCAATGGCCGTCCTCATTCACAACTGTCCTTCAGTTTGAGTTGAAAGGAAGAATCTTGGAGCTGATGGGCCATAGGTTTGATTCAGAATGGCATTTCTTATGTCTTTAGCATCGGAAACCCATAAGTACCTCTGATGCCCCCAAGAGCTACCAAGACAAAGGGAACGTTATGGCCTAGATCTGTCACTATCCCAACCTCCACCATTAATGTTGTCATTTGCCATCAGGAAAGAAGCTTGCTTTGTCAGTGCCACTGTCCCTTAATTTCCAGATTTTTGAGATGACTTCTCTCCTAAGTACAGAGATAGTCCTAGATTTCTGTCTGTCATCCTATGTGATCTTGGACTTGAGTCTGAAATTTTCTGGCCCTTTCTTGCCTTGTCCATGGAAGGAAAGTGAGGATCCCCTTACTATGTCTATTTCACAAGGATGTTATGAGAAGAGACGAGATAGTATCTGAAAACTACTTTGAGCTCTGAAGAAAAGTGCTCTAAGAGCTATATAAATATAAGTTATTACACAGTATTATTTTAACCTGGCCCAAGTTTAGATTAGTTGTATGAATCATTCATCAACCTTTACTTTGTATAATTAAAAACGTGTGGTTCTTGGAATCTTTGTTCGGGAGGCAAGTTAATGTGGCGGAACTAGGACTGGCAAGCTTCTAGAAGTCAAAGACTTCTGGTCTAAAGACAGATGCATTGATTGACAGGGAAAATCCTATTATCGGTTCTTATTTGGAGGTATTCCCCTTCAGCTTTTTTTGGAGTCTATGATTCATGTTTTTCCTTATTGTCTTCTTTTGTATTTTCAGCACTCCCATGGTATTTCAGAAGATATTCGAGAATTGCCTCCAGTGTTTCATCTTACCCCCAGGTAAATCTAGGTGTCGGTTGCTGGGGTCTTCTCCTTGTGCGAATATGTCAATTTGATTGGTTCCGGGAGGCTAAGTGAATCGTTCACTCCTTTGGGAGGCAGAATGTGGAGGTGCTTGATTTAAAATGTACTCTCCATAATATGTGTTGTATTGACCACAGCAGGGCATGAATGAAAGCACCAATATGACAGTTAATTCTGAGCCTGTGTGCTTCTTGACAGCAGTGGCTATAGTTCCCTCATTTTCGTGTCCCTCCAAAAGGCCCAGCAGAGCACCTGGCATTCAATGGGCACTCAACGATTGTTAATTGAATGAGTGAATGCTAATAAAGAGGGAAAAAAAGAAATAAAAACACAATGAACTACTGAACCCAAGGATATCATTAGCTATGGTCTCCCCATGTGTTAGTTATTAGCTATTACTAGTGTGGGTGGTCTGGGAGAGATGGACTAATTCTTCTGCTGGCCACAGTGGTGTCAAACAGTATTTTAACTATTGGGAACAAGGGTGTTGACTGGATTTCTGCTGTGCACTAAATTTCCCCTAGTGATTCCAATGAATTAGACGCATGCCCCAGGGGCCCAAGCTGTTCCTGGCTTATAACTTACACAGTGGCAGGAGCTGGTGGAACAGAAGGATGTCAGGTAAGGTCTGCAGGGAGCGTCCACCCCTGCGTAAACACACCAGGAAACAGATTGTTGACAAATCCCACCCAAGTGTCACTAATGACTGGGTTATGAAGTAATGGGCAGAGAAGTAATTGGCATATTATAAGGAGCTTAGAGAGAACTGTGCACCTACAAATCTGCTGTTTCCTTCCCTTTAAAGCATCATCACAATTTTTCTGCCACGGTGGTATGCCATTATGATTAAGGAGTTACTGACAACACACACTCAGACTCCATCACAAATAAACCAAGTGAACAAAAGAGCCAAGATCTGTGATAATCTCTATTACAGATGAATCGGTATCTGTAATAATCTCTAGCTTTATTTTTGTCCATTGATCATATAAAATTTATCCACTTTTTGAACAATTATATTTCCCTTAATTTTTAACTTTTACCATTTATTTTTTGTTTTAGTGTGGGAAACATGTTGACCACTTCCTAGATACAAACTTAAACCAACTTGCACTATGTTTTTCCTTTTATTTCAATATTTAGGGCTTTTTGATTCTCTCCCAAATTGTTGAGTGGCTCATTGTTTAAAAGAAACCAGCAAACTATAAAAGATCCTTTAAACTTCTAGGACATCAGTTCACTTTTTCGGGAGAACATTTTGAAGAGATGGGGCAAATGAAGTAGAAACATTCATATTAAATTTCCTTTGAAATCCATGGGTTTTAAAATTAAGGGAAAGTGATTGGCAAAACATGTTTTGGTTTTTGCCGAAACTGAAGTGTTTGAAAAATAGTTCAAGATGTTCTTCCACACCCCAACCACATTCTTCTGGGGCCGTCCATCTCTAGTTTAAATCTAGTTTTGTACATCCACTGTGCAAAGAATACAGGCCTTCATTGCAGCCAGAAGGCCACCATATCTTTCTAAGGGAGAAGAACTTGTTGAAGCCTAAAGAATGGATATACAGTCCTATATCCTATATCATTACACTTGACATTCTTTCCAGAAAAAGAAAGTTCTAGACTAGATGGTTATGAAAAAGGCAGTTGTTTCCACTTGATTTTGAATCAGGCTAGGATACATAAATGGAATGTGAAATTAGTTCCTTTGTTTATCTATCTATCTATGTGTCTATGTAGCTATGCATCTATCTACGTATCTATTTACCTATCTTTCTATCTATCCATTCATTCTTCATTCAACCAATCGTTCATTCAACAAATATTTATTGAGCCTCCTGTGTGCCAGTGGTTGTGTGAACACAAATGCAAGTAAACGACAGCCCCTGGTCTCAGGGAGCTGACCATCTTCCAGGGGAGATAGATGTGTCCTTAAAGTGCAATATGTGGGAAGTGCCATATTTGGGGTGGAGCAGGGGCACAGGAGAAGGAATGGACAGATCTGCCTGGGGATGACAACGGGGAAGATTTTATGAAGAAGCCATAATAGGTGAGACAAAAATGAAGGTGAAGAGTGGAGAGTGGTTGGAAAACTGTGAAGCCTCAAGAAGGAGTATGTTGGAGCACCCATTGAGAGATTGTTAATTTGAACAGGCGGACAAAGGAGAGGTTGGTAAAAGCCAGGAGAGAGCCGTCCTGACGCTCATGGGGTGGAGGAGGATTTGGAGGAGCTATTCTTCTATTGAGGATCCCTTCTTTTCAAAATTTAGTCACCAGCTCTCCACCTGTCTCGGCAGCCTCCTGGCTGATGCTGTGAGTTCAGAGTCATGGGTTGAGGCTGAGTCCTGCCTGGCCACATGTGAGCCCTCTCTTATCTCTGGGTCTTGGCTAGACTAGACGATCTGGAAGGCCTATCAAAGAATAACCACACAGTCTTGGTTCTGAAAATGACATAAATTGTAGATTTCTCCCCACCATTTTTTTTTTTTTTGGTGAGGAAGACCAGCCCTGAGCTAACATCGGTTGCTAATCCTCCTCTTTTTGCTGAGGAAGACTGGCCCTGGGCTAACATCCGTGCCCATCTTCCTCCACTTTATATGGGACGCCGCCACGGCATGGCTGACAGGCAGTGCGTCGGCAGGCGGGCGCCCGGGATCCGAACCAGCGAACCCCGGGCTGCCAAGCGCGAACTAAACTGCTGCGCCACCGGGCCGGCCCTCCCCCCACCATTTTTTATTCTAATTATCAGAGTTGGGAAAACTTGGTGCAGAAAGTCTATACTTCTCTAGTTTTGCACCTTAGAATTCTCATAGGCATGGGTCCTTGTTAGCCTCTTCACTAAATAAAGAACCAAGAGGGTTTTCCTACTTCGGAGAACAGTCAGGGGCCCTGGAGACACATTTGCCTTGCTGACTGACAAGTATGCTTGGATGACACTCGGCTTTCACTATGGCTATTTGGTTATGGTTTTCTTTGGAACGTAATAAGAACGGCAGTTTCCTCATATTGCACTGAAATTGCCAGGTAATTTGTAGCTGTGCATTCATCTAATCACAGGATTGAAAAGCTAGCTGTCCTTTGCATACATGAAAATGGTGGTATTAGTAATTGGGTTGTCACGTGTGGCGTAATATGTGGTTTGGAAGCCATTACAGGATTAGAGGCAATTTGGAGATTATCGTCTCCATGACATCACCGGTGGGAGTTGAGACCACTGGCAGCTCCATGCTTTCTGTGATTCAGATGCCATGGTTTGAAATATACGTAGGACAGGTTTTCTGCTTTATTGACCAACACATTATATACATATATATATATATATATATATGAGAGAGAGAGAGAGGGAAGCTGGATGACTCTACACCAGGCTGTTGCTTGACATTTTTCTGATGAGCACTGTCTTATTCCTAAAGTCAGAAAATAAAAACAACGAAGAGTATAAATGTGTAGGCTTATCCAATCCAAAACCTACTCCTTCCTTTTTTCCGGTTCCAGTTCTAAACAGGATAGAGGAATTTGCTGTCATCGTTTCTGCAGTTTCCTCTGAAGTGTCATACGCGGCTTCAGCTCCAGTAGTGGCTTCAGGACACTCAGCTTCTTTCTGATTCTCAGAATGAGAAGGGAGGGTTTGTGAGGCCTGAGGACTCCATCCTCGCTTCAGTCCTTCCTTTGGCTCCCTCTCCTCGTTAAGGCTTTGTTTTCTCCCTTCCTGGAATCACCTTTTCCTCTCTGTGCCCTGCCCCTGGACTCTGTCAGTGGACTGGGACAAGCTGGAAAAGAATGATTCTCTCTAGGAGTCAGGCGGCACACACGGAAGGGATAAGCAGACGCCACTTTGGAGCCGGGCGACTTGGGTTTTATTTCCTGCTCCAGGCTTCTTGGATCTGTTGCCTTGGACGTGCTGCTTCACTTCTCCTAGCCACAGATGAGAATGGGGAATGGGAAGATTAATGTCACTTCCTTCTGAATCCCACAGTCCTTCTAGATTTTTCCACAGTGCCCTTGCTCACACTTCTCCCAGCACTTGCCCACCTTATTGTGATTGGCTGATTATCCTTGTGTTACATCCACCCAACAGTGAGTAGTCGACATAGTAGACACTCAATAGTAGACGATAAATGAGTTAAAAGAAGACTAAATGATCATCCAAGGCACAGGATTTTGTGCGGCTAAACGAGGTAACACGTAAGCTCCTCGGGCATATGTGTCACCTCATAGGCACTACATAAAAGTTAGTGTCCTTTATTAATCACTATGTTCCAGGGGCTTCTTCGAAGCTGCATGGTTGGTTTGTGTGAGAGCCAAGTTTATTCAAGGTACTGTGCATGGCCATGCTCAGACACGTCAGGAGCACTGGTGCTGAGAGAATATGCTGTCACTCTCCAGCTCCTCAGGCCACACACCCCCAGAGCCAGCCATGTGAGCAGAGACTTCTACATCATGATGCCCAGGCCCCCAAGTATCCCACAGACTCATCCAGGAGGGGACACCAAGCTCCAGGGTTGTCACTTGTAAATGCTCTGAAAGGAAAATAAGTAAACTGAGGTATATTTCTATAAGGGACAGCTATACTGCAGTGAGACTGAATGATGTACAACTACATACACAATTTGGTTGAATCCCGCAAACGTAATATAGAGTGAAAGAAGCCAGACCCAAAAAGTGCATAGCATATGATTCCGTTTATATAAAGTATAAAGACAGCTAGACTAATCTATGTTATTTGAAGTCAAGATTGAGGCTAACCTTGGAGGGTGAGTAGTGATGGGACAAGAGCATGAGGTGGGTTTCTGGGAGGCTGGTTATGTTCTGCCTCTTGTTCTGGGTGCTGGTTACATGAGTGTATTTGAGCTGTATACTTACTTTCACTTTTTCATATATTATAATATACAGTGTAATTCAGTGGAAAGTTAAAAAATAAAGAGTCACGAAGGAAGACCACAGCAGCATCCAGGAATTTGTAGTAAGTAGGCACCATTGCTTCCAGAAATGCCAGTGATGTAGTCTGAATATAGAAGGATGTGACCACCAGAGCATTCAGACAAGGAGCCCTGTGAGGCCAGTGTTTTTGCTTCCATCTATGGCCATTCAAACCTATCTGCTAATAATTATGTTTTAAAATGCTAATATTTATTGAGTGCTTACTATAGCCATTATTATTTCCATTGTACAGATGGGGAAATTGAGGTTTAAAGAGGTTAAGTAACAGGCAGAGCTTCTTTCTGTGCAGGAGGGAGACAGGCCCCATTTACCGGCAAAGCTTCTTAAGAGGTAGCCAGACCCCAGAGAGAAGTGGTTGTAGAGTGCGTCTGGGCAGAACACCAAAGGCAACCTGGCAAAATTTCCCACAGCTTAAGCATGGCTTGGAAGCAACAGACAGTTCAGACCTGAAGGAGCCACCCAGGGAGGAATAGTAGATGTCTCAGCTGTAACCTTTGCAGCAGACGGCAGGTAGACCAGATGCCCCACATCTCCCCCTCACACTGCATAAGACCCTGAAATTGTAGCTTAACCTCAGGCGTGGGGGAGGGTGGAGATCAATTGGAGGTGTGCTAAAGTCAGAAATTATGTTGAATATAGAAACCATGAGACGTATATTTAAAATATATGAAATATAAATACAGTTGATACAGCAATTATGTTTCTTTGCACAGTCAAATTTGTAGGCTGAGATTCACACCTGTTTTTCATGTTGGCATTTAGGGGCTGAGGCCATCCATTGATAGGACTCAGACCTCTGCACCTTCAGAGATAGATCATCCTCAAGCCCCTGGGTTTGGAGCGTGTGTGTGTGCGCGCACGCATGAGCCTTGAGCAGGGTCCTGTCTAAGTGGCTGCAATGGAGAAGACCATGTGTTTTCACTTTGTGACCATATAGCCCATAGTCCCCCAAAGTCTGCTTTCAGATGCTGTTAGCATTATCAGTTCTTGAATTTTCTTAAGAACCACATTTCATGTGGTTCCCTAAATGTTAGAACTTCTTTTACCCCCAGACCCCGCAGAAGACTTTCATAGGGTTTCCATTAAATGACCACAATGAAATGTGCATCAAACCGTGTTTGAGAATCTCCACTTTAACCGTGGTCTACTCTCCTGCTGTCCATCTGCGAGGCCTCAGAATCACTCAAGCATGTCTCTAATTTGCACTGCTCTTGGGAGGAGTATCAATAGTAAGATATCACTTTCATAAGCTATATCATATCCTGATTGAACATTGCCAGGGAGTCTTAGGCCACTTGGTGGTTGCATTTGCCTTAGATCCAATTACAGCTGCAAAAGTGGTTTGCATTAGAAGTTCTGACTCTAGGATTTGATCATTATAAGTAGGATAAACCACCAAAAGAATGTGAATTGCCTTCACTAAAAGGATGTAATAGCCCAGAGAATATCTTTCATATTTCAAATTAGGAAAATTCAGCACCGCCTTCTTCCCCACAACTGCACTTTAATGCTTTTCAAAGCACTGCAAGGGTCTGCATTTGGTGGGTCTGTCTGGATCCTCCAGCCAAAGGGCTTTTAGTTCTTGAATAAACAAAAGGGCCTTCCTACAATGGCCTCTTGCAGCCCAGACCCTGAGAACTGAGGTTCAGGGGTGCTGTATCTAGAGGCAGTTGTCCTCTGTTTGTTCTAAGTGCCTAGAGACTTTGAAATGATCCCCCCCCACACCTTCCCCTCCAACCTAACTCCTCCTGAAGGCTGTAATATTTCTGCCCAAAGCTACCTAACTGTGGAAGCATTTGCGTTCAAGATGCCCCCTCGAGAAGGTTCGTATGCAATACGTAGATGTTGGATATTGAAGACATGAGTCTCCCTAAAGACTTTGAAAGGTCATTATCCTGGTCAGCTCACCACTTCATAGTCTGCAGACACATGTGACCTTCAATCCATACCTCTCCCTATTTCAGAGCCATTTACCCACCAGCAACACATGTCCCCTTGCTGTTCTCTGACCTGGAACCCATGACTAAAGAAGGACTCGGACTGCTCAGAAGGAAGGGCAGGAAGCCTAACTGTCCCTATAGGCCCCTGGTTACCCAAGCTCACCAGATACCCCAGCTCTCTGTTCAGCCTGGTTACTGCTCATCCAGTCCCTCCTCTGTCACTGCTGTGAAGATGCGGAGAAGAGTGAGCAAAAAGAAAGCAAAGCAGAATAGGCAGTGCCACTTGTCCTCCATCTTCTCCACCTTCCCCGTTGTGCACAGTAAGGATTACCCCAGTCACACGACCTTGGAAATGAGCCTCTCCGACTTGACCAGGGTGAGCTGTAGCGATGTGTCTTTGGCAGGGAAAGCTACCTCAATTTTCTTTTTTAGAAAACAGATGTACTTTTATAACCAATTCACACTGTGAATTACTTTGGGGTCTAGAATTATTTCGAAGAGAATTCAGTATACAGACCAGTAAAATAGTACTCACAGTAGTGCCCTATCTTTTTGAAAGAAATTTTAATAGACATATTTGCCTCAAATTTTGGCATTTTACAAAAAGAACAACAAATCTCGTTTAGTTGATTTTCCACAGCACTGCAAATACCCTTTTCTTCCTCCCTCCTTTTTTTCTTCCCTTCTTCTTTCCCTCCTTCCTTCCTCACTCTCTCCCTCCTTCCATCTTTCCTTCTTTCCTGCTGTCTGCCTCTCTTACATTTTTTCCTACAACCTGCTTCCCTCTCTCTCTCTTTTTGAGAAAGAAAGTACATTCCATCATCTTCCTTCTAAGTAATGACATTTTTTTAAATCCACAGTTGAGCTGCAAATGAAAATTCTTAGTTGCATTCTATATATGGGAACTTTAATGATTCTCCAATGCTAATTAAACTTAAAAAAACTTAATTGCCAATTATTTTTGTTAAAACTTCAGAAGATCAATTATTACAAAATGGCCCATTCCAGTGTGTGTGTGTGTGTGTTTGTGTGTGTGTGTGTGTGTGTGTGATTTTCAGTTTGCTAATAGCCTTTTGGGTTCTAAAGTTTGATCCACTGATTCTTACATGGAATAATGCCAAGCTTCAGAAGCCAGCCCATTTAGGGCTTCAACCCTAACCAGAGATTTAGCATCAAATAAATCGTTGAGTGTGCGCCTCTCAGTCTCCTTCCAGAGTGATAAGCAACTCTCCCTGCTTGCCAAGCCTAGGGAATTCTGATCCTGATAACAGCACTCGGGGGAGCCACTCCTGCCTTCCAGGATGACAATGGCGAACTCACAAGACAGCCCAGGAGCCTCTTGCACCTACCAGCTGTAATGCTGAGCGCATTATACAGACAAATCAGGCCCCCAAAGTTATATGCTTTCACCTCACAGCAAGCAGCGTTTGAGTTCAGGGAGAGGAAATGTGTATTACGAGAGCAGGTTAAAAATCGACATTATCCCAGACTTTCATGAAATCAAAATTATGGCCATGATGCTAAGTTATTATAATGTATTTATTACCAGGGTTGCTTTCATATTTAACCAATTTGGCCCATCTTGAGACCTGTTTTAAAATGCACCACCTTGCCCACCTTTCCCATTTTCATATGAAAAACAGGAAAGCAAAAACTAATTTACTCAGAGAGACACAGAGCCTGTTTGCCCGTTTATCTCTTACAGACCACCCCTCAGTCCACTGTTGACAGTACATGATATTCCATTAATCTGCCTAATGAAAATTTAACCAGTGTTATAAACAAATAATTGGCTATTATCCTCTCAAAGATCCCGAATAAATTACTTCTGCTTATTTTCCCTCCTCTCTCAGTGCTCAAAAGCTAGCCCTTTCTGATGGATGTCACAGGGAGAGGGAAGGAGGAGTTGGCACCATCCCACTCCGGCTTCCTCGGGACTGCGGTCATTGTGACGGGCAGACTCGATTCTAGGAGCACCGGAATTGACCATAGTGAGGGATGGGGAAGGGGCGGCAGGAGAGACAGCCCCCACCTGTGGGTCACCAGCTTGGGTCACCAGCTTGGCCCACCCTTAGGAACCACTCCTACATCTCTCATCATCTCCACACCACCCCCCCCCCCCGCCTTTTTTTTCTGCTGTTGTCTTTCATTCTGCTTTCCATTGTATTTCTCTTTCCTCCCCATTCCTACTTTCCAAGTTCTTACAAGATTCATCTCCCATTCTCAACCCAGCCGCGTGCCCAGTAGTGCATCCACATAGCCCCCTTACTGCTTGACTCTCATAACTGTAATTTCCATACACAGGGCCTGCTTTAAAATGAAACGCCCAGTGCCAAAATGGTCAGCATACATTATATTGAATAATTCAACTAAACTGTTTGGACAAGGTACAGATCCTATTTGTGGCATTACGTTGAATCAGACAAATTGAAGGAATCTATTTCAAGCCATTATTGCTAAAAATCAGCCCTGCCCCCACAGTTCCCCATTAAGCTAGAAGAGCTGGCTAAATGGCAGGCTAACCAGAAGGAAAATCTGAGCCAGTGCTTAGGATCCTGCAGCGCCTTCCTTGACTTAGTCTTCTGTCTTCTCTACTAGACCAAAACTTCTTTTTAAGATGGAGAGTGTGTCTTGCTCATCTATTTCACTACCCTGTGACACATAAAAGTACTAAGTGAATGAGTGAATGTTGAATGAATGGATGTAAACATTGTGGGCTCTTGTATGGAAAATTCCTCTTAGGAGCAAGGGCAATAAAATTATTATAATGATAGATCTGAAGATTTAATTTTTCTCTAATGGACTCCCTTTCTCAAAGCCCTTGGATTTCCCAAAAGCTTCAATCTCACAATTTATGCTGCAAACTGAAAAAATGAATTTAAACACCATTTACACTGTCTTTTAAATGCTTAGTAAAAAAAAAAAAATCACCACCGTTCATTATGAAACAGTACAGAAGAGCAGAGAGGGATAATTCTAATGCTGTGATTCTCAACCTTTAGGATGAAAAGATCGTCTAAGTAGCTTATTAAACGTAGATCCTCAGGTCCACTCCCAGACTTGGATTCAGTGGACTTGGGAATCGGCTACTGTATCGAGCACCATGGGGGATTCTGATGTGAGTGCTTGGTGGACAACTTAGTAAGAAGTGCTGTTCTAATGAGAGCTTAGCACATATTCTGGAATCACCTAGAGCTTCTTTTCAGGCTGGGACCTCCATGTGGTACTAGCAAGAGGTTAACACCTCCAGAGAAGCCCCCTGGGCTCAGTCCTGGACTGGAGGAGGGGAAAGAGAGAGCGTTCATGACCCACCCTTGGCCCCAGTGGCCACTTAATGCTCCTTCAACAGGAGGCTTCACTGCCCTTGTTCTTCACCTCATCCACGGACCAACCATTCCAGCTTGCAGGCGGATGTTTGAGTCTGGAGCTTAAAAGGAAGATTAGGGCTGGAAATCAGAATTAGAATTCAAGCAATAATCTCAATAATGTTATTTTCTTTCAGTGCATGAGTTTCCAATAAATTGCTGCTCAGATACAAGCCTGAGAGCATATCTGTCCCAAGTGGAAATATAACGCCAGCAGTAGCATTGGTGCTGGTTCTTCTCACACCCATGATCTCATCTTATCTTTGCAATAACCCTCTGAAGATGCTGTGCAGGAACTCAGTTTTTCCCATCCAACAGATGTGAAAGCTGAGGTCCAAAGCTGCTGGCTGAGACGCTGCATCACAGTTCCTGGATCAGAGAGCCATGACAGGGTCTGATGGAGATGACAGGGCAGATAGGACTTCAGGATATCAGGATGGTCCTGGGCAGAATGGGACGTCGTATGATTCCCTTCTCAGACACTTATGGCCAGCGTGGATGGACATCGGTGGGCCCATCAAGTTAGACTTTACCATCTATGCAAACGGTGCTTTACCAGGATGCGACCTCAGCCTGACATCCCGGCATTAAGGTCCCACCTCTACTAATGAAAAATTTGCAAAGCTGCCTCACAGGGTGGTTGAGACAGCATGTGTAAAGCATGTGGCCTGACCCGTAGAAGGGGCTGGATTACCGATAGCTGCTATTATGGTAATTACGGTTCTGACCCCAGAAACATGTACACTGCCCTCCGAGATAGTCCAACTAAGCCCAGTGCGAGGCAAAATTGCAAAGCAGGTGTGATCATTCCGAGGCAGAGGGCCTTTTGGTGCCCTCAGACCCCACAGCTGGGATCACGGTCCCAGCGAGGCTGCACTGAGCCCTGCCCCAATCACCAGCTAGGGCACCGCGGGAAACGAGGAGGAAAGTCCGAGAGAGAGACTGGAGGTTGGTTTATAAACTTCTGAAGGTGCTTTATGGTTTGGAGAGCAGCTAATGAACAGAAGGATATATTTGGGTTGGTTCAGGCTCAATAGGAAAGATCTGGATTTCACCAGAGAACAGACTATTTCCTCCAGTGACCTGAAAAGCAATCAAAGAGACGGAGCAATTTGATCTCTGAGAATCAGTTTAAAAAATTAAATAAAATACAGCTTCATTTAGAGAAGAAGAATAAAATGATTCTCTCTGAAAGAGTAATCATTAAATTATTCCCATGGGTGTGGAGCAAGTAAGGAAGGGGTGACTTGCGGTACCTCTGCCGCATTTGTAGAGAAGCCTGTGGGATCTGGATGCAGACTCCATCAGCAGATACTGGCTGAAAATGTGGCACCTGTGATTGCTGTGTGAAAAGACTGAGCCAGATTGGGCACAAGGAACGAGGGCTTGTGGAATGAAGTTGTCCTTCCTCCTCTCATCTCATCCCTGGCTTCATCAGAACTGGGTGGGTGGTGGGGTAACTACTAGCTGTGGACTAGCCGTGGTCCTTTCCCTGTAATCCATCAGCCACACCAGTCCACTGGGGCCTCCCAATGCAATGCCAATCATCTGGGGTCCATGCCTTAGATCTGGTACAAATCTGCAATTGCCTTGTGAAAACCCACCCTGGAGGGTCACCCAATTCAAGATGTGATCTGAATATTGGTAAAAGGGATGATCCTTGAGAATTATCCTTCTCATTCCAGGGCTCCAAAGACTGAGAAAATTTGAGCATCACTGGTCAAGAGATAGAGACAGTGGGTAGGAAGAAAGGTCTATGAAGCCTTGAAAAATTATTCTTCCAAATGCTGAGATAGCAGAGCAATAATACTAATAGAGCTAATATTTATTAAGCATTTTCCATATGCCAGGCACCATTCTAAATCCTTGCATGTACATTAACTCATTTCCTCATTACAACAATCTTTCATGGTAGGTACTGTCACCATCCCCAGTTTACAGATGAGAAAGCTAAGGCACCGATTGAGTGACTTGTCCTAAACTATACATGGAGTCAGCAATGGAGTCAGAATTTGAACTCAGACAATCTGACTCTAGTGCCCATGTGTTTAGTCACTAAACTAAACTGGGTTTTTGATCACTTTAGACATCGTCTCCTTCCAAAAGTCTGTTCTATAGCTTCCCTTGGGAGAACCCTGCCTTCAGAAATGCTTGAGTTGGGGTTTCTTCCTTCTTCTGGCAAGGAAATGCCAAGTATGCATCAGGGGCACGCGATGATTGCCCAGAAACCACATGGCTTATCGTATGTCATCCTTCATAATTTATTTTTATGAGAGTAGTAAGTGGTATCAGCATTTTATAAGCATGTATTTATATTTGTTAATTTAATTTATGCAAATGCCTCATTTATGTAAATCATATGCGGATTCACCATCAGGATATCTTTAGCAAAATAATACGATCAAGATATTTAGAGATCCAACATATATAATCAGAGAATGCAAATTATTTTTACTGCATGTTCTTTATGCCATTAAGTTCATAAAATGTCAGCAGTCTGGTTTTACTAAAGCTCGCTTGGCAGTGTTTTGGTTGCGTTGGTCTTTCTTTCCCTCTTGACCATCTCATTGCTCCTGAGATGGCCAGCTCAGGCCAGGGTGCTGCTGGGAGAGAGGAAATCTCAGCTGCAGCCACATTTGAAGCCCTGCTTTTTCATTCCCTTCTGAGGATGAGGTTACAGTGTGTAAACACAATACCGTATTTCATAGATGTATATCCCAGGGCTCTGGGCTTGATCCCTCCATGATGGTGGCAGCCTCATTACCGATTCATGACGCTGCCAGGCAGTTGTCATGAACAATAAGCTTCCCCCTAAATCTGGACCATCCATTCTGAGTTTCTGGCATGTTGCTTCAATGGGAAGTGAGCTTTGATCTCATTTCAGGGAGGAATCCAGTTCTGGGACTAGAGAAATGCATTTAACACCATAAGACTTAAGAACAAAAAGTGGCAGAGGGTTGTAGGGTGAGATCTGTGCCTATTCTCCTAAGACAAGAAAATGGGTATTGGGCGAAGGACCCAGCATGATCTTCTGGGGATCACATCACAGGACCCAGAACTACTATCATGCAGCCTACAAGAGCCAACATTGCTTTTTATGATGAAAGCTGAAAATGGCATCTTCATAGTAAAGTAGAAACTTAGAGTAACCAGCTGTCCTCCCCACCCACTGTGTCACTAGGGAGAACCGTTGGCCATGACTGAATACATGAATAAATCCTTATTTCTGCTTGCTCTGGAGCCTGCTACGTAGAGCTGCCCATGTGAGAAGCAGCGAAACACCACCTACGGAATGTGACCCTGGTGGCCTTCCGTCTGCAGCTCACATCTGAAAATTTGGTTGGCTTTCTGTCCATGGCATGTTAATGTGTATGACATGTCTCTATGGTCATTGAGATACCATGGTTTACACATCAGTTTCAGGCGCCATAGAAGATAACTGTGTCTTTGAGGTGTGCCCAGGGCCCAGAAATCTCAATTTTTTTTGTAAACTGCATGATCTGTATTTTAAGCCAGTCCATCCATTACATATCTTCTAAATGTGGAGAAAATCTATCCAGCAGCTTTTGTGTAAATTGGATTATAGACAGAAATGATTTGAATATAGATTGTATCTCTATTACATAATAATAATAATTATTGTATCTATAGAGACTGTATCTCTATTAAAGCAGGTGTTTAATAGGCTTTTTTAGTCACTTGACCACCATCTGAGCCATTCACAAAGCTCTTTTCTACACCTTGGCTCACTCCTGGGGGCAGGCAGTGAGGTCCACACAGAGCGGAGCTTGAAGTCGTTAATCAGAACCCACCCCAGAGTTCTTGCAGTGGGGTGAGGGGTGGGCAGCTCAGGACACATTTATAGTTCTTCACTGAAAACAACACAGCATTTACGTCTTTTCTAAATGGAGAGAACATCCACTTTTAGCTCAGACCCTAAGAAAAATTCAATATGGTTCCGATCATCGGCATGGTTTGCACAGCACACACGGACAGTGGACCCTGGGCCATTGGATCAGGGTGGCAGCAGGGGACAGCTCTTCCCAACAGGAGGCCAGAAAGCCAGCAGCCAGCTTAATGCAGCACTTAATGAAGACGAATGGAGCCTTCCAGATCATACCATCATGCTTAAGGACAGTGTATAGAATGACTATCGAGCATTTGAGAAATCACAGGTACAGAGCTTGGTCTCTGAGTCAGATGAAAAGGGCCTTGATTCCCAGCTGTTTCTTACTTTTCTGCTTTTATTTCTGCCATTCCTACCACCTGGAATTCTCTTCCTCCCCTCTTCACCTGCTCAACTCCCATTTATCATTAACATCTGCCAAATGTCCCATCCTCCAGCAAAATGTCACCTTCCTCTAACTCCCTTTCTTCCTTCCCTCTCTGGGCTCCCTGTAACAGACAGTGATCAGACCTTTACTCACCACCCTCTTTCTAATTGTCCCCGCAGTGCCAGGCACTTAGAAGACATTTAACAAACACCTAAAGAACAAACGGATAAATGTCTATGAATTTGTCCCCCCACTAGGCTCCGGTTTCCTCAAGAGCAAGGATGGTCTTGGCCAACTGTGTGTCCTCAGAGCCCAGCAGGTGTTCTGGGCAGAAACTATGTCTCTGAAGAACTGAATGAGCTCTCTTAAGAAAGTAGCCCGAGTCCTCAGAAAATGTTCATCCATAGTATATTCGGAATAAAAGGTTTCATTTTAGGGGAGGGAGGTGGGAAACACAGCAAGTTTTTCCTGAGAAAATTGGGATACTGGAAACCAGGCGACGGTTACACCAGACCTTTAGCAACACAGTACATTAGAACAAGGTGCACCTCGGGAGGGGCCGGCAACCTTGCCAGGCCTGTCCCGCACTTCAGCAAAGATGGTTTGTTATAAATAAACGCATGCATCATTTATTTTTAGCCTTTTATGATCTCCTTTGGGCTCTGCCTGTTCGATAAAGGTCAAGAAATAAGGAAATAAATGATATTCTGGAAGCCAATTCTCTTTCCTCAGACCTGTCTTTAGAGCTCAGGTGGTAAGTAACGTCTTCCCGGCCTGCAGCCCCTGATTCTTAACCTCTCACTGATTGTTTTATGGTCCCTTACAGATCAGTGAATCTCATGGACCAGGTCTAGGTCCAGTTATTGTATAGATTAGCGATTAAATGTGACCAGAACATTTTAATTGCAAGGAAACCTATTTTCTAACTCAAAAAAATAAAGGATGGTTCACAATTTCCACACTTGCTCCTCACGGTAGATTCGTCTGCGAATGAGGAGCCAGTGTTCGTTTGTCTCAGAGCTCTAGGTTGACAGGCAGCTGTCTTACTCCTTTCCTTTTCCTACACTCCTTTTTTTTTCAATGCAGAGAGCTTGCATCCTGCGTCTCCTAACTTTCTGACTGCAGGCTAAAGAGATAATGGGAATTTTTTAATATATTGCCAATATGAAGTAATAAGAAAAGGCAATTTTGACATTAGTCAATGCCCTGTTTTTGTCTGAGTTGTGGAACACCAGGCAAGTTGTAGAAAGTGCCTACAGCTCATCCAAAGCAGCATTAATCCAGGGGGAGGGAGATGCAAGTTCTAGTCCAAGATTCACTCTTGATTTAATCCCCTCTGCAAGTTACCATTGCCTGCAACAGCCTACCTCCCTGGGACTTGACAAAACATCCGAGCTTCCCTTGATGGAGACAGGAGGGTGGCCCTGGGTACTGGCTTCCAGCTAGGAGCTGTTAGAAAGGAAGGAAGGAAAAAGGAAGGAGGGAAGGTAGGAAGGAAGGAAGGAAAGAAGAGAGGGAGGGAGAAAGGGTTCTACTTTCTTTACATTTAGACCTGTTTTGCAGAGGTGATATTAAAATATTTAACAACAAAATGGCAGAGCACTGGCCAAGCTGAAAGCCTTCGGTTCGTGGCAGGGTCTCAGTGGCTCTGCTGAGCCAGGTGTTAACACTTCTGTGGAATTGTTAAATATTTTGAAAATTATTTTTGGCCAAATTCATATTAACCCCAGATGGGAAAGGGGACCCAGTAAGGGCCCCAGGAAGAGGGTACAAGTGGTTTCTGCAGAAATTATAATCACTATAATCCCAACAAGCTTCTTTCCCACAGAAAGGTCACAAGAGGGAAGGGTCATTTTGCTGATCTGGTAGAAGGACTCTTGGTGCACGGGGGTTGGAGTCTCTGAATGTCCACTCTCTATAAATCAGTGTTTTAGTGTGTCGACAAGGCTGGGGACCCACCTCTGGGTTCATGGACCTGTGCATTGATCCATTCGACTATTTATTGAGCACCTGTTGTGTGCAAGGCACTTTCAGGGGAAAACTGGCCTTAAAAAATGTCCCAACTTTTACGGAAGTCACCAATAATTGTCCACAGATTTTGTTTGTTTAAACTGCACAGTATTAAAAAAAATCTTGAACAAATATTTTAAAATCAGGAGATTTTATTTAAAAGTTCAGATTTCCATTTTTGGGGAGAAATCCCCAGACCTCAGAAACTCTGATGACACTGAGCCCACATTTCCCCCAGACGACAATCCAGTGGGGCAGCCTCTGCCCCATCCAGACATGGAACGAGTCACCTCTGCCCTCACCCCTCCCAACTGTCACACAACCAAGCTCCCTCAGTTCAGTCACAGAAACATGTAGGGCAGTGGTGGGGAAGGAAAGCTCTGGGGTGGACAGCTGGCACGTCTCACTGTGTCTCCGTGGGCAAGTTATTGAATCCCTCTGGGCCTCAGTTTCTTCACCTGAAAAATGGGGATAATATAGTCCTTATTGTTTAAGTCTGTTGTAAAGATTAAAAAGAAGTCATAAGAATAAAGCGCTTAGAGAAGTTTCTGGCATATAGTAAGTGGTCGCTAAACACGCCTGCACCTAAGAATACAGAAGATGAGGACAGTTTGGACCTTGTCATCAAATAGCCATAAACTGTAAAGGAAGCATTTAGAAACATCTTTGATGGCCTTAGTTCAGAGACTGAACTTGCAGCTCTCTTTCTCAACCTATTTCGTGGGTACCAAATACCAACAGCATTTGTGTACAACTAGCGCTCAGACGGGAGGAAACATGACTGGCAGGAGCAAATTGATCTCTTCTCTTGACAGGACTGCCGATGGGTCTCTTCGAGGTGGTTTTCCACCCACTACAAGAAGAAAACCCAGAGGTCACTGTAACCAGCCCACTGCCCCAGAGCCAGACGCCAGCAGCAAAACGAGTCAGGAAAAAAACCACTCCAGGAAAAAAAGCCCTGAATGAACAGTGTTGCACCTCAACTAATCTGTGATTCATACATATTCAGAGGGAAAGTGAGTGAAAAACCGGCATTTCAGACAGCTTTACATTTTCAAATTAAGTTAATAAAATAAGATTCCCAATGTAATGACAAATTAATTCTTCTTTTCATAAGTTTATTAAAATAAGCGTCTCCTATCTTCTAACTAGCCCTGACACATGCTTACATAGATACATCCCACCCAGTAACCTAATCTCCCAGCAATCTTGAAGCAATTAACTCCTTCTAATCTTGAGCTAACAAAGCCCACCACACCAAAGGCCCCTGAGAATGCCCGTCTGAAGGCTCGCTCGGCAGCTTCCCTCCAGCCCTGCTCAGAGCATCGGAGCAGGGTGCGCTGAAGTGGTCCAGCGTGGCGACTCCCCTGAAACAACCAGATGAGTCATCACAGATCATAAGATCTTCATTAACTCCTTATTTCTCTGCTAATTAACACAAAAGAACGAGTTGAACACCTGACAGGCAATGACTGACCCACTGCCTGGTGGTTAATGGAATGCAAATGACATCTAATGAGGGTCTCTCCTCACAGTGCAGGCAGCTGGCCCACCATTTTTTTGCAGATCTTACAGTGTGGGAGCTCCATAAAAAGAGTTTACCTAATAATATAAACTGCAGCTGAGTTTATAATATAAAGTCCATGCATTTATGTAAGTCCTACACATGGCAGAGTTAACTGAAGCTATTAATGACAAGGTTTATCTGAAAATACCATAATTTAGGGGGAAAAATACAGCTCCAGGCCCTTCCAAATGGAACATAATATTTGTTGGTTATGCTAAGTTATGTGATGCATTTTGGATTTTGTTTTAATGTGACAGCAGCAAGCATGATAACAAAATGTTGCTTTTTTGGTTGATCCTGAGTCTAGCCTTTCTAATTTATTATAGTTTTAAAATATAACCAAAGTTTCATCCTCTAAGATTTACCTTAGAATTCAAGTAGAAAAATCAGCCCAAACCTGATTTGCGCACTGTCAATAAAATGTTGATTCAATTAAGGGGGGTTCAGCAATGAGGTCAGTAATGTAGCTCAGAGAAGGAATTTTACCATTTATTCTAGTCTATTAATGATAATTAGGGGACGGACTTATAAACAAGAGCATAAATTTTAAAATGGTTTTTATGAAGATGCATGCTTCCTTATTCTACCATCCCCTTAACCTGGGTGGGGAAGACCCCGCTCAGTTAGAATTCCGAGCTCTCTTCTCAACCCAGATCTTGAACCTTCTTTTTCACTAATAAATTGAATTGACAACACATTCATTGAGGAGATCTAGCATTGCCAATATCAATCCACACAATCAAGCTTTGCTTGAAACCAAAAGGTATAGAATGGTTATTGTGAAATTCAAAAGAATTATCACTCTATAAAATAGATTCTCTGAATTTGGCTAATATCCAGGCCCACCCCACTTGTGTATATTTATTTCTTCAGCAACTAGAACTTATTGGCGCATACGAGTAGTTTGAATTTACACATCTTATAAACTTTCAAGTTTAATGGCAGTTTCTCACTTTCTAATGGGGAGAACCGGTGGGAGAGAGGAAACCATGGTAGTCAAAATTATTAGCTGTTACTTGACATTTGTAAGGAGTTTCTGTAAAGGTGATTTCTCCAAAATTGCAAACTTCTAACTCCTCTTGAATTTCAGGATCAGTTAGGAATAAGCCTTTCTTCTTTTATGTGGAATTTCTCTTGAACCCAGTCTTGAAAGGGGTGAAGATATTTATCCTTCTTTCCATTCTTTAGACATGGCTCCAGGCCTTTGTAGTAGCCGTTCCTTCCTCCTGGAATCCTCTCTCCTCGATCTTCTCATGGCCCCTGCTTATCTTTCAGGTGGGTCTCAGCTTAAATGTCACCTTCACAAGTTGGATGGTCACCTGAAGCAGTCCCCAATCGCTTCCACCCCATCAGCCAGCATTGGTTCATTGTCCATCTTCTCCAGTTTTGTGGTTGTTGTTCATTGTCTGGCATCCCCACGGGACTGTAAGCTCTCAGAGAGCAGGGACCTTGCCTGCTGCTGCATTCCCAGAGGATGGAGAAGTGCCTGGTGTATGTAGTAGGGGCTCAGTACCTGTCCACAGAATGGAGGTGGGAATGAGGGGACAGCGACGCTCCCTCCAGAATGCAGGGACTTTTGCACCTCCATGACCTTGTTGCTCTGTTTTCTCTGCCAGATGGCCCTCTCTTCTACTCCCTCTGGGGAAGTCCTGCTCACACTTTAAGACTGTTTAAGATGCCCTGTTCTTCACAGCCTGCCCCAGGCTCCAAAAGAATTCAGATCTCCATCCCCATAGGGTTGAAACATCTAGTGCACTGACTTGTGATGGGTTATATGTCTCTCTGTCTCCTTGGCTGCACTCTGAGCTCACGGAGGCCAGAAGTTTTATTTAATTCTACTTTGAACCTCTCACACCAAGCATAATGCCATGAACATGAAGGTCTTCAAAAGGAAATGGACTGAACAGTGAAGCTTTCCTTCTACTTTGATGAGAAGGCTTGTCTGTCACTAGAGAACTCTAGTCTAAGTAACCACAGCAGGGAACCCTTTCAGAGAGATGGCTACTCAGAAGTCATGGCATACTTCATCTCTAAACCCCATAACACTCTTCCAGGCATCCCTACTTTACAGATAAGGAAACTGAGGCTCCAAGAAATTAAGTAACATGCCCACAGTGCTCAAGGAGTACGGTGGTTAGAACCCATTTTGAAATAAGGCCAAACTCTAGACTCCTTTTGTTAAACTTAAGTATATTTTGTGGAGCTTTAACACTAAATCACCATTTTGTTGGCTTCTTATGAGAAGTTCTCTATGGGTATTGATTCTATATTGGTTATGCAACTGAACAGAGAGTATGTTTTACTGCTAGAAACAGGCAGAGTTGGTGAAATTAAGTCACTGACATGTATGTTATTTTTTAGAATTTTTTTTTGTGAGGAAGATTGGCCCTGAGCTAACATCTGTTACCAATCTTCCTCTTTTTGCTTGAGGAAGATGGTTCCTGAGCTAACATCTGTGCCAATCTTCCTCTACTTTGTATATGGGACGCCACCAGAGCATGGCTTGATGAGTGGCATGTAGGTCTGCGCACGGGATTTGAACCCACGAACCCCAGGCTGCCAAAGCAGAGCATGCGAACTTAACCACTACACCACAGGGCCAGCCCAGATATGTGTATTATTTTAAACCTTTCTTTCCACAAACTTTTTGTTCTTTATTTTTATTTTTTGCTTTTATTTATTTATTGATGTCTTAATAGTTTATAACACTGTGGGGTTTTAGTTGTACATTTTTGTTTGTCCGTCACCTTGTGGATGTAACACTTCACCCCTTGTGCCCACCCCCCACCCCCCTTCCCCTTGGTAACCACCAATCAGTTCTCTCTGTCCGTGTGTTCACTTATATTCCATATATGAATGAGTTCATGCAGTGTCTGTCCTCTCTCTGGCTTATTTCACTTAACATAATACCCTCTAGGTCCATCCATGTTGTTGCAAATGGGACAATTGTGTCTTTTCTTATGGCTGAGTAGTATTCCATTGTATGTATATACCACATCTTCTTTAACCAATCATGTTCTTTATTTTTATTTTTTATTGAGATACAATTGACAATATAGCATTATATTAGTTTCAAGTATACAACATAATGATTCGATATTTGTATATACTATGAAATACTTGCCACAATAAGTCTAGTTAACATCCATCACCATACAGAGTTACAAATTTTCTTTTCCTGTGATGAGAACTTTTAAGATCTACTCTCTTAGCAACTTTCAAATATATAATACATTATTATTAACTATAGTCACCATGCTGTACATTATATCCCCATTTTCACAAACTTTTATGCATCCCAACTCTTTATAATGGGGCAAGTCAGACAGAAAAAAATAGGAGAGGAAGAGAGAGAAAAAAAATTGAAAAAGAAAAGAAAAGTAGCTAGTGGTAGTGTCAATAATTGCACCCCTTTGCAATCACTGGAGGCCCTTGAAACTCTATCAAATTCTATGGCTTTGGGGAAGGTTACCTCAGTGTCTCCATCTACGATAAGGCCTTCCTGGCACCTGCCTCATCCAGCTCGGTGGGAATCAGGAAGTGGGAGGAAAATGTCATTTTAACTGAAAATTGCTTTAGAAAGTAACATTTTAAATAAATTCAGGAGTCCATAGTACCATTATCATTACTTGACTGACCCTTTTCAAAGCTTTCAAAAAGTCTTTGACACTGTTTTTAACCAATTAAGCAGTAGAATGCCCTGTGCAAAACCCATTTCCACCCCACATGGCTCTAGCGATCAGATGTCCTAGGGAAGGCAGCTTGGAATCTTGAGAGAAAAGCCACTTTGGGTGACAGTCCAAGTTTGGCTGGCAAGCCAAAATTAAATATGGAGGCAGGTATGATTAATAAAAGCTGTGGAGGAATTTGAGTTCTCCTCAAAAGACATTTATAAACATGGAGGACATTGGAGGTACAGGAAAATGCATTTCAGAGTTGGGTGCCCTAGTTGGACAAGTTCTAATGAGGAGTGAGGCTCTGCGTGCCCACAGAGCCCTGGGTTAGTCATTGTCTCTCATTTGCAAACTGGTTAAAGGTGCAAATATGGCGTCCAGGAGCATCATGCTCTTAGAAGAGATATTCATGGGTTCCCACCCACTCCCCGTCGGCTGTCGCTCTTCATGTGCTACCAGCCCAGGAACTCCGAGCATGACTGACTTGGAATCATCTGGACACCAGTTCTACTTCCTCCTCCCCTTTATATGCATAAGGTCTGAGAGCGAATAAAATCCAGTCAATTTAGTTTCTTGTAGCCTCTTATTAAGTTCCCCATCTAAGAAAACCTATAGTTATAGATGGTTAACCAAATAATACACACCAAATATGAAAATGTGAATTATATGGCATCAAAGCACACAGTGCTTGGGCAAGAAAGAAACTAAATATGCGAGAAGGGTTAATCCCTAGCAAACAAAAATTCTGACAATTGCTTTTTCAACCACAGGCTGCTGAGAGAGCCATGAAAATGGCAAAGACTCAATATAAATCTTTTCCCCCTTTTGTTTAAATGAAAACATCCTTGTATGTTATATATACTTAGGATGTCACCAATTTTGGAGGTAATCTTTTAGGTTAAGTATGTTCCCACATTAAACTGATAATTATCCTTCCTTCTCTTCTTCTATCCCCCTGACACTCAGCACACTGGATTTTTGCTTCATGTTTTATTTATGGGACAGAATTAATATGCAGATTCACAAAAACTTAAAAACTCATAATTATTCATAAAGGGCTTTAAGGTTATTTAGTATGTTTTTATGAAACTCTCGGTTTGTGGGAACTCGTACATGAAGTTGTTGGAAGTCAACTAAGGTTAAGTCCTAGTATAAAGTGTACTCTGAAAATGATCAAAATCTTTGAATAAAGGTCAGTATTCATAATCTATTTTTAAGCGAAGCAATGGCCATCGATATTCTTGTAAATATATTCAAGACTGGCCTGGCAAGAGAAAAGATTTGCATATTCAATGCAAACAATCAATGTAGGAGGAAAGGTCTAGTTAGGAATCTTTGATCATTAAACAAATGTAACAAAAGACAGAGATTTTTCTTGTTTGTTGGCCATCTGTATGGTGCTATGTGTTTTACAAATACGCTCAAGTCTAGGAAAAATTAACACCAATGGAAATGGGTATGTTTTGTTTCTTCTGGAGTGAGCAGAGAGAATGACATGGTCCCCGTTGATGGCGGCAACTGCCACAGCCTTACAAAAGTGGCTGAAGAGCAGAAAGCATCTGCGAACAGCTGTGAGGATGGAGTCTCTATAAGCCTTCCCTACCTGATGATGACTTTGGCTCTTCAGTCAGCTCAACATTAAGAACGTTTTGATGCAGATGGCACCTTGTTGAACAAACTCTGGGGAGTGTGGCCCAAAACCATTGATCAAGGGACATGTGCGCTCTTGGGATGCTCCCTCTGGAAATGTTAGACAATCAAATGCGGGGAGTAAGAGGCCCATTGGTGCTTGGGAAATTCCTCTCTACAGTGGAGATGGGCAAGGAGTAGAAAGAGCATAACTTTTGGTGGCTAGACCTAGAAGTGAATCTTCACTCTGACACTCACCAGCTGGGTGATCTTGCGCAAGTCAGTTAACCATTCTGACTCTTGGTTGACTCCTCTGTAAAAACAACAAAAAAAGAGAGAGGCAACATCTACCTTCAAACATCTGTGAGATAAAATGAGATAATGGATATAAAATATCTCATACAGCACCTGGCACATAGTAAGCACTGAAGACATGTCAGCTCTTTTTATTATAGCATGTTACTTTGCTGTAGGCTTTTTATTAATATTTTAACCTTAAGTGCACATGTACGCTCACACACAAAGATGCAGATCTACAAAACACTGTGATCTTTGCATTAAATGCAGTGATGGCTAAGTGGGATAGGTGCTAATCCATTTTTATCACCTAGTGTATATTAAATTATTTGAAATAATATCATACTTACCAAAGGCTTACAAAACATAAATATATATGAAAACAGAGCTGTCTTCACAATTAGAATCATTCTGCTTGAGAGAGGAAGGAGAAAAAATTTTAGCAGCTTTAGCACAGCTTTTGAGCAGAATATTTCTCCCATGCCCCCTTCACGTTTATCTTCAGAAATAAATTGTGTATTTGACATCCCCAAGCCTTTTTCTTCAGAAGCATGTACTTCTTGGTAGGGGTCAAAGTGGAAAGAGGCAAAGGATGAAATGGGAGAATATTCCTAGTTCTGTTAGGGTGGGCAGCTCTTACCCAGGACTTTCCCTCCAAATGATATATAGCTGCAGAAGCCAATCTTTCAAATGACTCAATAAAAATACTGATAAATATTTAAGTCTCAAATACAGACATAACCTGCAGACATGACAGTTTGAGCAATGAGCTCAATTGATTTCACGAGAGTGAAATGCCTGAATAAGCTCTCAAATATCTCGGTTGTTCATTGAGCAAGCAGAAATTACCCTATTTCCCTGACTTTCCCTTCCTGACTGGAAATGACATCTAATGAAGAAGTTTAAGTAATTCTGAAGATAATGCTATATATGTGCTATATTACTATTGCATGAAGAGGAAAATACATGGATTTTTTTAATGACTATATATGATTAACCTGTGCAGTGTTGATTTAAAAAATATATATATACATATGTGCACATGTGTGTATATGTATACATATTCCCATCCACCCCCCATCAGTCAACTGAGAGCTTACTCTCACAATAGACTGAAGCTCTCCTCTAGTAGGAAGTTCTACTGACTTTTGAGAAGGCTAGTCCCATCTCAGTTTTGAGGAGTTGACCTATTAAACTGTGGGGAATCGACAAATGAAGTCAATATCAGCATTCCTAATTCTGAGTTACAGCACCGGGCCCTTAACCGCATGAGTTTAGACCCTAGTATTTGAAGACAAAATGTCCCTTTGTCTTTTCTTTGTGGTCTTTCTGTAGAACATTGCTGATGAACCACCTTGAAAATCCCCATTTCTATGGCCCCTGTCTGTGAGACTCACTACTCTTCCCCTGGCTTTCTAGCGGCTCCTCCTTGGTTTTCTCACTGGCTTCTCTTCCCCGTCAACTCCTAAGACTCCCCTTTCCAACATGGAGACATAGGTGGCATTACCAGGTTTCCACATCTCCTAGACTTAAAATCAGAGTGTCATCTTTGAATCACACCCAGACAGCTCCCAGAACACATCTCTCCCACCTTCCATCTTTCTGGCACCTCCATCCTGATGCCTAACACAGACTCTCATCAAGTCCCGCCAAGACACTCTGGGTAGGTTCTCTGGGTGGGTTCTCTGATTCCAGCTGCTACCCACAGCTCCTTCTAGAGCCCCTAATTCCAAACACCACTTCCCTCAGGCTACCCGCTCTCTTTCTCCACCAGGGACCTGCATAGCTTAAGAGACTGGAGCTAAAGTGTCTGCTTGGTTTTAAGCTACCTACACAACACCCAGCCAGCCAGACTCCCTACCACACTGACTCATCTCTTTGTCACGTGTAATTTGTAGGCACTACATCTTTTTGTATTTTCTGTAAAACCCAGTATGACGCTGGGCAAAAGGCAGGTTTAGACATGAAATGACTGAAGATCATAGAAAATATTTTTTGAAAGTAATTTTTCATTTTATAACTCATACCTAAGTCCATTTTCCTTGAGAAAAATGGAAGCATGAGAAAGATCAAAACCCTCTTTGAGCATCATTCCTAATCCAGGTCCCCACTTTTATGTTTGCGTGTTGGGGGGTGGGGACTGTGTTTCCTTCCAGGCCTTCCTCTGTATATTGGCATATGTATGAATCACACAGGTTTTTGGTGCAACTGATTGGGGAAAATGTCTCCTTTTTCTACTAAAGTTAAACACTGTTGAGGTGATGGATTTCACAGCTTGAGCAACTTCCTGCCTGAAATTTACTAAACTCTGTTGCTTACGTGTCTTTGTTCCTCTGACCTTCCCTCCAGCTTTGCTCTTAACACAGCACGCATTCTAATGCATGGCCTTAGAATGTTTAGAATATTATAGAAATATATAGAACATTATAGAAGGTGACAAAGGGACATTTGTTGTTGGCTTGCTTGGAGGGGTTGTTTTCCCATTTCAAACACTGTCACTGCAGGAGCTGTAAAGCTGCAAGGATGCCTCAGCTAGACTGACTGCAAACTTCCCCCGCCCCCTACCCCCCCCCCCAACATGTTGTAAGAAGTGGCTGGATCAGCTTGTGTTTGGGGGAAATCACTTGTGCCCTGATGAAGTGCTCAATAATGTTGTGGTTGGAACCAGAGCTCTGGATCCCAGAATCTGCCAGCCTGTATGTGCCCCTGTCTCTAACCAACAGCAAGGTCTTGGAATTTAATATACTTTCAAGTGAGTTTTAGTATGTGTGACATTTTTCAACCAAAGGCTAAGTTCAGAGGAATGTCAGCTTGGTGAGACAGTTCTCAAGATGTGCTGTTGTATCTTAATGAGATCCTGATCTCAGAGGTAACGTAGTAGCTACCTCCTGTTGAAGGATGCAAATTCCTCGATTTCCTTTGAAAGCATCGTAGTTAATTTAGCTAAGTCAAGAAGCCCCCACCGCTGTCCAAACTCAAAGAGGTGCCCCATACCGTTGGTTAAAGTGAGCTAACTATGTTAATAAAAATTACCCAGTACTTTTCCTATTAAAGGTGGTCAAGTTACTTTGAGGGCCCTAGAGTTTTAAACTTCCCCAAGGGAGCGAGGGACAGTGATAATATCATTCCCCTGAAAGTGTTGGGTTTCTGTTTATTTTCAACACAGCAGCTGGTAAGTAAATTTATCCTCAAAAGGAGTGACCCTTTTAATGGTTCTACTTTACCTGGAAAAAAGTAACTCTTGTACACTCACTTAGCCTTGATTCCTCATTCCCAGTCCCAATCAATAGACCTGGGAAATAGTTTTCACCTGCATTGTCCACTCTAGTTCATTGGTGGGGATTGCCTGGATTGAGAGGAGATCTGGGGCCATACCTGGGCTTGGTGGAAATGAGTGTTGTGATTGATTAATGATGTCTGGGGCCATGATTGGTAAAGTCTGCTAAGGAAAGGGCTGGAAGGACTGTTCCTTTGTATTAGCCATCACTGTTAGTTACCATGTGATTCATCTAGCTCATGAATTTAGGCACCCTAAGCCCTTCTCCTTTTTGGACAACAGATGACAGTGACCCTGGCATTTCTGAGTTTCTTTAGAAGGGACCTCTTAAAAACCCAGGGATCTAAGGATTTCTAAGCACTGCAGTGTTCATTAGAGAAATGACAGAGCTAAGACAGAAAGAAGTTGTGTTCAGGGGGAACTGGAAACAATGTTCTCTCCTGTTTATTGTAAATGCTGGGGCCTGCCCTTTCCACGCTCTCAGACTCAGCTATTCTTAGGCAAACTGCTTTAAACTCACTGTGTACACAACGAGTCTGTAGTTGGCATTAGTGCAAATGTTACTCCAGTGGTGGTCAGTGAAAGAACCACCCAGGTTATGTGCCAGAAATGATGATTGTGAGACTCAAGAAGATCTTAGGAATCAGGTGCTCCGGGGCAGGGCCTGGATATCTGCATTTACAAACTCCCCCAGGCAGGACCAACTATATAATTTGTGGGGCCCGGTACAAAATGAACATTTGGGGCCCCTCGTTAAAAAAATTATTAAGAATTTCAAGACAGTGACAGCAGAGCATTAAACCAAGTGGTGGGGAGCGGGGGGGGGGTCCTTCTAAGAGGAAGCCAGCCCTGTCCTCAGGTTACTCTGATGTGTACTAAAGTGTTAGAATCCTGAACTAATGCCTCATCCAGAAAGACAGAGGTGAGATTATTCAGTTCTTCTATCCATCCCAAGTGCTGGGGGTGGGAAGGAGAGAGACGAGTGTCAGCAAATTCCCCATCGCCCCTCTAATACAGCGCTGTAGGCCTGGAATTCCCTAGCCCCACTCAGCACCGTGTAAGAGCTCACCACCCACAACATTTAAACGGTTTCTGAAATCTCACCTCTCCCCTAAATATTCCCAAGTTGATGACACGGAAAACTCATGGCCATTTCCATGGGATCCTCCCTGCCTGTTGACTCAGTGAGTTATCTAACTAAATACCAAACCACATAAAGCCTGCAATTCAGTGGACCATCAGAGAATTATTGGGAACCCACATATACACCAATCCCCAAGCCTCATTTGTTGGGTTATCCAGGATAACTGGTGTCACTAAAACCATTCACCGCTGATATGGTGTTTGATGCTCCACAAGAAGGTTTGGAATTCAAGGCTCCATTTTTGTGAACTGACACCTAGGATAAAGATATTGGTTACTAACTTAGGTTAGTAAGTGTCTTCCATCATAGAAGGAGCAGACATAGACTTCTAAGTCACACAAGTATTTCTTTTATTATATCATCATGTCTTGCTTCTAAGACTTATTGCTTTTGTACTCATTTTTTTTAGCAGAAAGCTCAGATTTGACCATTACCCTGCTTATATTCCTTGAGTGCCACTCTAGAGCCTAGAGAATAAAATGTCCTTCTTAGTTTGGCATTTTGGATCTCATGCAGCTTATATCTTATGGAGGTAGATAGATAATAAATGCATAAACCATAAAATAATAGCAAATTGTGATCAGAACTGTTTTTAAAACCCCAGCATGCTAAAAGAATAATGAGAAATGGGCAAGCAGTTGCTACAGATGCTGTGGGCAGAGGTGTCTTCTCTGAGGAAGCCCATTAGTCCATATTTTTTGGTTTGCGAGTGACAAAAACTGAGCTCAAGCCAGCTAAAGCAAAGAAAGAAAGAAAAAGAAAAGAAGGAAGGAAGGGAGAGAGAGAAAGAGAGAAAGAGAATGAAAGAAAGAAGGAAAGAAAGCAAGAAAGGAAGGAAGGAAGGAAAGAAGGAAAGAAAGAGAAAGCAAGCAAGCAGGCATGGCTGTGCTTGAGGGCTTAATCAATGTCACTGGGAGGGATATGGCTTCTCTGTCCCTTTCTCTGTTTCTTGACTCTCCATTCCTCTCTATTTCCCACCCGGCCCCCCCAGACAGTCTCTTCCTGTGCTGTCAAAGATAGCCCACTGCAACTCCAAGCTCAGTCCTACCAACTAAGCCAACAGAGTGGAAAGAGAGTACCTCTTTCTCATTGGTTCCAGAAAAGCTTCAGAGGCTGACCCTTGCTGGCAGTCATAAGTCACATGCCAGTCCTTGAACCAATCACTGTGGCCAGAGCTAGGTTCTATGACTTGGACCTTCCTGGAAAGGGTTTGGCCTCTTCCTTCAAAATCTCACTGACTAAGCGTGGGGCAGGCTGATTTCTCCAAAGGAAAATTTGGATTTTGCTACCAAAAGAAGTGGGGAGACGTGCCCAGAAGGCATATACAACAGAGGTCCACTGAAGGAAATAACAATCTGAAATCTGTTGAGAAAAAGCTAGCCATGTGAAGAGTTGAGTGGGAAGGAACATTCTAGACAGAGGCAGCAGCAGGAAAAATTGACACTTAAAAGAAACTAATAGAAGATCATTATGTCTGAAGGGTGGAGAGCCAGGGCTTCAGTGACTTGAGATGAGTTTGAATAGGACAGCAGGGGTTAGATCATTAGAATATTCTAGGCCAAGGGCACAGAACTTGTCATGACTCTTCATTTTCATATGACAAATATGAAATTTCGTGACAAATTTCTTTGGAGATCTTTCAACAGTCTCCTTCTATTTAGATTTACTAAATATTTGAAATTTCAGCTACGCTGTTCCAAAAGGGACAGACTTTCTACCTTAAAAGTGGCAAAACATCAAATCATCACATTTAACTTGAAGATGCTTGATGCTCGTTAGCCAATTATTTAAGAAACTTTCATTTTTAAGATGTAAAGAATATATCAGGTTATTACTGTTTAGACCAATTTAGACCTCAAATCTTTTAAATTTGCACAAAAAATTCTAAATGCATTACATGGTCCTAAAATTTCTCAGATTTACCCAGAACAGGAGCGGTTTTTTTCCTGAGGATATGGAAGTTTGCCTGTATAAGCTGTATTTAGAAAATTATTCAAAAACTTTACAAATCAGATTGAGCCAATCTGGATTCCAAACATTTGCTATGATTTTAGCATTTCATCTGTTTATTTCTTAATATCTAGCCAGATTAGACTAAAGTCTTTTCATCTCAAATGGCATGGCTACGCATTAAAATGAATGGAAGGAAACTGACTTGACAATGTGTGTGGTTTTTTTTTTTTTGTCACCAATCAGATCACACTTTTCTTATTAAGAGAAAAATGCTTATATTGATAACAATGAAGAAAACAAGAAAGAACAAAGTTGTAAGTGACTGACAGCTGGTTTCCTTGGGAGTTGGTTGTCGTGATTTAGGATTCATTGCACAAATATGCCAAGCACGAGAGGACTGAGCTAGCAGACCCTAGAAGTTGGCATCACTTCATTCATATCATATTATTACTTTTGCCCCATCATGTTCCCACTACAGGGTTTTTGCCAGTTTCTCTTTAAAGAAGGCATAAGCCCCACAACAATCTATTATAAGTTTTTTTCTTCACTAGAGATTTATTTTGGTTTTGTTGTTATACTAAACATAACAGATGTTCCGGCATTTTTTCACATAATACCACTGCGAGTCTCAGGTTATCCTTAAAACCCTACAAAATTTTAGACAGTCCCTCTAAATAATTTCCTCCTCCTTTGGAATTTTATCTTCAAGGAGGCCTTTTTCTCACTATTTGTAATGGTATATTAAAACAAAAGCTATGTAGAAAAGGAACTGTTTACTCATATGTTTTATAACTTCGGAATTAATTGCTGTTGAAAGATAATTACCCCAGTGCTGGAGTCAGAGAGTCTACACATCTACTGAAAGAGAATAAAAACATTCCTTTTGATTTTTCCACTTCTGCCCCCAATTTATAAGCAGGACTCCATAGTCATAGGAGACTCACTTAGGAATATTCTAGCGACAAGTTGCAGATCTGGTTTTAATCCGGTGTTTTGGAGCCACAGTCCAATGCCTAAAGCACACCCTCTGTGTTCTTCTAGGAAAGTGAAGCTGAGAAGCTCTTATTTAAGGATTCTTTAATTATTAGACTTAAGAGACTCTGACATGGGTAGTTCCCAGGTTGCTGTCGGCTAGTCTTGGATGCACTTTCAAGACTAAGGTTCATCCAAAGTCAGTATAGTGGTTGACCATCAGGCCTGACATCCCCCAAAGCAGCCTGGACAGTTATTGACAGGCTGCCGCCATCTTCCTCAGGGGCTAATAGCACATTTACCTGGCTCTTTGTCCTCATGGGCAAGGTGAGGGCTTCTTGTTGTGTTTGCTTTCTGTCACCAAAGACAGGAGTACAATGTAAAGTATCCTCTGATGCGCTAAAAGCCTCTACAAAGGATGGTTAAACAAACAAAGCATTAAGTTGCCTTTCAAGCCAGCCTGGCCCTCTCTCCTAATTGTGTGGAGAGCTGATTGACAAAATTGATGATCCTTAAGGATCAATTTCCTCCTCATCAGGTCATTACTCAGCACAAAAGATCTAAGGGCCACAGGTTAAATTCCAAACTCATTGTTTAGCCATTCAATGAACTGGCGTTAGCCTACCTCATACTGTTTTCCACCTCTGCTCTCCAAGATGTCCCTCAGCCACTCTGTTCTCACGAACACACCAGACTGAGCCCAGGACATTCCCTTTCTGCCTCCTCTGTTACCGCCTCTATAGTCCAAACTGGCCACTCTCTTGACTAGCATCTATTGCTGACACCCTTTTTATGGTGTCTCTGTTAGTTAAGATTTTTTTGGTTGCAGGTGACAGAAAATGCAAACCAAACTAGCTTAGGCAAAAAAAAAGAAAGAAAGAAAGAAAATAATTTGTTGTTTCTTATAACTGAACAGAGTCCAAGGGGGTTGTTGATTTCAGGCAAGTTTTCATCCGGGGTTCAAATGCTGTGCCAGAGATCCAGTTTTCCTCTCTCCATTTCTCAGTTCTGTATCTTTGGTGTTGATTTCATTCTGTGGCCCTACCTGGGCATAAGGTGACTGCCTGCGGCTCCCAGGGCTCTATCCTTCCAGCTTCTCATGCAGTTGGAGATAGGAAGATCTTGGTACCACATTCCTAGTCAAAATCTCATTGACCATGGATAGGACAATGTGATGAGCTGATTGGCTGTATCTAAGCCACGTGTTCCAATCTCAAGCAGAAGGTGGAGTCAAATCCACCAGAAGCACATGGACTGAAAGTTGGGGAGGAGTGACTTCACAGAAGGAGAAGAGAGAATGGATACATCTAACAGAGATGCAAATATACCATAGAAACTAGTCTCCCTACCCAGTTGTAAGCTAACTTGAGGACAGAAATCTCAGCTCCTACCTCTGTGCTCTCCCCAGGGCTGAGAACCATATCCTATATTCAATAGGTGCTTCATGAGGGCATCAACTGATTGATAACTACCAATATAAACTTTTTGATTGATATCACCAAAGCCAGAAATGATAAAGATTTTTAAATCGAAACCTTGCCTTGATGACTTTTTTCTTTTGTCTGGCGAACGCCATCCAGCTCACAGTGGTTGTGTCTGTAGACACCAGCTCTGTTTAGGTACTACATGTTTTAACAGGTGCCTGAAGCTGCCAAAGCAGATGGCCTGGCAGGACGCTGGTGAGCCTCTGGATGAAGTTTCCTTTAGCTGTAGGAGAAGCCAGACCTGTGATTATGCCTATGATCCTCACCTCTAAAACATGTCCTTGGGAATGGACTTTCTTTGGCTTCTTATTACTTTTGATTGCCTGGGATGCTGGCTTATTCATCATCTCTGATCCTCGTAGAAGGATGCATTTCTCTTCCTATAGTAAAAGTCAGTTGGAAGGGGGAGAAAAGTACTGTAACTGGGATTCTAGATGATAGAACAATAACATTTACTTACTTAATAAAATATATCTGGACTATGAACTGAGCTAGACACTAGGAAAAGAGAGGTGGGCAAAATGAAAAATAGTCCCTGCCCCACAGACCTTGCAGGTGAGTTGCAGGAACATACACTAATCAATTACTTGTGAACAGAGCACACTGTACTTCCCTTCCACTGCCATTATTACAGCTGGAGGCCCCACAAGTCCCTATTTGCTGTAGCCTTGGATCCCTGCTTTAAGCAAAGTGCTTACCACCATAATGGTGCTTAAGACATATTTGAAATATTTGTTGATTGAAAGAAAATGGAATGAATGAATGTCTTATTCTAGGCAAGTCATGAATCTTTCTTATCTACCTCCAACATTGCACCTGAGCTGAAATACACCAGAAGGGTTTTCCTTTAATTATTTACATAAATAAGGATAATAAAAGTTTACTTAACCTTCTCTAAATGCTGATTCTTATATTCCAGATGGTCAATCCTAAGCATTTATATTATTAAAGTCTATAGAAAGGACCTATCATTTTCCTCCTCTAGGGCTTTTGATCTATTTTAGAGGGAGGAAGGAAGAACAGATTTTATTCATTCATTCAACCAATATTAATTACTAAATGCCAGCCACTGCTCTAGAACTAGAGATACAGAATGGACAAGACCAAGGCCTTGCCCTCACGAAGCTTACAATTTTGGAGCATTCTGTGCATGGCAAGTGTGGAGGAATGTATTAGTTTCCTAGGACTGCTGTAATAAATTACCCAAAACTTGATGACTTTATTCTCTCACAGTCCTGGAGGCCAGAAGTCTGAAATCAAGGTGTCAGTCTGGTTATTCTCTCTGGAACCCCTGAAGGAGAATCCGTTCCATGCCTCTCTTCTAGCCTCTGGTGGCTGCCAGTAACCCTTGATGTCCCTTGGCTTGGATCACTCCAATCTCCGCCTCCATCTTCACATGGCCTTCCCTTCTGGGTCTCTGGGTCTTGGATCTCCTTCTTCTTTCTCTCATTGATACCAGCCATTGGATTTAGGGTCCACCCAGATCCAAGATGATCTCATCTTGAGATCCTTCACTTAATTACATCTGCAAGACCCTATTTCCAGATAAGGTAACATTCATAGGGACCTGGGGTTAGGTCTTGGACATATTTTTGGGGGAACACTATTCAACCCTCTAAAGGGAGTCTTGCTTCTAGTGTTGACCCTTGCCCAGTGGCCCTCAGCCTGTTTTCTGAATGTATGCCTTTGCTGGCCTCCTTCCTCCTGTGGCCTGCCACTCAGACCTTCTCGACCTCACACACCCCAGCCACTCTGCTTCTGGGTCCTGGAACTCTGGTCTAGCCAGATTCAGAGAGAAGGAAGGGACCCTGACGACCCAAGGCCAGCAATCACTGACTGAATGACTCTCAAAACTTTGCAAAATGTAGTGAAAAAAAATTTCCATCTGCAGAAATCACCTTGAGACCTTAACAAATTTTGTTAAATGTCTGTGGCTTCAAAGGAGAGAAATAACTCAAAATGTTTTAGCAGAGAATGACTGATTTCTGATGGATTATTTGACATTGTGCTACATTTATAAATTAGAAGAGAGCAGACAAAATCTAGAGAAATTTTCTACAGTTGAGAAGTAGGAAGAAGGCTGTGATCAAATTTCTGAGGCTGACCCAGCCCAACACTGAGATGTCAGATAAATTAGGCACCCACATCAGCTGTGGACCTCTCACCTAATTTAGAGAAGTGATATTCACAAACATTGTCAATATTTCCGAGTTTACAATCACACCTTTGACTGTTGACTTAAAGCATCTAGTTTGGTTCAGGCTACTGGTGATGTTTACACTTTGGAATCTATTATGCATAGAAAAATTAGGGATTATCTTTGACCTGGGTACCACATATTCTTATGCAAAACTAAGTAGGGTTATTTATTCATTTAATCAATTCCATATGTTTGCTATCATCATCACCGTGTAGAGCAGATCTGATTTCTGCTGAGGTCAAACCAACATCGTCCTGTGCGTGGGGATGGTAGGTCTGATTGCGAACACAGATAGCCTGGTTGGCATTCAGATAGCGTTAAGCCTTCCTGACTTTTGCCACACAATGGCATCGTTTTTTTCTGAGAGGTCATCTGCCATTCAAAGACGGAATCAAGAGAAGAGTTTTGTTCTTTGTGAAAGTAAAATACAAGGCCTAATACTTAGGAGTGATTTGACCTTGCATTTGCTTTTTAGCTCAATCTGGGGTATGTGGATGAAGAAAGACTTGTGAGTGTTGCCACAGGTAAAATTATGACCCAGAGAGATGATATTTAATTCTACAAAATCACACTAGCTTCAGTGCTGACTTTGTTTCAGGCAGTGAACTGGGCTCTAGTGATGCAAAGATGAATCGTTTACCCATTCGGCCCTTAGGGAGCTCTGAAACAGACACAGACGCACACGCAGAGACAGAGAGGAAATGTGTGCCTAGCATGTAGTGCATACAAGGGCTAAGGGGATTGGATGAAAAGCCGGTGATTCTGTGGGGTTGAGGCTGGGATGGAATTGTGGAGGAAAAAAACAGGAAAAGTTCAGAGAAGTGTTCTATCTCTATCTCACGGGTTTAATAAAAGTCAATTACTTGGGCTAGGCCAGCGGAAGCATTCCACAGAGATGGAATCAGGAGCAAGGCAAAAAGGTGTGAAAGTGCACGGCGCTCCCAGGCATCACTGAGCCCTTCATGTGACTAGAGTGTTGGGTGCATGGGGCAAGGATTGGGGGTGAGGGACCAGGGTGGTGATTTGATAAGGTACCAGATCGGGGAAATGAAAATGGGTTGTGAAGGACCCTTTATGAAAAACTATGGATTTAGGGCTCTTTCCTACAGACGATGGAGAATCAGGAAAGCCTTTGGAACAGAAATCTAATAGCGTCTGAACAGTGCTTCAGAAAGATGACAAAAGAGGGGAGGAGGGTGGAGTAGGGAGAGGCTAGGAGCAGCTAGGCTGACTCAGAGGTTACAATCACCCAGGCATCTGGGAAGCAGGTAGGAAGAGAGTGGGGCGGAGATGGGGACATGATGAGTTTGAACCTGGGGCAAGGTGAGGTTCATCTCCCTGAGGGGACTCAGGAGCCCACACCCAGCAAGGGGGGGACACACAGCTCTGGAACTCAGTGGGACAGGCTCTGCCAGCTCCATCAGTCTCTCCCTGACCTTCATTCAACCCATGGAACAAATATTTGTCCAGCATCCAGTGTGTGCCAGGCATTCTGCGAGGCATGGGGGACTCCAAGATGAAAAGTGAATGAATTGTCATGAAGCCAAACGGAAATTCAGAAAAAATAAGGAGGAACAATGGTTTCTCTCTCTAGTGATTAAAGAAAAACAAATTAAATTAATCTTGACACACCATTTTCTGACTATTAAGGTAGATTTTTAAATTTTTCCAAATGATGTTGCCTGAACGCAGACCAGGCTGCACTTAGCCTATAAGACCTTCATCACCAGCTACATCATCCCCAGTGTAGCCTCTACTCAGCATCTGCCATGTTCCTGCCTGCTCAGCTCTTTGGGTACATTCTTGCTGTGTTCGGGAAGTTCTCTGCTCATGGGATCTGCTTCCCGAAGCAGAGGTCAGACATTTCAACCTCCATGTCACCCGTCTCACTGCAGATAGAGTCAAGACTGGTTCTGGCCAGCCCACAAAACTGAGCAATGAGGAAGGATGTCCCACACATCCACATTGCTGGTGAGAGGGTGGCGGTGTTGCCAGGTCACTTCCTGGAGCAAAGCTGGACTAGAGGGCCAGCAGCGGGCATGGTGGCAGTGGCTCCCCATCGGGCCAGTTCCTGATGCCTGAGAAGCGGCGTGCTTGCTGGGTTCAGACATCTCCGTCTCATCGTGCCAAACAAAGTTGACAGGCTAAGTGTCCAGTTTTGGGGGAAGAGCTCAGGAAATTATGGCCCATTAATATAACGGGGTCTCATATAGCTATATAATTTTGAAAACTGTGTAGAAGTGTAGAGAAAGTGCTTCCACGGTCTGTCAAATATGTTAAAAAAGCATACTACCTTGGAACATGCAAAATGTATTTCTATAAAAGATTTTTTAAAAACAAGAAGTTAGCTCTCTTGAGATGGTAGAGCAGTGGGGCTGTATTTTCAGATAAAAAAAAACTTCTTCAAAGATCACCCCTCCCTTGGCCTCCACACCGGCACTGCCAGGGAGCTGCTGTCAGAGTGCGCCCTCCTCCCGCGCCAGCATCTTGGCCTGGCCTCCGCCGGCTGCCCTCGGGCCTTCAGGATTAGTTTCCCTGGCCCTTTTGACCTGCTTCCTCATTTGCCACACGAGCCTAGACTCCCAGGTTTCCCTTCACCCCCTAGAACCTCGTCCTCTTGGTCCTGTGCCTGCCCTGGCTGATTTCATCTCTCTCCTGTCCCTCCCACCCCCCGACTCTTCTGTTGCGTCCCCCAGAACTCGCAGTCAGCCATCCTCAGCATCCTCCGCATTCTCGATGTCTCCCTGAACACCCTCCACTTTCTTGCTCTGGCTGCAACCAGCTCACCTTGAGGATCTGCTTCTCCTGCAGCCTCTCAAGTGGAGGCTCCTTCCTCTTCCACAACCTTCAGGCCACTGGGTCCCCAAACAGGTAGGTGGCAGATCAGGACGTGAGGGTGGGGTAAATTCTCTTCTGATTGCTTCTATTTTCTCAGCAGGTGAAAGGGAAGATGGGAGGGTATGTATTGGAGGTTTGAGGAGAGAAGAATGTGATGAGAGGTGTAGATCTTCTCCCCAAATAAACACTCGTTCTGACACATATGCATGCACACGTGTGTGCGCACACACACAGAGTTTTGCATAATTTCAGGAAATCCTCGTAAGCCCTGACATCCGGGGTCTCGAAGAACTAAGATTAAGAAGCCCTGACCAGAGAGGAGAAGATCAGCTAAAAGAGTTCACATAGCAAAAGTCAGAGCAAAAAGAAGCTTCACAGAAGAGAAAAACAAGCATAAACAGGATGATGTAGGCATCTTATTGCGCAACTCAAATCAGTCAAAGTGAATATGCTTAACTTCTTTATGAAAGATAAAGCTTTTGGTTGGGTTAAAAAAACCAGAATCCGGGGCCGCCCGGTGGCGTAGCGGTTTCGTCCGCGCTTGGCAGCCCCGGGTTCGCGGGTTCGGATCCCGGGCGCCCGCCGACGCACTGCCTGTCAGCCATGCCGAGGCGGCGTCCCATATAAAGTGGAGGAAGATGGGCACGATGTTAGCCCAGGGCCAGTCTTCCTCAGCAAAAAGAGGAGGATTAGCAACGGATGTTAGCTCAGGGCTGGTCTCCCTCACCAAAAGAAAAAAAAAAAACCAACCAGAATCCAACTCTCTCCTTTCATGACACAATACCATCATTTCCGCCCCCCCCCACAAAAACCACTATAGTATGTTTAAAAATAAAAATAGAAGCAAAAATGTATCAAGCAAATACATAATAAAATAAAGCAAGGATATAAATTTTAGTCTCAGATGAAGCACAATTCAAACCAATAAAATTAAATGAGTCAAAAGAAGTCATTCTCTGTTGGCTAAAGTCACAATCCTTAGTATAGCTTCTGAATTCTATTGTTTTCTCCAGGTAAGCTTCCTTTACTAATAATTTTCAAAACCTTTGTATTTTGTAAAATATCTTCAAGATTTTTTTAAAGCAACAATGCACAATAAAGTTTTATCAGTTGTATACCTTTAAATGTTAAAAATTAAAATATAGAGAATACAATCTATTAAAAATATAATAAGAAATTTATAGACTTATTTTTGGATTGGGCATTTTTAACATATCACTTTGGTCCTTGTCTGATTATGTGCATTAAAAATCAATAAATAGAGTATTTGAATAATAAAGTAAAGTTGAATCTACAGCTATAAATCTTGTACCTTAAACACAGAATTCAGTATAACAAAATTTAATTTAAAATATATGCTTTTTATGCACCAAAAAAAGTGCTGGAAAATTTATATCAAAATGATAATAGTTATCTCTGAATAATGTGATTACAGGATGAAGTAATTTTTTTTTAACTATTTTCTGTATTTGTCAAGTCTTTTTACAACCTTTAGGTGACTTTTCCAATCAGAAATAAAAACTAAATTTAAAAAAACAATGGTTATAGAGGACATGCTTTAATATCCCTCTTCTCCGTTCAAGAACCCTCAGTATAAACGTTTTTTCTTTCTCACCAGGAATGATGTGAAAGTTGTATGGAAATTTTTGCCAACACACCTGCACTGGAGGGCTTAAGTTGTTTTCCAGCTTATTTTTCTCTTTGTGGCATGTCCAGTTGTATTTGGAAAATTCTTCACTTTTGTCTGAAGCAGAAATTATTAAAAGATGCCAATTTCATGGGACAGCTCTCTCTTTCTACATCCCGGACAGAATTTTTCAAAACTGTAAATAGTCATCCCAAAGAGGAACACTGTTTTTGAATCATCAGGCAGTTTGCAGGTGGATGCTGAGTTCCAAGTCTAGGGAAAATTCTCATGGGTGAAGGAGTTCTGCAGGATATCATATGGCATAACCAATAGTGTAAGAAAATTCCAGAGACTGAGGAAATGGTAAGTAGGGGCAAGAACTGAGAATTCTCCTCCTCATACTTGGTTCCTTTGTGGCCAGTCTTTATCAGAAGAAAAGAACAGGTGCAGGGGGAGTGGCCCCTCAGAATATGCTGGTTGTATTCCACATCTTTTCAACCAGCACCAATGAAAGGAACTGGATGCAGGGTGAATTCAAAAGCAGGAAGAAAATAACATGATAGAATATTTCTCAAAAGATCTAAGAACAAAGATCCTCCCTCCTCGCTCCTCCCAAACAGGAACCATAAATTACAGGTGGATATTCAGAAAGTGATAACTTCTTCATTCAAATTAATTTTTACCAAGTTGGCCACAAAGATTTAGGAATATTAGTTATTTCACTACAACTGATTTCAGCTAAAAGGTACAAAGAAATGTTTCGTGTTTCTTCATAATAAAGAGTTTTAGTGCCTCTACTTCATTTCAGTTTCAAATGCAAGTCTATATTTAGGTAGATTCTGGAAGGTGTGGGAGAACTTGAAACTCTCGTGTTAATTTATATGGTGGCAGCAGTACTATATGGTATATAGATGGGGTGTGTATCTCAATCAACCCCTTCAAAACTCAGGGAACATTCATCTGAGCATCATTAGTTGTAACTGATCCAGGTAAATAGTTAATTCAGTGGTTCCCAATCTTCTCACACGCAAGAACACTTTTTTTAAACTTCAAAAACTTTCTTCAGTATAATATTAGTTGTAATTTTAATACAAGAGTAAAAGCCACTATGATTCGACAATAAATTGAAATTCAGTACAAACACATCCATAGCTATTTCAGATCGAATCGCATTTGTCCAATATATAATAATTTGGGGGTCTGTAGACAGTGCTTTTAGCCAGTGTGGATTCATGGGCCCCTTGCAGTATTGCTGTGGGCCTGCAGCAGTCTGCAGCCTCAGGGAAATTCTGGACTAAATCTTTGTGGTAGTTATTAGTGCTTTTCCCCCAAAATATCTGATTCTCTTCCTCCTGGGTACAGGGTAGGATTGCACTTCCCAATCCCTTTGAGTTGTGTAGAGCCATGTGACTTGTTTAGTCAATCACACGTGAGTGGACATGATGTGTCATTTCCTGGCAGAAACCTCTACAAGCCAGTATGTGGTTTGCTCCTCCTCTTTTCATCTGACACCTACTAGCAAAGCTCTGGATGGTAGCAGTTCCATCAAGCAGTCTCTGACAGAATGACCCAGAGAAAAGTCCCCAACCACTCTGGCCAAACTAAGATAATTATAGAGCATCAGTTAGAAGCAAACCTGTATTTTCAAAAGTCATTGAGATGTTAAAGGTGTTTGTTACCACAGCACAACCTGCCTGCTCCTGACTTGCACAGTCCGTTAGGATAGTTAGTTATTTGTTCTTTATGGACAGAGCCTCTAACTCAGTGGCTCAACTACTTATTCCAAAGTATTATGTATTACCCAGTTAGTCTAAGATCTTCCTTGTAACCTTCTATGGGCTTATAGAAGATTCCCGAATGTATTTCAAGACACTGAACTACCGTCTCCTATGGTTCAGGAATTTTTTCTCTTTAGAAATCTTCTACTTCAGAAAGGTTTTCATCTGCCAACTTAAGCAAACTTTTCTAGTGGACAGAAAGGCTGTGGAAAAGAAATAATTACTTAATAACAATAATAAAACATGCTGGACAGAATGTGGAGCCCAAAGGGAAGAAAAGAATACTCACACAACTCAGATGAGATGCAGTTAGATTTGAGGAGAGGAGCTCGTCTGGAATCAAGATTTTATCAAGAAGGATCTGAGCTACACCAGTCCTTCAAGTTCAGTCAATAGTGCCTGGGCCTGTCATCAGAATTTCTCTAGGCTGCTTCCTCTCACCCTTCACTTCCTTCTTCCATTTGGTTAAAACCTCCAGATTTATCCTGGCAGGCCTGGCATTCTCTCCCCATTCACTTAGTTATGACAGTAGCATTTCTAAAGCCTACTTTTACTTAAGACACTTCGCCTGCAGAGAATAGATTTTAATACTATTCGCAATGGACTGAGGAGGGGCATGCTTCTTCCCATGAAGAAGCCCAGTAGCTGTCGATGCAGCACCTCACAGTAGGATCTCTTGGGCAACTTTGAAAAATGCTGATGCCCACATACCCCCTGAAATCAACTAGACCAGACTCTCTGGGGGTACAAGTTTCTGAAAAAAATTTAGTGAAATCAACATTTTCTTTAGTTATCTGTAGTCTTGGAAGATAGTTGACAATAATTCTGTTCCTATAAATTTTCCATATTTATAACTAAAATTGAGGAAAGAATTCTGCCCCAGCTTCTCTCTAACGGGTAATCCCAAATTCATCACCAAATTCCTGGACCAAACCTCTCACCTTTATATGACTTTGGTTCTCCTTTGTATTAGGTATCTCTTCCTGCACAACAAATTATCATAAACTCAGTGGCTTAAAACAACAGGTATTTACTATCTCACAGTTTCTATGGGTCATCCATCAGGGTCTTGTGGTCAGGATCGCAAAAGAAACCATCAAGGTGTTGACTGAGTTGTTTTCCTTTGTGGAACTCAGAGTCCTTCTCCAAGCCCATGTATTGATGGCAGAATTTCGTTCCTTGCTACCGTAGGACCAAGGTCCTCATTCCTTGTAAGCTCTTATCCAGGGGCTGAGACCACCACAGTGCCTTACCATATGGCCCCCTCACAGGCTCTCCCACATCATGGCAGCTGGCCTCTTCAAGGCCAGGAGGAGAATCTGTTTTTTAAGGCTTTCACCAGATTAAGTCAGGCCCAGCCAGGATTATCTTGCTTTCATTAACTCAAAATAACTGATTTGGAACTTTAATTACATTTGGTAATTCCCTTCACTTTTGCCATCTTCTGTGGACTAGAAGCAAGTCAATGGGGGGTTCCACCCACACTCACTGGGAAGGGATTATAGAGGGGCTAACTCACTGGGGGTCATTTTAGCTTACGTATGCCACATCATTTTTGGAAATCACTCTAATTTTTGCATATTCTCTTAATATTGTGATAGCTCAAACTAGACACTATCATCATCAACATCATCATCACAATTATCATCTTAATCCTTGTCCAAATCATCTTCTGAACAATGCAGAAAGTACTATACAGATGGATTAGCCCATCCTTCCTGCCGCTGGTCTAGTTCCTAGCCCTTCCCCATTGTATTGGGTTTATGGTCAACAGCTGTACATCTCTGGCTCATTTTCAGCCTGTTCTCAATTATGACTCCCCCCCCCCCAGTCTTCTGAAAGTTCATATTTAAGATTCATGTGCAAGAATCAAAGTTGTTTCCTCCAACTAAGAAGAACTCGCTTGCCTGACGAGACCCTTATGGACTCCCACATCCAATCGATGTTAGAAATCAATCTAAGTTAAGTAACACAGATCCTAAAATGATACTATCTCTTAAAACAACAAAAGGGTGATGGTAATTACTAGGCAAAGAATGTATTAGTAATTTGCTGTGGGAAGGCCATTGATGAAGATTAGGAAAGATCTCAATGGACAGATTTTAGACTCTGAGTAGTAAGAGGGATATTCTTCCTGGTTTCTTTCAGTCCAAGTTTTCCCGCAAAATACAACGCAAAGGGAGGAAATGCGGGATACTGATTATTTGTTTGACCCCGTAGCAACAATCATGAAATAGATTGTAGCCACTTCTATGTCCAGTAAATGAGCAGGTAGAGTGAAAATAAAGACAGAGCAGCGCGCGAGAGAGATTAGACAGTATGCTAAAAATATTAACACCCGGGGGAATTCTTTTTATGTTTCTCCTTTTCTGAGATTCAACATTGATATGTTTTTCTCATTTAGGTTCACTAAGTAATGTTTATTATTAATTCAAATTCTCAATATTGAAGGGGAGATATTTCCCATATGGTTGACATGCTGCTCTGTAGGTTCATAAATTTGGAGGAGTTTTGATTAACACTGACAGAAAACTCTTTGAAAACATATGGCTGTATATACATCATGTCATTTCTAATAAGATGACACATCTTTCTTCGCTTTTCCTAATAAGATGAGTTCAGTTGTATTTAAGAAATATGATAATACTTTGTTGATTTTTCTTTATGGGAGAGAAAAAGTGAGTAAAAATAAACTATTTGTTGTTGCAAGCAGGCACTGAAAGCATAGCAGATAGTTTGTGGGAATTTAAAAAAGTGCTATCTCTACGTCCTTTTTATAGACCCAATTAACATGTTGTAGACCTGGAGTGTTTTTTGACACCCACATTTCCTTCTTGGTGACTCTGGTCCTGCATTCCACACAGCTGAACTGAGGATCCATCTTAGTGTCACCAGTTTAGAACTGCTCTCTGCAGCCCTTGCAAATCACAGCTTTCATACCATTTTGGCTCCAAAAACATTCTCATTCTTGGTAGCTTACATTTTCAGATGAACAATTATTTGGACCGATTTGTTTCCATTTCTTCTGAAACCCATTGCAGTAAATTCATTTTGAGAATTCTGACATGAGCTATTCGAAGAATATTTTGAAATATAACAAATATGGAAAGCAAATTGGCAACTTGTACTAAGCATCTTAAAAAAAAGAGTCTATGCCTTTTGACCCAGTAATTCCCCTTTTAGAAATCCACCATAAGGAAGTAATTTAATATGTGAAGACAAAGTTATTATCAAGGATGTTCATAATATTATTTATTATAACAAAAAATTCAGGAAAAATTTAAATGGCCCCAAAATGGAAGATGGTTAAATAAATGTTGAAGATCCATTACAAATCATTTACAGGCTGCAGGATAATAATAAAAATTTAAGGCTGAATTGCTAGAGCATGTCCAACTCCAGTACCTAGTGAAATGTACACAATTAGTTTTTATAAAAGGCTAAAAATTCACCATCAGCAACTAAACAAGGAAAAAGGTGCAAATTTATGTCATAAACTCCTAGTGGTGGCAGCTAAAGAAGGAGACAGATGATTCTGCTGCGCCAGGACCAACCATGCCCCCACCCAGCACTGAAGAACGAGAGAGAGTTAGTGAAAGGCTGAGGCATCGCATTAATACCTTTCAACGTGAAGAGAAGACTGAGGGAGGCAGCAGGTGACCTGGAGAAGACCCTAGGAAAACTCTTCTCAAATTGAATCTCCTACACACTACAGTGATGTCAGCAGAGGAGGGAGAGGGGTGCCAAGGCCTACCAGTCCCACTGTGTCAATTTGGGAAACAAGCTAGAGTACAGAATACTTAACGGGACGTCAGAAGAAAGAGCAGAGCTAAGTTCCCCCTAAAAGGAGCTTCCTGCATCTCTCCATTCCACTCCAGACTGTAGGCTGAGGAAAAAGAACCAGATAGGAGTACCCTCAAACTCAGAGGAGAACACAAAGGGGCCCCAGAGAAGCTGGGAGGGCTATAAAGGAGAAATTACCCCCATCACACTGTGGCAAAGAGAAGGTCTGGGCAATGGCGCAAATATCTTTTAGAAAAGAGAGGGTACTAATTTTCAGCTATAGGATAAATAAGGTCTGAGGATCTAATGTGAAACATGGTGACTGTAGTTGATAACCCTGTATTACATAATTGAAATTTGCTAAGAGATTAGAACTTAAACGTTCTCACCAAAAAAAAAAGATAAATATGTGAGATGATGGATGTGTCAATTATCTAGATGCTGGGAATCCGTTTACACCAAAAAAAAAAAAAAAAGTGAGACAGAGAATGAAACAGAACATAGAGGAAAAATCCAGTCTGGAAGAAAACAACCTAAAGAACAAAAGAAATCATTCCACGTGATTAAGTGTTTCATGCTACAGAAGAACTTAATAAAAAGTCAATAGAACAAAAGAGCAAAATGAGAAAAATAAAATAACAGAATGAGAAGAAAAAGAAGATTACAGCAATAATCAAAGCATTGAGAACTAAAACAACAACATTACAGTAAATTAGAATTAGCAAGAAAAAAATAGACATAAATAAAAATTAAATTGCTAGAATGGAGAAACTCTTGAAATAGTCATAGTGAACAAGAGGAGAAAGCAAAGAGAGTAAAGCGATTAGAAAGAAGATGGAGGATGAAGATAATCCAACATAAAGATGATTGTCATCCCTGAAATGATACTTCAAAAGGACAGGAAAAGGTCTCTTGAGATTTAATAGTGAAAAGCAAAAATCTTTGAAAGGAAGAGCTAGATCTGCGTATTGAAAGAGCACACTATCTTCCAGAACAAACTGATAGATGAGTTCACATGGAGATGGGTCTTGGATAAAATAGCAAACTCAGGAATAAAGAATTCTTCAAACTCTCAGGGAGTAAAAATAAGCCACCAGCAAAAGGGAACTAGGAGGTTGGTTTCAGACATGCTATCAATTTTCAATGCCAAAAGATGATGGGGAATTTTTACAAGATTCTAAAGAAAAGAAAATGATTTTCTAAAATGTTAAATCAAGACAATGTATTGTTTGGAAACAAAGGTCACAGACAGATAATCTCAAACATAAAAAAAAAAGTCGTGAAATATAGCATCCATATCCATTTTTGAAAAGAATTTCCAACAGAGTTTACCAGCCAATCAAGAGATGAATCAAATATAGAATTTAGGCATAAAGAAGTCACAGTTAAAAAAAGACTGATGGAGCCGGCCCGGTGGTGTAGTGATTAAGTTTGCGCGCTCTGCTGCGGTGGCCCGGGATTCGTAGGTTCGGATCCCAGGAGTGGACCTACGCACCACTTGTCAAGCCATGCTGTGGCGGGCGTCCCACATAAAGTAGGGGAAGATGGGCACAGATGTTAGCTCAGGGCCAATCTTCCTCATACACACAAAAAAGAAGACTGATGACAAATGATGAACCCAACTAAATGTGGTCTCAGATCCAAAGTGAGAATCAACTGCAGAATAGAATGTACTTATTATTGACCTGGAAGCAGTCTACAAAGCAATATAACCAGTGAAATTGGTAGAGTTGGGGAGAAAGGTGGGAATTAAAGATTAAAGAAAGATTAAGATTAAAAGAACTAATCTTTTCTTCACAGTAGATGAATAACGTGTAATTTAAAAATTCAATGACTCTAACCTCTTAATGTTTTTCATAATATTTATTTTAAAATTTAGAGTGATCATATATGAAACAATATCTCTTATGGTAAAGAAGCATTAATCTGTGATTTAACATCACTGTATGTTTATTCAATTACTTTTTATTCTGTTAAAAACAAGTAAAATTCATCTATAGTTTGCTAAATGCAATATGGTATCCTGGATTGGATCATGGAACTTATAAAAGGACAGTAGAGGGAAAACTGGTAAAATCCAAATAAAATCTGGCATTCAGCTGATAGTAACGTACCCATGTTGATTTCTTAGATGTGACAAATGTACCATGGTAACATGAAATGTTAGTATTAGAGGAGTCTAGGGTGAGAGGTAGATGGGAACTTTCTATGCTATCTTTGCAACTTTTCAGTAAATCTAAAATAATTGCAATATAAAATGTTTCGTAAAATTATTATGCACCACATCTATGTATCATTTTACCTACATCTTTGTGAAAAATAAAGTCTATGATATTGTTTATCAAAATTTAACACTGGCTACTTCTATCGGCATTGGCTTCAGGGTGATTTCTTGTTTTTGTTTTGTATATTTTTTTCTATTGTTGGAAGTTAACAATAGAAAAATATTTTTTTTACTATAAATGATATTATTAGTCCCAAATTTTTGAAAGAAATAAAGTACTAGAGATGAATATTAACATGAAAAATGCTTATGATTCAATATTTCATGAAAAAACAGAAGACAAAAAGTAAATATAATAGTCACAATTTTAATTTTTCAAGTATATTTATGAAAAAATAACTAGAAGGAACTACATTAAATCATTGCCAGTGTCTGCCTCTGGATTTGTAACTACTATTTTCTTCCTTATACATTTTCAATTTTTATAATGGTTTAAACAATGAGTATACATTTATAATAACTGAAAAATAAACATCACGGTTTTACCGTTATCCAATGGAGCTGGAACTGGCAGTTGGCGCGTCAACTGGAAAAGTTAATTAAAGCAGTGAATCATAAAATGTGATACATACATACCTTAAAGATTTAATTTTAACCTAAAACATATGGATGTTCATTCACTTGCCACTCTTTTGATGTTGAGCCAAGGCCCTTTCTTTGTGTGGGAGTCTGCTGATCTGACTTCCAAACAGGCTTTCTTGCAAAACCACCCATAATGCATCATCCAGAAGCTCCAGTTTGGGTTTCTTTAAGGCAGAATGAGAACTTTAAGACACTTATAAAGCAATTTTTCTACATTTTTACTCTTCTCCCAGTCTTCTGTGTGTGCTTTACATGCACCTTATTTGATAGCAATTTACTGCAGCAACTTGTCCTTATCAAATCTTTCATCAGTTTACATACTAGTTATGTAAATAACGAGCATAAAATATTTGCATGAGCAGTTGCTAGCACAACTAGCATAAATAGGTTTGGGAACCCACGTGGCTGACTCTTGGTCATCACAACTGGTGGGAATAGAAGTGCGGAGGCTTAATAGCAAGTGGCCTTAGCTGCAGGCACTCAGGGTGCTGTGGGCACCAATCTGAGGAAACCGAGACTTTTACCTCATCCAACAAGTTGAGGAAGTTGAGGACGGTTAGGACAGCTCCTGCAGATAAACATAAAAATGGCAGATTCTAATACAGCACAGCAGGGGGAGGCTAACATCAGATTTCTTCTTGATCTCCTATCCTCTCCACTTCTTACACTGGAGAGCCATGATACCCTCTTCTGGTTCCTTCCACATGAGGTACAGATGAATGACAAATAGGTCTTTTGGGCCTTTTCTAGTTGGCCCCTCTCTGTAAGCTGGTAATGGTACTTCCATTGTACAGATGAGGAAAGTGACGTACTAAAAAGTGACCAAGATCTTTGGCTACTAATTGACGAATCCAGGATTCAAACCTGGATCTATGTTCTGACTCCAAGTGCACTGCTCCAACGTTCTACCACAGTGGCCTTCTCTACTGGCATTGATTAAATAAGGATGTGAAAGTGCACATAAACAAATACTTTACATTGTCAATGTAGAACAGCTTTGTTCTCATAATATCTGATATCTCCTTATTTTTCTGAGTCTAAAAATCATCAGCTATACAGAAATTGTGTGAGTGCTGTGTCATACCCTGTGTCCTATATATTTAGAATAATTCACTTCCATCTTCATACTGGGGGCCTGTAGCATAGGGATCCTATTCTCTTTAGGACTATCCACAGCCCAGATGTCCTTAATTTCACAAGCACTATCTGTGGTTCCAACTTACATTATCAGCCTGAAGGTGTTCAGTAGGATACCTGACCTCTTTGTTAAACACCAAATCAGCTATCCAAGGTTTTTCCTAGATTTGCAGCTCTGATCTCTTCTGCATCACAAGTTTCATCTCTTTACCCTCTTAGCAGCTTATATAGATTTTCATAGATTTCTTTCTCAATATTATTTCTCCATATTATTCCTCCTTTTTATAGCTGAGGTCCTCTAAGGAGTTGTCTAAATTTGATCTCCATTCTCTTCCTTTGTCTTCTCTCATTTCCAGCATTGAAGATCACCAATGGTCCCCATTTTTCCAAATCCAATACTTTTCTGTTCTCATCTTTCTTGACCTCTTGGGAGCAAGCAGTTGACACATTTGACCACTCCTTCCTTCTTGAAATGCTTTCTTCTCTACAACTCCAAGGTATCATATTTTCCAGGCTTTCCTCCCACCTCATTGAACCTCCTTTGTCTCCTTCCCTGGCTTCTCTTCTTCTCAACCTCACTCCACTGGCTTTAAATACTATCTCAATGCTGATGACTCGCACATTTACTCCTTCCACTTTTCTTTTCCCCCAAGCTCTAGATGGATATGTCCATCATCCCACTTGATATCTCCACCTGAATGTATAACAGTCATCTCACATGTAACACATACAAAATGAACTCTTGATTACTCCCAGTCAGAATCTACTCACCACCCCACGTCTTGCCCAGTGGGTAAATGACATTACAATTCACAAGTTGCTCAAGTAAAAAATCTAGATGACATTCTTGATTTCTCTTTTCCTCACTCCCAATCACATTAGTTCATCAGCAAATTCTATCATCTCCACCTCTAAACTGTCAGATGAATCTCTGCCTCTCCCCATAGCCAGAGCTATCCGTCCAGGGTTGTTCCATGTCAATATCATTCTCTCCTGGCCTGATGTGGTGTAAAGCCTAAAGGTAAGGCCCAATATTATGGGCTACCTTGACATCTGGTGAAACTGGGGGGCCTCAAGTAGCATAACAGCAAGTTCCCTTCCCAGCTCTGCTCCTACAGATAAAATCTGTCCCCAAACTCTCTTTATCGAGGGGACCAGGCCGTTCCTGTTTATCCCTGAGCAGCAGATTTCAGTTCCCTGCCAGCCCCTGGAATTATTCAAACAAGCCAATAACACCTTCCTGCAGGAACCAGGGGTCACCTCACCCTCTTGGTACTACAAAGCCTGCCTTCCACTCTGTCCCCAAGTGCAACTCTCATGTAGCCCTGCATGGCATGTGGTGTCCTCCTCTCCCAGGCTGTGAGTACATGTGACGATTAAACTTCTATCTCATCTGTCCAGTGTTGGCTATGCTTATAACTCTAGTGTGGGAATCCCTTTCTGGCCCATGGTGTAAAAGGATGTGATTAAAACACCAGGCTGTCACTGAAATCTCAGTTCAGATGTTTTCTTCTCTGAGAGGCCTCTCTTGACCATTCTCTATCTCATTATCCTCTCTCATTTTCTAGATGGCACTTGTCACTGTCTGAATTATCTTATTTATTTAGCACATGTTTAGTCTCTGGCACATTCCACTCGAATGTGAACTCTACACGCAACATCAGCAAATCTATCAGATCCACTTCGAAATGTATCCTGTGGGCAGATACTTCTTCCCACCAACCCAGTCTTCATCTGTGACCAAGCCAGCACCATCTCTCACCTGGACTAGTGCACTCACATCCTTGTTGCTCTCCCTGCTTCCATGCTTGCCCCCTACTCTCCTCCTGGTATCCAGAGGGACATTTTAGAAGTGTGAGTTAGCACATGTCACTTCTGTGCCCAACAGCTCCTCCCCACTGCCTCATGGCTCCCACCTCACTCAAAGTTAATCCCTGAGTCCCTATAACATGTACAAAGTCTGCTAAGTCCAGTCCCCACGCCCTTCACGACCTCATCTCCTGCATTTTCCCTTTATCACTGTGCTCCCGGCACCCTGGGCTGCTTGCTGTTTAGAACTTTGTACTTTGCTTGTCCTGCTCCCCCACCTAGAAAACTCTTCCCCCAGATGCCCACATGGCAGCTCCCCCACTTCCTTCTGCTCTAATGTTACCACATCAGAGAAGCCTGCAGTTCCGATGCCCTTCACTCTCTATCCTGTTACTCTACTTTATCCTTCTTGGCTTTATCACATATTTTTGCTGATTTGTATATTCTCTGTCTACCCTGTTGGACTTCAGGGAGGAATAGGGGCTCTCTAGCTCATCCTGTGTCCCATGAGCCTAGGGGCTGGAAATTAGGGTTAGGGGCTTGAAAAATATTTGTTGAATTAATAAGTTTATGTCTTGCTTACCACTGTGTCCCTAGAGCCTCAAATAGCACGTGGCACACAGTAATAATAATACTAAAAATAATTTTAAAATTTACCTATCACTTGGTATGTGCCAGACACTGTTCTCAGCTCTCAATATATGCTGTTATTTAGTCTCGCAACAACTCTATAGGTTAGATACTGTTATTATCTCTAGTCACAGATTAGGAAAGTGAAGCACAGAGAGGCTAAGTGACTTACTCCAAGTTACATATGTAGTAAGTAGAGCCATTAGGATTCAAAACCAGGTTTTTCTGACTTCAGAGCATATGTTATTAACTGCTATAAATAAATGAATGACTTATGAGATGCTCCGCAGTAATCTCTCCCTGTGACATTATCCTTAGGCCCATCACTACATGAGGGAAAGACAGCTGTTGCCTTTGCTCTATTTACTGGTGGATACCAGTAATAACAGTAAGAGAAAGCATTAACCAACATTATATTGTACTACAGTACTACTAAAACAGCAATAAATATCACACTAAGACTTGAGAAAAAGTTTTAAATAAAGGTTATATTTTTTAGGTGCTTACTTAACCCTCAGAAGGGTTAAAGCTGCTGATTTTCAAAAAGAAACTTCTGTGTCCTAATTTATGCATATCTATCTATCAACTGTCAGTAGGAATGCAAAAGGTCAACTCCGACTGCACCAATAGGTGTTTCATAAGCTAAATGGTGATAAAGAATTAGATCAGCCAAAAAGCCAACCTAGAAATGGAAATGAATATGTACTTTCAGCAGGCCATTCCTCACAGGATATAAATTATAACCACTCCAAGATCTAGTAGGTGTTCACTCAAGTTTCTCGGTGGGTTTTCATAGCCCTTAGACTATTATGTTTGAAGTAAAAGTTAATAAAAGTCCAGAAACAAATTTGAAGAGGTATTGGTACCAAGAGATTAATTCAAGAGTTTTTAGAGAAAGTACCCTCCACCTTGAATGACTTTGGAGTGAAAGGAACGTCATTGCACATATGGTCTCAGGAAAGCCCGATGGGGAACGAGGGCCACGGCCCTTTCAGCCTTACCACCTTCTCCCACGGGACAAAGGAAAAGCTGCACTCTGTTGTTGGCTCTTGGCAGCAGGTAAAACGCAGCTTAAGTGTCCCTTACACCACCAATGAGGCTCTGCGACCTGCAGTCCATCTGGAAAACCTATTTTTCAAACACAATCAGGCCCACAAAGATAAGAGGCAGAAAGCAACGATTTTCACCTTAAAGGCCTTAAGAATATCAGCAGGTTTTGTCAACAGAGACCAAACGCAGTGAGGAGTTGAGACAATTGCCAACATCATTCAAGCCAAAAACAACACTCCTTCCTGAATTCTGATCAACACCCTCCTTTCCCCCTAAAACGGCGACACTTTTGAAGAAAAAAATATTGACCAGCATAATGGACACTATGTACATTGGTTGACGTCACCAGAAACTCTAGGGAGAAACAGCCTCAGGGATTCCTGGTCCGGGGACCTAAAGGTTACTAGAACTGCAGCGCTGAGGTGGTTGGGATGAAGCCCAGTGGGGGTGGCTGAGGTCCCACGGGGACCTTCACTGTGAGTAAGGTTGACATTAAAATTGAGCCAGCCTGGAAGAGCCGTGTTATACCTCGGAGCCGGGCAGGTGACCCCAACTAACAAATGAAGCTTCCGTGAGAGGCAAAACCCAGCAATTTTCACTTCATTCTTTTCCAATATATAACAAACGTTCTGACCTGACGTGACATTCAAGCCATACAACACAATGTTATGGGGACACGAATGCAGCACAGCAAGGATTTTTCAAAGGGGGCTACTAAGAGGTCGACTTTGAAGTTTTAGAGTCAAGTTTGGTTTATACCTACCTAATTACAGAAAGAAACCCCAATCACTATTCCTTGAGCCCCAAACTTGGCTAGATTCAAGTCTGAGAGAATTCATTGGAGCTCTCAAGGTACATAGTGGACAACCAGTAAAGGTCTCTAGAATTTTGCCCACATTTAAAATAGAGTCAAACAAATCCAGAACTTGGTTTATGGGGTGACCCTAAATTTAAAATCTGGGTGACATTCTGCAATTATTACACATTGGTTCAGAATTTAGATTCTGCTCTAATAAACTTCTGTGAACACCAGTGAGAGGGGGCCTGGCTCAGCTGGCCTTCCCACTGATCCTGAAATCTCCTGTTCCCACCAGATACTGGATCCCACCCTAAGACTGGAGTCAGCACCTAGGAAAGCCCAGCTTAGCAGATGTTCATGATGCATTGTGCCACATCTCCTCAGCCCACCCATTTCTAGTGCAACTGTAGTGAACACTCACATGCCTGTTGCAGTGTCCCAGGTCAAACGTGCCCTGAAAGGCCACCCAGGCACAAGCAGGCACAATCCAGAAGTATGGGGGACCTAATGTCCCCAGGGAGCAAACCTCAACCAACGGAAGACAGGGATCTGTGGATAAATCTCCCAGCCTCCCTCATCCTCCATTTTGGAAAATTATGTAGAAATTCTGATTTCTATGTGGTTCTTCAGAGGGATCCCAGGAGGATTGAGGCTTAATTGCCCAGAATTCAGTATTCAGCTCATTACTGCAATACATGTTGGCTTTTCTCCTTTCTCTAACTCATTTCCCTCTCCCTCGCTTATACTTCCTGGGGTCCTCCCCTCAGATAAACTACTTGCACCTCAGTCCTTGTCTCAGGCTCTGCTTTCAAGGGAACCCAAATAGGATATCCACCAAAAGAGGGAAAGTGGGAGTACACACACACGTGTGCATGCACGTGCACCCAATCCCCTGGACCCAGCAGCATCTATCCCTGAACATTTCTGTCATTTGAGCCAACAAACCTCCTTCCCTTTTTCTGTTTTACTTAAGGCAGTTGGCATTAGGTTTTTCATTATGTGCAGCTACAGAAGTCCCGAATAAGACAAGCCCTTGGACATATCAAACAAATAATTACAATGACCCTGTCCCACCAGCTCTTCAGTTGCCAACATCTTCATGTGTCGAGCACTTGGTTAGCACAATGCCTGGCACACAGTAGGCTCAAAGAGCATGCATCAAATAAATGAATCACTGTCGTGTGTTTTTACTTTCCTTGTTGAGAAGAGGCAAGAGGAGGGCTTGGCACTTGCTCATGTCGTATGGTGAGGGCTCACATTTAGCTGGCACACACTGCTATGGCCATGCTACAAACACCCACTCCCTTAAGCCCACAAATAGCCCCCAGTACCTCCAGCCACCCCAGCATCCCCCTGAAGTCCCCAGAACTCTCCACAATCCAGCAAGTAAAAGGTTAACATCTGGCTCAGAGGGGATCCAGGACAGCATCTGTTCTGATGGCTCCGTTCTGGCCTTGCCGATTGTGTAATATTTGGGATATTACCCTTGCATAAGACCTAATATTTTCACTCCCTGTGCTCTTTTAAGATTAATCTTCATAAAGCTCAAAAGTAATGCAGCACAAACTCCTTAACACAAAGGAAATGTTTTCTTCCAGAGCTACCATCCTGCTAAAAATTCAGAGGAAACAGCTTTCTAGATAGTCTCTGCATAAATATTAATACCGGTACAATACGCATGCAGATGTGGTCCTGGGCTTTTCATCTGGCCACATGATTCACCGAGAAATCAACCAATCTGCAGAACTTTTCCCTCCCTCCCTCACACAGCTCCTCCCGGGAACCGCAATGTGTGATTCTTTCAAATTTTCTTTACCCCACAGCTGGTGCTGTTCAATGGATTTTTTGGCACCAGAGGAACTCCCATCTGTGTCCCAAGTCCAAAATAATCAAGAAGTTTCAGAGTTTATTTTTTTCGTGTATTTTTCTTCCTTAGTCTTCTTTAATTTTCAGAAATGAGGTAGTTCTTTAGCTTTAAGAGCCAAGTCTAATTGTTGCCTCTTTGGAGCAATACGGTATATTTTCTCTACAGAGGAGAGAGAAAAGTCATGTTTGGGTTGAGAGTCGAGGATCACGCTCAGTCGTACCTGGGGTGGAATTCTACCACAGGTGTGCCGGGGCGGGAGGAGAGCTCACTCAGGACACCTTCTAAGTGTGCCGATAGAGTGCCTCGAGAGAGTCCGGAGAAAGATGCTCTTGCATCTACCCTTGCACGGACAAGATACAGGAAAACTCAGAATAAGAATGGCTGCATTGTAGACATTCCAGTTCAGGAAAGAACTGGGTCCAGCCATCTAGTGCAGATGAACCTGCTGAGAAAAAAATTCTGCAAGAGATTTTGCAGAAAGTAGGGAAATGGGAGCGGAAGAAAACAGGAAGTTGGGGTGGACTTGACGGATTTCAGTTTCAGGTGAGACAACCCCACGTGCCCAAAGGATATTCCTCTTTGAAAGAACCTTTTCTTCCTAAGACCCTTAATTAGTTTCCTGTGGCTGCTGTAACAAACTACCACAAACTTGGTGTTTTAAACAACAGAAACTTTCTCTCTCCTGATTCTGGAGACCAGAAGTCTGAAATCAGTATTATCAGCCAAAATCAAGGTGTCAGCAGGGCCATACTCCCTTCAGGGGCTCCAGGAAAGAGTCCATTCCTTGCCTCTTCCAGCTTCTGGTGGCTGCCAGAGCTCCTTGGCTTGTGACCACATCACTCTGAGCTCTGCCTCTGAGGTCACACTGGCTTCTCCTCTTCTGTCTGAAATCTCCCTCTGCCTCCCCCTTGAAGGACACATGGAATTGCATCTAGGTCTCACTCAGATAATCCAGGGTAACAACCCCATTTCAAGAATTTAATTTAACCACATCTGCAAAGTGTTTGCCGTATAATGTAGCATTCACAGATTCCATGGATTAGGACCCAGGCGTTTTTTTGGAGGGCTTTATTCAGCCTACCACAGACTGTATGGTAGAAGCCCTGGGCTCCCCACCTGTAACCTCAGCACTCACTATTCTAGTGCATGCTGGTGGCATTTGACAGCAAGTGCTTAAGACTCTACCTCTGGGTGCTCTCCCTCAGCCAGCCCTGCAGCCAGGGGGTTAATGCTTCAGAGAGGAGCCTTCAGGCAAATCCACGTGGGGGTTGGAGCGTAAATACCTCAACTTCCTCGCTCCTCATGTGGGACAACTCAGAGATATTCTAAACTCTCATTGTTCTCAGTGAGATTGAGCACCAGTTGCTGCTGGGGTAGCCTGCTGGGCAACACTCCCTTCACCAGCTTCCTCTCCCTGTCTCACTTCCCCTCCTCTGGCCATGCTTCCTAGGATGGCCTCCCACATCAACTCCTTGCAGTCAAATCAGGGTCTGCTTCTGGAGGAAACTAACCAAAGACAGAGCTCCTGTCATTACCTGGTGATTCAACGCCATTCCCGGGCAGCATGGGCTGCGCACTCCTGGGAGGCAAGAGTTGGATTGCATTTACCTTTCCATGGCCAAACCTGCTGAAATGAATGGTGCAAAGGGCGAACTCATCTTCACAAATCTTAACTCTGAGAACCCAGCAGTCTAGGGCTCTGGAGTCACGTGACTCAGCCCCTGCCAGGCCAACCAGCCCGGAGCCAGGGGGGTGAGGATCAAACTTTTCCAGCAATACCCTAAAAGGGGAATTGTTGTATTAAGAATTCAGGGCGCTCTCCCCCGATTCCTTTCATGTTGGAGGATTTCACTGTTCTCTCTGAATGCAGACCATGATAGTGTTAATCTCATATAAATAGAAAACAGCCCCAAAATGTATAATAATTGCATACACCACTCCTTTTGTCAACTTTTTGATTTAGCATGACTTGCTGCAGAGCCGGGTTTTATTGTATTATGATATGACAGTAATCTTTTCCGAGGCTTTCACTTTATTTTGTTACATTTATCTAGCGTGCCAGATTCGCACTCCCACAGTAACCATATGGGGAAAAGCCACAAAAGCTGTTAAGTACATTTAATTACTGTTTTGATGAGCTCATATTTTAATTATGTTTATTGATTCTGTGTATATTGAAATCATTTTAGTATTTCCAGAAAAAAAAAACCCAGAATCAATATGCAGCAATTACTGAGCATTTTATGATTGTGTGTGTAATTAAAACTTTCATAAACTATTTTTGAAGAACATTTCCCCCTAATCCTACAGTGGTGATTAACTAGGTTTCTTACTGTGCTTAGGTAAGCTCTGGTTTTTCTTCTCTGTAGAAGGAAAATAGGGTACAGTGCAAAATATGTTTACAGTCAAATATTTCTGACTTAAAATGTCTCCCTTCCAAAACAGCAGAATGCACATATTGTACCTTACACGATTTGCTAAAACACCGCTAACAATGATAGAACACAAATTTAAACTTCCTAACAATTCGATGTTGCCAACTCAAAGATTACTCCAACTGCCAGCCATACATATGTTGTTGCTAAGTGACAGATTAAAAAAAAGAAAAAAACTCAACCCTGCCGTGCCTGCCTCCATCCTTTTCTCATGTTTCCACATTTTTACAGTTCCTGGGGAATTTTTACTTGAAAAAATAAAACTGCATAAGCCCCACATTCGTTTAGAGATTGAAATTAGTGCCATTTTCATCTTATACATTTTATTACTCTCAGTCTGTCTGGGAGAAAATAAAGCAAAAATAGCCATTGTCTCTTTAAAAGGTTATGCCAGCCGTCTGTCTGTCCAGGAAAAATATTTCCAGCTAAAACAATTAACCTGGGTCCAAAGCGCCATTCCTCCAGCCACCTTCAGCAGCATTACCTGGAGCCTTTGGAAAATCACAGATTCTTGGGCCCCGCCCCAGGTCTCTGAATCAGTCTCTAGAGAGAGCCAGAGGAATCTGAATTTTAAATACCATTTCCAGGTTATTCTCATGCACACTAACATTTACGAATCATTGGCCTAAGAGGCTTTTTCTACTCACCTTAATTCTCTCTTTCTAAAGTGGACCCTTAACAGTCTGCTCCAAAAACAGTCCTAGCATCGAACTACCTGCAGACAGAGTGTCCAGCAAGACAGTTGAGTAGGGCACCTTCCTTCCCCCAACGGGACTCAACCTACCTCTGCCCCCTCTCTCACAGCAATGGGCTGCCCCCCACATGTGCAGAACATCTATCCTTTAGGATCTCACCTCAGAAAAGAATTGTTTGTGATCCAACATTAGCAAAAGCCTGATTGGGATGAATATATTCTTTTCCTAGGTCTGCCATAACAAATTACACAAACCGTGTGGCTTAAAACAACAGAATTTTTTTCTCACACAGTTCTGGAGGCTAGAAGTCCAAAATCAAGGTCTCAGCAAGGTTGGTGCCTTCTGGAGGTGCTGAGGGAGGGTCTGCTCCCTGCCTCCCTCCTAGATACTGGTGGCTCTTGGCAGTCCTTAGCTTATAAAACCTACCACTCCAATCTCTACCTCTGACATCCATGGTGTTCTCCCTGGGTGTCTTTATGTCCAAATTTTCCTCTTCTTAAAAGAACACCAGCCACTGGTAGGGGCCATCCTAATCCAGTATGACCTCATCCTAACTTGATCACATCGGCAAAGACCTGTTTCCAAATAATACCACATTCACAGGTACAAAGGTTAGGACTCGAATATATCATTTTGGGGACCACTATTCACCCCACAAACAATCAATGATGCTTAGGGAGGGTTGTTCGATGTATGTGCCTTCCATCCACTCTTCTCAAGCCTTCAATATTCCATGTTTTGTCTTTAAACCCAGCCAGCCCATCAAAAAGCTGCATGCGCACATCCTGTTGCATTGGGATCACACAGAAATGCTTTCCTGAGATGCATTTTGATCAATTCCTTCAGATCCGTGCTGAGGGGTGCTGGAGTAGGGAAGCTACTTCTAGTGTGACCCATAGATGGGTACCAACTGCATGCTTACTGGTTCCCCAAAATGGGGGTGGGGGGTTGGCCCATCCCAGCAGCTGGTCAAGAAATACCGCTGTATAGGACACTGTCTACTCCAGTCCCACATGAAGCTTCTTGGAAGAAATTTCTTTTACCGTTAAGTGCTAGTTAAGTCCTTCCCAGCTGAGGAAATGTTATGTTTATTCCTCTTCAACAACTGATCATGTCCCCCTTTTCTATCTAATTCCAGGAATCTTAATTAGTGTAATAAAGTGGGCCAGGCAGGTAATTAAACGAAGACGCCAATTCTGTGGTAAGGTGGGTAAGGGGTAGGAATGGTGAGGGGTGGAGCCTGTGTCAAACTAGAAAGCATATAACTCTTCTCAAGATAGTCATAGTCTAAATTTAAAAAAAAATATTCATTATGGAAATTTTCAAACATATACAAAAATGGAGAAGTATAATGAACCCTCATAATTCCATCATTCAGATTAAAAAATTATCAACATTTTACCAATCTTATTTACCTATCCCACTTTGTTTTTTATTTTTGCTTGTGTATTTTTAAGTAAATCTTAGACATCTTGTGGCTTTACTGGTATGTATACCATTATTATACCTAACATAATTAACTACAATCCTTAATATCCTCTAATACTTAATCCATATTCAAAATTTCCAAATCCAAAACCACAGTTGGTTTTATAGTTGGACCAAAGTCCACATATTGCATTTAGTTGTTACAGCTCTTAAATCTCTTTTGTTCTGTCCCATTGATTTGTGAAACAAGCTTTAAAAAATTATTTTAAACACTATGTGGACCAAACAAAATGCAACTTCAGTTGGGTTTGTCCCAGGGGCTGCCATTTTGCAATCTCAGATCTCTTGGGGCCCAGATATTTGCATTCAACTTTTCTCCTGGGTTTGACTACCCTTTTTAATTTCACTGAACTTTCCCTAGTTCAGATGTTTAAATCTGACTTTTAGGTTACCAGTTGATTATATGTGTTTTTGCCATAAGCCCTCAAATCCTTAACAAGATGATTCGGGATAAAATAAGTTGAATTACATTAATGAATAAAATAAACTCAAGATTTTCTTTCTAAGTGTGTTTGAGATAACAAAGTTCCCCATAAACTGAATCTCAGTGTTTAAAATTTGGAGATAGTAACCAGATTTTGGAATTTGGCACTTACACATGAATTCAGCAGTGTTTGATATAAAATTCTAGTGAATGCAAACGAGTTGGGGTAAGAAGCCAAAATTTTACTGGGTTTTTACAGCATTTATTGAAGATCTTCACATAGTATTAAATAGAAAAAAATAAAACAGTGAAATGAAAATGAAGCAAAAGCAAAACAAGACATTTCAGCCAAACTTCTCTGGTATGTCTTATTTTGAGGACTGGGAAATTTCCAAGCGTACTTAGGACACGTTTGCTAAAGAGTTAACAACTGTGGATACACAGAGGGAAATTTTTCCTCACAAAAAGATTTATCACCTTCTTTTTCTCAGGATTCATGTGTAACATGTATGTGAATGACAACAGCTCATGATTTGCTCATGAGGGAAGAACAATTAACGCATGCATTATTTTGACAAGTGTTCATTGGACTCCTGCTGTGTTCTTAGCATTAACCTAGGTTTTGTGGGGGATTTTAAAAAAGTAGGAGGCAGTTTCTGCTGTCAAGGAATTGACAAACCAGTTGAAGAGTGGAAACTACCTCATGGAAATTACAGCAGACACCTCAGAAATACAAAAGATTATAAGAGAATACTATGAAAAGCTATATGCCAACAAATTGGACAATCTAGAAGAAATGGATAAATTCTTAGAATCATGCAAACTTCCAAAACTGAATCAAGAAGAAATAGAGGATTTGACTAGACCAATCACCAGTATGGAGATTAAAACAGCAATAAAAAACCTCCCCCAAAATACAAGTCCAGGACCAGACGGCTTCCCTGGCGAATTCTACCAAACATTCAAAGACTTAATGCCTATCCTTCTCAAACTCTTCCAAAAAATGGAAGAGAAGGGGAAGCTTCTTAACTCATTCTATGAAGCCAACATTACCCTGATACCAAAATCAGACAAGGACAACACAAAAAAAGAAAATTACAGGCCAATATCACTGATGAACATCGATGCAAAAATCCTCAACAAAATATTGGCAAACCGAATACAACAATACATTAAAAAGCTGATACACCACGATCAAGTGGGATTCATACCAGGGAGGCAGGGATGGTTCAACATCCACATATCAATCAACGTGATACACCACATTAATAAAATGAAGAATAAAAAGCACATGATCATCTCAATAGATGCAGAGAAAGCGTTTGACTAGATACAGCATCCATTTATGATAAAAACTCTGAATAAAATGGGTATAGGAGGAAAGTACCTCAACATAATAAAGTCCATATATGACAAATCCACAGCTAATATCATCCTCAATGGTGAAAAACTGAAAGCTATCCCTCTAAGAACGGGAACCAGACAAGGATGCCCACTTTCACCACTCCTATTTAACATAGTACTGGAAGCCCTGGCTAGAGCAATCAGGTAAGAAAAAGAAATAAAAGGGATCCAAATTGGAAAGGAAGAAGTGAAACTGTCACTATTTGCAGATGACATGATTTTATATATAGAAAACCCTAAAGAATCCACCAAAAAACTTCTAGAAATAATAAATGAATATGGTAAAGTTGCAGGACACAAAATCAACATACAAAAATCAATGGCATTTCTATACACTAACAGTGAAGTAGCAGAAAAAGAAATGAAGAATACAATCCCATTTACAGTTACAACAAAAAGAATAAAATACCTAGGAATGAACTTAACCAAAGAGGCGAAAGATCTGTACACCGAAAACTATAAAACATTGTTGAAAGAAATTGAGGAAGACACAAAGAAATGGAAAGATATTCTGTGCTCTTGGATTGGAAGAATTAACATAGTTAAAATCTCCATACTTCCTAAAGCAATCTAGAGATTCAATACAATCCCTATCAAAGTTCCAACAACATTTTTCACAGAAATAGAACAAAGAATCCTAAAATCTATATGGAACAACAAAAAGCCCCAAATAGCTAAAGGAATCCTGAGAAAAAAGAACAAAGCTGGAGGAATCACACTCCCTGATTTCAAAATATACTACAAAGCTATAGTAACCAAAACAGCATGGTACTGGCACAAAAAGAGACACAGATCGATGGAACAGAATCGAGAGCCCAGAAACAAACCCACACACCTATGGACAGCTAATTTTCTACAAGGGAGCCAAGAACATACAAGAAAGGAAAGTCTCTTCAATAAATGGTGTTGGGAAAACTGGACAGCCACATGCAAAAAAATGAAAGTAGACCATTGTCTTACACCCTACAAAAAAATCAACTCAAAATGGATTAAAGACTTGAATGTAAGACCTGAAACCATGAAACTTCTAGAAGAAAACATACGCAGTACATTCTTCAACATAGGTCTTAGCAACATATTTTCAAGTACTGTGTCTGACCAGGCAAGGGAAACAATAGAAAAAATAAACAAATGAGGCTATATCAAACTAAAAAGCTTCTGCACAGTGAAGGAAACCATGAACAAAATTAAGACACCTAACAATTGGGAGAAGATATTTGCAAACCATATATTTGATAAGGGGTTAATCTCCAAAATATATAAAGAACTAATACATCTCAACAACAAAAAAACTACCAACTCATTTAAAAAATGGGCAAAAGGCCTGAACAGACATTTTTCCAAAGAAGATATACAGATGGCCAATAGGCACATGAAAAGATGTTCAACATCATTAACTATCAGGGAAATGCAAATCAAAACTGCAACGAGATATCACCTCACGCCTGTCAGAATGGCTATAATTAACAAGACAGGAAACAACAAGTTTGCTGGTGGGAGTGCAAACTGGTGCAGCCACTATGGAAAACAGTACGGAGATTCCTCAAAAAGTTAAGAATAGAACTACTATACGATCCAGCTATTTTACTGCTGGGTATTTATCCAAAGAACATGAAAACACCAATATGTGAAGATACACGCACCCATGTGTTCATTGCAGCATTGTTCACAATAGCCAAGACTTGGAAGCAACCTAAGTGCCCATCAAGGGACGAACGGATAAGGAAGATGTGGTATATATACACAATGGAATACTATTCTGCCATAAGAAACGATGAAATCCAGCCATTTGTGACAACGTGGATGGACATTGAGGGTATTATGCTAAGCAAAATAAGTCACAGGGAGAAGGTCAAAAGCTGTATGATCTCACTCATAAATAGAAGATAAAAACAACAAAAAACAAACACATAGAGACAGAGATCAGATTGGTGGTTACCAGAGGGGAAGGCGGGAGGGAGGAGGGTGAAAGGGATGATTAGGCACATGTGTGTGGTGATGGACTGTAATTAGTATTTGGGTGGTGAACATGATGTTATCTATGCAGAAATAGAAGTATAATGATGTACACCTGAAATTTATACAACGTTATAAACCAATGTTACTGCAATAAAAAATTAATTGATTTTAAAAATAAAATAAATTAAAGGCCAAAAATAAAAAGAAACTAGTTCATGGAGGGAGGGTATTGGCTGATGAGGTAAGTGGTTAACAAGCAGCAGAAATGTCCTGAAAAGATTTCTCCTCTCCTCTCCTCTCCTCACAAGACATCAGTACTTCCTCCTTTGTGGGCATCTCTTTCAGAATGAAATTCAACCTCTTCCACTTGTTAAAAGCTCTCCTCGGTTTCATTCTTATTTACCTTTCCAGCTTCATCTCCTATTTCCTCCTTTCTGTCTCTAAAACACATAGATGCACACACACACACACACACACACACACATATCCCCTTTGAATTTCCTGAAACACCTCCTCCAAGAATTCTCATGCTTTCCCCTTTCTGAATGGAGGACCAGTGTCATATGAGAAAGAAAACAAGCTTTGGACCCAAACAGTCCTGGATTTGAATTTTCACCATTTATGGAGTGTGTGATTTTGGTAATTTATTTAAATTCTCTCAGCCTTAGTTTACCAATCTATAGAATGGGGATTAAATAATGTCCACTCTCAGAGTTGATGAAATAGGACATTAGTGATGTGTCTACTGTGTGGCCACTTGTGGTCCTCAACTCAGTAGCCAACTTGATACTTCCAGACTAATGTTATCGACCCCACCTGCCCAACTCTCTGGGAAAAAGTTCAGGAACATAGCTTGAAAAAGAAAGAGGGAAGTTCCCAGTCCTCAGGAGACACAGCGGATGACCAAGCTGGGACTCTGGGAACAAGATGGAAGCCAAGACATGGGACAGGACACGGGGTCAGAACCAGAGGAATGAGGTGGACGACTGAGTGCTGCAGCCCCTGCTGCTGGTCTCCCACTTTCCCAGCCTCCTGGCTGCTTCCCTCCCTCATCCTTCTCCCCTAGCCCCAGAAGGGGCCATCTGAGACTACCTTCTCCCAGTAAACCGTGCTCACTCATGACCTGCCTCAGGATGTTGACAGTCACTGACTTTGCCACTTGACTTCAGCTCTTTAAAAGTCCGATTTCATCAGAGTGTTGTGATCCCAGCAGCATCTGCGAGGTGTAGCTGCCTGTGCATAATCAGGCACAGACCAGTCCAATGTGCACGTCAGGGATTCTGTGCCAAATTTTCTAGAAGTTTCCTGAATGCTATCATTCTAAAGAGTCAAAGGCAACAACTCTGTAAGATTTGAGGGTTGAGATAGAGGTAGGAGACGACAGGGAATTCAGTCAAGAAATTGAACATGTACTGAATAACTATTCTGTGCTCAGAGACTAAATACTACCCCTGCACAAAAATACACCTTTGGTTCCTGGGTGTCACCATGTATCCTGGACACAGCAAACACAGTATAGACAGCTAACCGTGCTGGGCAACTCTCCTTCCGTGACCTGGCTCCAGGAATCCTCTTTCTGGTAACGGCTAACACACGCTCAGATGCATAGGGACTCCTTCAGAAATGATGCAAGCCACAAGAAACAGAATTGGGGGGAGCACTGTCCCATGGCTCTGGTTGGACGATGGTGCCTGAATGTGGACCAGCAGCAGAATTACTATTTGAGACAGAAGAGAACCACAGATCTCTGTGTAGCTCCGCCTTCTTGCTCCCTTTCTGAAGTCATCTTCACCCCAGAGGGGGTCCAGTAAGGGTCAAATTTGGTCCAAGAGCTGGCCAAATTTTTCCCCCACACAAATGGCCAACATCCTTCATATAAATCTATTCTGCTCATCAGAAAGGGACCCAGGGCTCAGGGACCATGTTCCTCTCATTAGTGAGTGTTTTTCTACAATGAACACAGCAGCTGCCAGTTATTGAGCACATAATATATGCCAAGCCCAGTACTAAGAGCCTTACATCATTGCACTTAAGTCTAATAACAGGACCATATTGTATTTTATTATCATATTATATTATATTCAAGCAAGAACTGTTATTATCAACATTTTACAGACGAGAAAGCCAAGTTCATGGAGGCTGAGTAAAGGACACACAGGTAGGAAGAGGAGGAGTTGAGGATTCAAACTACACTGTCAGTTCCCTTGAAGGAGTTAGCCCAAGAACATTCATTTTCTTGCAACCCCATGAAGCTTGGCTTCTCTAGGAACTTCCAAAAGTGGGCACATATATGTCCATGAATATGACATATGAGGAATACTTCAAGCCCACCAGGCCATGGTAGAACTCCATCCCCAGCAACTTCTACAAGTTCTATGTGTTCTTAAAAGCAGGTCCCCCATGCTCACCTGCCCGGCCTCCTGGTCCAGCACCTCCCCACTCCCCCCGCTACTTGTGAATTGTCACCACTCATTGGGCACCACTTGCCTCTGCCAGTGACTGCCCCTAACACCAGCACTGTGGCCCTGGGAAGTATGCCCTGCTCTCCCCTTCTCTGTTCTGTCGCAAGTGTGAGCCAGGCTGTATTAGTTTCCGAGGGCTGCCCATTATAAAGTACCAAAGACTGGGTGGCTTAAAGAACAGAAATTTATTTTCTCACAGTCCTGGAGGCTAGAAATCTGAGACCGAGGTGTGGGCAGGGTTGGTTTCTCCTGAGGCCTCTCTCCTTGGCTTGTGGATGCCGTGTCTTCCTCTTGTGTCTTCACTCTTCCGTGATCTTCCCTCTGCACATGTCTGCATCCTAATCACCTCTTCTTGTAAGGACACCGGTCATAGTGGATTAGGGCCACCTGATGGCCTCATTTTAACTTAATTACCTCTTTAAAGTCCCTATTTCCAAATAAGGTCATATTCTGTGACACTGGGGGTTGGGACTTCAACATATGAATTTTGGAAGAGCACAATTCAGCCCATAACACAGGACCTTTCTTTAATTTCCACAACAGAGCTGCTACCATTTCACAGCTTTTACTATGACTTTACTAAAAGTTTGGAGAAAACGGAAGAAAGCACAGCTATAAGGTGTTCTCAAACTCACACATCTAGACCAAATCCCCTGGCCACTTAAAGGACATTAGTTAGCTTAACTCCCAACCTCTCTATACTTGGCAGCTGCCTCTCTCTTTTACCATTGAAATAAAAATCACATCTGCACCTTAGTCCAGACCCAACCAGGAAAACCCAGAGACTTTCTGCGTCTCTTTGGTCTGAGGTCATTTCTCCAGTCCTCCCTTCCTCTCCCAGGAGCAGCCTCTTCCAGAGTGACTGAGAGTGTGAATATCTATTACTCGATGGAAAAAACACACACTCAACCCAGAAGAGAGAGATCTTTTGCTGCAGCTCTTAGCTGGTCAGTTTTATTAGAACATAATAGTCCAATATCAGTACATTTCCCAGACTACTGATTCTTAAAAATACATAGTGTGCTGGACACCGTGGCAGAGACTGCTGACTCTCCCCCAAAGATTTCTATTCCCCCTTCCTTCGTGCAGAGACATGTCCCAACGTCCCTTGTACCTAGGTAAGAAAACATGACAGATTGTCACCAGTGGAATGTGCATGGAAGTTGACATATCCCTTTGGGGCCACGGTGGTTAAGATTAAGAAGTACACGTGTCTTCTCCACCATCTTTCCCCATTGGCTGGAGAAACAGTGGTACATGAAGTACTAGTTCCTAGAGAAGGGCAGAGTCACAAGATGGAAGGAGTCTGGGTCTCTGAACCATCATGTAGAATGTCAATTGCCAATTGGACAGTTGGTTGATCGACAGGATTGTTATATAAGTAAGAAATCAACTTATGTTAAGCCACTGAAATTCAGGGTTGTATTAGTTACAGCAGCTATTGTTTACTTTAATGAAAGTAACCACCACCAAGACAGCCCAGGTGGGATTTCATCAGGTGGGGTTCAATTTCTTTTCTTGATCTTCCCAACATCATGACCAGCCCACACATCCTTCATCTAGTCTTGCACGTCTTCTGTCATGATAACCTGTGAACTTGCCCAGGATACACGCATGTCCCCAAGAAGCAGCAGTAAGTTAAAGGTACACTCATTCTGTGAAAAGAAACATGTCTCAGAGAGATTTTACTACACCAGTTGTAGTCAACATTTAATATCTACCTCTGAGGAAAATTAACCTGCTTATAGATTTAAATAATTGTTCTATTTTGTTTTGTTTTTCATTTTTGCCTATCAATGTTTCAAAAACCTTGCTCTGGACTGAATGTTTGTATCCCCCCAAAATTCATATGTTGAAGCCCTAACCCTCACTGTGATGGTATTTGCAGATGGAGCCTTTGAGAGGTAATTAGATCTAGATGAGGTCGTGAGATGGGGCCCCCATGTTGGAATTAGTGTCCTTATAAGAAGAGGAAGAGACCAGAGCTGTCTCTTCCTCCACCATGTGAAGACATAGCGAGAAGGTGGCCATCTGCAAGCCAGGAAGAGGGCTCTCACCAGGAACTGAATCTGCCAGCACCTTGATCTCGGACTTCCCAGGCTCCAGACAGTCTGCACTGTGAGAAATAAATGTCTGTTGTTTAAGCCATTCACTCTATGGTATTTTATTACAACAATCAGCTGACTAAGGCAAATCTTAAGATGAAATCTCGGCAGAACTCTGAATCATTCTGTTCTCAGTGATGTTCTCATCTCGGCGGCCTTCTCTCTCCACCAGCTCGTGAGTGTATTAGTTTTCAATGGCCGCTGTAAGCAATTATCATGACCTTAGTGGCTTAAACAATACAAGTTTATCATCTTACCGTTCTAGAGGTCAGAATCTTGCAAGGATCTCACTGGGCTACAACCAAGGTGTGGGCAGGGCTGTTCCTTCTGGAGGCTCCAGGGGAAAATCCGTTTTCTTGCATTTTCCACCTTCTAGAGGCCACCTGCATTCTTGGCTCATATCCCCTTCCTCCATATTCAAAGCCAGCAATGTTGGGCCAAGTCCTTCTCAGGTTGCTTCTCCCTAGTTCTCTGCAGCCAGAAAGCTTCTCTGCTTTTAAGGATGCATGGGGTTAGATTGGGTCCAACTGGATAATCCAAAATAATCTCCTCATCTCAAGGTCCGTAGCTTTAATCACATCTGCAAAGTCCCTTTTGCCATGTAAGGCAACGTATTCGCAGGTTATGAGGATTAGGACGCGGACATCTTTGGGCTGTAGCTATTGTTTTGCCCAACATGGTGGGGTTCTACACCCTCACATACCTTCCCAAGCCAGTTTGTAAAACAAAACAAAACCTCCTGCATCTGTCTCAAAAGGTGCATTTCTTCCCTTGAGTCAGTACTTGTGCTGCAATATTCCATGCACCTCTAGTCTCATTTCAATGTTTGAGGCCAATGTTTACAGAATCCATATACATCTAATACCCCACGCAGTCTCCCACATCTGCGTAGAAAGAATCAGGCTGTGGCTCCAGGAAGCACGGCCTGGTGAAAGGAAAGTAGATCCTGGGAAGTGAGCTTTGGGTTGATAGTGGAGTTTCCTTGTTTGTAAGACCAGGCGGCAGAAAGGGTTTACTCAATACCTCCAAGGCCTCCTTCAGTTTCCACTTCCTCCGGAGTCTGCGACATGTGCATTTCCTCTCTGTTCTCTTCTTACCACTCTGCTCTCTCTCCCAGCGCTCCTTCTCGTTGCCTGCTGCTATGGAAATGCATCCTCAGGGGTCCTGCCTCTATCATTCCATTCTCATCTTTCATTTCTCAATTCTTTCTTAAACTCGCCTCCTGCCATAGATTTCAATATCGTCCTCCGGATTCATTCCTTACATTTTTGTTTTCAGAATCACCCCTGGGATTTAAACATTCACTCATTTCAGGTGCCTGGCTCATTTGAGACATGATCCCGCTATAATTGTAATATGCCTGGGCTTGCGCTTTCTGTATGATTAATCAAGTTATGACCTCGGCAATGCAGGCCTGTTCCAAACTTTTATAAGATGCCTGGGAGTTCCAGTGCTATTTGGGGGAAGATATAAATAGGAATCGTTCATTTAAAAGTCCTCCCAGGTGTTGAAAAGCAATCACCCAGTAACACCAAGGTACAGTATTAATATTTTTTCCAGAAAGACTCTATTTCTACTTGCAGATTTGCAGGTTTCATACTTTGCAAAGCTGGATGGAAGTCTTCATATGCACATCAATCAACACTTATCTTTCAAACAGCCTTCTGGACCTGGGTCAGTGGAAAATTAATTTCATAATAGAACCACAGCTTTCTTCTTGGGAATTTGAGATGTTTGCTCATTGCCAAGAGCACAGGGCTATAAAAGATAGTCCCTCATGTAACAGATTCTACTTCATAAATGTGAGATCAGGGTAATCCTTGAGAGTTTGGGGAGATATTTCCAGAGCGGTGGGGCTAAGGGCCACCGTGGTATCTCCTTCTTTGTGTGATTGCCCCAGGCGATGACTCAGCATCAATTGTATCCATACTTGAGTCCTCCCCATCCATCACCAGTTTCCCAGGTGAGAGTCCTTCTTTCCATATTTATTGAGAGCCTACCACGTGCTCAAGATGGTCAACGTCTTGAGCATTTGGTCAACAAGTCCTGTGGCTTTTATCCTGGAATGTCCCCATGTCTCCACCTCTAGCATCCTACCTGGTCTCCTTGACTTACAGCAATTGCTCTGGCAAATTAAATCAACTAGCCACCACCTGCCACCAGAGTGACCTCTCCCAAATACTCATGGGGTAAAATCGGCCTAAAGTCTGATGTTTCCCCATAGCCTGCCTGACAATATCAAAACTCTGGAACACGGCCCCTCCCTCCTACCTATCTGTCTTCACCTGCCCACACCACCCATCTAAGCTCCCTGCTAGTACCCTAGGCTTAAGCAGTAAGAAAAACTTAGCCTTCCTTCTAGATCATGCACTTTTACACCTACCTGGCCTTTGTCCATGCTATTTGCCCTACCTGAGACGACTTTTCCCTCTTTTCTGCCCTCTATATTCTGGTCATCCTTCAAGACTAAGTTCAAAGTTCAAATATTACTTCCTCTGTCCATGTGGAAGAGGAGAAAGATCAGTGGACTGTGAGTTGGAAGCCCTAGCTTCAAGTTCAGCTCTGCCATCCACTGGATATATTGGGCCTGTTTCAGTATTTATCAGTTTGGAAAGCTGGATGGGTTGACCCGCTCCTTCATGGGATAGTGTCTATGCCTTTGACTATTTTCCAAGGCCCCTCAATCTGCCTTCCCAAACCTTCCACGACCCCATTCCTAGGAAACTATTTCTAAAAATAAAAGCTCCATTATTTGTATTATGAGATTCTTTGTATACACACACACACACATACACACACGCACACAGAGAAGCAAAGTGAGTCCTGACCAACGGCAGAATGGTTGAATGAATAGTAGAACCGTGGAATAGTATACAATTACTAAAAAGTGAATTAAATCTATTACAAGTTAAACTGGGGGGATTTCTGGTTTATATTGTTAAATAAGGGGAACTAAAACCCACACATTCACCAACAGAGAAATATAAAAAATATGACTAAGTTATAGGAAAGGAATGAACTTCCCAACCCCTGGTCCACAGGTTTACATTGATTATAGGAGCATCGAGAAAGACGTAGAAGGTTGCACATCAATGGTCGCATTAACAACCAGGAGGAAGATGGGCACAGGACCGGGAAAAGAGAAGTAAACCAAAAATAAAGGTTTAAAAAATGGTTACTATTTTTTTTTTAAAGTACGTAATATCCACTTACATAAAATTATATTTCTGGGCATGTTTCTCTTCAATAAGAATGAGTAAAAGTATGGTCACTAAGGTAGGAATGGTGGTTATCTCGGGGTGGCGGGAGTGAGGTGATTTTCGCTTTTTACCCTCATCCTTTCTGAACTGTTCGCTTTGATTCAATGAGTACACATTGGCTGTGATCACAGTAACAGTGGTAACCAAAGCACAAGGGGCATCGCCTCTGTGTTCTATGGGCTTTACGTCTAGTGACACATTTGAGCCTCACAACTGATACAGTATGACATCAGTACTGTTATTGCCCCCAGTCTTAAAGTGAGGGACAGGGGCACAGAAAAGGCCATTACTTGCCCAAGTCACACAGCTCGTATGTGGCAACGCTAGTCTGGATCCGGACTTAACCACTAGGAGAAACCACCTGGCCAGTTACAAAAAGACACTAACACCATCTTCATGCTGGGAAAATGGAGGCCCTCCCTTCGGTGCTTCGGCTGGCCTTGTGCCTTTCATGATCTGTCACTGCAGTCCACCTGTGGACTCCTCTGAGTTGCCAGAGGGCAGTTCCGCTGGCTTCTTCATCCTCCCGTCCTGGCCCTGGGCACAGAGCCGGCCCCCAGTGAAAGTTGATTGCTAAGTAGGATTGCTAATCCTCACTCTTTCTTTCCAACAAAATGAAGAAGCTGGGGAAAGAGTTTGAAACAAAATATCTCTTGGTTCATGAGAGCTTGTGCATATATGGAGTAAAAAAAAAAAAAAAAAAACCTGATTTCTAATATGTACCTTATTGAAGTTATTACTGGGTTTTAAATTGCCTTGTGAAGACTGAATCCAAAGACCAGAAAAAGCTATTAAGCCTTTAATATAGAGTGGAAGTTGTTATTTTTTAAGTGCACCTTCTGTATAATATGCACCCCAAATTAGACCTACCAGAGAAATGGACAATTTGACAGTTATCATCCTGCTGACTTCAAGGGAAAGCTGGCTTACTCAGTTCCTGCTTGCTCAGGGCCGTGGTTCACACTGCAAACTTTTAGCCACACTCTTGCAAGTCATAATTAACATTAAAACGAGCCTAAAATTATCACAATTTATATGGTGGTGAATTAGCAGGAAAACCATGAGGCACTTCACCACAAACATTAGGTGGAACCATATTCTGTGTTAGTCACTGGATAATGTGCCCCTTGGAAAGATGCTTGGGATAAACCGGAATTGACTATTGTGTCCTCATTATTTCACAAGTTGCAGCAAACCAAAACAGTCCGGTCAACTTGCAGGTCAAGCTGCTTGGAAACTTCTTTTCATACTGTGCTGGCACTTTCAGCAGTGGAAGCTTCCAACTGCTCATTTTTAATTAAAGGTGTTAGTGAAAGCTTGATCAGCAATGATTGAGAGTCCGCGATGGTGGTTTTTGGTCCACTTATGGTCAATTTTGTGTGTTTTCTCTCATCTTAAGAACTCCTTGCATTTCCTACTATTTTTATATTTTGGTTCAAGTAGGAATTACTCCCAGCTCATCTCTTTTCTACACCCCTCTGTGGTAGCCAGGGTTCTCCAGAGAAACAGAGCCAATAGGACGTGTGTGGGCGTGTGAATACGTACAGGCGTACCTCTTTTGATTGCACTTCGCTTTATTGTGCTTCCCAGGCATTGCGTTTTTTGCAAATTGAAAGTTTGTGGCAACCAAGTGGAGCGAGTCTATCAGCGCCATTTTTCCAATAGCATTTGTTCATTTCACGTCTGTGTGTCACACTTTGGTAATTCTCACAATATTTCAAACATTTTCATTATTGCTACATTTGTTATGGTGATCTGTGATCGGTGATCTTGGATGTTACTATTGTAATTCTTTTGGGGGACCACGAACCGGGCCTGTGTAAGATGGTGAACTTAATCGATAAATGTTGTGTGCCCTGAGTGCTCCACCAGCAGCCGTTCCCCCACCTCTCTCCCTCTCCTCAGGCCTCCCTATCCCCTGAGACACAACAATGCTAAAATTAGACTAGTTAATAACCCTAGAACGGCCTCTAAGTGTTCAAGTGAAAGGAAGAGTTGCATGTCTCCCACTTTAAATCAAAAGCTAGAAATGATTAAGCTTAGAGAGGAAGGCACGTCGAAAGCTGAGATAGGCCTAAAGCTAGGCTTCTGGTGCCAGTCAGCCAAGGTGTGAATGCAAAGGAAAAGTTCTTGAAGGAAATTAAAAGTATTACTCCAGTGAACACACGAGTGATAAGAAAGTGAAACAGCCTTACTGCTGATCTGGAGAAAGTTTTAGTGTCTGGACAGAAGATCAAACCAGACACAACATTCCCTTAAGCCAAATCCTAATCCAGAGCAAGGCCCTAACTGTCTTCAATTCTCTGAAGGCTGAGAGAGGGGAGGAAGCTGCAGAAGAGAAGTTTGAAGCTAGTTGGTGCATGAGGTTTAAGGAAGGAGGCCATCTCCATAACGTGAAAGTGCAAGGTGAAGCAGCAAGTGCTGATGTAGAAGCTGCAGTAAGTTATCCAGATCTAGCTAAGATAATTCACGAAGGTGACTACACTAAACCACAGATTTTCAATGTAGATGAAACAGCCTTATACTGGAGGGAGATGCCATGTAGGACTTTCATAGCTAGAGAGGAGAAGTCAATGCCTGGCTTCAAAGCTTCAAAGGACAGGCTGACTATCTTGCTAGGGGCTAATGCAGCTGGTGACTTTAAGTTAAAGCTAATGCTCATTTACCATCTGAAAATCCTAGGGCCCTTAAGAATTATGCTAAATCTACTCTGCCTGTGCTCTATGAATGGAAAAACAAAGCCTGGATGACAGCACATCTGTTTACAAGATGGTTTACTGAGTATTTTAAGCCCACTGTTGAGACCTACTGCTCAGAAAAAATGATTCCTTTCAAAATATTACTGCTCATTGACAATGCACCTGGTCACCCAAGAGCCCTGATGGAGATGGACGAGATTAATTTTTTCATGCCTGCTAATACAACATCCATTCTGCAGCCCATGGATCAAGGAGTCATTTCAATTTTCAAGTCATTATTTAAGAAATACATTTTGTAAGACTCTAGCTGCCATAGATAGTGATGCCTCCGATGGTCTGGGCAGTCAACTGAAAAACCTTCTGGAAAGGATTCACCATTCTAGATACCATTAAGAACATTTGTGATTCGTGGAAAGGGGTCACATAACAACATTAACAGGAGTTTGGAAGAAGTTGATTCCAATCTTCATGGATGACTGTGAGGGGTTCATCAAGACTTCAGTGGAGGAAGTAACTGCAGATGTGGTGGATGCAGCAAGAGAACTAGATTAGAAGTGGAGCCTGAAGATGTGATGAATTGCTGCAACCTCAAGATCAAACTGTAACAGATGAGGAGTTATTTCTTATGAATCAGCAAGGAAAGTGGCTTCTTGAGGTGGAAACTACTCCTGGTGAAGATGCTGTGAAGACTGTTGAAATGGCAACCAAGGATTTGGAATATTATATAAACTTAGTTGATAAAACAGTGGCAGAGTTTGAGAGAATTAACTCCAATTTTGAAAGTTCTGCTGCGAGTAAAATGCTATCAAACAGCATTGCATGCGTGGAGAAATCGTTCATGAGAGGAAGAGTCAACAGATGTGGCACAGTTGCTTGTTGTCTTATTTTAAGAAATTACCACATTCACCCCAACCTTCAGTAACCACCACCCTGATCAGTCAGCAGCCATAGCATCGAGGCAAGACCCTCCACCAGCAAAAAGATTATGACTGGCTGAAGGCTCCGATGGTGGTTAGAATATTTTAGCAATAAAGTATTTTTTAACTAAGGTATATCCATTGTTTTTTTAGACATGCTATTGCACACTTAATAAAGTATGTGTGTAAGTAAAGTATGTGTGTAAACATAACTTTTATATGCACTATGAAACCAAAAAATTGTGACTCACTTTATTGCAATCTTTGCTTTATTGCAAAATCTTCAAGGTATGCTTGTGTATCTCTCTCTCGCTCCATATATATATATATATGGAGCGAGAGAGAGAGATTGATGTTAAAGCATTAGCTCGTGCAATTGTGGAGGCTGGCAAATCCACAATTTGCAAGGTAGGCTGACAGGCAGAGGACCCAGGGAAGAATTGCACTTTGAGTCTGAAAGGCAATCTGCTGGCAGAATTCTCTTTTCCTTGACGGACCTGTCTTTCTCCTATTAAGGTCTTCAACTGATTAGATGATACCCACCCATATTATGGAGGATAATCTCCTTTTCTCAAAGTCTACTGATTTAAATGTTAGTTTCATCTAAAAAATATCTCCCCAGCAACATCCAGACTAGTGTTTAACCAAATATCTGGGTACTGTGGCCCAGCTAAATTGACACATAAAATTAACCATTACACCCTCCATTCTTTCAATCTCAGGTCCTAAAATCCTTGGCATTTCTGGGGTCTCTTCGCTTCTCTCAATCCCTTTATCCAATCTATCACCCCATATCATCCTTTCTTCATCACTTGCCTTTGCATTTTGTTCTCCTGGCCACATCCAAAGCCAGGCTCCCCTTGCCTTATACCTGGATTACAGCAGCGTCTTCCCACCTCCTCCCTCTCATGCCCTGCTGCTGGATTCCTCTTCCTGAGACAGGCTCATCTCCAATTCTTGTTCAAATTCTGCATTGACTCTATTGACTGCTTCACCAAGGGATCTCCTTGTCCCCTTTAAATCCCTGCATGCCGTGGCCTCAAATTGCCCAGTCAATCTTGCCAGCTTCTTGTCCCCTTTCTCTAGTCATCTCATCTCCATTAATGTCCATTCTGACTCCAAAGTCTTTAATTATTTGGCTTTAATTATTTGGTTTCCATTTACTTGGAACGCCATGCTGCTTCCCCTCTGCTTTTCCGTCTCCTATCCAGCATGGCCTAATGAAAGAATTCTAAATTCGGAGCTAGAAAACTCCAACTCAAGTCCTAGAAACATTACTGTGCTTGTTATCTCTTGCTATATAACAAAATACTCCAAAACTTGGTGGCTAAAGACAACAGTCATTTTATTAAGTCTCATGGTTTTGTGGGTCAAGATTTGGGGCAGGGCTTGGCTGGGTGATTCTTCTGCTCAGCTGGCATTGACTGAAGTTGCTTGGTATATTCAGTGGGCAGCTGGTATGGTCTGGGTGTCCAAGACAACTTCGACTAACATATCTGGTGTCCTGGGGGGGAAAGCTAGAAGGCAAGACTCAGCTGGAGGTCTGCATGTGGCCCCTTCAGCATGCTGGTCTTGGGGTACTCAGACCTCTTACTTGGGGGCCCAGGGCAACCATGAACAGTGTTCTGAGCGGCCTGGGCAGAAGCTGCAAGCCTTCCTATGACAGCCTGAGAAGTCTCAGAACATCACTTTAACCACCTGCTGTTGGTGTAAGTCCAGTCCAGACTCAAGGGGAGGAGAATTAGTTTCCGTCTCTCAGTGGAAGAAGTAGCAAAGAATTTGGGGCCATCTTTAATTTACCACAATCACTGGTTATGTGATGTTGACAAGTCTCAGACACCCTGTAGCTAAGTGTTCTCGTGTATAAAACAGAAGAAAAGAATACTACTCGGCTATGAGATGCATCTCAGTTTCAGAAATGTTAAAATGCAATAGATGCCTTTGGACGTTGAGGTTCTTCAGTAAAATAACTCGTATGTATTCAGGGCGGACTGCACGCTATGCCCTGGGGAAGCCCATCATCCACAGTATTACGTCGACCCCTCAAAATTACCTTATGGAGTCAGCATAATCACTTCGCTCTCCCACTGATAAGGAGGTAGGCTTCGAGAGCTTCAGGAATTGGCCCAAGGTCACCATATGAGTGTCCTATTGCTTTGTAACAAATTACCACAAACCTAGAGGCTTGAAACAGCCTACGTTTATTGTCTCCATTGCCATGTCAGGAGCCCAGGTGTGAGTTCTCTGCTCAGGGTCTCATCAGACTGAAATCAATGTCAGCCAGGACTGTGATCCCATCTGAGGCTTGGGATTCAGTCCTCTTCCAGTCGCACTGGTTGTTGGGAGAATTCAGTATCTTGTGGTTGTAGGACTGTTTTCTTGATGGCTATCAGCCAGGGACCACTCTGAACTCCTCGCCCTCGGTCCTTGGCATGTGGACCCCCACGTAGGAAGTCTACCACATGGTTTGCTTCTTCAAGGCCAGCAGAAGAGTCTCTCTCACTTCAAATCTCCCTTTCTGAGAAGGTCTGGACTCTCCTTTAAAGGGCTCACCTGATTAGATGAGGCCCACCCAGGATAATCTCCTTTTTTAATAATTCAAAGTTAGCCCATAAAGGACTATAATTGTATCTGCAAAACCCCCTTCAATTTTGCCATATAATATAAACTCATCATGGGAGTGAAATCCTGTCACATCACAAGTCTCGTCCGCACTCAAGTGGGCAGGATTATACAGGACATGTCCACCAGGAGGCAGGAATCTTGGGGGACGTGTTGAAATTCTACCTACCACAGTCACCCAATAGAAAGTGGCATTGCTGTGACATGAAGCCTGATATACTGATCAAGGCCTGGGTTCATAAACACTCTAGAATATCTAAAAGATGAAAGAATGATCAGGAGAGCATGCTGCAGGCTGCAAAAGTCACCAAATTTGTGGTAATTAGTTAAAGCAGCTACAGGAAACTAACACTGTCTGTAAGAGCCTTGAGAGATTTCCTAGAACATTGTGTAGTCATTAAAAATATTCATCAAGACTTTGTAACCACATGAAAAACGTTCACTCTACAACAGTCTCTATAAAGCAAAGTTAAAAAATAAAAGTTTTTGGTATTGTGAGCACAGCTACCCAAAAATACAGAGGAAAGAGACCAGAAAGAACAGAGGTAGAACTAGAGCTAATGATGGTTCTTTCTACATTTTGCTTTCAAATCCAGTGAACAGTGCTACTTTTACACTGGTATTTCTGGTAGCTTTTAAAGTGCTGTCCACTTCTTGGTTATTATGCTGGGCAATATCAAAGATGCTGAAGACCTAACTTAGAACTGTGGGCCGTGAGTTAGGTTGTGACACAGACTGGGTCGGTCTTGTTCACTGCTGTACCCTCTGTGCCTGGGACAGTGCCTGCACATCCTGGGTGCTCAGTCAATGCACACTTGTTGACTGACAATGAAGACAAGCGTTCAGGGCCCTAAGCACAGCACTAACTTCCTTTGAACAACAAAGCTGAGCAGAAGAAGGCCTTGCACAGAGCTGGCTGGCATACAGAAGGCACTCAGTGATGGCTAGATTAAACTAAATGGTAGGAAATTTTTCCGGGTAGAGAGCGAGGACACACGCAAACCTGCAATGAGAGATAGCTGGGCTACTGGCCATGTCCTCCCAGGGTAGGAAAGTCAGTGTTGTAGTCTGTTCGGCTGCTATAACAGGACGCCATAGACTGGGTGCCTCATTAACAACACAAGTCTATTCCCACAGTCTGGAGGCTGAAAGTTCAAATCAAGGTGTGAGCAGATTTGGTGTCTGGGGAGAGCCTGCTTCCTGGGTCATAGAAGGTCTTCTCGCTGTGTCCTCACAGGGCGGAAGGGGTGAGGGACACCCCTCTGGAATCCCTTTCATAAGGGCACTAATCCCATTCACGAGGGCTCCACCCTCATCACCTAATCATCTCCCAAAGGCCCCCTCCAAATACCGTCACACTGCAGGTTAGGGTTCAACACATAAATTTTGGGGGGGGCATAAACATTTAGTCCATAACAGTCAGGGAAAATGATTTTGGTGGAGGGCAGAAGGGATCCATCTCCAGTGCTTAAAATTCATCTGAGGGTGGAAGGGAAGTGTGTGTGTGAAAACGTAAACATACCTCCTCCTTCCTTCAGCATTCTTTGAAAATCAGAGATGAGGTGCCCAAGGAGTGCTTGAGGAGTAAACTAAAAGACTAGAATTGATGAAGAATAAATGGCCAAAAGTCTGAGAGGAGTCTCATAGACACATGAGGGAATGAACGCGTCTGTGGGGTCTCTTATGATATCCTAGCACTTACCATAAGGCCTGGGGCCGGGAAGACACTCTACAAATGTTTATTAAATGAATGCATGAACAAAAGCCCAGCAAGTCCCCTGGGCAGCAATGGGAGGGAGTGTACCCCCTGCCACCCGCCAGCAGACAGGCACCAGTGCACCTTAGGGACCCAGAGTACAAGGAGAGGTAGGGCAGGGAAGCTGCCGACACAGCAGCAGAGGACTGAGCCCCATGTTTTCCCCTCAACCTCCTCCTGGGGAGGAAGGTGTTCTCCTCAAGAATGCCTGAGCCCAGGGCCCCTGGCGTCCAGTGAGCCCAGGAAAGCATTTAACCTATGGCTTCTTGGTTTCCTAGCTCAAGGAGTGAGTGGGGAAATTAATAGTGACCTCCATTCCCAGCGATTATGGGGATTAACCAAATAAGACTTGCAAGTGCTTTAAAATTCAATTTTCAGGGCTGAGAAGCCGGGCTGCCACAGTAGAGGGGATGGGCTTTACTGTCCGTGGGCAGTGGGATCACACTTGGGGCCTTTGCCAACGAGGAAAGCTATCACTTCAGTGTCAAGATAGAAATCAGGAAGTGTCAGACCAAGGACATCAGATCAAGGGAAGGGAAGGAGGAAGCCGTCAAGGACTGGCTAGAGGAAGGCAGGACCTTACGTGGAGCGGTCCCCAAATAATCCCTACAATGGGCAGAGGGAGGCAGGATGCCCAGGTCCTAGTCCGGTCAGTGACCTTGAACCTCAGCTTCTAATCCAAGTGGTTGGGTTAGATATGGCTGAGAGCCCTTCAGATTCGTCAGTTCACGGCACTTCTAGCTTCTGGGGTGCATACTTTCCAAGAGGAAAGGGGAGCACAGTTCTGAGCCATACCACATCCTAAACTGATAACCTCGTCTTTGATTGGATAATTTGAGTTTTCCAGAACTAGAATTCGGAAATATGAATAGTTGTTTAAAACAAAGACCTGGAATTAACAACATAATTCCCTTCAAACTCATTATCTTTCTGTTTAAAACACAACCAAAAACCAGCAGATAGAGAACTAGTAATTTTAACTCTCTCTTTTATCATGAGCTTGAAGGCTACTTGGATGATGAAAGTTTGTTGAAGTTTTCAAAGTGACTCTTGGGTAGTGTCATACAGTGGGAGGGACATGGCTTTGGAGCTGCATCCATGGCCATTGATGAGCTGTGTCACCTGAGCAGGTCATCGAAATTTCCTCTCACTTTCTCCACCACTGACATATTTGACTATCACACAGATTCGGGCTAATTTAGGTAAAATGTCTAGCCCAGTATTGGCCAGCATCCATTAATATTATTATTTTGGTATTTAATTAACAATTAAACATTTTATGCATGTGATTCTCAAAGTATCCCAAATGTAAAAGGTAGAAATTCTATTGTAGATACATCCAGCTCCCAACTCTTCTAACTACTAAGAAGACAAAGGCACTAAAACAAACACACACACACAAACAAAACAAAAAACCCTGGATGTCCAGGCAGAGTTCTGAGTGCCCAAAGTGTACATATTGCAGAAAAAAATCATTTTTCCCCAACTTCAGTAGAATTTAGCTCAACACATGGTAACATCTTCAGAAAACTCACAGCAAGGTAGGAAATGGCTATAGGTCGGCAAGTGCCTGGATGTCCCCCCCAGAGTGCCAAAATCTGTGCTATTCTACCATGAGTTGTCGGTGTGAAAGGGCTAAATGCGTTTAGTTGTTATTGGGATGTGTAGTGTGTGTGTGTTGCTTTTGCCAACAGTTAATATACTATCAACAGAGCTGAATAACTATTCATATTACCTGGAGGTCATTTTTCCTCCCAAGAAACTCGAAGCAGGTCATTGAGGGGAAAGGGAACTAAGAGTGTTCATGGCAATCGGGGGAAATCAGAGAGGATACACAGTTTCGTTCAGCGTGGCCTGCGGAGGGGTCTCAGCTTGGAGGGCAACCTGATAGTGAAGCTAGAATCTCCCTCTGTCGATGTACTAGATTGATGGCAAGGAAAAGAATCCTCCCCAGACACAAAGTACACTTGTTTTCAGATTAATGTATCCTGAATGTAAGCTTTTCAGCCCCTTCTGGGAAGGACTTAACGCGTGCTTGCTTCAGGCAGACGCAGAGGCTCGCTGCATCATTTTTTAGAGCATTTGCCTGCAGAGGTGACCTGACCACTTGCTCATTAATGCACTGAAGGACTGTTCTTTCCTAACATCTCATGAGGCAAATTCACAAGGGCACTAAAGAGTTTGTTTAAATTGGTGGTGACAGAGAGACAAGCCAGAATGCATGCTGGATGGACGTGACATGTTTTCCCCTGGCAAAGTCTAGAGTCATCTATACAGGATCCTTATTTCCTCCTTCCACTTGCTACAGAGCATCTCAGTTACCTGCTGTTAAGCATCTTGGCCTTATCTTCGTGTAACAAATGCCCGTTTCTCTTTTCAAAATACGACTAACAGGAATTCAGGGTATTATGCTGAATTTTAATGGGTTATTCTGTTTCTCATGTGTTGGTTTCCGAAAAGTCCCGCAGTGGTTTCCTCTCTCCTGCTCCTTTAAAAATAAGATTGAGAATCCTCATCTCTGATGATGTTGGGAGTCAGCATCTTTCTAACAGCTAGGAAAGCTCAACGTTATAAGATTTAGAGGGAAAATCACAGAGGAACCAAAATTTTAGTTTCTTTGACATTAAGATGAGGAATTTGCTTAAAGTCAGAGAGCTGCTAGATTGACTTCCCACTTGTATCAAGATGAATAATTACACACTTTTATTAAAGCTGTCCCCAAGCATTTGAACATTGGTGGAGTACAAATGTAACTTGTGGAAACGTATCAGCCTAAGGTTTTTCTTTTCTTTCTTTCTTTCTTTCCTTCCTTCTTTCTTTCTTTCTCTCTCTCTCTCTCCCTTCCTTCTTTCTTTCCTTTTTTTTTTTTTGAGAAACTAAATTCAGAATTTTGTCTTTAGACTTTAGTAATTTCCTAGATTTCATGTCATGAAAAAGATTCTGTATCCAATGGTCTTGGCTTAGGCTGAACTTGGTGTGAGTCCTGCTGAAGTCCCCGTGGGGAATGATCACCGTTGCCAAGATCACCAAGAGGGACTGTGCTCTTTACAGCACACGCGAGACACACCTTTCCCCTAAACGGAGTTTGGTCTCATCCCAAGCATAAACTTCTTCAATTTTTAGGGAAGCTGTATAGTCCTGGTTTTGAAAGCGAGGGGCAGTAGAATTAGCTCTTCCACATGAAATTGTTGGCAGCTTTTACATAGTCAGGATATACTGTACAAGAATGGTCTTAGGTGGTGAGCCAATCTCTTTTTGCATTCATCGCACATCATTTGCAGTTTTTTTGTTAAGTAAGCTATAACATCATTTTAACACAAGCATAGTTTTTCTTGTTGCTCAAAACCTTGTTTGGATAACTGATATTTGGACAAATATAAGTCTATTTTGAGAAATACATCTTTCAACCATTCAACAAATAATCATTAGGATCATTTAATTCCCAGGGCTTATTTATGATTCTTCCTCTTTCCCATTAAGTTGTATTGAGTCAGTACCCATCATATATGAGTAGCGAAGAAAGGGTTGCTTACCTGGGCTGTTGTAGTAGCCAGCGTTCTCTCCCTGCCCCAATCCGAGAACTGCTTCACAAGCCACGCCGGCTCTACATTCCCAAGTCGAGTCATGTCTAATCCATCCTCTGACCAAACATGTTCAACGGATTCCATCTATTCCTAGCAAATTAAGTAGAAAGACTTCTGCTTGGCTTTCAAAGCCTTTATAACATGCTCCCAAACCACCTTTCCATCATCTTCTTCCTTCTCTTCCACTCTGAAACTGGATGCTTTGTCTTGCCTCAAACACATCGTGTACTTTCTATCTGTAGGTTACTGTTTACACTGTCCTTTTCATCAAAGTCCTCTCTCCACTCCTACCTTCTGCTGAAATCTTCCTAGAAAGTCTTCAAATCCCATTGGTCCATGGAGACTTCCTAATTCTTCTCACAGGTATGACTTTTACCTGTTTTGCCCTTCCTTGATCTATCCTTATTATAGCCATTTACCCACTGAAGATGCCACCCCTACTAAATTATACATTTGCAAAGGGAAAAGTCAGTGTCATCTTTGCAGCCCAACAGTATTTTGTATTTTTTAGGCACCTTCTATTGCAATGAATTAAAGAACTCTTAGTGTTACCTTTGAACCCAAATGCTAGAATTATAGATACTGGCATATGAAAAATCCTAAGCTAGCCCAATGCTTTGTGCTCAAATTGGATCAGAATCACCTGGGGACTTTGAGACATAGATTGGGCAAAATTTTCTTAGACATGAAATCAAAGGCATGATCCATAAAATAAAAAAATAGATAAATTGGACTTAACCAAAATTTAGAGCTTTTTCTCTGCCAAACACCCTCTTCAGAAGATAAAATGATAAGCCTCAGACAGGAATAAAACATTTGCACATCATATATCTGACATAGGGTTTGTATCCAGAATGTATAAAGAACACTCTAAATTCAACAGTAAGAAAACAAAAACTCAGTTAGAAAACAGGCAAGACTTGAACAGACACTTCATCAAAGAGGATATATAGACGGCAAATGAGCACATGAAAAGACGTTCCACATCGTTAGCCATTAAGGTTATGCAAATTAAAGGTATAAAGAGGTATCACTACACACCTATTAGAATTGCTAAAATAAAAAACACTGACAATACCAAGGGGCCAGCCCCGGTGGCCTTGTGGTTAAATTCGACGCACTCCACTTTGGTGGCCTGGGCTCGGTTCCCGGGCGTGGACTTACACCACTCGTCTGTCAGTGGCCATGCTGTGGTGGCAGCTCACATACAATTAAAAAAAAAAAAAAGAGGAAGATCAGCAACAGATGTTAGCTCAGGGTGAATCTTCCTCAGCCAAAAAAACCCCCCAAAAACACTGACAATACCGAGTGCCAATGAGGACGTGGAACAGCTAGATCTCTCATACATTGCTTGCTGCTGAGAATGGAACATGGTCCAGCCACGCTAGAAAACAGTTTGGCAGGTTCTTATAGACATACGCTTACCATACAACCTAGTAGTTGTACTCCTGGGTGTTTATTCAAGAGAAATGAAGATGTATGTTTACACAAAAACCTGTACACGAATGTTTATAGAAGCTTTATTTGTAATAACCCCAAATTGGAAACAACCCAAATGTCTTTCAACAGGTGAATGGATAAGCAAATTGTGGTACATCCATACCAAGCAATACTACTCAGTAATAAAAGGGACCCGATTATTGATACATGCAAACAACTTGGATAGCTCTCTTGAACGGCTGGGTGTAAACGGCTATTGTCCAAGGATTACATACTACATGATCCCATTTATATAACATCCCCAATGTTGTAAAGCTATAATGATGGAGAACAGGTCAGTGATTGCCAGGGGTTAGAGCAGGGGAAAGGGTGCAGCTATTAAGGGGAACTGGAGGAAGTTTCTTTGAGGTGAAGGAACAGCTCTGTATCTTGATTGCAGTGATAGTCACTGAAACTAAAATTTCCTAAAACAACACACATAATGTTCATGTAAAGACTGTTGAAATCCTAGTCAGATTTTCACCTGAATTAATAGTATTGTGCCACTGTCAATCCCCGGTTTTGACAGTATACTGTGGTTATGTCCTATATTGTCATTGAGTTTATCATCAGGGAAACTGGGTAAAAGCATGCAAGAATTCTCAGTACTAATTTTCCAAATTCTTATGCGTCTTAACTATTTCAAAATAAAGTTATATTAGAAACAGCACATAAATGCATATAAAATTACAATTTTGTTAAGTGCTACAAAGGAGAGATACATAATGTTATGAAAGCCTGCGCAATAGAGGGACTGACCTGGTGGTGAAGGTCAGGAAAGGCTTGAAAATGAGCCGAGATCTAAAGGAAGGGTAGAGGTTAATGAGGTGAAAAGGGCCGGGAGGTTGAATCCAACTCCCTTGACTTAGGAAAAGTTCAATAAGGTAGGAAAATAGTTCTTTCCGTGAACCTCTAAGCTGAAACACAGGAAAATACAGAAAAGCAGTGATTGCCTCATTGAAGGTGGGTTGAGAAAGAAGTGAAGGGGATGGGGAGCAGGTGGGAGCATTCCCCAGCCAGCCGGGCCGGGAGCCCTTGGAGCCAGACCCAGAATCACTGCAGGCCTATTGGCGTGTGTGCTAACCCCTGTGTCCCCAACAACCCCTGGTGAAGGGATTTCCCATCCACAGGTGTTTGTGGAAGGCAGGGAGGAACTGGGACAACAGTGTGCGCCTGTGAGCTTCTTCAGACTTTGTAGGATGTTCGGGAAGCAAGAAGAGCAAAAGTCAGACTCCTTCCCTTCTTCATACGCGCCCCCTTTCTCACACCCCCCAGACTGGGCCATCCACCCAGGGAGTCTCAAGGGCTGCATGAGGCCCGGGTTCTTGCTGTCCCATCCAGCAAGTCACTTTACCTCTTTGGGCGACAGCCTTCTCGTCCATAAAGTGAACTTGGACCAAATGACCTCTCAGCTGACTCAGCCCCTGCTTTTGGCGATTCTGGTCTCTGACTTTTTGACACCTGTATTCAGATTACTTTCATATTTGCCCAACAGCTCACCTTAATGTGTACCTGGCTGAAAACTGAGGGAAACTGTCATGTCCGTGTTACGGAAAGATGCTTCCTTTTCAAATCATCCTTTTGCTCGAGAGAGTTCCGTGGTGATCCAGAAGCTCAGATACAGGGTACAGACTGTGTCTATGGATCCCTGGAAATTATCTCGTTAGGTCAGATACAAAGAACCGTTTCACTCTAAGGTCCAAAGAAAATGAGAAACTGGATGTACTATTATATCGCCTTCCAACTAAGGGAGAATTTAAATTTTCTCTTAACAGTTATTTGACTGAGCTAATATTTATGCATTTAATAAAAGTTCAACATTTTAGTTAAAATGCTATTTTTATAGTAGTCCTCTGATCAGGAAGATTTAAATTATATTCATTAGTGATGCCATGTTCAATGACTGAAGCCATAACATTAGACCGAGCCCAACTGACGGGCAGAAATATATTTGCTTGAAAAAAAGGGAGACACAGAGACGAAGGGAGCCATGAGTAGGAAGGGATTTTTTTTTTTTTTGAAGGCTGACATTCTTCTAGTGATATTTCTTCAAAGCAAATTATTACTCAGCTTTCCACTCAGTCTGATAAAATAATCACAAATATTTTGAACGACTGCATTGAAAGGTGGATTTGGAACATTCAGGGCTCACAATAGCCAGGTCTCGGGGAGCAGAACGGTTATGTATGGTTTCATTTTAACCCACAACCAACCAAAACATAGGTGTTTATCTTTAAGCCTTCGAAGTAGAAGCATCTAATTGATCCCACTTGGGAGACAGACGGTGAATAATGGGCCATTATATTTTGACGAGACACACAATTGCCTTGAACTTGTCAGAAGTTCAGGTGTGGGGATCCAGCTACCTGGGGCCGTGGCTGGAATGCGATGGTCTGTGAGTTCCTGATCACGCATCCGCCTGCTGCAGCCCTTGTAGGGCCCGGCTCCATTTCACGGGAATAACTCACCTATTCATGAACAATGAGGTTCAAATTGTACTTTTCTTTAACACAACATTAACTCTCAAAGAGCTGGAAACTCAGCACTCCGTTCCGTGAGCTTAGATTGCAGATCAGTCACTGAGAACATTATATGAGCAGTAATCCCATTAAATATATCATCTTGCAAATATCTAAATCCAGTTAATTAACTTGTATTGCAAAAGAGCTCGGAGATATAGTTTTCAGAGAGCAACCATACATTTTAGGGCCCTAATTATCTTAAAGCAAATTCCAGGCTCTACTTTTTATACAAAATAGGTGGAAAACTGCCTTCTGAGGAAAAAATGGATTGGTGGAGGGCTACGTTTATGAGATTTGAACAGGAAAGATATTCAAACATCTCAAAAATGAACTGCTTTCTTACATAAACTTTTTACTTGCATTGTAGGGAGCTTTTTTAATAAAAGGATTAAACAAGGTCTGCAATGTTAATTAAAATTCATAGCAATACAATGTCATCTTTACAATGGTCATAGAAATTAACTAGCTCGTGGATTTAGTTATCCTTCAGAGTTCATAATAATTTGACTTTAGCATGATACCAAAACCCACAAGATGTATAAACTTTAAAATAATCACAGCAAGGACTTAAAAATAAATAATAACAATTTCACCTAATGGAAATCCCATTAATGAGTTAGAAATACATGACAGCAATTGTTTAATATTTTTTTAGTGGTCAATAATTATGTGGGATGTGTATGTAGTTATACCACTGTCTGAGATGTATCGATATAGATATATGGACACATACATTTGCATATATGCATTTTGCATAAAATTTGCATAAAGAGAGAGAGAGAGTGTGTGTGTCCTTTGATAACACCCACTCCCCTTGGTGCTTGCTTTGTGCTAGCCCCATACCACTCACCACAGCAGATCTTCAGTGGTATTTGTCAGTAAAATAAATCCTACCAATATATGCTTTTCATTATGCTTCATGAAAATCCACACCCTCTAAGTGTGAAATTCAAGACCAACTTATTCTGAAATAGTTTAAATTGTGGTTTCTCTAGACTATTGTTCAATATGAACATATATATGTTTGCTATTATAAAAAAAGTAATAAAGTATAATACTTTCAATATAAATAGTGCTTTTCTTCCAAATAGTTCAAATTCTCATCCTATGTGTAAATCCATTTATATGTGTGAAGAATATATGAAATAAAATGTTTTTTTTAAATCTCCATGCCAATTGAAGGCTGGGGGCAGACACAGTTTTTAAAAGATGTCATCAGGATTGGATTTATTCATGCTGAAATCCATGACCTCATTTGGGGCATCGTGGTTCATTGTCCTAAAGAATAAAGTCCCGAAAATATTCAGAGATTCTTCCCAACGATATCATTCTCGCTATCCAAATGTCACCAACATAAAACATACTGTCTTATTAGGAAAATATGTCTTATCGGGTACTTATACCAAAACAGTTTTAAGGAGCTTGTTATATTCAAAGCAGACTTAGAAAATAAAGAATTTAGTTCGCCAACCCCAGAAATAGGAGGCGATCGATGAAGTCTTCGTTACAGCATCAACAGGTACTTCTGATAGACAGGTAATTTCAGGAAAACTTAAACTTAAAGACTCACTTTAAGAAAACTTTTAGAAACCACCACTTCACACCGTCTTCTAAATGTTTGCTATATGTTTCTAAGTACTATTTAGCGATGTACGTGAATTGTAATTTATTCCCCCCAACAGCTCTGTGAAGCAGGTACTATTATTAATCCCTATGTTACAGATGAGGAAACTGAAGTTTGTAATCTCCTCAGGGCCAAAGATCTAGCAAGTTAACAGGCTGAGATGCAAATCCAGGCCCATCAAACTCCAAAGTCCATGGATTCCTTCACTAAGCTACACCCCTTCATGGACAGACACGTTGCCTTATACCCTTATTTCTGCAGTAGCCAGTTTTGCTTTTGTAAACACACACTAGAATTAGGAACACTGAAGCACCTTGGTTTGGTCATTTGTTACCCAGTGGTGGGGAGGTGGTTAGATCAACACATTCCGTTGGCTGAGCTTGAGCAGAACTTTGAACATGAAAGCATAGAAATGTCGTGTATGACTTGGGTGATGGTGGGCACCAAGAGTCCCTCACTGATATGTTTTCCCATGGTAACATATGCATCACTTGTTTTCACACCTTTTATGCACAAGGGGGGAAGAATGGCCCGAGGCAAATTAAAAACTCTCGGCTCGCTGTTGAGGACTTAAGTTTTGTGTTGCATCTAGTGAAAGGGTTAAATGCCTCCCAGGCCTCCTTACTTTCACTGTCTCCTGGATCATGTTGTCTAAAAGCAAGGCTCCCTGCACCACAGCAAACCGAAGACGTATCCTAATGACAGTATAATTAGAAGTATCCTTGTGGTAATGATTCTTTTCATCCGGAGAACAGGCTGCACAGAAAGGGCCTCTCATTCAGCTAATTCCACCTGCCTATCCCTTCGCCTCTCCCCAGCTTTTTCCCTAGGTCAGTAGCGCAGGGTTAATACCAGGTGTTTGACAAGTTCTCAGACTTGGGGCTCATCAAACTAATTAAAGAGAAACACATCCAAATTCTAGTGAATTATTTTACTTTAAAAAATGCCTCCCATTCATCTGGCTTGGTGGGTTTGATTAATGAAGATGACAAAGGCTCTCTTGTTCCTGCAATCCACAGCCACTTGGTTCGGGTTCAGTGGGCCCAGGGAGAGGCATCCAGGCCGAAATCTGGTCTTTCTTCCCTACTTAAAAATCCAAAGGGTAGAGAAGTTTCTGATTTTATCAGACCCACCAAGGCAGGAAAGGAAAGACAAAAAACATCTTGATCCACTAACTTGACGCGGCCAGAATTTATTTGTTTAACTTAAATTGCCCTTAGAAGACTTTCATTGTGTATTTGCCACGCATCAAATAATCTGAGACATTAGGAAAGCATTAGATTCATCAGAACATTTTAATATCCCTAAAACTAATAAACCCTAGAAGGATGCCCTTTAAAGAAACCTTTGCAGTTTCTCTCCCCGATTCCCCCACCCCAGGACTCTCCTGTGGTGTCCCTATCCCCTGAAGCAAAGCCCCACTGGTGGCATATATAATGAACAAGGACATATTAATCTGAATTTGGGAGAGGAAAATGAAGTCTTTGATTCTTAATGGGAGTGATTTGTTTTAATCAAAGGATTTTTAATTCTTATGGATAATTAGGCATCCAAAGGACACTTTGGATAGAGTTGTTTGCTGCATTAGCAAGATATATCTGCATAATTAACTAAGTAAAGCATTTGAAGATAAATTTGAGCATTTAGATTAAATTTAGATTAAAATGCATACGCTCCTGCCAGGTTAAAAATAAAATCCAACAGACAACTGTACTAATAAATTTAACATTTTAAACAAAGCAGAGATATTTAAGATGTAGCTTTTAATAAAGTTAACCCAATTCATCATGAGATTATGGTTGTAAAATCCATAAGCCATAAATACCCTCTCCAAGTCTCCAAACTCTAAAAGGCCAAGTTGTCCAACCCAATATCTACCCATTTCGTATTCAGACATTGAACGACATTTTAGCATTATCTTTAAAGCAATTATTTAGGCATCTGAACATCATTTTTGATTCCATCATTTATTTGCACCTAAAATTTGAAAGAGACATTTTCTTTCAGCAAATGTCTCTTAAAATTTTGAATTTACTTTTGGGAACTTAAATGTATTGCTGGTTAAAACTGTTTAATTGAAAACATCTTTTCCTTTCTATTTTTGGGCTGAATGCAAACCCAGTCTGGTCAAAACCACTCCAGCTTTGACTAACAATGAAAATTATTTTTTATCTGAGAATGAATTTTCACCTGTGATGTTCAATAGTTTCCAAATGTAAAGTTTTCATATTTAATCAGTAAATCTATATTCAGGTGATCCTCTTATTTATCTGGAAAGAAGAGAAACAACAAATAGATTCAATGGAGTCACTCAGGACCATGTTTCCTATGGAGTTTTAAGAAATGCCAACTCTGCAGGATGTTAATGGGTATTATGCAAAAAAAAAAGTAAAATTGTTTTGCTTTAACCCATTATTATAAACATTTAAAACTACACAGAAAAGTTAAAAGAGTAAACAGCTTTAAAAAAAATTATCCAGGTAAAGAAAGTTAAGCAGCTTCCTTCACTACAGGACTTCTCAGGGCATTTAATGTTCCAATATGCCCAGACAGTTTCCAAGGGAACAGACAATGCATCATGTTCCACATGTGTTTGCAGCATCTTGCACATTTGGTGTCCCCTCTACTATGCTTGAGAAATGCTGGTTTATGGCAAGTTGAGAGGTTCTATGGTTTCCATTTAGAACTCTACCTGAAAAAGCAGGAAACTTAGTGCCAAACAAGTTTATAAAAAGAAAGATGTTTGGAAAATCATGGTTTGAAAAATTCATCAGCATTTGAAACGTTCACAGTGTCGTTTACAATGTCTGGAAGCAGACAACCTAGCAGTTGATTTAAATACACTCCCTTGTTCTAATTTGCTAAACTCTCCCTTCTCAGATGGTCTCAGCTTGTTCTGAAAACCAGGGAAAGATCTGAATCTGGCAATAAAACAATCCAAATGAATAAAGGTCCTGTTTCTCTTTAATCCTACCATTACCTTATAAAGTCCCTAAAAAAAAGTGAAATGTGGCAAGTTAGGTTTTTTTTCAATTTAATGTGAACACTGAAAGTAGGATTGTCGATGGTAAGTCAGCTAGAGGCTTTAGCAAAAATTATTCTAAAATTCTGCTTTGATTCTCGCTCTGCAGTGTAGAATCCAATCAATGCAAAATGTCAAGTCCTGTGTTGCATTTCCCTGCTTCCTTTTAATGTTAAGAATTGGATTTTGGAATGCGTGGGTTTTTACATGTTAATATTGAAATTGAATTCATTTGTGAGCATGTTGTAAGACACAGCAAGAAAACTACAGGCAGTTGTAAAGTTTAAAAAAAAATTTTTTTTGTCATCGCTTTGTTTCACTTCTTGCTATAATCCTAAAAAGCACAAACTCAACCCCCTTAACTGGCCTTGTAAAGAAATTACTAATATCTAAAAAACCAAATCTTATCTTTCACTCTTATTTCCATACCAAAATAGTTCATTCTTTTTTTTCCAGAGTCTTTTTGTACCACCTAGGGAACAAAATCCCAACTCTGGATTCAAAATGACAGATTTTGTGGGGTTTACTTTTCAGAGATGATGTCATTTGTGGGGAATTGTTGGGTAAACCATACACTCTTTTCAGAAACCTGCAATTACCTCTCTGAATAAAGAGATCAATGTCATGTTTCTAGAAATAATGGCTAATGATATGTCTCCCGAAAGGAAGTGGCGTTATTAATTACCTCACTGTGAACACACAGTTTATAGACAGCTATGAGGGCCACTCGCCCAATTAAGTATAATGACTAAAGCTTCAGTTAGTCCATCTGGACAACCTTCTAGATTAACAAGCCTGCAGCTTTACAAGACCTGCCAGGCTGATATGCAGTGAGGAGAGCTCAAAGGCCATACCTGGGCTGCCTGGGAGATTGGGTATTATTGCACAGCGGGAGGGGGAAACCACACTTCTTATTTTTTAATCACCCAGCTTTGTTTCCATGTGAGCTGCATTGATATTGATAGCCCCTCCCCTCAATTTCCATGCCAAGGTGCATTAATTCATATTATGCATTTTAAAATATATTTAAATATGTTTAAAATTTTAATATTATATTTACATACTTATATATAGATTATGTAAATATAAATATATAAAATTTAAAATTGATTTATATACTTATATGTAGACTATTAAAGTATATATAATGTGTAGAAACAGATAATTATATCATAAATTTATATATAAATTATAATTATATGACTATATATTTACATACTTACATAAAAGTATATATAGTACATAAAAATATATTAATACCTATTCACATATAAAGTGATAAGAAAAACACTTTATAACCCAAGGCGGCGGCCAAGATTAGAAGCTGGACTTTACCTCTGTCAAGAATAAAGGCCTGAAAAATTTTAAATAATAGATTACAAATATATATATATATACACACATTTATTTATTATTAATAAAAGCTCTTGTTCTTTCAAGCAGTAACATAAGCTGATTATGGAGCCCCTGCCATAAATCCATGTTTTAAAATTAGTTTAAGTCTTTTAAAGCACATGCTGTCTCTTTCCACGACAGCATCAGTATAATTTATCACAACGGTCCTCGTTTGTTTGCTTCCTGTTTTTTTTTCCTAATTAACTACGAGGGCTGCATGTTGAGCTCTGAGGAAAGATGTGCGACCCTTAGGGAAGGGTTTTCAGGTACCCAAAGGGTAAGGACACCTGGGCCCAGGACCCAGGCCTCATTCCCAGGCTTCCAACAACCTTAGGCAAGTCCAGAATCACGCCCTGACAAGGGCTGCAGGTGGACCCTGGGCCCACATTTTAGCTCTCAAGTACTGAGGATTTCTTAGCCGCCCTCGGCTATCCATCCCCCTGATTTATGACTTCCACAGTGAATCAGCCCCTCCCCGCTCCAACCTGGAGATGATACCGCCTCCTCCCCAGGGCTTGGGTGGATTAGGGATTCCTCTTTATAAGTCTCTTTGAAATCCTGCAGTGAAAAACAGGGGGCTGGCCTAACGTCTGGGGGCTTCCTGAGCAAGCACAGAATGGCCAATGCCATGTCCTTACTGACAGAGAGGAACATCTGCCCTGCCAGCTGTTGCTTCACTATAGGTCATTTTGAAGGTCAGAAACCATGATGATTCACCCAAGACAGGTGGCCATGCAGAACCCCGGTCATTACCTGCAGGAAAGACACCTTGGCAATTTCCAACCTGCTCTTCAGCTCTGCTACAGGACAATCACAACTATCAGCTAATTAAAACCAGACACGAAAGCCTGCCAGAGTTTTAATTTTGTTTTGTTTTGTTTTGAAGTACAGTGACCCTTTCCACGTCTTTCTTCCTTCCTTCATTCACAAATATTTGCAGAGCATCAACCATGTGCCACGCATTATTACCTATGAGAAGAAATGATGAGGCAAGATTGGAATCCCACCTTCACCACCTACTGACCTTGAACAAATTTCTCAACCTCTGTGAGCCTGAATTTGCCCACCTGCAAAATGGGGACAATACTTTCTGTGTCAAAGGGTAGCTGTAGAGATTAAACGAGATAACAAAACACTACATGTAAGTGCCTGACAATTTGCTTCATACAGTTGAGGAGCCCAGTAAAGGTGTGCTCCCTTAGTCCTGCTCCCAAGGGTTGGTCAAAGCATTGTGCCTATTTGTCACTAAGTAAGGAGATGTCACACTCCACAGCTCAGGAAATGCTGGACTCTCCATGGCTCCCGTCTGGACCAAAAGTGACTCTTTCCTTACGGGTGTGTAGGCAGCTGATGTTGCACAGGAGGAGTTAGAGATACTGGACATCTGTGTGTCAAATATTTTCTTCACCCCAACTTGGATGTCAGGGAAATCCTGAAATTTTCCCTTGGCTGCTTTCATTATAGAACACATAATAGATTAGATAATTATAGAACACAATTAAATTATGTTCTATTATGTTTGAACATATATGGAATGAACATGACCCAAATTTCACTCCTAGAGAAACACTTGCATGTGTTCACCAAGAGACATGGACAAAATGTTCATGGTAGCACTGTTTGTGGAGCAAAAATTAGAAACAACTTAAATCCCAAGAATAGTAAAATTGATAAATAGTATAGTTGTTCAAAAGAATACTATACAGCAATGAAAAGTAATGGCATGTATTCATAGTCATAAATCCTAGAAACATAATATTGAGTAAATAAAAGCATGTTACAGAAAAATATATAGGGTCTGGCTCCATTTATATACAGCTTAAAACATGCAATATAAAAATATATTACATGTGTATTTTAGAGAATGCATACATAAATGGTTAAACTATAAGTAAAGTAAAGGGAAGCCACTCACAAAATTCAGGAGAGTGATTATCTCTGGAGGGGGGGGACCAAGACAAGATCAGTAGTCAGGGAGGGGGTTCAGTCCGGGGCAAGGGAGAGCTTCACGTGTGTTGGTAACATCCTAGTCCCTGAGTCAGGTGGTAGATTCACAGATGTTAATTTCATAATTATTCTTTAATCCATATATGTGTATACTCGTGTGAGTGCTGTATGTCATAATAAAATATTTAAATGTTTCCTAATATATTTGATTCTTGGGAACCAAGAATTGCCTAGGAGAACAAATATGTATACAAACACACACACACAGATGTTCATTACAACATAACTTGTAGAAGCAAAGGTGGAAGCAACCAGAATGTTCCAACGTAAATAAATAAATAAATTATGGCACAATAATTTTTTTAAGAGTCCTTGGCTATCGGTTTATAAGATTGAAAAGCTAGAAAGCTAATCAAGCTGCCACCTTCCAAAATATCACCGGCATGTTGGATAAACTGAGGGAAGCCCAGTGGGGTGGAGGGGAGTGAGCAAGGGCCAGAGTGGTAGGTAGATGTGAGCCAGAGTACCTTGTCTCCCTTCCATATTGCGCAAGATCTGCTTGCCCAGCACAGGGGTCTAAGGGCTACGTCAGCCTCCTCCTCCTGTTCTTGCCAAGTGATGTGGGCCAACATCAGAGGACCAGTTGTCTGTTCAGACTCAGAGGGGCTCACTTACCAGTCCTTTCCAGGCTCTGCTGCAGAAGGTGCACGCCCAGGGACTCACTGAATTCCAATCTGACGGAGACAGCCTCCTGCAGGCCCTATCAGCACACTCCCAGAGCATCCTATAACATTCCAGAAATGTTATTTGGGGAGCTGATGTTCAGGGAAAGTGGGTAGATTGGCTAATCCCCATGGTCATCAGTTCCCCAAGCTCCTAATGGCTCACCATAACTTCTCCCTTACGGGAACTGAGTCATTAGAGATCATTCAATAATCTCAGGCCATTTGAATAGCCTTTCTCTTCATAAAACCCAAAGGAGGCCCAATCTGACTGTTGATCCACCTGGCCAGCTGAGGATTAGATAATTCTGAGATTGCAGAGCCGTGAACTCTGGGAAATGAAGGGGTCTGTCTCGCTCAAAGGGCAGATGGAGAAAGCAGCTCTTTTCCAGTTATACACAGACTTGTCTGCTCTCTGGGCCTGTAGCTAAAATCCAACAGTTGACTATGGAGGAAGGGCACCCAAAGCTGAAAGTTTTTGGTGAGAAGCTAATTAATGCTTAATGGCAACTTCAACTTTTCTACCATGTTTTTTCATTGTAAAACAATATATATCGTGGGGCTGGCCTGGTGGTGTAGTGGTTAAGTTCTCATACTTTGCTTCAGCGGCCCGGGGTTCACAGGTTCAGATCCCGGGCATGGACCTATGCACTGCTTATCAAGCCATGCTGTGGCAGCATCCCACATATAAAGTAGAGGAAGATAAGCAGAGATGTTAGCCCAGGGGCAATCTTCTCAGCAAAAAGAGGAGGATTGGCAATGGATGTTAGCTCAGGGCTAATCTTCCTCACCAGAAAAAATATATATATATATGTATATATATATATACATCATGCCATGCAACCAAATGTAGGAGAAGTTTTTAAACCACCTATAGTTTCACTACCCCAACATAAATATTTTCTTCTTTATACAGTTACTTCTAGTCTTTGCCCTTAAACTTTTTTACATAGCTGCAGTCATATATGTGCATACTTGTGTTTTTAAATTTTATATTATATCATAAACACTTTTCCATATTCCTCCCAGCCTTTATAGCTAACATTTTAATAACTGCATTGTTATATTACCAAGTAAATGTACTGTAATTTATTTAAGCAATACCTTTCTTTTAGACACATGATTTTAGTGTTTTACTATTATGGATAACCTGCAATCGATATTTTCATGCATATAACTTTTTTCTTTCAAATTTTGTTGGAAATTCGATACTATTAAATTTTTAACACATTTGTTCACGCATATGCAACCATCTCTCCCTTTCAACTGTCCATTATTTTTCCTAGAGACACTTCTAAATGCAAGCAATGTAGTGTGAACCTGCCTTTTGGTGAAAATTTGTCTCTCATAATGACTTGTGATGCTAAGGGTACAGATTTTGGCAAACTTCCCCTTCAGACTCATCTGGGTCGTCCTGTGCTTTTTCTCTGTAGAAGAGACTTGGGGGTGTAAAGTCTTCTCCAGTTTAAGTACTTGCAACAACTTTTCCTGTCTTAGATCCACCTTTTGTCCTTATGGAGCTTCATAGAACGAAGAACTTGCCCTCCCTTGGGAGGGGAGAGAGTGGGAAGAGGCCTGTCCTTAGACAACAGTGGCCTGTCTCCTGGGAAGGAGCTCTAACCCAGAGAAGAGTGATGTGTCATGCAAGTCGGAAGATTTTGCAGCCAGCGTGGTGCAGCCTATGGGTTCTGCCTTCCCCGGAGCATCCTCCACTCCCACCTGCTTAATCTGCTGAGTAGAGGCGGTCACCCTTTAGTGGGCTTCAGACAATGATAAGCAAACTTCCTAACTTTCAAATCTGTGTTTTACTAATCCTTAGTACTTGCAAATAAGTGCACCAAAACCAGAAGTATTCTCGTAACCGGGCTGCGTAGAGAAGGATTTTCCCTGAAGATTTTTTTTTTTCTTTTGAAGGAAAGTTTTTAAAAGGAGGTGGGGAGGAGGTTAAGAGGCAGAAAGTTTCCCCTTGGACAATTCTGTTAAGATTACCTAATCCTATTTCCAGCTCTCCTAAACAGACAGGGCAAGAAGTTACAGCTGTGGCAACTTTGATAAATCTAAGAAATGACATTTCTGAGAATGACTTTTATCAATCCATCCCTAACTATCAATGGAGAATTCATGTTACTACAAAATAAAAAATTCCAAAGCATTCAATTCTTTACTGTCAAATTGAGATTTGATGGAAGAAACAGCCAGGCAATTAATTATATTTAGGAACCATGCATCTTGGCTTTGAAGTTAAATGCATTTCCCTGTGGCTTTATATTGAGAACAGCTTTTATTAAATTCAATTACTTTTCCCTCTGGTCTGCTCCATAAAGGTGCACTCATAGAGAAGGATGGCTCTTAACGGAATTATTTCCACTGGAAAAGATGATGATTGAGTGGGGTTGGTCACTAAAAAGGGTTGGTCCTTTATAAGCAAAATAACAGATGATAGAGTGTGTTTCTGGTGATCTTCAAGTTTCACCACTTTCCCCTCAGCCAGCAAAACAAATAAAGAAGAGGAAAAAATGGAAGCGTCTCCTTATTTTCCATATTGCCTCCTTCTAGCTGTATCACCACCTAACACCTTACCCTTTCACAGAAGGGACCAACTTGACTCATCTACGAATCCTTGACCATACGACTCCTTTCAAGATGTTCCCAGCATTAGAGCTTATTGGCATTGGAAAGAGCCCAAAACAAGTGGCCTGGAAAGATCTTTGGAATGAAAGTCATCAGTTCTAGACCCACCTCTGTCTCTAGCCATATGAGTCTTGATCATTTCTGTCCCATGAACCTTATTTTCTTATCTGACCAGCAGGCATAACGACTCTTGCCCTTCCCATCCCATATGGCTGTTATGAGGATCAGACGAGATGGTGAGATAATCAACAAGAGATCACTGTAAAGCATCAACACAACTGTTAACTTATGAACTAGCAAATTTCTGTTTCCATGTCATTGAAAATAAACCGTGGCTTTGTTGAACAATTTTCTTGTCCATGTGTGCTCAGTTGCACCCTCCTATACGTAAAGAATGATTTTCTCTCCCGAAGCCACACAAGCAAAGATGTTTTAAAAACCTGATATCTTATTTGGTTAGAAAGTGACTGCAAAAATTGACTGCATCATCAGCCAATCAGGTAGCAGCTCCCAATGAGGGCATTTTCTAACCAAAAGTACAATGTATTTCTGTAATAAAATGACCAATTTTACAAGTCCCGGGCATTGCTTAAAAAATAGTTCTATTAGGATCAAAAGATTCAGTGCCAGCTGGGACCAATAAGTGGTCTGTTTCCTTCAGAAACATCACCTCCTTTAGCCCCATTCCTATAGTTCTGGTTTAGTGAAATTAAGAAGCATGAAAAACACCAGGCAAGCCCAAAGAGCTCGTAGAAGAATTATGTAGGTCAAATTCAATATTGTGGGTAGGTAATTTTCTTCTGAGTGTGTCACAGAAGGGAGCCAAGGTTGTAGCTACAATCAGCATGCCTTCCACCAGCAATACACCTCCAAAGCTGGATTCAAAACTCAGCAGCAAAATCTACAAGAAGCGGCCTGCCTCTGTGGCCTGGCTAAATGCCACCAAATTTAGTTGTTCAGAGTCATGCTGTCCTCCCTCATTTGTCATCGTTGATACTATTGGGGACATGAGTTCCAAGCAGTGTCAGTTTCATCAGGCATATCACTACCACCACTTAGAGAAAACCTCCTTTACGACAGAAGATCATTAAATTGTCACATCAGGACTTCAAGTGGATGGAACATATCTTCTGGCACTTTCTTTGGGTACACTGGGCTCGGCTATTCAGTTGGCTTTAAAAGAAACGAAAAACTAGACACCCAGATGTGTTGACAACACAGCACAGAGATTAAATCCCTGAAAAGTTCTATGTGCGGTGTAGACAATGGGGTCAAGGTGGGGCATAGGAGATGGTTCTGAGCTTAATGTGCTTGGAACATCGTATGACCAACATGGAAGGATAAGCAGCAACACAAGGTCTATCATCGTTATCAAATGATTATATTGATTGTCTACCGTGAGCAATGAGTTTATCTAGGATCGTGGAGAAAGACATAAGAAATCTGCTGGCTTGTGAGCTGCATTAGGCCAAGAACATATTTGTCTCAACTTATTTGTCCAAAGGGAGAAGCATAGGGCCCAATGTGTACTAAGTGTTCAATAAACGCTTTATAAATAAAAGAAGGAACAGACTATGGATGTTTATGATGTTAGGGTAGGCCTCCAGTAAGCCGATGGAGTAAGTACAGATGTCTAACCACTCCCTCCCAACTCCAATCATCAAAAAATACTCGAAAAGGCAAACTTGCTTCTGGAAACTAAGAAGGGTGCCATTCCCTTCACAACAATTCAAGATCTCCTTCACGTGGAGACTACAAATAAGACTGGACTGAAAGAGAAAGAAAAGCTTAACCTCCAACTCCACTTCTTGTGAGAAAGCAGCATGACCAGGAAGGAATTTGATGAGCCTTACTATTGTCCCCATTGAATTCTCTAGTTTGAAGGTCAAGGGCTCATCTTGAGGTCAAAATCATGAGACACTGGCTCAGTGGGGTTCCTTCAAGGGCAGCAGCCCCAACAAGAGGGCTGAAGGCTGAGGTCACTCCAGAAAGGCTGCTAAGTTGGAGGACATCAACCCCAGAAGAATCTGAGGAAATTCCTCTCTCTGCTTCAGATTTACTGCACGAAACGAGAAAATTCGTATTAATGAAGATTCAAGAGGACACTGAATCTATAAAACTAAAACACCAATCATTAGTAACAAGCCAAGATCAGGAAAGACTATAGGGACGTTTAAAACATAACTACCACATTACAAAACTTTGATAGAAGCAACGAACAGTAAACTCAATAACATAAGAATTCAAATTAGCAACATAGAATAAAAACTTGAAAAGTTCCATCAGAAGCCGAAGGAAGATCTTAACTTAAGCTAACTTGATTTAGTTTCTGCTATTGCAAACAAAAGATTCATAGCAAAGTCACCTACAAAAAAACAACTATAACTGTGAATTTGTCTATTTCTCCTTTTAGATCTGCCCACATTTCCCTTACATATTTTGAAGCTGCTATTGGTGCATACAAATTAAGGATCATCATGCTTCCTATTGAATTGAATCTTTAGTATTAATAAATGAGCTTTTTAAATTTCTAATATGTTTACCTTTGTTATGGACTGAATGTTGTGACCCCTCAAAATTTTTACATTGAAGTCCTAACCCCCAACGTGATTGTATTTGGAGATGGGGACTTTGGGAGATAATTAGGGTTAGATGAGGTCATGGGGGAGGCCTTCATAATTGAATTAGTGCCCTTATAAGACGAGACACCAGAGAACTTGCTCTCTCTCTCCAGGTGCACATGCCGAGGAAAGACCATGTGAGCACACAGCAAGAAGGGGGCCGACTGCAAGCCAGGAAGAGAGTCCTCACCAGAAAATGAGAAAATGACCATGGTCATCAGACTTTCAGCCTCCAGAACTATGAGAAAACAAATTTCTGTTGTTTGGGCCACCTAGTCTATAATATTTTGTTGTGGCAGCCCAAGCTAAGACAACTTTAAGCATAATTTGTTTGATATTAATATGGTCATGGTACCTCTTTTTGGTTAGTTTTTTTGGTATGTGTTTCATCCTTTTACCTCCAATCCATCTGTGTCTTTCTATTTAAAATTTATTGCTGGTAAACAGCATATAGTTTTCGTCATTCTTTTTTAAATACAGGTTTTCTTTTTTTAATTGGACTGTTTAGTTCATTTACATTGAATTTGGTGATGGATATAGTTGGGCTTTGTTTTCCTATGTGACCTTTCTATTCTTTGTTCCTTTATTTCTCCTTTCCTGGTTCCTTTTATATTAACAAGGTTTATTTTATTATTATTATTATCTCATAACCTCTCCTCTACTAGCATTTTATTTTCTTACAAAAAAATTCAAATATACAGAGAAATTGAAAGAATTATGCAGTGAACACACAAATGCCCATGACCCAGATTCTACATTAACATTTTACTATATTTGTTTTCTCGTAACTATCCAGCCCTCTATCCATTCTTCAATTTATCTTACTTTTAAAGGGTTTTAAGGTAAGTTGTAAAAATCAATACACTTTACCCCTAATCACTTAAAGATGTACAAAATTACTAGAATTTAATAGTTGTTTATAGTTTTTCAGATAAAATCTATATACAGTGAAATGAGCAAATCTTAAATGTACCATTCGATGAGTTTTGACAAATGCATGCACCTATATAACCCAAACCTCTAATAAGAAAGAAAACATAATCATCCAGAATATTCCCTCATGACTCCTACCCTTCTCAGTCAAATAAATATTATATGTATTATATATAGTATACAATACAATTATTTAATGGTTACCCTAGACATTTTAAGAAATTAACTTGTTTATTTTGAGATAATTATAGATTCACATGCAGTTTCAAGAAATAATACAGAAAGACATGTTTATGCTTTACCCAGTTTCTCCCAATGGTAACATCTTGAAAACCTGTATTATACAACAGTATAACAACCAGGATATTTCCATTGGTACAGCCAAGATACAGAACATTTCCACCATCACGAGGATCTCTCGTGTTGCACTTTTGCAGTCTCATCCACTTTTCTTATGCTCCCTATCTCCTCCTTAATGTCAAGCAACCACTAATTTGTTCTCCAATTTCTATAACTTTGTCATTGCAAGAAAGTTCTATAAATGCACTCATATAGTTTGTAATCTTTCAAGACTGGCTTTTTTCACTCAGCATAATTATCTGGAGATTTGTCCAGGTTATTGTGTGTGTCAATAATCCATTCCTTTTGATTGCTGAGTAGTGTTCCATAGCATGGATGTACCACCATTTATTTAACCATTCACCTGTTAAAGGACAGCAGGGTTGTTTCTAGTTTTGGAAATTACAAATAAAGCTGCTGTAAACATTCATATACAGGCTTCTATGTGAACCTAAGTTTTATTTCCCTTATTTATTTATCCTAGAACGCCAAACCAAAGATGTGAGATTAACTCATCGAACCAGCCTGGATCAATGTCTCCCTCAGAACCAGTCACTGGGGGAAGAGTAGAATGAGATGAACATGAATCCTGATTGGCTTGACCTACGTCATGAGCTGCACCTTGGGGTAGGAGACTGGGTCAGCTTCTCTGGAATCACAGAAAATCTCAAACAGAGAAGGGGAATGTCAGAAAGGCTGGAACATGGAGAATTTATCAAGGTGACATCACTCAGTGAGAGTTCTGTGCTGCGAGTAGCTCTCTCTCCTGGTGAAGGTCTGACATCAACTTAAGGCTTTCCTCCAGACTTCTGCACGTGCAATTTGAGACCAGATGGCCACCAGTCCCCTCTTGTTCTCCTCCTGTTCCCCTATAAATACCTCCCTCAGCACACACTAAACGGTCTTGATCCTTGGTTCCTGTTCCATGACTTGTGTTCAGTGGTCCATTGGGGTGAACCTGCTTCCCGCCCGTCTCCTCCTCCTTCCCATTCCAGACACTTGATTCTCTTTTACTTGGCATGACTGAACATCCCACCATCTGCAGGGTCAGATTATTCCAGAGGGCTGACAGCTTTTCCTCATGGATCTCTAGATAAATTTCACTTTTTGTAATTTTAGAATTTTAGAGAAAGAAGGAGTGAGAAGGAATGGGGAAAACCAGACCACCACCGTTCAAAACTCTATTGAATTCCCTGGCACTGGGGAACAGGCTGTTCTTGAAGGCAACAGCCCAACCTCACCTTACTTCTTAGTCTCCATCCCTCCTGTCTCCCAGCAACCATGTCCCTTCCATAGCAGAAGCTAACATTCACAAAGGCTTCCCACATATCATGCACTCTTCTAAGTGTTTCACATACATTAACTCACTTGATTCTCACAACAACCAACTGCTCCATTTTAAAGATGAGGGAACCGAGGCTCTAAGAAATTCAGTGACTGCTCAAGGTCACACAGTAGTAAGCATCAGAGCCAGGATTCAAATCCAAGGAGTCTGGCTCCAGAGTCCATGTTCTTAACCACTATGCTCACTTCTCCATCATTCAGAATTATCATGGCTCATGACTTTCGCTCAAATTTTGAGGGCTAACCAATGCAATGACTTCCCTCAGTAATGTAATTAATGATAAAAAAGATAACCAAGGCCAGCAGTCGTGAGACACTAACTATGTGCTAGGCTCTATGCTAAGCACGTTAAATAAAAAGTTGCTCATGTCATACAGAAATACTGTGGGAGAAATGAGAGAGAGCTTAAGAAATGAGTTCAAGGTCACTCAACTTGTTAGTGGGGAAGCCTAGACTTGAACCCAAGTCTTTTGATGCCAGATCTCGTAACCTTGGCCACTGACCTGTGGAAAGGTTGCATTTTAGTCCCTTGGTCAGGCTAAGGTCAAGGGAACCTCAGAGTTTCTCTCTCAGGAAGCTTTCCATTATCTGCAAAGCCAGGAATTCATGACACCAGGGCAGGGGCTCTGGGAGCTCAACATTTCCCCAAACTGACCAATCAACTAGCTGGTTTCTTTGAGGTCCAATGTACAGATGGCACCACCAGACAGGGGGACTGGGTCGATTCTGATCTATGTAATAGAAAACCGTGACAACCTGGCTTTGCAGAAGAAAGAAAACATCCCTGTGATACACAGTTTGAAACCAAGACGTCACACGTCACTTAGGGCACAAATCAATGGGGACCAAGCAAGATGCCAAGTGAGGAACTTTTCTGGTTCAGGTATACTTTTGCCATCTTAGGGTCGTAGGAATTAAATAACACAGAATTAAGGAACTGCCATGTCGAATGAGATAAGGTAGACGTGAGCACGAAGCTCCGTGCATGTTTCAGTGGTGGTAGTCACTGAATGTCTCAGTCATTAACCCTTCTGATTCTGAACTCTTGATAACCTCACCCCTCCCCCTCACTGTTCCTCCCCGGTCTCACCCCTCTCATAAATGGCTCTACTCTCCACCCAGGTCCTCCATTTAAAAATTATTCATCCGTGATGTTTCCCCCTTCTCCCTCACTGCTTTCTATATCCAATACATGAGTAAGTAAGGTCAAGTCTACCTGCAAAATACATCTCAGCTCTACCTACCTCTTCTCCACCTTCATCCAAACAGCTATCATCTCTCCCTGGATGACAGTAATATCCATCTTGCTTTTTCTCCTCACTTCCCCTCTGGTCCCCTCCAATCTCTTCTCCATGCTACAGCCAGGATAATAATTTTAATACCTAAATTTGATCTATCACCCCCTTTCTTATGCTTAAAATTCTTCAAAGGCTTTGCAAATAAAAATCACCCTCCTTACCATGGCCTAGAGAGCCGTGGTGACCCTGCATGATCTGGCCTTTGCCCACATCTCCAACCCAATCAGGGACCCCCTCCCCAGTCCGCTCCTCAAATGTGCCCAGCTCTCACGCGTGGGGCCTTCAATTCAATGCTCTCTTCTTGGATCTCTCTTCATCCTGCAGTTCTCAGATCAAATATCGCTTCTTCAGAGAAGCCTTCCCTGACCACCCAGTTTGCCAGATAAAATACAGGACACCTAGTTAAATTTGAATTTCAGATAAATAACAAATACTTTTCTAGTATAAGCCCATCCCAAATATTGCATGGAACATACTTATACCAAAAGTTTATTCATTGTTTATCTGAAATTTAAATTTAATTGGACACCCTGTTTTTTTATTTGCTAAATCTGGCAATTCTATCAACCACCTAAGTAGTTCCCCAAGTTATTCTCAATCATAGCATTTGTTTCCTCCATTCACTCACCACAATTTTAAAGTATATATTGATATATTTGCCTGTTAACGTCTGCGTCCCCACCTAGACTCTAAGCTCTTTAAGGGCAGGACCTATGTTTATTTTATTCATCAGTTTTTATACTCAATAATTAGCACAGTGTCTAGCATCTAATAACAGCTCAATAAATATTCAACAAATGAATGCTATTTTAGCTGAAGAGTTAGCATCTGCTTCTTTTTAGCTTCTGCCCAGGTGATGTGGCAAGTTTTCGCCTTACTGAAAACACACTTCACAGGCCAAAGCGGTAGAGTGTGCAATCATAATCCGTTTAGCTCAATAATTAGACCTTAATGTGGCTAAATTCAGCTGATGGTGCATTGAAGAGAATAGGTGTTGAGTCACGCTAACACTACTTTGACACCTTTCCGAGGGATGAAACCACGGGGGAAAAAAATAGGAGGAAAGCGATAAAGGATAAAGAGATGCATGAAGGGGAACCCACAGGAGCAGAAAGTTCAGGTCAGAAGTTCAGGAGGAAAGAAAAGTCAAGACTGATGCCAGTAAAATAGAAAACACAGAGTAATCCCAGGCAAGGGGGGATCAGGAAGAAGCTTAAAACTGGAGCCAAAGTAAAGATCTCAGAGAAACTTTGGAAAAGCAAAAGGTCATTTAAAAAAGCAAAAGTCAAATAAATAATAAAACCTGCACTAGGGTCCCGATACATGTAACTTTCACATCCACAGGAAAGGTCAGCAAATGAGGATGCCAAGAGATAGAAAGATAATCTAGGTGAAGAGTTTTGGTTTCAGAATTTGATTTGCTTGCTTATTTTTGAAAGGAAGGTGAGCACAGATGTTCAATGACATCAATTTCCCAGGAGTGACTGGCGCTGTTTGCATACCCACAAATAAAAACAAAGAAAACTTGCTAAATTCCTGGCCTATTTTTCTGGGGCTTTTAGGACAGGGCAACAGATATGCTCTCATCATAGCAAATGGCATGGATTTTACCATCAAATGCGTTGAGATTTGTTTTGGAAATGTTTGTAATCATTCGTTGATGGGTGTGGGGTTGCTGGGATTGTTTCCGTGGTCTAGAGTTGGATCCCTTAAAACCCATGCAGGAGTCTAGCTAACGTGCGTTTACAATTTACCTCTAGGAAGGAATTTGCCCCAAGTCCCCAGGAAAGAAGGATTCATTGTGAAATGTGGTGTAATCTCCCCCTCCCCCCGCCCCTCTGCAGGTGGGCACAATCAGACTGCGCATCTTCACTGCCTTTCAGGAGGCCTCCGGGTTACTTGGCTTCATCGAAAAGAAACCAACATTGTTTTATGGTGCCATCTGGAAAAAGAGTCTGTCATTTTTAGAGTGATCTTTCAAAGTAGGATATTCTCCAGGAAGGTGTGGGGCCAAGTCAAACCCCACTGTCAGCTCAAACCACACCTTTCCTCTCTCCCCACTGGGATCACCCTGTGAGATCCAGCTACTAGAAGATCAAGGATGACTCTGAGTAATAAATGCCATTACCAAAGGCAGCCTAGGGAATAAAGGTGGGGACGCAAGCTTCTCCTCTCCAAATGGCTGCCTTCACAAGTCTCTACCAAATATCATATGTTTACCTTAACCTCACTCAAAGCATTGGGTGAAAAGATTTGTCAAACTCTTTTCTGCCCTGGAGTCTTTGCACATGCTGTTCCATCTGCCCTTCCCCCATCACTGGGCTGAATCTTTGTGTATTCAGGACTTCATGTAGAGGTCACCACATCAGGGAGGCACTTCTTTTCTTTTCTGGTGTGTGTGTGTGTGTGTGTGTGTGTGTGTGTGTGTGTGTGTGTGTGGAAGATTAGCCCTGAGAGGCACTTTTCTTTTCTGGTGTGTGTGTGTGTGTGTGTGTGTGTGTGTGTGTGTGCGTGTGTGTGTGAGGAAGATTAGCCCTGAGCTACACCCGTTGCCAATCCTTCTCTTTTTGCTGAGGAAGACTGGCCCTGGGCTAACATCCGTGCCCATCTTCCTCTACTTTATATGGGACGCCGCCACAGCATGGCTTGACAAACGGTGCGTCCATCCGCGCCTGGGATGGAAACCGGCGAACCTGGGGCCGCCAAAGCAGAGCACGTGAACTTAACCGATACTTCACTGGGCCGGCCCCAGGGAGGCCCTTCTTGAGTCCTAGTCTCAAGTAGATTCCCTGACTTTACTGACTCAAAGAGGTCCACTCTTTTCCTACTCAAACTTACTACAACTTGTAATCATATTGTCTGAGTGTGTGTTCAATGCCAGCCCCTGTGTCCCCTGGACTGGAAATCTCACGAGAACAAGGACTTTGTTCTCATCTTCACCACTGGAACCTCAGTGCACATAGTGGCCATAGAGACATTTGCTTCACAAATAATTGCAAAATCCTGGAAATGGCTCTACTCACAGATGTATGGGTGACTCGGTGAAGCATTAATAAGGTTGACAGGTAAAGTGGCTTTCAATTAAGAAAATCTTAAGATTAAAAATATAATAAATTTAATTACAAATTCACTCTAAAGAACAAATTCATCAAGGACTTACTATCAGGGATCCATGACAGCTGTTCGTTTGCTGAGAATGAAACAAAGATGAAAATTTTATTATGTGTTATAGTAGTCACGATTCTCCAGAGAAACAGAACCAATAGGATTTACTTACCTACTTATTTATTTATTTTAAGGAATTGGCTCAAGTGACTATGGAGGCTGACAAGACCCCCGATCTGCTGTCTGCAAGCTGGAGACCCATCAGAGCCGGCAGTGTAGTTCCAGTCCAAGTCCGAAGTCCTGGGAACCAGGAGAGCTAATAATGTAAGTTCCAATCCGAGGGCAAGACCAATGTTCCAGATCAAACAGTCAGGCAAGAGAAGTTCCCTCTTACTCAGTCTTTTTGTTCTGTTCAGGCCTTCAATGGATTGGATGAGGTCTACCTACATTAGCGAAGGCAATCTGCTTCACGCAGTCTACTGATTCAAGTGTTCATCTCATCCAGCAACACACTCACCAACACACCCAGAATAATGTTTGACCAAAGACCTGGGCACTCCATGGCCCAGTCAAGCTGACACATAAAATTAACCATCCCACGTGCTATTAAGAGTTTACATATATTTGATGCACAAATTTCTCTATTCAAGCTAGAGATTTCCAATATTCCCAATTTCATCTGAATTTTCACTAAAATTGCTCATTATAGTAGCTATTGAAAATCTTTTTTAAAAATAATAAAAATAGAAGAGAACATTACAAATCACTGCCGTCCTGTTGTTCCCTCTGCAGCCCCACTCCCGTTTGTCCCTCTCAGGAGGCTATGCCTTAAATGTTCATGAACAATACATTGTATTGTCTTGCATATTCTTTTCAATAATCATAAATATTCTTTTCGATAGTCATAAATGCTACCATACTACACATCCATTCTGCAGCGTGCTCTTTGCACTCAAAATTATATTTTTGAGATTTATCCAATTGACTGTTGCTCTGGAAAAAACATAAAAGTATGCTGCCTGGGAATTCTCCTAAATTTTCATATTTCATTCACATTCCCCCTCTCAACAGAGATTATTTCACACCCCCTCTTTTTTTTAATCCTCCTCCTCCTCTCTGTTTCCGCACTTGCCTTCGGTGATCTCATCCAGTCCCACAACTTTAAGCACCAAGTTCGTGTTGGTGATGCCCGATTGGCTGTCCTCCAACCTTGACCCCTTCCTAGAATTCCACTCTCACATAACCACGGTCGATTTAACTTCACCACCCACGTGTCTGAAGGGCAACTGAAATGTCCCATGGGAAAAAGGGAGGGCTCTTGAATTTCCCCTCAGGCCTGACCCCACCCCGCCTCCTCCATTTCAGCAAAAGGCCCAAACCTGCTCAGGTGTTTTAACCAAAATCTTAGGAGTTATTCCTGTTCCTCCCTTTCCTTCACTTGGTCAGGTTTAACCCAACATCTAAGAGGATGTGGTAGGGGAGAGGATAGGGAGGGCAGCTGACATCTGTGTGCGACAGCTCCGGATTGAGGCCCAGGTAGGAAATAGAACAAAGCAGTCTGGTTTAGCACATGATGCAAAGGTTAGTGGGAGCTGATCCCCATCTTCTGTCAGGGAAGGAGTGTGGACCGTGGTGACTGGGAGACCTCATGCTTGTTTTAGACGAGGCAGCTGCCAGGCACACCCGGGAATTGATGCCTTCAGCCCAAGCTTGCTAGAATTTCTAAGAGTAGCTGAAGACCTGGATTTTAACAGTTGGCAACTAATTTAAGCCATTTTTATATCTTGTATGAGCTAAACAAAACATATCTGAGGGCCTGATCTGGCCCATATGTCACCACCTTGCAATCCTGTGTGTGTGTGTGTGTGTGTGTGTGTGTATTATATTTGGGGAAGGAAAGGTATTTGAAATGCAGAGATTTGAGTTCATCATGCTCAGTATGATGAACTGAGTTATTCCATACACTATTGTTCCATGCATGGCCCTCTTTTTTGTATTTTTTAATTACATTGTTTATTTATTCCTCATTCCTTACTCCCACCACCCACCCCCACCATAGGCAATCACTCCAATCGACTGGTGTCTTTTGTTTGTATGTGTTCTTGTAAAATGCATCATTTTGCGTGCAAGTATTGTTAATTTACATAAATGGTGCTGTTATATGGATCTTATGCTGTTTCTTGCTTTTTTGGTCAGGACTATTTTTTGCAAGTCAATCCATCTTGCTGTGAAGAGATCTCTTCTGTTACTTCCAACAGCTGCATAGCATCTCTGGTACGCCCCCACCATGTTTTACCTGCCCACTCTCCCCAGTTGCTTCCAAGTCCCCCTATGAAAAACAACACTGTGATGAACCTCGTACCAGTCCTTTAGGAACCTGCACGAGCATCTGCTTGGGATATACCTTGAAAGGCAGAATTGCTGAGTCATAAGTCACGCACGCTGACTGTGCAGAGCACTGACTTCCAGTCTCACGGGCAGTGTAGGAAGATGCCAGTATTCCTGTATCCCCACCAATGCTTGGCATTGTCCAACTTTCTTCTGCCCAGCCTAATGGAAAGTGATACTTCATTGCTCTATGAATCCAATGAGTACTTCCAGAATTAACACAATCACTTTTCTTGGAAACCTCAACAGACATTAAAAGCCCTTTGTGTTGATCCTCAGACCTGGAAGGTAGGGAATTCTCCCTGTTTTATAGCTGACTCATTACACACCAAAAAGCAAAGCTAAAATCTTTGAGACTTCTACCTCTTAAATTCTGTCTTCTACCTACTGGCAAGGAGGGATGGATGAGGACTGCCCTTCTAGCCGTTGTATTCCTCCACCTGTTCAGCTTGGTATTCTAATCACTGGAACCTTCTTCTTGGTTGGGAATAATAAGACATACTTTCTCCTATGATGGTTTGTCAGTTTCCGAAAAAAAAAAATGAAAGTTACGTAAATAGAAGTCCAAAGCATAGTCTGTAAAGTAAACCTTTCCAAGTGATTTTTTAAAAAAGAAAAATGTCACAGTCCCAATTTGAGATGAAATACACTCTGGACACAGTATGTAAAATTACCTACTTTAATAAGAGAAGAATACGATGATCTGGTCCAGAGTCTTGACCGATATCAATTTGTCATTATAGAAGTTATTTTCTTCCTTTTTAGTATGGCACAATGTAATCCCCCAATACGTAGGTACTTAAAAATTTTTTCCCTAAAGCGGCAGGAGTGATTATCATGAATGATAAGTAAATTTGTCAGCATTAGCGCACCAAAGTAACTTCCATCAATCCACATGGAGACTTGCCCAAAGGCTGGAAGGGCATTGCTGACACCAGGCTGTGGGCCCGGAGAGGGACTGTTGGGTGTGTGGTGTGTTTTATTTTCCATTCTGACATCGCCAGAATATTACGGGTAATTTAATATTTGCTAAATATTGAAAATCCTTTTAATTGAATAAATTTACTGAAAAGCTTCATAGATTCAAATGGTCTTAGGAGTCATTTACTAGAAAAGATTGATTTCTTTAAGAGGATCCAGCTGTAACTTGCCTTGAGCATTGTACAAATTCTTTAGGGGAACTGATGACTTTTTTTCTTGTCAGTCTAGTTGAAAATGATACTCAATAGTTCTATTTATCAGTGGGGAAAACTTGTTTAAACACATTCAGAATGCTGCTCCTGTTTTTATTGAATCTAATCCTTCTGTTTCCCTTGTTAAGAAGATTTAAATATAAACACAATCAAATTTGTTCTATGTGAGCTGTTAAAGCTCTATAATAATACAAAGAGGACCAAAATAGCTCTGCCAGAATTCATATTAGAAACACAATGTTATTTATTTATAGGACAGGATGAGAACACCCAGAGATCAAAGAGTGAGGGAGAACACTGTCCATAATTAAAACTAACAAAATTAAATTTCATAATCCTAGACTGCAGGTTGCTCAGGACAGGGACCAAGTCTTAACCTTCTTCATAAACTCAGTGTCTGGAATGAGCCTGGCTCCCCGTAGGTAAGGATGGATTGATTGATTGGAACTGCAGTGGCCACAATAAATAATACCCCTTTCTTCCTAACCTGAGACACACCGAGGAGTCATACACCTGGAGACAAAAATATCAGCTTTATTCAAGATAAAATTAATTACAGGCCATGGCTGCACTGTGCATCCAAAGTGGGCTTCTTAATCCTTTATCCTGAATTAGATGGAGTTGGCCCCTCAGTCAAGGGCAGCTCTGGCCAACTACAGGTCCCCCCTGCAGATCTGGGACTGAGATGCCCCAGAATGCAGGCATCCTGTGCAGGGGCTGCCCTGGAGCCCAGGGTCCTCAGCTCCCTTCCCAATCCTGCCAATCAAGTAAGCCACGCCTCCTCCTGGTGGGGGAGGGAGCAGAGAGAAGCTGCAAGTGTTCCAAATGTTTTTCCCTTCTGGAAGCAGAGCGGGAATTGTTGCCTCTCTGTGGAGACATATGGCTATGGAAGTGAATGTTTAGTAAAATGAGGGGAAAATGTGGTTTTAAAATGATAAGTTTTATTATTATTCTATACGGACATCGCTAGGGCTAGAATTCGCAACTCTATTCTTGCTGGGGTAACCAGAGGGGAACTGTTGGCAAACAACCCTCCCACTTTAAAATTCATGTCATTGCTTAGATCATGTTTTAAATCTGCCTTCTATTTAGATTATGTTATCGTCAAAGGAATTACTTGATCATACTTTTATTTATAAGTTTGCATTTTCCTTCCGTTCTGTCACGATTTGGTATATTCTTTTTCTAACCTGTTACTGAGGAAATGCAGTAATTCTCAGCTTAAGCAACTATTTGCATCAGGACACTGTTCCTTAATGACCTTAATTGGCTGGAAAGAAATCCTTGTTATAGGGCTTTCTATTCTGTTTTGGATTTTAGAATTTCCGGATGTGTGACAAATATTTAACAAACAATCACTTTGATTTGGGGTTTCGGGCTCAGATCAAAGTTACCATCATCAAACACTTAGGCAGAGGTGATGAAACCAGGCCTGGCTGTGTGGTGTAGAATACAGACGGGCAGGCATGAGCATCCAAGGGTGTTAGCAGAGTGGCTCCTCTGAGATTCAGATCGATAAGGAAGATACCTTGGTGTTGATGCCCTGCAGGTGTCTTCCCCACGCTCCGGTCTTTGATTTCCACACAGTTGGTTTTATATTAGCCTAGCCCTGGGTTCAGATCAGGTTTGATTACTCAAATCTGAGCCTCTAGAATTACAAAAAAACACAAAGGCCCCCTCTCAGTGTTTAAAAGGCATTTTTTAAAAAATATAGGGACAGAATGTAAAATCCTAGACCATTGTATTTTATAGTCATGGAGTTTTAGGCCTGGGGGAGACTTGAGAGATCATCACACCTACCAGCCCCCTAAGCCATTTCCTCATTTCACAAAATGGGGAAACAGAAGCAAACAAGTTTAGTAACTTGAACAAAATTATAAAACTCATCAGCACTAGGCCAGGGCTAGAACTGTTTCTCAGATCCTTCATCTATCTTTATTAATCTCTGCTTCTCAAATGTTGGAAACTTTAAGGAAGAATACTCCAAAGTCAAGAGAAGAAGGCAGTGTGAATGCTACCTGGTTACCTGTATTCTGTGCATAGCGCCAATTTGTTGAAGTACTTACCTACGGTCAGCAATAAGCTGTATAGTATGTTCTAGTCCAAAGCGTGACTGTCCCTTGGTTCCCACAATTTTCCAGCTTTCATTTCTCTTCTCAGTGCATTTTGTATTATTGTCACTGATACAGCTCAAATCTGGGAAATCCAGGTAAGAACTGATCCCTGAGTTTGCTTCCTTGCTTGAGTGGACCCAGAACGTAAATCATTAAATTGGCCTCAACTGTTTAAGATTTATTTGTTTTGGATGTTGTTTGGAGGGGGGGGTCTTAGGGATTCCGGTGGAATGATAGGAGAGGTTTGGCATTAAATTTCAAAGGGTGAAAGTGAAAAGGTCAAAACAAGGGTGAGAGAGGCAGGAGGGCCCCCAGAGAGGGGAGGCGAAGGCACCCTTCCTGCCACACAGGTCCCTGAGAGGTGGTGAGCACAGACCCCAGGCGCCACACGGATGATTGGAGACACGTCCCGGGGCACCATGTTTGGAGCCTGTGTCTGGAAAGGCGTGGGGCAGTCTCGGCTGGGCCTCCCTGGTTTCTGAAAAGGCCATTAGCAATTTACCTCACAACTAACAACTGGACACCTGGGGAAGCCACAGACCCAGCTCAGGGGAAGGAGGGCAGGAAAGGCCAAGGACGCTGACAAGAAACTCCTGACAGCCCCAGAGGGGAAAAGGGGGAAAAAACCACCCAAAGAGGCCCAGGAAGGAAGACTTTGCCAGGTGGCACCACTTCTGTTTAATTAGACAAAGGCTTGGGGGCTGGGGTGAGGTCTGAAAGCAGAGACACCTGGGGAGCAAGGGAGAAGGGGGTTGGGGGCAAAGGTTGAGAAAGACGAGCCACCTGGGACCCTGATGGAAACGCTCCCCCCCGGGGATAAGGTGTGAAGGAGGCCGGTCAAGGAGGCTGGAGAAGCCCAGAGACAGAGGCCGCGGAGGGGTGGGCGCAGGGGGGCGCTGCCCATCAGGCTTCCTGAGGTTAGTCAAAAGGGGTCACGTGAACTAGGAGTGACGGGGACGCTACCAAGAGCGTGTCCTCACCTGGGGATAAAGGGGATAAAAAGGGATAAACGTCAAATCAGGAGGGAAGGCAGAAAGTAAAGGAGCCTAACCTAAAAAGTTTTTTCTTTTTATTTTTTTTTTGCTGTATCTGTTTATTAATAGTATGAGTTTATGAGAGTCAAGTCCGATTTTTCTTTTTTCTATTTTTTCATTCGAAATTTCAAACTTATAGAAAAGTTGAAAGAATACACTCTACACCCATATATCCTTCACCTAGATTTACAAATTGGCAACATTTTGCTACATTTGCTAGCTAGATACTTTTTCTTGAGCCATTTTAAAAGGAGTTGCAAACACTAAAATGCTTCGCTCCTAAATACTTTAACATGCATTTCCTAATAATAAGGCCATTCTATTACATAACCATCAATATATCTGGGGAAAGTAACATCAATTTTATTTAATATATAGTTCATATTCAATTTTCTCAGTTCCCCAAATATCTTTTTTTCCTAATCCAGAATCAAATATTTGTGCAATATACTTGGTTACATCTCATGAGATAATTTTAATTTGGAGCAACTCTTTTTTATTTATTGTTTGTTTTTTATGGTTGAGATTATTGAAGACAACTGACTAGACTGTCGCACATTCTGGATTTGTCTGATTGCTTTCTCATGATTAGATTCAAATTAGATATCTTCGGCAAGAATACTACATAGGAGATACTGTCTTACCGAGAAGGAAGGTGTCCCTTAAAGGTTTGTGTCTCACCTACATATGTGACAGAAAAGGTTCTTGTCAGAGTGGCATTAAGCCTGTTCATTTCTTTACAATTTACTTTGATGTCGTGGTTTCTCCCCCCAAAAGATTTACAATAAACGTCTAGGTCACAACCAGATCATTAAAATAGTTATTAAACACCCACTTATGTACTGAACACTGAATTGGTGCTAAGATTCCAGGCAGAGAAAGCAATCTGGAAAAGATTCTAGAACTTCACTGTCCAACTCATAGAAAATTAAAAAAGAAATTCCTGGACTGAATTCCACCGAAAATTTATCAGAAGAAACATGATGGTCAGCACCTTGCGCCGTGGTTCTCCAGCAGAGGCGGTGTCATTCTTCACGGAGAGCGTGGGTCACAGAGGCTGTGCTCTGAGGGGAGGGCCCCACGTGTTCTGGATGCCAGATGTGGAAGTGGGAAAGCGGACAGTTTTGAAAACGGAGGAGCCTGACTCCTATCCTTGGCCAGATGGTGAACCACTCACCTCAGCAGGGCAGTGGTTTGCTTGCAGCTCTCTATTATTTTCCAAATACAGACCCCCAAATTATATAAAGAGTGGCTAAAGTCTAAAATCAGATAATAATCAAATACTCCTGAAATTGATCAAAAGATGTATCTTATTTAATTCTGAAAATGGCACATGCCTAGGATGAAAAGTTAAAACAGACCAACTAGGGTTTATGAAAAGTTAATCTGTCTCCTAAGCAAACACCCAGTCCTGTTCTTCAGAAATAATCACCATCTCCAGGAATCTTCCTGCAAATGCACACAGACCCATCTATATTTTAATATGCAAATTATTGGATCACCGATACTTTTCTGTTGCCTTGTCATTCCCCCTTAACAATGTACCTTAGCTATTTTGGCATACCAGCTTATATACAGGTCTTGTGCTTTTTACTTGCTACATAGTATTCCATTAGATACCCAAAATTGTTTTACTAGTGCCGATTTCCAGTTTTTTGTTATTATCAACAATGCTGCAGTCAACATCCTGGCAAGTGCACGTTTACTCACATTCCTGAATATTTCTAAGATAAATTCCTAGAATAAAATTGCTGGATCAAAAGGGGTATGTATTTAAGATGGGAATAGATATTGTGAACTTGCCCTCCAAAGAGCTTGTCTCCAGTTACACTCCAAATGACCTACAAGAGTCCCCGTGTCCCCTTCTCCTGGTAAGCTGAGCACTAACACCACTGAGCAATGTGATAGGTTAAACGTGGCATCTTTGTTTTTTCTAATCTGTAGGTATTTACAAGGCTATTTGGATTTCTTCTTCCGCCTGTTTGTCTTCTGAATATTTTCCTAATGGTTCATCTTTTTCTTATGGGAATAGGAGGTCTCTTTATGTAATAGAAAAATTAGCCCTTTGTCATATGCATTGCAATCTTTCCCCCATTTTGTTATTTGCCTTTTGACTTTGTTTATATTATTATTTGTCATTCAAATGTTTTAAAACTTTTATGTGGTCAAATATATCTACCTTTTCCTTTACAGCATTTAAGTTTTGTGACTTGAATAAAGAGGTCTCTTCTGCTCTGAGAATATGAAGAAACAGAACAAAAAGTCCCAAATTTTCTTGGTACTTCTCATATTTTATGTTTAAATAGTCAATCCATGTAGAATTTATTTTGGTATAAAAGTGAGGTATGGATTTGAATTTGTATTTTTTTCCAGATGGCATTCAGGTGCTTTAAGTCTACTTATTGATTGACCCATCATTTTCCCATGGCTTTGATGTTTATTTTTCATCCTTTGAAGGTAATCCTTCTCAATAAAAAGGCTAAATTAGACATCATTAGATCCTGGGTATGAAAATTTTCCAGTTTATTCAATTTAGAAGCTACTGAAAAAAATTCCTTTTATATACAAATCTTGATCTATTCAGTACTTTGGCACTTATTTTTCTCCAAACCAAAGAGCTCATGTGTCATAAATGTTGATGGGGGTTTCTTAAATAAAATTTACTTGCATTTCTAAATGATAAGGTTGCAATTCCAAGTGGAGAATGGCAATGAGTTCTTTGCAATCCAGAAAAGGATAACAACAGTCCCTTTGCATTGTTACCTTTAATTATTCAAGAACTGTCCCTATACTAAAGATAACTCAGTGTTTTTTTTTTTTCAGTCTTGCTTGGAAACATCTCCCAAGCTTTAATTACATTTTTTCAAAATTAAACCCATGGGTTAATTAAGGGAGTCATGGAAAACTTGCATGTGAGCTTATCATTAGTTCTTTATGCTACTGGATACATCTATCATTAACTCATTGTCTAGGATCCGTATTGGTCAGATGACATGAAATTCTGCGCTCACAAGAAGATAGCACTCCAGTGCCATCAGCTGATGCTGCTATGACAGACTCAAGAGTACTTAACTGGTTACTTCAACTTGAGCAGGCCTTAAAGTTCCAAAAATGCTCCTTAAAAAATGGCGGGCGGGGGAGGATGGACTACATCACCAATTGATCATGGCACTATTTCCACTTGTCCATCTTGTTCAACTCTGTATCATTGGTGTTTAGAGCAGTGCTTTGTGCATATCAGGTATTCAGTTTGTTGAGTGGAAGGAAGGAGGGATGGATGGATGTTGTTTAGATCAATGGATGGATGGGAGAGCCCAAATGAGGCTTCACCAACTTCCTCATCACAGCAGCAACTGTTGATGGATCAATTAACACTCAAGATGAAATCTATTTACCATGCTGCACTGAGGTTTCATTCTGGACTCATTCTTGCTGATTATTCAATGAAAGACATTAAATAAAGCACTTCAGTCAGAAAAGCCTATCTTGCTTGTGTTCTCATCAAAACTATTTATTTATTTTTATATCATGATATAATTTTAAAAACTGTTTTATGTCTAGCATTTCCACAAGACTCCTGAACAAAAGTGGATCGATGTACTCCCTGTTTCAATTAGGGACCACTCAAGGTTTCTTTCTTTCTCATTAATTACAAATATAAGTCAAATTAGAATAGGAGCTCCTCCCTTTATCAAGGACAATGGAAAGTGTTTTTATAAACACCATGGTTGCAATATTTTAAAGTGCAGATAATTAAATTCTCAGCATGCTGCCATCCAAATCACATACAACAAAAAAGTAAAACCTTCTTACACCATATTTCAAAGAACCAGCCACGTAAACTCCTCCCTCCCTCCATTTCTCTAACATGCATTTAGTGAGGACTGGGAATGTGACGTGTGACCTGTAAGTGGTAGGGAAGCAAAGGGGAGGGGCTATTTTGTTCTGTCCAGTATGCTACAGATGAGCAGGGCAGGTAGACAAGCTACTCAATATCTACAATTGTGTGTGACAAGTCCTCACTAAAATAAAGGAATGAATGAAGACATTGATAACCGAGCTTATTAAATTTTAGTAGACTGACTATATTTAAGACAAACATTTATTTCTGCCTGATCCCACTTTTCCCGGGCCATGTTTTGATAGCAATCATTTCTCCTCTAGATCCAACTCCCACTGCCTGTTAAAAACCCTTCTTTCTATTCATTTCAAAGGGGACTCCCTTATAAGACAACATCACTGTTTATAATGGATATTCATAACAACCATATGGATCTTAATAAACATAATTTGATCACTCATTCAATAAATATTTACTGAGTACCAACTCTATACCAAGCACTGTGCTAGGTGTCAATATCAGGGCTACAATGATTAGAGGCTTAACTCTTTGCCAGGAATTCTCTGTATTTTTATAAATTTTTATAAAATTTTATAAATTTTTATAAAATAATTATTGGACACAAAAACCATGACAAATAAATGTGCAAGGTGGGGTCAGCAAAGATAGTTGGGGCACTTTGCATGGAGTGGAATGAGCCAGGATTGGAAGAAATGCCAGATAAAAAATTGATTCATATGCTGTCCCGTCCCATAAAAGATTAGATGTGATTTACAAAGATACATACAATTCAAAATGATGAAATAAATGAATCAGGACAGAGAGAAATATGGATATAAAAATAATGAAGGCAGGAGTAAATTTACCATTTAGAAATGCATACCGAAATTCAGTTCATTATTAGGGATGCCAAACACCTGTGACAGCCAAACAGAAGAGTAACTTAGGTGAAGCCTGTTCAACACATCGAGTCACAATGCAATTAGGAAGAAGTCAGTGCAAAGACAACTGAAAGGCACTTATAAAATGATCGGCCCATTTGTGGGAATCAACAGAAGGTACAGTCCCAAATTATATTACGTGGATAATAATAAATACCTAGGGAGTCTGTAACAATGTTGAAAGAATAGGGATCAGACAAAAGGTTGAAATAATATGCTAATATCCTAAAAGAGTGCTATATATGCAATAGCCAATCAGAAGTTAAGATGTGGTACATTGCTGTGGTCTTAGTGTGACTTTTGACAGGAGATGTGCTTTGGGAGTTTGAGGGACACCCATGAGTGGGTCACTCCTGCTATTCTATTGTTAGACTAATAAGTAACAAGGCACTAAAAAAGTAGAAGGTTTAACTCCAAGGAAGTTTGGTTTAGGCATCAAAACACAAAAGTTGAAAGCAGTTAGAGAAGGCACCGCTAAAGAGTAAACACCAGGATTAAGACTTACAATCGGCCACGGGCCAGCCCGGTGGCTTAGTGGTTAAGTTTGCACGCTCCGCCTGGTTCACAGGTTCGAATCTCGGGCGCAGTCGCAGGTTCAAATCCCAGGCGCAGACCGATGCACAACACATCAAGCCATGCTGTGGCAGCATTCCATGTACAAAACAGAGGAAGATGGGCACAGATGTTAGCCCAGGGCCAATCTTCCTCAGCAAAAAAGAGAAGGATTGGCAAGATTAGCTCAGGGCCAGTCTTCCTCACCAAAAAAAAAACACAAACTTACAATCGACCAGACATTCCCTGGGTCTGGTGGGAACTAAATTTTGTCACATGAATATGCCATCTGGCACATTCTTAGAGGAGGCATCATGATAGGTGTCTAGGCTACAACTCATCAAGTGGCGTGACCCTGAAGTGACAACAAGCCTCCCCGGAGTGGGCGAGGCTCCTTGGAATCACTCCTGGCTAAAAGGTGGGTGGTCTGAGAATCCATGTGTCTACGTGCAGCTGAGTGATTTATGGAATCTCAGTTTTCAATCTGTCACAAGGTCGGTCCCTTGCTCTGAAGGATCCATACATGGTGCCAACCTGCCCTCATCCTCCACCAATTCAGAGGAAAGAAAGAAAAGCCTCAACCTCCAACAGGATTGAAGTACCCTTCAAGGCCCAGGATTCCATAGTGGAGTCACTGCACCCAGCTCAGTTTCCAAGCCTACCACACTAAACCTGACAATCCCTCCAAACCCATCCTCCAGGGATGACCCCGAGACACCCAAGTTGTCCTAGTCACAGCCTCCCACTTTGGCCTGCTTCACAAAACGGTACACTTATCATGGTTTGCATGCTACCGCTATGGTTACTCTGCAGTAACTTCTCACATCTAATGAAGAGCTCTTATAAGCACAATTCTAAGGAATAATAACTCCAATATTTTTATTTAAAATCTATTCACTTAAAGTCAAAATGACATCTCAATGCCACTCAGCACATCAATTTGCCCAAAATAAGGAGTGAGTTTCATTTTTGGAAAGATTTACTGCTAGATTTCAGACCACATTTTTTTTTAATTAAAATACATGGATTGTCTCCACAAACTCTTCCTGAATATTTCATGTGTGTTGTGCTTTATTTGCTGTACATATCTTCACAGTGTGCATATTATTCAAATATTCCTAACAGATGATCTCAAGTGCTACATATTATATAGCATTAAGTGAATAACTTGGTAAACAAATGAGTCAAGGATTAAAATATTTTGCAGCTTAGAAATCATAAAAGATGTTCAATAACAGTACATTAATGAAAAAATCTCTAAATGTAAACATAAAAACATTAAGTGACACTATTGGATCAGTCAACTGTTTATGACAAATGAATTATTTCTTAAAAGAGGTGCTTGTCCTGTAGGTCTGATTATAACCTAAATTACCCTGAAGTTGACAACTAGTTTACCTGGGAGCCTGGCCTACTGATGTCTTCTCCACCCAAACCCCCATGGCTTTCTCTGCCATTTTCCCCTTTATTAACGCCTCCTTCATAACACAGATAGAAAATGAAATTCATAAGCCAATTTTGTTACCATCTTTAGCAAAATTTTGCTGAAAGAGGCTGAAACTATAGGTTCAAGTTGAAGATTCTGAATCAGGTGTGGTTTTAGTGACCTGTGCTCTCTGGCACGGCACCCTTTCTATGACAGGGAACATTCTAATCTTATGTTTGACATTGGCTTTTCCACTGAGGGTTTGAATGATGATTAAAGCAACCAAAACCAAAACCAAAAAACCCCAAGCCCAACAGCTTTTGCCAGTGTTTGGACGTCTTTGAACCCATTTTGCACTGTGAATGTTCCAGGCATTATCCCACTGAGGAATAAAAACCAAGAAAATACTCTCCTATTTGGATGTTCTCTTTCATCCCACCCTTACTTTGTTATCTAACCTAATGCATAATGGCCTTTTACTAATCATTTAGGGTTTCTAATATTTGATGCAAGATCTAACAAGACTTTTAAATTTCATTCTAGATTTCCCTAGAAATGAGAACTTGACCTGGTTTTGATTGTGAAAAGAATGTAATTTCACACATATATTCAAAACTTTATTCTACCACATCCCATATGTGGCTGCATTCTCTCTTTCCTTTTATACACTAATATTTTTACCTCAGGTAAAGGCCTCTGTGAGGCTGAGAAGGATGCCGTCCCTAATCAAACTTGGCACAGCCATCTCAGAACAAGAGAGAGATTTTACAGTAAAGCCCATGTGTTTTTGCCTTCTCAGTCACCATACCAAATCTTACTGCACAAAGCGTATCATATCAATGAACCAACAGTATTTATTATGTATCTACTCTGCTCAATGCATTGTGCATATCTTATGAACATTCTAGCTTTCATCATACTTGAAGTTTCTTTAAAATACAAAATATTCATTTTATCAAAAAGCTAAAAAAACAGGTTCGTAAATAAATTCAAGATGGCTGGGAAAGTTACACTGAGTCAAAAACAGGATTCTCTAAACTACATTAAGCTAAGAAAAAAAAGCAGGGGGACTCTATCTCAATGTTTCTCAAATTTCAATGTGCATTTGAAGCACCTGGAGGGCTTGTTAAAAGAGCTTTCTGGGTCCTACCCCCTGAGTTTCGGATTCAGTAGGTCTGGAACAGGGCCTGAGAACTGGCATTCTAACCAGTTCTCCGGTGATACTGACATTGCTGCTCTGGGGACAATACAATGAGAACGAGTGATCTAAACCATCCACCTTTCCTGATCTGCTGGAGTCAAAAAGAATGGCTGATGTACAAAATTTAAAAACTATGAAATCAATGGCCATTATATTTTAATTGAAATATGTATTTTATGCCCTTAAAAAATCACATGAAAACACATTGACTTTATATTACTAGAAACTGTCATACACCATATGTGATTTGACTTTAACACAGCACAGTATTATGTGCTAAACTGATCTTTGGGACACTAATAGTTTTTATACAATTTTTACCCAAAGGCAAGACAACGGTAAGTAAGATTGAAAAGTCATAATTACCACAAAAAGGGTATGTAACAGATCCCAGGATAATAGTCTAAAATACTCTAAGCACTAGAGCATTGGCCCTTAGACTGTAACTCAGATCACCTGCACTGTTTTCCCTCTTAAAACACCTGCACAGTCATGCTCAGGGACAGGCGCAACAAAGAGTCTTTATTGATTGATTGATTGAGGTCACATTGGCTTACAACATTGTGTAAACTTCAGGTGTACATCATTATATTTCAGTTTCTGTATAGACTGCATGTTCACCACCAATAGTTTAGTTTTTATCCATCACTATACATATGTGCCCCTTTATCCCTTTCACCCTCCCTCCAGCCCCCTTCTTCTCCAGACACGAGTAATCTGTTCTCCGTATCTGTTTATCTTCCACATGAGTGAAATCATACGGATATTTGTCTTTCTCTTGTCTGATTTATTTCCCTTAGCATAATACCCTCAAGGCTCATCCATGTTGTTACAAATGGCACTATTTAGCCTTTCTTTATGGCTGAGTAGTATTCCATTGTGTATATGTAGACCACATTTTCTTTATCCATTCATCCATTGATGGGCACTTGGGTTGCTTCCACGTCTTGGCTACTGTGAATAATGTTGCGATGAACATAGGGGTGCATAAGTCTCTTTGAATTGCTGATTTCATGTTCTTTGGATAAATACCCAGTAGTGGGATAGCTGGATCATATGGTATTTCTATTTTTAATTTTTGAGAAATCTCCATACTGTTTTCCATAGTGGCTGCACCAGTTTGGAAAGTCTTTTCTTTATTGTAGTGAGAACATTTAACATGAGATCTACCCTCTTCAGAAATTTTTAAGTGTACAATACAGTATTGTTAACTATAGGCAAAATGTTCTACTGCAGATCTTATTCTACTGCAGGAACTTATTCATCTTGCACAACTGAAACTTGATACCCATTGAACAGTTACTCCCTATCCTCTCTGTCCCCCCAGAAACCTTGAGCTGTGGTTCTGTCTTACATACCGTATGCACCCCACACGCCCCCCGGCCAACCCAGTTTTCGATTAAACACAAAATCATTTGTGGGGGAAGTACACAACAACCGTACTCTGAACTGTTCCCATGATGATGACAATGACTGATAGTACATCAGAAAGTGTCTAAGGAAGAGACTGCACACTGGTGGCCCTCAGGTTTTGTGTTTAAAAAAAAATGAATTAATTGCTAATATTTGGAAATATTTCACATAAAAATCTATATTTTCAGTTTCTCTAGAAAGATCAGGTTTAGCAAGCCTGGCCTTGCATGCATTCATTTCGATATGGCCACAATCGACCCGGAGCTGAACAGCTGTCAGTGGGGAAAATGGGCTGTCCAGATTGCCACTGTCCCCAGTAATCCCTACTCTCCACCGTACCTACCTGGCTCTGTAAACACCTGAGTTTGCAATCCCTGTAGGCATAACCTGCAGTCTCAGCTTCACACATTTTTCTGTCATTCACCAGAGCATAATAGAATGTAAGCAACGTTATAATAGTGATAATCTTTACCGTTCTAATTTACTAAAAAAATAAATCATTTACAAACTTTGGTACTAACATTAGTAACAAACTGGACCATATCTTACATTTGACCACAATACATAATAATTGAAAACCTCTGATAGAGAAATTTGATTTCGTGCTTCCCAGCATAAATTCTGGCTTTTGAGTTTGCCTAACAAATGATGCAACTATGGAAAATTTAAGAAGCAAATTTTAGGGTGCAAGGAGTTTAAGGATGGAATCAAGCTCTTCTAGTTCATGTAATTCTAGGCATATAAAAATGTTTCTAAGTATTAACTCTGGACAATCATAAAAATGCGGAAGTATGACATTTGTGTCATCACGTAAAATTATTCTGGGAAAAGTGGAGAATGCTGAGCATCCAGGTCACAAGCCCACTACTTGGAAAAACTGAACAGAAACATTTCCGAGACGGGCACGACATGAAGACAAAACCTGTAGCCACTTGAACAGCTCTCTACTTCCAAATTACCCCAAACATCTTTGTCTCCGTAGACGAAGGAAAAATGTATGCACTGGGGAGAGGCAGAAAGGGAAACAATCTAGAGATATTCTGCGGGAAGTGAAGGGAGGCATTAAGTGGGCCCTCCAAAATTCAGAGCAGTTAGAGATTAGGAGGGTGTTCTGGCCTGCAGAGAAATCCCTTGTTCCAAATGTGTATGATTTACGTCCAAGACTAGTACATATGGATCACGTCCCATAACCTAGAATAATACAACTGCCTAACACACTGCCATATACACATCCCCACCTACACCCACACCATCATCCCTGGCCCTTAGATTCCCGTTTCCCTCTGACAGTATCTCGGACGGACAGGTGTATACTTGGACTTCTAGGCTGAGAAGGCTGGAAGTGGTGATCAGTTAGTGATTTCTGCTATGAGCTGGATAAGAAGTGGTGAGAAATGCTATGGGTTTACTAAGTTCCACAAATTGATTCTCACTAGTTGTCTTAAATCTCCTCTAAAGCTTGTACAGCCCTGATCTTAAGGGCTGTTGTGAGGAATAAGTGAAATCATGCATAAATAGAAAGCACTGGGCACAGGCCTTAGCCTCTATATAAACACTCCAACGTCATTTTCTACCAAACCATACACTCTCCCCCTACGAGGGGATGTCTTATACATAGAGGGCATTCCTGTATTTGTTGAAGAATGTCCACTCTAAGGTACTTGGAAACCATTCTCTGAAGGACTTTTCAAAACTATTTTCATAGTCAAGTGAGTTTGCAGGTCTTACAGAATACTTGCTGCTGTACATCAAATAAGAGGCATCCCAAGCATTACTAAGAGACAAGGAGGACTTGTGAACAAACGCACGTTACACTGTTTCATCTGTAATAAGAAACTGACAACTGAATTAAGATTAAACACTTTAATCAACTATAATAAATCATCTATAAAAATTCTGATTCATGCATCAGATTACATAAATTATACAACTGTCACATTACACACTGCTTACACACTTTTGAGTTTGTACCTGCAAAAAAGTATACAAGTTACTAGAGCATTTTACTTAAGTGTAATACTCTTCAGTTATAAATAATGCTTATATCTTTCAAATACCTGCTAAATATATACATTTCTAGATCTGCAGCATTTTTTTGTACCTTAAAATACAAACTGCCTGGAAGCTTCGAAGATTAATAGGCCCAATGTACCATTTGTTACAGACTTCAATTCCATTGTAAGAGTGGATTTTTGGACATGGAAAATAAATGAAATAAAACGTCAACTCTAGTTTAATGCTTGAAGAGCTTCTACACTTCTTATTAAATACATCAGGAAACCCTTCATATGCAGATTAATTAGTTAAGGTGCTACCTACTGCATATTAAATACTTCTAATGATTGCATCTGGATGATTAAAGTTATAAATCTGTGAAAATGGGGGCTTTCACTGTGTGCTGACAGACCCTTACATCTACCATCGTGAACCTGCAGCACTAGGATCCTTTACCTCTTACTTCAAAGAAATCAAGTGAATGAGCATGCTTCATACTTCACTGACACACACACAAGGGACCCTACCATATCTACGGGACACATGAGTACATGGACACCAAAAAGTTTCAGCTTGTATTACAAATCCAAGGTAGGCTGCTTTTCCTAAAAGGCTACAGAGAAAAATAAGAGCTCTAGTGTAACAATTACTAGATATACTAAAGACAGGGTTCTTTTGTTTTGTTTTTAAGATCCTCCTTGCTAAAGAATAAGCACCCTTATGGGGATGACGGGCAGCGGGGTGTGAGGGTGGAGGAGCTGGTGAAGGAAGGATGTAGGAAAGCAAGTCTGTCACTAATGAGTTGCATTTTAGGTTTCCATTCAAGAAACCCTTTTAAATACAAGGCAACATTTTCACAGCTGGAAAATTACAACTAAATCTTCATTTACTGCCAAAAGCAATAGATGTAGTTATGTATAATCTATGGATAATACTACATTCATGGAAGGATGGCAAAACTGGGCTCAAGGCAGAATATAGCAGCAAAAGCAATACTTGAACATTTTTCATGAATGAGTGACATGTCATTTTATATACAATTCTAAGATATGACCCTGGTATTCAATAAATGAAACTTGAAGCCTAAGTGGTAGGACAGTATGTTCAATACTTTCAAAGCTGAAGTTTAGAACTGGGAGAGGAACTGGCTGTAAAACAATACTGTTTTAAATATAATAGCAGAACTATTTTAATCATGTAACAGAAGTATGTTAGCTTACGATAGGTTTGAGATAAATGTCAATCCTGTGATTTTAAAAAATCCTCTTATTAGTGGAAATATTTTTGAGCATGCATTTTTTAAGCATGAAAGCAAAAGTAAAATCTGTTCATAAGTCTACTGTGCTGTGCATTATTTAATGAGTACATATATTTTATTTCCATTTCTAAGCTACTAACAAAATATACCATTAGAAACACTTAAAAGTTACATTTTCGAAAACTAAACTAAGGTGATCTTTTGGCCTTTTTCTACAATGCTAGAAATTAAAACTACGCTGTTTGCACTTTGCCCAAACACAGGCAACACTGATATATTTACTTGGGGCTCATATTTACTTTTTTGGTTTTAGTTTATTACATCGACTGATGCAAAAATATAGAATAAGTTTTACTCTAGGTCATGAGTGGAAGTTCATCAACATTGAAACAGAACATTCTCAGGCAGTAATAAATGCAGATTCAGTTTCCAATACAACTCCTGTCTCAGATTTAAGGATAAAAATATTGATTCCCTTATAACCAAATCACTCAAGTTATGGAGAAGTCTAATTCTTAACAGTTGTTTTACAGGCAAAGAACCTCTCCTTAAAAATGAATTTCGTCATAAAAAGAATAGCAGTACCTGAACCACACTTTGTAATGAGCTCTATCTACATAAAACATGTCCCCTGATACAAAACTTACATCTTGGTTCATTCTATAAACAGCAAATTTGGCCTAAGCATATTAAAATATCTGCAGATAATCTGTCATAATACTGAAAACACATGGATTTTAGTATTTTAAAAAGTGTAACAAGAGCTTAATTATACTAACAGAAAAAACAAATGGTAAGAACTTTGTACTATTTAATAAATGTTAACTAAAAATGGCACATTAAGAAACAATAATTACCAAGACCTCAAATGGGAAAATAAAACTCCACACCAGATTTTGAGGTTTATTACAGAAATTTACAAATGGAGGAAAAAGTTGGTGAAAGCTACTTTTGATTCTCCATTTCTTCATTCAAAAAACTTATTTTTTATATTTGGGAAGAATTTTCAGAATTTCAAAATGTATGCTCTCAGAGGAAAACTAAAAAAACTCAGAAAATACAAATAACAAGGAATTTTAGCTTATGAATATAAGCTTGGCCAAGGATTATCTGATTCAACAAAACTACTACATCTGCTTTGTATTAAACTTCCAATGAAGTTTTACTAGAAATAAATATTAGACTAAAATGCAGTTCATTAAAAGATTGGGGAATGTATGTCTCCATATACAAGTGAATTTTTCATTTTAAATTCAGAAGACACAGATTCAATGTGTCCTAGCAAGTATTTTAGATTTTTAAGGTAAAACATAAGGAGTAGTTAGTAATATTTTTATACCATTATTTTCACTTTAAATTTCAGACTAATTTTGTACATATGGAGATAATTCATGGAAGTAGTCAACATTTTGGGGGCGCAAACTTAAAAAAAAGTTAACATACAATCTTGTGATAAGTCAGTTCTTAAAGGGCTGATGTAAATAGTGTACAATGTCACGCTAGGAAATATCTGCTTTAAAAACTCACTCCTCCTTTACTAATTCTTATTTTGGTTCAAGACCCAAATGCAACCATCTGTTCTATTATTTCTGTAACTTGAAACCAAGCCTAACTCTCCATTGCTAGGATTTGCCCACTGCTGTGGGTTATCAGGCATCAGATGAGCACCTACGTTTTCCCCCCCAAATTATCTTCAGATATAACTTCCTAATATTTTCTTTGCTAGTGATTTAAAGGCATTCAGAATCTCAACAAAACAAATTATATTAGCTTATCTTCTGCTTATAGCTTAAACAAAACTCAAATGTTAAGATAAAAAATTAATTCAAGAAATACATGCTGTTGTGAAGTTAATGAAGTTTCCTAAAATATGTCATTCTTTGGATCATTACTTTGGAAAAAGAGCAAAAATTTGATGCTGGAATAATATGTAGTAGCAGCTTATTTTGAAACCAAGGTTCACATAGTCAAGAGTGATTTGAAGCAGCTTCTCTGTTACACAAACCCTAACAGTAGCCATGATGATTTGTTTTGCATCGATAGAGCACACATACATTTTCAAATTAAGAAACTGGTACCTAATTTTAGAGGCAACCAGTTGTTTTTAAATGTTCTAAAAACACACATATATATGAGGTATATGCATGTATTTTATATACAAAGATACATGAACATATATTCATGTATATATATGCATATAAAATATGAACTTTTTTTAGTAGTGTTTATAATGAGCAGTATTCCCGCAGCTGAATATGTCTGCAAACTGACTTCTGATAAACCAACCACAGTATCGACTCTGCTTTATGAGAAAGAAATCTGTTCCTGAGGAATAAGTCATATACTTCTGAAGATATTTCTAGGCCTCTGGCAGATTAGTGGGTCAGCACCAGCACCTAAGTGAATCCTAAGGAACTGCTTATTCATCAAGAATCTGGCCCATTTTCACTCGAAAAGTTTAAATTGTTTAGCTCACTTCAAAGGTCACTCTTGATAGTCCCTGCTAATATTTACAGGTAGAACAACTGCTCACATAAAGAAGAGTATGTAATGAAACCTGATAGTGTAGTCTCTTTCAGTAGCAAGTTTTCCTTCTTTCTCTGTCTTCCTTTCTTTTTTTCCCCAATTATATATGCAGCACAGTCGGCTTATTAACTATTGGAGAATTTGCCAGCTTTCCTGGATGGCTCGTAGGGCACTCGGAGAATACTGGGCGTTTCCTCCATGACCCTCACGAGGAGGTTGTCGATGTAGTCCTCCAGTTCCCGAATGTGGGTGTCTTTCCTCCTAAGGAGCTCCTTGTGTTTCACCAGCTCCTGGAGCACCTCCTCGTAGGTCAGACCACGGTACCCTGCAGTGGCATCAAAAGGGTTGCTGTCCTAGAACAGGATAAAGACCGTCACTTAAGTAGATATAATGCCAGGGAGGAATTAAGAATTATTTTGAACTTCAACTTTTAGTTTTTCAAACCCCGATCAAGTTTTTCTCCATCCTTGGCTAGAACCAACGAGACAGCTCACAGAATGGCTAGCCAGTTCTACGGCAGATGCGCCAAAGCCTTGATTATATTCTAAATTCTTCTAAAATCCTTTTTTATATTGTGTACAATGTCTTACTAAGAAACTGACCATATAATTTAAGGTCACATTAACAGACAAAATGTTCTATAATAAATATAACTAAAATAGATAAAAACTAAAGATCTCTAAGAATTAACTTGGAGGAACTGCAAGAAGCAATTGAAAACTATACATTTGGACATTAGTCTAGTCCTCATGAAATTGCTTCCACTGAACTGTGGTTTAATGTTATGCCTTTGGCTTTTTATTAAAGATGGTTCCAAGAAGCAGCAAAATCAAATCGGCTTCTCCAATTTGCTATGAAATGTTGAAGGCATTCAGAATTAAATCAATGAGTATCCTTATAAGAAGCCCCATGGGAACAACTTCTGTTTTAATTTAGAGGCAAACTACCCTTTTTCTCCCCCTGAGTAACTAGTCTATTTCCTCCTCCCAGTACTAATATCTATATGTTTTATCTTATTTCCCTTTTTGCCCTGGTTTTCAGGAAACTCAGAGTTCAAGTATGATCATGTTAACACTTAGGATTCATATATCTGCATTCTCTCCCATTTCACTATTTACTTATTTTGTTACCCTCATTCTATTGATGAAAATTCTTTTTACACAAAAGTATAAATATAAACAAAAAAGAAAAAAGGCATTGATTTAATTCATTTTTATTACAAAGCATAACATTAAAAGAAAAATATTTCTCAGGAATTTAATCAAAAAGGCACTGTAACATCATCTTCTATTTATAGTGTATAGTATTTAGATTTTTCATTATGTAAAATATAATGCCCAAATATAAAGTGCCATCTTTATGCCTTTTTATACATGGTTCTATCACTAAACTCAACAACTTAAAATGGTTTTCATCACTTTCTTTCAAAACATTTCCTTTTGGCTTTAAGGAAAATAAACTAAAATACTGAGGAAATTGGTCTTGTTCTTACAGATTAATAGTATTTAATCTATTCAGTGGAGAATGGAGAACGGTGAATGGAGAAAGGCCTTTTTTTCTTAGAAATTAAATTTGTCTTTACTCATTTTCAGGATCTACTTTAATTTGCTCTGTGTCTAGGAGTTTTCATCAGTAAAGCCAGAGTATAACTGTATCCCCTCCTCCCCCAGGCACCAGGACTTTGCTGGCACCAGAGAAACAAGCTTGGGTTCAGACAGCAATCTGACACTTGGGTTACCGAGGCACACTCCCCTCACCAGGATAAAGGAAGAAATTCAGGACTAGGAACTTCTCCAATCCCACAGAATCTCTCAGGTTTCAGGGAGAAGATGTAGCTTGCCCTAGGCCTTCAAAGATTTTGCGAGGCAGAACTGTGCAATGGGTATCTCAAGCACTGGGCTCTGCTTGTTCAAAGGAGGAAACAGGGTTCAAGGCACAGTGTCACTGGCAGGTAATCAGGGGAGCCCGGCTGGAAAACAGGGCTCCGGATGGGAAGCAGAGGCTGAAACGGCAGGTTCCAAACAGACCCTCAGAGATGTTGAACACTATTATTTAGGACTTTTAGATTAACTGCTACTAGAAATAGGGAGCCATTGAAGGTTTCTACACAGAGGAAAGAAATGATTAAAGTTCAATTCTGGGAAAACTGAAATGGCAGCAGTGGGTATGATCACTTGGAGGGGTTGAGATTAGTTACAGTCATTGAAATATTAAGGACAAGAGTTAATAAGAGCCTCTACTAGATTATGAGAATGAATAGAGAGGATGCTAAAGGGAAGTGAGTTTTAACTGTTGTAAGATGTATTTACAACAACTTATTTTATGTTAGCATTAGAAACTGGGAACAGATACAACTTTATGAGTTGTATTACCTTTGTCCCTAAAAACATTTCAGAATACTGCTCTGCAAAAATTAAAGGACAATTCTGGAGACAAGTGTTGATTTGCTTTTTATTCTCTTCTCTCTCAGATCAATTAATCTTTCGTAAGATTAAGTCTACACACACACACTCTCATGTATTTACTAGTTTATTTAATTGGTCATGAGTACTTTAGAGATAGAAAACATTATAATTTCCTAACCACATTCTTACGAAACAATTATTATATTAAGCAGGTTTCTATAGAAAAAATAAGACCCACTATAGAGGTAAGTATATTTTTTAAATTTATTAAAAATAAGCTAAAGTTTCTTATTTTAACCTAAGTAATTCTGCACAGATTTGAGACAGAAATTAACCTAGGTCTCACTTTCTTTATCTGATAAATGAGATGTTCTCCAAGGCCCCTTTGAACTCTAAAATTTCCTGGTCTACAGAGATTTTTCTGAACTGAATTTGAAAAAAGTAATAACATCCCACTAATGTGATTTCATTTTTCTAATAAAATATTTACTGAAAAATAGGAGTTCTTATGAGAACTGCAGGGATTAATGAAATTAAACTAAATGGGATTAATTACTGCTTAGCTGACTTTTATGTTTTTTTCTTAATTTAACATAAGAATAGCATCAGCTGAGTCTCTCTAATCTTAATCAAATTATACATGTATAAACTGACTTCTCCAAACTAATTAAATGATGATATAAAGTTAGAAAATCACTTACGTTGTTATATTTTACACTACACCAATACTACCAGATAACGCAGTTAAAAATTTTTTTTGAACATTTCTCTAAAGACAATGAAGATAAAAGACATGTCAAAAAATTCTTATTTTGACCTAAGTAGTTTAAATTAATGCCATGATATAAATCTAAAAATTTAATCTCAAAATAATCAATTATTATCCTGGAATATTGTTCAACATTTTATAGCCATAAACTAGAATATACAGATCCATTATTTCGCTTATTTTTCCCTCACAATCATCTAATACTTATGCATAGACAGATTTCCTGGAAATACATTTCTGACCTTTTCAATAAATTTTCCATTTGTCTTCCTATGTGAAAATTTTACCCCAAATTTCTGCATCAAGTTTCTAGGCAGGAAAACATCTTAGAAACACATGTACTATAAACTGTATTCTGGAAAAGAATATAAAATAATTAAAAACAGTTTTATGCTTAGTTTCAGATTTTATCCCATATTTGAAAATCATGTAAACTTTCTAATTTTAGGCATAAGATTCTTAAACTGATATACTCAATATAAATACATATCCTTCTGTCTGTTGATATAATTCCAAATAAAATAAAGATTAATATAAACTAATATATACAATAGGAAAATAAAATATTTTCTGGTTAAAAAAATTATTCTGCTTAAAGAGGAAAACTCTCAGGCAAATATAAAAATTACTTTTTCAAAAAATACTTTTAATACTATTCTTGGAAAAACCTCTAAAACTGAGAAATCTCCAAACTGGTAAAGACTCAAATAACCTACAATGGGACTCCTAGGTACTCAATATTTTTTTCTCCAGCACTCCATATAGATAGCACATATGTTTGTAAGACGTCTTCTTATATTGAAATTTAATGTAAATTTTTCTTGTCTCTTTTCCTTTCACAACCAATCCTTTTTCATCCCTACCCAACCTCTGTTAAAAATTTCCATATGCAGATATAAGAAAACAGGGATTGGATGAGAGAACAACAGAATTATTACATAAAGTTTTCTAATGGGACTTTTAAATAACATGGTTGTGCAAAAGACTGAGAATTACTAGTGATCTATTTTTACTTTACACATAGTCTAGCCTTTTAAACTAGGAAATGTATATATTTTTTACAATATTTAAATTTAAACAAAAGCAAATTATCAGGACTCAAAATAACTGAAGATTTAAAGAAAGGTTGTCCTGGTAACCAAATATTGGTGGGGTACTAACTGACATCCAAGGCGACTGGAGGAGAGAGAGAGATAAGATGAAGGCCTGGCATTCTCTGATCATCTCATTATTGTTCTAATGAGGAACTTTGCTCTGGGAATATCATCTCAGCTACTTTCACATCTTTTGTCCTACTCCCTTCATCTCCCTTTCAGTTCTTAATTAGGCCTTAAAGAGCTCACACTGCCCTTTCAACTGGCTACTGCTCCTGTTTAAACACTGTGCTTTCACAGACAGGTGTTGGCACTAGCCTGTAAGACATACAAACTTAATTACAAAATACTATGTCCAGAAGGGGAAAAAATAACTTGGTGGATGGCTATTATTGGAGAACTTAATGTAAATTACTTCAAACATCTTATAATCTTCCACATAAAAATTGTTCAAATACTTTTCCTCAATAATGATCAGTATGAGGATGAGCTTTCTCCTCTTAATTGTATCTTGCAGTAAATTAACAACACCTAGTAATCCTTTAACTGTCATTTAGAATAGTTAGTATTCCAGAGAAAAATAATCACACATCAAGGATTCTTTTATCACCTTTAAATCCTTTAACTAAAACAATTTTCACATTTTATTTCTTTAAAGAATCCTAAGGATGCTTTTACAGCAAATTACAAGATTTGGAAAAGTACATTTACAAGCACATAGAAATTGTAATTAACGTTACTTAATAAACAATAGCTGCACATTAAATCGATTTTTTGATGTTGCATTTTGTTTGAGATTAACTAACTGCCTGATAGAATTCATTTTACTATCTGATCAAAGGCTGACTTCATATATTCTGACATTTCTCGCCAGACTGCCATATTATAAAGACTTGAGCATTTATGAAACATCAAAACTTATAAATCATTTACATAAAACAGCAAAAACACAGTACAAAGTCCTCTGCTTCTGTTTTCTACAATTTTAAAGACAACTGCATTTAGAATGGGTTATACACCACCATGGTTTTTCTAGGCATAGCACATCATAGAAAATTGTGATATGTTACTGCTTTAAAAAATTCTTATTATACATCTGGATCACACACATTAAGGACAGATGGTTCAAACAGCAACCACCAGCCCCTTGGAATAATGGCTCTATTTCTGTTATTCAGTGAGAATTTAGTTTTCTACCAAGAACATGTGCCCATATATTTGTAAAGTAACTTATTCTCCAGGTTTAATATATTTAGAATTGACTGAAGATGCAATGGAACTGAAACAGAGATCCAAAACTGGACTTCAAATAACAATAAAATGAAGTTAAGATATCTAAATAATCCTTGCAAAATATGTGAGTTAATTTAGCTGGTTACTACCAAGCCTGTTAATATATTTGGTTTTGTTCTGACTAGGAAGGTAGATGTCCTAAAGGTTCCTTCAAATATTTTCCTGGTTAACTGGATCTCTTGCCAGAATGCTTTTCCCATTATTGAATGTTAACAAGCAGTTTTATTCTTTCTTTGATCTTTGTCAAAATGATAACAAAAAATGTTAGTTTTCTCTGAATGCTCTTATTTCATAACTATAATGTTGACCTTGACATACAGTTTTCATAGTAATTTTAAGACAGTCTGCAATGTATATTCTAAATTGCCTTCAATTATAACTATAATGTTCGTTTGAACTGCCATAGATTGTATAGAAGTCACACCCTATCGTTTATTAAAGACAAAATATTAATTTTGTTTTTCTTCTTTCTCCCCAAATGACCACACTAAGCTAAAAATTCGTAGGTAACTGAGTAATTCAAGGAGATGGAGGCTTTTTTAGAAATGTGTGCCAGACAGAAGGCCGGCGTGTGGCTGCTTCTTTGGTAATTCTCTAACCCCGGAGCAACTTACCGGGATTTTCCTGAGGTCTTCATTGCTTGTCGGATTCATATGAAAACTGAGTAAAAAAAGACAAACATAAATGTAAAAAGTGTATCATAGTCCACATGGGAGGAAACATAAAAACAGAGTATTTTTAACCAACATTTCCTTAACAATTTCTAAAGTTCTAAATTACGCAGATGAGTGAAATTTAATCCAGGACGTAGAAGAAAAACAGTATTTACTCAACATTCTAAAGCATCTACAGTTTTAAACTTGGAAGGAAAATCCTTCAGTTATCATCAGAACTGAAGAACTGTACTTTTAAATACGTAGTTACTAAACATCTTTTAACATAAGCTATTTTACCCAGCAAGATATTTTATAAAACTAAATTCTATAATGTATTATTCATTTTATATGCACACTTTCACTCACCTTATGCCTTCTGATATAAAACTATGGGTAATTTTAAAAATTTAGCCTGGAAAGATTGTAGAATAAAAGCATTAAAGCAATCTTTTAAAAAATTCTATAGGTATTACAAAAATTAACTTTTAAACATCATCCTATCAATGAGAACAAATTCATAGTTGTATGAACCATTTCTGTCATTAATGTGATTTCTAAGTAGCTGCTCCTCAAAATTTAAATATCCAAATGGACCAAAACAAAATGGATTTCTCCCATGCAGAGAGCAAGAACACATCACAGCTGAATGCTATAGTCATTTTCTTCTTTGAAACACATCCATTAGGAAGGGGACTGCAACCAAAAAGAAGCTAAACTTCAAAGCCATCTGATGAGTAAATATTTCATCGTTGCTATTCAAGTTTAATTTTTACCCAGCACTTAAGAGTATTAGCCATTAGAACCTCTACAAAGCATTACTGTCCTAGGAACCTTTTTATCCCCTCCCCCCAAAAGACTTAAAATACATTTTTTTCATTATATGTGCTTTATCAGCTAAATAATTGGAATCCTTTGAAGAAATTCACTTTTAAAACTTTTGATTGTGCACGCAGAGAGTCTGGACACTGGATGTAATGTCTGGAAAATATCTATTATTACAGGTACCTATTCCAAGCTGTAAATCCGCATGCATGTACAACCACCTCGAGAGAATTTCTCACACATCCAAGGTTTCATTTGTTATGACTAAGATTTGTAGTACTAGCTTCCAGAACTGGTTGCTGACCTTTTCTAGCTAGAACTTCTGTGGATAAATTTAGTATTTCAGTAGAGCTGGCTGACATGGTAGAGAAGACTGAAACATGTTTTAAATACCCACAACAGGCCGACACGACTGACACATTTTTCTCCTTCCCTGTATCTCACCGTCTTTACAGTGTTCTGTATGGTCCCAGACCAGAGTCACTGTACCAGCAAAGCCTCAAGAGACTGACAAAAGAGTGGTTTAAAAGAAAACAGCAAAAACAAAATCCACAGACATCATCCTATGGTACACCCAGGCCTAGGGTGCCGTGGTAGCAGCTGCCCACACGTGGCTCCCATCCGCTCCAATTTTCAATCCGAGGCGATCAACACAGGGTCCAGTGGGATAATCTCTCCCTGCCCCATTATCTCATAGCACGTTGTTTTCTACTAGGTCAAGAAACACATTCTACTGCATCGCTCTCCATCTGACTGCGATCTTCTCAAAGACAAAATGATTCACACTCAGGTAGACAGTATTCCATGGTGGTTACAAGAAAAGAGTGGTTGAGAGCCCTGGAGCCAGGTGGTGTGAATTCAAATCCTGCTTCTGCCCTGAACTTGCTGTGTGACCTTGAGCAAGTCACTTAACTTTGTCTGGGTTCCCTCATCTGTAAAATGGGGATGGCAACAGCATCCATCATATAAGACTACTGCAAAGATTACATGAGCTAACAACATGTAAAACGCTTAGCACAGTGACTAGCAGAGAGAACACGTCCAATAAATTATTTTAGTTAATAAACATTTACACAGTCTGTGCCAGACACTGTTCTAAGCACTTTACCAATATTAACTCATTTCATCTTCATAACCCTTAAGGTAGTTATGATCTTCATCTTCAAAATAAGGAAACGAGTCATGGAAAGGTTAGGGAACTTGCGTGTGGTCATACAGTTGGTAAGTGGTGGAGGTGCTTGGCTCTAGAATGTCCTTCTGTGACACACAGCCCCAGCCTGTTCTCTGCACACAGATCCACTTAGTGAGCACTGGTTGCACTGCTGAAGCCCTGAACACACAGGACACATATGTGAATCAGAAGGTAAACGTCACCTCATTCTGAGGAGGCACAGGCTAGAGCAGCATTGTGGGGGGGCGGGGAGCATTGTTGACAGTTGAATTCTTAGACTACAAAGAGGAAAGAAATGCTCTATCACAGCAATTAGCCAAGCAAGGCCTAAGTCAAGGAAAAACTAGGATTTAAAATCACATGAAAGATATAGGTCTGGAAGGCCAGAGAGAGAGGACTCTGAAGACACATGGCATGGCCTGGAGCTGCAGACAGCAGTGCCATCACAGGACACAGAGGAGACCGGAACACAAGGCAGCAGCACAGGAAGGAGCCCTTGAAGGGTCTTGACGCAAAAGATGGGGTTCGCAGACCTGATCCATAGAGCAACAGGCAATTTTTTGACAATTTTAATCTTCTTTCATACTGTTATTTAAATGTTTCATGTTCGGTAGTATAATCCATCCCATTACATCCCTGAAGAATAAACAATATTGTGACTGTATAAATTTCATTATATGTCTCAGGAAGAAACTGAACTAAGAAGTAAAAATACTGGTATTACATTTACTGTAATACGGGTTTTTAAAGAACAGACATTGAGGACAAAGATTTTATCAAAATCATAAAACTGGGGCCGGCCCTCTGGTGTAGTGGTTAAGTTCAGTGCGCTCCACTTTGGCGGCCTGGGTTCGCAGCTTCAGTTCCCAGGTGTGGACCACACCAGTCATCAGCCATGCTGTGGTGGCAACCCTCATGCAAAACAGAGGAAGATGGGCACAGATGTTAGCTCAGGGCAAATCTTCCTCAGCAAAAAAAAATCAGAAAACTAACAATATGTAATATCCAGTGGCTTTAGCTTATGGAACTAAAGTGAAACTCAGTGATAACCTGAAAAATGTCTGAGAATTCGTCAGAATAATTAAATAGAAAAGGTCACAACTGCAAGGGAAAGGGTGTGGAGCGCAGCAAGCCCCAGCCATTTCCCATGATACCTGAGTGCAATCTGAGAGCCCTGACACCCTCTCTAGCAATCCGCAGGGCGGATCTGAGGGAGAGGGCTCCTGTATGGGGCATTGTCTGAAATCCAAAGGCAGAACCCCTCCCTCATGGTCAGCTTTATATTCACACGCTGACGTGTCAAACACATGACAAACCCAGTCATTCATGGCTGCCGTTTTTGATCTGTCTTGAAGGGGGAAAATGAGTTAACTGAACTGGATTGAATTAGCTTGGTGAAAAATAAAATGTCTCTATTTATCGAAGTGTGGCACCAATTTGTGATATCTTTCTGTTCAGACTGCCGTCCTCATGTCAGACAAGATATTGAATAATACAGTCTGACTGCTCAACTGAGTTGCTGACAGGTTAAGGAAAACGGTGTTTTTAATCAGGTAGCAAACTTAGACACGCTCACATTGAAAAAGTCTATACAAATCTCAACTTCAGAATTTTAAAAAGTTAATTTTAGAAATCAGAACTGAAGGAGTTTGGGGGGTGGCAGAGGATTTTAAATTAACTTTGAAACTGATAAAAATACTGTAAAGTCATATTTTTAAAAATATTTTAAACTAATAAAATGTTTTACCTTAACTTTCTAAAGTTTTTAGGTAAAAGCTTATTTTTTACCTTGTGATATTTCCAAATTTTAGAAATTTTCCAAATAAACTCTAATTTTAAATTTTGAAATTAATAGTACTCAAATATATTTAAGGAATCATTAGCATCTCTTCTATAACATCACTTATTAATTTATTCTGAAGTTAGAATAAATATTGAGTAAAGAAATAAGTAAATTGGTGAGAACTTGGAACTGTCCTTCAATTTCTGGTATGGATTAGTCTTCCACAGACAGGTCAGAAAAGCAAACCAATCTTTATAAAGGGATAAAACTGACCACTGCAGAAATCACTAAGGCATTTGGCAGTGATCAGAGTTTTTTTCTTTGTCCTTCCTTTTCTCTTTTTAAAACATAAATACACTCTCGGAGCAAGAATACCTAAGAAAGGGAAGAGACTATTGAGAGAGAAAAGTATAAAGTGCTTGTCAAGACAAAAAGTCTCCACAGAAGAACCAAGATCTATTAAAACTGATTAATTGTCTTGTTAGAATATGACAATGCACACTGCATAAATTCCTGGCTCTAGGATTTTAAATATTTCAGTGAGAAGTAACAACACTTGAAGCTCTTTTGAAGGTATTTAAAACAAGTACTATTACATCTTGCACAATATCTTTTTCCAAGCCCCACTACTGCTGAAATTATAAAGCTAAGGCTATTTTGGCCTATAACTTGACCCATTTTGCCTTTAATAAGTGAATTCAAGTTATCTGCAAAATCCAAGAGGCGTCTCACCTGGCTGGGAGGGGGGCAGAGAGGAGAGGGAGAGGGGGGTAGAGGAGTAACCTTCTCAAACACCATTTGGTTCCTTCTCGAGTGTGGGAAATAAGTATAACTTTAAACTATCACAGAGGAACTTCTGACATTAATTATTTTCAAAGGAGAACATCCTATTGATCTTGTTTAACTGAGAGAGTGGGCTCCAGAGACCACTTTGGTGACAAACATAGTTGAGGAGGAGGGGTATAAACTGAGAACTGTAACATAACATAAAATCTTTAATGAGAAATAACAAATGTTGGAGAGGATGTGGAGAAAAAGGAACCCTCATACACTGCTGGTGGGAATGCAAACTGGTGCAGCCACTATGGAAAACAGTATGGAAATTTCTCAAAAATTAAAAATACCATATGATCCAGCTATCCCACTACTGGGTATTTATCCAAAGAACTTGAAATCAACAATTCAAAGAGACTTATGCACCCCTATGTTCATTACAGCATTATTTGCAATAGCCAAGACGTGAAAGCAACCCAAGAGTCCACTGACTGATGAGTGGATAAAGATGTGGCATATATGTACAATGGAATACTACTCAGCATAAAAAAGACAAAATCGTCCCATTTGCAACAACATGGTTGGACCTTGAGGGTATGATGTTAAACGAAATAAGCCAGACAAAGACAAACACTGTATGAGGTCACTCATATGAGGAAGATAAACAAACACAAGGATAAGATAAACAAACACAAGGATAAAGAGATTAGTGGTTACCAGAGAAGGGGTCTGAGGGTGGACCAAAGGGGTAAAGGGGCACATATGTATGGTGACGGATGAAAACTAGACTACTGGTGGTGAGCACGATGGAGTCCATACAGAAACTGATAAGTAATAATGTACACCTGAAATTACGCAATGTTATAAACGTATATGACCTCAATAAAATTTAAAAAAATCTTTAATGAGTCTGAAAAGAGGAAAAGAAAAATGCCCCATTTACAGTGAAGCAAGGGCAGAGAATAACGACCCGAGGCCCAACAACCAACCGACACCTGTTGGATGTTAACCATGCTACCAGGCACCTCTCTGAGCACTTGGCATGTTCCCTCATCTAATCCTTGTAGCACCCCTGTGAGGCGAGTGCTATTTTTATTTCCATTTACCAAGAGGAAACAGGCACAGAGAAGTTAAGAAGCTTTCCCAAGGTTACACGGTTACTGGGTGGCGGAGTCGGGATACAAGAAAGGCAGCCAGGCTCCACAGCCTGAGACCTGGAACCATAAACTGCACTCCTTCCACACAGCAGTCCGGCGTCGGTCCCACTGTGAGCTCAGAGACGGCTGGTTTCAGGGAGTCCAAGTTCTGCCAGTCAGAAATCACCAAGAAAAGTCCAAGACTTAGACAGTCTTAAAGAGACAGAACAAAGGCTGAAAAGCAATAGGTTTTGAAATAACTCTGCCCATTATTTTCTCTTTGCCCCTTCTGCTCCATGCTGCCCCTTCTTGCAGCCCAGAGGCTGACCTCTGGAGAGCGCACCACCTGGGGCCCCTTGCCCACTGGCTTCCAGTCACGCTCTGCCACTGGGAAGCACCTGCATGAGACTGGAGGGCAGAAAGAAGGGGAGGCAGGGTACAGACTCCGCGCCCCAGCCCCACCGCAGCACCTCCTCGGTCCCTCCCCGCCACGCGGTGTTGTAGCAGCAGCACCTCTACGACAGCCACAGCCGTTCCCGCACAGCTAGGCATGGCAGTCCCTTCTAGACATCACTGGTCCCTGATGCTGCAGTGTCCCTCCTTGGTGTCCTTAACCCTACACCCCTCTGCTAACAGTGTCTTCACTAAACTTTCTTCAGTTATCCATTTGAGTGTGTCATTTGTTTCCTGCTGGGACTCTGACACAAGAATATCCAATAAATGCCATTATGTTATTCACTTAATAATTTAAAGTAGTTAAGGACAAAGGTTTGTTCTATTTATCTGTTAGGAAGAAAGAGAGAAGAACCAAAGAAAAACAGTATATCACGATTATTCACATGAATTATCTACACTTACCTTTTCCCTTCAATTTCTGGCTTATGCTTCATAATTTATGCTCCATAATTTATGCTCCATAAATTTAACACTACTTTTTTTCTTCTCAAAATATACATAGTCTCCTACTTTGTAAATGATAATTCACTGCTAGCCATAAAAAAATTCCTGACCTTCACTTAATAACACTTTACACATTCACAGAGCTAGAGTACTTTACGTCCAAAATTATTTTCAATTTGGATACATTATTAAAGATTGATTGCTTCTGCAGTTTTGAAGTACAACTGCTTTAAATGAGTTGGATTTGAATAATATCACCTCATATTTATATACTGCCTTACAATTTATAACACATTTTCACAAACAGAATTTCTCTAAACATATTTCCAAAGGAACAGTAATCACTAAGGTGGGATACGGTTACTCACAGTCAAAACCCCCTCTGGTCGCTCTCACCTTCCAACTGTCTCACGCACTCACTCCATGGGACCTGCTTTGTGGACCTCCACTGTCATCCTCATTGTCTCCTCATCTGTTTGTATCCACTCACCTCTCTCACAGGAGCACAGTTACAGCCCAGCCCCTCAGAGGTTCCACCATTTTTATTTTGCCAGTCTCTCATCCCTCCCAAGTAACCCCTGCTGACTTGGTTCCTTACTCACTCACCTTCTATAATCTGAAACACAGCCCCCACCACCAATACTCATTGCTTCTTTGATGAAGGTCACCAACAAACTATTTTCACCTAAGGCAACAGCTTCATTCTGTTTAACCTCTCAGTTCCATTTGATACCAATGACTGTTCTTTCTGAGACTCTCTTCTGTGATCTCTGGTAGCCCAAATTTTCTCCTCTGTTTCCAATCACTCCTTTCCTTGTCATCTTCCTCTTTTCACCACTAGATGGGAAACTGGATACTTCTTAAGGTTCTGTTTTCAGACCTCTTTTTTTCTCTACCTTGGTGATTTCATATTCTCCCATTACCACCACCATAAGACTGATGACTGCTAAATCTTCTATCTTCAACCACAATCGCTTTATCCTTTGTAATACCACCGCCACAAATGTCTACTTAAAGTCAATGACTGGATATCCTACTTGTATCTCGAAGTTAACATGTCCCAAACCAATTATCATCTTGTCTTTTCTATCAGCTCTGTCTCATTTCCCTCCTCTGGTACAACCAGTCTCCTGGTCACCAAAGGTAAAGCCTCAGAGACACCCTCAACTGCAGCCTTCAGCTTGCATGCCTCACAAAAGCTGCCAGATTCTCCCCTTTCATCTTCCAGACGTGGATCTCTCACTGTCTCCTCAATACTCATTTTCACTGCTACCTTTCTGATCATAAGACCACACTACCTCCAGCCTAGGCTATTCAACAGCCTCTTGACAGCCTGCCAATCCTCCCTTGTCCAATCCAGCCTACGCAGCATGGCTGGGTAGGGAGTTTCAAAGCTCAAGTCTAACCTCATTTCTCATCTGTCAAAAAACTTCTGGCCTCCAACTTCCTCCTGAATAATAACAAAATTCCTTAGCCTGGCTTTCAAAGCCTATTGGATTTGACTCAATTTATCTTTCCAAGCTTACTACCCACCAACTAGTATACAGATACAACCTATTTAATGGCTCTAAGTTTCATATTTTATTTTCAGTTAAGAAATAGAAATACCAGCACCTATTTCAAAGAATTCAGATTAAAAGAAGGTTAAAAGAAATGAATATGAAATGATTTGTAAGACAAAGTGCTATTCAAATATAAGGTATATGAACCTAGACACAGATCTTACATCCTTTATAAAAATTAACTCTAAGTTGACCACAGATCTAAATGTAAAACACAAAACTATAAAACTTCTAGATGATAACTAGGAGAAAATATAGATGACCTTGGGTATGGTAATAACTTTTTAGATACCATACCAAAGGCATGATCCATGAAAGAAAGAATTGACAAGCTGGACTTGATTAAAATTTAAAATTTCTGCTCTGTGAAAGACACGGTTAAGAGAGTGAAAAGATAAGCCACAGACTGGGAGGAAACATATGCAAAAGATATATCTGACAAAGAACTGTTATCCAAAATATACAAATATCCAAATATACAAAATACAAAATATACAAAAATTCAACAATAAGAAAACAAAACATACAATTTAAAAAGGGGCCAAACATCTCAACAGACACCTCACCAAAGAAGACACACAGATACAGATGGCAATAAGTATATGAAAGGATGCTCCACATCATGTCACCAGGGAAACACAAATTAAAACAATGAGATACCACTATACACCTATTAGAGTGGTAAAAATCCAGAACACCGACACCAAACGCTGGCAAAGACGTGGAACATCGGGAGCTCTCATTCTTTGCTGGTGGGAATGCAAAATGGTGCAGCCGCTTTGGAAGACAGTTTGGCAGTTTCTACATATATTCTTACCACACGATCCAGCAATTGCACTCCATGGTATCTACCCAAAGGAGCTGAAAATTATGTCCACACAAAACCTGCACGCAAATGTTTACAGAAGCTTTATTCATAATTGCCAAAACTTGGAAATAACCAAGATGTGCTTTAGTAGGTGAATGGATAAACAAACTGTGGTACATCCAGCAATGGAATATTATTCAGTGCTAAAAAAAAAATGAACTATCAAACCATGAAAAGACGTGAAGGAACCTTAAATGCATATTACTAAATAAGGAAGCCAATCTGAAAAGGCTATAGACTGTATGATTCCAACTATATGACATTCTGGAAAAGGCAAAAACGTTGGAGACAGGGCAGTGAAATATTCTGTATGATACTATAAAGGTGCACACATGTCATTATACATCTGTCAAAACCCATAGAGTATACAATACCAAGAGTGAACCCTAATGTAAACTATGGGTATAACTGTGAAGTGTCACTGTAGATCCATCAAATGTATCACTGCGCTGGGGGATGTTGATAATGGGAGAGGCTATGCTTGTGTGGGGGTAGGGAGCATATGGGAAATCTCTGTACTTTCCGCTCAATTTTGCTGTGACCTAAAATTGCTCTAAAAAATAAATAATTTTTTTCAAGTTTGCCTTTTGTTTAGCTATCAAATTCCCCACCCTTTTCGACTATAAACTACTTGAAGGGAGGAACGATAGCTCACTAATCTTTTCAGTCCTAGCATCTGACACAGTGCCTAGGGCATGGCAGATGCTTAACAAATGTATGTTGAATAAATGAATAGCCAGTGCTTAACAAAAATTTGTAAAAACTAGGCTAATAGTTGACTGAGTAAATCAATGGTAGATCAATACAAGTTTCAATAACAAGATATCAAGTTCCCAAAGAGCAGAGGAAATCATTTTTCTAAACAACAAAAATTACTTATACCTAGACCTGACAGTATATCAGTGGAATGTTTTTCAGTTCTTTTCAAGATAGGAAGAATTATTCCAATACTTACAACTGCCAACATGAATTGAAATAAGCTTCAAACTGGTGACTTCCAACAAAATCAATTCAACTAGCCAGTTTATCCAATTAACCAAGCAGGTCTACCAGTTTAGGTATTTGACCACAGTATAGATTAATTTGAGATTTTCCTGGTAAATTCTGAAAACAGTTATTTATTCCACAGAAGTTCAATGTTAAAGGAGTTTAAGGAAATGTTCTTTAATGATCCTCTTTACAAAAACCCTAAAAAATGAAGTGTCCAAAGAGAGATTCCACTAGTAAACACAACCTTTAGCTCATTTCAATTATGTTTATTACACATGCAAATAGAACTTAAAAGGCAAGGTACAACTCAATATCGTTTTCTTTCTTTTTAGGGAAAAAAAAAGGATTCAATACCAAATCAAATTAGTGATAGTATAGATTAAACTACTATATTCTCTCTCCTGGGACTAGGCATGAACACTAAATACCTGGATGGCAAAATAGAATCGAATACATAAATGTCTGTGGGGATTAACAGTAATTTACTTATTAATAGTCTCACAGGACACCTTTTATGAGATCTCACAGGCAAGACAATTAAAAATTGTGGTCAGTGACACCAAAGATCATGGACAGCAAATTCAGACCTAGTTGCTTTTCTATCAGGATTAGCAATGAAAATGTTGCTGAAGAAGTCTTAAAACTTTAGGATTTAAAGACATTTATGAAAGTAAGGCGTGTTTCATCAAGAATATAATATTCCATCAAGTTTAAGTGACTTTTTTCTTCTGGTGAAGAAAAGAAATATTTTAAATATAGTCAATCAGACAATTACCCAATGTCCAAACATCAACCATATGGACTTTAAAAGTTCCCCATTCCTTCAAAACTATGCTTCTCAAAATTTTTCTCTTTAGCACCCCTAATACACGAGAATAAATCCAGCAACAAGCATAAAATTTTCTTGACATCTCAAGTTTAATAAAAATTCAGGTGGGTTTTTATACTTTACTCATACTATAATCATGTTTCTCTTGATACAAAAAGAATCTTTTCTCCCTCAATCCTCAGGAAAACTGTCACTCTGCAAGTTGTGTTGTTTATCCTGTTGCTCTGAGTAGGCCCTGGTCCACTGCCTGCCATATAGCCACTGGAGTCTATTTAGGGGTTGGGGGGAGGATCAAGTTCTGTTTATTTTAGAAGCAAAACAGTGAAACTGGAAAGGAGTGATAAGATCAAGGCACCAGGCCTCTCGACAGGGCCAGACCCAGCACAGGCTCTGTCTGTCTGTGTGATTAAGTCCGACCCAGCACACTCCGTCAGCCTTTTCCTGTGAGGAGAGGCCGAGGACAACCTGGGCAGAGGTAACTATTCCACAAGGGTTGGGGCGAGACAAGTTGGCCCTGAGTCCCTCTGGACCAGGCAAAAAAGGCCAGAGAACCCACAACGCCCTTGACCAAGAGCAGCCCAAGCTGGCTCTGCCTGCCTGGGACAAAGCCACATTCTGGAGAGGAGGCCATGGTGCCCTCTGGTCACCAGGAAGGCCTCAGGTGTCAAAAACACCCTGTAATAAGGCCCCTGGCCAGAAAGCACCCGCTTCCCCAACTCCAGTCATCACTGGTGAGCCTTCACGGAGGGGCACATAAGGCAGCCAGACTTCCCAGGGCCCCTCCATTGGGTGACACAAGCCCCAGACTCCTGCACATACGCCTTGGAAGCAGAGCTGTTGGGGCGACTGGGAGATTTCTGGCCACTCCACACCCCAAGCTGGGAAGCCTTAAAACTTTCTTGGCTTTCAACAGCTTGTTCCACAAGGTTACAAAATTACAAAATTTTGCTGGAAAAGAATATATAAAGAGTTTTGTATAAAAATACATTCTCTAGCGCCCTCCCAAAAACAGATGAATATAATGACCTTATTGGAAATTGGTTAAGTTTGCGTGTTCCACTTAGGCGGCCCGGGGTTCACAGGTTCGGATCCTGGGCATGGACCTACACACCGCTCATCAAGCCAAGCTGTGGTGGCGTCCCACATACAAAATAAGGAAGAGTGGCACAGATGTTAGCTCAGGGCCAATCTTCCTCACCAAAACACCCCACAGGTATCCATTGTTTAAAAAGTGTACCTTATAATATTTGCAAATTTCTTATGCCACCATTTCCCCATTGTCCTGTTCCTATAAGCTATATAATTAAAATGACTTTTCACTGCAAAATGTTTTTGTTCTGAATCTAAAATCACACTTAGAAATGTGGTCCCACCGGCAGTTTCTTTGATCTCACGTGTGTGTATTCCCATTCAGGGCCATATCATATACGCAAGAGCAACGTCCTTGTTCTCTCAGTTTTCCTATAATTGTATTTCCATCACATCACTCATACACTGAAAAATCTTTATACTTATTATAGAATTAGGTGCAAATTCTTCATTTTGGTATGCTAAGTTCCTGGTAATAAGGCCCCACCTCCACTACTATCTCCAACCTTAACAGTTCTAGGAAGGCTGGGTCCATGAGAGCCATTTAAGAGACTCATTTTTACCTCGCTGCCTCTTCTCATTTTAATCTCCATTCATAAAAGCCCTTTCCTCTCTCTTTTCATAGATCATCTTTTAAGACTCTGTTAATTCTACCTACCCTTTCCATGATGCCTGGACTCCCTCAACTTACCCATTTAATCTCCTGTAATTTTTATCTCCATCAGCACTTACTAACGGTACCACCAATTAGGACAATTAATTATGTATTTTGTACCCACCTGCCTATGATCTTAAAGACAGAGATGTTGCCTTATGCATCCCTTGTATCACAATACTAACAGAATTCTTGCATGAGAAAGGCAAGCAATATATAATCAAGTAAAGGCAAAAACATCCATCCCTTATCTCATTATCAAGTTATAATACAAACATCTTTATTTCAGAATGTCACCCAAATATATACTGCCTAGTAGTAGCCTAAAGATGGAAAGCACAAAGGGAAGACACTATAAGACCCTACCCATACCTGTAAGTGCAAGAGACATTATTCCATAAAATAAATTGACGACAATTCAAAAATATCTTACATTCAAATTTGGGTACATCATTTTTTCTATTAAATGAGGAATATTTATTCTTTGAAACTAGAACGAGAGAACACTAAAAATACAATTAATATTATTTCAGGCATATTAAAGAACCTTGAGTCCAGAGACTATTTGAGTAGAATCTTATACTCTTGGTGAAAAACAAAGAAAAGAGGGCAGTTTCACTGACAAAGAAATGAAAGAGCCAGCCTCCAGGTCTTAGAAGGGACACACTAGCACCTGTGTGAATTTCCTGAGGCAGGGACTCTTCTCCCAAAGGGGAGACTGGACTGTTTTGGAGTTCTCCCATTTATCCTTCCTACTATATTAGTTTAAACTGCCTTCTTTAACAATTTAATCTGAGCTCAGCCATTTGAGTTTAGGAAATATTTATGGTGGGTTAAGGTAAAGCCAAAGCTTACATATCTACCCTGCACTGTCGTTATTACTGCTATGCAAGAATTTCTGAACACTGGGTTTTATAGCAATATTGATTTTAATACTTTTGCCTTGTAAAGTAATAAAATAAATTTTCTACCTAATATTTGGAATATAGTTTTACTTAATTTCAATGTGGTTTAGTTTATTTCATCAAAGATTATTATTGAACATACAGCTTAAAAGAAACTAGAAAAACTATCAAGTTTATTGTTTTCTGCCAAATTTATGTCTTTTGTCGGTCAGTGAAAAACATGAGCTCCTAAATTCTACTTTTATTTAAGATTTTTTAAGTTGAGAATATATTATTATTTGGAATAATTTCATTTAACATTTAAAGCCAACTGTTATATATTCTATAGATGCCGTGTAATAAAACCATAGCAAGAGCTCTCATTTCCAGGTCCACTCTGTAGCAAACGCTCCCCTCAGCACTTTATGTGCATTACATTATTTAACGTCTTCCACAACACCAGAGTTATAATCCCCATTTCACAGCTAGGAAAAATAAGGCTTAGAAAGGTTAAACAAGGTCACACGGCTATTCAACAGACTCAAATCCAGATCTGCGTTCTAAATCTGAACTCTTAATACCTATCCTATACTCCCTTCAGAATATTCTATTACTATATTCATATTTTCATGTTATACTGTAAAAGCTTTTGTTGGAAGAAGTTAACCAAACATACTTTCTGAATCAGGTATTAGATTATGTTCAGTATGATTTCCATTTTTAATTAATTTGGGGCATTTCATTTCTTTGAAAACAAAAAAAAATCTATATGAAACAAATACATTGTACACTTCAAGTAAGCAAAATATGTGATTAACCTGAACACCCCATTCCCACACCAGGCTCCATAACAAAGAGGTCACATTAACGCAGAGCTGCTGCAGGTGCTCACTAATTGGCTCCCTGGTAGCCTCGAGTAGCAAACGTACTTCCTCGGAAACCTACAAGGCAGGGAGTGACAGACATCGAGTATAGCTTCATGACTCCAACTAGAAAAGAAACGGCAAAATTACTAGGTAGGTTAGTAAAGAGCCAATGATATAATAGTACACAGTCACTCTTTATAAAACATTCCCTCAAAACGCATTTCACAATTTTTTAAATGAGCTTTCTTGCTATTTACTAAAACAACTGTGTATCTACTCATTCTCCAACTTATGAAATCATGTTCAAGGGTCAAGAATAAGCTGAAAGGCCTCTTTCATAAAGAAGTATTTCCTGATTTCCAGCCGACTGTTCCTCTGCCTTTCCACAGCAAACTCCATGTTCAACACAGCTCACTCTGTTTGGATGACAGGCCATCGATTCCATGTCCCTCTCCACAGCTTGTGTGGCGACTAGGACTTGAGTCCTCTATGAATCAACCCCCCACCCTTAGCCCTAATAGAGCTCTGCATACATGTTTGCTAAAACAATGTTAAAAATTGGGAATTTGAATTAAGTTTTACTCTAAGAAGTCCAAGCTGATTCATGTAATTGCTATTTAAGTGGTAATAGCACTTTTGTCACAAAGATTTCTAAGCTTAAAATAAATATATAAATGCATAAAAACATTTCTACTTGATGTATAGTAATACGTTATATTTAATATTTATATATTATATTTTAATATTTATATATTTATAATTATTGTATGTTATAAAATATTATATTTAAGGCATAAAGTCAAGAGCAATAATTTATCCTTAAAATATAAGTTCAAGGAGACATTTTCTGTCTGGATCCTAATATTCTTAGAAACTAAATGCATGTATGCAAAATCATTTTATAATCAAATTAACTGCTTTATTTTCTATCATCAGTAGCTATTTAAAACACCCTGGCCACAGGTAATACTATCACTATATATTAAATATATACAAATAGCACCTGTATTCCAAAGGTTAAAGCTTTATTGTTATGAAAAAAGTAATCACAGGTGATGCAGTCATAGCGGCCAAAATGGAAATGTTCTAAACACAGAATCAAGAGGCCTGGAAGAAGCGGTATACACAGAAGGCTCAGTACACAAGACACAGAAGTTATTCTCTTAGTGAAAAACTAACAAAAGAGGTCCAACAGGGACAAGATTTGGTAAAGCCAAAACCACTGGAGAGAAATACACGTAGTAATTACAATGCTAAGGCGAACACATTTTAAATGCATAAATCCATAAGCAGTTATGGAAATCTGCCTTCTTGTGTTCAAAGAAGTTTCAGTGTTCAAAAACAAACTCTCAAGAACTGTTACTGTTTTGATACTAACTTGCTGGTCTCCAACAATTTAACATCTAATTCCTATCCTCTAAAACAAAAATCTAAAATAAACAAGATAGCACATTACAAACAAAAACAAAAAACTCAAAACTTTCCATCAAAACTAAAATGCCAAGTTGGGTTCAAAGACTACAGGCGACACTGTTGTAACACGTAGCTTTTATAATGCTGTGTTTCATCAAATTTAAGATACCGATTGAAGACATATCATTGGAATAATCCTCATTGTTTCTTCTCCATTACCAATTGCCCAACATACCCCCTCCACATACACACACAAAAGCAGAAGGGTTAACTCCTATTTTAGCCCAGAAATATTTCTCAGAGACGTTCTCTTCTTTTCCATCCTCACTGCCAAGTGACCTCCATCAATCTCACCTCAACAAACACAATAACTTCCTAACTAGTTTTCCTGCCCCCAAGTCCTTCTCCGCCTCCCCACTCCCGTCCCCAGCAGATCTCCCATGACACAGGGCTATCTGTCTAGGACAGTCCAACTGTCATATCACAGTCCAACTTAAAAATCTTTCATGCTTCCCCAATGGCTATACAACGTCCAGTCGTTAGCATGGGATTCAGACCTAACATTTACATGCCTGTTTCTATGAGCTCTAAGAGCAGGATTTATATCTTAAAAATCTCTGATTTCCTTGTATACAGTAAATAATCCAAAAATAATGAAAACGAAAATACCATTTGATTATCAGATCTGAAATTCGGAAAATATCACTTGATGGACTGGAGTAGCCACGCTAAGGAGGCAATGGAATGAATCAGGAGACACAGAAGGGCTTTCTTCACATTCTTAATCTTCAGAGTATGACATGTTTATAACAAAGATTTGCTGACTGTGAGAGTTTTCAGAACCAAAACTTGATTCATACCTCAACAATTTCAAATTTACACAAGAAATAACGGGACCAAATATCTGAAGTTGGGAATGTCAAGTCTCAGACTTGAAGGCAGCACAGGAGCACGACTGGAGGGACCTGTGGATATTATGTAAAATTCAAACTGGTGAAGGAGGGGCTCTTCCCCGGCCTAGATCCTGACAGTTTTAAAGTGGATCAGGAGACTAAGGTCAACCTGGATAGGCAATTTTAGCCGATAGGCCACAGGTGAAAAATAAACAGAACATAAATCTCTAAATTTAGAATCAAATAAATTATGCGTTTCCAATGTATTTTCCTCAAAACATACATGTTCATTAAGGGCAATTAACAAAGATTATTAACCTACATGTAACAAGCTTCCCTGACTCTTGGTTTTACAGAGAAATAATCCTCTCAAATTCTATCTTAAAAGTTAAACCAAAAAATTTACATATTGATTTACAAAAATGAGTGCACTGGGGTCACTGGAATATAATCTTAATACTTTCCTATCAAAAACCTCAAGAGGACTTACATATTTGATCATGTCGTAACAACCTGTTCTCTTTAACTACTGGACTCGTTATGTGTTATCCTATGTCCAGTGCCTAAGAGCTCGTTAATTACCTAAACTATATCTCCATAGGTCTTGTTAATTACCCGTCTCCTGTCTCAGAGGACCTTGTTAATAACTTGTACAGTCTCTCTAAAGAGGTCCTAACAACACATTAAAATTAAAGATGCTTTTCTTTTAGCACCTGTCAAGTGCTGTAAATTGAGAAATTTTCACATCAGTTTATTAACCTACAGTAGTTTTTGTGGATTTTTTTGGCTTGTTTTCTTCTCTTTCACAGCATCTCTCTCTACCTCAAACTCTCAGCTCGATAATAATAATAATAATAACTTAGCAAAGTTTGTCTTTTTTTGTTACAGAGCCTGTTTTGTTTTCAATTTTGAAGTCTATAAATATCAATTTGCATTAGTGAGTTAGCAAAGGGATGGCATGGTTGGTATCTGCAAATTAAACCATTGGGAGATGTACCAATTAATGAGAGCTATTATAATGAGTATTAGGATGACAAAGGGTAAAAAAGTTTCAAGTAGTATCTGGGGAGTTAAGCATAAAAGTTTTAGTGTTAAGGGAACAATTCACATCGTGTATTTCATGTTCCTAGTCATTGTTTCATTGGATACATTCTGTAAATCCCTGGGCACTAATGGATTAATGGCTTTAAAAGTCAGCTCCAAAGTTTTTGTTTTCTGTGTCATAAATAAGGCTACAAATTTTCAGCTGTGTAAAAGATTTATAGCTGCCATAAAAACCAGGCAAATTATCTTTAGTATTAGACAAATATGAACAAAAACTAAATACTGCTTTTAAAATAAACCTTATACATGTTGAGGTTTATTAAGCCAAAGACTGAGCTTTAAACTTACACTGGAAAAAAAAAAATGTCCATAAGGTGTGTTATAAAACTTAAGGTTTTAAAACTATGAATAGGATCTTTTCTTTAGGATCTTTGTTTACTATAACTTTATAAAATCAAAATATAAGCCTACAGTAAACAGTCTATCATTTTTTATGGACATGTTATATAACTTCATCATAATGGTTACATGTTTATAAGCCTATGGTGATTTTTGATTTGTGAAAATTAGAAACACGTTTAAATATACATTCTAGGAAACCAATTTTTTGTAGCTTCTAAGGTATGATATAACCATAGACAGAAACTGACTAGTTAAGGAAGAAAAGAAAGGAGGGGGGGACAGAGGGAGCGAAAGAGGAAAGTAGGTCAACCTGATCCCAAAAGTAAAAGGCATACAGTCATGTGAAATCATAAAACATTAGTCATAAATATGAGGTCTTGACCTTAGATACTATTTCCATACTGCCCTAAAAAATAACTATTTGGCCCAAGTTTATCAGCTAAGAACTAAACAGGTTCTTCCATAGCAAATACTGCAAATGGAAATATATGCATAGATGCTCTAATAAAATCAGTAATACTAGGAAAAATATTATAAAACATACCATTAAGTTATCACAGAGCAACTAAGAGTTTGCTACATGGTATTCACAACCACCGTAAAGCAGAAAATAATAAAGGGAAAGCAAGTTCTTTGTGTAAGTCACAAATGAAAGGATGTTCCCAAAACAAAATTCTGTGGTAAAAACATCTCCCATGAGTTCTTGCTCTCCCATGAGCTGCCCCTCTAACATCAAACACCTTTAGCTCATCATACAGACTATGCTTATATTATTGACTGTATTTTTTTAAATTTCAGAATAAGACACACAACCAATTTTCTTCCTATATTAATGAATTCCCTTAACCAGATGGAGTTCTTCAGTCCTGAACTTTGTCATGGAGCCTCAGAAGAACATACATTAGAGTTTCTCTTCAATTTACTCTAGATAGCATACAAATATAATATTTTTAAGTGTCATTCATCAGTACTGATGCCTAGATTTTACCTGAATCCTGAGAAACAATTCATCCACAAATGCCATAAAGAGTTACTAGATAGACATTTCCGCCCAGTCTTCAATGCCCACTATGATTTACGTGTTTCTTACCTATTCTGTCAAACCTCACCCTCTTCTCCACATCCCTGGGTTAGTCAAGCTGATCTCCTTACTGTGCCCTCCACCTTAGTCACGGCCCTGGAAGCAAAGTTAAGGTAACTAAGTTGTCTATTCAACTATGGGTTTACCAGCACAACTCCTGATTCCTATTCATAAATAAGTACTTACTAAACTTATGAAATAGATGATATAATTTAGATCAACAGTTTTTAAACCTGACTGAGAATCAGTGGGAAGTTTCAAGAATGCTGATTTTTATTCAGGGCCCACTCACTAAAGCTTCTAATTTAGTATGAGGTAGGATCTAACAAACTGTAGGTTAAAAAAAAATCCCCAGGAGCCCTTGATGATCAGCACTGAGGACACGCACTGATGGGTGCTGTGGGCACCACAAAAGAAGACTCAGCACAACTGTGAAGAAGCTTATACAGCTTAGTTGGAAGACTAAAACCTAGACACAACACATATCACATAGCAATTACGTTCTTCTGTATCAGGAGGAATCCAAAGAAGGGAACCACGTCATCAATCAAACAAGAATTAAAGGGTTTTCAGCATCAAGGATAGCTCAGCCTAGGGCACTCAGAGATGAGTTAACTGTGCATTCCGTGATTGAGCAGGAACGGAGATGGCAAGGCTTAGGAGGACCTCAGGGTGGAGAGATGCAGAAAGGAAATTAACTTACCTGGAACAGAGAGGTGAGGAACAGTAGACGATAAGTTACAAAGTTAAAAAAAAAAGGTCTAAAATACAATAAGCCTTGAAAGTTAGAAAGAAGAGTTTGGATTTGGTGTTGTAAACCGGTGGTTCTCAAACTTTTTTGAACTAGGCTTTCTTAAACAGAACAAAAGGTACTCAGGCCCTTGGGGCCGGCCTGGTGGTGGAGCGGTTAAGTTCGCACGTTCCACTTCAGTTGCCGGTTCCTATCCCGGCGCGGACCTACTCAACGCTCATCAAGCCATGCTGAGGCGGCGTCCCATATACAAGAGCCACAACTCTACAACTATGATACACAACTATGTGCTGGGGCTTTGGGGAGAAACAAAAGAAAAAAGAGGAAGATTGGCAACAGATGTTAGCGCAGGGCCAACCTTCCTCAAAAAAAAGTACTGTGGCCCATGTGCTCTAAATGCTAAACAATAATAATGTTAAGTGCAACACTACATACATGCAAAAACTGCAGTAACTTAATATTCTGAGAATTTATCATTCAGACAAGGTTCAACAGCTTATTCCTAGTTGGGTGGCCTTCCACACGTGTTCAGGGACTCAGAATGCATGAGTTTCTATCTTACAGCTCTGCCCTTCTCAAAGATCTCCATTCAGCTAGTGCAGGGTTTAGCCAACTATTTCTGTAAAAGGCCAAATAATAAATATTTTTGGCTTTGTAGGCCACATAGTCTCTGTCATAACTACTCAACTCTACCACTGTAGCACAAAAGCAGCCATAAACAAACGGGCGGGCTGTGTTCCAATAAAATGTTATTTCTGATAACAGGCAGCATGCCAGATTTGGCCCACAAGCCCAGTTTGCCAACCCTTGGTGGAGAGCATGGAGGAAGAGAGGTAATATGGAGGACTGCCTAGATGGTTTTCATGGCCCAGACCTAAAGTGGTATATACCTCTTCCACTAACTCTCCAGTAAGCCAGAACTTGGTCACATGTCCCCAACCTAACTGAATGGTCTAGCTGTGTCTCTGTTTAAAAAAAAAAAAAAAGGGAAATCTCATTTGGGGAATATACCCACATATTTCCACTTTCCAGTGGAAAAACAGTCCTGTTGTTAAAGATGAGCAAATTATTGAAAATGGTATAACAAACGTCCAGGCATATTTGTTTTTGGAAAATTATATACTGCTGATGCAAAAAAAGCATTACTTCACAATTGTGGGGTTAACCACACAACAAATTAGTTGATAATGATGAAGCTAAACCACCTGTGATTTATAACTAAAAAGCAAGAGTAGGAACAATTTTAAAACACAAACAACTTAAAACCAATAATAAAGTGATAAAATATTTTCCTGAAAATTATAAGAATTCCAACTACGCTTTCATCATGCCGAGTGCTAGATAGCAGCCAAACTTCTCAGCACTGGCAATGGAGGGCACACACGGTACCGTGTATTCACCACACCCAATTCAGTTTCCCCTGGGTCCACAGCTAAACCATATTTCTTAACTGGCTGCACTGAGGTTGGGACACGACTGAGCTCTGGCCAATGGGACATATGTGGAAGTCATGCACTACTGCCTGGAACATAAAGAAGTCCCACACGTGATCCTCCACTCTCTTTCCCTGCTGCATGACCTTGGGAGCCACGTGTCAAATGGTGGATCACAAGAAGGAAGGAGCCTGGTTCCTGAGTGGCTGTGTGGAGCCGAATGACTTCACGGAGCAAAGCACCGACTTCTTCCATCCCCACCTCAGTGAGCTACACTGTGACAATGAGCGATCGACTTTTACTGAGACAAGCCACTGAGATCTGCGGTTGTTTATGACAGTTGATAACCCACCCTGACTAATAGAGTTCTTCAATAAACTCCAGAAATGTGCTATTTAGGACATGAATATGAAATTTTACTAGTCCTTTAAAACTCACTTAGATTTCTCATAATGTTTAGTTGACGATAAAAATGCACATATTTGCCTTTATGGATCTGCTTCAGTCTATTAGAAAGACCTTCACAGCCTACAGTAGGCTGGAAGCAAAAGACTAAGGGAATGAAAGTAGCATTTTAGGAAAATGATTTGCTATACTGTGTCCATTTATTCAAAAACCGCTTTTCTAACACCTACTACCTACCAAGCAGATTAAGGGCAGAAAAATGAATGAAATGCAAGCCCTGCCCTCAAGTTGTTCACCGCGGTAGGAGGGAAGAAAGTGACTGGTCTATTAGTGAACATGTGATGCTCATATAAAGTAAGACACGCAAGACACGCTGCAGCACAGGGACAACCACCTCTCCCTGCAGGAGGAGGAAAGGCTTCAGAGAAGAGCGGGCATGCAAGAGGAAGGAGACGGAGATTTCGTAACTGCAGGGAAAGTGTTTCAAAGAGACCTGCTCTTTGCTGAAATAACCCAACAAAAAGCCCAGCTCATTTCCTCTATCAGTTTTATGCAAGACTATGGGATCTCTTCCAAGAACAGAAGCAAAATGCAGTATTTTCTGTGATTTACAAGGTGATTTCTTCAGGTGGACTTTACTTATTATAAGAAATGAAAACTCGAACTTCTAAGAAAGTGTTCCTTAGTACTTTAAAATTTTTTGGCATAAAGAAAATCCTCCAGTTTTAATCATCCACATTATTCACCTGGACGGTAATAACATGGTTTCCACGCACCTGCAACCACAGGTGAGCCAGTTCACTCACAAAGAACAAAATCCAGTTCCACAGGTACATATTTTACCCTTAATTTTGTTCAGCCTTCTCACAAACATCAGTCAAAAATCCAGGAGACTGCAAATAGATTTAACACGACTGGAAAAAAAAAATAATTCACAGCATGTGTCTTAGTGATGTGAGTTTATAGCTTCAAAAGTGCACTTGGTTTAGCTGTTAACGTGAGAAATCTAAAATGTCCCATATAACTGAGGGATGATATTGGCAGCACAAATAGAAATACAAGGCTACGTAAAGACAAAACTACCTTGACTATATCCTCCCAAATTCCACTCAAAGCTGCTTTCCAAAAATTTAAACAGCACTCTCTTCCGAGATCTATTTATATTCAATCCTTCTTTTTTATACTGTTAATTAAAGAGCTACTCCTTTATTACAAATGTTTTACATTTACCACAAAGATGGTTTGTAACACCATAAAGAAGAGCAACTACAAACCTTTCTGTCCTCATATCTGGCATCTCATACAATATGAAGATGAAAGAACATGAAGAAGAGAAAGTCTTAAAATTTAAAAACCTATTCTTTTTTACATATTTGCAATCATTTTATATGTATATCATGAAACAGCTCTAATTTTGATAGGAACAGCATTAATATTGAAGTAACTCAAAACAAAGCCTAAATCTGGCAAAACGCCACACTCACTTTTAAAACTTGTGGCCATTCATCTAAATAGCCCAAGTACAGGGCAATTAAAAATTTGAGGATACTTATTTTTCCATATGCTCCCAAAATTTAAAAACATTATTTTCCTACCATTTCTCATTTTTCTTGCTTTTCTTTTACTCTAAAGTTATACAAATTATCCAACCTCTAAGTTATCTCAGATAGTTGTTTTCAAAAATCTTCAAACAAAGGTTAGCACCGGGGAAAAAAGCACATGTATTTATGTTACCCCTGTAATTTAGGACTTAATGCAATATGTGGAGTATGCAAAATAACAAAATAAAATATTTGAGAATAGCATATCAAAACTATGGATGTTTCAATAAAATATTAATATCATATGACAAAAATGTATTTCTTTGGAGTGTAGTCTATAAACTGAACAATACTTTCTAAACCCACAGCAAATACCCATCTATTTCTAAAAGAAAACAAAAGAAATACATACTTCCCTCTCAGAATTTTAGATGCATGTTTTAACAGTCATTAGTAGATTAGAGGGGTGGAAGAGCACAGCCTGACTGTTAATACCGTATTTTCTGTTTAAAGTGGGACAAAACGAAGCACTGTTTTTGAATAAAATATAACATGACAGTATATAAAACATAATAGCAGCTACCATTTACGAGTTCCTTATTTGGGGCCTGGCATTGTACCATGTACTTTATTTATCATTATTGTCACCCAATCCTACCAAGTAAGTATTTTTTTCCTTGTTTCAAAGACGGAGATGCTGAGGTATACAGAGGTCATACAGCTAAGCCAGGTTTCCCACTCAGGTCTGTATACTACACACTACTGCCTCGAGGAAAAACTTCTATGTCACAAGGCAAACACTCTACCATGCTCTTCTATAACAATTGCTTAATATTCCAATAAATTCATCTTATTCTTTGCTTGAGGTTTCAGTAATCAGCTATTTCACCGTTCACTTCTGCAAAATCCATAATCTTATTTAAATGCATATAGTTCCAACTTGTACTAAGGAATAGGGAAACTACCATTAATACATAACTGAGATTTCAGACTTTCAAAATCTAATCTTTATCATGATAGTGATTATTTCTATGACTATAAATCATCATATAGATGCTCTTTGATGTATCTATAGTACCCCAAGGGTCACTGAATTCCAATAAACATTCACAAATAAAAACTACCTCTAAATAGCCATTTAATGAGGATAGTTAACACCTATGGAAACCATTAATACTGAAGCCAGTATTTCTTAAAGAATAGCCCATGGGCTGCTACTGGTCCACTAATCCTCTCCAGATAACCCATGAACTAATCCCTGGAAAATAATACCTAGAAACACAACATATCACCTAAATTTCTGGCTTGAATTAACACCCACTGGTGATTCACTCTGGCCATGTCCCATCAAAAGCTATGCTGTTCTCTCCACAAATTTCGGTGAGTTTCTGGCTTATATAAGTAGAAACAGACTAGGGTAGGGATTAAGAATCTTTTATCCTTCTGAGATAAAAAGTTCAATTCCAAAGATGTATGCAGTGTTGCCTGGCTCCATAACTAATTACAAAAATAAGATAGGATTTTTTTTTCAAGTAAAATAAAAGGAATTTAAAATATTCAAGTATTTAAAAGGGATATTTCATACTTTCAAGCACAATATTTTTCACAATAGCACAACTTCCCCAGGTTAAGCTTACCTTGAAGATGGCATTATATTTGAAGCCCTGAATTTTGTTGTAAACGGATTAGTTGACTCATAATCAAAATAGTCCTGACGATTTTCACTAAATGCATTAGGTGATTTCAAGTCACAAGGGCTATCGGATACCCCATTGTTAAGTTTATCAGATCTTCTGCTATCTTTTTTTCCAGTCACTCTTTCAAATAGGCTAACTTTCTCCTTTTTCTCTCTTTTATTTTCTTTTCTTACTTCAGCTGATTTTGAAAATAAATTCGTGCTGGTGTCCCATGACTCACTACTTTCTTCAAATGGATTTTTCTTCCTTGGCAGTGTTGCAAATTTTTGGGGTAATGAAGCAGTCACATTTGTAAATGGGTCATTTTGTCTTCTGAAAGACGATTCACCTTCATCCACGCTGCTGTCAGGTTGGTCCATTTTAGAAGTATCAAAGCTTAATGTTCTTCTGTGTGGAGATTTGAGACTTCCTGCAAACAATTTCGTAGTTAGAACACAATCAGTGACACATTACATCACACAGTTTGACACACTCTGTGTGCACAATGCTGCTTTTAGAATGAGAGCAATTAGCTATTTAAAGATATTAACCTTTAAAATAATCAAGGAAAACAATCTTAAAATGCTAAGGTATAGCAGTCTGAAGTATGTGGGGTAATAACAATTGGTATATTGCTGGACTATCAGGATTTTACTCAGCTCAGAAAGAAGCAACCACATACACAAACTATAATGTCAAAACTAGAGGTTCTACTGGGCATGATAGTGCTATAAATTTTCAAAGACTTTTTTTCACCATTAGCATTAAATTTACTTTCTTACATCTGGACATAAAAGGTTTTCTTCTAGGAACTTTCTGATTAAATGGAATATTCATTTATGCTTCAGGCTTTCGAGACCGGAGAAAACAGCAGTGAAAAAAGAGGCCAGGCCATGAAAAGTGACTGGGACTCGTTTTATTATCACCTAATAATATAAATACAATACTGAACGCAGACAAGCCCTACCTTTTAATAAACATCAATTTTGAGTATAGTAGGTACTCGATAAATATTTGATGGCTAAATTTAGAAAATACTACCCAGAAACTGCAATTTTTATTTTCTAATTTTAGAAGTTAAACTTTAAAAATTAAAAGGGTAGCTCAGACCACTGAGGATACAGTTACAAAGAATGTGTCACTTACCACTTTCCGGAACTGCTCCAAAGGAATCTAGCTGGCGTCCGAGAAGATGTGTTTGACCAACAGTGCCAGACTTCAGTTTCTCGGAAGACATGTGGGCCCCCGTTAAATCAGACATTGAATGTGCTGAAGAGAGTCGCTGAGGACCCAAAAGAAAAGGCCTTCTTGGTCTGGATTTCAGCTGTATTTCACCACTTGAAAATTCAGCACTGGCGTCAGGCATGTGAGAACTTGGAATGATTGCAGAGGACGTATCAGAAAATGTCCCATCATTTTTTCTACCTTTCATCTTATCTTTTAATTTTGCAAAAGGAGATCTTGTTTTGTCCTTCATTGATAAGTCAAACATACTTGCTGTCATATTATTCCTCATGAATTGAATATTGACCTTTATCTCACCCCTGTTCTTGGCTCTTTTTCCTTGTTTGGATTCTAATCTAAACCACCTTAAAGAGAAGGAAAAAATAAGTTGTAACATGTAATGAAGAGAAGATACTGAGCTTTGTTACACACAAATAGTTTTTCAGGTAAAGCGACTCCACACCAAGGCACCCTAAGCACTGGACGAGAATCTGTCAGCCAGGACGCTTCTGGTTTTACTCACCGTCCAATTTTAAAAAACTGATCACTGGCTCTGTGATGTGACAAATACTGAAGGAACACGTCTTCAGTAAGTTTGAAAAGGCTTCTAGATAACCTTTTCTTTCATGATTCGAAAACATTATCAAAAATTCTTACCAACAATAGCTATTATGTTTCCATCTGGGATAAGTGTTACTAATGGCCTAAGAACATTTCCTAACTTTAAAGGACACTGAGGTAGAGACTGAAAGAATTCATCAATGCAAACTATTTTTGAGCACTATAAAATGATAGATAATGACCACAGTTTTAATAAAATAATAAATATTTAGTTCCTATTCCAAAATTCTTCTGTAAAAACTACTGAAAGGATTGTGTTAATATTGGAGATTATTACACATAGTGGGCTAATCATGCAAATTGCAAATGATGTCAGTTAGATTCAGATAAAATAGGTCAAAGCCTTTTCATGAATAAAATGCGCAAAATGAGTAAAATGCAGGAAGTGACAAATAGTAATAGTAATAAATCTTGTAAAGAGTTTTTAAAGAAATAAGAAAGCTTAAATGCTTCCTGTTAGAATCTATTTGCTTCATTTACTATTGCTACTGTGACCATACTGAAAAAAAAGTATTTTAACTGGAGCCAAATCTCATGCTTTTAGTCACTTCAATGAATTACAATGCCCATTTTTAAATGATGTATAAGAAGCAAAGTTTATTTTGGCTTTGTTTATAGTATTTTTTAATCCATGAGAAATTCTCCAGTTGTAGGAGCCACAAGTGGTCATTCTACAGGGCAAACGGCCAAAAAACTGCAAAATCAAACCCAGAAGAGAGTTTCTACAATGTTTTCACATTACTTAACAATGAAGCATAACATCCATTCCTGCGGACAGGTTATTATTTAAATACAGCTCTAATCGAGAGTAACAAATATTCTTAGCTACAAAAGAACTCTGATCTAATTTTACATTAGTTCTTGCTCTCATTGTTACCAATGGGATATGCTGGAAGAAGCTGACATTCACCATACATCAGGTGGAAGACTGGTTCACAGGTCTTTCCAGGCAGGAGAGAAAACTAGCACATCTTAGCAAGTAATACACAAGAGAAATATTTTCTTGACTAACTTGGAGCAATTCAATTAAGATCTAATTGCATCAAAATAAGCAATTTTTAAAAAATAAAAAGCATTAACCTGAGACCCTAAACTGAGAAAAGCTCTTATCTGAGGCAAACAGTGAAATCTGAAGACACACGGACTAGCAAAAAGATGATGACGGCAGTAAACTCCGTGGAACAGAGAACCTTGAACAAAACAGTAAGCACTCGAAAAGCCTGGAAATAAAACAAGGTTACATACCCAGCTATTAACTCACAGTTTAGGAAAAGAGAATCACTTTCAATGCGGGAGAAATACTTCTGATGGATGGTACATGAGAAATACTCAGTAACATCTCAGGCTTTACAGAAAATATGTGAATACACTTTGCAAGAAATGTGCCAAAAATGAAACAAAAAACCAAAGCATGTAGGATTTCCGTGTATATAACAAATCAAAGCAAATCTGAGAAAAAAATAAACCAATAACCCAGTAAAGGGAAGGAGGTGAGGGTAATCAAAATTCATAGAATTTTACAAATAAGACCAAATAAATCATCTACTTTAACATCCTTATTTCACAGATGAGGAAACTGAGGCACAGAGTAACTTCCCAATGTCAGATTAGTGTCAATAAGGAATGTATCCAAAGTTAATGAATAATATCTGCATGAAAACAGAAGTTCTTTTGTATCTGATGAACGGCATATGTTAATAAGGTTAACTGTATAGCTGGTCCCACATTACAGGACAGTACTTTATCAGGAGACATGACAGCCAGAGGAAGGCAATGTAGGCTTTCTCCTGCTGGAGTGTAAGCTCCTTGAAGAAGGTTTACCCTGCACTAAATAAACGTTTATTGAATTTTTATTTCTAAAACTGTATTCTTAAAACAACCAAGCTACAACTCTAGCTCGATAGCATTGTTTTGGTTTTTGGTAGAGAATGCTAAAGAATAAAGCAAATCAGTGTTTAAAGGCAAACTGTAAATACAATATATTTTCCATCCTCCCCCCTCCAAAAGAAAAAAAAACTGCAAAGGACTTTAACAAATACACTAATTTAAAATTTGGGCATGACAAATAACTTTAGCTGCTTTAACAGAAAGTGATATAATAGGGAAGTCTTAATGAGACCTTCAAGAATCATTCCAGAGATAGTACTTGTTTTCCCAGGCTTTGAAAAGATAAAATGAAGACAGCATTTGGGGCTTAGTGGATTAATGCTGATTTTTTTTTCACCTCTGGAGTGCTGGATTTAAACTGTATATGGCCTCTGTTCAATTTTTCATGGGCACAGGTCCATGCTCAAAACCACCACACATGTGGGAACTATTCCCAAGCAATTGGTGCTGTGTGGTCAGAAATGGGACAAGATTGGCAGCGAGGGTGCCAGAGGCCAGGACGCAGGTGCACTGCAGAGGCGCACACAAAAGTCCTAAAACCTGCATGTGTGTGAGTCATACCGAACTCTAGGGACTCTGTTATTACTTTTCATGAGCATTAAAAAAAAAAAAATCAACATCACCCACTTCTGTTGTAAAAAAATCAATAGATATTACCTAACAGCATGAACGATTTTACCATTCTATTATTAAACATTGTATTATTTCCTTAAATCTCCTGCCAGAACCAACCCAGACACCGATTAAAGGGAGAGATACAGAAGTTCTCTCTTCAAGCCCCACTCAAAGCGTTCTGGCTCAGGCCCTTTTTCCTCTCTCCTTAAAAGAAAAAAAAAAGGGGGGAATTAATTTCAAGGTATAAAGATAAGTAAAATAATAGTTTTAGCCATCACACTTCTTTGCCTATCATGCCACAACTGGAAGACAAGGTGTAAATACTTGTCTTCAGTGTCAAGAGTAAAAAGTGTCACACCCAGCAGTTTCATGGGACTTCTAAATCAGCTGGTAGCCTTCATCACTCATACCGGTTTCTAACAGGCACTTGGGAATATGCCGACAAGTTTCAGCAATGTGGAGAATATTAAATATCTTTCTTGTAATACACCGGTGGCTCAAGTCTGTTTCTTACTGCGCCACATGTACAGCTGTGATGGAAAAGGAAACTATTAAATATATTAAAAAACTAGGAATATTACCAATAAAGATATCTCATCAAATATGTGGTCCCCATTTATCCACAAAGAAAGAAAGTGTTAGGGATTTAATAACATATGAAAATCACTTTGAATGCAATAAAAGGTCTGTTGATAACATTTAAAAGTATTTTCTCCCCAAAAGTTCTGACCAATTTTACATAGTAGCCAAGAGAATTTCTGTAGGGAGACTACGATATTAGAGCACTGCTTACAGTCAAATTTATTGTAATTGTTTTGCTACCAAAGATAAGGAGTAAAACCCGAAAAATTAAAAACTTATTTATTTCATCCTCAGAATCTTTGGGTTCACAGTTGGGCCTACTTTCCCTTGGAAAATTTATATTTCAGAGAAGTCCTGTAATACATCATTCATTAACATTAAAAGTACTGTAAATTCAGTATGAAATTTGAAGTTAGAATATACTTAAAAGTTTACATTCAAAACACTTTAAATATTATATAGGGAGCGTCATCCAAAATTGGTAATCTGAAACAAACTATTTGATAATTATTTTCATTTTAAATTTGACGAAGAATTCCTCAGAGGAAATGGAATGCCACTTTGTAGGTGTCAGTTTTATTAAAATCATTGACATATATTCAACTTTACATTTTTAAACCTTTTTCTCTCCTTTTTTAAAGAATATTTTCATCTCCTCAATTACTTTAAATATTTATCATTTTTCCTCTTGCATTCCTAGTATTTCTTATCTTTCTACCCTTTTATATTAGATATATTAAATCTTAGGTAAAGACCTGATTTAAAAAATTTTTAATAAAAATAAAAACTCCAATCAAGCGAAGCTTGCAGGAAGCTATGTGTAGAAAAGCAAAAGAGATGATTGTTTTAAAATATAAGAAATTAAGATGAACTTCAAGAAAGTTATCATTATGAAAAAGTTTTTTAAAGAGTAAACAAATTTTAGTTATGACAGAAAGAAATACCAAAGCTATTTTGGAAATTTGAAGTCCTCTTATAAATTCAACCTATATTTTTCTCTCATTAATTCCATCAATCTTAATGTTCTCTCATACTAGAAAAATTCTAAGATGAAGGGGTAAGTATACCTATCTCTGAAAACACTTTTTCAATTTGAGACATAATATTCTAGTGTTAATTTATACTATAGTTTTTTAAATTAGGATATATCTATCCTAAGCTTAAAGTCACATTAAAAAGGCCAAGTTTTCATTGAAGATGTTATTAAATCATTTCATCACAACAAATTAACCATTGTCTCCAATCTGACAGCATTTAATATGGTCTAAACACACTGGCTTTACAGAACTAATTCTGAAGTTATACAGCAGCTCCAATATATCGTAAATTCAAAGGAAAATGTTAGTGTGTTCAAGGCTGAGGATGGTTGCACATACTTTTAAAACTCTTAACAGCTTTGGACTCCATCAAGATGTACTGACCCTGAAAAGTGGCTGAGCTAAAATAAAAGCCAACTGTGTTTATAACGATGAAATAAAATACTGAGTTCTAAATTTGGTAATTTATCTTTTGACAGCTTCAGAGTTCAACATATATATATGACGTTATATTGGCAGATTTAATTTTCTGATGTTCCGTTTCCTGGAAAATTGTAATGGTTAAAGATCATAACAATTTACATGTATGTTGTTTTCGTTGGTCAACACTGTCATCCAGTCCTATTAGTGGTGAAACAACGCTGATTTACTTAAAATCCAGTGGAAAAAAAATCAATTATTTAATATGTTACCTCAAACAAATGAGAGAGTAATGGATCATTAATGACTCCATTTATAAAATGTTTCTTCACAAGGGCTATTTTTACTTCGGATTCATGCAAATATGGTGCTTAAAACTGGGTCATATTTCAGTCCAAAACCCAATGCCCCAGGTATACAAATAACTTCGAAGAACAGAAAAGCCATAAATAAGACAGAGTTAAGCTCCCCAAAATTCAAAATAAATTACATAACTTACTCTGTTTTCCTTCTTTGTTTGTCCTCAAAGATGTCATTGAGATTGACTGCCACCTGCCCTAAAAACTTATCCAGACCCACCAGGGACCTGTGCATAACTATGAGGAAAAGAATGTATTTCTCTGGATTCCCCTGCATCAGCAAGCCAGGTAGCTCAAAAGAGGCCTCCTCCTTCCAAACTGGCTCAAGGGTTTTCTCAGCTACAGAGGTGGAGTACTTTTCCTTTCCCAGCTGAATTATAGTGTATGTGTCATTGGTGCCACTTTTGCCTTTTGGCTTAAGATCTTTGGCCTGGAGCACTGTGACCTGCACGTGGGTTGGAAACCACTTTTGGGCTTGCTCGGACAGCATCATTCTGTCCTGCTTCTCTGCACCGAGTTCGCAAGCACAGGCAGTGCCCCTCCCGGGGGGAGAACCTAATTCCTTCAGCCCTGCATCCTAAGGGCACTTCACAGAGGCCGGCAAGCTCACAGGGGCCCAACTTCCCCAGGGCTGACGTCAAAACGCCTCACTGGGGCAGCCCGGGGGCACGGCCGCTCTGGGGGTCCTCTTTCCTCTGGAGAAGCACAGGGGCCCAGCATCACCCGGCCGCGCCGTCCAGGCCTCCGCGCGGCCCCCGCGCCTCGCGTCTGCACCTTCACGCTCCGCAGCCACGGGCCCTGGCCCTCGGCGGCGGCGGGCGGCTCCCGGGCCCGCGGGCAGGTGAGGCCTGGCCTCCGGGCCGGGCGGAGGGCGGCGGCGGTGGGAGGGCGCCCCCCGCCCCGCAGCGCCGCAGCCCCCGGCCGCCTGCCCGCCTCTCGCGGCCGGGCCGCCTCCGCCCCCGCCGCGCCTCCCGCCCGCCCCGCGGGTCCGCGGGCCCGGCCCGGCTCCTCCTCCCGACCCCGGTAATACGAACCGCCGGCGGCTCGCGCGGCCTCGCTTCCTCTCGCAAACCTCTCCCTCCTCCTCCTCCCCTTCGCCTCGGCTCCTCCTCTCGGGCGGGGGCGGGTCGCCTGGGGGTGGAGCGGGGCGGGGGGCGGGGGACGCGGCCGCCCCGGCGCCGGCGGGCCGCGGGGCGGGCCGCGGGCTGCAGGGCGGCGGGCACGGGCACGGGCTCGGCCTCGCCGGGCCGGCGGTTCCTAGCACCGGGCGGGCGGCGGCAGCGGCACTTCCGGGTTGGCCTTCTCCATGTTGATCTCGGGAACGCGACGGGGCGGGGCCGGGCGGGCCCGCGGGGTCAGGGGTCAGCGCCTCCCTGGTTGCCGTGGCGACCGGGGCGCGCGGCGGGAGCTCCCCGCCCAGAGCTTGATGCTCCCGGGGTGGGTTCGCGCCCGCTGCTCCGCCCTGGAGTAGCGCTGGGCTCTGGGGACGTGGGGGCCTGCACGGGCCGGCAGGGGTCTGGGGAGAGCGGGTGGCCGCTCCCGAGAGGAGGCGATAAAGGCCCGGGGCCTGCCCCGTGTCGGGACAGACCTGGTTTCAGTCTTGGGAAGCTGTCTTTGCTGTACCCTGGATGTCCCGTGTCTGTCACGGAGCGGGCGTTGGATGAACGGTGGTGGAACGAATCAGTCCCCTTCATTAACTGAAAACACACTGTCCCCAACCCCTTATCCACTCTTCTCTTTTTCAAGAGAGAGAAGGCTGTTAATAAGCTGGAATGACATCCCCCACTCAGGCGAAGGGAGAGAGGGAAGCTAACATTCCAAAACGAATACAGGGATTAATAAAGATGGCAGGTGGTCCTGGACTGGAGTCTGAAGACCTGGTTCGGACCCCACGTCTGCCACCATGTCTGTGTGACCTTGGTCAAGTCATTTCCCCTCCCTGAGCCTCAGTTTCTTCACGGGTAAAACAGGTCTCCATCGTGTCTAAGACCCATCGTGGCTTGATGGGCTCAGCGTCAAAAGGGCCCTCACAGTCTGGTAGACTATCCAACTTCAGAAGCCAGGCTCAGAGATGACTCTGGTCACATTTCGTCAACTAAGAAAAGCAAACAGCCTCCTTCACCAAGGGTGACAGGCATCTGTCCTACCTGTGCCTGAGGTCAAGGCCCAATGGACACCAGCGCAGCTGGAATGGAAGAGGCTTTGTTAGGAGAAGAAAATGGGGATATGTTAATACTGCGCTCTTCCCAGAACGAGCCTGCTCTCGTGGGGAAAGTATGGGTAATGGCTGGTGAGTCAGGAGTCTTGCTTGATGTCCTAGCTCTGCCAGAGATCAGTACAAAGCTCGTGATGGGCACTTAGCTTCATAAGGCAAGAAACTTAGATTCTGGGAGCCTCCATTTCCTTGTCCATAAATTGTAGATAAAATAGCTATTATAGAGTTGGGAGGAGTATTGTGAGATAATACACATACATTTCCTAGCATTGTGTTGCACAAAATTCTGTCTCCCTTCGCCCCTCTATTTCTCATTCACCTCTCTTTATAAGCTTCCTTATTGTATTTTTTTCTGTTCATGTCTTATCTTCCCAAGGAAATTCTAAGCTCTTTGGACTGCCTTGTGTATCATGGATGATCCCCTGAGTGCAGTAGGCACTCTATTTAGTGAATGACTTAATGCCTTTTCTCCCTTTAGAAGACTAATTTGGGGAGTAAAACAACATGATAAATGTGCATACACTTTTCCAACATAAAATGGCCATAAAAGTGTAAGGTGTTGTGTTTATTATTTTCAAGCAAAGTTTAAAACTTTTTCATTTGAGGAAGGGAGGACATTATGTTCTCCATGTTTTCTCAATGTCCCTATGTTTACAGGACACAAGCTGCAACACTTAAAACTTTAAGAAACTAGGATCTTTGCATTAAATATTGTTTGAATGGAGGTATTTGAGGGCCCAATATATTTGTTTCAGAAGAGCAACCATAGAGTTGAAAAACCTTAGTAGGGGGAAGGGATAACATTATAGGTTACTTTTATCTTGTGGAAGGAAGATGCTTCCCTGACTCTAAAGGATAAGACCACAAACCTCAAAGACCACCCAGATTCCAGCACATTTTTTCAGGGACTCACTGATACTTGCTAGAATCCATAGATTTCCTTTCATTTATTGAAAAATCCCAATTTTTCCATGCTGCTTACACCCAGAATTCTGCAGGAAGTAGGACTCCAAAAAGAGGCATTGGATTAATTTACCACCAAGGTCTTCGGGGAACCAAACTAGAGATGAATCTTGAATAATCCTGAGCTAGATACCATCTAGAATGAGAAGACCTGGTTTTAGGTTGTTCTAATGAAAGTTTACTATAAAATGTAAAACAAAGAGGCAGAATTTTCCATCTATGAGAGACAGTGTATGAAAAGGCCGTGTGTGGAAAACAGAACAAAATCTTCTTCCTGTGAATATAGCATCTGGATCCCAGAGTGGGCAGTTGTCAACTTTAAAGAAAAATATTCTTAGGGATTTTTAAAGAGTACATTGGAATAGTCGATGGTGAAGTTTCACCAGGATCTCTGGGGACAAATAATTTAACACCTGAAACTTACAAAAACAAAATAAGCATCATGAGAACAAATTTAATTAAGCTTAGAATTTTTACAAATTACATTTTTTCAAGTCTCTATTAAAGATTATAATTAAATGAACAATAGGCAATTAATTATAGTAGTGGATGTGTGTTTCTAAAGAGCTTAAATTGTTTGGTAAGCTTTATTAATGATTATAAACTTGTTTACAAGTATCATTTCACTCATCTCTGAAAGATAGCCATCTCTAGGGTGGAAATTGGCAGCAATAGTTCACAGCAACGCAATAACACACTCCAACACAATTCAGGGAATACTCTAAAGGCAAGAGCTGAACGACTGAAATTACTAACATCTCTTTCTGTAGCACCTAAATTTCTTTTGAGTCTTCCCAAAACTTGGCTAGAGCCAAAATTGTTTAGTTCTACTATCTGGCAATATCAAAAGTTATGACAATGTTTTTAAGCCAGAATAAGAAAATAGAATATTTTTGCCCTGAGGAAGCAAATAAATTTTTAAAATGAGCTAAATAGAATCTGGATTTGCATTGTAAAAGTTAAGTGATTACCTATTAGGGAGTGTTTTTCTCTTTTTTGATTATTTGTATTAAGAGAGTAAAAACATGTCAGTTGGGTCAAATATATCGTTGGCTCATGGTGAAAAATAATGATCAAAGTGGTTCTCCAACAATGTTTATTGTCTTAAAGTTTTAAAAATTCTCTTTCCTAATTTTAAGATATACATGGACAGTAATTTAAAAAGGGAAGAATAATTGCGTGCATAAGGACAACATTACCAGAATCGAAGAGAGTCACTTTTTTTATTATCCTATGACTAATGATTTTTTCAGAAATGTTTGGTATAATTCCAAAATCAAGGGCTTGGAAAAATAATACATCCTAAGGAGGAAAATGCTGAAATTTCTAATTTTAAACTATTACAACGCCTACTGCAATGAATAATTTGATGATTTGACCAGAATGAACAATTTGGCGAAAAAGCAAAAATAGTCAATATTTATTATCTAATAGTGGAAGATTTCACAGATGAAAATATTTACTAAGTACTACACCTTTAAGTAAAGTTCCATAAGGAGACTTATTCAAGCATTGTGAAAGATTTTTTTTTCCCTTTAGGCATTAGCATCTCTAAGATCACAACTTGCAAATCTGTTGTAGGGCAATTATAATGCTCTTAGTGTTTAAATAGCCTGCTGGGTCAGGAGTGTTAAGGCTCCCATATAAATGGGTAACAGGTATTAGTTACCTGATGGAGGTTCAGAGACCTAAGGGCAACAAGAAGCCTTCCCAAAGTATCATTACAATCTTCGGACTTCAGATACACACACACACACATACACACATATATTTCAAATATGTAGACAACTGAAATGTATATATAATTTATACATGTATACATGTGGCAAAACTTCAGAGTTATGTTGGAGATACATACGTAGAGAGATCAATCTCCACATAACCAGTCAAAAAGTAAAAAAGTATTTGGCAAGTTGATTTGAAATTATAATAGCAATAAACTAGTTATTTGAGGGGGTTGATGATTGTTTTATTTTCCTCACTGAGCTGATTAATTTGTCTTCTGGGATTGGGCAGTGTGTGGACACAGTTGTGATGCACAAAGCAGTGTGGTATGTAGTGTAAAGAGCTCTAGTCAGCAGCCTGGGTCTTAATCCCAGGTGGGCCTATTACTAGCTTCGTTATCTTTAGGGAAGTCATTTTCCTTCTTTGGACCTCTGTTTCTTCATCTGTAAAATAAGAGTCTATAATAGGAACGACTACAGCATTCGCTAACATTTAATAGTTCTAAGCAGTACATCCACAACACAGTGAAGCAAATTGCATTATAATTATCTAATTTAATTTGGTCAATACACTAAAGCAGATTCCCTTTTAATGTAATTTGTTAATGAAGGATCCTCTAATTCAGGAGAAAAAAATCTTCAAGATGTCCTGAGAGCTCTCTCTCCCAAATGAAAATGATTATCACAGAAAGGAAGTAAATATAACTTTTATTAATAGGCCCTGCACGCGGAAAATGACACTAACAGCTCAAGATCAGGCAGAAATTACATGTAAGTGCAAGTGGTTTTAAAAAGCCTTAAATTTTTCACTTGTAGTAATACATATGACTTCTATTCCTATTATTTGTAGCTTTTTCAAACTATGAAGACATGCTGAGGAGGGTAAGAATTTATGGAGCAGAATACATATTTGCACATAAGAATGTTTTGTGTAGATGTCTTTTAATTTCCTCTTCATGGTTTCGTATTATGTTGTGCAATTTTTGTTCCCTAACAAAATCAGTGCGTGTTGCATAGAATGTGAACTGATTTGCTTTAACTGTTACATGGGACTGGGTCGGATGAATAAGCCCCATTTGATCTTCTCTCCTTCCAAAAACATTTAAATTGTTTCCAATTTTTCACCATCATAAACAATTCTGCAGAGATATCTATATATGTCTCCTATGCACGTGTGCAGGGAATTATGTTTTTTGGTAATCATGCCTCTTTTTGGTAACTGACAATGAAATTTTTGGGAGTTTGTGAATGATAGTGTGGAAAATCATGGGCCTGAGCATCAGAAGACCTGAGTGCTAATCCTGGCTCTGCAACTGAGGAGTTGTAGACCTGACAAGTCAAAATTTTTCTGTGCCTCTGAGGCCTCTTCCACCTCCAAAATTCTCAAAGTTCTTTATATATATAAAAATATTATATTGTATATAATATGTGTTATTAATGACATATAATAAATATAGCGTACGATATAATAATATATCACAAATTATACATATATGTATATTATAATATACAATATAATAATTTATATAGATATGATCTGTTTCTGTATAAATATATATAATATAATAAATTTATAAAATTACTGAAAAGCAGAGATTATTGTTATTGGAGAAAAGTTTTGCGAATACTTGGGTATTTGCCTTCAAGTTTTAACTATCTCATCATCATAAGTCTTTCTGGAATCTTCCAGAACACTGGAGGTTAACAAGGACTGGAAATTTTTGATTATTGCTGAAAGAAATGTTTATCACAGATACATAAATTTGTCATCCTTGTGCTTTGTAAATATCTGTTAATATTTTTTTCATATTCAATTAAAATCCAAGATGGAAGATCTTTTAACAAATAATAAGGAATTAGAATTGTAATATTTCAGGAACTAATGTACGTGTTCATTTGGAGAGCATTAAACTAGTGGGCAGCTGGCAAAAACATTTCGTGGTGGTGTTTTTTTCCCCTACATGAGATCTAGTGCTTTCTCTCTTTTTACATATTTAATCTATGCTAAACAAAGTAAAGGACCTTAAATGTGTTTGTTATATTTTATGAGTTTGATATAAAGCCCAGAGGGGAAAAACGGCATTTTGAGGGATAGATCCAACTCTTCTTGTTCCAGGGTCAGATTTAAAACCATTTCTGCTAAGCAGTTTTCAACTAGCCTGAACAATGTTTTAGTCCATTTGAATCTCTGATAATAAAAATATTTTTGGCTTAGAACTGGGTGCTTAATCTTTTGCACAGTCTGGACTAGGTCACCTTCAGAGCACTTACAGGTTGTGACATAGGGAAGGTGTTGCGAATCTGTATTATAATCATTTTCTAGTTATTGGCGTAATCACTGATGATCTACATAGCCAAAATTAAGGACTTAGGACTTAGCTTGGCAATGTGGGTCTACCTGCTCCCAGGAAGTTAAGTAGTATAGTGGAAGGAGCGTTGAACTGAGAGAAGTCGTCTGTCTCACTGACTAATGGCATGTATGACCTTCAGCAACTTAAATTCTTCCTTGGCAAAACAGTGACTTTTAAATTTCTTCTATCTCCAGACCTGGATCTCAGATGATCCAGGATGACGTCCCAATCGACTCACATCAACAAGCAACTGTGTTTTACCGTGGCTGGTTATCAGGCTTATGCAGGAGGATAAGGTATAGATTGTGCAGTTTGTGCCTGTAACTGTGCTCTTGTTACCTGAGGTCTTAAGAAAATTTAAGGAAGTTTTTCGAAAACTGCTGTCCAAAGTATGAAGTGCGTTGTATGAACTTCCACGAGTTTTGCCTAAATCACCTTTGTAATTTCGAGGGTTTTTGTTTTCCTTTTCCCTTTACACTTGGACATTGGAAAGGAGTGGAGCAAACTAGCTTTGTAAAAAGTGAAATCTGGTGTATTAGGCTCCTCAGGAATCAAAGGCTTGCAACATTTTCTAAAACAAGATTTTCTCCAAAGTTCCTCAGATAGAGACACTCACTGGACTGTCATTGAGTGCCCATCCCAGAATAGGTTTTATCCCTTGGGCGCTAACTACCAGTGTGACCTTGGGCAAATTATGTAAACTCTAAATTTAGATTTGCTCATCTGCAAAATGGGTTGTTGGGAGGATGAAATGAAGAATCAGGTAAAGCGCAGGGAGGGCCAGCACAGAGGAAGTGCTCGAAAGATGTTTGTTGCTCTTGGATTGATGGTGCAATTCCACTTCTCTTTGCAACTGCTTTCCTCATATCTGAATGCAAAGGCTGGACAGCTTGGTTGTTCTGAGCTGTTCTTTGCCAAGTAATTAAGGATCTGGGGTTGCAGTAGATACTTCTCTAGCCCAGTGGATGAAAGCCAGCAAATTGAGATCCTGAGTTATTTTTGTTTCAAGCCAAACCCAAGATTATTAGACTCTTTTTCTAAACAAAAAATAAAATAACCCTTTAATGACATTTCAAACCCTCCTTTAAAATTGAATAATGACTTTTAAAAATATTATTTTAACAACTCTGTAAGAATTAATCAGATTTTTGAGTTGCAGAAAAATAATGAATACTTCCCTAAATTATATACCTTCTACCTCTACAAGTAGCTGAATTAGAAACTTAAATAATAGATCATATACCAGATAATATTTTAACATACTAGATTTTTCACTCAGGAGAGAATCGTGATGAATTTGAAAACAAAAGTATGACATCCTTTGGTATATCTAGTAACATACATATTCGGTGACTAATCAGTGTTTTCTAACTCCCATGTACCACTCTAATTTTAAGCATGTTATCTCTATTTTAATGATAATAATGGCTAACATTTGCTGATTGCTTACCATACGGTAAATTCTTTAACATCATAATTTCATTTAATTTGAAAGAATTAACACTACAGCCAACACAAACATTACCATTGTTCTGTTCCTATTGCGTCACAAAGAATGAAGGAAGGTTGTGTGGTGGACTCTCCTCTTCAAGCGTTGCTCACGTCAGGATGAGGCAGGAAACTTGGAAACCAAATCCTTCATATCCTTTGAACAACTCTTGTACTTCAATTGGCTTTAAGCATTATCGTCACATCCTTGACACAATCCCAAAGCCTAACACTGCTTTAGTGAAAGTGCGGAGACAAGCAAAAAACAATTGATCTGTCTTGCAACTCAGGGCATACTCAGTGAAGCAGCAGCCTGTGCTGTGGTGTTTGGCATCCATAAACCTAGAGGGATTGAAATGTGTTAGTGAACCCTATATATTGAAAAAAAGTCTCCATTGACATCATTGAAGTCTTTTGCTTTCATAACCAAAGGACAAAATGCTTATAGTCTGTCTCCTGTGGAAAAATGGTGGGTTTCCATTCTGGAGACCAAGGCTCACATACCACCTCAACCTACATTAGATATTTGCTGGAGAGGAAAACACAGTAATGTACGTAAAAGCATTTTGTAAACTGTAGAGAATTTTACAAATGTGAAATTTTATCATAGTTTTTAGGCTTGTGTCTATTAAATGTATACCTATTCGCATTCATGCTTTTTCTTCTAGCATCAATGGTTGCTTAAAGTGATGAATTGAACAGATTTAAAAGCAAGAAAATTCTAGTTTACCATCATTCAAACTATGTTAAATCCAATCCAACTTTATAAGATAATGAATATGTAAAGGATAAATAAGAACTTAGTAGCTAAGTAGATAAATGCATACCATAGGTCAAAACTGATTGACTGTTGCAGAACAGACAGAATATACTCTATTAAGACAGACTAAATTTAAATTTATTGTGGAATGAAAATCCCAGTGCCTTCTCGGAAAAACACACCTTAACAAGCTCATGTGGTTGTAAGGTTGATAACATGTTGATAATAATTTATGTGTTTCTCATTCCTAGTAATCTCTGGTCCCTTGTGACTGTCCTTCTGGTTTCAGGCAGCAGCTAGGAGAGCCAGACTTACTGCCCCAGGGTCCATTCTCAGCTTTGCCATTTTAAAGTGGACAGTATAGGAAGCAGTAACAAAAGCCAAAGTTTATGCAGCAAACAAAGAATTTTGGAAGAAGGAAATTGATGAAGGAGCTAGACTTGACAAAGATTTCACTGGTCAGGGAGAAAAAAAAGATTAGACTGGTAGAGAAGACCAAGCTTGTTGGATATTTTTGAATGTCTCCAAGACCTTTCTACTCCCTCCCCCCTTGTTGAGCATGGGTATTGGGCAAATTGTTGATAGAGCCTCCAGACCAATCTGGGCATCCAGAAGTGGTTATCACTTGTATCTTGTCTCCCAGGAGGGTTCTTGAAAGTGAGCAAGGTCCTAGAGCTCCCTGATCCCTTGCACCATGCTGACTTGGAGCAGCAATAGTAGCTGTAAAAGATCAGGACAGGGGGACTCTAGGCGGAGAGGGTCTGAGGCACCCTCCTGAGCTTCTTGTCATCAGAAAACCTTGGAGAATTTCATCTTCCCCAGAAAGGTGTGAAAATGACTAAGAAAGCTCTGGCAGACCTAAATGATCCTCCAAGTCGGGATTGGGAAGATTTGGAGTACAAGAGTCAAGGACCAGGGACTGACCATGATGGACGTACACATATTTCTGTACACAAGGAGATGCTAGTGGGAATAGATGCTGACAGCCATGGACTCGCCCTGGCTTCTCCCCGGGGCCTCAACTTCAGTTCGGCCCTTAGAACTTCAGTTCTGCCCAGGGAGAAGGATAGGCAGACAGAAACTCTTACCTATCTGGGTTTAATGCCTAAAATGATGGAATTTATTCAGTTATGATGTTTTCTGGATGAATTTTGACAGAGTAGAAATGGGGGAATCAAAATAGAGATTAAGTTGAATAATAGGAAAATAGCATTATATTTCTTGCGAGTATCCTGAAATGTGGCCTGAAATACTATACTTGCTACAAGGATAATACATTGTAAGCAAAGTGGGATGATTGCCAGAGCCCATGGATCTGAGGGCTCCCTCCATGATGTTATGAGATGGTGTTGGATCCCCTGTTTTATCAGTTTATGGTGGTACATGAGGACTGAATTTTAAAATGTACCAACATATGTAACATATATTATAAATGTATTAACCTGAAGTCATGTCTGTAGTGAACTTGGTCCTAAAAATCACCTGTGTGTGGATTGGATGACCTACCAACAGCTTACAGGGAAAAGATGTAGGGTCTTGGTTAATTCCGACTGCAGTGGAAATTGATATTGTGGTGTGGCTTCTTGTAAAGTTAATGCAAATTTGCGATGCATTAATAGAAATATAATTCACGAAAGTGCTCTAATACTCCACTTCCCTCTCCTCTCCTGTTACAGTGGGTCACCCATCTGTGCTCCCATCTGAGGACAGTTCCTCTGCACAGGTAATGGGTCTCGTCCCTTCTTGTCTGCTCAAGATTTTGCTTCTGCCATTATCCTTTCTCCTCGTCTGCTCAAGATTTTGCTTCTGCCGTTATCCTTTTTCCCTCCTGCATCCTCAATTGTTTTCTTCTCTACCGGATCAAATCTCATCAACATATAAGTGTTCTCTAATATTTCTCATATGAAAACAATAAGAACAACTCATTTGACCCTACATTCCCTCCAGCTACCACTCTACTTCTCTTGTTTCTTTCTGGGGAAAAACTTCTTGAAAGATTTGCCCGTATTTGCTTGCTCTTTCTCCCATTTTTCTCTTCAACACGCTCCAATCAGATTTTTATCTTCGCCACTCTGCACCTACGTATTGCCAGGGTCAATTTTCAGTCTTCATCTTGTATGGCCGATTAGCAGCCCTTGATACAGTTAATCATTTATATCTTTCATCTGTTGGGTGAAGTTGATGTTCAAGTTTATAAAGCAAAGACATCTTAGAAGAACCCCAAGGTTCAGAGAGTTGGCCCACTCTGTTGTGGTATTTGATGTCTTGTTGTTCTAGTGTCATTGCGACGTATGATAAGTAATGAAGACAGAAACCAAGAACCAGTTTACTGGACTTATTTAGAGTGTTTTTTCAATTATGTTTAAAATATATTTTATATTCATCCACTGCTCCCGCTATAAAATTTATGAAATAAGTTGAAGTAGTTCCTTCTCTAAAAAGCGTTATCACTGAAGAGAGCTCTAATTTGATAACAAGGGACTTGAAGCTTGGACTTCAGGCATAAATATTTGGGTCCTGGGACCTTCCTCTGGTTTCGTGATCTATATAAGAACCTACAATTTTATATATGCAATGTATAATATATATATATGTGATTACTATATGTTTAGTATTATACAATATACATATTATATATTATTATAAATATATAATATAAAATATATAATAATATAATATATACTGATTATTATATTATATGTAGGCTATATGTAATTAATATGTATAATTTTATACATATGTCTATAATGTATAGGTTCTCTTGGCTGCTGGAACCTGAGACTCACACCAGTTAGTTTGTTTAGGATGGCTTATGATATTGATATACGTGGAGCAAAATCAGAGATATGGAATGTCATAGATATTTAAGCCTAGGAGTCAACTCTGGGCTGGTGTCCTGGAGTTGGAGTTTGGGGGCCGGGATCCTCACCTGCAGGAGTCCGTGGCTTGCACGGGTGACCCACCACTGACATGCCTCCCCGCTCAGGCTCTTTTTGCGTCCCCCCGTGTCACTATTTACTCACTCTTACCCTGGACTCTGTATCTTGTCCCTGCCCCACAGCTCTTGCCTGCTCATGTTCTGCTTCCTCATCTTAATGCTCCCTCTTCTTGTCAGGACTTAACTCCTGTGGCTAAGAGGGAGTCTCATCAGCCCAGCTTGACTTTTCTTGAGGCAGGCCACATCACAGCATCTCTGGCTCCATCACCTGTGGCTGTGGCTGGGTGGAGGGAGAGAGCTGGGGCCCTGTGGTCCGCATATAATTTCCTCTTTACCAGGGATGTGGGTGGGGCCAATTCACTGGGACTGGGCTGTTGGTAGGCAGATACAATTGACTAAAACATATTAAAACACAGACACTTAAGGCTTTTGGTATGGTTCAAATTTCAGGGTCAAGCTTCATTTAGGAACAAAAACACATTCTACTTCTCAGCTTAAATGAAACAAAGTGTTCAAAATCACTAAGTGTAAGCTCTCGTAACATAGATGTTGTATGATAGAAGCACATATTACTCCCAAGTATTTCTTTCTATATTCTATTAATGTTTGTAGATTTTTACTTTCAATTGTTGGTCTAATAATGATTGCAAATTATAATTGCTAATATTCTCTAGAGAAGAAGTCTTTTCAAACCACCTTCCAGCATTAATACCTATTTAAAAAGAAAACTGACTTGCATTTGGAATTTCTTGGATTCTTCTGTTTGTTATGCAAATATTCAGTTCTGCTCTTTTTATGATAATATGAAATAAAGTAGATTCTCATAGTAACATTGTAAATCATTTGCTTTCTATTACATGCAGCTGGTTTTGTTACTCTAATGATTTTCTGTGAGTGCATTTTGCAGAACACATAAGATGTAATGTGATATTCTTTTATTCAGAATTTATATGCAATTATTGTTTGCCCACAAATAATGAGACGATTTGGAAATACAGTAATTTATTGTAATACATTTCTTTTTACTATGTATCTATATTGAGGGGAAAAATCTAAATTTCTAAAAATGACATGCCATCTCTTTTTGTTATATAGACTAGAGTTTTCATCTCACTGAAAATTCAGAATCAAAATCAAAAACAGCTGAGGTAGTTACTCGGGTGCCTTCCCTCAGCTTATTCAAAAGAATATAGGATGAACGGTAAGAATTAAGTAAACCACAAATTATTTTGGAGTGTCTGGTTTGTATTATAAATAAATTTTTCACTGCTGGTTGTTTTTTCAAAAATACTGCCTGTATTTTTGATATTCATTCCTGTGATCTAATGTAAACTATGTCCTACCAGTTTAATGTATTGTTTGTTCATGATTACGTTTTTTATTACACTCATATGCTATAAAGATTTCTCACTCTGCTCTTTTGGATCTCTCCCAAATAGCAATAGTCTTTAAAACATGTCATGGAAAATGTTATTAAGAGAACTATCTCACTATCGTGTTGGCACATACTAATTTCACACCTTGAATAGAGTCTAACCACATCAACAATGAAGTATCTACTCTCAAGACACCAAATTAAAGATTATTTATTAAGAGGCAACAATAAAAAAGTTCAGAACAGAATGTCATTCTGGCATCAGAATTTCTCCTTATTGGTCTGGACTGGAATTTAAAAATACTTGATGATAAATTTGCATTTGTCTGTAGTTTGATGAAATCACAGTGGGTTAGTTTTTGGTTTAAATGTTTATGAACTTTTTCTTATATACTTAAAATGGTAAATTTATACAATATTCTCATATTCCATTCCTTTTTAGTTTTGTTTTTTTTTTTGCTTGAGGAAGACTAGCCCTGAGCTAATATCTGTGCCAATCTTCCTCTATTTTGTATGTGGGTTACCGCCTCAGCATGGCCTGGAAGTGGTCCACTTCCGGGATCCGAACCCAAGAACCCAAGCCACCAAAGTGGAGTCCGTCGAACTTAACCACCATGCCATGGGGCCAGCCCCCTCATATTCCATTCTTGAGACACAAAGGTAGTATCACCAACACGATGCATTGCATATAATAGAGAAGAAAGAAGATTACTCGTTACTGTGTCTGACCACTTATTTTAGAAGTTTGCTTAATTCTCACTACAATGTTTTATTTTATTCTCATTTTCTGGGTGGTTCCTGTGGCTCTATATGAAGGAGCACAAAATTTATAAGAGGGGGCAGAATAGGGCAACACTGTACCAAGAAAGGTTTTTGAGGCAGGAACTGATGGAGAAGATGATCTTTGAGTGGGGCATCAGTGATGGAGGGGCCACCATGATGCTGACTATGCCCAGAGAAAGCCATGCGTACCCTCTAAACAGGGGCCACCATGTTGGTGGACCTAGGGACATTCAGAACCAGCCAGAGCAGCAAAATGAGAAAGGACCTCTCCACACCTCTGACTAGTGACTAGTTACCCAAAAAGGTCCTCCTCCCAAAGGTATTCAGTCTTCAAGGCGGGTAGGGTCATCTCAAACCACACATCCCTTCCGTCTCCTGCCTCAGCCCCACTTAAAGAGAAGGCCGAGCTGCCTCCCCATCCCAAGTGCTTTGAGCTACACATCTGGGGTGAAGTAAGGCTGGGTCAGTGCTTTGAAGAGAATATAAATTGAACTTTATTCTGGTCTGTAAGCCAGACCAGAAAGGTATGTGTTTTAATTCCAGGGTGGCCAGAATATTATGAAACCTGCTGAAGATATTGTTAAGGGATGTGTCGACAATTAATGTCTTGAAAAACCACCAGAAAAACCGACTGGCAAGCTTATTAGATCTAATGCAATAAGGGTGAACACCACCTTGAACACCACCTCAGTAGTACCTCAAAGTGGGGAAATTGGGAAAGAGCATTAGGGTCTGGGCTGGTGATATTGAGGGGCTGTTGGAAGGCAGGAATAGGGGTCACTGGGCAAGGTTGGGCAGTTCATGACATAGTAGCTTTGGATGAGTGCAAAGCAAGGCTAGGGTCTTGAAGTGAATCTTGTTGAGCAAGTTGCTGGGCTTAATCAGTAAGCTATTTAGTTTGCAGTCTTATCTTCCAGAACGGGTTTGTAGTATTATCTTCCAGAACAAATGTTTTCTGGATCAAGCAGCCAAGTTATTTTGCTTGATCTCAGTATTTTTTAACACAGGGACAGGAAATTGTTCCTGGTCTAGTTACTGTTTATCACAGGAATAAGAAATTATAAGGGTTTCTGTTTTCAGATGAGAAAGGTAGACTTTTCCAAAACAATACTAAAAGCAGTGATTGGACAAAAATAAAACCATTTCATGTTTATACCCCACTTCACTGAGACTTTGAAATAAATAAATTACACTACATTATTATCCTCATTTGGAACTGGAAGCTCAAAGAAGTTAAAAGCTTGTCCAAGATCATGAAGCTAATAAGTGGAGGAGTCAGGATTCGACCCAGGTCTGTGTAGGGGCATCTGGCTGAGATATTTGCCATCCTGTTGATTAACTGGATTGGTACTGTCTGACTTTAAAATCTTTGCATTTTTTCCACTATTCCACACTGCCTCCAAAGACAGCAGGGCTTAGCCATTTTTCTTAGCAGAGCTTCAGTACGATTTAGTTTTTCTTTTAGTGCCTAGGACAAGAATATGTCCTTGGCATGTCACATGTTTGTACTTAATTACATGCTATCTTGCACAGTTCGTTATTTCTGTCTTTTCAATACCATTGAAAAAAGCTGGAACTGCTTCTTACCCTTCTTTAGCATCTTCCACCACTTAGAGGGAGGTAAGCACAGAGCAGGAACTCAATAGTACATTGAACTGAATTGAAATGTTTACCACTCCTCAGGGTAATAATTTCTCCACTACAGAGTTTTAGCTACTATTTAAGACACAGTTGCTCTGCCAAATATTTGTTGTGAAGACTAAGCAAATATTTCCCAAAATGTTCAGGCAAGCACATTGCCACTGCAAACAGGTTTTTCACTGGAAAGCTTTTCTCTTGTGTTCAAAATCTTCAAAAAAACAAAAACAAAAACAGACATGACGTCTCAGCTGCATCAGAAATAAAGATAAAACTATAGAAACATTTGTAAAACAAAGGCCAACTGGTATTTCAGCTCCATAACATAGGATGGGTTTTCTTCTCCATACTTTGATCAAAGATGGTTGTTTCAGCCCCCTGCTCTGTGGGACTAAGACAGCAACTCATGGGATGGTAAAGGTGGTTCCTTGTATATGCTGGGGAAAAAAAAATCCATCTCTTATATCACAGGGATCTGAGTGACAGTGGACAAGGGAGGGGGTGGGGTCATTTGTTTTCATTTGTTTTGAATGTTTCCTGAGAACATTCTTTATAAGCGATGGCCTTTCAGTATTCCTTACCTGCCTCCCCTCCTCACCTCCACAGATCGCCTTCAGGCTGACCTTTTATTCTTGAGGATTGCCACAAAGACTGGTGTAATGTAATTTTTCACCTGGATTGAAATGTTAGCATTTGGAGACCTTATGCTGTGTTATTTCCTAAGGGCCCCACATTCATCGAGGGACAGCCAGAGCTACAACCATTTTGATGAAAATTACTTGCTTTCCATAAGATTTTGAATTGTTAAAAGATGGAAGAAACAAGCGTAAGGTGGCCAGTGGTCATTGAGCGCTTTTCGTGGTTTATTTTGAAGCTTAGTGAAACAGACAGGTTCTGTTGCCAGTATTTTGATGGTGATCATGGACTGCTTTTTCTTTAAGGAGGCAGGGAGGTAGAGGTGGCTTATACCCCCGAGAAATGGGTGGGTGTATCTGCCCCATTCAAAGCTTCAATACAAATGGGATGTGTGCATTTCAGACTTGAAGAAACCATTTGTTCTTTTTCCAGTGAAGATCAACTAGCAGAGCAGAATGGAAAACTAGGTAATTATTTTAGATACAAATGCTTTCATTTGAAATTACCTAGATAACATATGTGTTACATTTCTGTTGTGGTGTTCAAACTGAAGCAAGTCTTTGAATTATTTAGCAAACAGCTTTGATTATCCATTTTACCAAGTAAATGGACTCAATGTCAAACATCTAGGGAATTTAGAAAATATCCAGTCTTACAAGAGGATAATTTTCAAAACTTTGGGGTTGCAGCAGAGAAGGGGTCTTTTCATCTGACGGTGAAACACACGCTCCTCTGCTTCCCAGAGGAAACACTACCTTCCCTCTCGCTACTTCTTATTTCTTCTCTCTCCTTTGGTCTTTACTTTCTCCACCTACCCTCTACTCTTCTACAAACTCATTATTTTACTGTTTCGAGTTCGGAATGCTTTGAGTTCTGTAGACAAAACATTTCATTGTTTGATAAAGAAATTTCCATTTTTATACAAGGTCAGGTGGAAGTTACTGCCTCCAGTGTTATTGTAGTTTCTTCCTTATATATTTACCTCCTTTGGAGCTTCTCTAGAATTTCTAAACTATACCCTTTTAACAAAAAATAAACTAAAATTACTTGTTCTAGGTGGGCTTTGAGTAACAGAGTTTTTATTGCAAGACCCTCCACAAGGTCACATGAATGCCACAACCCCTTTTCAAGTGGTTGGCTGAGATTATCTAAATACAAAAGCTCTGCAGAGAAATATTTCTGTAAACATTTGATGGCCAAGAAGGAACGCATACCTTGATTCTGAAGAATGTCACCTATTCCTCAGCTTTTATCTCTGTTTGGTTTTCGGGGAGTTGGCCTCCAGCTTGATAATAGATCTGGCCCTTGCCTTGTGACCTAACTTTCTGGTACCACGTCCTTGTTTCTGCCTTCTCAGTGCCCACTCTGTCCTTTTGTCTTCTTGTTTTGACCTTGGTTTATTAACCTCATTAACTCAGGCTACACAAACCTCCAGCAGAGGCCAGCTGTACCCCTCAGGCACGCGGCTGCCCCCTCCTGACGCCCACCACTGCTAGCACAGGCCCAGCTAACTGAGAACAGACACTCCCCTTGGTTAGCATCTTCCCTCAGGGAGCCAGAGTTGAGTTCAAGTAGGTTAAAGCACTACATTTGTAAATTTGTAAAGGATCAAGTTGTGAAAAGAAGGGCAATCTTGTTCTTTGAGACTTTATTAGCCAGTAAATGCAATATGATACATTTATAGGAGCGAAGACTCAGATTTTCGGAACTTCCCTGAGCCAGAAAGATGTGTTTTATTTCATAGAGTTTATGGAATGACTACAGCATAGGTACATTTTTACAAGACACTATGTCGACTTGAGGTAATCATAAAGTAAAAATAGGCACTGAATACCTTTAGGTCTAAGTATAATTTATATACATATTTACCCTATCAAATGTAAAGACCCAAAGCCATATGTTTTTAATTTTTGGTTTAATTTTTAAGCTCCTTAGTTGCTTTTTTTCATGTAAAAGAAGTTGGATTAACTTTCTTAAAAAAATGTCACTTGCAAGCTGGTATTGTAATAGAATGCACTGACTATGGCAGCAAATACTCGTATCAGCAAAAGTGATACGAGGTCACAGAAAAAGTTCTTCGCTACGACAAAATAAATCAGAATTATATGACAAACCCCTACAGCTTGTTATCATTTTGCTAAGAAAACAGAGCTACTGGATCTTTTATACATGGAAGCTGAACACAGGCAAGAAAGGTTTTTCAGATGATGCCAAAATTCTAAAGCTGTATTGTGACACAGGTCTTCTATTAATCTTGTTATTTTTGTTATATATTCTTGTTATTCTTCCATTCTCTTCTTGTTATTTCATGGCTTTTGAAAAATAAACCTTCTGAGGGGAAAAAGATATAAATTTTATGATTGGCATGAAGAGCAGTATAAACTATCTAGGAAAGGCAGGGAATATAAATAGCAGGGATAGAAAGCTGTTAGATATATAGATGATAGATAGATAGATGGATATTAGAACTTTCCCTCTCATTTTGAATCTCTTGTTTACATTTATCATGTCGGAAAATTAGCTGACTCAGCAAGAAGTTTGCAAAGAAGGATAGAAATAAATTTAGGTGGTTGGTTTTAAAAATATTTATTATTTTTTAATTATTGAAGTGTTTTTTTCTATTTAGAATGGCAAAGAAAAAAAAGGTGGTGCCAGTTGACTTATTTCTCTTCTTATTGTGCATTCTCAATGCACATGAGCCAAACAAATTGAGTTACACAAAGCATGAGATCTCCCTGATCACCTTCCTGCTCCTGCGTTCCACTCACAGGTGTGGGTGGTCAAGAGTTGGATGCACATTCTCTCAGTCCCCTTTCTATATATTTCACTCATGTTTGTACCTATCTATACATATCTTGTTTATATACATAAGATCATAATTTATATATTGTTTTTCAGTTTTTTTCACCCAGTATGTCATGGAGCTCTTTTTAGGCAAGTACACATAAATCCACTTCTTTCTTTTTATTGGCTTCATAGAATTTCATGGCATGAATCTATCATAATTCAGTTCTCCATTATAGCGAATTTAAGTTATTTCTAGTATTTCACTGTTATAAAGTTGTACAATGAATATCCTTGTGTATTACTTTTTAAAAAGTGGGAGTATTTCTTTAGCATAGTTTCCCAGAAATGAAATTGCTGGGTCAAATAGTAAGCCTTTAAAAAATTTTATAGCTTTTGCTAAATTGCTTTCTAAAAAGCTTATCTTTTCGTTAAACGTATGAGTAATTATTTTCTCACATCCTTGAAAGCCCTTGAGATTAGAAATCTTTTTTTTGTTTTTATCTTTTCAATTGTGTGCATGAACGTTTATATTTTATTATTGTTTTGATCAATTATTTACTTAATTATAAGGGCAACTGAGCATTTATCTCATTATTTACTATATCTGTTCTTTGTGAACTGCCTGTTCATATTTTGTCTACTTTTCTTCGGGATTGTTTGTTTTTTCTTTAGTGATTTGTTGAAGCTTTTTATGTATTTTGGATATTAATCCTCTCTCTGTTAAATATGTTGCAAATATTTCCTCCCAGTCTGTTGCTTTTTTTTTAAGCTTCATTTATTTATTTTTTTATTTATTATCTGAATCCTGTTTGAGCATGTAAAATTCTTGCTAGCACTTCAACATTTCAAGAAATCAGTTAGCTAACATATTTATTCAGTTCCATATTAATAATTATTTAAAGAATTTTTAAAATGTTAACTTGAATTTTATTTATTATATTCTGAAAGAGTTTGCTACAAGTGGCTTTTAAAGTTTTTTTCTCTTTACTTTACCTGTTTCCTTCTCTATTAAAATACTGTCCCACATTATCACTTTCATCTTTTAAGTTATGTCTATTTTTGACATGTAAAAAAACACCCAAATATGAAAAGTTTATTTTAGCACTGGTACAGACAGACCCCAAGGTGACCCTCTATGAGTCCTGCCTTCTGGTGTTCATATCCCTGTATAATCCCCTCCTTTTGAGTGTGGGCAGGACCTGTGACTTGTTTCTAACAATTAGAATATGGCAAAGACGATGGGATGTCACTCCCGTGATTACATCACATTATATAAGACTCCGTCTTTCCAGCTCTCACTCTCACTCTGCTCTGGAAGAAATAAGCTGCCAGGCTGTGAACTGCCTATGGAGAAGTCCATGTGGCAGGGAACTATGGGTGGCTTCTAGGAATGGAGGGACTCAGTCACACAGTGCAAGAAAATGGATTATCCAACAACCTGAATGAATGTGGAAGCAGATTCTTCCTCAATCGGGTCTCCAGATGAGAACACAGTCCAGCCAGTACTTTAACTGTAGCCTTGTTAGACTCTTTGCAGAGGTGCCAGAAAAGCTGTTCCCAGACTCCTGAACCATAGAAACTTTAAGATAAAAAATGTGTATTGTTTTAAGTTGCTACATTTGTAGTTGTTTGTTATAGAGCAACAGATAACTAATATGGCACCCACATTTGAAATATATCTAGACTTTTAGGGAAAAGAAGTAGTAAGGACTAGAGAATTGAATATCAGTTCTTTGAAACTATAAATAATCATATTAGAAAGATGTGCTATAGAGTGTAATGCTTAATGATATAGGAAATGGTTATGTTTTTCTAGCCCTTGCAACATAGTTTCAAGATTGTACTATTATATGATTAATGTAATAGAGGAAACTGATAGACAAAGCTTTGAAACTCTGGGAAATATATTGGATAAAATGCCTAGCATAATTAATAATGAGTCTGATTATTGGTATTTCACCTGTGTGGACATTAAAACAAATACAGCCACCACACTGGGGCTTTCAAACTCACAGCTAGACTGTAAGTGACAATAATAAGTGAGAAAACAAAACCTTCTGTTCAATGGAGGAATTTCTGACTCTCTTCCATCACCAGCCCTTTCTCTGCTATTCCCCCTAGTACTTGTAGCGGTAACGTCCGTGATTGGTCTTTCCGTTCACATTCTCTTTCCCTTTCTTACTTTTCTTTTTACTTTTGCTTATCATATATGTAAATCCACATATTGAGATACTGCTTAAAAAATTATTGGCTTTAAGGATTCAACTTAAAAAAATCTAATATCAAATAATTCTGTGGTCAAACTCATTATTTTTTCAGATTCAGCATGTAAAAATGTGTCATTGCTAAACTGCGTAGGGGGACATAAATGACTGTATTTCCTTTGTGCTATGAGGTTTCCCCTGAGACAGGTGTTCTGGTTCTGTCTGAGCCCCTTTGAACTTGCTCGAGTATAGAGCATGTTTATTTCAAGCTTAACAGCCTTTGCCTCTCTCCAGCCTTCACTCGTGTTGGTCTAAGTTCTAGCCAATCAATTTCATGCCACTTGACATCTTGGTTCTCACCTTTTCCAGCTTTGCCTATGTTTATAGGTGTCAGAATAAATTTCCAGCTCATTTTCCAAACTTTGCACAGCACTTTTCACTTTCTACCTTGCATTTATTATTTCTGCACCTGTCTTATCTTTAGTTTTTGGAAGGCAGAATCCCCTAATGCCCAGGACTGTGCTTTGCAAATAATAGGCCCTGAATAAATGACTAAGTGAATGAGCAGTTATTAGAATTTAAAGATGCTTTAAAGACATTTAATCCAGTAGTTCTTGGAAGTCGGATTTCACAGATTGGTGAGATTAGAAAGAAAAAGAGAGGCAAAGCAACTTAGAATTGCTGGTTTTTAATTTTGCCAAGAAGTTTAAACAATTATCAACTATCATTATTTCATAAAACACAGTATAAAGCCAAAATAGGGTTTATAAATAAAGTTCAACATGCACAAACAAATTCAAAGGACATAATGTTGGGATAAAAGATTGACCCTTTCCCAAAATGGATACGTCGACTTTAAAGTGACTTGTGTGCTTTATTCTCCTTGCTTTTCTCAGTTAGCAGCAGACAGCTGAAATCTTCATATTGTACCAGCACAGTCCATGTATTTTAGAAATCACTGAGCTAGTCTAACTTTCCACTCAGTGAAAGCAACCTCTTTAAACCAGCTTGGATAAGATCTACTTGTTGCTCATCCAGGCTTCAGAAAGCTTCCTGACTCTTGCACGTGGTTAATAATAGGTGGGAAAGAGGATCGCAGCAGGAGTTCCCTCCAGATCTGCCATTTACCTTTCTGACACTTAGAGAAAGGCAGATGTGTAAAAGAAAGCAGAAAGTTTTATTCTGCATTGGAATATATATTAAAACAAGGTGCTATTGAAAACTGAGACTTTTCTACATTCTTTGTTGTTTCACTTTTCCATTTTTGGAAGAAAGTAGTAGCTTTAGTAGAGTGAGCCAGGGTCTTAAAGGTGGTTTCCACCAGTACTGCCAACTAAGCCCCAAACTTGAAAAAATAATTCAGATATATTTAGAAATAATCCATTATGTATTTTCAACTTTTTATTTTGAAATAATTTAAGAATCACAAAAAGTTGTAAAAATAGTACAGAGAGTTCTCACCTAGCTTTTCCCAATGATAACATCTTTTATAACCATAGTACCCTATGAAACTGACACTGGTACAATGCTATTAACTAAACTACAGGCCCTATTCAGATTTTATCAGTTTTTACATGTATTTTTTTTTTCAGTGTATAGTATTACGAAATTTTAACGTATGTATAGATTCATGTAACCATCATCACCATCTGATGCAGAACTGTTCTATTGCCACAAGGAAATGCCCAGGGCTACCCAGTTATGTTATACATTTTTAATGATTTGTTTTATTAGCAGAGTGACCATAAATACATTCCTTTAAACTCAGAGGTGAAGGATAGAATCTTCTGGAAGCTGGAGTTGGCATTGGAGGGTACACTTTGAGCCACAGAGAGCTGGTATAATGTTTGGAGTTTCTGGTGATAACCCTTACTGCCCTGCCTACCCTGAGATTCACCCAAGGCTGGTATGGTGAATCAGAGATCGTGAGAAATGGTCGGGAAGGAAATGAGCTAACCCAGAGGCAAAGGCATAAGCAGGGAAGAATTGTGCTGGAACCTTTTTGCTAGGACTTGTTTAGGGGTTATTCCAAGTTTTGTGAGGTTTGAACCATAAATGACTCCGGTAAATATTCATTCAGAAGGGGGATCAAGCAAATGAAGGGCCCTAATGGTTAAGTTTCATTAATTCACAGTAAATCTGCCTCTGGATTAGTCTTAAACTAAGAATTCTTGACTAAATAGATTCATTAATTTGTATTCTTCTTTAACATTATAAATACCCACCCAGAAAAACTTAAGCAGACGCAGACACTTACAGTTTGCCATGGGGTGAATTACTAGTTTCATAAGCTTCTTTGGATCATTTACTAGGTTGGGGGGAGGATAAGGGGTCATTTTTGAGCACCAGATATGAAGTCCTTGTGTGGGTCATGGGAGATCGTGAGGTACAAACACCACAGTCTTTTCAATGGAGACAGGAGAAAGGGACCAAAATACGGAAATAACAGGGACCTTTGCCTCTTCCACAGTTTTGACTATAGTTGGCCTCATTCGTAAGGAAGCACATGGTTAAAATGCTGAACATTAGCCACTTGCACCCAGTACAAACATTTGTGGGATGTTTTTGACTAAGGTAAGTGTGTCTCTTGGCTAAGAATCTGATATTAAAAAGACTGAAGAAGTCAAGCTACTCATGACTGTTTGGAAAAGAGTACCAACGTCTATGTGATAAATAGGATGATTACAAATATATTGTACATTTTTAGAAATTAAATTAAAGATAATGTTTATAAAGCACTAAGCCTATCATATAGTAGGACTTCAATAAATGGTAGGAATTATTATCATTTCATTTATATTATCTCCTTTAATCCACATAAAAACACTGGGAAGTGTCCATCATTAACACCATTTTTACAGAGGCGGAAACAAGGTAAGAAAAACTAAACCTTTTCCGCTAGATCACAGAGTGAAGTGAGATTCCACTTCAGTCTTCTGATTGTAGTTTTAAGTCCTTTCCCCTGCAATACAGCAGTCTCCCAGATTTAGGTATCTTACCTCTTATTTTCCTTATTATTATACTTATAATTTCCTTATTAATTTTCCCCGGACATAAATATCTTTCAATCTCACGTAATATATATTCTTTTCTATGCTGTTATTTAGTAGCCTCTTAAGGAAATGGTGAAACATGTGAAAAGGCTAACTTGGTCTCTATCCAAGACTTCTCCTTGACTCTAGACCTACGAGGAAGAAAGGTTTACTGATCTGTATCTCAGACTCATACTCCATCTCCCATCACCTCTCCCTCCTTCAGTTCACTTTCCACAGCTTTTTAATTCAATAGACCTTTATTGAACGTTATCATATCCCTGTAGACTTAGATGCTAGGAATGAAAATATGCAGGACGAGGTCCCTGCCTTCCACTATTTTCAATTTAGTAACAAGGCAGTCACCTACACAATTAACTGTAATGCAAGGAAAGGGAGAGAATGACATGGAAGCATTAAGAAAGCAATGGATTCTGACAGACAGTTGTTACCTTTGTGACAGGACACACGAAGTGGCATTTGAGCTGGTCCTTGAAAGAAAAGGAAAATTAAGGAGAAAGGGTGTTCAGGCAGCAGAAAGAAAGTTCACACACTGAGAGTCATGAGCAAGCCACGCCGGCAAGCCCAGTGGTCCAACACACCAGAGCAGAGGGTTCCAGGAGGGAGCGAGCCTGGAGAGATGGGTGGGACCAGATCACAAAGGGTGTCTACCTTGCTTAGGAGTTGGGCTAAGCAGTTGAAGCCCGTCAAAGGATTTTAAGAGGAGATGTGATATAATCACATTTTTCCCCTAAAAATAAAGACCATTCTGGTGGTAGTGTGGAGAATGGATTAAAAGGGTGAGAGATTAGAAACTGGAAGATCACTTTAGAGGCCGACTTTTACAATAGCCTCTTCCCTCTAGGAAATAAACTCATCTACCTCCTGATGAGGTTCAAATTAGGAATACAAGGGTGAGTTCTTTTTTCTTATGAAAAACTAAAGATGAAAGCGGAGATGCCTCACCACAACAAGAGCTTTAATTGAAATTTCTCATGGAAAGGACAGTTCTAAAACCTGCAAGTAGCTTAAATTTGAGCTTTTGGTCAGATAACTTTTTCTGGGAGCTCTTATATTCAAACATTTTCATGCATACTTGGGGGAAATAATGGTACTTGGGGCCAATAAATGCTATGAGAGAATCTAGTGAAATGAGTCTTTTTTTTTTTTTTTTGCAGTATAAATAGCACTTCACTAAAGTGCCAAAAGAATGATTCTTTTTAAGCAGAAGAAAAAACTTTAGAAGTAATTCTTTAGTTTCAGCTAGAAAGCCTGACTTGCTTTTCTGGTACTTGGTGGCTTTGAGTTTTCTCGTATTTATATGCATCTGCCTCTCTGGTTGAGCCACATAAAAAGCACCTACCACAAATACCTAGCACTAATGGCTTAATTTGACAATTTGTAGATGGTATTCTTGTATTACCCTTTAGGACCTTAATAATTAGTTTTTCTTTGGTGCAGTATTAAAGCATTAAAGGTCATAAATTCCACAGTCACCTGTATCCATTTATTGCTAATTTATTATGGAACATATCATAAAACTTTCCTTGACATATAGGCCTCTTCATAACTATAAATCTTTTTTCAACTGTTTAGATAACTTATGCGTAAGTTCAAGAAGAGACCTCTAGGAGCAAATATTTAAAACATCTATTTATTACACATTAACGGTGCAGGGTGGATAACCATGTGAAGTATTCATTTACATTCAGTATATTTATCACTTCAAACCCTTATAAAGATAAATTTGTTTTCAAGAGAGAAAAATGTTAAATGTCAAGTAGCTCTTTTACTAAGTGCTTGAAAATGTCCAGCTGAATAAAGCTATCTTGCTAGTTAGTGCTATAGAACACAAACAAATGTTTCCATTGAGATTAAATTTGTCACTAGGAACCTCAGTTAAGCTGAAAACTTTTCCAACTTGAAGGTCTCTTCAGATGGCAAATATTTCATGTTATTTGACTGAGAGATTCTTTCCTTCTGTTTCAACTATGGAGATGATATGCAGTAAAAAAAAAAAAAAAAAAAACTCAGTTACTGAATGTGTTTACCTTACAGCTTAAACTTCCATATGGGTGTGTAATTGCGACACACACATTCAGAAAGCGAGAGGAGAAATCAACTCGCTGGAAAACCAATTTGTCGAATGAGCAATTTGCTGAAAATCAAAAGTTTCCATTCACTTTGTATCATACTATTAGTAACCATGATGCATGGCTGCAACACTCAGGGATTTTTTTTCCTTTCAAAGCTTTCATTTAGCTTTAGTTTTTCTGCAGCTGCAGTGGTTAGCCAAATATCATAGGTTTTACCATACTCTGACTTTGGGGAATAAAAATATCTTGTATATTTCAAATTACGAATGTAATTGTATGAAGGGTCTTATGATTTATAACCAGGGGGATGGGTTTTTCTTGTAACATATCTTTAATCCAGCCTTCTGTACTTTTCTTAATTTGCTGTTTAGTTAACCAGCCCAAGACAATACGAACATGTTGCATGTGTTTTAAGCTTTTGAGAAGTGCTCAGTGTCTCATATATTAAACACACGTGAACTTGACATGTAACTGAACTGCACTAAGTCCACTGCAAATGACAAGGGCAAAAGGCATATAGAAAAACTGAGACCAAAACTTTGATAAACTGTTGAACACTTCAGTCACACAATTTGCTGAAATCTTGCCTTCTAACAGGAAGCATGTCCTCTGGAAATATGTCTGTGCGCAGAAGTGAAATGAAGATGCTGAGAGAGGATTACTGTGCTTACTGTGAGTAGAACCTCAGATTTGAAATACATTAGCCATAAGTAAAGAATTAAGCAAGAAAGAGTAAACTGGTAACAAATCCTTAAAGAATGCTAAAAGGTGAAAAAAGTAAGACAAAAACAAAAATAAAAATAACTAGGAAGATTCAGGGGCCACCACACTGCATATTAAGTTTTGGCCTCTAGTTCATAAACATAGCAAGCTGAAGTTGCTATATGACTTGGGAAATTGGTGAAATATCCTAAAAGAGGCTAAACGGTCTGTCAAGATAGAAAAAGGCATCAAAATAATTTTTAAAAATTGGTCTGCTTGGACTGCCATAGCAGAATACCACAGACTGGGTGGCTTAAACAACAGAAATTATTTTCTCACAGTTCTAGTGGCCGAGAGTCTAAGACAAAGGTGCTGCAGGGTTGGTTTCTGGGGAGGCCTTACTTCCTGGCTTGGAGGCAGCTGCCTTCTCACTGTGTCCTCTCGTGGCCTTTTCCTCTGTGTGCCAACATTCCTGGTGTCTCTTCCTCTTCTTATTAGGACACCAGTCCTATTAGATTAAGGACCCTTCCTTATGACCTTATTCAACCTTAATTACCACCTTAAAGGCCCCATCTCCAAATACAGTCACATTGGGGGTTAGGGCTTCACCCTATGAATTTGGTGGGGATACAATTCAGCCCATAGCAGTATGAACTACAAAATTTCTGCATGAATTAAAAGTCACAAATCCCACAGTCATCTATAGCTTTATTATGAGTTACTGAAAATTTTGGTTCTTTTTCTGAATACTAAGTATATTTGTAAGACTAAATCACCTCATGATTTCTAGCTTTTGACAAATTTGACATTCCTATTAAAGTTATAGAAATCACCTCCTCCATTACTAATTTACGTAAACTTTATGATAGGTAAAATAATCAAATTTTAAATAATTTTGGTAAATTTTATAAATTTGGCAAATTGGTGTTTCAGAGAATTACTATTATTTGTAAATTATCCTTTGGCCTCAGAAAAGCATGTTAGGAATAGTCGTAGTCTCACCAATATCACAGTTGGCAGTAGAATGGTCTTGTGTGTAGTGGTGGCAAACTAGGTGAGGTCTCCAGAATTCTTTGGAGATCATCTTAAGTATTCCTAAGAGTTGTATGGTCCTAAGAATAGGAAAGAATACAAAATTCCATTAGGTTAGATAGAAAATGCATTTGTATATCTAAGACTCTAGTCAGATCCAAAGGTTGTAGTATTTTAGAACACATGTATATATCGTAAGAGTCAAAGAAATGCAAAATCTAATCAAGGGCTCAACGTGGGCAGGAGTTTCAGATGTCCTTGAGTAGACAAAGAACTAGGCCATATGAGCTATGAGACCAACCACTTTCACATTTTAAAAAATATTTTTCACAGTCTTATTGGTATATAATTCCCTTATGGTACAATTCATCCATTTAAAATGTACAATTCAGTGGTTTTTAGTATATTTGCAGATATATGCAACCATCACCACAGTCAATTTTAGAACATTTTTCATCACCTCAAAAAGAAACCTCACATCCTTTAGCTATCAGCCCCTATCTCCCCATCACTCTCCCCCAGCCCTAAGCAACCACTAACCTACTTTCTGTCTCTATAAATTTTTCCTGTTCCATATGAATAGAATCATATGATATGTGGCCTTTTGTGACTGACTTCTTTGACTTAGCAGGATGTTTTCAAAGTTCATCCAGGTTGTAGCATGAGTCAGTACTTCATTCAGTTTTCTTCTGGCTTCTTTCGAGATTTCTTTTTTCTTTATCTTTGATTTTCTGCAGTTAGAAGATGAGATGCCCAGATGTAGTATTTTTGGTATTTATCTTGCTTTGTATTCTCTGAGCTTCCTGAATCTGTGGTTTGGTGTCTGACATTAATTTGGGGAGATTCGCAATCATTATTGCTTCAAAAATTTCTTCTGTTCCTTTCTCTCTTCTCCTGGCATTCCCATTACGCATATATTACATCTTTTGTAGTTGTCCTACAGTCCTTGAATATTCTGTTCCATCTTTTTCAGTTTGTTTACTCTTCACTTTTCAGTTTTGGAAGTTTCTATTGACATATCCTCACAACATAACTCTACGTTTAATCATTTGAGGAACTGTCAGACTATTTTCCAAAGTGGCTGCACCATTTTACATTCCCACCAGCAGTGTTTGAGGGTTCTTATTTCTATGTTACACATCTTCATCAATGCTTGTCATTATAGAAATTTCAATTCTTAATATAAATTAAAACAAATTTTAATTGTGGTAAAATACACACCACATAAAACTTACCATAGTAACCAATTTTAAGTGTACATCTCAGTAATCTTGAGTACATTTACAGTGTTATACAACCAGTCTCCGGAACTTTTTGTCTTGCAAAACTAAAACTGTCTACACATTTAATGACAACTTCACATTCCCCTATACTTCCAGCCCCTGGAAACTACCATTCTACTTTCTGTCTCTATGAATTTGACTACCCTACGTACCTTATATAAGAAGAATCACATGGTATTTGTCTTTTTGTGACTGGCTTATTTCACCTAGCATAATGTCCCCAAGTTTTATCCATGTTGAAGCTTGTGTCAGAATTCCCTTCCTTTTTAAGGCTGAATAATATTTCATTGTATGCATATACCACATTTTGTTTATCTGTTCATCCATTGAGAGACACATGGGTTGCTTCCATGTTTTGGTTATTGCTTCCATGTTTGGTATTTGGATATTATGAATAATGTTGCCACGAACATAGATGCTCAAATATCTCTTAGAAACCCCACTTTCAATTCTTTTGGGTATATACCTGGAAGTCACTTTTTAAAATTTTTTGAGGAGCTGCCATACTGTTTCCACAGTGGCTGCCCCATTTCACATTCCCAGCAACAGTGCACAGAGGTTCTAGTTTCTTCACATCCTTGCCAGCCCTTATTATTTTCTGTTTATTCGTTTTTGATAGGAGCCATCCTAACGGGTAGGAAGTAATATCTCATTGTGGTTTTTATTTGCCTTTCCCTAATGACTAGTGATATTGAGTTCACCTTTATGATTTGAAGTCCATGACATTTCAACCGTGAGACAAGAATCAGTGAGACTCATCAGGGTCTTTAACAAAAATCCAGTCCCCATCCAGGCCAAAATCTTTGTTCACAAGTGACCTAAATCACCTGGAATGGTAACAGGCTTCCTTTAGTGGGTAAGAATCTTTTAACCCCGGGAAAATTTAGAATTAAGTAGAGAAAAGATTATGACTATTAAAATTGAAGTGTTAATATGTGGGGGTTAAGAAGCAAGCTGTTCATGTTTGTTATTTTATGTATTTGGCCTAGCTGGAATGACAGTCTTGTAACTTCAACTGAAAATTTGTAATTGTGTGATTTTTACTTAGGGTAACCAGCTTGTCCTGATTTCCTCAGGACTGTCTTTGTTTTAAAATGGAAAGGCCCACATCCTGGACACCCCTCAGTTGAGGATGATTTGCCATTTTATTTAGACTTGAGTTTTTAAAATGAAATCTTACTAAACTCATATACAATATTGGGTCATTTAAGAGAATGTTAGTGTCACTGTTTTTAAGTTTAATGTATTAGATACATAAGTAAGTATATACTGAGGTTTCTATAATTCAGATAATCGAAGTACTTAAAATAGAAATATACTAAATTTATAAACAAAGTTTAAAATGTTTGAAGGTGTTTAACTAATGAGACCAAATATCATTCAAACCCCTTTAACAAACTTGTTAACATTTGCTAGACTTACGCATAGACTCAAGAGGTGTGTAAGCTGAACTTCAGGTCTGTTGCCACAGAAGAGACTCATTGACGATCTGGAAGACAAAAATCCCATTTCATCCCGTGTTGCACAACCCAACCTTACATCTTAGGTTTTCCTTAGGTAAATTGAATACCAACTGTTTAAAACAAAAATAAATTGAGAAACAGTCTTTTGGATAAACTAAAGCTGTTCTAAAGGACACCAAAAACTGACATCAACTATAATCCAAGATGTTTGAAAATATCTCCATTTAGGGAGTTTCGAAAGGGGTCGGATTATCGTGGTAACGTGGGGCCCATTACCAGTGGTCAAGTAAATCAATAGAATGTGTCAATCACCATAAGTATACGCACATTTGGAATGAAAACACGTCCTTCTTGAGATCGAGGAGATCGATCCAAACTGCTTTTTTTGTTGTTGTTTTGAGGTGACAGCTTATCTTAGCCATTAGGAAACCAACATTTACTAACATTTTCAGCTAAAAGACGGATTTGGCTCTCACCTTCTCTTAATGGAGCGCTGCCTCTGTAATGGGGCTGAAGACCAAACAGGCTCGAAGCCCATTTTGATCATTTGTAAACATCACTACAGTTTAATATTTTAGAATTGCATGTACTTTAACTAGGCTGAAGAGGAAATATCCTCCTAAGACTCATGATTTTTTTTTTTGGCTTTATATCTCTGACAAAAATTATCTTCAGAAATGTGGTTCATCCTGGAAGCTCTTCCAAAGTGGTAATTTCAGCAGGGAGTCTAAGAAAATGTGATGTCTGAAGAACCACTGAGCTGTAGTCAGCAGTACTTATAGGCACTTGGATTCATGCAAACTCTTTTCAGGCTGTGACAGGCTTCAAACCAAGTCTCCAGCCTGTTATTCTGTTTGGGGAAAGCTAGTACTGAATTCTTGCTTGAGATATCACGACCAGATGACCAGTGACAATGACTTCCTAGCTACTTCTTCTTGTTGTATGCCAATCTCTGGAGTATGTCCCATCATACTCATCAAGTGTGATTCATGCCTATTGGCCTATTTAGATTGAAAAGCAAGAGAAAGACAGCATTGTGTCTTCTTCTGTAATCTGTGACACGACATGAGTTTTCCTGGTGCAATGTTGCAGAGCAGCCTTGCAAAACTCACAGCTCACAACAAACTGCCACTGTCACCCCAGGGACTAATTGACAGTCTGGAAGACAAAAATCTCATACCTAATCTTAAGTATTAAGTACTTTTAGGAAAAATTATAACACTTTAAGAGGTGGCTTATTTTATTATAAGGGATGTGCTATTGCATTAAAAACAACTACAGCCTTCTAATTCATTCTTAGACAGTTTAAACGTGTCATGGCTAAAGGAAAAAGGCTAGGTTATAATACGAAGACATTTTTATCAACATAAGTCTGAAATGTCTTTAAAACCCTGCTATATAGCTTATTATAAAGGACAGATTTTCTGAAAGGTTAATATTTATTTTTACAAAGAATGGTTTCTTAAATTATAGTTTTAAAACATTAATAATTGCCAGTGGTTTCAAACAGACTCTCTTTTATCGAGGAGCTGGAATCTTTTGCTTCACTAGACCTCCTTGATCTTAGTCTGTATGAATTGTTTAGTTTTACTTGGTGCCACAGGGACTCTTCCAAACTTATCAGAAGCCTTAGTTTAATACAGAAAAAGAGAGATTCAGAATATGTCAATATAATACTGTTAATGTTTTCCACATTTATGATTCCAAGGTCAAAGTCAAACCTCTTATTGTATTAATAATAGCAAAGCAAAAATAGGCTTTGTAGTTGTGAATTCATGGTTTTAAAGAATAATTTCCCTCTGTTTTTATTAATTCAAGCCATCCATTGAACCACTCAAGGATTCCATTATGTATTCCAATGATATATCTCATATTGTACCTTTCACTTTGGAAGATTATGAGAATGGATATGCGTGTGATTCTTTACAGTCATCAACATAAGATATTTTCTTTGTTCAGAAGTTATGTCAACTTATAACATTAAAAGTGATATACATAAAATAAACTTTAGAGCTTAGTAGTGAAATAATTAGAAACCAATTTTCCCCTACTCATTATTTAAAATAGTGTGGTTTGCAATATAGTTCACGTGCTGTGCATTACAAAGCATGGCCATATATTCTGGATTCTGATACTATCTGATTTGTAGACCAGCAATAACCAGAATTTTTATAGAAAGGCTCCAAGGAAAAATCAGTCTCATCTCACCAAGGCCTTTCCTTTTGAGAGCATATTGAATTCATGTCCCATTCATTCAGGAGTAGGTAGTGGTGAAACTAAACCAAAGCTGTGGTGTGTTGTAAGAGGCCTCTCCTTGACCACAGCTTTCATTTAGGACAAAGCTGGCACTGATGTTCATCGCAGGTGACTGGGAGTGAAGATGGAGTGACTTGGAAGCTTCTTTTTCTATCCGTGGGCTTGCTCTTTCATCATTCCCACCTGCCACCCTTCCCTACCTTAAGCTTGATGTTGGTGGATGGGTGTAGAAATTCAAAATAAAGCTACAGATCCTCAAAGCTCCCTGTTCCATGTGGCAGACCTGGACTGTGTGCCTCTCAGGGGGGCGAGCTCATCTTCCTTACTCTCCTAGGAAACACATCCTTACCTAGCCAAAGCCACTTCCCCTACTTGAGGTCATATGAAGACGTGTGCAGCCAAGCAGGACTCTATATTAGGCTTTGCTCTGGGGTCCATTTAGGTCCATCTGGGGCTGCGAGGACTCTGGCAGCTGGAATGGCTCATGGTAAAGCCCAGATTTCAATTACTTTGGAGAGCAAAACGTTTCTTAGCATTCTTTCCTCATGAACTTCATAGTATCATTTGTCATGTTGTTTTGCCAGTGATGCATTTTCTGGATAGTTCTATTTGGCTTATATCTCACAAATATCAATCAAAGAAGTTGTTTCATTTTTAAGAAATGGCAAAGAATATCTTGCCTCCTTCCCTTGTTTGATAGGTGAGTTATATAGCATAAGGGCAGGATAAGAATTCAGACTCCATCTGTGTTAACTGTCTCCTGAAATTAGGAGAACATTTCTGATTATAACTCATTTTCCTGTTATGACCTTTTGACTTGTAAGAAAACAAAGAAATATTCTGCTTCAGTGTTTGCCAAATTATGTTCTAGATATATTGTTTGTTTCGTTGTGGTCAAACAAGTCTGGGAACACTGGGTTAGAGAGAGCTGAAGATGTTTCTGTGCTGAGTCTCAAAGGCAGTGGACCAGAGTGGTTAGGAGTGTGGACTCCAGAGCTCCTGCTTGGCTTGAGTCCTGACTCCACCACTGACTGAGTGTCAACTCACTTAATCTCTCTGTTCCTTGGTTTCCTCATCTGCAAAACAGGGCTGGAAGTAGGGCATATCTCTCAGAGTGGTTGTGAGAATTATTTGAGTTGGTACATATGAAGCCCTTAGAACAGATCCAAGCATAAATTAAGCACCTTGTACATTGTAGCTATTATTATTGTAATTAGTAAGTTTCCAAAAGGGAGATAAAATAGCCTTCCCCAACCTCCTTCATTTGTTCATTTGTTCATTCATTCATTCATTTTCATTTGCCTAGTTCAAACAGCCTTGAGTGAGAGTTTGAGAATTACTGGTCAAGTCCAGGAAAAAAAATGCATCCTCATTTGTTTGGGCTATTTACTGCTGCTACCTAGCTTTCCTGGGTATTTGTTAATTCACTTTTTGCTGGTTTTAAAGATAAGATCAGAACATAGTTTGAGGGATATCCAATAGAAAGACTGAAAAACAGCGTTGTTTATCAGTTAATCCTTGCAGGTTTTTCCAAAGTCCGAGGTTGAGAAAGAGAGAGAGAGACCTAGAATATGGACATTTTGAGAACACAAATTCCCTTTCTTCGTGGATTTATTCACCAGATTTTGACTGAGTGTCTACTGTGTGCCAGGGACTGTTCTAGGCACTGGGGCTAGACCAGGGAGTAAAATAGATGTAACTCCCCACTCTCAGGGAGCTTGGATTCTGGGGGTCACCCAATGGGAACATCCAGAAACCAATAATAAGGCCACAATCAAGTCATTTGCATTTATCCAGGCTTCTGAATACACACAAAAAATGAAGATTAGTTTCCCTAAATTTTAGTGAATTTTATATGATTATATTTATCAAATTAGTACTTATAACACAAAATAAATAGAATAACATTATGTTTAATCTCTTTGAGAAAGAACCTCCAAAGTGAAAATTCAAGGCCCCAGCTTGGGCAGGGGCTCCGACAGGCCTCACCCCTTGCCCACCTCATCCTGCCTCATCCCACCCCAACTTGTGCTAGGTCCCAGCCTTAAATAGAGCTCCATCGACTCATCTGCTGTTTTTCAGCTGAAGTAATGACACTTGTCTCCCTCTCCGCCTTTGCTCAGGGTAAACAGCTTAGATTTAGAGTTTGTATTGTATCTAGGCTAAATGTTTCAGTCTAAGGAGCATATAAAATAGTGCACTAACATTAAAGCCATAAGTCAGATCAGAAAGAGACACAGTTGCAATTTTGTTTTTTCAGTTTAAAAATATGCATCCATATGTATCTCTGTCTCAGGCTGGAATCAAGCCCTGAAATAAGATATATGAGATGGCTACAATTTAACTCACTAATTTTTTGTTCACAGAATGCAATTTTGGGACATGACAACATTGAATAGTTGTTTTATTTTTAATTACAAATTTAAAAATGACACTTAGCTGGGCTGGTCACTGGACTTGAGAGCATTTTAAGGCAAGAAATTGTGAATATACAAATATTTACTGTAGGGTTCATAATTTATTAATAGACTAAGATGTACATAATTTTTCTAATATTTTAACTTGTGTATGCTTCTTTAGTTATCTGACCAACATTCAAATATAATATTTGATATCTTTGAAAAATATGGAATCTCAAAATTGTAAACTTTTAGAGCTGGAAGCGGCTTGGAGACCCCCTAATTGGACTCACTCCTTTTACAAAAGGGGAAACTGAGGATCAGAATGGGTGGAGTCAGTCGTCTTTTGACTGAATCAGAATTTTCTCTTTTTTAATGAACAGGATATTATATTTAGGGATTATTTAAAACAGAATCCTTGTGTCCTACTGAAACCTCTGATATTATGCATCAAATTATCAAAGTGTCAGCTTGCTAAACAGAAAATAAATGTTAAGTTTGAAAGTATTAAGTTTAAAACACTTTAAAACTGCTTATTTTTGACATAATCTTTTAGGTCTAATCTTCCTCTTGGAAACAAATCAAATCAGGGGCCAGCCCTGTGGCATAGCAGTTAAGTTCGCACACTTTGCTGTGGTGGCCCTGGGTTCACAGGTTTGGTTCCCAGGCACAGACCCACACACCATTTATCAAGCCATGCTGTGGTAGGCGTCCCACATATAAAGTAGAGGAAGATGGGCACAGATTTTAGCCCAGGGCCAATCTTCCTCCCACACACAAGAAAACAAATCAAAACAAACAATTCCTGGTTTTTATTGTGCAGCCATTTTCTAAATGAATTAAGAAAACTAAAGGGAACAAGTGATACTCATTTTTTATTTCTCTATATTAGTATCTGAGAAGTGCCATATTTCTAAATCTAGCCATAACTTTCTGTGTACTCAAATGAAGTGAAGTGGAGGGCTGATAAAACATAGCTTTGAATTTTTTTGTTAACAAGGTGTATTTCCTATCATTGTCTAATAAAATGTTTGCCTTGATTTATGATTTTAGTTAATATATTAAAAAGTCTTAACTATAATTTAAAAACATGATTTCACGTCTCCAATATTTTGCTGACTACGTATAATTAATATACAATATCACGGAGGACTGGGAGGTTGAGTAGGCTTTGCGGATCCTTTTATCAACAGTGAAACAAGGTTTTTGTACAGTAATCCCTCCTTATCTGTGGTTTCATGTTTCATGGTTTCAGTTACCTGCAGTCAACTGCACCCCAAAAATATTAAATGGGAAATTTCAGAAATAAACAATTCGTAAGTTTTAAGTTGTACGTCATTCTGAGTATGCTAGCGAAATCTCACACCAGCCTCCTCCATCCCGTGGAGACTTGACTCTCATCCCTTCGTCCAGTGTGTCCGCGCTTTACACGCGACCCGCCCCTTAGTCACTTAGGAGCTGTTTCGGTATCAGATTGACTGAGGGATCACAGAGCTTGTGTTCAAGTATTTTACCCTTATTTTACTTAATAATGGCTCCAAAGTCCAAGAGTAGTGATGTTGGCAATTCCAACATACCAAAGAGAAGCTGAAGTGAAACAAAGTAAAGGGCTTCCTTTAGGTGAAAATGTGAAAGTTCTCGACTCGATAAGGAAAGAAAAAAAAGTCATTTGCTGAGGTTGCTAAGATCTAAGATTATGGTTGTTACAGTATTTGTTATAATTGTTCTATTTTATTATTAGTTGCTGTAATCTCTTACTGTGCCTAATTTATGAATTAACTTTATCACTGGTGTGTATGTATGGGAAAGAACAGAGTATCTATAGGGCTCGCTACTATCCGCGGTTTCAGACATTCTCTGGCGGTCTTGGAACGTATCCTCCGCGGATAAGGAGAATCTACCGTGTAACCGACAGCTTACTCTCCTGTGGGCATGTGAATGCGTCGTGACTGTTTTTTTTTTTTTTTTTTTGAACAAAAAAACATTATGTGTAATGTCTGTAAGGTATGTAAAGTAAGGGATGGAAGGAGGGGAAAATGTGGCTGTTGAGAAGGTTGCTGGAAAAAGTCACAGCAGAGGGAACAGAAAAAGAAAAGGGAGTCATTAAGGATAGAAAGGGCAGCATGGACTAGAGGTGCCTCCCACACGTGGGACTGGGGCGGTGCGGCGTGGCGGGGGGGGGGGGGCTTCCTCGTGTGAGCCTCTTGCCTTTGTTTCTAAAATCTTTCCACTTTTGTATACTTCAAAACAATGTTTCCCAAAGTGAGGTGCTTTCAGGTGGCAAAATTTTTTCTGAATATTTATATCCTTAATATGTAATATTTCAGAAAAATATACATGACATGTAAATATAATATAAATTAAATAATATATAAAAATACAAATATAAAAATATATATGTAAGCAGCACATCTACATTGGGTAGTGAAAGAAATCTCCCCTAATAATTTTTTTTTTAAAGAGAGTCAAATTTGCTAATAAGGGTTAAGTGACTAACAGGATAGTGATACTTGAATATGTCAAAAATTCTGAAGGTCATATGTGAATAAGAAGCTTAGGAAATATATCTCTACAAAAAGCTTCTGTTTATGTGTTTGTCTTTCAGCTTTTTAAAGCTAAAGGGTGTAGGGGAATGATTCTGAAGAGAATGGGGGTGTATTCTTAGCAGAACAGATTTTTCCAAAGTGCACCAGCTCCCCCGTCATCTCTCCCTCTCAAACATCCTGGCAGGTCTCTGTTGCCCCCCCTAGTCCCTCTGTGAATGGTGTAGAGGTAGAGTAATGAATGAATGAATGCTATTTCATCCAGGTCCAGAGAAGGGGGAAGAATACCAACCACAAAAGCACCCCCCCAATACACACAAACACGTGCACACACATACACAAATTTTCCTTATCCATTGTATTGCAAATCATTCAACATAAAGTAGGAAAAAGTATCTTGAGACAAAACTGTCCACTTGAAAACACATTTTTGATCAGTTGATTAATTCTGTAGTTTTACATTTTTTGAAGAATGGAGTCCAAGGTATATAGTTCATAACATATTTCAGTCAAGTAACATTTCAAGAAAGCAACAATTTTTTAGGAAGTGTCTTCAGAGGGAAGCAGGTTCATTTTTCAGAGGAACAAAACCCTCTTGGGTATTGGAATGTTCCATTCAGACTGAGATGAATCCAAGAGGAGCCTGACAGATGTGACTGTCGTAGTCTACTGGGACTGAATTCCTCTGAGTACTGAGAACCGAATGTTAAAATAAAATTGGAAAGTTCTTTCTTTCTGCGCTGTACCCTTCTCCAAATCTCCAAAGCATTTGTTTTGTAAAATCCTAAGTGGAAACACATTTTGGTGCCATAATTTCAAACAAACCATCTCTTTTTGAACTCTGCAGCCTTGATGCATTAACACAATAGCATATCAAGTTCACAAAATTTCAGATAAACCACGTTCAAGCTATAAAAACGACTGAAAAAAAGTCTTAATTTTTCCCACATCTCATTTCCTTTTCCCACACTACTTCAAGAGAGCCCAGCTTTGCTATCTCTTCAGTAAGGGGGGGTTGCTGTGGATACATACACTGTTGTGTGCTGGCTGAATCTACTCACAATTTAATGTGAATTACTTTTCCCAGGCAACCTGACAGACCGAGGCAAGATCATCTTGACTACATTTACCATTGTCATGGGGCACAAAGTAGGCAGTAGTGAGTAACTAAACACTCCAAGAAATAAATGATTAGATTAAAATTGGGGTGCATTAATTATTGTTCATATAAGAACTCTGTCCGACCAACCTGTTTTCGCAACTCTCTTCTGAGATAGAAAGAAAAAAATAAAGATGTAAAAATATAATTGTTCTGAGCCCTGAATTTTGCTTAAACTAGTGTGCTGACAGCATTTAAATACCACCACATTGCTTTTTAAGGTCAACTTAAAATATTTAAGTGCAATAAAGTTTATCTATTGAAAATTCAAGATGAGGATGATAATGATTTGGGAAAATATGACTGTCTTTGTGTTGTTTAATTTACTTGTTTAAAATAGCATCAGAATAAAATAACCTGAACAAATGACCTGAATAAATAAAATGACCTGAAAACAGCCCAGAATAATTGCAAAGAGAATAATTCTACTTCAGTCAGTACCAAAATGTTTTATTATAATACAAATGCTTTATAAATATATTACAGAAGCTTAAAATTTAAGAAAATATGGCCATTCTTTAGGGCAGAAAGGTGCAAATCTCTAAGAGGTAGAGAAGAAAAAATGATTTATTCTATTTTTCTAGCATTGCCGGTTTCCAGGTGTTCACCTTTTGATCCGGCTACAGGCAACGATTTTCTGAAGTGGTTTCTGATGGTGTCTGACATCATTTATAGTACTTTTGAACAATCTTGTAACGTGCTAAACTACACCAAATTAAGTGAGTTAATGGCCAAAAAAGAATCCAATAGGCTCATGGGTATCCTGAGTGTTTTGCTACTTGCTGCCTGTTGGATTCACTGCTCAGAAGGAAGAAATGAAGTTTTTTGATTCTCTAGTACCTCAAGTCTGGATTTGCTGGAGAGCTATAGCAGATCTGGGACAAGTATGAAAAGATACAACAGTCTTAAGCATGAGGAAGTTTACAAGTTGCCAGATTATGTCCTTTTTAGTCATCACTCATTCATTCATTCACCAAATATCTATTGAAATCCTGCTCTCTATAATGTATGACAAAATATGTTGTGTGGGAAGTGAAGATGACAGAGACCCTGATGTTGAGCTTGAAGAGTTTAGAGTCAGTAAGAGAGATGGTATATATAAATGAACTGACTCCAAGATGAATAACGTGTTGACATATAAAGTAACGTCACGTATGAGTTCGGAGGAGGGAGAGATTTCTTCCAGTGGGGGTAATCAAGAAAATATTCGTTCACTTACATATCCATTGATTTAATACATATACTTAGGGACTATTATGAGCAAGATATAGGTAAAGAGGCAGTGAAAATTCATTTATCTGATCATTCAACAAATATATATTGAGAGTCGAGTATATGCTAAGCATTGTTCTAGACTCTGGGTGTTGTTTGATGAACAAGCAAAGCCCTTTCTCTCACAGAGCTTACGTTATAGTAGGCGATTACTCAGTAAATGAGTAAGTATATAATGATGTAATTTTAGATGGTATTGTGAAGAAAATAAATCAGTTTAGCAGAGTAGATGTCGAAAAGACATGGTTGGTCATTTTGGATAGGATGTCCAGGGAAGGCTCTGGAGGAGAGAAGCCTAAACAATGAGAAAAGCAGGCCATGGAAGAACCTTCCATGAGAAGGAGAGGAGCATTCCAAGCAGAGGAAGTGGGAAGTCTAGCCCCTATGAGAGGGAGGAGCTTGGTGATTTTGAGGAACAGCCAACCGGAGCAGGGTGACCAAGAGGGAGAGTAGTGGAGGAGGAAGTCAGGCAGCAGCAAGGGCCAGATCATTTGGGGACTATGAGCCCATTGGTACCATGGTTAGTTTAAGGACTGGAGAACCCACTGGAAGGTTTCAGTCAAGGATGAGATGAGATCTGAGTTTAAGAATGCCCTGCAGTGGTTCAAGAATGGAAGAAATAGGGAAACTATTTAGGAAGTTAAGGAAAGATGACAATAGTTTGAACTCATGTAGTAACAGTTAATTTGATGAGAAGTGATTAGAGTTAGGGTCATTTTCTAAAACAGAAGATAAAGCTTATGGATGTGAGGTGGGAGAGAAAGAGAGGAACCAAGGATAACCCCTAGGGTTTTAGACCTGAGCAGCTGGGTGGATTTTAGCACACTTGACTGATACGAGGAAGACTGGGGAGAAAAAGGTTTGGGAGAGGAAATCAAGAATTCTGTTTGGGCATTATATTAGTTTCCTAGGGCTGCTGTAATGAATTACCATAAACTAGCTGGCTTAAAATGACAGAAATGTATTTTCTTACAGTCTGGAGGCCAGAAGTCAAAAATCAAGATGTCGGCAGGCCCGTGCTCCCTCTGGGGGCTCTAGGGGAGAATCCATTCCTTGCCTCTTCTGGCTTCCTAGGCTTGTGCCTTCTCTTCTTCTATCTATTCTAAGGACATTTGTCACTGGATTTAGGGCCCACTCAGATAATCCAGGATGATCACATCTTTAGATCCTTAGCTTAATTACATGTGTAGAGACCCTTTTTTCCAGATAAATTCATGTTTACAGCTTCTGAGGGTTAAAATGTAGACATATCTTTTTGGAGACCACCATTCAACCCACTACAGATATGTCAAGTCAAAGATGCCTATAAGACATCTAAATGGAATGTCAAATAGCAGCTGGTCAGGTCTAGAGATATACATTTGGAATTCATTAGCATATAAATGTATTTAAAGCCACGGGGCTAGATGACATTGCCTAAGGGGAGGTGAACATAGAGAAGAGAAGAAAGCTGAAGACTCCAACATTTAGAGGTCTGGTAGAGGAGCTAAGGAGGTTGAGAAGGAGCTGACAATGAGGTAGGAAGAAAATCGAGACAGTGTAGTATCCTGGAAGCTGAGAGAGCGAAGTGCTTCAAGGTGGAAGTTGTGGCCAGCAGTGTGAGATGTTGCTGAGAAGTCCAGGAATGTGAGGACAGCAGATTCATCACTGGGTTTGGCGAGATGGTGACTTTGACATGTGTGGTTTTAGTGCAGTAGTGAGGATGAAAGGCTTAGCGGCATGAATTACAGAAAGAATGTGAGATGAAGACGGGGAGAGTGTTGGCCAACATGTTCTCAATCAAGGAAGTACAGTATATTAGGACAGAAGATGGGGGAACGGGGGGCAACCAAAACTTGGATAGGCGGTCGAGGAAGGATTTCAGGGGAACTGACGTCTAAGCTGAGACCTGAAGGCTGAGTATGACTTAGCCAGTTGAAAAAAAGGAAGAGAGTTTTCTAGGCATAAAGAACATAAGAAGCCACCTAAGCATTCTAAGCAGGGCAGTGATATAAACAAATTTGCATTTTAGAAGCATCACTCTGGGCAATGAGTAGTGAACAAGTCAGAGACTGAAGGCAGGAAGAGCAGGGAGTGTTGCTTCAATGCAGGCAATACCTGGTCTCAGCCTGTACTGGGGATGAGGTGGTAGACAGGGAGGATATTAATAATACTTAACAATCTGTGCTGTAGGGCCACTGGCCAATCCAAATGGATGCCGGCTGTAACAATCACTGTAGCTGTACTGGCACATAGCAGCTGAATGTTATCTGTTTGTGTACCTGGCAGGGACTGGGTAGACCCTAAAGCAATTCAGAGTTTAGAGTTGACAGTATATGTTCATTGATTGCATGAAGGAGAGAGAAAGGGGCCATAGATGATGCTAGAGGTTGGATGGTGACACTGTTTAACAAGGTAAGGGGTTCAGGAGGAAGAGTAACTTTGGTGAATGGGAGTGGGTGAAGTTTTGAGTTCCAGTTTGGGTCAAGCTGAATTCAGGGTGCATTTAAGACATACAAGTGCAGACATCCTCTAGGCCATGGAGAGGATTGGGCTGGTGATATGGATTTGGGATTTATTAGCAAACAGAAATGGCAATGGAAGCCAGGAGAGTGAATGAGATCACCAGAGGGAAACCAAAGAGTCAGGAGCAAAGAAGACCAGGGATGGAAACACCTTACAGTTTAGACAGAGAAAGAAGAGACTTCAAAGAAGTTGGGGGAGGGGTGAGGAGGGGACAGACAGGTAGGACAAACACCAGGAGAATGCAGTGTCAAAGGAGCAAATGGAAGAAGGTGTGTCAGGAAAGAGGAAATGGTCAAAGGAATCATATGCTGCAAAGAGATTCAGAAAGAAAAGGAGGGAAACATTCTTTGGGTTGAGCAACAATGAGGTCATTGATAAGCTTGGCAGGAGCAGTTTCAGCATAGTGGTGGGAGTAGAAACCAGATTGCAAGGAGGTGACAAGTGAAAGGTGAGGACACAGAGATAGTGAAGGTAGAAGCTCTTTTAAGGTGAGACGGGGAAGGAAAAGAAAGTTTTATCTAGAAGGGAATATGAGCTGGGGAAGACCTGAGCATGTTTAAGTGCTCCTGCACTTGTGCTTTTCACACTTTTTATTCATAAATTGGGAAATCACTCTGTGCCAGCTTCTATGGTGGCTTCAGGATGGGAAAAACTGAACAGAAAAGGAGATGTGGAATATCTAGAAGGAAAAGTGAGTATTGAAAAGGCTGAAGACCCCGAGAAGCTGGGAGGGACAGGATAACCCTTAGAGAGGAAGAGGACTGCTTCCTCCTTTGCATCTAAAGGGAAGAAGCCAAGGATGATTGCCAAGTCAGATTTGAAGGTTACATGGTAGAAGTTGAGAGGATTACTCTCTCGTGGCTTGTATTTTCATAGCCAAATCAAAGAGGAGCTGAGTCTAGGTGGATCCATCAGCCTTTGGTCCCCATCACTCCATTAGAACTGCTCTTATCAAGGTGACTATGACCTCCAATATTGCTGAAGGTCCTTTCTCAGCCCTCACCTTACTTATTAGTAGCATTTGACACAATTGATCACTTCCTGTTCCCCAAAAAACGCTGTCTTCTCCAGCTGTATCAGATATATTTTGTGTATTACTTCAAACTATTCGGGTCCCCCTTCTTACTCTAGCTATTGCTCTGGGGAGCAGTTATGTGAAGGCTTCACCGATAGCTTTTGCATGTACAAGCTGACCATGTCTTGCCTCTCTTGCTTCCTTCCCTGGACCTTCTCTGGCACCATGAAGTAGGACATCCTATAGAAACCAGTTGGAACTAACTCATGCATGATTCAGAAGTGCAGGGGAGTTAACATTCCTTGGAGCAATCCTTTGCTAATCAGGAATAGAAGCCAATGGTTAAATGCTTTTTCTATTTTTCCCTGAGTGGACGCTTTGGAGACACATTTCATAAGGCTTTTATGAAGGTCCTATCAGACTGAGTCATCCAGAGTGATCTTTCCCTACTCCTCTATTTCACTATCCTTGTCCTTTACTCCTGCTTCATGGGATTCACATTCCAAAATAAACCACCTAGGATAGAGCTTTGTTTGAGTTTCTTCTTTAAGGAAGCCCCAGCTAAGATTCTTGGTGTGAGGCGGAGTTATAAATGAACCTAAATGCACAGCCTAAACAGATCCCTTTGTAGCTCTGTCCCTTAACAAATGGATCCTGGGTCTAATTTTCAGCATTCTCCTCTGTGGCTGTAGAAGATGTAGGGCTTCTTAATGTGCCATGGAGTCCTTCAGGATTTCACTGCATGCCTTAAGTTGATGGTTGGTGACCTGAGCTTATCATTTCCCCTCCTCCTCCCCTAGATTTCTAAAATCACTTACCAAAGGCCAGGACACTCCACAATCCATATAATTATTATTGTCCCCATAACACTGAAGTGCCACAGACACTTTTCGCCTGTGTCTACACGCCAGGAGCTATTACCACCCACTCACCACTAGCAATGGGATTATTACTGTCACGTGACGTGGCTGGTGAGTGAGCCAGCTTCAAACCCTACCCGGAGGGTTAGCTTCCTGGGGTCACTCTTGACACCAAGAATCTTAGCCTGTGCTCCTCAAAAGAAGAGCTTACAACAAAGGCTATATCTAGGTAGTTTATTTTGAAATGTGATCCCCAGAAATCAGAAGTAAGGGACAAGGATAGTAAAGGAGGGGAGGAGGCAAAAACCACTGTGCATAACTCAATCCTCTAGGACCATCATAAAAGACACATTTCATCTTATGTTCACCCCAGGAAGAATGGAAAAGTGTTTGACCATTACAGGCTGGGAGGATGATGGGAGATATTTCATGGAACTTGGCTCTCTGGGCATCACAGGAATTTGGACTGGCAGAGGCCCAGTGGCAGCACTGGGTCATCAGAGGCAAGGTGAATGTGATCACCAACATGGGCTGCAAGGCTGGAGTAGCAATCGGGATGCCAAGAACTTGTGGTGATGACCAACAAAGCATGAGATACGTGGACAGCCCACTTGTCACTTACCCAGCTGGTGTAGTAATAATAATTTAAAAATGTGAGCTGGCAAGCCAAAAGCTGATATTCGCCACTGCCTTGGAAAATCATGGTCCCTCACCCAATTTCCAGATCTAAGTCAGTTCATAGACCCAGAGCCCATTGATTGGAAGGAAGCTGGGTTCTCTGGAGCAGTGGTTCTCAACTGGTGACATTTTTAACCCCAAAGGATATTTTGTAATGTCTGAAGACATTTTTAGTTGTCACAACTTGTGGGGGGGGGCAGGATGCCACTGGCATCTGGTGGCAAGAGGCCGGGGAAACTGCCACACATCCTAAATGCACAGGACAGCCCCTCACAACAAAGAATTATCCAATCCCAAATGTCAATAGTGCCACAGTTGAGAAACTCAGTTCTAGAGGAAGGTCCCTATAATGTCACTACAATATATATGATAAATGGTAAATATTCCTTAAATCCTTTGCAGAGGGACATGTAGCCAGGGAACCTGGAGAAAGGAGAATACCCAGACTTTTCAGAGACTACTGGATAGAAGGTCTGATCTGAGACTAATGCCTGGGAACCAGAAAAGCCATCATGATCCTCCACTTGGAGTAGGAGCTAATGCAGGTCATGTGATAAATGGAGTTTAGGCTCAAGTTCCCTTCACGTTCCGATGGTTCTAGTCATTTCTCCAGTTCCCAAGTGTGTAATTAGAATTAGTATACTTAGTATATGGCAGAAGCCTCACCCTAGTCCCCTGACCTGTGGAGTAAGAGCTATATGGCAGGAAGGGCTGCTTCCCTGGGCCAAGGCAGTAAATCAGAAGCAACACTACATCCCAGGGGAAGTTGTTAGGATCACCCTCAAAGACTTAAGGTTGCAGGGGAAGTGATCTCCGTTATATCCCTGTGCATTTCACCTGTCTGGCAAGATATGATGGACCATGGTGGATACAGCAGATGTGGTGAATAATGTTGGTGTTCTTCTAGTTCCCCTCAGTCCTCTTTCTGCCTCTTTCGTGCACTCCCTCTTGCATTTTGGTGTACTTTTTCTTCTAACACCCGAGTCTGAGCTCTTCTTTGGAGGAGAGTCCTTGGGTTACTGCTTTGCCTACAGGTGATGAGAGCTCCATCATCTGGTAAGAGGAAATTCTATGTACTGCTAGGTTGGATGGTGTTCCTTGATTCTGAGAGCTTATTGGTCATATTGGATGAGGACATAATTACTGGTGATGCCTCTGATGGAGGCTGTGCTTCCGAACTGCCCTCCTTCATCTCTGGTCCCCTCTCCCTACCTGACACTTCCCTATTTGACTCAGTAGGTCAATTAATCCCCATGGCTCCTGGGAAGATTTACCACATCTCCTCCTCCACTTGCCTCTTGCAAGGCAAGAAGTACAAATGAATGTTGGCTAGAGTTTATTTATCATAGTGGTAATTCTTGACGTGACTCTGGCACTTTCCAATAGAAAAATCTAAGTGGGAGCTTCTGAGGCCTTTAGCAGCCTGGTTGAGTAAGAACTTATGGAAAAATAGGAAATATCAAGAATGATGGGTAAACTTTTAACATTTCCCCAATAGTAAGAAGCTCATCTCATCATTTTTAGGGCATTGAATAGAAATTCATGCAGCAGTAACATATCTGTGTATACCACACAGTTTTTTTTTATTGAGGTCACATTGGTTTATAACATTCTATAAATTTAAGGTAAATTTAAATTTAATTTAAAAATTTTAATTTAAAAATTAAATTTATATTATAAATTTAATATAAACATCATTTATATTTAGACTTCCGTATAGAGTGTATCTTGTTCCCCACCGAAAGTCTAGTTGCCATCCATCATCATACACATGTGCCCCTTTATGCCTTTCACCCTCCCCCCACCCCCTTCCCCTCTGGTAACCACCAATCTGTTCTCAGTATCTGTTTGTCTATCTTCCGCATATGAGTGAAGTGATACAGTAATTGTCACTCTCTGTCTGACTGAGTTCACTTAGCATAATACCCTCAAGGTCCATCCATGTTGTCATGAGGGGCACAATTTCATCTTTTTTATGGCTGACTAGTATTCCATTGTGTGTCTGTGTGTGTTTATGTGTGTGTGTGTATCACATCTTCTTTATCCATTTGTCTGTCAATGGGCACTTAGGCTGCTTCCAAGTCTTGGCTATACCACACAAGTTCTTATGTATACTTACTTCAGAAGTAAAATTCATTGCATTTTAATGTGCTTATTGGCTGCTGCAGTTCTCTTTGCTTTAAGGCCCTAAAGAACAAAGGGTCTTTTGCAGTCAAGAATGTCAGTGGATCGTTTGGTATGGAATGCCAGTCTGAGTAACTCAACCATCCAAATTTCCGTTCTTCCTGACCCTGTATCTGGGAAAGTATCTCAGTTACCCATGTAATTTCTTTCCACAGCTAGAACACTTCTGTATATTTTCACTTGGTTATATAAACTACTTTGGAAGAATAAAAGTAATTTTTCAAAGCAAACTGTCCACTGTTGCAAAGGACCCTCTGGGAAAAGCACACAAGCTCCTGCTTCTTCTTGCCAGAGCTTTCTGAACAGATAGCTCCAGCAAGATCTCTATCATTCATGTCAAACTAATTTTGTTTATAGGCTTGGTTTGACTGAGAGATGGATACTAAACTTTTTTCTGCTATTCCATTCCTACACCTCACGGATTTAAGGCATTTCTCCAAAATAATAAATATCTACATAGGGTTTTATCATTTAATTGGACAAATTGAAAAATGTTATCAGTTACTCATCTCCTTATTGTTAGTTGGCTTTGGGGTTAGTCATGGAGAAAAGGTCTTTATCCAGAATTTTTGTAAAGAAGGAAATGAGGAAGAGTCTTAATCATATATGTATAAACACATCTTAAAGCTTTAACATTAGAGGTGAATTTGGGGATTATTTAGTCTGATCCATTTATTTTGCAAATAGGAAGACTGAATCCAACACAATTTAAATTATTTGCCCAATGCTATAGAACTAGTTGGTCATAAAGTCAGAATTAGGACCCAGGCCCCTGACTCTGTTCCAGTAATGTTTTTCTCCTTGCTATACAGTCTATGGGCAATGGAAATGGAAATCAAGACCTCAGATGACAATTCTTTGATTAGCCTTCTTACATCACAAAGTTATCGGATCAATACAGATACAGACATTAGTTCCCATAATTGCCCCTCTCCATTCATCTCTGCTTTTGGATTTATCTAAGTAAATGTGCCCTATATCTATCAGATAGTGGCTCTCATTTCTTAGGTAATAGTGATAATAATGTGCAAGGTTTAAATTTTAAGATATATGAGATCAGGAAAGAACTCTTCTAAGAGCCTGTTATAAGAAAAGAATAATGATTTTTGATAGCTGTAATAACAGCTGACATGGCTCAGCTATCAAACATGATGACAAATTAGTATAATTCCTACTTAACGATATCATCCAAGTATTCAATTTTCTTTGCAGAAATAGGGCACATTTACATCCATTTTGGTCATATCAAAAACACATCAATAATACTGAATGTAACCATGTTCGATTTCCCTCAGTAAGACAGAGAGCTGACAGATGTTTGAAGGCTGTGGAATAACAGAGGAAGGGCAGGGAGGGAGGCCATCCTCAAAGCTCTGGTGTAAACTAGACAGAGAGACAGAAGGAAGATTAGGACAGGTGTGGAAAAGCTAAGGGAGAGTGCCTGGGTGCACAGACATTATTGTCTGTGGGCAATCATCAGACTGGATTTACTTATCAAAAGTAGACAAGAAGGGCCATTTTAATCCAAGGAGCACTCTACTCTTCAGAAACTTCACTTCAAGTAACTGAATATATAGTGATTGTGAGTTTAAAGATCTTGGTAGCTATGTTCTCTGATGGTGTTAGTTTTGTTCATACTAGGCTGTCTTTGTGATTTCTGGGAACTCTCCAGAAAATGTAGTATTCAGGAATTTTAGTAGGTCTTATCTATATTCTCATGAAAGAGCAGATTATGGTTATTTCCTTAGGCATGTGTGTTACATGCTTCTAAAAATAAATTAGAGGATTTCCTGTTATGTAAAACATACGTATTAAAAAGGGAGGAAAATCCTGTCTCCAGCTAATGTTTTTCCACTCATACTCCTTGTATTTTTTCTAGTCATTCTTTCCTTTACTTATGTACTAATTAATTTTTTAAAAAGCAGTGCTATACTTTTCTTTAGAAAGAAATTAAATCTATATGTTATGAAAAACAGATCTTGCATGATCAAACAAAAATATATAACAAACAAAAGAGACTGATAGGGAGTTAGGTTTTGGAACTAGTCATGGAGATAGTTGTATCAGAAAATCTACAATGCGTTTCAGCACAAGATTCCTTTTCTAATCTTGTGAACAAAGAGGCACTCCACATGACGTTAATTTTTCTGAAAGACATTTCTTACCGTAATATATTTTTATGTACTTTTCCACTTTTTCCCACAGGGCAGAGATGCTGACCCATTCATAGTGTGGGGCTGAGAAATCTGCATTTTTAAATGAGCACCCTGAACATTTCTGATGCAGACTGCAGTTAGAGAGGCACTATCCCAGGGAAATACTCCCCTAACTCTTGTTTTCAAAAGAAAAATAAAATAAAAATTTGCAATGCCACTGAGTTTTAAATGATTTTTCTCCTAAAATAAGAGAAGGCCTATATTTAAGCACAAGAAAAGTATCTAAATAGTAAGGAATTCTGTGATTCTGGGACAAAACAACTAGTTGAAAATCAACACTTCAGAACTTTTGTCCCAGTAGAGCCAAAATGCCAGTTTGTTTTGATTCCACTTTTTCCTACAACATTTACTGAATTAACAAAGTAAACACAGATTCTTTATAATATGGTGTGAAGACTCTCTACTGGATTGGCCACTGTTGGATTAGACAATATGATCCTCTGGTGGACCAAGTGAACCTGGAGAGGTTGCTTGAAATGGTTCTTCCAGATCCTGGTATGTCATTTACACCTACAAAGAGCATTATTTATCTGAACACCAAATTTGGACTTCCTTGCTATTTTAGAGAATTGCTCTAAAACATTTTCAATATTCGCTATTTTGTAATGTTTTTTCAGAGCATGCTTTAAAGTCCTTTAGAAGGAGGCAAAGTGATGGGATGTGTCTACTCCCGGTATCTTGCCCTTAGGTCTCAGGGCATCCCCCTGACTACAGCCTGAGGACCCAGACCCAAAGCAGTGCTGGTCCGTGGTAATGGGAGAGGAAGTACCCTCAGACTGGGCTTCCCCTACACTTCCCCGCACTTCTCGGACTCAGATCCTGGCCCTTCCTGTCCTGTCCTTTCAGAACTTGGTAACCTAGTCTCACTCATTTCACCTCCGACTTAGAAATCCAGAGAATGCAAGCCCTGGGATTTGCTTTCAGACATCCTTGTCAGTAAACTTGACCACTTAGGTTACTACAGCCCGGCCTCATAGAGGCCAGCTAGACAGAGTGGAATAATAACACAGATGACAACAACAACTACGATGATGACAGCAGCAGTGGCAACAGTAGGAGAAGGAAAAATAACTTACAGCACACTTACTATGTGTGAGACACTAAGCACTTACGTGTCTTAACTCATTTAATTCTTACAACAATCAGATGAGGCAGATCCTCATCATTCCCATTTTATAGATGATGAAGATGAAGCACCAGCAGATTAAGAAACTTGCCCAAGGTTAAACCAGCAGGAGGGAGCAGAGCTAGGGTTTGAACCCAGGGAGCGTTGTCCTGGAGTCCATGCTGTTCCCAGTTCTCTAGCTGCCATAGTCTAATATTAACTTGAGCAACAGTAAACAGACCTTACATTTGTGTAGCTATACACATTAATTTATATGATCTTCACAAGAGCTATGAAATGCCAATGATTATTCCCATTTTTCAAATGATACTATAAGGCCACAAAATACTGTAATTATCTATCCTATGCAACTCCGTGGTGAGCAACCCTGTAAATATTTAATTACTTATATTAATAATCTTTCTACATCTGAGGAAATTTTTATTTCCAGCCCTGGGATGTTAATAGAGACAAAGATTTTTCAATTTGTCTCCTTCATTTTGTTTGATTATAGCTTTAAAATTACTTTTTGAAAGCTCTCTTAGGTAACCCAGTAGAAAGAGTAAGCCTATTCACTCAGGAAAACTGAATACCATTCAGTTCCTTCAAAGAAATTTGGGACAGATATGATTTTTCTTCTTCTTCAATGAATCCAGAAGACAAAAAATGTATTTTATTTCTTGTGAAATGCATTTTCCTGTTCATCTCAGTATGTGGGACTGTCAAAGTTTATAAGTTTGGCAGTGTTCTAACGTGGCCATTCTGTTCTCCTTTAGAAACTTATTAAATCTATATTTTTTATGAAAAACAGAATGTGGTAGATTTTTTTCATCTTTTGACATTTACTTGTTGGTTAGTGTTTTTAAGTCATGCTAGATCTCAAACCAGAATGACAAAACATTCAAGACTTAAGTGTTTCCAAAGCTTATTTGAAAAGGGGGAGGCATTGTGGATGATGATGCCCAGCTCTTCTGTACCATGTTTTATCTGAGAATTGACAACGATTTTAGAGCCATTAACTAACTCCTTTAGGTTGAGGTAGGTTTTTGAGAAGTGAAAGTGAATGGATTACCTTTTTTTCAAGGTTTTTCTTCTACAACAATGCTTCTAAATTGCAATGTGTCAGCTCTATGGGATTTTTAAAAGTTTTGATGTGGGCTAGCTTGGAGGCAAGTGGGCAGACTGGATGGCATTTCCAGTTTCCTCCTGGACCTAGGATCCTAAGAGTTTTTTCTCAGGTCATTCCTGGAACTCATGAAGCTCCACTAGCCTGCTAATACAGCTGCCACTGAAACCACAAGAGCTCATCACCTGTGTCCCAATCTCCTTTGATTTATCAGGCCGTTCAAGCTCTAGTTTTAATATCCCAGCTTTGCCTAGTACACTAGATATTTTAAAGAGCTTCATTGTTGACATTAGTTGTGTCCTAGTTCATTGGAGAAGTTATTCTATTATCTGCAAATTATTATACGGGATGATTGGGTTTAACAACCTCTAAGAGGGTTTGTTGAGGTTTTAGTTTCATTCTCCTTGAGTGAAACTAAATCATTGGTGGTATTTTTTTCATTTGTTAAGAAGCTTTCTGCATTAGAGGAAGTGGCTAAACATGTCATTTCTATCTTTGGCTCATTTGAACTTCCTTCTGTTGAATGCCCACCTTTAAATATTATGAGTTAAGAATCATAATTATTTATATAAAATGTGTTAACCAAATCATAGCATGGATGGTAGATGAGATTTCATGTGTATTGCACATCATCACATGAAATTCAGCATTGGATATGGTTCCCATCTTGTAGTTCACCTCCTAAACCCACTAGGCTGACAGGGCACAATCTTGGGGGAAGCATGGAAAGAGAGGAGAGAAAGAATTCTCCATAGACGTGCATGAACATTCATATGACGAAAAAAAAGGTATTCTATAAGCACTTTTCTATACTCCCTATTCTTTAATAGGCTGAATTTTCTTGTGCCCCATTATTTTCTTGTTGGATGCAGGAGAAAATAACTGTCTGCAGATACCTCACAAAAGAGTGGCCAACAACCACAGTTACACAGAATGCTTTTACACAGATTTTTCCAGAATCCATAACTTGAATGAAAAGCTCTTTTTTTTCTTTGCTCCACTGTGATGAGAACAGTTTGTTTGACTCATACCAAACCAAATCAAGCATGTCTGTGGGCACAAAGAGGAATGTGAAGCAAAGAAAGATTTTCTTCCTAAAAAAGAATATGTGCATGGAAAACAAAATTGCTTCAAATTTCACAACATCCTTACCATTACACATTGAAGGCAGATTCGGGTCAGTCCAATTTTCTTTGCAGATATTTGACTTTAAAAATCACATATTCGACTTTTGAAAATGGATTTGTGTGAAATGATATATAAAAAAATCCCATGGTATGTAAGTCATCATGGGTTTCAGCTTATGTTTAACCTCTGCCTCTTCAACTTCAAGAGATGCAAATTGTCTTCAGGCAAGAGAGGAAACGTCTTGTCCTAGTTCCTTCAAATCAGCCCCTAAAGATGTCTGCATCAGAAACTCAGGGTGACTCTGAAATAAATGTGTTTCTTCAAAAGTCTGGCTGCCCCCTATCTAGGAAATTAAAAGTCACTGGGGAGAATTGTTTTTTTTTAAAAAGTAATAACAGATAAGGACCCAGTACTTGGTCTCTCAGCCTAACCCTATTAGTACATTTTAGAATCTCAAGTGATTAATCTTGTTAACTATGTGGCTAATTTTGAGAGGGAGAGCAAAACTTTTTCTAAAGGATCCAAATATCATACTCTTTCTTTTGTTCCAAGATCTCAGATTTGTGAGCACACGTATTCAAAAAATGTCATGTATTTGCTTTTCTCTTCAAGAATGTAACATTACAAATGTATTTTAGATGTGTTTTGATTTGAAGCTACAATAATTCTTTGCATGCATTTGAAAACTACAGATTCTGGCATTGACTCAAAAGATATTCTCTCTTCCTTTATCCTTACAATAAGAAAAACATCATCTTATCCATCTTTGCACAAGGCTGCTGTGAATACTAAAATTGTGAAAAGTCAGATAACCAAGATGGTGATTGAATCCTTTATGGTTGTCTGGGGCTCATTGCCCTGCTCAACCTTGCAACAACCCTTGTGATGTCGGGAGGGCGGGTATCACCATTATTATTCCTGTTTTACAGAGAAGAAAACCAACACTTAGGAAGGAGAATGACTTGTCCATCATCACAGTTAGTAAGTACAAGAACCAAGATGCAGGCTCAATGCTTTTGATTCTAACCCCCATGCTCCTCCAATAAGGCGCCATGAAATTCCTTTATAAACTGTAAAGTGCCTTACAAATGTGAGGTGTTACATTGTCACACCCCTTAAAACTTACTCCTGACCTTCTGTGGCCAAAGTGAGGAAAAGCAGGGGAAATACTGGAAAGCTAAACCACTGGACTTTTCTTAGAACAGTTCAGGAGAGAGGCCAAGCAGAAACAGTAGCAATATACCAGATATCTGGAGCAGAAAACTCAGCCGTGGGAACAAGACTGGTTATTAGTTGACAAAAGAAGTGATGAGCTGGCAGCCAGAGGAACAAGGTCATAAGAAGGAAAGGTGGCTAAAGAAGTGAGGGGCTTGGAAGAAGGAAAAGGGGGTCACAGAAGAGGCCAAGCTGGATACAGGCTGGTGCTGAAGAGTGACAGAGAGGGTTACATATGATGGTTAGAATCTCTAAAGTGATGGAATCCCAGTAGCTGTTTTTGAACCCAGGTGTGCTATGGGAGCCTGCACATATCCCTTTGAGTCTTACCATTGGCCTACACACTGCTCGTCTCCCAACTGCCAACCCTGGCACCTCACTACCCAATGGCCTTCTCTGGTGAGCAGAACCCACTCTGCTAAGTATGGGTGGGCAGGAGGAGCCCGAGAATTAAGACCCTCACTTCAACTGAATGACAATGGTTGTTGGTATATGAATACCCCAGCTCTCTCACCCCTCAGGAGTGTAACTCTGAGCACATACTCTACATTGTTTTTCAGAGTTCCCTATGGGGATTAAGGTCCAGTTATTCACCATGGTAACTTGCTTTATAATGCTCCTTTTTTGGTTGAATTGCCTCTCTATGTCTTTTCCCCCGTTTCCCTATGCATGTTTCCTTCACCTCCAAAATAAACTATTTGCATTTGAATCTTTGTTTCAGAGTCAGCTTCTGGAGGAACCCAAATAAAACACATCTTGCTGAGAGAGATCATTGCCACCTTAGGGAATAGCAACAGCCTGTAGGAACTGGACCAGGGACCAAAGAAGCAAAGGAGAGGACCAGGAAGATAAGAAGAGTTTAGACCCATGAAGTCTCACCATAGCTAAGAAATTCACTGGAAACAGTAGGTCAGAGCCTGTTCACTGACAGCAGACTGGGCCCAGAAGACATTGATAACAGAAGGCAGTTGAGGATCCATCACCCACGCAGAGTCAGCCAAGATAAAGTGGGAGAAGAGGCATCAGCCCTCTAACTGAAGCTCTGAGGCAAAGGGGTAAGGACTCAGGGACTGTTTATACTTTTCTTAATAGAAAGAGTTTGTTCCCAAGGACAAGTGGCTCAGGGTCTACAGGGAAATGTTGCTGGCCACAGTGGCTGATGCCAGAGTATTGGGGGAGAGAGAAATTAGCTTATTAGAGCTAAACATGATCTTGGGCAGGATTTAATCCAACCTCTCATTCCGCAGATAAGGAACTGAGGATCAGAGAGGATGAATGTCTTATGCTAGGTCAATCATACCACACTTAGTTAAAGAACCAGGACTAGACTCTGCCACAGATACTTTTCCATGCTGTAGTAGCAAATGATCAGGTCAGAATTTTGATTCTCAGACTTACAGTTTTTGTTTAGTTTTATTTTTTTTGTGTGGGGTTTTTTGGTGAGGAGGATTAGCCCTGAGCTAACATCTGTTGCCAATCCTCCTCTTTTTGCTGAGGAACATTTGCCCTGGGATAACATCCGTGCCCATCTTCCTCCACTTTATATGTGGGACGCCTGCCACAGCATGGCTTGATGAGCAGTGTGTAGGTCTGCACCTGGGATCCAAACCTGCAAACCCCGGGCCACCGAAGCAGAGCGTACGAACTTAACCACTATGCCACCAGGCTGGCCCCTTACCAGTTATTTTAGTCCTCTAGAAATAGAAAGATTGGAATTAAATCTCAATTTCCTCCTGAGTGCTGACACCCATATAGAAGGGCAAATTACATGGTCTAAAGTCTATCTGTTTTAGAAAGTGTGTATAATAACCCTCTGTCACCTAGTGGGAATGCTGCTGTGAGTTTTAATTACTATTCATTAAGGGCACAGATGTGGTCTGTTAGATGAAATGCTCTAAACGAATTTCATGATGGTTTTACCAGGTTGTAAAGAACTGATGAACTCTGAAGAATGTAACTATTTTGGTCAATGTTGATGCTGTATTAATATTATTATTAACAACATTATATTATATATATTACCACATATTATATATAACATATAATAGACATCACATATTATATTAACATATAATTATATAACATGTTGTAATATAATATCAATATATAATATTAATATTATTATTAATAAATAATAATAAAGGTTGTACTTTATTGTCTTGTCTCTCTTTAAATTCAAGTCAAAAAATATTCACTGTTGAAGAAAAAAAATCTATCTTCCTGATGAGTTCTAAGGCTTTCAAATGTGATTTCAAACATGAAGACTGTGCAGAATTATCCCCTTGGAGAACTCCAGAGGTAAAGATGCAATAGTCTTATTGCTTTCCTTCCTTCTCATAAATGGCATCAAATATTTAGGGAAACATTGTACCTCTGAGGCGCTTTACTCTGATAAGCCCAGAGTCCCTCTTGTATGCTCTTTTAAAATATCTTATGAAAGTTAGCTCTAGAGAAACAACAATGGTCTTAGTAGAGCTATCTTGGAGTGAATAAGTAGGGATGGATATGTCCATACACACATGTGCACATGCACACGCAAAGACACACACACAGCCTGATGCAATTCTTTGGAATATTTAATATACTCTTTAATGATAGTGTATGTGCTTCTCTCCCTAGACTACCTAGTCATAAAGGATAAGCAAGCAAAAATCTGGATTGCTAGAAACGGAAGACTGATTTATTTCAAAACATTAAATGTTGAAGATGGAAGGACTGTGGGAATCATTTAGTTCAATGTTCTATGACTAAGAAGACTCAGGCCAGAAGGAAAGGACTTGCCCAAAGTGACCCAGCTCATCAGCGGGAAGCCAGGCTTCAGAATCCTAATCCAGGGCCCATCCCCCAAGACCAGCAAGATGGCTCTCTTGTCCTGAGGAAAGCCAGTGTGCACTGCCTCCTTCATGGCCACTCTTCCTTGGTCCATAGCACCTCTCCTAGACTAAACAAAACAAAATGACACTTACATGAACGTCCTTTTCAAAAAAAGCCTGTGTTTTGAGAAGAGATGCAAGTTCCTCCATCCTTGTTGATACTACTTCATGGAGATATTCAGGATCAAAAAGAATCTTTGCCATATGGAATGATGAAACATCTGTAAAATGGTGTGATGAAATGCAAATGAAAGCATTTTTCAAACTGTCCTTTACCCTTGTCATGAGCTCCTCTAAGTATGATCTGAATGTCAAGTTGCATCTTTTCAACCAACGGAAGGATGGTGCTGATTCCATGCCCAGGAAGCAGTTCACCAATTTCATCTCCTCCTCATCAGAGGATTTTCTAGATGCAGACAGGCAGATCAAAAGGCACTGTGGGCTGGGCAGGGCTGTTCAGCAAAATAATGTGATGAATGAACATCTTTTTCTTTCTACAAGGACTGTCCAATAGTCAGGGTGACCTTCAACACATAGACAGAGGAGGCAGCCCCCCAGAACAGCATGATTTCAGGGCCCTTGGAAGACCCCTCCTATACCCCTATATCTACGAACCTCTTGACTGACATCTGAAAGAACACCATTCCTATCTCTTTTATACTAGTTTTAGCTCCCTATTAATGCACAAGTAACCCTGGTCAGAATAACCTATCAGTCATTTTCTTCCTTAAGCTAAATAAAGTCTTAAAGCATGAGTTTTTATAGGGAAGGAAAAAGCACACAGCAGAGTACCCTGGGTGCTTCCAGCAGCTAAGGGGAAGGGAATACCATTGAGGGAGGGGAGGTGATCAGGGAGATGCAGTGCTGAGGTTGACTAATGGAAGCTGTACTTTTGGAGTCTTTATACCACACCATGACCTGCTCTCAGTGTTCTCCAGGCTTAATTCTTGTAATCCTCCAGCTTATGAGGCAGATACTATTATAATCATCCCCATGGGAGATGAGGGCGTAGAGACTGAGAGATTAGGCGACTCACTCAAGGTTACACAGCTGACAAGTAGCAGATTTCAAATCCAGGCAGTCTGGCTCCTGAGCCTGAGCCCAGAACCCCTATCGGGACCATTCATGTACATTACAATCTCGTCATTGTAATGACCTGGTTGATTCATCTTGTTTTGTTGCCACTGAAATAGCTCTAATCAGACTGTTCCCTGTCCCCCATCAGGCTGACCTGATGAGGTTGGTACTTAAAGCCCCAAAGCTGCACTGTCTTGATGACCCCTGCAGTACACTGTTTGCCCCAGATTGCTCCTTTGGGAACCTTCATAAGAGAAGCACTGAGGTTTTGGCAGCTCCTTTGCAAGTGAATTCCTCAATAAAGAGCTAATAAGGAGGTGAAAGATAGGCAGGGTGCTGGGCAGAAATGGAGGGCTACCTATTTATAATAGATGCTGGGGAGGTTAGATCATTTCTGCTGATATGCAGATATGATATGTGCTCCGTCCAAGAATCAAGGGACTGGTTTTTGCCTCTGTAGATGAATGAGCACCACCCTGGCTCTGAGGTTGGATGGGAGAATGAGGTAATGGACTTTAAGTTCAAAGCACATTAATAATACAGTCTCTAGGATGGGAAGCGCCACCACCCTGGCGTCCTCTCCACATGCGCACAGAAGACTAGAGTTTCTGGGCCATCCAAGGTAGCACTTTTCACAAATATCAAACATCAATAATTTAAGAGGCAGTGTTTGAAAATGTGCACGACAAAATCCCAGGCGAGTTTGCTGCTTAGCTCTCTGTGTGCCTCTATCCCTCCTGCACGTCCACGGGTACATCACAGGCAGTGGGAGGCCTTTGAAACACTGTCACCCTGACACCTCACTTAAATTCTTTTAGATACTTGTGTTTTTGTCACTGTTTTGAAGAGGGTCAAATAATAGAAGAATAGTTTTCAAGCTAAATCGCCTACTTAAATTACCTGCTTTAACGAAAAGATGAAAACCAAAATATCCATGATTTTAGGAAGAAAAATCACCACTCTTATCTTGTCGAGAATTTACTTATAGCTCTGTTGGAGCCCCACCAAAGTAGAGAAAAGTGTAGTATAAAATAGAGCAGAATTAGTTAATTGTCGCATGAATCATTTATTTTTATAGTGATGTTTATTAAACCTCTTGAATACAGTCTTGCACAGAAAACTCCTCTCACATTTAGATGTAATATATAAAATTCAGAGACCTTTCAGTTTCTCTAACAATGTCGAGTTTGAAATTAGTCATAACCTTCCTTAGCCCCAGTCATAGCTGAGACAGCCAGTTAGTTAATAAAATTAGAAGTATGCGTTTGCCTTCACATTTGTCCGTTCATTAAGTTAGGTTTGCCCAGTAGTTGTGATGGCCAGGCTGTGTCAAGATTACATGGTGAACGTTTACACTCAACATATTATACGTGTGTTTGTACAATTAATTGGTTACTCAGTGTTGAAAGTAAGAAGTCCGAAGATGTATAAATTATGCCGCGCCTGCTAAATTACCTGTGTAACAGAGGCTTTCCTGCATGAAATATGCCCAACAAAATCACGTTTCATTAGTACAAATGTAGCCAGAAAATATACAATATTAGTGAGACCAACAGAGTGTGTCACATTAGATTTACCAAAATGAACAGAGGAAAATTCTGGTCATCTTACACCCAGTGTGATTGAGAAACAGGATCTACCCAAAGCCTGAAATGATGAGATGATAATGGAAATATGGTCATGTCATGAAATTTATCAGATGCATCTCTTTGCCAAGTAAATAAAAACACGAACAGGACAGCAACACCCAACAGCATGGGAAGAGGGGGAAGACAAGATGGCAGAGATTTTTTTTAACTCCACAACGTCGAGGGAAAACAAACTGTGGACTGTCAAAGCAAAATCTGACGCTGCGGAGCGCCGCGCTTGGCAGGCACGGCAGCTCGGTTGCGCTGTTTTGGTGGGGCCCACGGTGGGTGACATTAGACCTTTGAAGAGCAACCAGCGTCACCGTGGGTCACGGAGCGGTCAGCTGCTCATCTCAACTGTTGTTCCAAGTGGCCTACCCTGGCCACCATGGGAAGAAGGGAATGATTTCTTTAAGGAATGGGGTATTTATAAAATAAATATAAAGTCTAATATCTATTATGCCCAAATGATAGTGCAGGAGAGCTCCAGCGGCTGTCTATTTGCTGAACATCAGCCTCCCGTGCGTATAAATTGGCCCGGACCGAGGAGAAACACAATCCAGTTCAGCAGAGACTTGGCTACAAGGTAGAGCCGCTTGTCTGCGGGCAAGTAATGACTTGCGTTTTCAGCTGCTCCTCGGTAAGAGCTTTAGTAATTGGAATCAGTTATTCAAAACATCGCTAAATGTGATTTAAATGGCAAGGATTTAATAACAGAGAAAGAAGCCATTAAAGGGGTTCAAGCAGGGGAGAAGGGAATTCCGTTTTTTAGAGCAGAGGGAGAAAAATAAAGCAATTACTTGATGTAAAGGCCAGAAACAGGACTCCCGCTGTCAGGGAGAAATCAAATCTGTCAGCAATTAGTGGGATCTTAGGAGGTAAAGAACTCTCCAGTGTTGAGCAGTGAATAAGGGGTTAGCAATTATATGAACTGATAAAAGTGTTCTGGTTTCCAAACAGCGGGTTAACAAGGCGTACTTTTTTCATAACTTGATGCAGATGTGATGAGTCACCCTGTATGATATTTTTCAGTGGTCTGCCAGGAAAGTTCCTTAATAAGCGTATTGTGCAGCCTCCTTCCATCTCACACTGGGTTTGTGCTACCTGGCTCGAAGCGACGTGCAGGAGAGCATTCTGATAGTAAGGCTCTTCTTTAATTAAAAAATAGAATAATAATTTCCATGGATACGCAAGTATTAAAAATCAAGTGGGAAATCCACATCCCCGTGTCCACTCTTCCCAAGGGGTTGGTAGTTACTGGTATTTTCAGCTTGAAAAGAACAGCATGACTATGTATAAAGTAGGAAAACGTCTCTTCAAATAAAGAAGTTAACTTTATTATGATATGTTCCTTATTATTTTTTAGTCTTAGGAATAAAAAAAATCTATTACATATATTCACATATGTGGGCCCAGAGATGACTCCTATCTGAGCTCTTTGAAAATCACTTTGTATTGATGGATGTGGGTTGTGAAACTCGGTATATGTGAAGTCATATCAGAAAGGAAGATCGATTGTTCTGTCACAAAAACAGTTACAGCCTTTCAATTCAAGGAGCTACTCGTTGTGCTGAGAGAACGCTCAGATGTCAGTAAAAGATGATATTTGAAGTAAGGTCGTTTGAAAAGATTCCCCTAGAATCCTCCTTGACTAGCCATCATGGTGACCTATTCATGTTTTCACCGACATGTATTCTGTTTTAAAGACATAAGCAATTATACCTGAGCAATAATACTGCAAAGAGAAATCCATCATACAGCATCTGCTACTGATTTGTCAACCGACAAGAGACAAATAAAAAGGAGAATTTTTTTCCCCTAAGAAACTCAGTCTTAATATATTTGGGCATTGAGGACCTTCCTGCTTCCACTTTAAGCATTGTATAAGCTAATTGTTAAATAATTGTTAAATATCCAATCAATGTACCTCAAGAGATTTTCCGTTTTGAGCAAAACTCCTCTGACCAGAAAAATCTTACCCCTCCTTTCTGGCAAATCATCATCGTGGGTCTGCAGGGCTCCCATGGCTGCAAGAACTGCGTGCCCTTAAAGGCCAATGATCATGAAAGACCTGTGAACCCAAAGAGATTTGGAAAAGTAGGATCACCAGGAGTGTAGCTTTAAGGGCAACTTTTAATCTGGCTATAAAGTCACTATAAGTTTTGTTATTTTTCTCTTTTGCAACACAACTTTCAGTTTTATATTATTATATGTTCTATATAATATTGTATATTAATATAATATACACTATTGCTCAGTTTTCTTAAATATCATATTTGTTTTAGGCAAATTTACAAATAGCATCTAGCGGATTTTGTTGGGTGGGTTTAGAGTGGGACATGGTATGAAACTGGGAGTGAGGGGACATCAGCTCGGCAGCTACAGTTCTGTGAGAGAACTAGAGCTGTGCTCTTTACTCTGCTGTCAAATACCCCAAATACACACACCACACAGACTTACAGAGATCCCACACCCCGGATGCACCTAAATTTGCCAGACTGTGCTAAGGATATTCATTTAGGCTTATGTTTCAACTGCGAATAAGCTATGAAGATTTTTTAAAAAGACAAACAAGTGACACTCCCACTACTGACTTAATTGTTAATCCATATACATATATATACATACACACATATGTATACATTCTTAATTTAGAGGACCGCAATTTTTGGACTTTCTTAGTTTATTCCTGATTTTTTAAATTCAGATATAATTGACGTATAACATTGTGTTAGTTTTAGGTGTAGAATGTAATGATTTGATATATGTGTATATTGCAAAATGACTGCCACAATAAGTCTAGTTAACATCCATCATCACCCATTGTTACATATTTTTTCCTTATGATGAGAATTTTTAAGATCTACTCCTCCTGATTTTTTTAATCTCCCATTGTCTAATTACAAAAGTCACTTAACTCCAAAAGACACAGAGAGCAACTGAGTTAAGAAAGTGATAAAGGTGAAAAACACCAGGTAAAAGAGATATGCAGCACAGGGAAGTGTTCCCGTGGAAGAGTTTGCCTTGTATGACTGGTTTTTCTGTGATGACTCTACTGAAAGTCTTATCAGCCAATCAAATCCTCTCTGTTGGGCCAGGTTGATGGGGTGCTGGGCTGTGGTCTCATCACAGTGAGGAGGGAGTCACATTCAACTGGGTTTTTTGTTTTTGTGGGGAAGACCAGCCCTGAGCTAACATCTGTCCCATCCTCCTCTTTTTGCTGAGGAAGACTGGCCCTGAGCTAACATCCGTGCCCATCTTCCTCCACTTTATATGGGACGCCACCACGGCGTGGCTGACAGGCAGGGTGTCGGCGGGCGCCCGGGATCCGAACTCGCGAACCCCGGGCTGCCAAGCGCGGACGAAACCGCTGCGCCACCGGGCGGCCCCTCAACTGGGTTTTAATAAGTGGACCGATGGCTTTTCATATGACCTTACCCCACCCCTGCCACTGTGCTTCCTCTAACAAAAGGCTCTTCAGTTTCCTCATCTGGAAGCAGTAATAATAACATTTAACAGAACGTCCTTGGAGTTTTCTCCATTCCCTGGAAATTATAAAATGATGATATTATTTTGCCTAAGAAAAAAATTGGAGTAGATGACCTCTTAAAGGTAGAGAAAACGAATATGATGATATTCAATGGGTGTAGGGTTATCCAGCAATACTTCACTGGCTTTACTTAGCTAAGGTTTAGCATCAACTCTGGTTTCTCATTCAAAACACCCTCAGAGGGCCAGAAGCAAACAAGCATCTGGCTTGTCCCAATAGAATGTAGTTGTGACATGCAAACATTTTGTAAAAACATGCTTCACGTGACATCACCGAGAAAGCAAAACATATTTAAGTGACATGAGAGACTCGATATTGCTCAGGGCGGGGTGTAAAAAGTGCAAGTAAATACTCTACATGATTCATCAAGTTCAGAGTTGTTGCGATAACGTCTCTACCAATAGTCATGAAAGCATCTTCATTACCCAGAGATAAATACATGCCAAGGAAGGTTCAGAATCCGGCTCCCAGCCTTTGAAAGCTGCCCGGGAGCAGAGTGGTTGCCTAAATTGCTTCACCGTGTTTCTGGTCTGAGCATGCAGCTTCCAGAGCGTGAGGCAGAAAGACCTCTGCCAGAGCAGTGGCCACCGCGTGGATGCCAATGACACACTGCTGCTAAGGGCTTTGGACTGGATGGAGTGCGCCCTTAGCTCCAGGATCAAGCATTGGAGCCGTCTTAGTGTGTGGCTGTCATGAAACTCAGGACAGCACCGATGGGAGACTGTGTGTGTTGTCACTCTTTCCCACGGAACTCCTTACCGTTTGCAGGAGCAATCCCACTTTCACAAATCGGCCACTGGTGAGTGTCAAGCAGGACCCGAGACCATTGCCAAATTATAAATCTGCATGTGTCCACTGGGACGAGGTGTGAGAATTTTGATATGTCTGTCTGAAAATTCTTAGGAAAGTAAATCCTAGTGGTTTGCCAGCATGGCAGCCTCACTTGGCAGCAAGAGGGAAAATTTAGTGAACTGCAATTTTTTGGAGGATTGGGGTAGGGAGCCTTTCCAGTTTCGATATAAAAGGACTCGTTAAGTCATTTCCACCAGGTGAGGGGAGAGGTGGCCGTCTTTGCCTTGCACACTCCCTTCATATCCTGTGTTGGGCACCGTCGCAATTAGGACATTCCTTCTGTTAGAGGATCTGATTGAACTCTGTCTTTTAATTTTGTGATTTTGATCTGCTTGAATTACTGATTAATCAGCCTTCCAAGTAGGCACTCACCTACCTGCTTGGGGGCAAATGGTAAAGAATGCTGGTGTTGTCAGGCTGGCTGCCACCATTCCTGCTCTTCTGGTTGGTACTGCAGGCTAGGAAAGCAAAATGGAACAATGTGGGTCACTTCCTTCCCACATGCATTATTTCTTACCTTCTCAGTAGCCATGTTGCATCGAGGACTTTGCTTCCTTGATGCGATTCCAACCGTCATGGGCATGGGTGGACTGACAGCGTTGTAAGATGTGTTGAAGGTGGCTACACTCTTTGTGGGGGGCGCTCATCTTCCTACTGTCAAACTCTCGACGGTAACCCAGAGATGAGTATTTAAAAGCCATCTAGACCATGAACTTTCCTCTAGTTTAAGAAAAACAGGCTATCTTCGGCATAAGAATTTGTTTTATAGTATTATTTACTGATCTTATGAAAAAAATATTTCTGTGGAACAAATCTTAACTATAGTGTTGGATAGCCATATGTAATTTTGCTGTTTTTGCTTATTTTCACCTAAAACAAATGTTGATATGTATATGTGGAAATGGCAGAATCCGTGAGATTAAACAAAGAGAGAATTAAATGTCATTGGTTTCTTTTAACATGAAACTCAGATTCTTAGATCGTCTTCTTTCCTTCAGGTTGAATTCCGCTTAGTGTGGTCCTTATTGTGTGTTTTTAATAGTAACATACTCATTCACAGCCTAGGGACCCCCCAATATCTACAGAAATGACTACCAGAACAATGAATCATCAGAGTAACTTTTTTCCCCTTGTAATCAATGGCGGAATCTCTGAAAAATAAATGAGAAAACTTTGATGCAAAGCATGATTTATTTGATATTATCATAAAATCTCATTGATGTAATATTGAGTACCTAATTTGGGAGCAAAGACTACAGAGGTCAATCTACTCACTGTCTCTAACTAGTTCTGTGATCCAGGAAGAGATAGGACATTTAAAAAGTGGGCTGTCAGGGTTCCATACATTATGTTGTTATTTTGTCTCATCATTGGAGTTTTCTTCTAGAATAGGGGTGTTCTGCAACTCCAAATAATTCTCATACCCAAAGTGTGGCACTGTTTGGACCCTCTCCGCTCTTTCTCTCTCCTTCTGATAGAGTCCAGCATCGTATAAACCTGAGCTGGTAAGAATGCATGTTGCTCTGAATTATGTTCTTGGTGAAGGAGCCAACAAAACAAACCCCAACAAGGCAAAACTCACATGATGGAAGTTGGGTTCGGTTCATTAATAGCCTTGAAAAAGTGTGCTCAGAAACAGATCATCTTGTATGAGAGGAAGTAAAAATGGGAATGCTTCTTACCCTTCATTGACTAGTTTCTGGGATATTTCTATTTAGTCAGCACATTTTTTAAAGGGCATTTTCGAAACGAGGGAAATGCAAATTAGAGGCATTGGTCATTACCCAGAAAATAAGGGAACTGTCAAAGAAAAATCTAATGGGATGCCAATGGCACTGTGGACTAGCCATTGATGGAGCCTTGCCATAATGTCATCTTCTGTGGAATTGAGTCATGAGTCCTTGTAATTGTTGAAACTCTTATAAGGAGAAAGTTCTAAACTGCCTTCAACAGGAACAAAGGCAATTCTGCCTTATCTGAATTCTATCCTTTGGGTTGTGATAGTGCAAAGTACCAGGGTAATTGTGTTTGGAGAATGTGTTAAGTAAAAACCTGGGTGGTAGCAGGAGGTGGGTACTAGGCTATTGGTGTGATATTCTGTCCTCCCATACGGATAGAAAAATTCAAAATTAGTTATATTCTTCTGACTTTATGATAATGCAATGCCTTTACCATGAAAGTTCATCATTGACTTACAAGTAATTCAAAATTATCTTGATTTTTTTTCTTTCCCCCATTTGTGATAAGAAATCTCTGCTGGTCTGTCTCTCCATCCTCTTTACTTATTTCAAATACTTTTGATCCCAGGTATATGTTTGTGAAGTAGCTGAACAGAGTTAGGGATGTGGTTTGTGGCCATGAAATAGAGCAAGACTAGTTGTTCCTTTTTACAATTCAGCCTACAGTTATTACTGTCTTTGACTTAGCACCATGTTCCAACCAGTTGGCCCAATGACACCATACTGCGTTTAGAGACATTTAGACTCATTTAGAGACTTTGTGTTCCATGTTAAACTTGCTACAGCACAATGATCAGTAAAACAGAATCAGGAGACCCAGATTCTAGCATGGGTTCTATTAGCATCCTATTCACGTGGAGTGAAAAAATTCTCTACGCTACAGCTTCCTTTCTGCAGAATGAGGATACAATACCTGCCATGTCTACTTTACAGGCTTGTCATGATGAACAATAGTTGAGATAACAGGCATTATTAACACAAATAAATTGACGTGTTTTTCATATAACTAACAATTTAGTCAACATAATGACATCTCGTGTCTAATAAGAGACATTTTACTTAACAAAGTCCTGTAATATACTCTTCTCCTTCCTATGTGATGTTAATGTGAAGTACCTATTGTTTTTGCATCAAAGAGCTTCCCCAAAGTGACATGAACTTGCTCAATGGCTGTCCGTCCCTGATTTCTTTTTTCTACATCTAGGCTATATCAGATTTTAACAACTGTTACACACAAAGTGCTCTTGGGGTCTGTTGCCCCCGCACATTTGGCCTGTCTCCATCCATGAACACCGCGCTGAAGTGGTGGTCTTTGTGCCTTTCTCATTGTTATTCCCGGGTGCCAGAGTCACTTGAATACTTGAGCAGGGAAAGCAACGGTCCCCGGCGTCAAGTCAGTTTCAGCTCTTGAGATCTGAAAGGCAGCCACTTGGAGTTCATTACACAGTTCTGCTCAACACTCCTGCCTTAACATTGTATTGCACAAGAATTCTAAATTCATGTTGGCTGCGTTACAAGGCCTGTTTTCTGCCTGGATGCCCAGGTCTCTCTTTCTTTCTATTGTCTCTGGTTGGTGTCCAGGAATAAAGGATACTTAACATTTAAAAAGGCAGAATTGTTTGTAATGAAAATACTTCCCACTAACTGGCACTCTGAGAACATTAAAGACTCAAATGAGGACAGTCACTTCCTTTGGAAGCGTATTCATTTTTATGCATCTTTTCTGAAAAAAAAACCTCTGTGTATCTTGCTCATCATAATTTATGTTTGCAGTTCATGAGAACTTTATGAAAAAGAGAGAATTTCTTAACACAAAAGACATTTATTGGATAGAAGCTTTAATGCTCACATACCTGGCCAAAACTCTTTTATGTGCGAAAACAGAAACCTTTCACTCCAGCTTCTCATGACCTGTGAGGTCTTCACGCCGGAAGGTGGGTTAAGTTATGCTGAAATATAAATGTTTTAAAATATATCTTGGCATTTTTTTCTTGATAAAGGTAATCAACTAGGAGTTAACTCACTCTGTTCTGTTTATTGGGCAACAACACTGTGAGGTTTAATAAACTTTGAATGCCTTAGCTTTTCTGTTTTAAGTGTGGCGTATCTAGAGTGTTCTTTGTAGCTGTGTGTGATTTGGAGACATATGTCTGTCAGCGTCAGAAAAAGAAAAGCCATTTAACTGCTACTTTTGAGAGGCTGAACAGCAGTGGTGGGTTCAGGGAGATGGGAGGGAACAGGTCTGCTGCATTTTTTAGTGTGTCTGTGTGTGCATGCATGTGTGTGTGTGTGCACACGTGTGTGCGCACTCGCTGTTTTCCACAGGGAGAAACTAATCTCTTGGCTTAGATCCACCTTAGTATTAGCCTCAATGCTTTCTCTCCCTCCTTTACTCTAAATCATTATTAAGTTTATTACTTCTTTTTTCTTTTGCTGGAGAAGATTAATGGCTTTCCCTGGGCAGAGGGAACTCTGCAGAGCCCAGTGGCTCTATAAATAGCACCTGCTGCTAATTCTCCAGTGCCTGGTATCTCCCCAACACATCTTGGTCTTTAAACAATTTGTTCAGAAGAAGAAAGCTAAGGGTCACTGTGCACTTTGGTGTTACTCAAAATGTGTTTTATGGATAGTGGGTTTTTCTCCAGGAAGTTTGGCCTGGCGGGTCCTTTAGAGAGACTGGACGTCCTGGCACCTCACCGGAGAGGCATGCCTCACTAACCAAGATATCACAGAACCTGTTGGACCTGTGGGGGTGGCGCCACGCTAATAGCTTTTGCCATTAACCCTCCCCTCTTTTTCTAATTTCTTCTTTCTCAGTAGGTTTCAGGCTCAGCTGAACTGTTCCAATAGCCTGGGGGAGATGTGACTTCATGGAATTATAAAACACAAAAAGGGCAAATTGCAATGCTAAGGTTCAGTAACTTGTGGTTTCAGAAAATGGAATGCTTCTAGACAATGCACATTGCAGGAAGGGCCACTGGTCTTCATTTTAGAACCATCTTCATCTTTAGGGTGGTAGTAGGAACAAGAGAGCAACTTACCTCTGGGGCACATAGCAGGTGTTCAGTAAATCTTTGTTGAATGAATGGATGAGTGAAAGGAGTAATATTTCTTGTTTTCAGAAACATGCTCATCTGATGAGCTGCAGCCAGTGCAGTTGCAGGCAAAGTTGTGTGGCTTAAGGAGGCCATGCAACCTGTTAAGGTAAAGGAAAGGGGGAATAAGTCTCCCCTTCCCTGCTGTTTGGTTATTGCTCTTCAGTAGCTTCTCCTGGGTAGGCCAGATCACCAGCAAAAAATTGTGTTGTGCATCTGGTATTTTCTAGATACCTGGATGAAACCACCGAACTGTATACTCTGTGTGTTAAATGAAGAGTTCTTTTGAAAATATCTTCCATTGCTCTTCAATATTTTCACGTAATCTTGAGAGCAGTGAATTCTTTCTCATTTGTGTGTCCAGGGAGACCAATGAAAGATCCAAGGATGCTTCTCAGACCTTGAACTTGGACCACTAGGAAACCTTAACTCTTTGTATACCAACTTACTACACGGATTCAAATTGGAAGTTTCCATTCTCATAGAGCAGGACTCAAATGATAACACCAACTAACCTTTACATTAAGGATTTTATTTGCCCTTGTCATATGCAAACACTTTCTCTGCCTGTTTATTTCATCAGTATTATCATATAATTACACAATAGCACCTTATAACTGAGAGCTACTTTAGAGATAATTAGAATAATCATTGCCTTTTGCACACAAAGAATCTGAGGCCTGGGGAGATGAAGCTTCTTGCCTGAGCTCACTCAGCTTGTCAAGAGCAGAGCTGAACTAGAGCCTGGGTTTCCTGTCTGCCTGTGTGATATTCCTGCCATCATACCATGCTGTCCGTAAAAACTCATGTCAGTGTTATTTTGGTTTCTACCATGGCAATGTGAATTGCCAATGATTTTTTAAACTTTTTAAAAAGGGATCATTTAATGTACTTCGTTGTATGTACACAGGTAAGAAACAGAACTGCTTTGTTGAAGTGGGGCACAGGTGGGGATGGGAGAACCTGAAGCCCATCATACTAACATCCCCCCATCTTCTGCCCCCACCCTGGGCAGTCTCTAAAGCAAATCCAAGGAACCCAGGAGATCAGGAAATCAGTCTGAAAAATCAGTACTTGTGCACAAAGAAAACCACCTCACATCTATCTGCATAGAGGAAGAGTTTTCAATCAAACGGGTTTTCAAAGCCTTGGCTTCATCCACCTTTGAAATCACTAATCAAGGACTCACAGAACAATATTATCTCTAGACAGCGCAAAGCTTGGCACATCTTGGCTGTTTAATAAATGTTGTTAAATGAATAAACTAATGAAGAGTAACAATTCAATCCCTGGAAACACTTTACTCCTCATTATCAATTACTCTTTCCATCCCCTATGTTGCCAAAAGGCATCATATATACCTCTGCTAACACACTTTTCTTGTTGTATTTGGCTCCATGTTTACCTGTTTCTCCTTCTGGACTGGGAGGTCCTCCAGAGAAGAACTCTGAACTCACAGTACCTAGGACACACTGGGTGCACAGTAAGCTTCGGTAAGTGCTTATTGTTAAATAAAGAGTGATTGGAAGCACCCCAAGCCTTTAGCGCTAAGGCAGGGTTTCTCAACCTTGGCATTATTCACATTTGGGGCTGGATAATTCTCTGTTGTGGGGGGCTGTCCTGTGCATTGAAGGATATTTAGCAGCATCCCTAGCCCCTACCCTTTAGATGCAATTTGCACCACCTCTCCAAGTTGTGACAACCAAAAAGTCTCCAGACATTGCCAAATGTCCCCTGATGGACAAAGTGCTCCTCATTGAGAACCACAGAGCTAAGGGAGGTCTTGTTTTCTTTCCTCTGAGCTTCCGTTTCAGATGGACTCAGTCTGAAATGGGGCTATTCTAAAATGCAAAATGTTTTGACAAGTATATAGGCTATTGCTCAAATCTAGGAGTTTAATAATAATTATTGTCAGCCATTAATTCATTTCACCCTCTGTATATGTTATTTTGAGGGAATTTTAGTGGAGAACACAATGTTCGCTAGTTTGGGAAGATCAAGTTCATTTCATCAAGGAACATGTCATTATTCTCTTGAGACATTGGTTTGAGGTTGGCCGAAAGCCAGAGTTCCGGAATAGAGAACAAAAATGGCAGCTTCATATGTGCTGTCATCATCAAGAAGTCGGCCTGGCAAATCAGTTGTTTTTCCCATGTTCTCCCTCCTTGGATGGTTTAGTGGAATGCCCTTATGATTTTAAACAGATGCCCAGCCCAATTCCCAAGACTCCAAGGCTATGAGATTTTATGACTCCCGTCTACCCTATCCTAGGTGTCACACGATACCTGTTTTGTCATAACATTTTCTTTTGTTTGAGAGAAATGAAATGCCATTGAGTATTTGTTCTCACTAATGGAACTGGGCCTCTCCACTTCCAATGTAATCCAGAGTTTAAAGAAACATCTAAGAAAATTTCGCCATGTCTCCCTCCCAGAAACACATAAGCAAGATGCAGAAATAAAAAACATAGTTCTCTAGAATCAGCATCCTCAATGTCTCATCTTGAACCTTAAAGCATTCTCATCACATAGATCATTTTCCAATCTCTAGGTCTTAACAATTTGTAGCCTGGATGTCCCCAACTGGGTTTTTCCTTTTGAATAACTTTAGTGTAAGTTTTCATGAAAGGGGTAGTTGTAGGGACTGGGTCAAAATGAGATTGATTGATTTATTGATTCTATTTCTTTCCAAGGATCATGGGAAAGTATGAATTAGCACACATTTGGGAATGTAGCTTCTATCAGGAAAAAAAAAAAAACCTAAAGCTACTGTATTGAACGTTTGGGTTGTCCTCCACAAAATTCAAACGATGAAAAGGAAAAAACATGTTTTCCTCTAAGAAAATGCCGAACTCCTTGCTGGGGTTTACAGTGAACAAGAAGGCAGGCTGACTCTTTTTTGTGTAAAATGGAAGGATGTCAGAGGAGGAGAGCTATATCTGGGTACTTTAGACCTAACGTTTCGACGAGCATGCTTTTCAGTGCAAAGAGCTGTGGTACGTGGGAAGGTGAGTATAAAAAATCTTCTGTGTGTGTGGAATGAAATAAACAAACAGTGAAACACATCCTTCTAGTTGGTAACGATATACCTTGACTAATACAAATAAAATAGGACCGCAAATGATAAGGATAGATCCTTCTTTTCTTTTCGATACAAATATCGATCTGACTTCTTTTAATGAAGACAACTCTGCTATTGATTCTTTACGTGGACGGACAGCATCTACTGAGCACTGACTATGTACCAGAAACTCGCCTAATCCTCAGCACTCCTTTATCTTCACAGCCATCCTATGAAGCAGTCATCCTTATCCCCGTTTTACTGACAAGGAAATTGAGGCTCAGGAAAGAGAAGTAACTTGTCCTCAATCTTATTAGTGAGGAGCAGAACCAGGATTCAAACCCAGCTGTGTCTGACTTCAAAGCTGTGCTCTTTGCTACCCCATATTGTTTCTTTTGAAATGAATTCAATTATTTCCAATTTTGTTCTGTTTTGATTTTCATACCTTGTTTTGAAAATCAAACTGTGTTTATTTTTTACTATGTTAAGTTATACAGTGCTCTTTAGGCTAAACTTCTGATCTGACGGTGTGACTATTATATTAAATATAATGATTCTTGCCTTATCCCATTGCAGGCAAAAGCAGAAATGATGACTTCCATGGAAATCGTGTGCTCCACAATTTTGCTCAAATATCTAGGTACATTTAGAACCCTCACTTATTTGGTCAAATAGTTCTTTGCCCTCAATATAATTTTAAAATTGGCACTTGTAAATCCCAGCATAATTCTTTGCACATGCTAAGTGTTTAATGAAGTTTTGTTGACATAAATAAGCATATTGCATTTTTTGTAGACTAAAATGTGGCCCCAAGAGTACTTAAGACCTGTGAAGTTTGAAAATAACTTCAGTTCGAAAAACAGCCAGCCAAAATTTTTAGGATTTGGTAAAAAAAAAAAAAAAAAAAAAAAAAAAAATAGTATGTTAAAATGAGTCTGCAAGTATTTTCTCACATTTTTCTTGTCTTCTCCGGATCTGGCCTTATGTTTTTCTTGTTGTTTTCAGACAGACATACTTACTTTGTTTAGAAAGTCCTTAGCTTTCCCCCCATGTATCAACATAAGGATGACAATAATAATACATACCCACCATTGCTGGTCAAGGGTTGGCCATGTGTCAGTCTCTGTGCTTGGTGCTTTATGGAATTTTTTACAGTTGAGTCTCATAGCAACCCACGGGGTTGGGCATCTTCTCCATTTGCAGATGTGAATCACCTCACCGGAGACCCACCACTGAAGTGGAAGAACTGTAATTCAAGCCTATATTGCTCCATTTCCAGAGCCCCTCCATGCTCTTTGCTATGGAAACAATAAGCTCTGCTCTTTGTGCAAATTTATTTTTTGAAATTTGCTCACATCACTCTTAAGTACCACAGAGTGAGATATTCAGCCATTTGCATTTTATTCCTCATTGATGATGAAGAGATGGTAATAAATGAAATGGCTTCAGCTGTGATTTGTCTCAAGTGGCTTCCCTTCCACCATGTCAACCTGTCACCCACACAAACTCAGCCCAGGGATTAATTTTTTAACTAAATGCATACATATTTAATATTTCTACTGGGATTATTGTGTGATATGGGACTCAAGCTCCCTAGAGTGGATACGTGGAGTCTTCCCTCTGGTTCCAGCTCTACCACTGGGTGACCTTTGGCAGGTCACTTAACCTCTCTGGGCTCAGGCTTCTTCATTTGCTTTCTCAGTGGCTTGCCAGCTCTAGCATATAATGGTCTTTTCAAGAATATTAACATCTTCCAAAAATGATAGCACAAAGTAAGTTTTACCTAATCTAGTGGGCTGGATGGTGGTCCCCAAAAAGATACATCCCTGTCCTCACCCCTGGAGCCTGTGAATGTTACCTAATATGGTGAGAGAGTGACTATTACCTTGTATGGCCAAAAAAAAAAAAAAATGTGATGAAGTTAAGGATCTTGAGAGGAGGAATGTATCCTGGATAATCTGGGTGAGCCTTAAGTACAACCAAATATATCCTTATGAGAGAGAAGTAGAGAGATTTTGAGACAGAAGAGGAGGAGGCAATGTGATCATGGAGGCAGGGATGTGCTGTGGCCACAAGTGAAGTAGTGCCTAGAGGCAGGAAGAGATTGTCCCTAGAGCCTTCAGAGGGAGATGTCCCGGCCAACACCTTGACTGCAGACTTCCGGCCTCCAGCACTGTAAGAGAGTACACTTCTCTTGTTTTAAGACCCCCAGTTTGTGGGAGTTTGTTACAGCAGCCACAGGAAACTAATACACCTGGTTATGCCACAAAATTCTTCTTCTATTGGGTTTTTCTATAATACTGCTACTTCTACTGGGTTTTCGTATAATACTTGCAGGGGAACAATTATAAAGGAATAAGCACAAATCTTGAATATTTATCAAGTTTTCTCAACATCCGTCCTGATGTAGCACTCAGAGACTGTGACATGAAATGTATTGAAACCCTTCTCTTAGAAGAGCTCTGGGGCCCTCACCTGGGTTGGCCATGCTGAGACTAGGCTTATGTGTTGGGGGAAACTAGTCCTTGGCTGGAGATTACAGGGCAAAGAAGAGTGAAAACAGTGTCCCTGGCACCCCTTGCAAGAACTGAAAAGGTGTGTCCTGATTGGCAAATCCAAATTGGAAGTGAAAACCGGTTATGAAGTGAAAGCTGTACAAGTGGGGTGAGCAAGGCGGGTAGATTCAGGCTCGGGAAGAGGGTCCTGAGGCATCAGCCCCCGATCAGGAGGATTGGGGACTTCAGGTAGAGTGGAGGCTGTTCATGGCCAAGAAGGGTGCTGACTTTTGTAGAAGGAATCTTAAAAGTCTTATAATCCAGCCCCTTAGCTATTACTTTAATTTCCTCACATCACAGCCATGTTATCATCACCCAACCTCTAAAAACCTCTAACATCATCCATGCCTTCACTCATCCATCCGATATTTGAATGCCTTCTAGATACCGGCCACAATAATGGATAAGACTGGGAGTTGACAATCCTTTGTAATAAGATGTAATAAGAGGAGGTGAATGCCATAGTGGAGAAGGACACTATGCGCTGGGGCAGTGATGCTGGAATGAAGACTTATGCCTGGAGGACTCAGGGCTGGCATCTTAAGAGGCGATCTTAGAGCTGAGTCTTAGAAGTGAATAGCATTTGCCCCCTGAGGCAGCTCATTTCCTCTTTGAAAAGTCCTTCCTTACATTGAACCAAAATGTGTGCTTCATTAATTTTTACCTAAACTCTGAATGGTCATTATAACTGAAACCAATGACTCTTGAGGACTTTGATCTCAACGGATGGAAAGACACCAGGAATGTGAGAAGTGTGTTTTCAGTAAGTCTCTGCCTTATGGAGAGTCCTTTGAAAGGAAAGTACAGAATATTCTTATTTCTTGGGCAATAAATTCTTGAATAAAAATGTTTAGGGATGGCCAGAAGAAACTATTTAGTTAATATTACAGCAAGTATGAATTCTTAGGCAAATGGCCCATCTTCCTGCTCCACACTTCTGGGTAGATCTCTCCCACAGGCAGCAGGAAGAGGGGGAGAAAAATGCAAGCAGCGAGATGAGCAGTGTGTGAAAATCCAACTGCTTGAGCCGGAAGCCTGGGAGACGGCAGGGACCCCTCTCCTATGCAATCCGTCATTGCTTCCTGTCGATTCTAGACTTGCCTGGGCTCCATCCATTCCTCCCCATCCCCTCTGCCCCAAACATCTCTTCCCTAAATGACTACCATGGCCTCCTGCCTGGTCTCCATGCTTCCAGGTTCACACCTTTCTCCAGCCCATTCTCTATTCAGTAGCTGGTGATGCTCAAAAATGCAAATTTGATCATGCCATCCCAGCCCAAAGCCCTTCAGTGCCTTCTCGTTACCTGAGAATCAAGTCCAAACTGTTTTGTGGGGTTACAGGCCTGTAGGTGCCAGGCAGGCTGACCTGTTAGTCACTTTCAAACCACTCTCATCTTTGCTGTCTACATGGTACAACACTTGACTTTCCTTAGTTCCATGAAGACGTTAGGCTCTACCTCATGTCCAAGCCTTTGCACAGACTTTTCCTCAAACTCGAAACCCTCATCCTTTCCCCTCTCTACATCTGCCGGTGCCCTGTCCCCCAACAGCTCTCTCTCTGTCTCTGTCTCTCTCTCTCTCACACACACACAGACGTGCACACTCTCACACACACACACTCTCTTTCACACACACACACACTACTAGCCTCTTTAGCCTGCCTAACTCTCGCTTCTCCTCCATGTTTTGTTTAAATGGCATGTCCGCAGGAAGCCAGTTCCCCCAGCTCCCTTGGCCCCAGCCCACCATAATCTTCCCCAGTGCCCTCGCATCTCTCCTTCCAAACACTCTTCACTCTTTAATTCCTTGGTGAATGCTTGTATTCCCAGCTAGAGTGGGAACTCTACAAGAGCAGAGACTACGTCTCGTTTAGTTTTGTGTCTCTAGTATTGAGGACAGTATCTGACACACAGTAGGCCCTCAGTAAATATTTGATGAATAAATAAATAAATGATTCCAATGATTGACATGAACTCATGAATTATTTGGAAAAAAAAACAAATTAGGTAAATTCAGAGGGTGATTATATTATCCCATAAGAAATAGAAAAGTAGGACAGTTTCTTCCTCTTTCAAGACATTGGCTCTGGGAAAACAACCAGACGGTTGGACATTGGAGATGGAGCCTGCTCGGGACACTGCAGTGAAATGCTTCGGAAACCAGGAAAGACCCCCCCCCCCAGCAAAAGGAGCTGTTATTATTACAATTATTTGTGCAGAGTAGATTTCTTGTTCCCCTCCCTGTATAGGGAGGCAAAGAATGGTGTCTAGGGTGGACAATTGCATGGCAAAGCTGGGGCCTGAGAGGCAGCCTCTCGTCCACATTCGCCTCGGGGATCTCTAAAGGCTCCTTGTTTCCTAAATCCCTCAACTTGACCTTCGGGGCCCTCCAGAATCTGGGATCCCTCTTATCTGGTCTTTTCTTTCCTTTTGAGTTGCTTTCCACCACACACCCTTCACTTCAATGACTCGGAAATCAAAAGATGAAAATGTACCAGGCCCCTCTTTTGTATAAGACCCCGTGTTAGCAGCTTTAGGAAATGCAAAGAAGAGCCACTCAACAAGTGAGGCCATAGGTCTGGAATCTGATGGTTTGGATTCAGCTCCCTGCTGTGTGTTTTTCTAGTTATATGATCAGAGCAGATTACTTCACCTCCTTGAGCCTATCTGATGTGTGTTTCCTCATAGAATTGTTGTGACTGTTAGATGAGATAATACACGTAAAGTGATCATCTGGGTACCTGGGTCATAGTAAGACCTCATAGGTGTCACTGTCATCTCCTTCATCATTGTCATCATCATCGTCGTCATCATCATCATTATGTACAATTCCTCCCCTCAGCTGGAGATTCAAGTCACAGGCACATAAAAATAGCTAACAACGTAAGAGTCTGTACTAAGCATCAAATGTCATGTTATTTTCTCTTGCTGCCTTTTCACTTTCCTCTCCTCCCATTCCCTTCTCCCTTCCCCTTCCTTCAAAGCCGAGGAACACTTAGCTTGATCAATCTGCTTCTTTTCCATGAAGCATTCCCAGGCCTTTGCCTCCATAGTGGTCTTACTCTCTCCCCTCTGAATTTGTGGCCTGAGTCATTCATCTGGTTATTAATCATATATTGCCTATAATATCTCCCATAAGCTTTCTCTTTGCAATATTAACTCCTTGAAGGCGAGGCTGAGGCTTGGTGTTGTTTGACATGAACTCATGAATTATTTGGAAAAAAAACAACTTAGGTAAATTCAGAGGGTGATTATATTATCCCATAAGAAATAGAAAAGTAGGACAGTTTCATAGGTCAAAAGCAAATATCTCTCAAGCACTTGCTATGCATGAGAGATGACAGTACAGGCTGTGGGCACACCAAATGCCAGGGCAGAGCTTAACTGGAGAGATGCTTGGTGAAAATTTTGTAATAGATTGATCTAGCATTGTTTTATAAGAGGGTATAAAGTTCACTCCCACTTTTGCAAGGAATTGAGTTATTTACGCACCCAGATTGTATGTAGCTTATAGCAAGTAGTCAATTAGGTTGTTTAAATTAATGTTTGGCAGCAGCTATTTGGAGCCTCGAGTCTTTTGTCTTTAAACAGCTAATCCAAAACAACAAAATAAAATGATTAAGCATTTCTTAAACAATATTATTCACAGACTTGAAATATAGGATTTAATTAAATTTGAGTTGCTAATCTTTTTATAGAAATTAATTTCGAGTTCATTCAGAAAAAAAGGGCCATGCATACCTCAGGACTCTATGAACATTCATCACTCAGGCCACCAATTCCTGTCATAGCTTGGGACGAGATAGAGGGTGTCCTTAGGTACTTCTGAATGGGGAAATTTGGGATTCAGCCTTCTAAGTTAGTCATGGTTTTATTTTTTTGGATATTTCAGCGTTTTGGACATAATGAAACTCAGTCTCTTTCTCAGGGATATTGAGTGGATCTAAAATTTGTAAATGAGACAATAGCTAAAGTGTAAAAGCAACCCAAGTGTCCATTGATAGATGAATGGATAAGCAAAATATGGTATATACATACAATGGAATATTATTTAGCCTTAAAAAGGAAGGAAATTCTGACACTTGCTTTGACATGAATGCAGCTTAAGGACATTATGCTAAGTGAAATAAGTGAGTTATAAAAAGTCAAATATTGTATGATTCCACTTCTATGAGATACTTAGGGTAGTCAGAATCACAGAGACAAAAAGTAGAATACTGGTTGCCAGAGGCTGGAGGGAGAGTTATTGTTTGATGGGTACACAGTTTCAGTTTTACAAAATGAGAAAGGTTTGGAGATGGATAGTGGTGACGGTTGTACAACATTATGAATGTATTTAACACCACTGAACTGTACACTTAACAATGATTAAGATGGTAAACTTTATGTTATGTGTATTTTACCATGATAAAAAAGTTAATAACAAATGTATAAATTAAAATCCTTATAGAATCTTGCAATTAAAAAGCCCTACTTTAGTAACTCATGAGGTATACAGGAAATAAAAACTTTAAATTTCTGCAAAATATTAAAAAATGATCAAGGGCAATTTATCCCAGGAATACAAAATAAATTTAATATTGGGAAATATATTAATATAATGCAACATATCAATTGATCAAAGGATTAAAACCATGTGGCCATCTCAACAGATGCAAAAAAAGACATTTGGTAAAATTCAATAGTTATACTGAATAATTATTTCCAAAATAGCCAACATCATACTTAATGGTGCTATAATATAGTAGAGGAGTTTCTGTTGAAATAGGGGAGGAAATAAAGATAGCCACTGGATGTTTTAGCTAATGCAATAAAACAAAATAAATAAATGAGGACAGATAGATAGATATGGATAGATAAATAGATAGACAGATAAATATATGTATAGAACATAGGTGACACAATTTTAATTATTTATAAATGATACAATTATAAATCTGAAAATCTCAAGAAAATAGTCTGAAAAATCTATTACAATTAGTAGATAGTTCAGTAAGGGATTTGGTTGCAAAACAAATACAAAGTATAGCTTTGCTTTATTCAGAAATATTCACTTAGGATAATGATAAACAGTGCATATTTTACATTTATAAATGAATCAACATTTACTTGTGCAGGACCTATTTGGTGAAAATATGACCAAAATGGAGTGGTGGCCTAGAGCAGACCTGAATAAATGAGGAGCAATGCCACATCCCTAGAAGAGATGGCACTGTATTGTACAGATAAGGATACTTCCCACATTTATCAATAAATGAAATGCCATTCCAATTAAATCCCAACAGGATGTTTTCTGGGGGTTAACATATTAATTTTAAAATTCATTAGAAGAATAAAGGCATAAGAATAAGCAAAAACTATTGCAAGAAAAAGAGGGAGAAATTGATCTGTCAGCTATTAAAATATACTGTGAAGCTACAATAATTAAAAGTGTGGTTCCAAAAAGCCAAGACAAATAATGAAACAGAATGGCTAACTCAGAAACAGATTGTATGTGAAAAATTAGCAATTTTAAAAGTTGGTATTTAAAATAAATCATGCTGAATTAACTGGTTGTTTAGAAAAAAAATAAGTTAGAGTCTTACCTTATAACATGTATTAAACTAAATTCTATCTAGATTGAAGATTTCCATTCAATAATAAATATTTATTGAGTGCCCACACGTCCTAGACATTTACGTTTTAAAATAAAGCCATAACAACATTAAATGAGAATTTAGGTGGCTATTTAGAAGGCCTTTCTGAGAACAAAAGTTTGGTAGATTTGACTACATAAAATTTGAAATTTCCAAAAGTCCATAATGAACATAAATAAAATTAAGGGCAAGCAATAAACTGAAAAGATGATATATTTTCAATCTATATGACAGCCAAAGGGTTGCCATATCTAAAGTGGAAAAAATGTTTACAATCAACAAGTTAAAAAAACTACAATAGAAAAGAAACTAAAAATATTAAAAAGAATCTCTATTAGGGGCGGGCCTGGTGGCGTAGCGGTTAAGGGGTTCGCAGGGTTGGATCCCGGGCGCAAATAGACGCACCACTTGTCAAGCCATGCTGTGGCAGCGTCCCATATAAAGTAGAGGAGGATGGGCACGGATGTTAGCCCAGGGCCAGCCTTCCTCAGCAAAAAGAGGAAGATTGACAACAGATGTTAGCTCAGGACTGGTCTTCCTCACACCCCCAAAAAGAAGAATCTCTATTAGAAGTAGAAATGGCTGGTAGCATATTTAAAAACTTTTTAACTTCACTAATAATCAAAGAAGTACAGTCAAAACAATAACATCCACTTTCTTACTTTAATTGTAAAACTGAAAAGATAGAAATGTAGGGAACATAACATAAAAATGCTGTGTACTCATCACCCAGGTTTAACATTTAGTCATTTTTGCTTCTTGTGAGTATGTGAGTGTACGTGTATGAAAAAGAACATTACTGAAAAAACTGAAAACCTCCCAGTTCTATTCTCCCTGTTTTGCTTCTTAGACACAGCCATTAAAAAGAACTTGATGTGTATTCTTTGTTTCCAAGTTTTAATACTTTTGCTATCCAGCTGCTATAAATGATATATAGAATAGGAACTTTATGTTTTTCAAAAATTTGAATAAATGCTGTCATCCTATTCCTGACATTATGCAAGCTTGCCTTTTTTCACACGATATTTTGTATTTGAGAATTCCTCGTGGAATATCTAGATGGAGTTCATTTATTTTAGTTATGATTTTATTTCGAAGTATGGATATACCACAATTTATTTATCCATTTCTCAACTTGTGGATATTTAGATTATTTTAGGGCTTTTACTGATAAACATGTACAGTGAACATTCCTTGAACACATATGCAAGAGTTTCTCTAGAAATTGCTAGGCCTTAGAGTTTACCTCTTAAGTTTTACCTGCTACTAACAAACAGCTCTCTACAGTGATTTCTATCAATTTACCTTCCCAGCAGTCAGTGTATCTCAAAATCCTCACCAGTACTTAGTTTTGTCCATCTTTAAGTTTTTGTCAATCTGAAATGATATCAACTTCTGCTTTCACTCACTGGTGTGATTTCAAGAACCTGGCCTCTGGTCTTTTCTTTTATGCATTTATTAGTTTTGTTTTGTTGCATTTTATCAGCTTTTAAACAACGTTCTTGGAGTAGGTGAGGTTTTCTCTATGTCAGCTGAGATAGCTTAAAACTATTTTTTTGTTGTTAAATTGGTGTAAATGAAAGAAAAGATAATTCTCATTGTGGCCAATTGTTCAGGGACATGAGTACTCAGATATAGCATTTGGTAGGAATATAAATTGAAGTGCAATCTGAAAATTCATATCAAAAGTCTTAGAAAAATGTGCATACCCTTCTAACAGGCAATTCTATCCTGGTAATTTATCCAAAATAAATAATTAAGGGTGTGGGCAAAGACGTAGCTACCATCATTGCAATATTGTTGGAGGTTGGTGAATCGCACTAAAGGGAAATATTTTTAAGTGAGCCATGCGTAGGGTTTTGGACCATTGAAGTGTTTAGGACATGCTGTTTTCCCAACCCAAAATACTTTTCTCTCTCCTGGTTAAAATCCTCACTTCGGATAATTTTTAATATATTGTTTTGCTATTAATGCAAAGAGAGCCTTGGTATTTCCATATTACAGGTTTTAGCTCCATCAGTGTATAATTATCAAGAAACTAAAAACATATTTCTCATAAAGATGTATAATATATAGTGAACAAGTTCAAGTATTTATTTAAATCTTTAATGAGGGAAATACAGGTGACAAAGCTGGTTCAATGAGGATATGAAGAGACGAATGCTGAAATAAGTTACTAAATCAGATGCAAAATGGTTTAATGTCCTAAAGGTCAAAACAACCATTACCTTTACGTTTCTCTTTTCCATTGGACAAAAATCATTTGTGTCTCTACCACACAGAAATCATTTGCAACTTATAAAAGTCTACAAGTTAACATAACTTTACTGACTCTGGGCCCTAGTCAATAATAAAGAGTAAGTCAGAGCTACATTTCCCTAGAGAGTCAGATATTGTTAGACAATGCTCCAATAGGACCTTGAAAAGGCGTGCTGTAATTTTTAAGACTTATTTCCAAGTTTTAGAAGATTCTCCTTAGTAGCTTCAATTATTTCAGTTGATGGTAAAACCACCCTTCTAGTTCCTCAAGTATGAAAGCTGGGGTCATCTTTGATCTCTACCTCTCCAGCATCTATTAGGTCTCTAAGTCATTCATCCATCCATCTTCTGCAAAGTCTAAAATATTTATTCCCTTTCCTTCCACGTCCTCTGCTGCTGTCTTAATTCAGGTCATTTTTTAAAAATTTTACTTGAACTATTGCAATACCCTCTTAACGGGTCCAAGTCACCAAGGTATTCCTCTTCTAATCCACCAAATCACACTGTTGGCCAGAGTTACCCTAAAGTGCAGATCTGATCATGTACTTTTTATGCCTAAACTCCTTCAATGCCCATCCTCCCCCATCACCTAAAATAAACTTCACACTTCTTAATACACTGTTCGTATCTTTTCACAGTTGACCCAAAGTTTCTTTCAAACTTTATCTTTCACTACAACTCTCCCAAATCTACTTCCAAGCACCAACCACAACAGCCTTCTTGCGATTAAGTTTTCCTGTCTGGCTCAGTTTAGTCCTTTGCGCTCATTATAGTCTTTCACTTTGGAATGTTCATCCCCTATTAACCATCCTTCAAACCCTGGCTCGGATAACTCCTCCTCCTTAACTTCCCTTTCCACACTTAGAAGTAATGTCTCCTTGAGCAGCACTCCCATTTTCCTTTGTGGCCTTATCAAGGCACTTACTACATATTGCTGCTATTAAGTGAATTATTTACATCTCTGTCTCCCTAGTAAATTGCAAGCTCCTTGATGATTTAACGATGTCCTAGTCACACTCCGCTGTGGTACCTAGAGTAGGCCTGCTACCCAGTGGGTTCTTGTGCATGTTGATACACGTTATTGCCTTCATAGAAGGGCTTGTATCCAGAAAGATAAATCAAACACTCAAAGAGGCAAAGGAAGAAAAGAAAACTTCATGAAAATCTGAACTGGTCTCCTTTTCTGCTTCTGATGTCGAGGAAGAGAACAGTTTTATGGACATGAGGAATGATCTTCCCTGAGAACTTGGTTCTGCAGCTCAGGGAATGATGTGGTGTGATAGGACAGGGTTGGCAATTTGTATTTTTTTAATGATTTATACATTCAATGTATTGGGACTTTTAAAATCTCTCCAACTCAAAGGATGGTCAAACAAAAATGATGCTGAGTAAAAAAAAAAAAAATCTAAACATTGTACAGAAGGTATTTTAACTAGTCAAATGAAAAACAGATGTCTTAAATTAAAACACATAAATTATTTGAGCTTAAAAATTTCATATATCTTTGTGATGAAAATCTATCACTCAAGACTTAATAAGATAGATTTTGAAAGCTTACATATTTGTATGTTTAGTTAATTGATGACGTTCAATAAAATGTCTCTTAAAAAAAGCTGCTTAAAATTATAGACAACAATGATTATGTTGTTATCACATTATCTCTACTTCTGTATTACTCATAATACCTGTTCAACTTTGGGAAATTTAAAAGATATAGAATAATGCACAGAAAAAAATAATCATCTATATTTCTAATACCTAGAATTAATCATTATTCATATATTTGCTCCTCACTTGTTAAGAAAAGTTACTAGTTTTTATAAAAGTGATACATACTTATTATAAAGAATTTGCATCATTTAGAAAAGTACAAAGATAAAAGAAAAACATTTTTTTCCTCAAAATGTGAATTACTTCACAAATTCATACGTTGTCCTTAGCAAGGGCCAAGCAACTCTTCTGAGTATAAATTTCAGGTAAGTTTTTAAGCTGTCCTTAGAGTGTTAGTACTATCTTCTGGGAAATATCCATATCTGTTTTAAACTTAATTGTTACTATGAAGTAAATTTTCAAAACTTTGACTGGTTTCATTTTGAAGGAATGATGTCTTTTTTCACCGGTGGAAAATGAATAAAAAATTATGTGATGAGAATTGAGGAAGGTCTTGAAGAATGCCATCAGCTTGAAACTTCAGTGATGAATATTCTACTTTGGGGAGATCAGCGTTGGAGTAGTTGTAGCTGCTTCAGAAATCCTTGAGAGTTTGGAAACTTTTACCTACTTGTTTGCTCCTCCTAAACATATCTTCATAAGAGCGTGAATTTACACGAAGCATTTTCAACAACCTGAATCCTTTCTTTCCCTGGGTTCTGCTGCTCTGCCTGGAATGGCCCAGCTTGTAGGCCACTTCTTAGAAAGATAATCCTTCTCACACTCCTCTCTCCTTTTGGATGAAAAGATTTCTAAGAACGTATCTGAAGACATTTTACACTTTGACCAAAATCTTTGGTAACCCAGACATTTTCTCTTAGGTGTCACCTAAGAAAAGAAAATGCAGTGATGGTGTGAAAACATTTCCCATTTCCTCTTCAGTGTGTGAGGAAGTGAACGAGACCACCTCTCTCTGGCTGACTCCAGGTCCCAGAATTTTGATGAATTACAGTTTATCTTCATTAACAACAAACTTCATACTCTGGCACTAAATGTTTTCACCTCAAAGATGGGGAGTGGAGCAACGCTCCAGTAAAAACATTTATCCAACTTGATGAAAGAGGATGCTCAAGGGGGAACACTTGATGGGCAAATGCATCAGCCTGGAAGTGCATGTGTAGCCAGGAGCATCTGTCTAGGTGGAACTGAGCTGGGGTTCCATTTGGCGACATAATCCACAGAAATTTGTAGGAGAGAGGTGTGTCGTGCAAGTCCACAATGAGCATAAAATACTTAATCCTCCTATTCAAGAAATACCAGGAGAACACAGTTTTTTTTTCTGCCATAATAAAAAGTCCTTTTTATCTCATTGAATGATACTTATTTTTATAGTTCTAAAAAATGAGTTTCTCCTGTATACAGTAGGTCTATCTTCTACATATAGTAGAGCCATCTTCTGTACGAAGAAACCTTATTAAATTCACTCAAATCTTTGCCAATATAATTTTTTTTTTTTTTTTTTTTTTTTTTTTGTGGGGAAGACCAGCCCTGAGCTAACATCCTTTGCCACTCCTCCCCTTTTTGCTGAGGGAGACTGGCCCTGGGCTAACATCGTGCCCATCTTCCTCTACTTTATATGGGACGCCGCCACGGCGTGGCTGACAGGCAGTGCGTCGGCGGGCGCCTGGGATCCGAACTCGTGAACCCCGGGCTGCCAACCGCGAACCAAACCGCTGTGCCACCGGGCGGCCCCTGCCAATATAATTTTAACATTAATCTAGGGAAACAGCAAGAATTATTACATAGAAATTCTGTGGAATTGATTGTTGATTTGCAGATAGCCCATAGAGTTATATATATTTTTTAACCCTTTTAGTAATTATTTTAGAGCAGTATTCTTCTGATTTGGGTAGCTTTTTGGTTGTCATTGTCCTCATACAAAACTTTCATTGGTTGATGAGAGACATTTGTCAGCTTTGAGTTTCCAAGAGCTTATAAATATTTCAATGATCTTGAAAATAAATATGCGCACCCCCCTTTTCTCATCCCTGTTTGGGAGAAGCCTGGAGCCACGAGGGCAGCTTGTTTACTTTCCCTGCAGCCCTCACCCTTGGCAATCCCCCTGAACCTGCCGTGACCTCCTTTGACCAAGCCTCTTCATCCGCAAGGCAGCCAGAGAGCATCTTGTGGCCAGATGTGCGCCCCCACACCCAGCGTTCCTGCGCTCTAATTCATAAATCCCCGGCTACCCGCACTGACGGCTTTCTCGCCGCTAACAAATGCCTCTTTGGCCCGCTGCTCCCTGACCCAGTTCCAAGGCAGGGAGGCGATTGGCCATTTTCTGAAATGACAAGATCGATGAGGTGTCGTCATCCCCAAACCCAAGAAGATGACAGTTAGGCCTGCTGCCCAAATCCTCCTTCTCCTTTCCTAGCAAGCACCAGGCTGATGAAGTTATCCCATATCACCACTGGGCCCAAGAAGTTTCTCGATCCCAGCAACAAGGGATATATTTTTGTATCCTGTCCACGTAGACCAAAACTCCATCATGGACGTCCAGTCCCATCATCAGGATCTTACTTATCAGGCAGGATCTGTATTTTTCTGTCTAGCTTCTCTTACCTATTGATGCTTTAAAAAGTGCTTAACGATGAAAAAATTCTTGAGTATAATGCATTAGCTCCAGGGAAGCCAGTTTTAGCTATTACTATTTCATATCCATCTTACCATTGAGGAACCATTTGTATACTTCAGTACACATTTTCTGTTCCTTCATTATTTTCCTTTCACTTCTGGAGCCATAAATGAGTTGATATTTACACAGCATTTAACTAAGGATTTCCATCTTGATTCTCTCATTTAATCCTCTCTACAACCCTGTGAGATAGGTATTACTGGCATATTTTACAGATGAGAAATGCAAAACTCAGAGAGGTGGAAGTGAATTGTATAATATCACATGACCCATAAATGATAGGGCTGGTTCTCCAAACCCAGACCTTCCACTGCCCAATCCTGTGAACCTTCTGCTGTATGAACTTTCTGAAGACCAAGTCTTCAGCGGGTATCTGGTTCAGTCCTTTTCTTGTTTAGATGAGTGAACGGAGCCCGGAAGACTTCCTGATAATTACCTACAGTCACGCATCACTTAAAGATGGGGATACTTCTGAGAAATGTGTCGTTCGGTAATTTCGTCGTTGTGAGAGCATCATAGTATGCTTATACACACCTAGAGGATGCAGTCTACTACACATCTAGGCTATATGGTACTAATCTTATGGGACCGTCGTATCTGCGGTCCATCATTGACCGAAACGTTGTTACGTAGCACATGACTGTATTTGCTAACAGATAATGGTACAGCTGGGAGGGGTCCTCCTTTCTCTTCATCTACACTTCCTTCTACTCCTCTCTGCTCCTGTCACTGCCTTCCCTTCCATTCCACTGTTCCATGCACTCATACAGCATGCACAGTTCCCTGTGTCTCCTGGCAGGGGTCTTAGAGAAAGCTGGTATGCTAAGCCCAGGATCCTATGTACCCAAAACTTGGTGGCACTGAATCATCAAATGCACCTCCTCTGTCTCTCACATTTAGTTCCGTGGTGTTATGGATTTCTCTCTTTCTGACTCCCAGATGCTTTTGTAGGATAAATTAGCAAGTTCTAAGCCACGAGTTACTGAGATACGGTGGATGTAGACCCTGGTCAGTGGACAAATGAAACACTGTTCAGAACAGTAATTTTTTTTTTGACCTTTTCTTATGAGCCTTGATCTCTACTTGCCTTCTTTGTGGTCCTGGAAACATAGAGGCAGAACTGCGAGCTTATTATTCTCTCTGATGCAGGATTCGTCAATCGCTCATCCCTTGAATCACCTGGGCAACAAAAAGACACCTAAGAGTCTTGATGTCAGGGATCTGTCTTCCCATTTCCAATATTTCTTCACCATAATTCATGGGAAACCTGGTGCTCAACAGTGATAAAAAACAATGGTAGTCCCTCTCATTTCTATAGTTCTTTACAGTTTATGAAATCCTTGCAGGTCAAATTTTTTTTTTTACCATCCCATTTATAAATAATAAAACTGAGTTTCAGAAACCTCAGGGAATTTGCCGAAGATAAAACAGCTAGCAAGTGGCAGAGCGATTGACTCCAAAGTCTCCCAGATCCCACTGCTGTGTATGATGCAAACAACAATGCCACAAGGACAAAATCAACACAGCAGAAGAAATCACACAGACCCTAATCAAAATCACAAGTCTTTATCGATTGCGTAGGTTCTGTAAGAGGCATTGGAGGATATTTGAAGAAGTTATTAGACATAGTCTCTCAAGGAACTTTGAATTTTGTGAAAGGGGACGTTTGTTTTAAGTTACTTGTTTTAAGGTCATAGCCTTGGATGACTCCAGGCAGCACCATCCACTTGATGTTTTTTGGGAAAATGAGTTTTTCTCTAATGTAACGTAGGTAAAATGTTCATAGTGATTTTTACACAAATGAATAGAATCATAGTTTTACAACTGAAAAAAGAATGAAAAGACCACTCTCAGTTTTCTGTGATACCAAAACCAGAACTGGCTTTAGCTGTCATCCATCCCCACCCATTTGCCCCCCACATTCCCAGCTACTGGTTTTCCACTCCTTTCTGGTACAGAGTCAGGGAGGAGCTGACCTTCTCATGAAGCAGAAGTCTGTTATTAGGAAGTTCTTATACCAATGGAACAACTCTACTTCTACCTTATCAGTCTTCATTTTTAGCCTGATGATGACTCTAGGGCCAGACAGGTGAGGTGTCTTGCTGAGGTCATACCTCCTAACAGAGCTGACAGAGCCAGCAGCAGGGTTACCCAAGGACCTGTCTAACTCCGGTTCCCTAGATGAGAGCAAGAGTTCAGATACTGTTGCTTGCCACCACCTGCCTTGTTCTCTTCTCCCTCCAGATCGGACCTGGGCAGGATGAGACCACCTAGGTAGTGCTTGGATATTTCTGAGTGACCACTGTGATGAGCCACACTTTCCCAGCATTTGTCACACTTTGCTTGTTTGATTGTCTGTGAGCTCTGTGAGGACATGGACCACATCTGCCTGACTTAGCAGTATATTCTCAGGACCTGGCACTATTCCTGGCATATAAAGACGTATTCTGAATAAATAAAAAATAAATTGTAATTCCCGTCACCTTCAGGACCTCCATCTCACAACCCCATGTTACAAATTTGCCCAGTCTCCCATTGATGGTCACACAAACTTGCCCCAAAGTGACAGAAATCAAAGGTTCCTGTGACCAATTTGGTCATCTAGACACAAGAGGCGAAGGAGTAATATTCGTGCTTGAACTTTCCTCTTCTTGTTCTTCGGAGATCGTTGCCAAATTTTTCAGCTAAAAAAGTCGGGAGGGGAACATTAAATGCAAATGGACTTTGGCAGGTTGAGTGATTGTCAGGCAGGCACGAACAAACTTGTCTGTCCACTCTGGCAGAGGGAGGAAGGCAAGGTTTCAGCTCTAAGTGGGAGATTTATTTTTTTTGGTCAGGTGTTTTTTGAAGTTTGCAGATGGCAATTTCATTTGCATTTAATGTCCTTCAGATTATTTCCTTTCTGTTGTGCTAAACACCTCTCTCAGTTGGGTCTAATTTGATGAGGTCATGCTGTGACCCTTGACCCTTTGGATCTTAAATGAAACCATCTGAGCAGAAAGGAGAGCGAGGGTCCTTGGTCTTGTTCGCAGACATTTGATATTTGCAGATGTGCGGTCAATTTGGCTAACTACCCACTTGCCAGTTTATCTCTTGATTAGAAGTGGAACTAGTGAATTCCCCGAGAGTCAAACATTTGAAGAATAATGGGTCCAATTAATCCTTTGTCACACTCTTGTCAAAATAAAAGCACTAAGCCAAAGAAAGAAAAACAACCGCCTGTACCTACAGAGGGTAATTTGGGATATCAGCAAACAATTAATCTTGGAAAACACCTAAACATTGCAGTGTACAAAATATTTGCAGAGTGCTCTGCCAGTGACTTGAGATTTACTATGTAAGAGTAGGCAAGGACGCTCTCCTATGCTATGGAAAATGCTGCCTCCTCCATTAGGTCCTTCTCGTTACAGGTTCAGGGAAAGGGACCAATTCTAACTCCTTAATTAAAACTCAGACAAAAATTGGGAAAGCAGGTGCATAAGTAGAGGATGAGATTTTCCCAGAAGAATAATATTTTTGTGCTTGGTTAGGCATTTGGATTGTAGCCTTATAACCATTTTTGCAACAATGCTTATTTTTTTCTCCTAGAATTTTACCATGCATCTGTCTTTTTATGTATACAAGATTCCACCTTATTCTATCTTTGCTCACATGTTACATGATATAACCTATAAAGTACATGATATAAGTACCATTCAGGGAAAAGATATTGATATCCCAACTTTCTACCCAGAAAAATATCTGCTTCTGCAGTAGTGATTAAATTATTGCCTGAGCCACGTCATCACTTTTTACTCCTGATTAAATTTGAAGTTCTGATTAAACCGTGTCTCAGGGAACACAGGGAAAGATTATTATGAAAAATTGTTTTAAGTCGGTTTCATTTTTATGGTGCGTCAAATATAAGCGATTTGCTCAAAGCTCATTGCCTCTTTCCGGAGATTCGGATGTTGGAGGCTACTTGGCATGGCTGGGGCCTGAGGGAACAGGACTACTATAGGTGGTTGATTTATTCAGGTGACAGAAACCTGGCTGTGGGGAGGGGGTATAGTATAGAGCAGATGTCCCAAATCAGCTTCTCGCGGCCTGCGTGGTGCTTTTAGATCTTTTGATTTAGTTATCAACATCTAGCTATGAGGAGATTTAACATTCAAATGCTGGATTTCTGGCTTCTCTTGAAAAAATCCAAAGATCTGGCAACACTGGGCCTGCCTCTCCCACGGCAAAGATCAGCTGGAAGACAGAAGTGGCTGCCCCATTTAGGTGGAGCATGTGGCCTCCAAGGTGCCAGAGTGGACACCATTTCCTAGTACTGACACTCCTCTCCTTGGCTCATTGACCCTACTTGATACCTCCATAGCTTCTGAGCTTACAACCCCTGTTATGGTAAAATAAACGTATCTTCAATGTCTGATGGGCCTGATTTAAATCTTGGCTCTGCCCTGGATTACATGTTGCCTTGACAAGATTCATTTTACTTTCTCTAATTCTAAATGAATACATGTTCATTTTATAATGACTGAAGATAAAGAAGAGTGTAAAGCAGAAAAAATGAATCATCCAGTTTAATAACTCTACTATGTAGGTATATTACCCTTCATTTTTTTCTATGATTTCTTGATGTGATTGAGCTAATACTGTATCTATAACTTTGTACTTTGTTTTCTACTTAATGTCATTATACCAGCGTGTTCCCATGCTCTGATAAGCATCATATTTAACAGTTGTATAATATTACATTGTGTGTAATGTACTTAACCATTGGTCTGTTGCTGGCCATTTACATTGTTTTTTGTTGCTGTTGTTGCTATTATAGATAACACTATGATGAACATCTTTGTGTGTCAATCTTTATTGACATTTTGGATTATTTCCTTAGAATAGATTCCAAGAGATGCAAATACTGTGCCAAAGGGTTTGAATATGAATTTAAAGCTCATGAATCACATTACCAATTTGCTCTCCAGAAAAGTTATACCAAACTACGTTCCTACTAATACTATATGAGTTCTCATTTCACTCCAACTACATAAGCTTGAGTAATCCTGTTCAAAAACAATAAGGAAAAAAAATTGATGTATTGAAAGTGATAGCTCATTGATATTTTGTATACATCTCTTTGATTACTAGTGGATTTGATATTTTCTTGTTCATTAACTATTTTTATTTCTTCTAATATAAATCATTTATTGAATCAGTTGCTTAATCTTTCTTAGACTTATTTTCTTCATCTGTTAAACGGGTATAATAATACTGCACCTGCCTAGTAGGTTAGTTTTGGGAATTAACTGAGATTGCTTATATAAAGTTCTACACACATAATAGTCATTTAATAAGAGTTCCTGTTCTTTATTTCCTTGGGATTAAAGATAAGGACGACCTACAGTTTTTCGCCTTTTCTGTAGTTGATAAAACAATGTTGCATTGCAGCCCCTTGGAAATTCTATCTAAAAGTAACAGACATTTATGTTCTCACTATGTGTTAGACACTGTGCATCTTCCCATTTTTGATATTCACAACTAGCATGAGATGGGCGTCATTATCCTTGGTCTTCAAGTGAGGAAACTGAGGTGTATTGAAGTTTAGCCACTTGCCTGGGGTGGAAGAGCCAAGACATCTCATGCTGGAGCCATCTCTTCCCAGAACCCGCCCCGTTAACCACCAGGCCACACTGTCCAGTGAGGAGCCCTGCTTTGTGCTCAGGGCCACGAGTGGGGTTGCCCAGATTCCCACCTGCCCTGCTCTCACACTGTGATCTGATGAGGATCGTACCCCAGTGCGAGGCCACAGCATCCTCCTTGGTAAAATGAAAGGATTTGAGTAGATGATCTTAAAGTCCCATCTCCAGGTACACGAGTAACTTTACAGACAGGTGTGTGTGTACATCCTTCTGCACAGAGAGTTGTACCTACAGACACACTGAGAAGTCAAGCCCACACACATGTCTCCAGGAGAGGCAACACTAGTAAGCTATATTTCGAATTGTTTTTCCTCCTAGTCTTCTAAAAAAAAAAAAAAATATATATATATATATATATATATAAAACAATTTACTGTGCTTATTGTGTGCCAGGCACTGTTCCAAAAGTATTATTTGATTAATTGATTTAATCCTCATGACAATGCTGTGAGGTAGCTCTTATCATGCCCATTTCCTGGAAGAGGAAGCTGAGGTGCAGAGGTGTAGTGTTGGCTGTATGCACGTGTTCTTATCCACTCTACCACCTCTCCTGGATGGAAATGTTGCTTTAAATAAACTCAAATAAATTAAAATTAATCACTAAGGCTTGAGAGAATACATGTCTTATTATAATTTTTTACACTAATAACATTAACAGAAGCCTAATTAAAAGAAAGCATAAGGTCATAAGCACTTGTCATGACTTAAAACGTCTGTTTCCTTTTGGCCTCTGTTCATATGAAACTGTAATTTGAGTACATGTAATCACAGCATGGATTTAATTTTGTATTTTGCTTTATTCAATTAATATTATATCAAAAGTATTTCTATGCTGCTACATAGTCATCACAACTGTATTTTAAAATTGTGGAATAACATTTTATCAAATGACTACTCCATAATTTACTAATCCCTTATTATTATATATTGACATTATTTCCATTTTTCTTCACACTGCAATAAACAAGTTTATTCATATAGCATGTTATTTTTATTAGAATTATTTTTAAAATCAATTTAAACCCAAATAATAACCTGTGGTTGATTACTTTTGGTTTCAAAAATTAATTCTGTAATTTATAGTGCTTTCATAGTAATTTAATTACGACCAGTGATTGCATTGGAAGATGACAGAGAAAGAACTCAAATCATGGATATGTATGGCATTCTGCACCTAAAATTGTGAAAATTACACATAAGAGATGCTTTTGGTAGGAGATTTGATAATCATTTATTTTCAAAGCAACATCTCTTAAACTCAGGTTTTTAAAAAAGGTAGATCCTCAAAGGCCAGTTTATTTTGTGTGGATCACAATTTCTTTTTGAGCTCGTAACCTAAGGGTTCCACGCCATTCTCAGTCGTGTAGATAACTCCAGTATTGCAGGACAACAGGTATAGTGTTTCCCTAGAAATTCAAGGACGAATGAGGTCCGTTAAGAAAACACTTCTCTTTAGCCTAAGGAAGAACAGACCTAGAAGGCAGGACTTGATCCCAACCATCTTGGTTTGCCCAGGACTGAGGGTTTTCCAGGACATGGGACTTTCAGTGCTAAAGTTGGGAAGGTTCTGTGCAAACCAGGATGAGTTGGCTACCCTAGCAGGGATTTGACATTTTCTATAAATCCGCCAAGGACAGAAATTAGGCCAAGAGGGTGAAAGTTACCTAGAGGCGGAGTTCTCCAACTTAGCATCAAGCGGCATGTTGCACTACAATATAATGGCCCAGTTGCCAGTCTCTGAATGTGTTCAAGAAAAGGCAGGGCAACCACATGTTGAATATGCAAAAGAGCAGTGGTTCTCAAAGTGTGCTGCATATTAGAATCATCTGGGAAGCATTTAAAACTCCCTGTGCTCAGGGATCATCCTATATCAATTCAACCAGAATTACTGAAGGTGGGCTCAGACTTCAATAGTTTTAAAAGCTCCTCAAGTGATTCAAATGTGCAATTAAAACAGAACTTGTGCTATAGATGATGCTTCTTAAACTCTAACATGTGCATGAATTACCTGCGGATCTTATTGAACGCAGATTCCCAATCAGCAGGTCTGAGGTTCCTCATGTCTAAAAAGCTTTCAAATGATGATGATGCTACTGATTTAGGGATCAGTTTGTGTAGCGAGTGTGGAGGAGAGACACGGGCATCATAAGAGGTGGGGAGATGATGTGTATGGTTGGGGAGGGATGGTGAACTTGATCAATATTGGGGGCCTACTCAACTCTAAAAATTCTCAGATTTTTTTTTTTAACCATGAAATAAGTCTTCTCTAAAGACGTTTTCAAATGTAACTTTTTCTTTGAAGATGAAAAATAAAATCTAAAACCCATCCCATTTATATCACAATGTATATGCTATGTTTTGGATCACTGCTAAGAATTCTTATATGAACAAATTAAATAATTCAAAACTCAATCTCTTTAGTTAATATAAATTATCCTACCCTCATTTCTTTTTAAACAAACAAAAAGTGTTGTTTTTGTGGGGGATCAGAATTGACCACCCCAAAATGTGTCTCTTTGGTTAAAGGACAAAAGATTGTGAAAGAAACTTTGACCTTCACCCTAACTGCCTCCTAATTTAAGATAGAAGGCCTGTCCCCAGGACTGGCCATCACCATAGATTACTTTGGGTACTGGTAGACTGGGAGGATCTTGCTAAGCCCATTCTTATCAAAGTTCTGTCTACCAAACGTTTGCTTTTGCATCTCCATGTGAATTGCCTTCCTCCCCTTTGAAGTCCCAAACCACTACCCCCAACATCCTCCTTTGTCTTTAGCTGAAGATGGTATTTAAGGTGGCAGCTTTGGCCATTCTGGGGAGTTAGTTTTCCTGGGTTTCTCCCATGTATAAATGTTATAAAGTTTTGTTTGATTTTCTTCTGTTATTCTTTCTCATGTCAATTTAATTATTAGATGGGTCAGAAGGACCTAGAGGGTAGAGGAATTGTCTTCCTCCCCTACATTACCATAGGTTTGTTCTGATGGCTTACATATAGTACAAAATTCTATTTCTACTTTGCTTCCAAAACTTTTTGGCTGAGAGGGGACACTGGTCTTCAAGACAGAGTCCAGATGCTGGGTGTGTCCCCCGATAGATGAATGCCCTTGGAATCTTTCTTCACTTGGGAGATCTGACCCAGCCAAGAGGAACACTCAGGTTCCCCGGTTGCAGTAAGTACCCCTTTCATGAGCATCAGGGTCCATCAAGAAGGAACCAGTAGACAGGAGTGGATCCTCCAGTGCCATTCATCAAGTGGAGGGTTCTTTCCGGGGCATTCTAAACTCACTCCAGAGCCTCAAAGGCAGCATGGCCTGGTGGTTAAAAATGGGACTTGGGATCTGAACCCTGGAGTTGGATACCTGATTCCGTCACTTCTAAGCTGTGTAACTGTGAATAAATTACTCGTATTTTTCAAGGCAGTGGTTGTCCCTCTTGTTGGCCTGATGAAGCCATGGTCAGTTCTGTTTCTCTTCACGTTAGCTTAGAGAGCTCAGTTTGCCAGGCAGAGGGACATCTGCTATGCCATACTGACATAGGAATAATGTACTTGAATTCTCCTTTAGCTATTTTATTATTATTTCTTCTTCTGATGAAAGTGCTTTTCAAAAGTATTGACCATGTCAGGACTTTGAGGTGGCAAAAATATGGATGATTTTTCATCTTTTTTTCTTATGAATCCCTGACTTATTCTCAAACCCATTGGCCATTTGGCCCAATTGAAAGAAAGCTGGGGTTGAAGGAGGGAGCATAAGAGAGGACAGGATGAATCTCTGGAAGACTGGACTTGAAGGTCCTCTGCTCTGAGACGGGGGAGGCCTTGCCCAGGCCACTGGCCCTTCTAGTTGGTCTTTCAAATCTGCCCAGGTCATTCCTTCTGTGGCAGAGAGCCCCAGGGCTACTCACTATCTAAGTGGCCAACATTTCAGTGAGCCCATAAGGAAAATCAAATCCCTTCCTCTGTCCACTGCATTCCACTCTGTTCCTTAGGCCTCACTGAAGGAGGAGAGACAAACCCCAACATCAAATACCCGAACACTGAAATCAGAGATGAGGAACAACGTGATCTGAGACTGGACTTCCTTCTAAGACTGGAGCAAATTTAACCTAGAAATATTGTCTGTATAGTTGTTAGATATTTTGAATAGGGAGAAAGGAAATATTGTTTGTTGAGCTCTCTTTGCCAAATGTTTATTCAAACCATGTCATTTAATCTTTCCAGCAACCTTCTGAAGCAGGAGTTACATGGAATTTCTCCACAAAGAAGGCAAGGTTCAGAGAGGTCAGCTAATTATCCAAGATGCACCACTAAGGGGAGAACCTGAATTCAGACTTGTGTTTCAAACTCTGTTTTTCTGCTACTGAATCCACATTTTTTATAGTTTGAGAAATGCATATGTACTGACATTTTATCTTTCTAAAAAAATGTATATATAAAGACAGAAAGGAAAGTGGTGGTCTGTTCCACAGAAACACCCTATTGAAGGATTTTGATGTAGTTTCAAAGTACTCTTAGCAACCATGTCTTCCTTTAAGCTAGCATATTAGGGGTCCTTTCTGGGGTTTCCGATTCCTCTGGAAAAAGGATATAAACAATGGACTCTCTCCCCAGAGAAATGCATGTATATGTGTGCACACAAACATTTGTGTAGAGTTTCTGGACTCACAGGTCCCCTGGAGCCTGTGATTAAGAAGTAGAAAGAGTGGAGTTGTTCTCACCACCCCAACTCTTCTTTGTAACTCTCCTAGAGACCAGCTTCAAAGGAGACAAACTTTTATCCAACAGTCAAATATTTATTGACTCTGTGCCAGGGACTGGGCTGGGCATTGAGAATATAAGAGTGAAGAGACATGACTGTTGCCCTCGGGGAGATTTCAGGCTAATGAGGAGATAAATGGGTAAGCAGACTGTTACAAAGCATCAGTATAGATGATGGTGGCTTAGAGGGACCGATTGGGGAGAGCAAAGGGAGAGCCAATCCTGCAGAGAACTCCAGACTTGATGACATGGTGAATGTAGCAGACATTTGTCATTCTTTTTTTTTTTTTTTTTCAGGAAGACCAGTCCTAAGCTAACATCCGTTGCCAATCCTTCTCTTTTTCTGAGGAAGATTCGCCCTGAGCTAACATCATGCCCATCTTCCTCTATCTTTTGTATGTGGCAGCACGGCTTGATGAGCAGTACATAGGTCCACATCTGGGATCCAAACCTGCGAACCCCAGGCCGCCGAAGTGGAGAGCACAAACTTAACCATGACGCCACTGGGCCGGCCCCCCATTTGTCATTATTTTTATGTGCCCAGCATATGAACCCCTTCCTATCCTTGGAAAATCCTACTCCCTAGAACAGCCACCCTCTGTACGACACACCCTCCTCCTCCTGAAGCCCAAGGTGCCAGGTTCTTGTTTGCCAGCTTCCCTTGAACTTAGGGCACTGCATGTGATTTCGTCTCCACCAGTCACATGATGAGGAGCCCTTAGTCTCAGATCAGAAGCTGAGGCAGCAAAGAAGATGGTTCTACCCGGGGGCTAGGATTTGGCAGCAACAGCAATAGCTGCATCTGATCTCCAGAGGTGGCTGTGACAGTAGTTCGAGGGGCAGCATCTAATGTCCAGCACTGGGGGAGGGGAGGCACTGTGGAACAAACCTTAGCATCTGTGCCCTGAGACCACCACCGTGGTATCCACCAGCCTGGTTCTGCAGCACCACCCGGGCCTTGTTCTTGGCTGCCTGCCCTCAGCCATGTTTTCTGAGCCTCCCAGAGATACTGTGATTTGCCAACTATCCCGCAGCTTATCGTATCAAGTGTCAGTTTCTGCATCTTGCTTGCATCTGAAAACCCAACTGATACCGTGATTCTCTGTGACGGCACAGAGCAAAGTGATGATGCTGATGTATGCATTTGAACTCCCACAGGGCTACATCGTTATTCCATAGAAATAATGATGTTTCTAGTAGCTGAAACCCAAAGTATCCCAACAGGAAGAGAACTGAAGCTCACCCATAACGTTGCTTGTTCCTTTTTTTATAAAGTTATTTTGCTCAGTACTCACTTTCCTGAACATCTGGTCTCTAGGTTTTTATATTTGTAAATTATCTGCTTGTGATCTTTCTACTCTCGTTTTAAACTTGACTGGAGATGATGCACATTTTGTTGTTTGTTGTTAGTGCCATAGAATTAATTCTGACTCCTAGTGACACTGTGTACAGTAGAACAGAACCCTGCCTGGTCTTTTTGTGCCATCCTCTCATCTTCCAGTGCTATGTCAGACAATGCTCTGCCACTTTCTGCAGGGTTTTCATGGACAACTTTTTCAGAAGTTGGTGGCCAGGTCCTTCCAAGTCTGTCTTAGTCTGGAAGCTCTGCTGAAACCTGTCCACCATGGGTGACCCTGCTGGTATTTGAAATACTGGTGGCATAGCTTTCAGCATCACAGCAACACACAGCTGCCACAGTATGACAACGACAGACGGGAGATATGGTTCCCTGACCAGGATACAAGCCTAGGCTATGGTGGTGAGAGCGCCAAATCGTAACCACTAGACCACCGCGACTCACATTTAGTGAGTGCTCAGTGTGTGCTCCATGCAACTGGGGCGGTGGGGATATACAGATATCGTCCCTGCTCTGAGGGTCTTGGTTGTGAAGATAAGACATGTGCACGTGTCAAGATAAACACCCAGTTTCCTGAATACCTGTTCTGTGAGCAACACAACAAAAACAACTAATTATACCACACAACCAGAAGGATGGAATCTGTAGATGCTAAACATTTTAAAATATCCTCACTCAAGACTTAACAGCTAAACTTCAGAGGGACCTGCTTTGATAATTAAGTTATAAGTCGTTGCCAACTCATTGTCACAAATAACCCGTCATAGGGTAAGATTTTTGCCTCACCTCTCACTCATAATTGCAACTCAATAAGACTGTCATTGATGATATCCACAGAGTGACAAGGCAGAGAGGCCCAAGGGACAGTGATTTGGGGTTTCCATTTTGATGTAAAGTGCCTCAGAAGTCCGCTTTAGTACAAACCCTAACACAGTTGTTATCTGACCGAATAGCCTGGATCCCCTGAAATCTTACCTTAATTGGTTCCCAGAAAAACTCACGAACAGGAAGAGGATGAGAACCACAGGCTGAATTAGAAGCACAATAAGGAAGCTCTTAAAGAGAAGCTCGGGCAAGTTTGTCCCTGGATGGTGCCATTAACACACTTTTCTTTTGGCCTTAGAACCAAGTTTAAAATAAGTTTACAAAAAACATGAGTAGAAATAGATGATCTGAGTCTTGCATTTAGAGGTACCATCTGTTCAATTTTTCACCCTCACAGTCAGAGTGTTAATATCTCCCATGCAAAGATATCATTTGTCAGCATTTTCCATCGTGTGGAATTACCAAACAGTTCATTTTTTATTCTTCGGCCTAAGTCAGCTGAAATTCTGAGTGCAGATGTCTTGAGTTTTGTATGTATTTTCAATCGCCTCCTTGTTTAAGGGAATTTCCTTTCAAAAGTCTGCTAGGAGAAGGGACAGAATTTGGAACTGACCTGCCTATGGTTTCCAAGAAACTTGGGGGGAAAGGGGGAAGGAGCAGAGGATTAGATTTCCCTGTAGAATGGTTGGTATCTATCTTTATGATTAACTTCAGCAAGACTTAAATGCATTTTAAAGGCCCTCATAAAAGAACTAGGCAAAGTCATTGGTGGGAGGAAGAATACAATATTTCTATTGCAACTGCCAGTGATCTTTATAAACCCTAATTAAGCCCTGATGGAGTATAAAGTATCCCAACTTTTATAAATGACTCTGTCAACTAGACAATATGCAACGCTTAAATTCCCATAAGATTCATATTCATTTTCAATGGCATTTTAGCGAAGGGAAGAATATAAATATTCAGCTTGAATAGCATTTCATTGGAAGAAGAAAATAATCTATGACTTATTTCCGTACCAAGGCAAATAGCTCTGGTTTCTTGGAGTTTGACTCTCCTTTTGGATTTGCAGAGAAAAACCACATGGTGTTGCCGTTGGTGTCGCTGTCATTATTGCTTTTAAACTAGCTGCTCTTTCCTCTGCTTTTTCCCAACTTCAAGCAGGCGTGTAGGTTTCAAAATTAATAAAACTATTTTTCCCTTAGTCAATGCACCAGTTATTTTAAAGCTTTTGAAATGTTCTTATAAATACTATTGACTGGAATTTTAAAAATAATAACACTCTGCCTATATTCAAAGGTAAAAAGAAAGAATATGAAGCAACCTACACTAAAAAAAAAAAGAAAGAAAGAAAAGAACCAAAAAGCACATAGATATCGGGGTGGGCAACATGCAGGGCTAAAGTAGCCACAAGAATTGGACAAAAAAAAAAATGTATCTATTAACATAAAATGATAAAATCAATGCCATTTAAAAATGATCTCCCTTTAAAATTTGACATGCATGCTTGAGGAGAAGTAACAACAATTTTGCCTATGAACGTGACCAGGGAAAAATTATGGAGCCTATGTGCCTGAACCTCTTTCCCAAGAAGAAGAAATCTGTGCTGTGAGAGGAAACAATGCCAAAGGAGAAAGCAAGTCAGTCCATTGCTGGCTGTGTTGTCTATGGCCATGCTTAACTTCCAGCCAAAAAGAGATGGAGACAGAACCAAAGCGGATGTCATTTGTGTGCTGTAGGGCGCTCCATGGACCTCATGCATTTACCTGAAGGTTCAGGCCCAGAAATGGGGAGATTGGTCAAGCCAGGTGAGCTGAGGGACACTTTGGTTTTATCTCCCTTGGTTCTGAATCCATCCTTGCTCATGGATTATCTTTTTGATTATGACTTGGCTTCCCATGGGAGCTCTCCTTATCACTGCCTCCACACCTGCTCATATCATGACTTCCATTGGTTTAGCACTTCCTCTATGCTCTGGCCTCTACTCCCTGAGCTGAATACCTACATGCATCATCTCCCCACAGTGCTTAGAGGTAGGTACTATAGTTCTTTCCATTTTCCAGGTGGGGAAGCAGGCACAGGAAAGTGAAGTAATTTGCCCAAAGGCACACATTGAATAAATAGCAGTGCTGGGTTTTGAACCCAGGCTGAAGTCCAAATACTATGCTCTCAACCCCTCTTCAACACTGATTGTCTTGACCACTTGAAGGAATATTTCACAAAGTGGGCAACTGTTATGATTATCAGCAATCAATGTTGGCGACTTGTGAATTTAGTTAACTTGGAACTCCAGTTTATTGTTCTAGAAAACATCCATTTCATTGCTTGTAAATATATTTCACAAAATATGCATTCAAAAAATGTTAGCTATTATTATCATGATTATCAGCATTATTAACACTATTGGTTTCTTATCTGTTTGCTTAACTTGAGATAATCTTTAAGAGAATAATTGGCTCTGGTTTATTGTTCTAGAAAGCATCCAGTTTCTAGAACAACCAGGCTGAGGACCAGACTTGGTCTGAGTTTCTCTCATAGAGCTATCCTGGGGAGTCTCTGCCTGAGCATGTCTATGACACTTCTTTTTTTTTTTTTTTTTTGTGGGGAAGACCAGCCCTGAGCTAACATCCGTCGCCAATCCTCCCCTTTTTGCTGAGGAAGACTGGCCCTGGGCTAACATCCGTGCCCATCTTCCTCCACTTTATATGGGACGCCGCCATGGCATGGCCGACAGGCGGTGCGTCGGCGGGCGCTCGGGATCCGAACTCGCGAACCCCGGGCTGCCAAGCGCGGACTAAACCGCTGCGCCACCGGGCGGCCCCATCTATGGCACTTCTTTATCTCAGTGTTTTTGGATTACAACAATCTGTAATCAGGATAGCTAAAATAAAGTCAAAGAAGATCAGAAATTATGTAAAAAGTAAAATAATTATATCACAAACAGTAATGAGATACATATTTTAGTTGGACACTAAATTTAGTTCTGAGCTTCCTGACAGCCAAGATGAAAAGTAAAATCCCAGGGCCAGTCCAGTTGTGTAGCAGTTAACTTCGTGCCCTCTGCTTTGGCAGCCCAGGGTTCGCGGGTTTGGATCCCGGGCGCAGACCAAGGCACCACTTGTTGAGCCGTGCTGTGGCGGTGTCCCATATAAAGAAGAGGAAGATGGGCACAGATGTTAGCCCAGGGCCAATCTTCCTCAGCAAAAAAAGAGAAGGATTGGCAATGGATGTTAGCTCAGGGCTAATCTTCCTCACACACACACACACACACAAAAAAACCCGAAAAAAGGAAAATCCAGCAACCTTTCACTGTCTGGTAAAAAGTAGTTTTTTTCACTTCTTCAGGAGGGGCAAACTTCCTGGTTCTGAATCTTAGACAGAGTTCATTATATACATCCTCATCAAGTAACACTTAGTAGGGTAATGAATCTCATCAAAAAGTAGTTTTATGCAAGATCCAGACATGTTATTAATATTGATGCTTCTAATTCCAACCGATGATAGAAAGGCAGACACTGCTGAATTGGAAGGCTATTTAGCAGAGGTTGTGTGTCTACAGTACAGTCTGCTACTCTGACTTGCCATCAGGTTAGAGCATAAGGGACTGAGAAGAGTGTGCCATAGGCATCTCCATCAAGAATCTTTAGTCTCAGTCATGCCTTTGATGGGCAATACAGAGCAGTCCATTCAAAAATGAGCTGTCTGGTGAGAGCTGATTGAAAAGAGCTCTAAGCTGATTGAAAAGACATCTATGTCTTGTGGTTGCCAAGTTGGGATTAGATAGGAAGATTGATTTTTGTTACTTTTATTAAGAAGCCCAAAATGCACTTCTGTCCCAGCAGAGGACAATTTTAATTTTCTTTGTAATGAATATCCGTGGGGTAGACACAGTAAGAGACTATCTTAGTATCTCGTATGGCTGTCAACACATTAGTACAAATTCATCTACAGTTTGTCCCTATGACTTTAAATACTTTTTCCTACTTACCAAAGTAAAGAAATATATATTTAATAGTAAATCTGTCTGTATTCATATCTTTAACTCCATACATACATCTTCATATACATGTACATATGTATGTGTATGTATATGTATCTGTGCATATGTATTTTGATTCAGCATAGGATTTTCTAAGTTTCCCGGCTAAAGAAGTTTGAAAACTATTATTTCATAACTTGTTTTTATTTCTGCCTAGAGCTTTATTGTCTAAGTTTGAGAAATTTATTGTAACCATATTTTAATTGTTACCAAAACAATTTATTTATTGTGCTAAAGTAAAAGCACTTATTTATTATGCTAAAGTGGACATCCTCATCCATAATTCTCTGTGTACATCTTGACTGTTTCTTCCAGATAAATGCAGAGAGGTGGAATGGCTGATTCAAAACACAGAAAGTTTTAGAACTTTCGGTATAGATTTTCCAGAAAAACTATGTATCAGTACCTCCGTCCAGCAGTGGGCCTGCATGACTTTGTGACTGATGAATAGTAACAGTCGTGCTGGTTTCCATTCTCTGGGTGCTGGCACTATGTCCCCCAGTGTATAGACCTCTCTGTTACCGTCCTCCCAACAACTCTGAAAGGTGGATCATATTTTCCGCGCACAAATGAGGAGTTGAAGCTCAAAGAGACCCTGGTGTCTGGAGTTACAAAGCAAGGAACACAGCGTTCTGGAATTCTCTGGGTCTCCCTTGCCTATCTGCCTGGCTGCTTCCCATGCTCAGACTACAGCCTGCTCCTTAGTAAGGACTTGCTCTCTCCCTGTCTCCTTGGATACCTAGTTTGGATTTCATTTCTAGAATGCTTCCTGAGCCTCACAGGGGCTCCCTGCCCCACTCCCTTATATTTAAAATGGGATTTTGAAACTACATATTAGAAGGCCCTCCTGGCTTCGATTGACGGCTGATATCATTTTAATGTAAAAAGTATTGTGTTGTGCCTTTCCTTAGACTGTGAATATAAGATCAGGGCTCCTCAGTCCTGGCTGGGCCACAAGCCAGCACAGGTCCTCGGAGTTATCTTTGCATCCTGGTGTTCGAGGACCCAGCCCCAGAGAGGGCAGGAGAGGATGGGTGAAGCGGCAGCAATTACATTAATTAAAATAAAATACTTTCTTCCGGTCTCGTGTTCAGCAATAATTCACTTAGTGGAATGAGTTCTTTTTACTTAGAGCAATACCCCTGACTCATGGATGTCTCTGTGAGCCAGATTTCATGGTCTGTGTCAGAAATCTCTCTAAATCCTTGTAAGTCGTGTTTCGTTCTGTACAACGCATTTTTGAATGCTCCTGGGGCTTATCCATAAAACTCCCTCAGACGGTTGACATTTCTCTCTCTTCCCACTCCCAAGTTTGGAGAACACAGATCGCTTTAAATGCTGGGTTAAATCCAGCCCTTTCGATTCAGAGCACAGAACTCAGACTGACGAGAGCTGTCTTGGCAGAGGTGCGCCACAGCTGCCAGCCTCACCTCTTCTTGATGGCTTCACAGTCACCCCCTGACCTTCATCTGCCTGACTCTGATCTTTACCATCTCGGCCCTTTGAGGAACCAGACCTGCAGCCACTGATGTTTCTCTCTTTCAGCCTCTGCAGCTCAGCTCGGGGTGTCTCCCCTTCTTTTGAACTCATCACTGATCAACCCAGACTTTTCTCCTTCCTTCACGTCTCTGTCACGGCCTTTTTACCCTCTTGCCAAAGGGAAGCTACCTGTCCACCGGCAATGTGACCCATCCCCAACTCATCCCCTCCCTGCCGATGCTGATGAAGACTGAGGCCTCTGAACAGTGATGCTTGGGGACCAGCCAGCCCCTCCAGAGAGAGAATGTCTCCCATGCATGAGAATCTCCTGCTAATGTTGCCACTTCAATGTCCCCATCCTCATAGCACTTGCTTTTCTTTTTTTAATGCCATGACTTTCTCATCATTTCATTACACGAACTTCTGAATTCATATTTAAATGAGTCTTTTTTTTTTTTTTGCTGGGAAAGATTTGCCCTGAGCTAACATCTGTTGCCAATCTTTCTCTTTTCCCCCCCCTCCCCACAGCCCCAGTGCATAGTTGTATATTCTTAAGTCCTTCTAGTTCTTCTGTGTGAGCTGCTGCCACAGCATGGCTGCTGATGGACCAGTGGTGCGGTTCCGTGCCTGGGGACCTAACCCGAGCTGCTGATGCAGAGTGTGCCAAACTTTAACCACTAGGCCATCAGGGCTGGCTCATGGCATTTGCATTTTCTGTCATACATTCTAGCACGTTCCTAAAATAAATCACAGGCCAGGCAAATGCCAACCTTAAAATTAACTGAAATTCTTCTTTTCCCTCATACCATACACAAAAATGAAGTCCAAATGGGTGAGAAATTTACACTTAAAACATGAAACCATACATGTATTGGAATAAGACACAGGTGAATTTCCTTATATAGTTTGGATACGGGTAAAGGTTTTCCAACTATGACTCCAAATCCAGATGCAACAAAGAACAAATTGAGTTAAAATTTTTTTGTGTGTAAGAAAAGATGGTGAGTCAAAACACAAATGTTAAACTGGAATCAAGTAGTTGCAACATATATGGCAGACAAAGGGTTAATACCCCATATACATAAAGAACTGTTAAAAATTATGGGAGAAAAAGAAAAGACCTGACAGGAAAATGAGCAAAAGAGATAAACAGAAAATTCACAAAAAAAGTATAGATGTACATTTATATTCACAATATATACAAATGACCCTTATACACTAAGAGATGTTTAACTTCACTTATGATAAGAGAAATGCAAGTTAAAACTGCGCAGGATACAGTTCCTCATGAATCCAATAGGCCAAATGTCAAAACTTTGGTAACTTCCTCTTGATGAGACTCTGAGGGAAGGGGCACTCCTATATCGCTAGTAGGCAACATCTAATTATACATGCATTTACCTGTTGGCCCAGAAATCCGACTTTAGGGAATTACTCTGAAGATATACCTCTAGAAATACAAAAAAATTATGCAGAAAATTATTCCTTGAAGTTGCAATTTATAATGCAAATAATTGGAAGTAGCCTAAATGCCAATACTTAGGAAAATGGGTGATTAAATGATGAAACAGCCACACAGGAGAGCAGTATGTAAATGGTAAAAAAAGGGAATGAAGATTTCTATGAATTGATAGATAATAATTCTCAGGATATGTTGTCAAGTGAGAAAAAAAGAATGGTAAAAAAGAATATTTATAATGTGCTACTTGTGCATAATAAAGAAGGAAAAATAAGATTTTCCCCCAAAAGAAAAACAGGAAGCATAGCCAGAAATGAATCAAATTGGCTATTTACAAGAGGTGGGTGGGGACGTAGGTGAAGGGATAGAGAGGGGATAAGATTTCAATGAGTATATAGTTTTGGTTTTTGAATCATGTTTATGTTTAATGTCTTCAAACCTAGGGTTAAATCAGAAAGGATGGAGAAGATCCTAAACTTGAATACAAATAGAAATAAATTAGTCTAACTGTATGTGAAATTGATAACATAACCACTGAGAAGAAAAAAAAGAATTAATCTAAATAAGTTTTGAGCATATTCCTCTGAGTGTACTCCCTCAATGGGATATAGGCTGAGGACATAAAAGAATTTCAAGGAATTCACTTACTCAGTAGAGTTGTTGTTTGGTAGTGGTAGTGACAGAGTGATTCTGAAATATTATGTTGTAGGATTGGGAAAATAAGCAAATAGACTGATGTTGAGAACCAGCGTCCTCCCTGTGGATAAAGAGAGATAAAGGATATGAAATGGGGAGAAAGAATCATAGGATTTTGGATTAGACTTGGAGGTATCAGATTTGTGTGTGTGTGTGTGTGTCCTTTTCACACCTGTATGAGGTCTGGGAGAGGGGGCCAGTGTTAGGCTCAGCTAGCCTTCTGGGGAATGGGATCAAAACTAGGTATTGAAGAAAACAGGATGAGAGAGCAGATTATTCCCTCTCCTGAGTGAAGAGTAAGTTGTAGTTCGTGAAAATTAAACACGGAGAGACACAGATTCACAGGAAATGAGACCCTGCTTTCAGCACCTCATGCGAGGTAGCTTGGCCAAGAGGAAAGAACATATGTTCTAGAGGCCCTGTGAAGTGGCTTCCAACCCAGCACGCCTTGTTCCTTGCTTTGTAACTCTGGGCAACCGGATCTCTTTGAGCCTCAGTTCCCTTGTTTGTATGGGAAAAGGTGACCAACCTTGCAGCATTGTCGGGAGGACTGTGTGCGAGATGCTATAACCTGCGGGGCACAGCCCAGGTGCACAGAGAATGGAAACCAGCACAACTGTTACTATTCATCAGTCACAAGGTCATGCAGGCCCACTGCTGGAGGGAGGTATTGGTACATAGTTTTTCTAGAAAATCTATACCAAAAGTTCTAAAACTGTTTCCATTCTTTGACTCTGCCATCCCACTTCTCAGCATTTACCTGGAGGAAATAGAAATGTATGGAGAGCATTATGGATAAGGATATTCATTTCAGCATAACACATACCTTAAAATTGGCCACAATTAAGATAGGATTAAATTAAATTTCTTAAACCTAGACAATGAAATCTAGGCAGACATAGAAATAAGATATATAAAAATAAGTTGTATAAAGATTGTATTCAAACTTACTTTAGCAGGGTAACCTCAAGATTCTTATATGAAATCCAAATATATACACATAGATGGATGGATAGATACATATATAAATACATTGATTGATTGATTGACTTTTTAAAATATATGTTACTTTGGTAATTAGGGGAAATTAAATTAAAATAATGCAGACAAACCGTAGATACTATCTCTATCATTCTAGCATTCTCTCTACCTTTATTAGTTGGCATTCTCTGGTAAAAAAAAAAAAAAAAAAATCCTTCTCTTCTCCCTCTCCTCCTAGCACCCAAAGGTTTTTGTTTTGAGTATGGCTATGGACTCATGGATTCTTTGTGCTGTGATCTATAACTGTCATTATTCTTTCTGCTGCGCACATTGTCCTAAATTTCGCAATGGGAACTCCTTTAGCTGGCTCCTGTATCTTTTTGACATGTCCTCATCTATCTTTGAGTACTTCCTTGCTTTCTGGCTAAAGATGTTCCAGGCTCACGATGTGTACCGTCCCCAACACATTTCTCTAAAAAGCCCTGGTTTCTGTTAATGGAGATCCTGGTATTTAGAAACCATGATCTGGGCACTAGCAGTGCTCATTGGTCCTGGAGCATCAAAGCTTCTAGATTCTTTCAATGGACAGACCCTCAAGTGTGTTATTATCTGACTTCTCATGTAAAAAGAAGGATTTTTCATTTTTGTGTAGGGTCAAAAATACCAAAATGTAAGGCTCCGTAGCTTTACCTTTTTCTCTCTCCTTCAGGCCTCTTTGTTGTGCTGATCAGAGTAAGGGGTGGAAAGTGAACTGAAAAATAAACGTAGAGAGACTAAATCATTTTATGCAAGGGCATAGTGCTTCTCTCTGCAGCATGGGACAAGGGGATGTGAGAGAAGCCGGCTGGAGTTTCAGAGAGACAGAAGAGATATTACAGAAGAGGCTACAGAGATAAGTGCGGGCTGCTTTCAGAAGGGAGATGCCTACCAAGAGTTTTGAGAAGTTTTGCTGTTTCTGATGTGATGAAATTCTCATTTTCTACCTCTTCAAGAGACTTCAGTGAAGACATTCTTTTTCTAGACCTTTGGAGTTAGATTTGTGTTCCTCTTAATGGTGACACTGAGCAGAAACGGTTCTCAAGCCAAGTGCAAGAAGACCTAGGATTGTTTGGCTGATAATTATTAAGACAGCATTTCATGTAAGAAGCGAAATTCACCAATTCCTATTTTCAGAGTGGTGGAATGAAGAAGAAATATGCTCTGGAGTCAGAAATGATTTTGTAATCCATTTCATCACCTAGTATTTATGTGATCTTGGCCAAGGTACTTAACTTTTCTCAATCTCTTTCTGCCTGGAAAAATTGTAGAAGATTTGGAAATGGGCAAAGAGTTTGCTGGTGTCCTTTCAGTGGAATGCTGGACATTGTTTAAAGCAGTGTCTCAACCCAGTGTGATTTTTGTCCCCCAAAGGATATTTGGCAATTCCTGAAGACGTTTTTGGTTGTCACAACTTAGGTCTTGCTACTGGAATCTAGTGGATAGAGGTCAGGGCTGTTGCAAAACATTCTACAATGCATAAGCAGCCCTCCACTATGAAAAATTATCTGGCCCAAAATAAAATTGAGAAAACCTGATCTAAACAGATCCTCCAGAGGGTTATCTGATTCTTTAGGAGTCTACACCTTTCATTATTTTTGAGCTATCTTACAACTGTATAAATTGCAGGAAACTTATAGTGATGCAAATGATCCCTGTTAATATAGATAACAATGAGCTTTATCCCTGTGGAGATGCAAGTGGTTATTACCGTGTAGATATTGACCAGCTTTTCATCTGTTTGCAAATTCATTTCAGCATTCTTGATTACTTTTATATGCTTCTGTTCAAGGACTTTTCCTTATACCTATTTCATTTTACTGGTTCTCTCATTAACTGAGTTAAATAAAACCTTTGACACGTGTATATTTGCTTGAGAGTTATTATTTTACCCACTTAAAAAAATTATACTTTAGTTCTCCTATCTATAAAAGAAAGAAAAATCCTCTTGAGATCACAGTTGGATTAAACAGGTCCACATGTGTGACATCGCCATCTTTGCATTTAATAGCGCTCAGGCAATGTCACTTTCTTCAGTTCCTTTCTCAGAAAAACTAAGAAACAGACTATTCATCTTTGATACCTCAAGACTCTCTTTCTTGACCTTTGCCCTTTCCCCATAAATTTTCTCTTTCCCCTTCTAAAGACTCCTATAAGTGTCAGATCTCTACCCTCCCCTCTAGTAAAAACTATTTGCAGAAAGAGCTCTAATAGCAATCATTTACAACTTAGAGTAAATTTAATTCGATATGTCACCTCTTCCAGGAATCCTCAATAAAAGAAGTGAGGTTGTTAATACCTTTTTGGGGGAGTAATTTTGTAGGAAGAAGGAGTTTTCTGATAACCCAGATAGTGCAACACAAAGGAATCAAGGACCCATCTTTGAGCCAACATAGGGCCATTAGTTTTCTCTGGTGCCCGTTGAGATCAGCAGGGGACGATGACAAGTACTGTATCTGAATATAAAGGATCCATGAAACCTAAATTAAAAGGGCTTAGCAGAGCAAAGTATGCACATTATATTTTTAAAGATCACATGCAATGACAGGATAGTTAAAGATGAATGGGATGGGAAGGGATTTAGCTTTTAGGAATTTTGTGGCCTTTTCAAAACATTTGAAAACATAGTATTTTCTAAAGCATTTCTTAACCATTCCTGTCTGTCCATCATGAAAAAAATGTAATGTTTGCATTTTTCTGGATTTCTGAATCTCCGCCATTTGGACTTATTTAGCAAACTCTCTCCTGAGATGTAATACAATGTGAACAAAACACAGCCCAATCCATAGCAAATACAAATCGTATTCATTTATCCTTTGGAGTACAAACTTCAACCGTAACTAAATACAATATGCTGGCTCTTTTTGTGCTTTTTATGAACTTTTGAAGCAGGTTTGTGATGAATAGATTTTATAGGATTAAGCAGTTATAGTTTGCTTTTAAATATTTCAGAAAGAAATCATAAACATGACCTCATATGTTAATAAATCAATTATGGAATGCCATTTTATACATATGTTCAAAATATGACCCTATCCCAAACTCCTTAAACGAGTACTAAGAAATAAATTTAAACTGTTATTTAGGAGGCTCTGGTTTTCAAAACATTGTTCTGCTCCTCCATATAAAGAAAAAAAACCCCAGTTTCTTCAATCTAAATTTCTATTGTTTCTAATATATTAAATATTAAAGCCACGTTGAGGCTGTGACATTTGCTCTCCATTATGCCTTTTCTCTCCTTATTTTCTCATTCCAACTTGAAGCTAAGAAGTTAAGGGCAAGAGCGAAAACAAACCTGCCAAGTGAATTGAGTCACCGACACAGGCCTCGTAGAAGTCCATGTACTGAGTTCCACGTTATTTTTTTATTTGCATTACTCTTCCTCGTAAAAGGTCAGGAACCATGGTTAGAAGTTCAATAATTGTGATTTGCCTAACTGGTTAGAATTTATTTCTCTAAGGCCACCTTCTGCTCTATAGCAGTTGAACTGTTAGAAATGTTATTTGTCCATTTCTCTATGTGATGGTCAAAATGGCTCTAGTACATCTCTAGATGCAGAAAACAAAGATAGTTTTATTCTCTAGAAATGCATTTTAAGAATACATAATTTATTATTTCATTATTCCTCATTGATCTTTGGGCCTCATCATTCAATACTTAATGGCATGATCAACCAAGAAAATGGTTCGGCTATCTCATCTCCAAAAGTGGAAATGTTACCTTTTTAATTGGGAGCAGAAAGCACTATCAACTCGTAAATGCTACTTTTGAATCATTGGTAATGAATATGAATTGTGTTAACAAGTATCAAAAAAAGTGAAAAGTCCAACATGGGGATAATAATTTTCAGTTTGAAATCCTGGGTTAAGATTTTTATAATTCTAAGACTGCAGCCAGGTTTTAACACTTCCACTTTAGAGCACTGAATGCTTAACCGAGAGGTCTCAAATGTGCCTGCCTTCAGAGCCATCCAGGTGACATAAGAGACTAGAGCAGACTTCCAGTAGAAAGATACAAGGCCCTAGAGAGTAAATGGACTGTGGCAAATGGGAGACCGCCTCTTCCACTTAAGACACACAGGTGTGATTTCCTCTTTGAACGCTACCTTGCCAGATAAATAAAATACGCCTGTTGCTATATCGAGACCATCATCTCCCAGTTTGCTGCCACTGATCTAAGCTGCCCAGGATTGCTGCTAAATAATCAGAGTTGGAGGACACCAATCTTCTTTAAACCCCTTTCTAGTGTTGTTTCTGTTTGTCTATTTGTTTGAACTAATAGAGTTGAAATTCTCCCTACATTGAACTGAAACTTCTGCTTTGATGTGAGTCAGCTCCTTCTTATTGATTCACTATAATCAGAGAGAATTTAAATCTTAGCCTATCAGAATTAAAAGAACCTGAAAGGTCCATTCATCCAACTCTGACGATTGTATGAATTTCCTCTTCCCTGTTTCCAGAAAGTGCTCATTCTTGGGTGAACTCCTTAGCATGTTTTTCAGAAGAATCTTTGTATTCTTTATTAAATTGCACATTAGACTTCTCTTCTCTAGAAAAAAAAGCTTCTGGGCCCTTTGGCTTTGCCTTGCATGACGCATTTTCTGTCCCTTGGTCTGCTTTTTGAGAATGAGCATCCCAGACGTTCTTTCCCTTTTGCGTCTTGGAGTCAGATGAGACAGAACGTAGTTGGCACTAGATGAGCATGGAACCCAACTTTCTAGGGGACATCGAGGTATGTTTCTTCTCATTCTCATTTCTTTTGAGTTAATAATTTTTCACCTTTATCACAATCTCAGCCTAGAATACTGCTAACAATGTGGCCCATAAAATTTGTATGACCCATACAAAGAAAACTAGTGACCATTTCTGAAGAGATTTGTTTGAAAAAACTTAAATGGAGTTATGGATCTTTTGTCAGAATGGGAAGATTGAATGTCATATTGGGAAGATGTCAATTCTTTCCAAATTAAATGAACTTGACTATGATGCCAATAAAAATCTTAAATAAAAGTGCTTTAAAGCTTTTGTGGTACAATAGGCGTGAATAACAAATAGTAATTTGAGAAAAAATTTATGAGGAAGTACTAGCCCCAGTGGTGTGTTGGCAAACTGGAAAAAAAAAGACCCCAATGGGTAGTGTTTGCCAATTTCTGTGGTGTAAGTATTCACATCATGGGTCAATTTCCAGCTATTTTCAGCGTGACATCACTAAACATGGCAGTGGGGAAAGATGCACAGACTTGGCTTTTGTGAGCTGGTAAAAGCCAGCTCTAGCAAGTCACTGACAGAAACATAAAAACAATACTGTAAAACATACTAAAATTATTATAAAACAACAATTTAAATAGTATACTATTATTTTTAAAAAAGAGAAAGAAAAAAGATAGAAAGGGAGAGAAGAAAGATCAGCATAACATAATGAATATCCCCCAGATGGATTATATTCTCTACAAAAGTATAATAAAATGACAAAGAATTTATCCCAAATTACTGGAAAAGGAAAGCATTATAATAAATGATGTTAGGAGACTCAGCCGGCTATTTGGATGGGAGAGGAAGGTACATGCGAAATAACTTAGAACTTCATTTCACATTGTACACTAAAATCTAGACAAACTCATGAATGAATAAAAATCAGAAGAAATAAACTTATGTGATTCAGCCTCCTGAAGGAGGGTAGACTTTTTATGATTGATGAGACAGAAAAAATGTAAACTAAATAGACCAAGAGATTTCACTACATAAAATTAAAAGTACTTGTGTTAAAAAAAAAAAAACTCCACAAATAAAAATCAAACAAAAAGACTTCTACTTCTGAACAAGGTAGAGGCAGACAGACCAGATTTACCCTCTCACTTGAAAGAACCAAAAATGAAGAGACAAAATAGATGTAAAAACAATTTTCAAGATCCTGTACATGAAGCAAAAACAGACAGAGATCCTTGAGAGACATGAGGCAAACGAGATGAGCCCTCTGATCGCCCCAGCTTCCTGCCTGGAGAGGGTCTCAAGGCTGCAGTGCAGAGAGGAGAAACCAAGGCAGAGTCCCAGGGGCTCTGTGAGTTGTGGGATGCACTAAAGCAGTATTTAGAGAGAAATTTATAGCTTACAAATACTTACCTTAGAAAAGAATAAAGGTCTCAGATCAATGACCTTACTTTCTATCTTAAGAAACTAGAAAAAGAAGAGCAGATTAAACCCACAGTAAGGAAAAGAAAGGAAATCAGATCAGAGCAGAAATCAAGGGAATAAAAAAACCCAGAACACAATAGAGAAAAATCAATGGACGGGCATATATAAAGGACTCTCAAAACTCTGTAACGAGAAAACAAACAACCCTATAAAAAGGGCAAAAAATGTGGATGTTTTACCAAAGAAAATAGATGGATGACAAATTAGCACATGAAAAGATGCTCAACATTAATAGGCATTAGGGAAATACAAATTAAAATCACAATGAGATGCTACTATACACCTGTTGGACTGACTAAAGCAAAAAGGCTGGCTGTCCACTGCTGGTAGGAATGTTAAATGGTACAACAAATGTGGAAAAGTTTGCCAGCTTCCGAAAATATTAAGCATATACCTACCATAGGATCCAGCCATTCCACTCCTAGATATTTACCCAAGAGAAATGAAAGTGTATATCCACAGAAGTATACATGAATGTTCATAGAAGCATTATTTTGTAATAGCCAAAAACTGGAAACAACCCAAATATCTATCAACAGGTGAATGGGTAAATAAACTGTGGTATAGCCATATAAAAGAAGACTACTCAGCAATAAAAAGGAATGAACTGTTGATACACCCAACTACATGGATGAATCTCAAAATACACTGAGTGAAAGAATCAGACACATAAGGAAAAATACTATATGATTACATTTATATAAAATTCTAGAAAATGCAACCTAATCTGTAGTGTCAGAAAGCAGATCAGTGGAGGAGAAAGAGTTTGGGGTAGAGAGATTACAAAGGGGTATAAAGAAATTTTAGGGGTCCTTATTTATCTTAATTGTGCTGATGGTTTCACAGGTGTATACATACATCATACTATCAAATTTTTTACACTTCAAATATGTGCAGTGTATCATATGTCAATTATACATCAACGAAGTTGATAAAAAAGAAATATATAACTTTAAATTTGAAAAAAAAAGGATTTTGGACAGTTCTTCAACTCACTGGGATGTATCATCACTGGCCAGAAACATTGCCTGATTTCAAACCACAGAACTGCTTCACTTAAGAGACTTGACGCTGTCCCTTGTATCACCAACCTACCCCCCAGCGCTGATTGCTGCCTTTAGCATCATTGTCACCACCACTTCGGGGACCCTGCATCATGCCCCCTCTTTCTCCTCTACTTCCTCCTCTCTGTGAATTCTCTGTGGTCCCTGCTTGTCTGAGTCACTAGATCAAAGACCAGGCTGATTGAAACTGACCGATAGGGCCTAGGTCAATGTGCCACACCTAGTTTCAAGGGAGGCTGGGAAAATGAGTGTCTGGCATTTTCCCCTTCCACACTGGGAGACAGACTCTCTTGCACCAAGAATCTTATGCTGTTTACCTAATGTCTTATTGCTGAGTGTCCTCCCTGCTCTACCAGATGGCAGAAGCTGTGTCTTAATCATCTTTGAAACTCCATTCTGCTAGAAATCAACCAAGTACTCAGTCACGCCTTATGGAATTGGATTGGATTGGATTGAATTATAGATAACTGTATCCCTCCCTCCCCTTCCCCCTTTAGAAGTGCTGAGGGCTTTCAAAATTCTTTTTCATGCTGGAAGACCTGGCTACTTCCTGAATCCAGGAGTTGGGTAAAGACCAAGTCTTACTTATCTGTGCTGCGATACAAAGAGAGATTCAAAGAACGTTGAAAACCTTCCTACTTACAGACTTCTTAAGTTTATAAAGTTGCCAGAGTGTAAGAACTCAACATGTAATGTTTTCAGCTCTTCTTGGACAAACGGACCACCTGTTATTAGGATGATAAGCTGAATTGGTCAGAAAAGATATGCAGAGAAAACAAGGGTTGTGGAGATATCAAGACCACGTCTCAAATCTTTATCATCTTGTTGACCTCAAATAAGCTGGCCCAAATAAGTCACTGCCCAGCTTTCATTCTTCATTCTTCTGGTGACCACAGCTTGACTTTCTTCTGGGTAACCAGCCAGCCCTCACTTTCAGCTCAGTAGGAAGCGTGTGGCCTAGGCCTAAGACAGTCGCCACATCACAACCCCCTGGGTGTGGTGACCGTTCCTGGTAGGTGTGTGTAATAAAGCCGCTGACTGCATCGTGATGTTTGGCTGCTAACAGCTTCCTCAGGTGCCCTCTCTGCTTACAGACCCCCCCGCCCATCACCTGTGTGACCTCACGTGATGTGAGACTCTCACCTCTGTGCTGGTGAAAATTTCCAATGGCGCAGCCTCTAGCCCATGCTGGGAACCCTCATCCTGGCTACACCCTCAGAGCCCCCCCCGGCTTCACTCTTGCTTCATTCCCGACCGAATCTGAGCCTTTCTCCTTGGGGAACCCTTTTGCCGTTTACTGTGTAATTAACAAACTTTATTTCATACTCCTAGATGCCGACGCATCCTTTGTTCTGACACTTATATAAGTAACTGGGTGGGGAGGCTGCTTTATATTCCCAAATCCCAGCACAGAATTTGCTGGAAATTGGCGGCACGAGGCTGGCCTCCAGTGATTGATTGATTGAATGAATGAATGGCCCTCCATCTTGATTTTTGCCTTCATATCCAGGCAACACACCTCGCCTACTGCTGACTGTCACGGAAGAGAGGCAACTCCAGGCCCCAGCACTTCCGCTGAGCCATCTGCAGAGCTGTGACGAGTTGAACCAGATCGTATCAGGTGCGAGCGTGCTCTGATGTTCCAGTCAAGTTTCCTCTTCTCCTAGTTCTAAATCACATTGAGTACGTTAATTCCCCCCGATTTAGTTCTGACTCCTTCTAGTGGGAAGAAAATAGATGATTCTAAAATAAAGAGTTCAACCCTTTAACTGAGAATAACCCTTGCGAAATGTGTTTTTATTTGATTATTTGTTGACCAAAATCACAGCCTTGTGTATATGGTCTGAAGGAGCCTACAAAGAGGGTTTTGACTAAAACCACTATTTGTTTTGGCTGCCCAGGGCAGAATTTGATTTGCGGTGATAGGAATGTCAGTCCGACAACACAACTGCAATTTCTCTAGCTATTTACCTTTAAATCTCAGTATTACACTTGCTACAGATGATGTCTGAAAGTAAAATATTTGCACAGTGTGTGATTCAGTCGGGAGCAGACAGCACTGCACCCGAGCGAGAGGGGATGCTCAGCTGACCCCACCAGGAACAACGTCTCTGTGGGAGGGAAGCAACCCTCCACGTTACAGGTGCTCTGTGGACGTGCCCTGGATTAGGTCACTGCCCCAGTGACATCTATTGACAAATGCTGCTGGGCTGTGACATAATCAAAATCTCAGTTTGTTGCAGGGTCGGGAGGCAGCTGACAGGCTGATTTTTTTATTCATCACCGTTCCTCTGTGTGTTTCATGTTGTCATAGGCACCAACTTCAGAAAGCAGTTTTCCTAAATTGCTGAAATTCTTAGGTTCTTTTTTATACGTCCCAAATCTGCCTCCCTTTGCAAACTTGGCCAGTCCCCCTTTGAGAGTGTCAGTCTTTCTTTCCTTCCCTCCCTCTTGGGCTTGGGGACACACTGTTTCGAACCAGGCATTTGAAATACGTTGTGTGTCTCGGGGAGGACCCGGCTATCAGATTATAATAGTTTAAAACAGCTTGGAAAAGAAAGCCCACTTTAATTTACCCCCAAGAAAAGCTCATTTTGTTGCTAATTTAATTTTAGTGAAAGGCCTTATGTAGAACATGCCCTGTGAATTTCTATAAGATCTATTTATTCAACCCAGGAGGATTATCTGACTCTTATAAGCTAATCTTCTTGAAAAGTATGTCTCAGTTCCACGAGGAAGCACGATATTCTCTCCATTACGAGTGTTTGAATTTGATTGGGAATAAATGAGGCAGGTTGTACTCTGGGTCACCTACACCGCAGTCACGGGAGACACATGAGCTCTTCCTGAGAAGTTCGTAGTCACTGAGATTTCTTTTTATTGTTAGAAAACCAAACAATGAATTTAATGTGATTGCCAAGTTGACATACAGAAATTGGTTGCAACAAACCCAATCAATAAGTGTTTGTTGAGTTGCTGCCTTGTGTCGGGCACGGTGGTAGAGACTGAGGTGTGGATAAGGGAGCATGATGACAGAGCACTCTGTCCTCAGGAGCTCATGTTCAGGTAGAGAAGACAGATGTGGAACAACAAACAAAGCAATATGTAACACACGAGATTAATGTTATGAAGAGACATGGAGCGAGGAAGAGAAATAGAGAGGTTGGAAGGTGGTTGATATTTTAAGTTTTGTGGTCAAGGGTGGCCTCTCTGCAGAAATGATGTTTGATCAGAGAACAGAATGAAGTGACAGGAAGTCATACGGGTGGAGGAGAGCTTTCCAGGCAAAAAAAAACAGCAAGTGCAAAGGTCCTGAGGTAGAAACAAGGAAGTTAGAGTAGCAGGGAGGGAGTGGGAAATGAGATTGGAGTGGTAGCCTGGGGCCATCTCATGCAGGGCCTTTTTAGTGCCTGTAAGGACTGGGGTTTGATTCCAACTGGTATAAAGAGCCAGTGGATGGATGGCTCAGCATAGGGAGAAACTGGCTCCAATGTATAGCTTAGATCTTGTCATCTTTCTTCTATTGTCTGTTTTGTATCATTCACTCCTTGAGTCGGACGCATTCACAATATTTTCACATCTTGACAAGCGTCTCTCAACTGTTATTCACATTCCTGGGTCGTGAAACAAAAGAAAACGAATTCTGTTCTCTTCATACTCATGATGAAGATTGACAAGTGAGTGCCAAAGACACAGTGCGCTCCCTCCTCGGATACACTTGGAGATCTGGTCAGTTGTTTTCTTTTTACCCTGTTTCTTTTTTGATTCTTCAGAAATACTGTCTTGGGGGAAGAACTGGGGGGGATGTCAAGGAAAATTTTGACTTTTGAATAAATTTTATTTGAACCATTATATGGGCAAGCATCTTTTTAAAAATTAATAAACTTTATTTTTTAGAGCAGTTTTAGATTCACAGCAAAATTGAGCGGAAAGTACAGAGAGTTCCCATATAGCCCCTGGCCCCACACATGAACACCCCCCCACAACGTGGACATCCCCCACCACAGGGCTGCATTTGTTAGCAGTGATGAACCTACATGGACACATCATTATCCCCCAACGTCAGTAGTTACATTAGGAATCACTCTTGGTGTTGCACATTCTATGGGTTTGGACAAGTGTGTGACATGTATCCTCCATTGTAATATCATACAGATTACTTTCACTGCCCTCAAAATCCATCTCTCCCTCTCCCCAACCCCTGGCAACCACTGATCTTTTTACTGTCTCCATACTTTTGCCTCTTCCAGAATGTCATATAGTTGAAAGTAGGTAGCCATCTCAGATTGGCTTCTTTCCCTTAGTAATATGCATTTAATTTTCCTCATGTCTTTTAACGGTTTGATAGCTCACTTCTTTTTAGCACTGACTAATGTTCCACTGTCTGGATGTACCATAGTTTGTTTATTCATTCGCCTAATGAAGGACATCTTGGTTGCTTCCAAGTTTTGGCAATTATGAATAAAGCCGCTATAAACATCCATGTATGGATTTTTGTGTGGACATAAGTTTTCAATTCATTTTTGTAAATACCAAGGAGCGTGATTGCTGGATCATATGCTAAGAGTATGTTTAGTTTTGTAAGAAACTGCCAAACTGTCTTCCAAAGTCGTTGTAGCATTTTGCACTCCCAACAGCAATGAATGCGAGTTCCTGTTGCCCCACATCTTTGCCTGCATTTGGTGGTGCCAGTGTTTTGGATTTTGGCCACTCTAATAGATGTGTAGGTGTATCTCATTGTTGTTTTAATTTGCAATTCCCTAATGGCGTATGATGTGGAACATCTTTCCTTGTGCTTATTTACCATCTGTATATCTTCTATGGTGAGGTGTTGGCAAGCCCTCTTTTTACATAAGATATCTATTCCTGAAATTGTGGATAAAACAAGCTGTTATAATTCACATCCCCCTTTCACAGTGACTTGTACTATATATCGAGATGATAGCTCCATTTTGATTGCTTACCAACTAACAATAAAGGCAAGATTTTCCATAATCAAAATTTTAAATGGAGAGGAGGAGTGTGGTAAAGATATATTATTATAAATAGCCCTTCATAGAATCATATCTATTTCTTAGTGAGAATAATTACTCATTTATTTAGCAAACATGAGTGGATTCTCTGTGCAATACTCAGGCATTTTAATATGTATAATTTTAATGCTTACAATAGTCTTTCATGGCATGTTTTATCCCCATTGTACAAATGAGAAAATATCAGGCCATATATAAATATTCTTCCATTGCATGTGACAGAAAAATTTAATTAAAATGTGTTTTATAAAAAATGGGAATATATCTGCTCATGTAACTTTATAGTCAAGAGCTAGGCAGAATAAGTCAGGTAGGGCTTGATCCAGGGCCTGAATAATACAGTCATAATCCAGTTTATTCTCTCATTTCTCAGACCTACTTCCCCAGTGCTGGCTCCGTTCTTAGGCTCTGCATGATGCCAAGAAAGTTGCAGCAGCTCCAGCTTGTATATATGCAGGTTATTATCCTCTACAGGTCTCTTCCTCATTACTCAAGCTAAAGACTTGGGATAAAGTCTGATTGGACAAACCAACTTGACTTAAATCACATCCTATTTTATCTGGGTACCTGTTGTCCCCCCTGGATCCTGCAAGGCAGATTTGATCTCTGTCCTTGTGGAAAAGAAGTACAGACAGCAAAGACAGACATTAACCCGTTATCATTCTGATATAATGACTTAGTTACATATCATTATAAATACTATGAGGCAAAAGGATAGGATGCTATAAGGCATGGGCTGGCAAATTATGGCCTGTGCACCCAATCTGGCCCCCTGCCTGTTTTGCAAATAAAGTGTATTGAATACAGTCATGCTCATTCATCCACATACAGTCTACCGCTGCTTTTCACAGCCATATTGCAAAGTTGCGTAGTTGCTACAGAGACCACATGGCCAGCAAAGCCAAAAATATTTATTTTCTGACCCTCTATAGAAAACATTTGCTGCCCCAGCTCTAAGCACATCTAACAGAAGGGGTCTAATCTTAGGGGTAGGGTGGCCTTTCTGAGAAACTGACATTTAAGGTGAGACTGAAGATTGAAAATGGGCTGGCCAGGCAAGTTTGTGGGGAGAGGGGAAAGGTTGAGGCAAAGTCGGGGAATCTATGTAGTCCCAGCTGGAAAGAACAACACGAATGAAGGCCTTGAAGCAGCAGGATCTTGGCTCCTGTGAGGAATAGAAGGCCTGCGTGGCTAAGGCGTGGTGAGGGTGAGGTGCTTGATAAGTGATGCAGGTGGAGAGATGCGGCAGAGAGGGGGTCAGATGACGCCTTTGAGCTTGCGCTAAAGTATCACAAAGGAATCCACTGGATGGCTTTAAGCAGGGGTAAGGTGCAACCAGATTGGTGTCTTCAGACTATCATCCTAGCTGCTGTGTGGAGAATGGATGGGGAAGGGAGAGAGAGACAAGAAAAAATAGGGAGAGCAATTGGGAGGCTATAGCCAGAGTCTAGGGTAGAGATGATGGTGCTCGGACTATGAGAATGAGAGTGAAAGGGAGAAATTGATATAATTAGACTTGGTGTTTGGTTAGATGAATGTTGAAGGAGAGATGGGTGCAATGGGGGAAGGCAAGTCATTTACTGAGCTGGAGACATTGGAAGATGAGCAGATTTGAGAGTGACAACGAGAAGTGAGGAAAGATCAGGAGGGTCCCTTCTGATCCTGAAGTTCTGTTACCCCAATCTGAGTTTCTAATCAGGTCTGTCAATGAGATGAGCTCTCACTAAAGGGTCAGTCTAGTGCCCCAAACAGATAATATGAGGTGGATAATCTTGAAGACAACCTGTTCTTGAAGCTTTCGTAAAGACTTCGTAAGGACTCTGAGATATTCTTCCCAGAAATCATCTAGGACCTGAGGTAGAGTTCATCTAAACATCTTTGTGCTGCATCAGCGTTCTCTAATGTGTCATGTAAAGTTGTGCAACTGTACATTCCATGTATTTCCTACCACACCCAAGGTGTTCTCGCAGCACCACACACATGAAGGGGCAATGCCAGCTCCAAGCTGAAATGTCCTTGAAAGGAAATGAGGTTTGCAATTTTTAAAAAGCCATTTGCCTACTAAAATAGTAACTGACGCATATGAGAATTTTTAGGTTCCTTCCAAATAGAACATTCTGTGACAATTGAGACACAATGCAAGGTGAGAGGAGATGGCCAAAGTAATGTGTTCAAAAGTCATGGTGATTTTCTGGCCTGTCTCTAAAAACTCAAGCATTCCACTTCACTTTAACAAAGATTTCTTCCAAAATGAACTAATGTCTTGAACTAGTAGAAATAAAATTATCAATAACCTTGCAGCCTTTAAATCAGATAACACAATTCCATTCACTGGGCCATGGCATGCTTTGAATTTTCTGTGTCTTTTATAATATTTCTGTAAGAATTTAGAGAGTTTGGAAAAAGATACACCTTTTTACTTACTCAATTTGCCTCAACATACCATCTCGATCTGAAACAAGAAAGACTTTCCTCATTCGGTCTTTCTCCCCAGTCTACTCTCTTCATTCCCTTTTTCTTTCTTCAGCTCCACAAAGCAGGGCAGTAACCTTGGAGCATCACTGTGTTTATACTGTTTTATCCACCTCAGAGTCACAGAGGTGCAGGAAGTGGGAGCTGTGTGACTCTGAGTCATCACTTGTGTGTCATCCTGAAATTAGAGGACCACTACTGGATTGGCATCACTAACAAGAATTTGGACGTATCCAAGTTTCTTTACCCTTAAAGATGCAATTGGGCCACATAACATTTCAGTGCCATCAGTTTATTTTTATCCCCTAAAGTCATTGTGATGATTAAATTTATGCATCAGCTTGACTAGGTTAAGGGATGCCCAGATAGCTGGTAAAGTGTTATTTCTGGGTGTGTCTGTGAAGGTATTTCTGGAAGAGATGAGCATTTGAATTGATAGACTGCATAAAGAAGATGGCCCTCCCCAACGCAAGTGGCATCTTCCCATCTGTTGAGAGGCTGAATGGAACAGAAAGGCAGAGGAAGGATGAATTTTCTCTCTGCTTGAACTGAGACATTCGTCTTCTCCTGCCCTTAGACATCTGTGTTCCCTAATCTCAGGCCCTCCGACTCAGACCATTGGCTCCCCTGGTTCTCCACCTTTTGGGTTTGGACTAAATCTACACCACTGGCTTTCCTGGGCCTCCAGCTTGCAGACGGCAGATCATGGGACTTCTCAGCCTCCATAACCACGTGGGCCCATGCCTCACAGTGAATGTCTTTCTGTATATTTCTATGTATATATCCTAGCGGCTCTGTTTCTCTGGAGAACACTGACTAGTACAGTCATCACGCTTTTAGCTGTTTATAAGATTAAAGTAGGCCAGTGTAATATTACTGGGCAGAGTTCTCCGGGGCTTCTAACCTATGGGAAATACCTCCGTTTCCTCACAATAAAAGAAACAAGAAGATAATCACACAGGCACAGAGTTAGCCAAGGAAGCAGAGGGAACATCATTTACTCCCAACCACCCCAGCTAATTCAGTGTTCATCTGCCAAGACTTTGCTGAGAACCTACTGTGTATAAGACATTGTGCAGGGCCCTTTGGGAGCCACAAATATAACGACGCCTTTGTCCCTGCTGTGAAGAGCTGGAGAGTTAGTTCAGGCTCAGAACTAAAGAAGGTATTCACGGATACACGACATGAGAGAAGAACAGATGAAGAGCTATGAGATAGCAGAGGCAAGAAGGGTTATTCCTTTTGGCTGGGATGAGAAGAAAGGGAATCTGGAAGACTTCAAGGACAAAGTGGTTTGTGCATGGAGTCTTGAAAGTTGGGTAGGATTTGGAAACGCAAAGAAGCAGGGCAGGGGTATCAGAGAGCATTCTTTGCTAGTTAGCAAGGACCGTAACCAATGCTAGGTGGCTTTGGCCGCAGGGGACAGAGGGTAGCACTTCCCAGGAATTGAAAGAGGCTTGAGGAGTCTGGAGTGTGGGGAGGCCGGAGGGGCCAGCCCAGGTGGGAGGCGTATCAGTCAGGTTCAATGAGACAAGTAGGACCGCTAGATGGTGTGGAACATGCAATCGTAGGAGCTGGTAAAACAGTTCTGAGATGGCTGCCTTCTTCTCTAGCTAAGTCTGAAGTTACAGGGCAGGAGGTCAGGAAGGAACAACGGACACCAAGTCAGGGGGAGTCTACAAGGACAAGCTGGAAGCTGCCTCTGTCTCTCATTGAAAACTGCACTGGCCTCTCCCATTCCCTAATTAGCAACAGGGCTCAAGACACTTTACTTCCACCTTTAATGCATTGTCATAATATACTCATTTGGTCGGAATCAGACATATTTGCCAGTTGATTCTCATAATAAATATATTCATCAGTGTTTGCCACATGAATGGTGCCTCCTTATATGTGGCCCTTGTGCAGTTCACAACCTGCACAACCATGCACAGTGGCCCTAACACACACACACATGAACAATTCGGGGCTGAGGCTAATTCTTGAGGCACTCTGTATTCTTAGCACAATAGAAAGTGTGCCAAGTGTATAACAGTTTCCTGCATGGCCAACCCCAAGTGTGATATAAAAGACACTGAACAGCAGCCTTTACACCCCTTCCTGGGTTCCGAAATTCTTTCCCCCTCTGGTCTCCTCCAAACCCAAAAGGCAAATATTGCTCCCAGCGTTTAGAGCCCCGGTTGAAGTTCTAAAGTGTCTGAGGAGAAGATAATACACAGAATGGTTTGTAAACCATTATACTTTAAAGTTAGCTCCTAAGAGGGCCCTGAGGGGTTGCTACCCCGTATATGTAAGTTTCAATGAGGGAAGGGGAAGGAGAGAGGGAAGTATTCAGGTACCCTGCTTTACAGCAGCTAACCTCTGTGAGGATACAGGGCACTTGTCAGAGGGGAGGTAGAGAGATGCTGAAGACAAACGTCCCACTTCACACATTTTGCCGTCAGCGGGCCCTGGCCAGAATGTACCCTCTGGAGGAATTTGTCACTGCAGAGATTCTGACACTTCTGGCTGGAATGGAAATGACAACAAGGATAGAAAGAAGAATGTCCAAAGAAAATACCAAGGACAAAAGTGAGTCTGTTCACAGCGAAACAGAGGTAGCCCTGGTCCCAGCATGTAGGGCAGCCAGGGGTAAGTGGAAAAGGGCTATACGGGAGGACCCAAGGTGGGTGGGTGTGGGGGAGATACAAAGGGCCGAGTGGACAGAGGTTGAGGAGGGCTGGCATGACAAGGAGGCCATACTTGATTGCCAAAGACATTCAAAAAGCTGCTCCATCCAAGTCCCAGGAGATGGTTGGATGGGAAGCGGTCCTATGTTCACGGCCCCCCCAGTGTCCCAGTTCCCAGTTTGGGGGCCAGAGGAGAACAGAGGGCAGGGTTGCTGCTGGGGCAGAACTAAAGGAAAAAGAAGCCGAACCACACTCATCAGTCTTTCTCAGTGGTTCTCAAACCTCAGTGTGCTTAAGAACACAGATTCTGGGTGTGGATCTCCAGAATTCTGATTTAGTAAGTCGGGGTGGGGGGCAAGAATCTGCAGTTTCAAAGCTGGTTCCTGGTAATGTTGATGCAGGGGGACCACCACCCACGCTTAGGAAACACTTGGAGTGGGTGTTACGACTGAGAGAGGATCACTGGGAAAGCATCTGGCCTCTAGAGAGGAGGGATGGTGAAGGAAATGCACTCATCCTGGGATCATGCACAAAACTGGGCCGCTGCCCTGGCCCGGAAGGTACCCTCACTGCGGAGATTCTGACACTCATGCGTGACAGCTCTGCCCGGGGCGAAGTGAAGAAGTTACTACCCTCTGCTTCCTTTCAGCCCTGTGAACAGTCCTCTGATGCGCTTCCTCCCCAGCTCCAGGACCTCTCGGAAATCATACCATTTAGAGTTGAAGTCCCTGGCGCTGCACTTGTGAAACCGAGGACATTAGCACAGGGCATGTTTCGATTTTATTCTTTGCTTTTCCTGGCAAAGCTCCTTCCAACAGCTTCAGACAAAAACAGTCAAGATGAAAGCATTTCGGAAGCACTTACACAATAATCCTGTCACTCGTGGACTTAGAAAACGGATCAGCTTTTCCTGAGGATGTGACAAGCCAGAGTGTGACCCATTAACTGTTGTCAAATCCTTCACTGGAGCATGGAGGGTCCTCCAACTCGAGCCAAGCCCTCAAAACCACCCCTCAAAACCCTTGTCTCAGAAGTGGCCACTACTGCCCCCCCACCCCAACATGACAATTTCATATTCACGATGTGCTTTTTCAGAAGACGCTGCCAACCAGCGCCCTGTAATGGATCTTACTTGGGAGTCAATGAACACAATTTCCATCAGTACCTGCAGATGAAAATGTTAATAACTTTGCACTTTCTCCCTACATGGAAACACACATATATATACACTCACCTCCTGCAAACCCAGTGCACATTAGATAATGAAAACAAACAGAAAATTCCTAGCAATATATTTTCTGATACATTCTACATCTTCGCTGAAACTGTCATCACAAGTTGGTACTTGCCTACATACATCTAATAATTTTCTTTTTCAATTGCACAAGGAACCATCATCAAATGATCACTTTTTACTTACAGAAGAAAGTCAGAAAAGATTCTCTTTTTTGGGCTTAAATCAGAAGCATAATGTTGATCTGGACTAAAGGAGGCTAGCACATTTTTCCCGATGAGTGTCTGAAACAGCCGGCTTCCTCTGGAGTCATCGACTTTAAAACGTCAGGATGGAAGAGATAGGCAGGACGTCCAGAGGCAGGGAGGATGCGTTCTGAGGTCAAAGTGTCTGCTGGAGCAGCATAATCTTCCCGTGAGAGTAGAACTTGTGACCCATTCAGACAGGCCTCCTGAGTTATCATAAAACCCTCAGTCTGCGGGGCTAATTATAACTCGGTTATAAACACATTGTACCTTCATACCGTCCAGAGTGGACCCCTCCACACAGACATCACCATCATTTTGCCTTTTCTTCCTCCCTAACTATTCCCACACGCAGCCATTTCTTTCTCCAGAAAAATGCTCCTGTGCTCGTCCTTCTCTCTGAGCCAACAGTGGATGTATTACCTGGGCTCTAAGAAATATTAGGCTTTATTTTTGTCTAGTCTTTTATATCTTTCCTCTGAGTTTATTTGTCCTTTTGGCTAAAAGCTGGACATGCCGCTGTGATAAATGTGCCTGTCCCTGTTGATCTGTGGGCTATTCTCACTCTTCAGTGAGAGAGACTGCTGGATGCTTCTTCATTCTAACACCAGCCCCACGCCCTGAGGCTGGCTCACAGAAGACGGCAGTTCTCAGAAGCCTGCCCTTCACAGGAGCTCCTATGGGAATCTGGGACTGAGAACTCTATAGGTTTTCCAGCTCCCCTGACCCCCCTGCAGTGCTTTGCTCCAGAAATGTATGATGAAGGAATGCATAAAACTAGTCCAGTTCTCTTAGTCAGAAGACGAAGAAACTGAAATTCAAACAAACGAAAACTTGCCACACAGATGGTTGGCAGCAAAGATGGGAACTGAATAGTATTCTTTCCAGATATCATTTTGTGAATGGAAGCATCCTATATTTAGTGGCCTCCAAAGAACTAGGAAAAAAATTGGAACTTGGAACTCAAACTTTTATTCTCAAACTGTCAATTCTGTGAATAACTGGCCAGACTTTCTGCTTCTATATATTTTTTAAAATTTTTCCCTTTATACAAAGTATAATACAGTCACTAAAAAAATTGGACATAGTCAAAGCTTAGAAAAAAGGAAAGAAAATCGACTATAAATTTAGAATCCCAAGAAATCCATCGTCCACACCTTGATGTATTCAAATTCAATCTTTAATACGTTTTTTCCTTGTAAAAAATACTTTTTAAAAGTACAGTTGTAATCATACTGTGACTTTGTGTATTTTTGTTTGGTTTTGGTTTTTAACCTTTTTTATCTTTCCCCCCCAGTTATTATAAAATCATTGTAAATAGAATTTATAGGGCTGTACGTTTTTCAAGAAATTGGTATGACAACAACAAAAAAAATTCCCTATGGTTCAATTTTAGATCGTTTCCAAGATTTTTCTTATTATAAATATTATTGCTATGAGTATCTTTGGGGAAAAAGGGAGATTTTTCACTTTTGGAATTTTTTCTCTTAGGATAGATTCCCAGTAATAGAATTACTGGATCAATATCAAATTCATTTTCAAGGCTCAGGTTGTATGTTGCTTGTAATGCATATTGCCAAATTGTTATCCAAAAAATATATATAAATTTACATGGTCATTAACAATATATAAGGGATCTATTTCATTATACCTTGATGAATGTTGGTTTTTTTGGATCATTTAAAAATATTTACTCAAGTAAAAATAGATATCTTTAAGTTGTTTTAATTTCCATTTCCTCAATTCTTAGTGAAGTTAAACATTTTCTTATTTAAAACACTGATTGTATTTTTATTATTTTTAAAAATTTGTATATGACCTTTGCCCATTTATTCTTTGGACTATTAGCGTTTTTCCTATCAATGTATATCAGCTTTTTCTCTATTTTGGTGTAATATGTTTATTATATTTGCTCTAAATATACTTAGGTTTTGCTTATTTTTTTAAAAGCTTTATTGATGTACAATAACTTGCACATATTCAAAGTGCACAATGTGATAAATTTTGACCTACACCTTCAACACAGTCAAGATAATGAACTTATCCATCACCCCTAAAAGTTTTCTCCAACCCTTCCATCTTCCATCTCCAGGTGGCCACTGATCTGCTTTCTGACACTATAGATTAGTTTAGAATTGGTTCTAGAATTGTATATTAATGAAATCATACAGTATAGACTCTTGTTTGTCTTCTGTCATTCAGCATTATTATTTTGAGATTCACCCATGTTGTGTCTATCAAGAGTTCATTCCTTTTTTATTGCTGAGCAGTATTTCATTGCGTGGACATGCCACAGTTTTTTCATTTATTCACTGCTGATGGACATTTGAATTGTTTCTAGACCTTGGCTATTAAAAATAAATCGGCTGTGAACATTTACAAGTCTTCCTACGGACGTGTGCTTTCATTTCTCTTGGGTAAATACCTGCTACTAGAATAGCTGGATCATGTGGCAGGTGAATGTTTAACAATTTCGGAAACTGCCAAACTGTTGTACACTGGTTGTACTATTTTACATTCCCACCAGTATGCTAGAGGTCCAGTTACTCCACGTCCTCACCAACACTTGATACAGTCCCCCTTTTCATTATAGTCATTCTAATAGGTGTGTAGGGATATCTAATTATAGCTTTAATTTGCACTTCTCTAAAGTCTAATGATGTCCAGCATTTTTCATGTGCTTATTTGCTGTCATATTTCTTCTTGGATGAAGTGTCTTTTCAACTCTCTTGCCTATTAAAAATTATTTTCATTTTTTTATTATTGAGTTTTAAGAGTTCTTTATATATTCTATATACAAGTACTTTATCAGACATATGATTTGCAGATGTTTTCTTCTAATCTGTGGCCTTTTTCATTTTATTTTCCTGTCAGTGTCTTTTGAACAGCAAAGGGTTTTTTTGTTTTTCTTTTTTAATTTGAGGTATAATTGACATAACATTATGTAAGTTTCAGGTATACAACATAATGACTCAATATTTGTATATATTGCAAAAAGATCTCTTTAGCAGAAGTTTTTAATTTTTACAAAGTCAAATTTATCAGTTGGTTCTTTTGTGGATTGTGCTTTTGGTGTTGCTTCTAAGCATTTTTTGCCTAACCCAAGGTTACAAAGGTTTTCTCCTTGAAGTTTTATAGTTTTAGGTTTCACGTTTCTTTGCAAGTAGATATATATTTGTTCTGACCCATTTGTTGAAGAAATTATCTTTTTTGCCACTGAACTGCCTTTGCACTTTTGTTGGAAATTAGTTGTCAATATATGTATAGATCTATTTCTGGACACGATTCTGTTTCATTGATTGCTTTGTCTATCTTTATACCAATACCACAGTGTCTCAACTGCTGTAATTTTATAATATCTCTTAAAGTCAGGCAGCCTTAGTCCCCCAAAGTTGTTCTTTTTCATAGTCATTTTGGCTATTCCAGGTCCTTTGCATTTTCATATGAACTTCTAGATTAAGTTGATCAATTTCTAGAAAAAAGCCTTCTGGGATTTTGATTAGGAATTCATTGAATTTATTGATCAATCAAGGAAACAACTTACTATATAATTTAAGTTATTGACAACTTTTTGACTAATGAACAAAGAACATTCCTTTATTTTAATCTTTAGCATCTTTCAGCCATGTTTTTATACTTTTCAGTGTGCAGGTCTTTTTTATCTTGAGCCAGATCTTCCCCCAAATATTTCATTGTAAATGGTATTGTTTCCATAATTTCAATGACTGTTTATTGCACATATGTATGCAAATAATATACAATATATAAATTTGTAAATAAATGTATATATTTGCAAATTGATTTTTGCATGTTGATCTTGTATACTGCACACTTGCTAAACTCGCTTATTAGTTCTAATAACGTTTTGGTAGATTCCATCAGATTTTCTGCTTGGACGATGATGTCTTCTGCAAATGAAGATAGTTTTACTTCTTTTTTTCAATCTGGATGACTTTTATTTCTTATTCTGACTTATTACAGTTGTTAGAAATTCCAGTAAATGTTGAATAGAAGTGGTAAGAGTTGACATTCCTGTCCTGGTCCTGTTCTTAGAGGGAAAGCATTCAGTCTTTCACCACTAAGTATAAAGTAGCTACAGGTGTTTAGCAGATGCCTTTTATCAGCTTGAGAAAATTCCCTTCTGTTTCTAGTGAACTCTAAGGTTTCTGTAGAGAAATCCACTGATAGCCTTATGGGGGGAGGGAGTTCTCTTTGTGTGACAGGTCACTTTTCTCTTGCTGCTTTCAAAATTCTCTTTGTCTTTGACAATTTGATGATAATGTGTCTCAGTGAAGACATCTTTGTATTTAACTTATTCAGGGCTTTTTGGGCTTCATGGATCTGGATATTCGTTTCCCTCCCCAGATTTGAAAATTTTTCTGTCATTATTTCTTTAATAAATTTTTCTTTTTATTGATGTCTTTGTTTATAACACTGTGGGGTTTTAGTTGTACATTTTTGTTTGTCCGTCACCTTGTGGATGTAACCCTTCACCCCTTGTGCCCCCCCACCCCCTTTCCCCTTGGTAACCACCAATCAGTTCTCTCTGTCCGTGTGTTCACTTATATTCCATATATGAGTGAGTTCATGCAGTGTCTGTCCTTCTCTCTCTGGCTTATTTCACTTAACATAATACCCTCTAGGTCCTTCCATGTTGTTGCAAATGGGACAATTGTGTCTTTTCTTATGGCTGAGTAGTATTCCATTGTATGTATATACCACATCTTCTTTAACCAGTCATCAGTTGAGGGACACTTGGGTTGCTTCCACTTCTTGGCTATAGAGAATAATGCTGCAATGAACATAGGGGTGCATACGCCTCTTGTGATGGTTGATTTCACGTCCATTGGGTAGATGCCCAAGAGTGGTATTGCTGGATCATACGGTATTTCTATTTTTAATTTTTTGAGGACTCTCCATACTGTTTTCCATAGAGGCTGCACCAGTTTGCATTCCCACCAGCAGTGAATGAGGGTCCCCGTTTCTCCACAACCTCTCCAGCATTTGTTGTTATTTGTCTTTGTGATTATAGCCATTCTAACTGGTGTAAGGTGATATCTCAGTGTAGTTTTGATTTGCATTTCCCTGATGATTAGTGATGTTGAACATCTTTTCATGTGTCTATTGGCCATCTGTATCTCTTCCTTGGAAAAATGTCTGTTCATATCCTCTGCCCATTTTTTGATTGGGTTGTTTGTTTTTTTGTTGCTCAGTTGTATGAGATCTTTATATATTACTGAGATTAATCCCTTGTCAGACAAACGATTTGCAAATATTTTCTCCCAGCTGGTGGGTTGTTTATTCATTTTGATCCTGGTTTCATTTGCCTTTTAGAAGCTCTTTAGTCTGATGAGGTCCCACTTGTTTATTTTTTCTTTTGTTTCCCTTGTCTGGGTAGACATGGAATCTGAAAGGATCCCTTTGTGTCCAATCTCAATTAGTGTACTGCCTATATTTTCTTCCAGGAGTTTTATAGTTTCAGGTCTCACTTTCAGGTCTTTGATCCATTTTGAATTGATTTTTGTATATGGCGATAGGAGATGGTCTACTTTCATTCTTTTGCATGTTGCTGTCCAATTTTCCCAGCACCATTTACTGAAGAGACTTCCCTCTCTCCATTGTATGTTCTTTGCTCCTTTGTCGAAGATTAGCTGTCCATAGGTGTGTGGTTTTATTTCTGGGCTTTCAATTCTGTTCCATTGATCTGTGTGTCTATTCTTGTACCAGTACCATGCTGTTTTGATTACTGTAGCTTTATAGTATATTTTGAAATCAGGGATTGTGATGCCTCCAGCATTGTTCTTTTTTTTTTCAGAATTGCTTTAGCTATTCAGGCTCTTTTGTTGCCCCATACGAATTTCAGTAGTTTTTGTTCTATTACCGTGAAGAACGACATTGGGATTCTGATTGGGATTGCATTGAATCTGTAGATTGCTTTAGGTAGAATGGACATTTTAATTATATTTATTCTTCCAATACATGTACATGGAATATTTTTCCATTTCTTTATGTCCTCCTCGATTTCTTTCAATAGTGTCTTATAGTTTTCATTGTATAGGTCTTTGACCTCCTTGGTTAAATTTATTCCCAAATATTTTATGCTCTTTGTTGCAATTGTAAGTGGGATTGTCTTTTTGAGTTCTCTTTCTGTTGTTTCATCGTTAGTGTATAGAAATGCAATTGATTTTTGTAAGTTGATTTTATACCCTGCCACTTTACTGTAGTTGTTGATTGTTTCTAGTAGTTTTCCAATGGAATTTTTTGGGTTTTCTATGTATAGGATCATGTCGTCTGCAAATAGTGAGAGTTTCACTTCTTCATTGCCTATTTGGAGTCCTTTTATTCCTTTTTCTTGCCTAATTGCTCTGGCCAGAACTTCCAGTACTATGTTGAATAAGAGCAGTGAGAGTGGGCACCCTTGTCTTGTTCCTGTCCTCAAAGGAATGGCTTTCAGTTTTTCCCCGTTGAGTAGGATGTTTGCTGTAGGTTTGTCATATATGGCCCTTATTATGTTGAGGTACTTTCCTTCTATACCCATTTTGTTGAGAGTTTTTATCATAAATGGATGCTGGATCTTGTCGAATGCCTTCTCTGCATCGATTGAGATGATCATGTGGTTTTTATTCTTCATTTTGTTAATGTGGTGTATCACGTTGATTGATTTGCGGATGTTGAACCATCCCTGTGTCCCTGGTATAAATCACACTTGATCGTGGTGTATGATCTTTTTGATGTATTGCTGTATTTAGTTTGCCAATATTTTGTTGAGGATTTTTGCGTCTATGTTCATCAGCGATATTGGCCTGTAGTTTTCCTTCTTTGTATTGTCCTTGTCTGGCTTTGGTATCAGCGTGATGTCGGCCTCATAGAATGTGTTGGGAAGTATTCCATCTTCCTCTATTTTTTGGAATAGTTTGAGAAGGATAGGTGCTAAATCTTCTTTGAACGTTTGATAAAATTCTCCAGGGAAGCCATCTGGTCCTGGGCTTTTATTTTTTGGGAGGTTTTTGATGACTGTTTCAATCTCTTTACTTGTGATTGGTCTGTTCAGATTCTCTATTTCTTCTTGATTCAGTTTTGGGAGGTTGTACGCATCCAAGAATTTGTCCATTTCCTCTAGGTTGTCCAATTTGTTGGCGTAAAGTTTTTCATAGTAGTCCCTAATAATCCCTTGTATTTCTGTGGTGTCTGTTGTAATTTCTCCTCTTTCATTTCTAATTTTATTTATTTGAGTCTTCTCCCTTTTTTTCTTAGTGAGTCTGGCTAAGGGTTTGTCAATTTTATTTATCTTCTCAAAGAACCAGCTCTTTGTTTCATTGATCCTTTCTACTGTTTTTTTGGTTTCAATTTCATTTATTTCTGCTCTGATTTTTATTATTTCCCTCCTTCTGCTGATTCGGGGCTTTGTCTGTTCTTCTTTTTCCAACTCTGTTAGGTGCAATTTAAGGTTATTTATTTGGGATTTTTCTTGTTTGTTAAGGTGAGCTTGTATTGCTATGAATTTCCCTCTCAGGACTGCTTTTGGTGCATCCCATATGAGTTGGTATGGTGTATTTTCCTTTTCATTTGTCTCCAGATAGCTTTTGATTTCTCCTTTAATTTCATCAACGACCCATTGGTTGTTCAGTAGCATGTTGTTTAGTCTCCACATCTTTGTCCCTTTCCTAGTTTTTTCCTTGCAGTTGATTTCTAGTTTCACAGCATTATGATCAGAAAAGATGCTTGTAATGATTTCAATCTTCTTAAATTTATAGAGGTTTGCCTTGTTTCCTAATATATGGTCTATCCTTGAGAATGTTCCATGTGCACTTGAGAAGAATGTGTACTCTGCTTTTTTTGGGTGGAGTGCTCTGTATATATCTATTAAATCCATTGCGTCTAGTTTCTCGTTTAAGTCCATTATTTCCTTATTGACTTTTTGTCTGGATGATCTATCTATTGATGTAAGGGGGGTGTTAAGATCCCCTACTATTATTGTGTTATTGTTAATATCTCCTTTAAGGTTTTTTAGCAGTTGTTTTATGTACTTTGGTGCTCCTGTGTTGGGTGCATAGATATTTATAAGTGTTATGTCTTCTTGGTGAAGTATCCCTTTTATCATTATATATTGCCCTTCTTTGTCTCTCATTACCTTTTTTATCTTGAAGTCTACTTTGTCTCATATAAGTATGGCTACTCCTGCTTTCTTTTGTTTGCCATTAGCTTGGAGTATTGTTTTCCATCCTTTTATTTTGAGTCTGTGTTTGTCTTTAGAGCTGAGATGTGTTTCCTGGAGGCAGCAGATTGTTGGATCTTGGTTTTTAATCCATCCTGCCACTCTGTGTCTTTTGATTGGAGAATTCAATCCATTTACATTTAGAGTGATTATTGATATATGAGGGTTTAATGTTGCTATTTTATTGTTCATCTTCTGGTTCTTTTGCATTTCCTTCGTTTCTTGTCCCTTGTGTTTCGGACTGCAAATTCAATTTGGTATTTCTGCATGCTCATTCTCTTGGTTTTCTCTTTATTTGTCATGTGTGGTTCTCTTCTGGTTGTTTGTTTAGTGGTTACCGTGCGGTTTATATAAGCGATCTCCTGGATAAGAAAGTACATTTTCAGATGCCTCCTTTCTCCTGAGGCTGGGTCGATTCAATCCCTTACCTCTTCCCCTCCTTATTTGTTATCTCTTTATTCCAGATTGTGTCATGAATGTGTGTTTCCAGTGATGAGCTTGAATTAATTTTTGATGTTTTCCAACTGTATTTTGTTCTGGTTTAGTCTCCTTGCTTTTCTCCTTGCTGAAATCTTTGTATCCCCTTTCTCATTTGTTTTTTTTCAGGCCTAAGGGCCTTCTTGAGCATTTCTTGTAGTGGGGGTCTTGTGGTGATGAACTCTCTTAGCTTTTGTTTATCAGGGAGAGTTATTGTTTCTCCATCATGTTTGAAGGATATTTTTGCTGGATAAAGTATTCTCGGCTGAAGGTTTTTGTCTTTCATGATTTTGAATATATCATTCCAGTCTCTCCTAGCCTGTAGAGTTTCTGTGGAGAAATCAGCTGAGAGCCTGATGGGGTTTCCTTTGTATGTTATTTTGTTTTTTTGTTTAGCTGCCTTCAATATTATTTCCTTGTCACGGGTATTCTTCAAGTTTGCTACTATGTGGTGAGATGATTTTTTATTCCTGTTTATATATTTAGGTGATCTATTGATTTCATTCACTGTTATTTCCCTCTCGTTCCCTAGGTTGGGGAAGTTCTCAGCTATTATTTCTTTGAACAAACTCTCTGCTCCTTTTTCTCTTTCTTCTCCTTCTGGAATACCTATTATCCTTATGTTGCTTTTCCTCATTGAGTCTGATATTTCTCGAAGAATTTCTTCATTTCTTTTTAGTCTTAGCTCTCTCTCCTCCTCTATCAGGAGCATTTCTGCGTGGCTATCCTCAATAGTGCTAATTCGTTCCTCCATATTGTCAGTTCTGCTCTTTAAAGACTCCATTTTTTCCACTATCTCATTGATTTTGTTTTTCATCTCCAATAATTCTGATTGGTTTTTCTTAGGGTTTCAATCTCTTTTGTGACATAATCCCTGAATTCGTTGATTTGTTTCTGTGTGTTCTCTTGTATTTCATTGAGTTTGTTTATTATAGCTATTTTGAATTTTCTGTCATTCAGGTTATCAAATTCTGTGCCTTCAGGGTTGGTTTCTGGGTGTTTGTCATTTTCCTTTTGGTCTGTAGCCCTGACATATTTTCGCAAGGATCCGACCGGGACGGCTTTATTTTTACCCCTCATGATTAAAGTTAGTCCTGCAGTTTCCCCCTGCTGCCACTAGATGGAGGTCACGAGCGGTTTGCTCTGAGGCGGCTGCAGCTCCCGGAAGGGATTATGTTGAAACGCCGGGTGTGTGGGGGGAGGGGTCCTCTCTTTCTCCTGCTTGACCCGGGGGTTTCCTTTCTGGCTCTCTTAGGGTGTTTGCTACACCCCCTAAACAGTCCATCGTCGCTTCCCAGTGGGGATCTCGCGACAGTCTGTGAGAGCACCTGGATGGCGATAGTTCCCCCCCCCCCCGGCTGTGGGCCGCCCCTCCCCCCTCTGTCTGCGAACCGTGCTGTCTTTGCCGATCGGTTGGGGAGGGGGAGTACAACCTCCTACCTCTCCTCCCGTCCTCCTGGGCTTCTCGCGCCTCCACCGTCCGATGTATGGCAGCAGGGGTTTCTCAGAAGTCCTTCGTAGTGTTTGATTGAGCTCTGCTGGAATGTGAATGATGTTTTTGTTGTGTCGTAGGGGGCAGAGATTCAAAGAGGGAATCTCACTCCGCCATGATGCTTGTCATTATTTCTTTAAATAAGCTCTCTGCTCCCTTCTCTTTCTCAGCTTCTTCCGGGTCTGCCATAATGCATATATTGGTTCTCTTGTTCCTATCCTATAAGCCCTGTGGGCTTTCTTCACTCCTTTTCATTGTTTTTTCTTTTTGTTCCTCTGACTGGATAATTTCAAATGATCTGTCTTCAGATTCTCTAATTCTTTCTTCTGCCTGATCAAGTCTGTTGCTGAAACTCCCTATTGAATTTTTTGGTTTAGACATTATATTCTTTACCTCCAGAATTTCTGTTTGGTTCTTTTTTTATGGCTTCTATCTCTTTATCAAACTTCTCATTTTGTTCATGTATTGTTTTCCTGATTTAATTTACTATCTATCTGTGTTTTCTTATAGCTCACTGAGCTACTTTTAGACAATAATTTTGAATTCTTTGTCAGGCAGTTCATAGATCTCCATTTCTTTGTTCTCAACCAATGTAGTTTTATTTCATTCCTTTGATGGTGTCACATTTCCTTGGTTCTTTGTGTTCCTTGAAACCTTGTGTTGCTGTCTTTGCATTTGAAGAAGCAATCATCAGCTCCAGTTTTTACTGACTGGCTTTGGGGTAGGATGCCTTTCACCAGTCAGCCCAGCTAGAGATTCTGGGGGTCTCTCAGAGCTTTTCTATGGATATGCCAGCTCTACTCCTCTTGTTCCCTCTTGGGTGAGGGGGAAGTGTTAGGATTGTGTGCCTTCTTTTGATCCCACAATGCCAGCCTGGGTTCTGAGAACCTCCTGTTTATTTTTCATAGGGCAGTGCCTTGAGGTGTTCAAGGTTGTGCACCTTCTCCCAGTCCAATCTGGCAGAGTCCAGCTGGCCACTAAGATCCGTACCTACTGCGAGATCTGTGTGCTGTCTGCAGGGACTCACCAGCACCATCTGCAGGGGCGTGTAGAGTGCCATGAACAGGGGCATGCAGGGTGCTGGGCTATGTGTTGGCTGGTTGGGGGAGTCTGCAGGCAAGTTGTCCTGCAAGGTTTGTGTACAGGCCTCTTGGTGGAGTCTGCAAGCCAATTAGGAGGATTGTGGCCAGCTGTTGAGATCCACATGCTGCTTGCTGTGAATCCCCACCCCACCCCATGCCCACCCTGCTCCTAGCTATTCCTAACTGCCACCAGATAGCATGGTCATACTGATCCCCTCAGTGTTCTGCATGGGGCAGGACTGAAGTGGGCCTCCTGGACATCATCCTGCAAGGGTGGGGAAGCCAGATGCTCACTTTGCTCTCATTTTCCCCCATGGGAGAAATCACAAGCTGAGGGGACCTCTTTTGGCACCAAGCTATGCTGCTTTGGGGGAGGGGTGTCATGGGTAAAATGAAACTGCTCTTCTTACCCTCTTCAATGTGTCCACTCTCAGATTTTGTATGTGTGTGTGAGGAAGATTAGCCCTGAGTTAACACCTGTTGCCAATCCTCCTCTTTTTCCTGAGGGAGATTGGCCCTGGGCTAACATCCATGCCCATCTTTCTCTACTTTATATGGGACACTGCCACAGCATGGCTTGACAAGTGGTGCGTCAGTCCGGGCCTGGGATCCAAACCTGCAAACCTCAGGCTGCCGAAGCAGAGCATGTGAACTTAACCACTACACCACCAGGCCGGCCCCACACTCTTAGATTTTTAGCTTCACTGGGGTGCTGGAATCTCTCAGCTGGACTCCAAAAGTCCCACAAAGGTATTCTTACCAGCTTGCCAAAATTGACATTTTTGTTGGAGGATGAGGGTTGGAAACTTCTATTCTGCCATGTTGCAGATGTCACTCTATATCCCTTCTTTCTTCTTCTTATAGTGGGTTTTATTTGCTCTTTTTTGTTGGTTTTATAGGGTGAAAGATGAGGTCATTGATTTGAGACCTTCTTTCTTTTCTAATATAGGTGTTTAGTGCTACAAATTTACCCCCCAAGAACTGTTGAATGACATCTCACAAAGTTTGATATGTTGTGTTTGCATTTTCATTTAATTGAAACTATTTTCTAATTTCTCTTTTGATTTTTTTTTGACCATTAGTTTACTTAGAAGTATGGTATTTCATTTCTAAATATTTGGTGATCTCTAGATATCTTCCTGTTGTTTTTTTCTAATTTAATTTTATTCTGGTCAAAGAACATGGTTTGTGTGACTTGAATCCTTTTGAATTTACTGAGCATCTTTTATGGCCTTGAAAATGGCTCTCGGTAAATGTAATATGTGTCCTTAAAAACAGTATGTATTCTGGGGCCAGCCCAGTGATGTAGTGGTTAAGTTCATACACTGTGCTTCAGTGGCCCAGGGTTCATGGGTTCAGATCCGGGTGCAGACCTGCACACCACTCATCAAGCCATTCTGTGGTAGCAACCCATATACAAAAGAAAATAGATGAAGATTGGCACAGATGTTAGCTCAGCGACAATCTTCTTCAAGCAAAAAGAGAAAGATTGGCAACAGATGTTAGCTCAGGGCCAATCTTCCTCACCAAAAATAGTAATAGTAACAATAATAATAATATGTATTCTGCTGTTGTTGGTTGGAGTCTTTCACAAATGTCAACAAAATCAAGCTGGTTGATAGGGTTAATTAGATCTTCTATATTCTTAGTGATTGTCTGTCTACTTTGATCAATTAACAGAGGGATATTCAGATCTCTGACTATCATTGTGGATTTTTCAATTTCTCCTTATAGTTCCATCAGTTGAAGTTCTATTATTAGGTACATAAATATTTAGGGTCATTATGTCCCTTAATGAAGTGACTCCTTTTTCATTAGGAAATGAGCTTCTTTATTTCTCATAATATTCTTTGCTCTGAAATCTACTTTGTTGGATACTAATATAGCCACTCTAATTTTTTTTGATTAGTATTAGCATAGTATACTTTTCTATCACTTTACTTTTAACCTTTTTGTGTATTTATATGTAAAGTATGTTTCCTATAGGCAGGATATCCAACCTGACAATTTCTGCTTTTACCTGGGGTGTTTACATCATTTACATTTAATTGCTCAATGATGTAAATAGCTAGGTTTAAGTCCATCATCTTGCTTTTTGTTTTCTATTTATCCCTTGCTTTTTGCTCCCTTTTTTACTCTTTCTGCCTTCTATTTGAGATTAATTGAATATTTTTGTTATTTCATTTTATCTCCTTTGTTGGCTTATTAGCCATAACTCTTTGTTGTCATTTTAGTGGTTGATTTAGGGATTACAGTATACATCATTAATTTATTGCAATTTTCCTTCAAGTGATTTTATACTACTTCACTTATAAGATCTTTTCAATTGTATGCTTCTATTTTTTCCTTCCCAGACTTTGACTATTGTCACACATTTTGCTTTTATGTATGTCACAAAGCCCATTCTATATTGTTATTATTTTTGTTTAAATAGTCAATTATGGTTTAAGGACATTTAAATACCAAGGGGAAAAAAAAACTTATTTGCCATCTAGTTACCATCTCCCATGCTCCTCACTCCTTTGCAAAGATCCATATTTCCACCTGGTATCATTTTCCTTCTGCCTGAAGAACTGCTTTTAAGATTTTTTGTCGTGAATGTCTGCTGCTGATGAATTCTTTCCACATTTGTATAACTGACAAAGGCATTTCACCTTTGTTCGTGAAAGGTAATATTTATGGTATAGAACTCTACATTGACAGATTTTTTTTCTTTCAGCTGTATAATGATGTTCTACTGTCTTCTCACTTACATTGTTTCTGACAAATCTGCAATAATTCTTATCTTTGTTCCTGTGTATAGAATGTGTTTTTTTTTCTCTATTTTTAAGATTTTTTTACTTTTTTTAAAAGAGGTTTTTGTTTGTTTGTTTTTTACTTTTGAGCAATTTGATTATGATGTGCCTTGGTGTAGTTTTCTCTGTGTTTCATGTGCTTGGGTTTTGTTGAGTTTCTCAGACCTCTGGATTTACAGTTTTCATGAAATTGAAAAAATTTTCAGACATTTTTTCTTCAAATATTTATTTCTGTTCCCCACCCCTCGTCTCCTTGGGGGATTCCAGTTTCAGTTATATTAGGCCTCTAAAGTTGTCCCACAGCTCACAAATGCTGTCTTCATTTAAGAAAAAAAACTTTTTTCCTTTTGTGCTTCACTTTAAAAATTTCCATTGATATGTCTTCAGGTTCACTGATCCTTTCTTGTGCAAGGTCTAATCTACTATTAATCTCATCTGAAGTATTTTCATCTCATACATGGTAGTTTTCCTCTTTAGGAGTTCGATTTTAGTCTTTTAAATAACTTCCATGTACATCTCTACTTAATTTTGTAAACATATGAAATATATATAATAACTTTTGATATGCTTATCTGCTAATTCTAACATCTATGTCAATCCTAGGTTGGTTTTGATTGATTGATTTTTTTTTTTTTAATTTCAGGTTATGTTTTCCTGCTTCTTTGCATTCCTGGTTATTTTTGCTTGAATACCAGACACTATACATTTCACTTTAATGGACGTATTCAATAAAGAAAAAAATTATTCTCTTTCAAATTCAGTCCCTCTTGTTTCAGCTTGACTGCAAGAGAAAGTCCCTGCCCAATACCCTTTTAAATAAATATCTTTTGTGCATATATCCTCTAGAGTCAAGATCTATTGCATGCAACTAATAACCTATCTGAGGCATCCTGTTGGAATCCATCAGTCCCTCCAAAGGGCAGAATCAGACTTCTCATCTTTTCCTGTTTCAAAGGTTCCCCTTCTCCCCTTTTGAGCTGCCCATTTAGATCCTGTTACCTGTGACAGATGCCTCCACCTCTCAGGTGATTTACAGACTCAGTTAAATGACTCTTACCCCCTGCCTTCCTGCCACATGTCCCTTCAGCTCCCTAAAAATGCCCATCCTTCAAGGCTCTGCTCAAATGCCAGCTTCTCAGGAACCACCTTCCCTAACTCTTAGATTGGAGTGGGCCTCCCTTGATAGATATTTCCACAGCTTCCTGTACCTCCTTATCATGTTTATTCTTTCCACTTAATTGTAATTACTTATTTTTTTAAATCTGTATCCTTCATTCAATTGTAAGCTCCAGGAAGGCAGGGACTACTCTATCCTGTTCTTTGCTTTATCCCCTTTGTAGTGGCAAGCCCACAGTGAGTACTTAGTAGATATTTGTTAAATGAATGAATCGATGAGTAAATGAATCATTCACTTATAATGTGATAAAATGGGATCTTAACGGATTGATTGATCACTCAGATGGCTCTTGGTAAATGATCTTTTTATCTTGGAAAATCATTATGCAAAGTCATTATCAACTTAAATTGAAGGGAGCTGGTGATTCCCACAGTGGGGAGTGAAGGGTAATTTACTCACTGAAAGTGATTTCCTGAGCCCACCACCCACAGAGAATAAGCCTTGTTTCTCCAGAGGAGGAAAAGACACAATATCCTAAGTCAGACCTGGAAAGGAACTTTAGAAATAAATGAATTCACCCCTTTCTCTCCAGACAAAGATGGAGCAAGGATGAGACTTGCTGGGGTCACCAGGCTATTTTGTGTCAGAATCTGGACTAGAAATTAAACCTCCTGATTCTATATCCCATGCTCTTTCCAGCCCCCAACTCCCATACTGACCCCGCCCCCACACTAATTTGAAATATAGCCTGAGGAAATGGAGCACCATAAATAATTTCTGGCTGTAATGAAGCCACTGATTTGATGGCCTTGCTTTTCTGCAAAAGGGGAAAATTGTAGCAATGCAATCTTCCAGCCAGGAGAACGTTACCTAATAAATCCATGCAACTGGAACTCTGCAACATCCCAAATGTTATACATTAATAACAGTAATGGCCATGAGCAAATATTTATACCTACAACCATCTGCAGGTGCAAGCTGAAGCCAAACTATTTTAAAAGTAGCAGCAAGGTTCGTTTTATACATATCTATCTATCTGCAGGGAAAGTGTTCTAACCCAGTATACTCCTTTCAACTTTTAACTTATCCATTTGCTTTTGCTAGCCAACTATTCTTCAGCTAAAGTTTTATTGTTCCCTTTTAATAATAGCCCAGGCAACTATTCTCTTTGTAATGTAAAGCCCTAGAACTTAACAAGCTGATTAAACGATAGAGTCATCTTTTGCTTCTCTCTGTGCCTCTGCCTTCTTCTGGCTCTTTCTGCTTCTTCAATTTTTCAGGAGTGTGTTATGTAGAATACTAGTCCAATAAAGGTCATCATAAAACAAGAAAAAGTTAAACTTACTTCTTCTCTATGCTGTTAGTCTCTGAGTACAGTGAGACTATTTAGAGCCGTCCTGCTGAGGAGGGGTCATGTGGTGCAGCCCACACACTGGCTGGCAACTTCTTGTTCCTGAAAAATGAGTCCATGGCACTGGGAGCAGTTATCTATCTGAGCAGATGTCCACCCATCAACTATCTCATCACCACTAAGGCTCTGAACTGAAAGATGACAAATGGCCAGGGTTGCCACACTATAGACCATGTACAACCTACATAAGCAAAGGTTGAAATGATGCTAAGCAATTGAAGACATCTCTAGAAATGTTTTTTTCCTCCCTGACACAGGCCATCAATAGCAAGCGATAGATTTTTGTTTCTTAGCTTTGACATCCCAACTCCTTATTCACATTCTTATTCCTGGACCATTAAGGAAGAGAAGAAAAAAACTATGTGGTTCCTCTGTGTTATGGATTGAATGTTTGCAACAACCCTCTCCCCCTCAATTCACGTGCTGAAATTCTAACCCCCAATGTGATGGTTTTAGGAGGCAGGGCCTTTGGGAGGTGATTAGGTCATGAGGGTGGAGCCCCCATGAATGGGATTAGTGCCCTTATAAAAAAGACCTCCGAGAATTCTCTTGCCCCTTCCACTACATGAGGAAACAGTGAGAATATGATCTTCTATGAACCAGGAAATGGCCCCCACCAGACATTGAATCTGCTGTCACCTTGATCTGGAACTCCCCAAAACTGAGAAATAAATGTTTGTTGTTTAAGCCATTCAGTTTATGGTATTTTTGTTATAGCAGCCTGAACAGAGTAGGACATGCTGCAAACAGCTTTCTGGAGGGGAAGAGTTTCTGCCAGAGTATTGGATAAAAGCTCAGTGCTGGAAGCATGCTTATGCAGGCGGGGAGCCTTGCTTCCCATTTACTAGTCTTGCTTCATCATTTACTAGTCTGGTTAAAACCGGGTAAGTTCTGTGATTTCTCTGGGCCTCAGTCTACTCATTTATAAATGGAAACACCAATACTGGCCCTCAGGGCAGGAGGAAATTAAACTTGATAAAGTGTGTAGGACACTTGGCACCAAGTCTGGCACAGGTAAGCGCTCAGTTGATGAGAGCTATCATTAACCAAAAACATCTTGTGAAAAGTGAGTGCTCAATGTGTGTTTTGTTTGTTGTTTTTGGGGGGTCTTTGGCTGAGGAAGATTCACTCTGAGCTAACATCTGCTGCCAATATTCCTCTTTTTTGCTTGAGGAAGATTAGCCCTGAGCTAACATCTGTGCCAACCTTCCTCTATTTTGTATGTGGGTCGCTGCCACAGCATGGCTGACAGGTGACGTGGCTCTATGGCTCCCGGAATCTGAACGCACAAACCTGGGCTGCAGAAGCAGAGCGGAACTTTAACCACCACAACATGGGGCCAGCCCCTCAATGTGTGTTTTTGATTGCAAGTGAATTCAGCTAATGTGAACCTAAAGCAAGTTTTTTGGGAAAATTATATTTTATATATTTCGTTTAGTGAACTGCACTCTAAGGTACCATTTAACATAATCTCCAATCTTTTTATGTAAGTCCCAGGTTAATTAAATCTCCCTCACTGCAGTTCTGCCCATTGTCATACTAGCATATTAGAGAATGGTTATTGCTTTTACAGCACGTTCAGGTTTTGGAGGGAAATGCAGAAAAGAATGAAGGAGGAAAAGCACACCGTTCTTCCCAGGCATTGATAGAGTCAACCCGAGGAATCAATGAGATGACAGATGTTGGAGACAGATGCCCAAATATCCACTCGATAGTCAGGCTTAATGAACTAACCCAGGAAGAACAATTAGAGAATTCATTAATTATACTCTAGGTTCAATTTCATTGTTAACTCTAATCCTTTATTTGGGCTAATGACTTCAGTTCTTATCATCATTTGTGCCTATCAATGAATGACAGCATCTTAAAGTTTCTATCACTGCATAAAATTCACACTATATGTATAACTTTATGTATAACTTTCTATTTCTAAGAAGGACCTAAAATATTTCTAAAGAAACATAAAGTACTTCAAGATAACATAAATTAGGAGAAAAACAAAAGTAAGAACATAATATGGAGCAAGGAATGAAGCTAATACAAAAATACATACCATAAAGTCTTATACACTTGTTTCAGGTTGTATTTTATAAGCAGGGATAGCTCAGACAGCTCAGCCAAGATTTTCATCCATTAACACTTACAATCAGCGAACAGACATTTGTTTAAACATACATCATAGTAAATCAGCTCTAATTCAATAGTTTGAGAATTGTTTGTCATCGTTATTCTTACATAATAATATATTGCCAGCTGTCCTGTATTCCTTAATAGTCATTACAGAAACCAAAACAGAAATTCCTTCAGTTAATGAAACGTAGTGAAAATGCATTTTTGGTCACTTGATGTACTCGGGTAGCTTCTGAGAGGACGGTAATGAGATTCTGTGCTCCTAACCTTTAAGGTGCTCAGTCTTGCTCTCGAAATAATACATATGCACTCATTTGCATACTCTCTTTCCCTCCCCCTTGAGCAGGCCACACTCTGACACAAGGAGCCTCCTTGCTAGGCACTGAAACTGTTTCAAGATGTTTCACACCGAGAAATGGCCAGCTGCATGCATTCTGGTTAAGACTTCAAGTTATCCTACTGCTCAAGTCTTCCTGAGGAAAGTTCAAAAGGTGTTCATCTGAATCATTCATGCTTTTGTTATCCTTGACCTAAAGCAATCTGGTGGAATTTTGGGGGGAGGGGTCCCAACTTTGTACTTGAAAATGTAAAAAAAAAAATCACATTTATATGTTCTAATATTTTAATAATTGTATGGATTTGTTTTTATTGCATTATAAAACTGTACTTTATATTACTTATAAGCTAACTTCTAACATGAAGACTTATCAAATAAATAAGATTTATGAAAAATCTGCTGTCATTTTGATCAAAAGAGATTCATATACGAAAATATGATTTCATATAAATGCATAATTTTGTCTTATGCATGTAGACAATTTCATTCGCTTTTATAAGCTAAAGTAGCAAATAATTTACTTCTAACCTGGCCTAAAATGCCTCAGCTAGAGAACCATTACAGTAGCAGAATGTTATTTGCATTTATTAGTATGGAAACCTTTTTTGTGATTTCAGAACCAGAAAATGCATGACATGAGAAGATGCACCTTCATCTCTTTGGTGAGAAATGTGTGACTCAACATCAACACAGAACTCCTAAAGGGAAAAACCTATATAGTGCAGGTTATTTCACCTTTGCAAGCTGGGAGCCATTAAGTAATGGCTCCCTCCACTCCCCCCACCCTCTTCACTGAAACACATCCTGAACATTGGGCCCACGTTTTCCAGAAGAATGTGCCCCACTGCCCCTTGGAAACTCCATTTCATTTACTTGGTTCAGTTAGTTAATGATGGTCCATTTTGGCTCAAACATCCAACTCCCTTTCATCAATCATGTCTTTCTGGACTGTCAGTTTCAGAGCAATGATTATCAAGCCTTTCCATGCAGACATCCACAGACACTCTGGAAGAAAGATCCAGATCCCCTTCTCCATTTAGGATTTCCTAGGGGCCCATTTCCTCTACTTCCTTCCAAAGAAAAAGAATGTTTTGTGAAAGGGGGAAACCCCACGGGAAAATGGGTGTTGGTGACTCAAGTGTTAATCTAGAAATTCTTATTATTTGGTGCTGTGAAATGGCATTGTAATAAGATGGGTTTTTGTACAATGCAAACGTGGAGAATACAAAACATTGTCAACCAAGAAAATAAGATTTAATTTGGAATCACAACACACAGGATTTTTTCCACTTTAAATTCTTCTTATTCGATTGTATTTGTTATAAATATTCAATAGAAATGCAGTTTTCCAGGACTGAAATGGTCTTTAATGAAGCAAGCCATGTGTGGCTTTTACAGTTAAGCATTTTCATGCTTGGCTAACTGTCACGATGCTCATGTTCCTTTCCCCAAAATTATTCTTTGTGACTTCTGCTTAGGTCTCTGAAAAGCAACTTATTCTCTGGAGACTTTAGGAATCACCTACACATCACAATCCTATAGACGTCAAATGCATGAAGCATTTGGATGTGCTTGAACACAGAGGCCGACCTTCCAGTTGGACATGGCCACCCATCCACGTGTCATTACAATTAATTCAGCCTGGTGTGAGCACTTGCCTGGAAGCCAGAAAGGCCAATTTCAGCTCCAGCTCTGCCACTTATGGTGTAACTTGCTGTTTAACCTTGGGGAAGTTACTTTCCCATTCAAGACTTATGGTGTCTGCTCTTTAAAATGTGGAAGTTGGGCTCCATAAGGAATCATCAGAATACTACCAGTGGGCCAAATCCAGTCTGCTGCCTGCTTTTGTAAATAAAGTTTTATTGAAACACAACCATGCCCATTAGTTTATGTACTATGTCGGTTGCTGCAGGGCAGAGTTGAGACCATCTGACCCACAAAGCCTAAAATATTTACTATCTGCCCGTTAACAGATAAAGTTTTTAATTTTTTGAGAAATCTCCTTACTGTTTGCCATCATGGCTGCACCAGTTTGCCTTCCCACCAGCAACGTGTGGGGGTTCCCTCTTCTCCACATCCTCTCCAACACTTGTTACTTCTTGTCTTGTTAATTATAATCATTCTGACAGTTGTAAGGTGATATCTCATTATAGTTTTGATTTGCATTTCCCTAATAATTAGTGATGTTGAACATCTTTTCATGTGCCTCTTGGCCATCTGTATATCTTCTTTGGAAAAATGTCCTTTCATCTCCTCTGCCCATTTTTTGATCAAGTTGTTTATTTTTTTCTTGTTGAGTTGTAAGAATTCTTTATATGTTTTGGAAATTAACCCCTTGTCAGATATATGATTTGCAAATATTTTTTTCCCAGTTGGTGGGTTTTCTTTTCATTTTGTTCATAGTTTCCTTTGCCTATTGGTGGTGAACACGATGCTGTCTATATAGAAACTGATATATAATAATGTACACCTGAAATTTACATAATGTTATAAGCCAATATTACATCAATAAAATAATTAAAAGAAAAAAGGAATAAGTTTGCCAGCCCTGGACTAGACTATGTTTTGGGTCCTTTCTAATTCCAGAATTCCTTATATATTCAACAAAACACCTAATTTTTCTGTATTAATCTTTTCAATCCCCATATCTTTACTGAGTTTCTCTTACGAAGTATGCCTTGTCCTGCTTCAAAAGATATGTATGATACATTAACCAAACTCTGTAATAGTTTCTTTTTCTTTTTATTATGGGATTTAAATTATATTAACAGCTCTTGGAAATATCTAAGGCACTATCTGGGGGCAAATGTCTTATGATTTGATTATCACTGGTAAATAGAGCATATCTTTTTTTCTACTAAAAATGTTTAAGAAGTTTAAAAAAAAAAACCGTATGGCACTTATTGCATTAAGACATCATTTTAACAGATTGTTTAGTTTTGGTAATATAATTTGACATCTAAACATAAGCTGAGAGGGATCTCCCTCAAAACCTTTGATAATATGATTCATTGTCAAATGTTTGTTTTGCCTATCTGGCACTCATTAATTAATTCTTTTTAATATAGCTTGGATTTACTGATTTCGAAAAAGAGAATTATTCTTATTGATGTTGCTAAAATATCCAGGTGGCTTGAATTTCACCAACTAGATAGTTTAATCTAGCACATTTGTGTTGCCCTAATCAAATCTTTACTAACAGATGTGAGAAGCCCAGTACTGGAGCTAATGTTTGTGTCTCTATGATAATTAAATTACCTCAATAAGGAAAATAAATGAACAATAATGACCAAAATTTTTCCCGAAACTTGTATTATAGTCTTTAAAACATTTTTTTTTACTATGGAGTCTTTCTGTAATGAAATCCAAATTGAGAATTTTTAATTTAAAGATATATATTTGTTTTTTTCAAGAACTAGTCATGTACTAAATTGCTTATAATCAAGTAATCAAGTAGCACTTTTATGAAAAAAGCAAAACCTATAAATAAACCAAAATTCAAATCTAATGTTTCTCAACAAATTCATTATAAAGAATAGAATAATCCTTTCTTTTGGCCAATAGTTTAGGAAGTTTTTTGGCCAAGAAGCTTTTTTTTTTAAGTATTATCTCTTCATAGTATTTTCTAATGGATAGGAAATGCCTTTCTTAGGTTGAATGATTATTTCCACATATAATTAGTTCCTGCTTACGACAGTGCTGCGCTAATGTCATGCCTCAATGAATTGGCTTTATAATTCATTAATCATAGCCTTCATTGAGCTTCTGGCTCCCAGTGACAGTGCCCACCAAAGGCCAAATGACTTCTCATTTAAAGGCAATTTGTACAAATAGGAAAGGTTAGAATTCTCACATTCACCAAAGGATTGAAGAGTGTTTAAAGGACCAAGATAAGGCATTTTATGGAAGGCAAGTTCATGGAAGAAAGGTGGCTAATAGGTGACCGCAGATGGCTTGCTAGGGAGGCCCTGGTGCAGCCGCCACGGGGGAGGCCAAGTGGCAGCTGCAGATCAGAGCACATTTGACGGTGTTTCGTGTGAACATGGAGACAATGCCGCCTCTGTTCTTGTTCCACCGCGCTCTGACCTTGCTGGAGGCGAAGTAGTGTCACAGCTGCACTTACGAGATGGTCAGCAGCGCTGGAAAGGGGGCCAGTGTGGTCCTCCCACGACCCAGCCCTTCTCACCCAACCTGTGTGCCTGCAGGTGTGGCAACCTTTATTTGTGTATTCTACTGTATTTATTTATTTGCCTGGCTAATTAGCTGGGGGTTACATTCCCATGCAAGATGTGTCCCTTCTTTGTCCCTTCATGAAAGAAAGAAAAAAGAAAGAACCAACCAAAGAAAGAAAGATGCCTTCTAATTTTCTTTAGTTTCTCCAATAGATTGTCTTATTTTAAGACCTCTTAGACAAGGAATAGAAGTATGATTTGACAATCAGTTAGAAAGTAGGTAGTTGTATTGTTTAATGCATGTAGGCAAAGTAGCCATTGCAGAATACAAATAAAATAGCTCCTGTGGGTTCTGTGCTCTTAGTTTAAGATATTCTAACTTAAAAATTTCCAAGACAAGGCTGTGATTATTCTTTTTTTTTCATGAGGATGCCTAGGATTCCTTTAGCTTGGTTAGAAAAGCTGTGGGAAATGAATGTGCTAATTATTTTAAATTGAATTGGAAATAACCTTTTTCCTGTTTCACGCAGAATAAAGTATACTTGCCTGTTAGTTCATTCAAATAAATAAAATCAATTACATCTATCAGTGAATGGGCGCCCAATGAGCCAGCCCCACCTCAAAGCTTTATTTATCTCAGGTAGTTCACATAATGAAAATGGTAGGATGATCTCACACATCTCATTGACCAGAGGAGGAAATTGAGGCTCTAAGAGTAACCTGCCCAAGTGCACGCAGCCTCAGTGGAGAAGAGGCCTTCAAGAGTACTGCTGGGAGTGTTTCTCCAGAGGACTTAGTTGTGGGTGTGTGGTTAACTGTCCATGTTTCTGGAACCCATCCCTGCAAAGCACAAGCATTCAGGCAAGTTCACAATTTTAGCATGAATTGTGAGACAAGATCCACTTTTTGAGACAAGGTCACGTGACTCCCATCAAATCGCTAAAATGTGCTCTAACAGGCCTCGTATGCAAATTTAAATATGAGTATTCCTTCAATCTGAACAATTTCTTATAACTAATTTATTCAAAATAGATAAACTAATTGTTTTTATGGGAATGGAAGCCTCTGGTTTACAGAATTGCCAATATGTAGGGCAGAACAAAGCATTTAGAAGATGACGTGAAATATTGAAAGTATTGTAAACCAAATTGGTGGAACATTTGGAGAAATTTGAATAAGGTCTGTAGATTAGACAGTAGTACTGTGTCAATGATAAGTTCCTGATTTTAATTATTGTACTATGGCTATGTAAGAGAATGTCCTTATATGGAAGAAATAAACACTGAAGTATTTAAGGATAAAGGGACATCATGCATACAATTTATTCTCAAATGGTTCAGAAAAAAATAAACGTCTGTCTATCACCTATCCATCCATCTATCCATCCACTAAGAACGATAAAGCAACTGTGGTAAAATGTGAACATTTTGGCAATCTGGAAGAAGGATATAGGGAACTCTTTGTCCTATTTTCGCAACTTTTCCATCCTAATATCTGAAATTATTCAAAATTTAAAATGTAATAAAACAGAAACTTTAAAATAAGTGAACCTCTAGACTAGACATCCAATTCCGGCAGGCGTGGTGCCGGGGGTGTCGGTAAGATACTGGAATGTCCTGAGACTGATCGCTGCAGGAAATGTTTCTCTCCACGTGTTTGGAGCTTGGTTTCTGAAAGCCAAAATGACCATAGACTTCTGATAGCTAAAATAGGATCCATTTCCCAGCAATTTATTTGACCACCAGAAAATACCTGTTTCACCAAACAATGCGTACCAACATAAAAAAGCTCACTATTTTCAGATTAAATACTCCAAATGTAACAATATATATCAACAATTATACCAGTGTCTTCCTTATAGACAGATGTTTCTGTGCACTGAATTTTCAGTTATCAATACCAAATACTAAAATATTCTAATAAATGCAGGAGGAGCATGAACACCGTGGTTAGGATTAAGAAGCACCTTTGTGAAAGTATATTTTATACCCAATGAGAGGTAATATAAACGTGGAAAGTAACTTTAGAACTAAACTAGGAATATAAAAGAAACAAAATTTAAGAGCAGGTGAGAATATGAGTCTGGAAGAAGTAATATTCAACCTATATTTCAATTTTTAATGTATTGAGTGCTTAATGCTTTTTTAGGTTGCCCACTGTGTTTGATATAGGATTTTCACTAGCATCTGTAAAAAAAAAAAAAAAATGTGTGGAGGAGATTTAAATGTCAACGTGTTACAAATAACGTTGGCATCCTCCACAGTCCCTCCTGACTTAGCTGGGACATTAAGCACTTGACATTTAGGGACTAAGAAAAGCCCTGGACTTAGTCTGTGGACCCAAAGCCTGTTGTAGTCCTGGATGTGGGTCATATGCAGAGTCACCAAACTGCTGCCCTTCTCTGGTCCTCAGTTTCCCCATCTATAAAAAAAAAAATGAGGAGGTTAGGGTACATGACATTTATGATAATTTGTGACACTCTGACCTGTAACACCTTATGAGCTTACCTTGTTAGACAGAGGCCATGAATTCCAAAGGGAGCATTCAGATTACAGTGGAAGGAAATTTTATTGCATTTAGTATTGCTTTAAAATGTTGAGCTAGAACTCAGAAGTCTTTGGGTTACGTGAATAGTGTTGTTTTAATGAGAATTTTCTTTTTAATAAGAGAAATTGACATGCAAGCAAATGTATTTTCTTCTTAGGTTGAGTGTTTGAATTAACTAAAAATAACTCATCTTTCTACTTTTTAACCTACATTTTAAAAGAAATTTTCTCATACTGGAAACATTATTAGGAAGTTTGGTATCTTCATCTCTTTTCCCTACCTCCCAAGAAGAATTTAACTAAACCTTGAGAAGTCATCCAAACGCCAGCCTTTTGCATGCACCTTCAATATTTTTCCACCTGTATTATTATTTACTTAACATTTTTCTTCTAATTGATTCATTTTTTAAACCTTAAATGCTTACAACAACCTCGTGTATGCCAATGGTATGCATATCATCCTTTGAGATCATAATGCCCTAAATGTTACTAATGATAATTAATACTTATAGTTTGCCAAATGTTCCCACATATATTAGCTCATTTAATCTTTACAACAGCCCCCAATTTTACAGGTGAGAAAATGGAGGGTTAAAGAGGTTAAATGATTTGCTATAATTACACAGTTAATTAGTGATTCACTAAAATTCAAGTTCCAATCTTCTAACTCCACATGCCATGTTCTGCTTGCTAAACCAACAGCATTATAGATTCTAAGGCTCATGTTCCATTTCTCTTTCTAAAAACATTTTCCATTTTGGGCTGAGTTCTCTTTCCCTTGGGCTGGAGAAGTGGGGCATGTGCCAATTTAAAGAAAATACCAGGGTTATATGTCATCTGTTATCATATATTATACTCTAAACTATACTTTATACTCTATGTTAAGTAGTATGCATCATATAATATATATCATGTATTTGATTTTTGTAAAGATAGAAAGTTCTTACATCTTGGTTTGATTTTTGTTTCTAAACACTCATGAGCAGAAAGACCTATGCTTTAGCTCCTATAAATTGGGCTTATTTCCTTGTGAATGTGAGGAAAATGGAATTTCTCTCCTTTTAGTTAAAGAAATCAGATAAGTTGCTGATTGGAGCACGATATTCTGATTTTCATTTATTTATTCTTAGCGTTAATCATCTCGGTTGGTGAGTATGTCTTGGTTGGAAAGGAGTTAAAAATACAGTCAAAGAGATTTCCTTTCCTCCTTTCTTCCTGTGGATCATGACCTTTGCTTTTTTCAACTTCCTCAATTTAGATTCAGTAAATTGTCATAGAGGGCCACAACACCTGCTTCGGTACTTGAGAAATTGACTTTTCCTGCAAATTACCCTGATCAGTGACCTTGTCTTGGCTACCAAAGGGTTGGGAGAAGGAGGGAGGCTGTACGTGTGGCCATGCCCCAGCCCACGATTGGTATTTAGCTCTTTGAAGCTCACAGTTATCTATTTAATGTACAGACATATTGTGAAACCAATGCCACATTATAAGCATCACCGGAAAACCCAACTGTCGCCTCTTAGGGAAATAATAACATTTGATCTTACGTGGGATGGACCGCAGTATAATTTAAGAGCTTCCCATTATAACTGTCTTAAAGAGGGGACGTTGGGCAGATTTTCCTTTTTGTTGTGAGCAACCATCTTGGTCAGGTGTCCATGTGAGTAAGCATGCAAGAGTGAGATGACAGGATAGAAATGTCCAGTCAGCTCTCAGACTTTGTGTCTTTCCAAGTTGCTTCTCTTGGAAGAAAATTTAAGATTGGTGCCTCCTGCCACACAGACATGGGATGAGGTCAAAGGTCACCCTGGAAGCTCAAGAGGTAAAATTATATTTTTATCCTCTAGCTTTGATTTTTGGCGGCTTACTGCATTTAAAAAAAAAATTAATTGCTCTGTCCAGCCAACAGGTGTTAGCCTTCAAGTGTGGGCCCAACGGCCGGCTGCTGAGCAGGCAGCTTAAAGGCCCATAACTCACTGCAGCCTTGAGCTCCCTCAAATTGGTCCAGGAGAAAGTTCTAAAAGTACTTCAAGGCCAGATGACATGGGAACCTGTGTCCCTGTCAAATATCAAAGAAAACCAGTTAGACTGTAAAAATGTAAACTTATAAAGCGTGCACTTAATTTTGACAAGCTTTTAGTATCAAGTTGCAGATTTTAGGCAATAAGGCAGCTTAGGCTGAAATCGGCCATAGGAAGCGGAACCTGAAAGCTCATTTAGAATTATATGGGGAGCCCCTGACTCATTTTTTCCACATCTGTTCAGCTTAATTTAGACAAGGAGTTTGATGCACAATTTAGGGAATCAGATTCACTTTTTACCTGTGATTCTTATAACTCCCAAGAACCAAAAAAGATTTTTCTTGTTTTTCACGACATTTCATACAGGTTAACTTGCATTTTGCAATTGATTAAAATACTCTTAAAATATTATTTCAAACATTGTCATGCTGTAAATGAAAACACAAGTTGTTTTTTTTTTTTTTTTTCCTTAAACAACTGAAGGAGAAGGGCTTAATAAAATATTTGACCTCATACTGAGTCGGCTTAGAATGTCTCTAGAAAGACTCGTTTCATCAGGGCCATCTGTGCCATGTACAATGAAGGAAGGGAGATTATCAAAGCTATGACACAAAGAACATCCAACCATCATTTTCGCGATGAACGGAGCCTGGCATTGAAGGATCTCCCGCAGCTTTAGTCTGTCTCTGGGTGTGCATGCATTGTAGGAATGACAGCTCATTGGGTTACAACCGAGTACTACTGAGGTTGGAATTATACGTATGCCATGGAGTTACCTTTTATCTGTTTCACCAATAGCTACCATCCCATTTTCAATCAGTCAAGGAGGACCAGGTGAGTCCATCAGGGGGATGGGGGACTGTCGTAACCTTTCTACTAAGCAAATACTTTAGAGTCACACATCTCACCGGTTATGAGAAAGGAGAGTTACCCCTGCGCATAAAATGGCAAACTGAAAAAAAAAAATTGATAGGACATCAATGCCACGTGTTTGCACTGGTAGTCCTTCAAGTTCTCTTCAGCCCAGAATTTCTGGAAGTTAAGGAAAGTCACTACGGGAAGTGCCCAGGCGAGCTCAGCCCAGTCGATACGCTGGAGAGTAAATGACTTTTAAGGTTCTCCAGGCTTTAAAAAATATTCCGCCTGGAGGGTTAGTTGTATTTCCTGCTTCCTCTTTCTTCCCACCCCCACCACTCCAAACAACATTGGCTCGGTGACCAGGCGGCTGCTATCACAATACGCTTTCTCACACTGAAGGGAGGCGAAACTTCAGCATGTGAATTGTATTCTCCACAACATATGGTGGAGAAAACAGGCAGTGGGAAGGGAAGTGATTTGTGACTCTTCATCCCAATGTGCGTTCTATTGTGTTGCCAAAAATGATAGACTTAAATAAATTGCTCTTTTTGGAATTTATACTCGTGCCTTATTCTCATTTTTAAAAAATGAAAATGAAAATCCTCATGTCCATGTAGAAATTCCCATTTATTTATGTGGTTCCCTGGCCTGCCCCCTCCTCCTCCTGACTTCCTTACCCCAGCAGAGCCGAAGGCATTTTGGATGTGGAAACTGCCTGTCCCCTTGCAGTCAAGACGAACAAGAAAAGATGAGGTAAAAGGGGAGGGAAAGCAATTAGTGTGGAATCCTGAACTCCACATCCTTCTCAGAAATTTTTATGGCTTTTCTCAGGCAGCTGAGGAGAGACCGGATTTACTTAGAGAAACTATTAAGCCTGGTGCAAATTTGTTTTTGTGGGTCTACATTTTCTGTTTTAATTTTGTCAATTGCAGCGCCTATTGTTGAGAAAAAATTAGTACCTTAGTGCTGTCTAAACATAAATCTCATCTTCAATCTGTTAACATTCATTCAGCTGTGGTAAGAATAATTAAATGAAGTGTTTTTTAAGTATTATTTACAAATATGCTTGCTAAAGAGTGATTTAAACAGGCATTTTCTTTAACGGATTTAAAGACAGGCAAACAAAATTAAGAGAGTCTTGCCATTCTTAATTTTATGGTTTGTGGCTGGGGGGAGAGCAGCCTGCCACAGCCCTGATACAGAGCAGTACCAAGTGAGTGCATCATAGTGCCCTACAGAGAAGGAAGAGCAAATTAGGCCAGGATAAGATTTAGAATGTAGATCATGGAGACAGGCTGGAAATGATCCAGGGGTCACAGTGGACCAGACACAGAGTCACATATATAACCCTGCTTATAGATAAAGAAGTGAGGGGGTGGAGAGACGTTAAGATACAGGGTTGTAAAACTAGGAGTTTGGAATAAAACATCTGAGGTAGGGTAAAACCCTAACGGTGGGCAGTTCTGGTTCTACCAAAAAGGAAAGATGAGGAAAGGTTTGAGGTACATCAAAGCAGAGCCACAAAATTTACAACAGGGTTGAAAACCAACAGACGTAAGGAGGAACAGCAGTAGGAATACAGAGATTCGGGGCATAGGCTGATTTAAGGTCCTGCAGACCGAGGAATGCCCTCCATCCCAGCTCTCTGTAGGAGAGCCAGTGCCAATGCAGGTTCAGAACTTGGGCAGACGGCACGATGACCACTCGTGTCAACTGGGTCAGCCTCTTCACCCTGACATCCAGGGTGGGTCCTGTCTATCTTTCCAATCAGTCCTACACACCTCCTCTCTTATTTTCTGTGCTCCAGCCAAACCAACTGTCCCCTGTTCCCCCAAAACCCTGTGCTTTCCTGACTGGCTGGTAGGGCATCTTCCCACCCATCTCCAAAGGGTCCTTCTAATGGCCATCCCTTCCAGGAAGCCTTTCCTCTGCTCCTCAGCCAGCTTTTATTGCTCCTTTGAAATCCCCTCCCACACCAGAACTTTGTAGCTTCCTTTACTTTCTGCCTTCTAGACCTTGCATAGCCAACATTTCCATGGCTGGCTTTCACTGAGAACGTACCTTGTGCCAAGTGCTCTACGTGCATTATTTAATTTATTCCCCCAACAGCCATTAATCCCATTTTAGAGATGAAGAAAGTGAGGCACAGGGACATTAAGAAATTTGCCCCAAGTCACATTGGTGAAATCAGCCAGGATTCAAAACCCCGCTGGTTAGACTCTGGAGTTCGTGCTCTTAATCATAGCAACTTTGCCATGTGAAGAACTGCAGTGACAAACCTGCCACCTACCTTCTAGCAAAGTGTGGAAGACCCTATGGCGGGTGCTCTGGAAATCAACCTTACCCTTCGTTTTGTTTGGCCAGCTCTTTCCCCTGTCCCATTGCTCATTTTCTCTCTTGCTGACTCTAGGGCTGAATAGTGTCCCCCCAAAAATTCATGTCCACCTGGAACCTCAGAATGTGATCTTATTTAGGAATAAGGTCTTTGAGGATATAATTAGTTATATTAAGATGAGGTCATACTAGATTGGGCGGGCCCTGAATCCAGCAACTAGTGACTCTATAAGAAGAGGAGAGGATGCACAGTGTGACACAGGGACAGCTCCCTGTGACGATGGAGGCAGAGGTTGGAGTGTTGCGGCTACAATGCACAAGCACCAAGGATTTCCAGGAGCCACCAGAAGCTAGGAAGGGGCCAGGAAGGATTCTTTCCTAGAGCCTTCAGATGGAGTGCAGCTCTGCCACCACTGTGGTCTCTGACTTCCAGCCTCCATGACTGTGAGAGAATAAGTTTCTGTGGTTTGTGACGTTTTGTTATGGCAGTCTTAGGAAACAAATCCATTCACGCTTCAACTTTGTTATCCTATCAGATCCTGGTTAGGGGCCTTAATCTTTGTGTTTTTTCCCCAAAGAAATTGGATAATAAATTTATATAAATAAAATTAAATTTCTGTGAAAACATTAAAGGAAAATGACTAAAGAGATCTTTCACTCAAGTTAGGAAGGGCTGACTTAAAATATAGAGTGTGTGACCTAGAGGAGCCTGGGGTGGGGCATGGCAAATGGATGAGTGGTTATTCTTCAAAATATCCAAAACAGGGTGTCACAAGAGGCCAAGGTGAGTGCTGATGGGGAGAGGTGATTTCACATTTTCAGAGCAAACAGACAGTAGTTACACCTGAAAGTTACAGGCATAGATGCCCCCAGTTCAGGCTGATTTGTCAGTCAGTGGCTTCTCAGAAGGACAACTCCACCCTGTGCTCCCATGTGTGTGGATCAGCCCCGGGTTCGCAGTTAGCCCACGTTTGACCTCAGCCTGGGATGTTAAAAACTCTGTACTTGTCTCCTCCCCTTTCTGGGCCACGAGCTTTCTCTGGGCAGCTGGGCCTCTGTCACCTACCTCTTCAGCAGTTAGCATGATTCTTCCTACAGAGTGGTCTCACGGTAAATTTTGTTGAATCAAATTTCTGGGAGTAAGGAAGGAAGACATTCCTCGCTGTCCCGAGAAATACTTAATGCATTTGAGATGGAAGATATTTAGAATAATTCTCATGTTCTTCTACCACTCTGTAGGCCAGTGTAAATCTGACCAAAGCTTTCAGGATGAATACTAATACGTAACCAAGTGCTTTCATAACTAGCTATTACTCAACTACTTTTATCAAACTGATCCACAATTTTTGTTTGAAGAAATTGGATAAAGATTCTTTGAATTTTTTTATATCAAACTGATCCACAATTGATTGGAGAGTAAATTAGTTAATATGGAAATATTTGTACCATGAATTGCTGTTGTCAAAGAAAGTTCACATTCACAATCTCCCCTGATCCTAACCAAAGTTCTGTCAAGTAGATGGAGCAGATATTAGTTCATTTTAAAGAAGCAACTGAGAGCCAGAAAAGTTAGATAAACTTGTGATAGAGTTTGGGAAAAGACTCCTCAAGAGGCTTCACTCTGGAAGGGTCTTAGAAACTATCCACATGGACCCCAGACCAGGGAACTGATCTCAAACCTATTGTCTAATGGGCCCAGTGAGGGCCAGGGCAGCCAGGAACATAGGTACCCATCCCAGGGAACATCAGAAGGTAGAGTTATGGGGTCGATCCAGCACAGTCCTGCTTGACCACCAACCAGACAGGTGGCAGGTCCCAAAACTCCTCTTGTCTTGACAGCCTCACCTCTAAAGTGAAACGTTTGTAACATCTGGTCTTAAAGAGCATTTGACTTCTGAATGCTGAGACAAACCCAACCAATCTCTTTCTAGTCTTATGTAAGCTTTGCAGTTGAGTGCTTTTTTTTGTTTGTTTAATCGTTTGGATTCTTTAATTTTTCCCTTCAAGGATAGGCGGCTGATGCACTAAACACAAACATGAATCAAAATTTTATAATTTTGATTAATGTCACATTCAAAATTGTAAGGTATTTCTGTTTTGTGAGTCGAAAAAAACATGGTAGTTTCAGTTCTGCACCATAAATTGGATGTAGGAGCATAATTCAGTGCAGGGACTCGGAAGATGCTCAGAGGATGTTGAATAATGGCTTTGTGATTATATTAAGGAATTCCCAGGGTTGACAAACCTTGAATTTGGCTGAATTTGGATTTTGGACATTTATTTGACCATATTAATTGTAAACAGATTAAGACGATGCAAATTAATTATTCCCTTGTGGAGGTTTGTTGTTTAAACAAAAAGAGAACATATCTTTCTAAATAAATGACCTGTCACCACTTTATGCAGGTCTCTTCTTTGCAATCCATCTTCTACTCCACTGCTGGATTCATCTTCCTAATGCGTTTCCTTCTGTGTGTCAATCTTTTCCCCACTGACCTTTAAGAGCTCTCCTTCCTTGCCAAAGAAACTCCCAATCTCACCTGTCCTGCCCCTTGGGCCTCTTTTCCCACTATGTCCCTCTATAAACTCTCCTTGGCACAGGTCCTAAAAGCATGTCCATTCATTGCCCCTCAAGAAAAGGTGGAGACCCACCCTTGTGCCTTTCCTCCCTTCTACTCTTTGGCTGAAATTTCTTCCCTCTTCTACATCTCAGGCCTACTTCCTAAGGCAGCCCTGTCCAAAAATAGCAGAAGTGGTGACATGTCTGTACCATTCGCTTAGCACTCCCTTGTCTTCTTGTCTCTAGATCTGGCCTCCTCAGCTGGATTAGAAGCTCCCTGGGGGCAGAGACTGAGTCTTCTTGCCCCCAGCAATTGTCTTAGACAGAGATAATGGGCAACAGATAATTCCCGACAATAAACAGGAGAGCCAGACCTGGCTTACCTGGGGAAATGGTTTCTCCACACTGTAATGCCCTGGATCTGTTAGTGAGCCATTACCGAGTCCCTCAATAAACCCTCTGCCAGTTCTCAATTCCTTACTCTCAAACACTTCCTTTCTTATCATGGTTTTATAAAAGTTATCTCATATTTTAATGTATTGTTTTATTTTCCTCTGCTCTTCAATAGATTCTATATTTGACTCTCTTAAATCTGCACACAGCAACAAAACTAAACAGAGAAATTCTCCATGCTGCATCCCCAAGTGAAAGCCTTATGATCACTTCCTCTGTGCGCCCTGCCTCTGGCAGAACAGTGTAGGCAGGTGGTAAAGACTGAGATCCAAGGAATTTTTCCATCATGTGAGATTCTTTGGTGCCCAAGAAAAATTCAGCTACAGTGTACTTTGTCTGTAATTTGGGGTCAAAATGGGTACCATCTCATTTCATCATTACACATTCCTCAAAATGGTCCCCATGTTTCAGAATTCTGTACATACAAGGGCAGGTAGAGGAAACGCTGCAGAGTTTGGCCTCCATTGCACAGAAGGAATCTGAAATTCAAAGAAGATGCCATTTCTCCAGCTTGGGTCCAGATGAGGATTCAGAACATAATTCAAGACTTTCAAAAGATGATTCATGGGTTGGAGGAGTTATGGTGCGGAATTTTTGAAGGGGGTAGAGACGTAGTAAATTCCCTTCCTCTCATTGATTCCAAACAAGTCTTCTCATGGTTGGAACCTGGAAGCATTAGAGCAGGTCAAATATTCTCTTTTTAGGTGATAGGGAAGAAAGCCTTCTGAAAAGATTAGTTTTCATGATTTTCTATAAAAGAGAATTATTTATTTCACAGTAGGGGAACAAATATGCCAATTGTTTAGCATAAATCTTTGGTGGATCCTATGTTTTGTTCTGATTTTTATAGTACCACTTCCCTTTTTGTAAAACTGGGATAATAACATTTACTTTACCCCCTTTATAGGGTTCCCAGCAGGTTCAAATATGATAAAAGATAAGAAAGTATAAAGAACTCTAAATATAAGAGAGCATTGTTTTTACTCAGAGACAGTTTGGGATAGTCTTAATGATTGCTGATTGCCTTAAAAAATGTGTTGAGTACTTATTTCTAGGTTTCACATCTAAGTTTGTTTTCTATTTGCTGTATTTGTTTTCCTGCTGTGCAACCTATACTTTTCAAATTATTATTTTTTAAACAAGAATCTTTATATGCTTTAAAAATAAAGATAAGTGAGGACTTCAGCTTCTGGATAAGATGACTCTGAAAAGCAGAGAAAAGAAGGCAGATGGGCTGGGGACCATGGGACCTTAAGCATAACACAGTGATGAGTTCCCTGAAATTTCTTGTTGCCTCACATATCCCAGACTAGGTGCTGGAGAAGCTGGCATCCTGGAAATGCCAAGGGATGCAGACCAAAAAGCCCCAACAAAAAGCCTGCTCTCTCTGGCCAAAGGAGAAGGCAACAGCAGCCTTGTGAAAAGAACTTTTAGAAAACAACTGCTCTGCTGCAGCTAAACATTACAGAAAACACTGTGACCCTAGCCCCACCCACGACAGCAAAGGCCAAGTGGAAACCTAGATGTCCACCCTCTTTAGGCTGTAAGGAGGTGCCCCAAACCCCACCCCCACCCCTGCTGGGGTCATGTTAGAGATGGCCACATAGCTGGGACTTTCATTCTTTACAAGAGGTAAGGAGCTCCTCCCCCCTAACCCCCCCATGTCCCTGAAGTATCAATGAAGACCATGTGGGAAGCCTGAACTTCAACCACCACCCAATAAGGTGCCCCCACTCCCCTACTCCTCTGAGGTGGTGTCCGAGGGAATCTGAAGAATCAGGAATTTCACAACCTTCCAGCATTAAGGAGGCCACTCTATCCTGGGGTGTCAGTGGAGGCCTAGTGGGAAGCCAGAACTCCCAAACCCAGCCAGCACTAACAAAAAGTCCCCTCCCAATTAGGTGTTAACAGAGGCTTAAAAGGAAATGGACTTCCACCCCTACTTGGCCATAATCAGGTAATACCCTCCCCAAACTTCTTCTGCCAGAGCAGTGTTAAAAAAAAGCCAACTAAAACAAAAGACTAAGATAAGATAGTCTCATCTCGTTATACCCAAAATGTTCAGATTTCAGTCAAAATCATTCAACATATCAAGAAACAGGATGATATCAAACTGAATGAAAAAAAACAATTAATAAATGCCAACACTGAGATGTGAGAGATATTAGAATTATCTGACTATGATTAAAAAGGAGCCATCATAAAAATGTTTTGATGAGCAATTATGAACAACTTGAAATAGATGAAAAAATAGAGAATTGCAGCAAAACCATAGGAGATATAGAGAAGGACAAAATAAAAGTTTTATAACTAAAAAATACAATAATTTTTAAAACTCCATAGATGGACTCAACAGCAGAATGAAGAGAAGAAAGGAAAGAATTATTGAATTTGAAGATAGAACAATAGTAGTTACATAATCTGAACAATAGAGAAAAATTAGGCTGAAAATAAACGAGCAGAGCCTCAAGAGCCTGTGAGACTTTAATAAAAGATGTAATATTTGTGCCATTGGAATCCCAGGAGAATAGGAAGAAGAGAGTGGGGCTGAAAAAGTACTGGAAGACAGAATGGCTGAAAACATCCCAAGTTTGGCAAAACACATAAATTTTCAGATTCAAGAAACTGAGTGAGGCCCAAACAGGATAAGCCCCCAAAATCCACATCAAGACACATCATAGTCAAACTTCTGAAAACTAAAGACAAAGAAAAAATCTTGAAATAGGTGGGAGAGAAATGACACTTTACCTGCAGGAGAAAAATAACTCTAATAACAGAGGATTTCTCATCAGAAACCATAGAGGCCAGAAGGAAGAGGCACAACATTGTTCAAGTGCTGAAAGAAAAGAACTGCCAACCCAGAACCCTATATCCAGGAAGAACATTCTTCAGGAATAAAGGGTAAATCCAGACATTTCCAGATGAAGAAAAACTAAGAGACTTTGTTGGCAGCAGACCTATCCTAAAAAAATGGCAAACAGAAGTTCTTTAAATAGAAAGGAAATGACAAAAGAAGCAAACTTGGAACATCAGGAAGAAGGAGAGAATATGGCAAGCAAAAATATGCATAAATACAATAGACTTTCTTTCTCCTCTTGAGTCTTTTAAATGATGTTTGATGGTTGAAGCAAAAATTATAACACAGTCTGACATAATCTTAAATGTATTAAAGAAAACATGTAACACAGTCTTATTGTATGAGCAAGGATAAATAGAAATAAAAGGAGATAATTTTTCTACACTTCACTCAAACTGGCAAAATAATGACACCAGTAGACTGATAAATTGTGTATATATAATGGAATACCTGGAGCAAGCACTTAAAAAGCTCTAGAAAAGATACATTCAAAACACCATAGATAAATCAAAATTGAATTCTAAAAAATGTTTAAGTGAATCACAGAAAGTCAGGAAAATGAAAACAAAAAATAAAAAACAGAGAACAGAAAAAAAAATAGCAGACTTTGGATCTAACATATCAATTATAATTTTAAATGTAAATGGTCTAAATATATCAATTAAAAGACAGAGATTAGCAGAGTGCATTAAAAAACATGACCCAAGTATATTCTGTCTACAAGAAACTCACTTCAAATATAACAAGATAGGCAAGTTGAAAATAAAAAGATGAAAAAAGGTGTATAATGTAAATATTAATTGAAGAAAAGCAGGACTTCAGGATGAAGAAAATTACCAATGACAGGGAGGGACATTATATAATGATGAAAGGGTCAATTCACTCAATTGACATGGCAATCCTAAACATGTATACATCAAATAACAGAACTGTAAAACATATGAAGCAAAATATGATAGAATTGCAAAGAGAAATAGACAAATCCACAATTATAGTCAGACACAAGCACGTCTCTCAATAATTGTTAAAACAACTAGACAGAAAATCAGCAAGAATACAGAAGAACTCAACAACATTATCATCTATTAGGATCTAATCAATATTTAGAAAACATCCCACCCAACAATAGCAGAATACCCATTCTTTTCAAGTGCCCCTGGAACAGATACCAAGATAGACCATATCTTGAGCCCAAAACAAACATCAACAAACTTAAAAGAATTGAAATCAGGGTGTTCTCTAACCGCAGTGGATTCAAACTAGAAACCAATAACAGAAAGATAAGAGGAAAATCTCCAAACACTGAGAAACCAACAACACACTTCTAAATAACCCACGGGTCAAAGAAAAACTCTTTTGGGAAATCAACAAATACATTGAACTAAATGAAAATGAAAATACTGTATATCAAAATTTGTGGCATACAAATGAAGTAGTGCTGAGAGGCAAATTTATAGTACTAAATGCACATATTAGAAAAGGGGAAAGTTTCAAATCAATAATCTAAGCTCCCACATAAAAGATCTAGAAGAGCAAAATAAACCCAAAGGAAGCAAATAAAAACAAAAGCAGAAATGAATGAAATTAAAAACACAAAAACAATAGAGAAAATCAATGAAACAAAGAGCTGCTTCTTAGAAAAGGTAAATAAAATTGACAAACCTCTAGCAAGACTGAAAAAGAGAGGAGAGACGCAAATGACTATATCAACAATGAGACATGAAATATCGCTATACCCTGAAAACATCACAGGGATCAAAAGGGAATATCTCGGACAACTCTACATACATAAACTTAACAATTTAGATAAAATTGACCAATTACCTGAAAAAAAAACTTCCACAACTCACCCAAAATGAAATAGATAATTTGAATAGCCCTATAAGTATCAAGAAAATTCAATTTATAATTTAAAAACTCCCCCAAGAGAAATCTCCAGCCCTAGAGAATTCTACTGTATTCTATTGGGGAATTCTACTAAAAGTTTTCAGAATTAACATCAATTCTACACAATCTCTTCCAAGTAATAGAGGAAAAGGGACATTCCCCAATTTGGTTTATGAAGTTAGTATTACTCTGATAACAAAACCAGACAAAGACAGTACAAAGAAAACTATAGAGCAATATTCCTCACAAGTAGAGATGCAAAAGTTCCTAAGCAAAATTTTTGCAAGTAGCATTTGGCAATATATAAAAGAAATTATACTCAATGACTAAATGGATCTCATTTTAGGGATGCAAAGCTGGCTCAGTATTTGAAAATCAATCAGTGGAATTCACCACAATGACAGGCTAAAGAAGAAAAATCACATGATAATATCAATTGATAACAGAAAAAGCATTTGACAAAATTCAACACCCACTCATAATAGTAATAAAAAAAGCAACTCTCATAAAAACAGGAATAAAGGGAACTTTCTCAATTTGATAAGATCACTTACCAAAACTCTACCACAAATATTATATTTAACGGTGAAAGACTGAATGCTTTCCCCCTAAGGTCAGACACAAGGCAAGAATGTCCACTCTCACTGCTCTTACTCAACATAGTCCTGGAATTTCTAGCCAGTGTAATAAGGCAAGAAAAGGAAATAAAAGGCATGTTGGAAAGGAAGAAATAAAACTGCCCTTATTTACAGATAACATAATTGTCTACATAGACAATTCCAAGAAATCTACAAAAAGAAAAACAACTTCTAGAACTAATAAGTGAGTTCAGCAAAGTTACAGGATACAAGATGTGCAAAAATCAACTGTATTTCTATATATCTTTAATAAAAAAGACGACTAAGAGAAATTTCTTTTGGTTTTAAATTAGGAAAATATTAACTTATCATGGATTTTCCTTTTCTGCCTGTAGTGGTTTAATCTGTAGTCTTTCAGCTCAAAATAGTATCTCCTAACATTCAGGCAACATTTTCCATTCAAATACGTGGAAAGATTCCATGGCTTAAAGGCACTGAGAGAGCCATGTCCTGAGATCAGCAGTCCCCAGTTTGAACTCATTCATTCGTTCAACAAATACTCATCTATTGCGAGGAAGAGCCAGGTCCTGGGCCAGACCCTAAGAATTCAAGGGCATAGCAAGGCAGATATGGTCCCTGATCTCCTGGAACATGCAGCTTGTGGGGAGACAACATCAGCCAGTCAACCACACGAGTAAACGTAAAACCACAACTGTAGAAGTGCCTCCAAGGAGAGGTACGTCGTGCTGTGCAAAGGGGCCCTTACTAAGCCTGGGGCAGTGGGAGGGGAATCAGAGAAGGTTTCCCTCAGAAATTATCATTGCACTGAGGTACAAAGAATGAAGAAACATTCCAGATGATAAGACTAGCATGGACAAAGGCCCTGGGACAGCGGGGAGCAGGAGAAGGCCAAGTGGCTAGAGAGCAGATAATGGGAAAGAGAAGAGTGGTAGGTGAGGCTGGCAGGTGGGTCAGGGCCTTGAAGATCTTGGGAAGGGCTTCAGTCTTTTCTAAGATCAAGAAGAAGCCACCGACATGTTCTAAGTACATGGGTGACATGATAGATTTTTTATCGTTAGAGAAAAACTGGCTGCTCTGTAGAGAATGCCCTGGGAGAGGGAAAAGGAGAGATCAGTTAGGAAGCCATTGCAGTAGATAAGGAACATGGTAGTATGGCAAAACATGGAAATGTTTTCAAGAGATATTTATGAAATAAAATGGACAAGTTTGGTAATATATTGGAAATGAAGACAGAAGGAAGCATGGAAGATGACTTCTGGGTTTTTGGTTTGTGCCACAGATGGATGATTGTACTTTTGACTAAGATAGGAGACCTTGGAAGATGACTGGCTTTGGGGGAAAGATGATAGGTTTTGTCTTGTACCTGTTGAGTGTGGGGGACCTGTGAGGCATTCAAGCGCAGAGGTCAAGAAGCAGAAGTATACATGGGCTTGGAGTTCAGAGTCAGCTCCTGAGCTAAAGATGTAAGTGTGCAAATACTTCACCCATGGTGGTGATTGATGTGGATAAGATGACTCAGGTAGCGGCGAGTACAAAGACGGCCTAAGGCTGAGCCTTATGCATTGTCAATATTTAACATTCTGGGAGAGGAGGAGGACACTGCAGTGAGAAGAGCAGTTGGAGGGACAGGAAGAAAACTAGGAGAGTGTGGTCTCCCAGAAGAAGAAGGAACAACGGGCAGGATTATACCTGCCTCAGCATCTATTTTCAACAAAGAGAAGGTGTAGGCAGTGTTAAGTGCTGCTGAGTAATTCTATAAAATGACTGAAACAAAATGTCCATTTGATTATAATCATAACACTCATTGGTGACTTTAACAAAGCAGACTGGTGGGACCAGAAACCAGATTGGAGCAAATCAAGGAATGAATAGAAATGGAGGAAATGGAGACAGTGAATTAAAGAACTCTTCAAGAAGTTTGGTTATTGAAAGGATGAGAAAGAGAGAGGGTGGTCGCTGGTAGAGATTGGGAATCAAGGAAAGATTCTTTTTATTTTATGAGATTTGAGCAGATGTAAAAGCCAATAGGAAATGTCTACTTGAGAAAATGTTGACTACGTGAGAGGAAATGGATAATTAATAGTGTAGGTTTCCTAAAAGGACAGGAGGGGGATGGAATCGAAAACACACAGGTAGGATTTGGTCTTAAACAGGAGACAGGGCTTTAATTACTGCCAAACAGGAGTGGATACACTAGTATGTTTGGAGGGTGAGAAACGGGGGTGTGCTCAGCTGAAGGTGTCCATTCTTTCTCTGAAGTAGAAGGAAGTGTCACGCTGAGGGTCCAGGGGTATTTGCTGTTGGGGATTTGCAATCCCACCCAAGTGAATTTCCTCTTCAGGAAATGTATATCAGCCAATGTACAGTCAGGACACAGAAGACACCTGAGCTATTTGAACGGAAGTAATTTAACATAAAGAATTGTTAATAAGATTAAAGTTATTAACTAAGTAACTGAAAGGAGTACAAAGATGACTTGAAGGCATCACGGAGGCAGCTGCTGCAGAAGGCAACCACCACCCATGGGGCTGGAGGAACGGGGGAAGAGACTGGGTTATTCAAATTTAGAAGCTTAGAAGAGGGACTGGTGGGTGGGACCCAGACCTCTGAAGAGGAAGCACAGGCCAGAAGCTTTGTCTCTAAGGGGCACTATGTGGCTAGTTCTGCAAGCGTTGGTATGATTGCAACTGGATTCAACCACTGCGTCAGGAAGGAACTGCACCTGCTGAGGTGAAGCAGTGAGGTTTGGGGATGCTCACAGAAACAAGATGCCAAGAGGAAGGAGCAAGTCTCTCCTTCCTCCTCCATCTCCCTCTAGCTCCCCCTATTGGCAGAGCTTCCCAGGGAGCAGCTGGCAAAGCAGTAATGGGGTTTGCAGAGTCCCAGCCCCAGGTTCCCAGGCTGAGTATAGAAAAGGAGGGGCAGAGCTGAACACAAATCTTCCAGTGGGGCACTTCGACCCCACCATGCTTACTTAGGAGGGAACTGGCCAGAGTGCCAGGGGGGTGTTGAATCTGTGTGTCCTCTACCAGCTGATACAGGCTGCATTTTCACCTGCATGGAGATGGGAATGGGGTGGGTTTTTTCTCTTCTTAACTTTTAATGCTTTTCTTTTTCATTATTTAAGGGCTACTCTCATTTGATGAAACTTGATATATTCAGAAAAGTAGAAAGAAATATATTTTTAAACCACCTCTATTCTATTACCTAAAGACAAATATTAGTAATGCTTATTTATACATCCTTCCTGACCTTTTATGCACATTTTCTATTTTATCTTATACCATTATAATCACTGAAATATAACATTCTGTATTCTAATTGTCTTTTCCACTTAATCTTATGTGACAAACATTTTCCTTGCTACTGCAAAGCCTCTGTAAACATAATATCAATGGCCATGCACTATTCCTTTGAGGGGGACAGTCCATAATGTACCCAACCATTTTTCAGTGGTTGAACATTTTGGTGATTTCTGATTTCTCGCTCTTCTAAAGGATGCTTCAATAAACGTCTTTGAGCATAACAGCTTTTCTGTACTCAGAAGAAATGACTGAGTTGAAGGGTACAACTTAAGAAAAAGTATGCTGGTTTTTGGAGTTGGAAAATGCCAGCAAGGACCACAGTTAAATTCTGACTGACTAGGTGGGGCCCCTGGGAGCCCAACACAGTAGGGAATTTTGCTCTTGCTCCTGGGTCGAGGAGGACAACAGGCAGGATTTTATCTGTCCCAGGTATTAATACCTTGGCCAAGCTGAATGACCGGTGTCTTGAGTCTTATTTACAGAGATATAGAGACAGGATGGGGGTTGGTGCTAAGGAAGATGGGTCTTCCCACATTTTGGCAGGATTTGACCCTGTGTCTTCAGAATGCAGAGCACTATGAGGAATACAGCACTGCAAGTCATCTGGCCTTGCCACTTTGGAACCATCTGGAACCAACGCTCTTATCAGGGAATCCATTTTGTCACTGTGGGTCCTGGCAGCAGGGATGGTGGTGAATTGCCCCTTCTGTGTGACTTCCTGAGGAGGGGAGCCAGAGTGGACTGACTATCTGTGACTGTTGGTGAGAGCTCATTCAAGAACCTTCTCAGGACAACCAGAGGGAATTCTGCTTGGAGGGGCCCCACGTACAATGTATTATGTAGGTGGGGGCAAGAGCCCAGGATGTGTGGTTTATTCATCAATGTGGGGTCATTTACCCCCTCGTGCTGGTGAAGCCTGAAAAAATCGGGGCTTATACTTTTCTTTTATTAAATTATTGTTACAAAATATTTAATGTATAAGGACTTAAAATGTTGAAACCAGTTTCCTAAAACTCCTCTAAAAAGGTCTCCCTGAGACTGGAAGATGAAGGGAAAGCGGAGAGTTAAAACTGATTGGGAGTCTCTTTTGACCTATTATCGAGGGTGGGACATCCTCGTGTCAAGCCACTGGGCTGAGAAAACTGGGCAAAAATGTGGACCAGGAGACCAGGGTAGTTTCAAACTCACATCTAAGTGATTGAAAACAGGATGGAGGTAGATTCTGCTCAATTGTCCTTGGGGAGAAACTCCATCAACCAGCCTTAGAGGCCAACTGATGGAACTTTCCAGCAAGAGAAAACATGGAGGGTATCTGCTACCTCCCTTTCTCTTAGGAGCTGAAGAATTCTTCAGGAGACTCTGGGACATTTCCTAAGCATGCATGATGCAACTGGGAATTAAATTTGGCCAGAACGGCATGAGCCCTCACAGCCCTCTGCAAAAGCTTCACCGGTTGCTGAGTGGGCCTCCTCATTGGAGCTTTTGCCGAACAAAATGACTTGAACATGATCCAGTCAATGACAAAGCACTGCTGGCAACTGAGCCCTTGCAAGTCAGTTGAAAACGGACTCTTCCTCCTCTGAGACAAACCCTTGGCCACCTGGGTCAATAATTATGGAGTTGTTTGGACTGGAAGGAACTTCGCCTGGGTCATTTAGTCCATTCCCATGCATCGCGGTGGGATCGAGTTCATTACTCTAAACAACCTGTAATAAAGAGGTCCCTCCTCTTGCTCAGAATAGCTCCAGGGATGGAAATTCCACTTTCTTTGGCAGTTCATTCCCTTGTTTTGCTTGTTCTCTTGTTCTGCACAAGCCCTGGTTTTTTTTTTTTTTAACTTCTTCAAGCTCTGAGCCCATGTTTTCCCTCCTGTAACTTAAGCCACTGAAAGCGATTCCTTTGATAATATCTTCTCACCTATTGTGAAACTGCTGGGGGGCCCTGTCTTCTGTTGTCTTCCTAAGACACAACACGGTTCAGGCTCTTAACTGTTCTGTCCTCCAAATCCTGAGTGGCTTTCTTTTGTTTGTTTGGGGTTTTCTCCATCCCTTAGCCAAACTCTCTAAAATCACTGCATCTTAAGAAAAAAAGAATTCACAAAAGCGTTTGCTGGGAGTGACATGGATGCCCCCGGTTCTTTGCCTTCTGGCTCCCAGGAAGTTTTAGTAGCAGTCTTTAAAGTGTGGGTGCAGGAAAGGATTTCAGGTGGAATTACCATGAAACAATTTCTCTGCATGGATATTCAAGGGATCATCAGGGTGACTTTACAATTCAGTGTTGATTAAAACACAAACGTGGAAGACATTTCCAAGTGTGCCCACCTCCCTTCATAAATAAAGTCCAAACCCAAGGATGTTAATTTCCTCCCTGAATCAATCTCTCTCTCTCTCTCTCTTCCTGTTCTCCAGCCCTTTTCTCAGCTCCCCTGGGCGCCCCAGCCACCCACACATCCACAGCTGCCCTTGGGTAAACCCCAGGCTTCTTTTGAAGTTCAGCTGTTTCCATCCAGGCAGCTGGACGACAGGCTGAGCGAGGCGCCCCTCAGCCTCCTCCTGGCTGGTCAGAGCCCTGAACTGCACTCTGGGGACCTCAGAGCTAATCCGAACCTTGTTTCATCTTCCCAAGCATCAGCTCCCAAGGCAGGATGCACGACATCCTCTTGTCTCTGCTTCCCCTTCCAGGCACCCAGCCCTGAAGAATTTCTGGAAAGTGTGGGGCCCCCCATTTCAATCAATTGCAATTCCAATTTTTAATCAGGTGAAGAGTTGAGATCAATGATCCTAGTTGTGATAAAGGTCAGGGCCCACTCAAACCCTCCCCTCCTCTGGGAAGGTGCCCAGCACCACCCTAGTCCACTCCGATCTACCTCCTTTAGGTCTTTGTTTCTCAGCACGAGGTCCACGGATCCTCAGCATCACGAGCACCGGGAAACGGTAAAAATGCAAATTCCCTAGCCCCCTCCAGACCCAGCAAATCGGCATCTCTGGGGCTGGGGCCAGGTGTCTGCATTCTTAACCACCTCCTCAGGTGTGCTTTGGCCAGGAACACTGCTCGGAGCTGAGGGTGTGGGAGGCGCACGTCCTGGGCATTTGCCTGTGCTGCTCTCCCTTATACTTTCCTGTCACTCTGCATCTCCTCTCCTCATCCTCAAGGTGAGGTCTCCAGGGCAAGGGGTGGCCCATCCATATCTCTGAATCCCCTACAGACTGAGTCAGTCACCCTTCATATGCCCAGTGGAACATGCCAGGTGCAGTGAGGCTGGCAGAGCCAGCAGCCTAGCGTTTTCCACAAGGACATTGAATAGGTTTTCAATGAGCGAGTGTTGATGACTCATTCTTTGGTACCTCCATCCCCTTTCAAGGACTGTTGCTCTGCAAGCGCTTCATACAGAATGCTGGCCATGACTGTGCTTCCTGGGGCTCTTATTATGCACCAAGTACTACTCTGACCAGGACTTGGGGTAAACGTGGTACTTACTTCATAGGGTGACTGGCAGGTTTAAATAGCATGATGCATGTGAAGTGATTAGAACAGCACCTTGAATGTGGTAAACTCTCAAGAGGTGAGATTCTACCACTACTATGATGATGAAGATGATGATGATGAGAAGGAGGAGGTTTTAGAGGACAGCACTTCAGGTCTTCACATGGGTGTGCCCGACTGGGGCAGAGCCAGAACCTCAGATCAGGATTTGGGCTCGTCCCAGTCTGGTTCAGAGTTGCGGTGATCTCTTGCTCCTGTGGGATCTTGGAGGGACCGGGAAGAGGTGTGCAAGGCCACGTACAAACAGATGGAGGAAGCAGCTCATGTGTGCCTTCGGCTCCCTTCAGTCCCCACCGGGAGCACCACTCTCCTCACACCCGTCTCCCCACTGGTCATTTCTGTCTCACTTCCTCACCAAGCCCTGATAAGCTTTGCTTGCGACTGGCTGCCAACTTATTCTCCACCCTCCACTCTGGCCAGTAGCTAATAAAGGTAGAAGGTGTTAACCTCCTCAAGAATGTTCTTTTCTGGTAGAGGAATGGGAACACTGTCAAATGCACTGTCAAAGAGTGCATCTCTAAAGGTGGAATTTCAGTCCATGTTATTTATATTTTTTATACATAAATGTTAAATTTATGGCTCATTTACTTTCCAAGGACTGAATGAGGCTGACTATAAGAAACATTCAACAGAACTTTAAAAATTAAAGAGAAAAGAGTAAAATCTTATAGTAGTCAGAGGGGGAAGGTGAGGGGTGGGCGTCAGTATTCCCTAACCAGGCCAATATGGCTGGTATAGCTAAGCATTCGATTGAATCCCAACTCACCCAGTCAGTGGGGTAAATTATTTGGGAAGGAGACCCACTCACTCAATTCCTGAACACATAGCCATTGTCTGCAGCAGAGACGGCTCTGGGAGTTTTAACAGCATGAGGCAGAGGGAAATCTATAGCGTGCACCTTCAACTTTAGGTTTCGGCAGTACCCAGTGTTGGTGGATGGTGCTGGAGAGACAAGATTCTGCAATAACTGGTCAGTTTTCAAAGCAGCGCTCTCTGCCATGAAGCCAGACATAGAGGTGTTGAGGAGAAACACAGGGACAGCTTGGATGGGTGGGGGTTGGGGTCTTACCTGAAATAGAAGGAGGGCTACAAATTCCTCCTGGGAGAAAGTGTCTGTGTGCATGTGCACCACACTCATCTTTGGGATATTCTTTCTGTTATTAAAGCAAGAACTGATTTTGACGAAAGTAACTCTCACACTCACTCTGAGCCTGGCCCTGGGGCCAAGCCACAGTCGCCACAGCGGTGCTGTCCTCTCCCTTGCAGACATCCGGGACAATGAAGATGCACAATTTAGGAAGGTGAGACGCCTGTTAAAAATTAGACAAAATCTTAGAGGGTTTAGTTCCTTTATCTCTAGACCTACATCCATTAACCCCCACTTGAAGTTCAGGAAGGTAGCTCAAATGGGTCGAAATTGCCATTGTATATCTAGAAAAGACAGAGACACAACATAGATTAAAAAAAAAAAAAATAGCCCGTTTCCAGGGAACCAGCTCCTGCTGAATGTGGCCTGATAGAAATTCAAGATAAAACTCTCATGGATTCTGCTAAACCATAAAGTGCCACTTAGCAGACAATTTGCACAGTCTGTGAACTGCTCCCATTTGCTAAACTTCTTTTTCAGCTGTTCTAAACTCTATCTCCTCAAACTCTTATCTTTTAACTATACAGCGCAGCATTTAAAATGATAAATTTCAGGGAGGAGGGAAAAGAGAAGACGTTTCATGAATAACTGGGACCAGACAACAGCCGGGGAGATGTCTGACTTTCTTATGACGAATCCAAACCCTGAACCGTGACTTCTTCTGGGCCTGTCTGATCCTCTTCACTCTCGCCTAGGACCTTTCGCTACTATGATACACTTGCAAGGTGATTCCTGGTTCTTTTCCCAGGCATTACTGTGAATGTCCAGGTTCCATCAATAATGGCCATCTCTTTAAACTTTAATAATACACATGGATATCACCTTCTGGTTCTTCTCGCGTGTTGCTGTCTATCAAAGAAAAGAAAAGATTCCTCTTTCAGAGGTTGTTTTCTTATCTCTATTCTTAAACAATCATCTTCTGTATTTTGAGAAAAACCCAAAGCTGTCAGCTTTCCTGGACTCATATCTCTAGCAAACTCACCTCCCTCCCTACTCTTACCCCATCTGCTTATAATTTAATGCTCTGTATGTTTTAGTCATTTCATTAGGCATGTCTTTATTTTGAAATGCAACTAATTCTCCAGTTCAAACAAACATCAAGTAATTCTAAAAATGAGACCATTCTTTTCTTTGGGTAGAGGTTGGCTTAGAGGAAATATCGCACCTATTTTGAGAAGGGTGAAAGAATTCAAATGCTCCCAATTTTTAAAAAATTTTTGATTCTTAAAAGTAGAAAGGATCTTAGAGATTTCTCGATTCTCTCCAGAGGTATGGAACTAACTTCTGAAGACATCGTCTCATGTCCTTCTGAACACTTTTTGATAAAGCCATTATCATTATTAAGGTTTATTGGCAAATAGACTAAAAAAAATTATGGCATGAAATATCTCATTCCTACACTTGGTGACAAAGGACACAAAAGAGAAAACTGACCCCACTATAGGACATGCATATTTTATCAGTTTGTTTTCTTTATAGGAGTTTACATTCATTAAGGCAAGGGGGCTCATACTTTGTTATAAGGGGAAGAGAATTTCAAAGTGTTTCATGTGATTGTTTTTGTCCTGATATTCAGATTTATTCTACATCAAGAAATGAAGCTGCTGAGATTTCAGCACATATTTTGTTTTAACACTATATTTTTGACATTATATCGATGGCCCAACTGTACAACATGGAATTGATGTCTTTATTTTCTGATACTTGTTATTAATTTCTGGTAATAAAATGTTCTTTCAACATTTCAGAAGCACAACAAGTAACATCTCACACACAATAGACACTCTAATAAATGTTTGTTGAAGCATTGGTAGATAGATGGGTAGGATACACATTGACATTTAACATTTGTGTCTTAATTCAGCTTTAAGTGCCAACCTTTATTAACAAGGATACATAGCTAACGCAACATTGTGCTTTCTGGTATATTCTCTCCCAGTGAAGATTTCTTCTACTTCCAAAACATAAATCAGAACCATTTAAATTTCCATCTAAAGATTGAAATGATAATAATAATCTAATAATGAACTTATCTTGGAGGAATTGTTTTAGAACCCGTTTGGTAAGCTATTGACAGATGGGAAAGTCTTGGAGGGTGGCTGACACAAATGGTTGTCATACGCCATCTAGTGGCTCTACGTGAAACTGTGCTCATCCCATGGGAAAGGCTTTTTGGAGCAAGCTTGTCTGCTCCGAATTTCAGTGCCTGTTGGGCAGCCAATGTACATTTGTCCATCTCTAAGGCTTTAAACTGAGAGGGACCACTGAGGAAAACATGCCAAATTGTCTTCCAAAACCTCTGTGTCCTAAAGAATAGCTAAGAAGTAACTAGTCAGGAAACTTTTCTTCCTGGATCCAGACAAGCAACACTGAGAAGCAATCGGAGAAACCACTGCCTGCCACAATTGTGGCATAAACCAAGGTAAGTAGCATGACATCGCCTGCTACATTTTTCCCATAGAAACCATTCTGTGTGCAGAAATCCAGGACGTGGCCATGACTTGTACAACCCGGAGGACTTGCTTTGCATTGCCGAATTTGCCCGGGGGAAGAGTCTATGGCAGCTGTCTCATTTTACCCAGCATTTACTGCTCATTCATAAGACATCTTAATTCGTACACATATGCATAATCGTGATGCTTTGCAATGCATTACAATATATTTCTTGGTGAGCAACAGTCTGATTTTTAGCTTTCTAATTTGGGGCTATGATAGTAAAAGAATTAATAAATCCCAAATTAGTAGTGAAAAATAAATATCTCCAGGTTTATTATTGTAGCGTCAAGTAGTCCCAAATAGAGTGAGCACTGTGAGTTCTTCTTGCGTTATATCAGCTTTAAGTATCTTCAAGACATTTCCGAGTGGGGCAGTCAGTCATTTAGGTTTAAATTTCACACACACGCAAAAAAATCACTAAATAAGCAGCGTATGAGTATGGTGGAAGGGTGGGAAGAGCATTCGATATTTGAGAGTAAACAACTCAAGTTAAGACGAATTGTTTAGGAATCTCAGAGGCAGGACAATTTTGCTTCTCTCTAGTTTTCTACGCCTGGGTGTTTACGATGCTTGAGAAATGCTGCCTTCAAAGTCAGTTCACTGCTTTTGAAGACCATCAAATAGGAAACGATTGAGCATGTTAGTTCCAAAATAGAAAAGCCTGCAAGATTATTTCCCCTTCATGTTAAGGTCAATTTCCATTATAAATATATGCTTTCAGTACAAAATGCTCAGCCTGAAAGATATTTGCATCTGCCTTTTGAACTATAATCCTGATCCCTACGCTGTGATAGAGCTTCGGCTACATCTCAAACAAGTATTTTTCACTTTCTTTATCAAAAGGCTATATATTTAAGGGAAACATTGATCAGTTTAAGATATCTGCATCATTCATTTTGAAAAGGCTGTAAATAAGTAGCAACAGGAAGAACCTGATTATTATACAAGTGAAGTAAACTACCAAAAAATCCCGAAAGTTTTCATCGCTTTAGTACACCGTTCTCAATTACAAATTCACTGTCTGAAACCTAGAAGTATAAAAAAAAATACTGGTGTGTAAAAACAAATCAATTTGTCGGGCTTCGGTCTCTATTGTTGCCTATGTATTTAGATATCTACAAAGAAATTCTTTCCCCAGATCTATCTGCTTTCCTTAGTCTTAAATGTTCAAAGTGATTGCATTTTCCAGAATATTTACCTATTAATGACGTTATCACTGAAAAAGAAATCGGACTAATTTCTGGCTGTGCTGTGCCTCACTACAAATTCTGTTCATACTGTGAGAGAGGAGAAAAATAAAACTTGCAAAATTCCGGTCTTGGGCCCTTCACGTTTTGCTGGTGCTCCTGTTTTCTATCAAGTCCTCAGTGTTGAGGCCACCGCTCAGCTAACGGCTGATGCAAACAATTCTCACATGCCAACACGACACCTTTAAATATACCTAAAAATAAAAATGAATAAAAATATAAAAGTTCTCTGTCCTTGGCAAAGTAGGAGTGTGTGGTTAAAGCCAGCTGTGGTTGCCGTGATATCCTGGGCAGTCCAGTGGGAATCACACCATTCTTTAAAATCTCTGACTCTCTCCTCTGTCCACTTTATAGAGATGTTGCTGGGATAAACCCAGACAATTTCAGGAAGCTTTGGGGCCCACGAGGACATCAGTGCAATGCATTGTTTTGCACTGTCTGGCTGGAGGGTGTCACACGAAGTGAAATTAAGATCGCTTTTATTGTGAAGCACAGTTGGGCTGTTTGATCTCTAAGTCCTCGGGTAATTGGAGTCTACACAGCATGTGGAATCCGGGCCTGAGCAGCTCGCCTGTGTGCCTAAAGCCCGCCGCAGACCTGCCTGGGGCGCCATTTACCCCCGGCCAGATCCAGCTCGTGTTCGGGGGTTCTGCCTGGACACGGGCGTTGTTTCTGAGCCGAGAAAACAACCGTGTGGAGATTCTAAATAGGAGACATGCTGTTTGTTATCAGGTACACAGAACTCAACAGAAGCTATGCGGGCTCTGGGCAGCCATCCTGCATTTGGGGGGACCTCCTCATCACATTCCACAACTCTCCTCCCCAGTAATGGTAGTGGTCTGATCTAACTTCACCACCACATGCTCATTTCTCACACCCGGTTTCCATGAAATAGACCTGCCCACCCCGGCTCACCGAGCACTCTTTCTCCTCGAGCTCATAGGCTGGGATGGTTGGTTTACACGCCACTCATTCAATGATTAGTTACCGGGCACCCACGAGGCACCAGGCACCCGCTAGCTGGGAGCCCCGTGGTGAATAGCAGCTTCACGCTGCTATCCTCAGCAAGTAGGGTGACCAACCGTCCCGGTTTGCCCAGGACTGAGGGGGTTTCAGAGACTTGGCAATTTAGGCTTTAAAACTGGTACAGTCCCAGGCACACTGGGACGAGTGGGTCACTCTCCAATGAGCCTAGCATATGCTGTCTTCTATGGTTCCTTGTCTTCGTAGGAGGAAGTGTGTGCCCCTGTCCACAAAGGAGGGTCCTTCACGTGTTTTTTCATGTCTAAGACCCAGAAGCTTCGCATTTTGGGGCCAGGCAGGACTCAGCAGTTACCCAAACCAAAGGCTTCCTTTTCTAGATAATCACGAAATGGATGCAGGTTTTGAGGGACTTGAAGCTTTACAATCCGGGGCCCTCTTTAAGAAAAAGAAGACAGGGGCCTCCCAGTGGCGCAGCGGTTTAGTCCGCGCTTGGCAGCCCGGGGTTCCCGGTTCGGATCCCGGGCGCCCGCCGACGCACTGCCTGTCAGCCATGCCGTGGCGGCGTCCCATATAAAGTGGAGGAAGATGGGCATGGATGTTAGCTCAGGGCCAGTCTTCCTCAGCAAAAAAGGGGAGGATTGGCGACGGATGTTAGCTCAGGGCTGGTCTTCCCCACAGAAAAAAAAAAAAGAAAAAGAAGACAAAATGATGAATACAAAATGTAGTGCTTTGGGGAAGGGACATAGAAAAACGCAAGACAATCTGCCTTTGCACATGGTAATAGTAACGAGCGATCAACGTTTATTAACTCATTTAATCCTCACAGTCTGCCTGTGAGGCAGGCGGAGTCATTATTCCCATTTTACAGACTCGAGGAGGTTGGGTAACTTGGCGCTCAGCCAGCAGGGTCCGGGGCTCAGCTGAGCTTCTGCCAGAAACGGCGATTGGATGCGGGGAGCAAATGACTCCGCCTCCCACGGGAGCGAAACAGAATCACGTGGCGAGCAATTCAACCAACTCTATTGGTTTACAAAGCAAAACCTCAAGTAACCAGCCAGTCAGATTCTGTGGAACCGGCGAGGCTCTGGGGGGCAGGAAGCCCGGGAGGAGCCTGAGCGCATCTGTGCCTCTGCGAGTGGGTTTACCCTGCCCCCGTCACACGTTTCTCTAGATGGTCAGGAGGATTCGCGGACGCGCCTCGGGATGCGTGATGGTTGCATCCGGAGGTCTATCTTCCCTGCTAATCGAAAGCACGGAGTTCTCCCAAGGCTGTTGGCAAGCCCGTGAGAAACTGCTTTCTTGCCTTGGTTTTTAGCATGACCCCCTCCCCACTTCTTCACCTCCCTACTTCGTGCCCAGCCTGCTACAGACACACTGTGGGCGTCCCTTGTCCACAGTCCTATAAGGAACTCACTGAGCAGGGGCTGTGGACAGAAGATTAAGAGTGTGCACTTTGCCACGAAACTCCCTCGCTTGCAATCCTGGCTCTGTGTCCTTGGATGAATCCCTTAACTTCTCTGTGCCTCAGTTTCCCCATCTGTAAAATGGGGGTAACAGTATCTATCTCACTGGGTTGTTGTGAGGAGTAAATGAGTAACTATATATACAATGCTTAAAACAGGGCCTGGTGCCTTGTAATAATCTAAGTGTTAACTGTTATCATCATCAAATTATTATTACTGGCAACTGGGCGCGTCTGTGCAAAAATCCCCACTAGGAGGAAGGGCAGTCTGACAGGTACAAAATTACAGGTTGAGTATTTGAACAGCCATCTCCATTCAGAATCAGCACTGAGTTCTTTTGAAAGTCTCCATTCCCTCGATTGTCTCACGTTTGGAGCCGGCTCACAGTTTGGGTCTGACTGTCTGTGGGACACACCCTTAGCCTAGAAATGGCGCATTAAATAGCACCTCTTAGGCGTCACATCAATTGCTAATTAAAGTGGCATTAACCCTAATGGGTTGGGAAGCAGGACTCTCATTTGCCCACTGTGGGTCTCCACAGGCTGAGCAGACATCCCCCCATCCTGGACCCACACCTCGGGGTGGTGGGGGCCCTCGGGAGACGGAAGCTGGATGCCGGGCCAGAAGTTCCGCAACTCCAGAATCTGCTTATTGTTCCTGACAAATACTAATATAATAAAGCCAGGGACGTGCTTGTACCAATCAGTCACAGGTGCTGATAATAGTTCACCTAATTACTTCATTATTTTTCGCCACTCCACTGAGCAGTTTGTATTTACAGGCCTGTGTACGGTTCCATTACTACCACTTATTGTGACGATTCCAGCAATTCCGAGGAGCCTCTGAGGGCCTGGACAAGTAGAATCTTGTTTTTCTTGATTTCCCCAGGGGGTGAGAGGTAGGGGCGGGGTGGAGAGAGGAGGAGTTGGGAGGAAAAGCATCCAGCGGCATCGACCTACAATTGCTCATCTCAGATGAGTGATAAATGATGGGTGATTTTTGAAAGGCTAGAATTTTAAAACAAAACAAACAGACCCTGTCCTGTGAGTTACAAGGCCAGCCGTGGTGAGAACGGGGAGGAGACAGGATGGAACCGCCCCGGGCTGCACTCACGCAGGAGGAGCGCTGGGACCCCAGCCCCGCATCGTTAGGTGGGAAGCCGAGCTGGAAGCAGTCCCCGGGGGCCTGCCATCCTGATGAATACCAGGCCACAAATTAACGAAGTTGGTTTGGAAAAACATTGTGAATTTTAGTCACTGAAGCATCGGTAAGTCTGCTAGAAGTCAGGGCTGGTTGTTTATAGCTTGTTAAGATGTTGATTGTGTACAAATTACATTTTCCCTTGAAAAAGTGGGCGCCTCTCAGCGGCTTCTTGTCACTCGTCGCTTGCTGGGTGCTTCCTGCCAGGGATAAAGGCTGCCTGTTGTGAACTGATCTAATTGGTGCAACTCTCCCCTTTGGGGCCCCTTCCCCTCCTCTGTTCCCTCTCTCCCTTCCTCCTACATGTAAAAATCATTCTTACACCTGGTCCCCCTGGAAGCAGTGTTTCAGACAGGGCCTGGGTTCTGTATACCTTCTATTTCTCATTATTTGCAGATACCTAGAGGAGTGAGGGCTAAGCACTGCCTGGCCTCCCCCTTCCTTTCAAAGAGGCTTCAAGGGCCTAATTTACACACCTCAGCTCATTTGCAAGGTCAGGAGCCAAAAGCAAGCAAGAGAAAAAAAGGGTGTGCATGCTCCTGCGACTTTCACTGATTGTAAGAAAAATGACCAAGTCCCAGAATACTGGAGGTCATGCCTCCCAATTCTCTCCTTTAACTGAGACCCCGAGGGGAAGTGGGAGCCCCAAAGCCCCATTGTGGCTGGAGACAGCCAGGAGCAGAACCCAGGGCCGCTGACTTCCTGTGTGCAAAATGTCTCACGGGAGCTGCTTTTCTGCATCTTCACTTCCCTGTTTAAACTCATTCATTCATTCATTCATTCAGCAGCTAACTTGGGCGCCTTGTCCATGCAGACAAGTCCTGGAGTTACGGAGATGTATTTCAGAGAGCCGGGCCCCAGGAGAGACTCACCCGTCTGGGGGTTCATTTGGCATTGTTGTCTGCAGCTGGAGCTCCATCCTGTGACTTTTTCCCCACGTGGGCCCACGTCCCCTTTTCTGTGCCTCCCATGACCAGAAACCTGCCTGTGTTGTCTGAGGCCAGGCAGCTGGACTCTGCTGTGGGAGGTGAGGAGGAGGGAGCACATCTATTTCCTTTTGTAAATTAACTTGCTGAATACTGTGGATCCATGTGCTGACCTGTCACTTCACAAGCCAGCTTTACAGGCCTGCTGCTGCCTGGCCTAAGCACTTCTGTCCACACAAGGGCCTTGGTCACAGCCGTGACTACTTGCACAGGAGTTTGGTCTGGGCTGGATGCTGAGAGCAATAAATAAACAATAGACCTCTGTTAAAATCACCCTGGTCCCAACGTGAGGGCAGACCCATGCAGTTTCTGATGGGTGACTTGCAGCCCGTACTGGCTCAGAGCCCCACTCCTCAGTAAAAAGTGAGAGTGATAGGAGACATCACCCCTCACCACGAGCCCACCTGGGCTCTGCTCCCCCCATCCCTGCCCGGCTTTCCCCAGGGTCCCCTGTGGAAAGTGTGGAGAGTGTAGCAGTGACAGCAGCCCAGCAACAGGTGAGGAGTCCACTCCTCGGGCTCTCCCAGGGCCCTGTGCCATGGCCTGCAGGGACAGCAGAAGCTGGCTTAGAAGGCATGAGCTTTCACTATGTCTAGACATTTGAATCATGTCGTAGGCACTCACAGGAAAACGCATGAGACAAGCTGTGTTGGTTTCCTGGGGCTGCTATAACAAATTATCACAAACTGGGCGGATTAAAACAACAGAAACTCATTCTCTCACAGTTCTGGAGACTGGAAGCCCAAAATCAAGGTGTGGGCAGGTTCCCTCTGAAAGCTCTAGGGGAGGATCCTCCCGGGCCCCTTCCCAGCTTCTGGTGGTTGCCGGCAACCCTTAGGGTCCCTTGGCTTGTAGACACGTCACTCTAATCTTTGCCTCTGTCTTCATGTGGTGTTATGGGCTGAATTGTCCCTCCCCCCACCCACAAGATTCATATTTTGAAGCCCTAACCCCCAGTACCTCAGAATGTGACTGTGTTTGGAGATAGAGCCTGTAAAGAGGTAATTAAGCAAAAATGGCGTCATTAGGGTGAATTCTAATCCAATGTGACTAGAAGAGATAAGGACACAGGTAACAGGCAAAAAGATGGTCATGGGAGGACAGCAAGAAGGTGGCCATCTGCAAGCCAAGAAGAGAGGCCTCAGAAGAAACCAGATCTGTTGAAACCTTGATCTTGGACTTCCAGCTTCCAGAATGGTGAGAAAATAAATTTCTGTTGTTTAAGCCCCCAAGTCTATGACATTTTGTTATGGTTTCCCTTGCACACTAATACACCCTGCTCCAGTCTGACCTCATAACTAATTACCTGTGTAACAACCCTATTTCCAAATAAGGTCACATTCTGAGGTTCCAGAAAGGACATGAATTTGGGGGAGGACACTGTTCAACACAGTGTAGTTTGTCCAAAAGAATAGCTCACCTTAACCCACTTTTCACGTTGACTGTTTTTCATGGGTCTCAGTTTTCTCCCTCCTGGAGGGAGGTCAAGGGACAACGTATACCGTGAGAGTCGCTTTGCAGAGAACAAGAGGTCAGTAAGAACTCCTGTGCTTCAAGAGGGGCTGGGAGAGCTCGTCTGACAGTCAAGAGATGAAACTCCAAGCCCTGCAAACAGCCCAGGGCTCACACACCAGCTGGGGATGACCCATCCTGCTTTCTCCAGCTCTACATCAGCAAGCCCAGGGCACAGCTTTAGGGCCCTTGTAATTTATTGTTATTTACACTTGTGATCGGTTACTGATTCAAATTTTTCCTGAGCTGTTTGCCAGGAAATGGAATGTGAGATTGAGCAACCGGTTTGATCCCTTCCCATCAAGAAAATGTCAGCTCTTCTCAAGGATGGCAGGGGGGAGGGGGGAGGGGAAAGCAGTGTTTAGGTATCTCTGGTTTCTATTTATTAGGAAGAACAAAAGTTTGGTGGTGCTTAGCATTGGCCACATATTGGAATCACCTGAAGAACTTTAAAAGCTACCAATTCCTGGGTACCCCCCCCCCAAAATTTTTATTGAATTGGTCTGGGACAGGCCTGGGCATTAGGATATTTAAAAAGTCTCTAGATAATTCTAACGTGCGGCCCTGGCTGAGAAGCACCTGCTTAAGGTGTCTAGAGTCCTGAGTTATCAAGTAAATGAAATCAGGGTGAACTTTAGATCATGGACTCCAGCTCCCTGACGGAAGAGACGAGGAAACTGGCCCCCAGGCACCCAAGGTTGCCCAAGCAGAGAACCCAGGAAGCCAAGATGAAAACCCAGGGCTGGGGCTCCCATCAGCCTCTGGCTTCTCCCAAAGTTTTCATTTCCTTGCTGCAAATTAACATGTTTAATGATTTTAGTCCATCCCGCTGATCCGCCTTTTAATGAGATCTGCAGGCTTTTACTGACCTGGTATTTCCTGACCCAGGTACCTTATTTCATCTACACTTGAAAATGTGCTGCAACCTCCTTATTGTTTTGACGCCTAATCTAATTGGCTTCACATGGAGACAAGCCGTGTCCCACAGCCAGACAGACTGAGCCCCAGCCAGCCTTCAGCATGGATTGTCACTGGTCACCAGGAGACCCAGGTAAGAACATGGACCTGGCTCTCAGCAAACTCTCCCACTCCCCGGACACCTGTGAGAAGCCCACATTCCCCCACGACCTCCAGGGGCAATCTGTTTACAGATTATGGGCTCAGCTTGCTAACGTTTACAGCCATAAGCTGCCTCATTTTCCCCTCCCAGCCTTTTCAACTTGTGTACTCTTATCTGTACAGACTGAAGAGTTGTGATTTGCATTCATAAAGCTCATAACCTGTTGCTTAAGGTCCTTTGTGTTGGCTTAATATTGGAGAGCGGGAAAATGGGAGGAATAATTAAATAGGTTGATATTCAGTTCACTGGGGATGGCAGAGTCAAGGGTCAGCTTTGTTGAAAGTGGAAAATAAAAGGGGCCTTGTGTCGTTGAAAATATCGGCTCAAGGAAGGTCTTTATAATAAAACAATTTCACAAAGTATATTTTTTCTTACATTTATTACAGCTTCTTTATTTTTTTGGCCCTTTTGGACTGTCTTCTTGTTGTTCCATTTAAACCAGGGTCTTCTGCTCTCCTCTAGCTCTCTCTCTCACTCTGGCTCTTTCGCTCTCTTTCTCCCTCTCTGACCTCCTCCCTCTCTCCTCTCTTCTCTCTCCAGGGAGCACACAGATGTATTCCTTGAAGAATCCTGACTCTTACAAGGTATATCTTCCTGTGAATGATTTTCACACAATTTATTACCATATCCTTAAGGATAAGAAACAACTGTGCTTTTACTTTAGTGCTCAAAGGAGTTTCATGGAAATCCTTGGTTGCAAATCACTCACTTAAAATAATGAAAGCACAACCTAAGTGTTTACTCGCTGGGGGTGCAACACTCCTCTGCTTGCTGGAAGGCCTGGGGCACCGAGGGTGCTAGGACCTGCCTGCTGGGATAGGAGGAGTTAATTAAATTACCTTATATTTAGTGTTAATTTTGTCCTGGGCTTGTCAGATAATAGACAACAAGCCTGGACTTGACTGGGAGCATCGGCCCAGGCATGAGCAGAGTCTCCTGGGTTGTCCTATTGTCAGATTAATTGAGTTGACAACTTGGTTGCGATTAGTTATAAATGTGGTTCCAATATTGTTTCAACAGGTGTCAGTTTGGGATCTGTGGTCAGAATCACACGGCCAGCTCGGTGAGGATGACGGCACTCGGTTCAGCCCCTCAGGTGCTAATGTGACTGTGTCTTGTCCAGCTGAGGGAAGGGAAGGGAGGCTTGGGGATGTCTCTGAAAAAACCATCACTTGTGAGAGAATTTAAGACTGAAATAGGTTAAGATGTCAGTCTGGCACTCACTATCCCTGGGTCCAGCTTGGAGCAGGGAAGTCTTTGGTGATACAAGAAAGTTTTGAGGATTCTTCCTGCATTAGGAGTGAACGCTTTTGATTGCTGATTAAAATTTGCCTCACTAATGCAAACCTGAACCTTTCAGGAAGTGGGTTGTGAGAAGTCCTAACTGGCGTGAAATTATATTTTATGGCCCTCATCTATCCTGACCTATAGGACTGTAATTCCCTGAGGGAAGTATTCGGATTGTCCAGGCACTTGCGATTGCACGGATGTGAACTCAAATGTTATTTCCCACCCTGATTCCCAAACCCTGAAAAGCACTTTTCACTCAAATGAACAAGACTACAAGGATTTTTCTCCTTGTTTTAGAGGGAAGAGGTAGGCCTCTGCCCTTTGGAAATTCATCGTGAACTTATCATTTTCACATACTGTCTGGTTAGTTTCCACATGTTAATTGTCCGCGAGTAACTTCCCGAACAAAGATCTTTTTCCCTCCCAAGCATCCAAAGCTGGTGTCAGGTCTCTGAATAAGTGCCAATCAAAGCATGTTGTCTATTCCCCGATAAGCCTATGACAGAATTAACATAAGATATGGTGAGGTTGTTTAACACTTCTTATCTCACAGATCAAACAAGTCCTTAAGGGCAATAGGGCCGTCACAGAATGCTCTGGTAGAGAAAAATCTTGAATCATCGACCAGAGATCCACAAGACAGCTGTACACCTAAGAACCTTGGGTCCCAAAAGTGATCTCAGAGCCAAGTTGCATTCTCTGTCCAGCCTCAGGGGAAAGGCCTTGAGCAGCCGGCCTGCTGGTAGAAAAGATGCAGAGCTGGCATTCTGGCTGAGGCCCTGAGCGAGGTCCAGGGAGCCCCAGTTCACCTGACCACAGGCCACACAGAGCCACCTGCCCGCCCTGGGTCTCTGCAGCAGCCCGGTGCAGCTGCCACAAGCCTAGAACAGCTAGCAGCAGGCAGCAGGGAGGGGAGAGGAATGGGGGTGGCTGTGGTGAGTAAATCACCATCTAACACCCTCCCCCCATGGATGTCTCAGCAATCAAGTCTGCAGGTGAGCAAAGGACGACGGTGGAACACCTGGCCTTGCTCTAGCTTTCCATACCTGCCACAGGCACTTTGGACACACGGAATCACATGTTGGGTGGAGGGTGAATAACCAGCTGAAAATGTATCTATTCATCATAGTAAGACAGGGGTGTCAGGACATGGTCCCTAACATTTGGAAGAGCTAAACTCGGGCCGAGGTCTTCAGAAAGAAAATGCCATTATATACAAAGACTGAAGGGTGACAGGTGGCCCCATTAGGAAAGAATTCACAAAGCTTCATTTCTGATAATTACTTGGAGACCGAAATATAATGATCCCATTTATTCCATCAGCGAGAGTTGTCACAGTCTTGTTGTAAGAAGAATGAGCCTCCGCCCTTTGGAAATTCAACGTGAACTTATCATTTTCACATACTGTTTGGTATAGTTTCCACATGTTAATTGTCCAATAAGTAACTTCCTGAGCAAAGATCCTTTTCCCTCCCAAGCATTGAAGCTGGTGTCAGGTGTCTGAATAAGTGCAAATCAAAGCATGTTGTCTATTACCTGAAAAGCCTAGGACAAAATTAACATAAAATATAATGAGGTTGTTTAACTCTTCCTCTCTTACAGATCAAATAAATCTAAGATGGAAATAGGATTGTCACAGAATGCCCTGGTAAAGAAAAATCTTAAAGTAATAATCTATGTTTTCTGGCTGATTATAGGCCTATGGTATTAACATCATCTCATATGTAACATACATGTTATTTACATATAATCACACATTTATGCTATGAATATTATATCCATATATACACTCTATACATATGTAGTTAAATATTAGAATTCTATTCTTAAATACCCCAAAGTCAGATTTTTATAATTAATTCTTTTCTGGTTTTTTATCATTTACAAAATGTATTTGTTTGGGTAAGATTTTAATTCCTATAATTTAATATTCCATTGAATACCATTGAATCCTTAGCTCCATCTGGAATTAATGAGAAGACAAACCAGTGAGTGAATGAATGAATGAGTGAGGAATACGTGCTGCCCACTGCTGATTTCTCTCCCAGGAGCAGACAGTCTCAATTTTGAGGAGCCTCTTATAGGAGTTGGGTTCACACCCCACTTCCTTCCACCACGACTTTCTAGATTGATCTGTAGACATTTTCCAAGAGCAGAATATGGCTTAGAGAAGGCACTATTTGAAAAGTATTTAATGATATTCCCTGAAGTTACTTGGCCAAATATGACTGAATCTTTATAACACAGAGAGAAAACAAAATTATTTACTCATTCAGTATTTATTAGTTTGGAAACAGGACACAGTACCTAGCACGCAACGAGGACTGATGTTTGCTTTATCAAGGTACCTGCCTCATGCTCCTTCAGAAGACGGGAAGAAGAGGCTTACAGTTCCAGAGCTAATGTTGACTCTTTGTAGCACAATTCCTTATGTCTTAGGGAGCAATTAATTCTGATAATTGATGTTGGTACAACATGGGTTTTAAATGATTTATGAAAGAGTTTTCTGACTCAGTACAGGCATCTCTAAGAGTATGCTTACCCATTGCTGTCATATCCTGTGGAACACCAGATAGGAAGGAGACCAGAAGGCGGGCAGATATGGGGGGCAAGAGTATCATGTCTAAGCTTTGCACCTGGGGCAGTTCAGGCTTGGGGAACAGCACATGCTAGGCCTGGGCTGCTCTAGCCTCACTCAGAGCTGTAAGTCGGACACTGGGCAGGCCCCAGGTGGAGTTTCAGGTGACAATCTGAGAGTGAGACCATGAGCCTGCAATGGGGCTTCTGGCTGGGAGAGTCTATGGTCACGTGGCTCTCCGGCTGCCCCTGCCCACAGAGTGTCTATCTGCCCAAATACCCAACCCCACTGGCCATCATCCCACTGCTTCTTGGGATTTTAAATGCTTTAGGATTTTCCTTTTGAAAGGCAAAGACCCCTAGTACAGGTAGGTTTTGAGCTGTTACACTTTGTTTATGAAGTAAGACCTAACTCAGTTAAATGATTAATTATGAGGATTAACAATGGGGCATGGGGCAGGGGAAGGGAGGAGGGAGGGGGAAGGAATAGGGGAGGACATGGGGACTAGTATTTATTGAACACCTATCGTGTGCCAAGCCCTGTGCGAGACGGTTTATATATTTGCTTTTTCTAAATCCCCACAGGAACATTGAAAGATGGATATAATCATCCCTGTTTACAGATGAGGAAACTGAGGCTTAAATAAGGTGAGCAACTTGTCAGTCACATCTCTGGAGGTAGCAGTGCTGGCATCCCCACCTGGCATTACCTGACACAGTGTTTGTGTCTTCCACTGTGCCAGGAGGAAGCTCCAAAGACACCTTACGTTCCCACCTGCGGTCCAGCCTGGGATCACCCTCCCGCTCCCAGTCTCCCTTGGAAGAGCCAGGACTGAGGGTGGGGAGATGTTTAACCGGTTCCAAGGAAGGTGTCCAGTGGTGGCCCCAAGGGAGGGGAGAGGGGAGTTAGGCACTCCATTTCTCCCCCCAGGTCTCCATCCACCACCACAAAGCAACTCCCTACAGGTACAATGTAAATAAAACTAGTGCGAGCTAAGCAAGCACAACCTCAAAGCAAGACCTGTAGAGTCACCTTCTAACCAGATTGCCAACTCTAAGCCCCTCTGCTGTGGAAAATTTGGAGCCTCCTTTGATTTACAAAATGATATGCTAATGTCTCTCAGACTGAATGCTCCCTGAGAGTAGGAATTGTGTCCACTCAACTCTGCACTGCGTCTGGTGGGCTCTGCCCAGTACCCGACCTATAATAATGTCCCAGTGAATAATGAATGAAGACGAATCGGTCTTCTCTGCTTTAAACCAAAAAAGCCTGCATCACTCACTGTGGGGGTTCCGGGACTCTCCCCTCTAAACTTCCCATCGCCAAGGAGAGGAATGTCCTTGCAGCTCTCTGGTAGCTTCTAAAGCATTCTGTACCCAGTGGAGCCAAGCAAGGCCTGTGACATTCTTAGGATGCCCTTGACACCAGAGAACATCAAGTTTAATGCTCCCTCAGCAAAAAAGGAGACACGACAGGCCCAAAGATAATCGTTGTCAAATGGACATGTGAAAACTGAATTGCTGTTTCTTGGGACGTGGAGAGAGAGTTTCTCTCTCTTTTGAGAAAAGTCTGGGTAAAGAAACTCAGAGAGGCCCCAAAGGCCTGAGACTGCAAGGGGGCTGTCCATAATTTACCGCTTATCTGACTGGAGCTGTCTTGGACAGACTGAAGTCATTAGCTGGGCGGGCTCAGGCAGGAGGAGCCTCCGAGGTGCCTGGCACAGAAAGTCCGGAAGGGGCGAGCACCGGCATGGGCAGCTCTAAATCTCTGAACTCAAATTACTAGGGCAGAAAATGCGGCACATTCAGTGCGGTCCTTCCCTCCCACCTCCTTGGAGCAACATGTGCCCTTTTAAAAAAAAAAATAGCACAGATAAAAATCACATCCATTTTCTGCAGTGTCTTTTCCATAGTTGTGAAAGAAAGGCCTTTATCATCCCCCGAATTAGATCTGTGATTTTTTTGAATGACATGTATAATAATTAGACTGTGAAGATGTGCCCTTAATCCATTTAAAGGTGTAAAGAAGTCCATTTAATGAACATTATAGTCACATTAGACTTGGAAACATCCAACTCTTTTGTTGAATAAAAAGAAGTTCAATGAGATTAACTTCTCTTAGTTGGTTTTAAAGAATAATCAAACATGTCTCCCTCTGATAGGGTACTTTGCCTTCTTGCATGGATTCTGCATACCAATGTCTGCCAGCCCAGAAGGGTAAGAATGAGACTGCCGGACCTCACATTTCACTTAAATAATTACAAATTAAAAAGGATCACTCCTACTTTCTATACTCACTATAAAGTGATAAGAGGCCGAACTCCTTGAACTTGTAATTATGTAACAGAAATGTTAATCTTCTGGTTTGGTATTCTCTCCTGCTGCATTAAACGTATTCTTACGATGATCAAGTTTACTGCTTGACACGTAGATATTTCTACTGGGAGACCTACTACTCGATCCTATCAGATTCTGAGCACAAATAGGGTAATGGATTCTGTATTCAAATCTCGTGCTGTTTCACATCTCCAGACCAGGCTGCCGTAATTCCTGCTTAATTGGAGTGAGTGCCCAGCACAGGTGCTCTCTGCTCCAGTTTAGAGTGGGTCAGAACCCAGATGTCCTAGCTAACTCCTGGGGCTATTTAAAAGAGCCGGACTTTAAAATGGAAATGGACAAGTTTGGAATAATCCCAGATTTGATTCAAAAAACAAAGATGCCAAATCGCAGTTGGTCAGATTTAATCTGATTAGCCTCTTCTCCCTCAGGACTCTGACTTACTACCCTCTTTTTAGTTCAGGAATGTATATTTCGCCTTATACATTTGCTCCCTCTCTTCTCTCTAGTTGCTAAGAATTTAAAAACAAGCAAACAACCAAGATGTGTAACATACTACTTAAGATTTCAAAAGGCAAAGGGTATAGATTTCCTTTTGCCAAAGAAAAGAAAGCTTCAATAGTGAGGAAAGACAAGCCTAAGAAGAGCTGGTTTAAATGTGAAATTAGAGGGTTGGCTTGGGAAGAGCGTGTCAGCACAGCATCCCGTCTCCTTGCTTTGTGCCGAATGCCTCCTGTGCACCCGTGACAGTGACGGATGACTGTGGAGATTGTCCAAGCCAAACTGCTAACCAGCACTGTGTTAGATCTTTTTGTAGTTGAGGAAACAAAGCTGATAAGATCAAGAGGCAATATAATCCTGGCTAATGTAGTGTGATCTGTCTTGTATGGCGTAATTGGGCATTATGCAGACATCATACCTTAAACCAGCCGTGATGTTTGCAGGAGTGGAAAGAAAAACTTACTGCAAAAGAAGTTTGATTTAAATTAATAATAATAATAATAGTAATAATAATAATAGGATGTGCCTTTCAGAGGCCGTGGCAGTGTCTACTCTGGATCAGCTGAGTCTACCACAGAAATTAAGCCTGGAGACCCAGCATGGTCTACAGTTTCACTTTCCACTTCTGTTTTGCTCTGGCTCATTTATAATCTCCAGAGATGAACGTCCAAGAGGGATGAATCAGGGAGACCTTGTTCTGAAAAGTCACAATTAGATCATTGTCTTTCATCAGCCTTCCAACAGGACCGAGGGAATAATGCCTTGGGTCTTCCAACGTCCTCGGAAAGGAGGTAGAACATTACATTTTGTTATTTGTTGGTATCGCTTTTCTTTATCCTGAGGTTATTTTCCTTATATGTTTATAGCACATGAGACACATACTAGGTAAGACAAAGGGGCAATATGTTCAGTCCAAAAATGAGCTAAAATGACAAAGGCAGAGGAAAACTTGGTGTATGCAATTCTGGAACTGATTGTCCAAGTGTAAAAGACGACATGTTCTTTTTAGTACCTGTCTGGGTTTTTGATGTGTAGAAACTGATTTAGAGGTCGAGGGAGCCCTGGGATACTCGTCATGGGTGAAGGTTGCTAATATCACCAAAGTTTGAAGCTATTCTGGAAGTGCTTTAATCAGCCTGAAATTTCTAATTACACTTCAGTGAAGAATATCTACAAGATCTTAAAATAAAAAAAGGCGTACACAGTAGTATCTATTCACATGCAGAAAAAGTGTCAAAATGGTTTTATCTCAGACAGCTCCTAAGCAACATTTCCTTTCCCCCTTTCAATGAAAGAATCATTTAAATGTGAATACATTTTTTCGGGTTAGGTTATTAGATTTTGTTCAGATTGCACAAATAGTCATCGTGCTTGGGTCAGATTAGAAATTGTTCTGCATGTTCCTCGATGGTACAAAAATCTTACGAAAAGTGAACAAATGCAGAGGAGAGTAAAAATAGTTTGTCAATATGCTGCCCCAAACTTGCCCAAAGATAATTATCATTGCTTATAAATACATGTTTGAGGTTGGCTTGAATACGTTTTTGTAAAAAAGAGAAAAGTTATTATCTTGAAAGGAACTAAGTAGCGCCTAGAAATCGCTATCATGGTCCGGAGTGAAGTAATCACTTTATCCTCATCCCTGAACACATTTATCCACCTCCTAATTCTTCACCTAATTAGAGGGAAATGCAGAGCTGTCCTGGTCAGGGAGGTAGGGATTAGGGTTAAGAAAACACTTGTATTGGGAACCCCCTACCTCCCCTGGTCAGTGTGAAAGATTCTCAAAGAATCTCCCAGCCTAGCTAATCCATGACCCTCAGCAGGGAGGAAGTGTTAACAATTTAGTTTAAAACTCACACTCTCAGACAAATGCATCAAAAACGGCTTTTCTCCTTTGATTTGTAGGTATTAGTTGTTTTTCCAGGCCCCATTAAGGACTCTTCATCCTGGACGGCAAGGGGTATTAAGCCCTAGCAAGTTAGACTCGTTCCCAGCTCTGTCTGATTCAAAGGCAATTTACACTAATTATTCGAGTCCACAGCATTACCCATATTAGCGGAATGAACCATCTCAGCAGGTAAAAGTACTTTTGAAATGTTAATTTATTACTAAGGTATAAAAATGTCCTTGAATTAAAGTAAAAAAAAAAATTAATGGCAATTTTAAAGGATGGGACCGAGGCATTCTGTACCCCTTTTTTATTTGCACCAACTCCTTCATAATTACTTCTCTTTTAGAAACACAGGTTGTCAAGGCAAATGGCAATGCATCCTCCGACATTATGGTTAATACAAAGATCTCGCCTAGTTTGGTACGTTTTTCTATCCAGTTTTCCAAGGGAAGATGAATGAGTCACCCGCCCGGCTACATTCAGAAGCAGCCATGTGATTTTATGCCTCACAAAACCTGCTCATGGGTGTTGGTTGCTGTTTCTCAGTTATTGATATTTTCAAAAGCCTCTTTTATACTCCATTGCTTGTTTCAGAACAGCTTCTCTGGTCTAGAAGAAGCAGCAAGGCAGCATCAATTTCTCCGACCACATTTGTGAGCCCATCCAACGAGGATGGACTTACATGCCAGGCGCTCCCAGTTTCCATCTTTCAGATGTCCCAGGCACAAAAAAATTTCATCATAAAGTCAGGGGCTGGCCCAGTGGCGTAGTGGTTAAGTTCACACGCCCTGCTTCAGCAGCCCAGGGTTCACAGGTTCAGATCCCAGGCGTGGACCTACGCACCATTCATCAAACCATGCTGTGGCAGCGTCCCACCTACAAAATAGAGGAAGATTGGCACGGATGTTAGCTCAGGGACAATCTTCCTCACCAAAAAAATAATAATACTCATAAAGTCAGAGGCTCTTGTTTGCCCTCGGCTCAGTCTCTCTCCCCTTCCCAAGTGAGTGGGGAGGAGAAGGAGGTAACTGAAATTAGACTCTGCCATATTGGGAGAGAACCCACTGCTCAGAAAAGATCCAGCTGCTGTGCTCTCCCCACTACAGGAAGTACCAACAGCGACCCCTCCTGGTGACCTGAATAAGCCAGAGGGTCCAAACAGTGCAGCTAGTTGTGGATGAAGGTTATTTTCATTTCATTCTTTCATTGATTCATTTTACAAGGATTTATACACAAATGTATAAGAAATCATCTCTGCCCTCAAGCTGCTCAGAAGACAATAAGGGCGATAAACTTGTAAAGCTGTAACAGAGATATAAGGAAGGGGTGGTAAGGCCCATGGAAAGAGATCCTCGCTGTCCAACAAATACAGGAAACTGTTTACCAAAGAAAAATAAACATTCACTAAGCAGAGGGAAAGAGAATCCAAGGTTGAAAAAACAGCAGGTGCAAGGGCCCCGAGAGACACAACAGCATCGCATCTTCAGAGACCTGGAAGTTGGGTGGAATATCCAGACTGTCCGGAGCTACAGGAAAGTGAGTGGGAAGGAGTGGGAGACAAACTGGAGTGGTGGGCAAGGGTCCCGGAAAATGTGGTTCATCTTCCCATAGACTAGAGATCCAAACTTTTTTGATCATTTATCCCCACCCCTGAAAAAGGATTTGATCATCCCCAGTATATGTGCACTTATGATTAAATTATATACATGTACTGATTTCAGTCCATCATAGTAAATACTAGTAATGCTTATTTCATTCATCATCTTTTTGATGAAAACATGTTAATAGAAGTTCTAGTATTTTCTTTCCTCACCTTGATGGATTGTTGACAGTGTCAAATGCCCTAGAGTTGATGGGCCCATGGAAACCCAACATCTGCCCCAGAGATTCTTCTTGCCTGTCTTGGTAAGGCATATGGGCTCCCACTTCCTAATGTAACCAGAAGCTTGGTCACTTGCCAAGAGTTCTGATCTAATTAGGCCAGAAACAGGTGAAGGGCAATTACAGCAGGAGCCAAAGGAGTCCCAACCAGTGAATCAGCAGATGCGCCCTTAACATCCCACAAGGGAAACCTGGCCCTGCATCTCCTAACAACTTTTCCCTCCTGTCTTGGAGTAAATGTATTCATGACCCATAAATCAGCACACCCAAGAGCACATACTATAAATTCTAGAGTCCAGAACTCAGCCAGAAACACAATGAGGGTGCCCATAGGTCAATTCGAATATAAAATAATAGCAGGAATAAGTTGTAGCATAAATAAAAGACTATATAGGTCACCATGGAGCTAGAAGCTAATTTGTGCTTTACAATTGTCTATTCAATGCAGTTTTCCATAGATTCCTTATGAACCCTTCCAACACACACACACAACTTAACTTTAATTGCTACCCAAGCAATTCTAGTTAGGAACCTATATTCGATGCTTGTAAGATACATGATAGAGCAGCTACTACTAGAAGCCATGAATTCTAATGACACCTGTCTTTGCAAAACTTTGCCCTAGTACTGGAATTTGTACATAGGTCATTGGAAATAGTGGTCTCCTTCAGATTCTAGGAATTGCTAACAGAGTCAGGATGCCTCATGCTGCCATGATCCATCCATCCATCCAACAAATGTTCATCATCATTGAATACCTATGCTGTGTCAGGCATTCACACATATTTTTAGTTACAGCTGGAAAAGATACATGTCATGTAGTATTTAAATGTTACTTGCCGGACAATAGTTGGAGATGGAGCATCTAAAATAATTGTACAGAATAACAGTACTTCAGATGGAAACCTAATTCCCAACCAGTGCTCTTGTCACATTAAGTGTTTAAAATATCTTTTTAAAATCAAATTATCACATCATGTTCATTTCTACTTGGAGAATATGGTAAAAATCTTTATTTGGAAATGATAATACCCAGATTCTATCTGAACTAGCACTCCCCTTTTTTTCTTTTTTAGAAATGCTTTTTATTTTATAGATAGTGTAAATGAACAGTGTATAAATAAGGAGGTAGGGTATAAGGAGAATGTTGAAAATCCTTAGAGAACAAATTGCTTCCAACAGTTTCATAATACACCTTTGCCTGCAAATAATGGGTATGAAATCACAAACCAATTGATTTAATCATGTATCCTAAAACCCTTTGGCATCACAACCCCGCTTTAATTACAGAACATCATGGAAGTAAGAACAGTACATTCCCATAAAAAATTTCTATGGTTCAAAGTATTCACTAGTTAATCTGACTGCCCCTTCACCACCACCACCCTTTAGTTTGAATTAATGAGGATGGATTCACTAATGAAAGCCAAGAATTTTCTTCATTCTGATGAGACAATACAGTCATGGGGAGTAGCTGTATAAAATAATTTCCATGGCATATGCTGGGGAGCTGGAGGCACTAAAGATGATGGTGCCTGGATCAAGGCTTATGATCAGAAGGGGGTGAAATTAAGTTAGAACTGAGAAGTTTTTACTTTAAAAAGCATGAGGAAGCAGCACTATTTTTTTTCATATTGAAAGCAGTATTGAAAAATCTATCATGATATTGAAGCCCTGAAAATCTTTAAGGAATCTTTCATTATCTTTGGACCAATGCAAAAACAGAAGCTTTGCATATGGAAGAATCAAAACACACGTACACAACATATAATGTTTGTTGATAAAGATGGAATTTATGGCATGCATTTTATGTACGTCATGCATATGCGTACACCTTTAAAATGGCCTCAACTGGTAACCACACAGAATTTCTAGGAAGCTGTATAAAATGGGCTTACTGGCTGTTGTAAGTGTCTCGAAACTTTATTCATATAGGGAGGCAACACAAGTCAGTTGAAAAGCACTAGGATCAGAGCCCAGAGACTCAGATCCCTAGACCCAGCTCCACTGCCAGCCACTACGGTGACTGCGGGCAAGTCACTTAGCCTGGCTGGAAAATAAAGGGTTGATTGGCTTGGCCTCCAAGGGCTCTGTCAGCACCAAAATTGTCAAACTCCATATAGGAAGCATTTGATAGTCATCGGAGAGGAAAGCTGTGTGTGAAAGCAAGTGTTTCCAAAAATAGATATACAAAGGATTTTTTTTTGTTTGTTTGAATCAAAGAGGGGAAAACATAGTTTTGTTTAAAGCACATAGACACACACACACACACACACACACACAGGCCTATATAGTATATATTTTGTAAGAGCCAGCAGTGTTTTCCCCAGTTGAATAAAATATGCCTTTGCAGGCATTCAGATCACATTGCATCTGTGCATTCTGCACAAGGCTGTTGGCTCTAGACAGCCTTTAATTCTAATTAATACACGTCCAGCTGAATCAGTGGGTGGAGGAAGAAAGACTGGAAACGAAGAAAGAAAATGAGACGTCAGCACGAATGCCTATCACATTGTGAATATCTGTTCATCTGCATAATAATAATGATACCAAATATGCAAACAGATGTTTCTCTCATTAAATTGTATATGCAAATACTCCTGGTAGGAGTGGTAATGTTGTCTCGGGGTTGAGAGATCGTTGAGGGTAATTAAAGGTTAATCCAGTTTTCAGTTCACAGACTATTCGACGAGAGTGGTTGGAAAGAAAAATTGTCACTTAACCTTCAATTCATTACCAACGGCACATGGATTTTCTACTTAAATAATATAAGCATATATGCATTAATCATTACTCCCCGCTCCACCATCCCTGCAGTGGTTGGTCACTAGCAACCACTAGCAAAGACTTGAGAGATGACCCAAGTTGAGTATTTCTGTGTGGAGCATTAATAAGAAAAAATTTATTTCCTCAAAAAGCATTTAGAATCCATCTAGAGTCATAATCTCTAATTTTTAATAGAAAAATCTGAAGTACTTGCATCATTACTCCTTGAATATAATCAAAAGCATTGTTTTAAGATACTAAAAGTGGGATATTAGAGGCTGCAATGACTTGACCAAGATTGCAAAGTGTCTTTGTTTTCTTTCTGGGTGAATTGAAAATGGTGGATGGTTTGGAACGTTTTTTTGACGGAAAAGTCTAACTCACCAGCTGTGGTGTTTTCACTTCCTGTTTTGAGGAGGGGGGGATAATTTTCAGCAGTTAAGGTCAGAAAAGTTCCAAATTGGCAGGTCTGTGAGAAGAAATGCAAGGTCAGTATAAACCACGTATTTGCAGGAAGAGTTGAAAAAAAGCAGAAGGAGAAGAGGTTTTCCTGCATCTGTGGAATACTAAAGAGGATTTATTTCCTGGTCAATAGTTACAAAGAGCTTACCTTTGGTTTAGTGGGAATCGGGGTTCTGAAAGGGTAATCTCTTCTCTCCCCTTTACTTCTTTAGTCCTTGATTCTACCAGAAGTGCACAGCTATTCACTCCGTGTAAAGACCCACGCAAAGCTAGCAAGCAGAATACCTGAAGTCTCCATGCTCCTGTAAATTAAAAGTGTGCCTCTGTGAGTATTCAGAGATGCCAATCAAAATGAAATCAAAAGTTGCATGGGCAGCCAGATCCCTGACATTTAATCCTCATTATGCGTTGAGGATTTTTAGTTAAACCCAAATTTAATTTTAGCTCTCATGCCACCAGAAAAACCGAAACTCCTTTCAAAGTTGCAATCCTACCTTAAATCTAAATCAAATCTTGAATATAAAACTAAATGTCTTTTTTGTTCCTACTTTCTCATAGGAAATAGTGCTTGTTTAAGATGCTACAAATTGCCTTGGAAAGAGTGCATTTCTCAAGAAAATGGGCTATGTTTAACTTGCCCAAAGCATCTTTTTCACAGAATTTTAGCAATGCTTGCTTATGGGCAAACCCAAAACATAATTCCAAAGGGAGGAGAGAGATGTCTCATAATCCAGGGGTTTTTTGGTCCGCACAGTACGAAACAATTTAGCTTCTTTTTCCCCACTACTTCATTATTGACTTTTTTTTTTCCTTCTCACTTTTTTTTTTCATCTTTGCCAAATTGCTGTTTGGTCTTTGACCAAGGGGATGGGTCTGCTAAGTTTAAGAGCCGGGTAGCCCATCCATCACCAGTACTAGGAATAGAAGGGACCTAACTGAATCCTCTTCCTATTTGACTGGCTCTGTCTTAGCAACAAAAGCAGGAGCAGGGTGTTTCCCAGCCTGAGCTGAAAGAGAAAGGGCGGGAATAGTTATGGCGCTGCCTGCGTTATTGGTACATAATACATGCATTTTCCCCTGGGCACGTATTAAAAGATCTGATCGCCTGCCCTCTCCCAGCTAATTCTGGGTGACACTTGGAGACCTCCAGCCCTACTCTCAGGAGGCTCTTTTGAAATAACATGGCCCTGTGCTTCTCTATTTGTTAAGTAATTGAGACGTAATGGCAATTATTACGTATTATAAAGAAGCCAAATTCCCCTGGCACCAAGCAGCCCCCGTTAGTGGTATACTGCTCAGAAGAGCATTTGATGATGTTGCAGTTCAGTCTGGAGAGCTGGACTTTGGTTGGAAAACTTCAGACTGGGCCAGATGATTTATTTTGCTAAATACAATGGAAATACACCTCCCACAGAGTGGTGGCCCTTGATTTTGAGTGATTCCTGGCCCCTCTTCCCCAGTGTCCTAAAACACAAGGGCTGCCTGTGGTTGATTTCGGCCATGTCAGTGACTTGAACCTCCTTCTGACTCCTTCTCACTGACCATCTTTGGCCCTAGCTTGATAGGGTGTGATGAATGTGGTACATCTGGAGCTCAACTGAGCAGATCATGAGGACAAGCAATGATGCTGGAATTGACCCAAAGGAGGGAGCCAGCTGGGATATCTCAGGCAAGTTTGGCGGGAGACAGGATGAGTAGTGCCCACTGTGCCTCCAGGAAGCCACTCAACTGCTCTGAGCTTCAATATCTTCTTCGGCAAGATAGGAAAATAATAGTGCTGACCCCAAAAGACAGTTGAGATGATCTGATATCATAAATACGTGAAGCACTAAGCACCCAATACCAAGTAAGCTAAAATGATGGTGATTAAGATTAACATGTTTATCATGGCCTCCTTTGAGTTACTGAGTTGCATGAAGAGACTGGCCTCTCTGGGTAAGTCAGATATTTAAGTGGAATCATGGGATATCACCTTCAAGCCAGTATTGAGGTGGGCTCCGGGCAGTTTGTTATAGAAACCCAGCAAGTGTTGTGTATGCCCAAAACCCAAGCAAGTGTGTAACATCATCAGCAAAATGGGTGCTCTCTGGGGTGATGTGGGGGCTCTGGGATGCCAAAACCCACGTCTGACTGCCCCTTACTAGCTCTGAATTGGCACAGCACTTCACTTCTCTAATCTTCAATGTCCTCACCTATAAAATGGCAGTGTTGATTTCTCATGTCAAAGGATTGATGTAGCGATAGAATAACAATGGAGGGAAACACTTTGTCAAACAGCATCAGAAGCAGAGGGATTTGCAGTGTTGGTGGACGCTGTCTCATCCTGGTGTCCAGCCCCGTCACTGGAACACTGTGCCCACATCACACCACTATTCTTAACCCCAATGGTTTGTTAATTTAATTCATTAGGGGCTCTTAGCAATTGAAAGCGTGTTTAAAAACCCAAACCGACAATTAGTCTTTGGGGACCAAAGAATAAATACAAGCATAATGTATCACTTTTCCTGGCTCAACAAACACCATTTTGATGTGGTAATGGCCCCTAGTGAAGGCAGTAATTTTCAGTTAAATAAAGCAGGCCACCATCCAAATGCAAACTCTCCACAAAGACACACTCTGCCCTTCCCTGTGCATCAGCCGGGAATAAACACTTCTCCAGTATCATTTATAAATAAAGAACATAAAAATAAAGTAATATGTGTAATGTAAATTGTACTGTCAAAAATATGTGTAACGTAAAATGGAGAAGTTAAAAAACATTGATCTAGGAACCAAAAGACAAGGATTTGAGTCCAGCCTTTGACACCCATTAGCTCTCTGAACTCAGAAAATCATGTCAACACTATAAAACTGCATAGGTAACAACCACAATCCATCCTACCTTCTCTGATCCTCAAGTTTCTCATCTGTAAAATGGGGCAATGTTATCTGCTGCCTACTTCACAGTATGATGGGCACTGTGGTTTAACGTGAGTGATTTATAAAGCACTATTTAAAGTTTGAAGGCTTTGATTTTGATAAATTAATCTTCAGGGTAAGTGACTACAGAGATTGATTCTGCCTCTAGGACTGTCAAGGTGAATATGGGAACTCAAAGAAGAGGAAATTGGATAAAGATATGTGTGAAGTGTGTCTGCTTGACATAACTTTTTTTTAAATTGCCGCAAAATACACATATCATAAAATTTACCATTTTAAAGTATACAGTTGAGTGGTATTTAGTACAATCATAATATTGTGCAACCATCACCACTGTCTAGTTCCAGAACACTTTCGTCACCCCACAAGGAACCCCTGTACCCATTAAGCAGTCACTCCCCATTCACTTCTCCCCCTAGCCCCTGGAAAAAGCTTAATCTGCTTTCTGTCTCTGTGGATTTGCCTCCCCGGAACATTCATATTAATGGAATTGTACAATATGTGGTCTTTGGCTCTGGCTTCTTTCATGTAGCACAATGTTTTCAAGGTTCGTCCCTGTTGTAGCACATGTCAGTACTCTGTACACAATTGTAAGCCTAGTATTCTTTAAGCTGTATGCTCAAAACACACAGCTAATAAAAATAACGATCTACCACTTGTTGAGCACTTACTATGTGTCAGGCACTGAGTACTTCACATACATGTTCTCACATGATCCTTATCAGATGGGCAGTATTATCTCCATTTTACCAGTGAGGAAGCTAAGATTCAGAAAGGTTAAGTGCATTGTCCAAGGTCACACAGCAATTAAGTGGCTAGGAATCAAACCCTGGTTTGTCAGATTCCAGAGCTTTTGCTTTTAGTCATCATATTTGGTATTTGCACAGCTCAAGACGACCAGGCCACAAAGAGCTGGATATGGCCAGACAGCCAATTATGGGACCCCAGTGAGCTCTGAGAAGGCCCACAAAGGGAGGCATCAAACAGAAACTTGGGTCACCTCACAGTCTTGCACGCTTCATCCTGGCTGGCACCAACAACCAGCTGGGAGCCGACTGTGGCACAAACACCCCCAGGCATGCTCCCTGGGATGCCAGGCCCCTGCCCCCCATCCTGCATTTGACTCTCCTCTCTCTGTATTAGGCATGGCAGAGAGCAGTCACTCGACAATTTAAATGTTCTGGTCCTGTTTCCAGTGGCCCTCTGAGGTCCAGGCTGGGCAGGGTTTAGAACATCTTAGTCCTGGAAAAGTGTTCTGTCCTCTGTCCTCGCCTAAATATCCCGTCAGCTTCCTCTCACGTGTTGCCCAAACGCAAACACTGCAGACCTGAAGACTGAAGAATTAGGCCTAATTGTGTGACTGGAAAAAATACGCAAAGCCCTGGCAGTTGTGGGGATCTTAGGAGCTACAAGTGGGGACTCAGTCGATGTTCACCAGAACTCTTGGGGTAAGAAGAAAGGACTGAGGCTTTCATCAGCAAGAAATGAGCACTAAATGTTTAGCGTTAGATGAAGACCTGCAAATACCTTCTTTTTCACATGCTGGTACTCGATTCGGAGGAAAGATAGCCCTCGTCTTCAGCCATCATCTCGCGATTCTTTAACTGGCCCAATTTTTCATTAATTTAAATGATATTGACAAAAATATGATGTTAAGTATAAAGAGCATGGAATTAGGAATAAAAGGACCCCAGTTCGAATCCAGAGTCCACCACTAAGTAAATGTCATGAGACCTCAGATGAATCATTTCCCTTCTTACAAATGTCCCACCTTCAAAATGGGTTTGAGGAAGGGATTTGTGACTGTACACGGTGCTATCTTCCGGGATTTAACAGCCAGGCTCCCAGCGGTGACATTCTGCTCAAGTGCCTCATCATGTGGATTTCTTGATTTGCTGTTGGGAAGACAGTAAGGAGGCTGGAAGGGCACAGCAGTCCTCTACTCACTTGCTCGGTGCCCTCGGCACGTTAGTGTCTCAACTTCCTGGAGACCCGATCTGTGCATCCACGAAACAATTCCTCCCACCCAGCGTTGATGGGAAGACCCAGTGCCGTGACTCAGCCCACAGTGCGGGGTGTGGAGCATGAGCCCAATACATATCAGTTCCCCTCCCTTCGCCTTGAAGTTTCAAAAGAAAAAGACACTTCTTAATGTTATTTTATGCAGTCTGGCCAAATGATTTAAAGAACTGACCCAGAAAACAACAACAAAAGCAAATCATGTGCCGTGGGCACCAACTTCTGAACTGGTGGCAGGGGGAGAGGGAATTTGTGCAAAGTATAGTTGGAAGAAAGGGAGAATGATGTTCCAGTTTCAATGACACTTCAGTAAGTCGCCTTCTTTAAGTGGGGGGATAAAACGGACTTCAGTGGATAGCATGTTTAGCCTGGCTGATTACAGCTCACCTCCAGGGTTTATCTGTGACAAAGAGCATAATTGATTGAAGGGCATTGATTTATGAGAAACTAATGTCCGAATCTGTGGGCATCAAGCGAAAACTAAATATTTAACTTTAAATCATGACCTGTAATTTCCTTCCACTTCATATGTCTATCCTTGAGTTGCAAGAGAGACACAGACTTCATTTCACTGGGGTTACAGTTAAGCTTCAAGTGCTATCACATGTCCAACTTTCATCCTCATTTTCGTGAAATCTGCAGGAAGTCAAGAGAACCTGGAGGAAAGAGGCTGGGATTTGGAGTCAAGCCATCTGGGTTTGAATCTTGGCTCCAAAATTTACTTACTCTCTCCGTGACCCAAGTAAACCTCTTAACTGTTCTGAGACTTAGTTTCTTCATCTGTAAAATAGGGGCAATAATAATATCTCCCAGCGTTGTTTTAGGGCTAAAATGAAGGAAGGGATGTCCAAGTTCTGTGTTTAAAGCAGTGTCCACTGAGGAGTTTCTGAGCCCACCCTCCACTTTGGGGCCCAGAGAACTCAGCCAGGGGCGGTGGGGGGTGGGAGGAATGGAGGGAAAGGTAGCAAAAAGCAGAACTTGGCACAGGAGATTTTCAATTTTCCAAAAATATATTCTCTTCAGACTTGTTCCCCAGAAATGGTGTGTATGTTTGTGTGTGTGTGTTTTCTGAAGTAGATGAAATTTGTCAACAAAATCTTTACTAAAAATGGAACTTTTGCACATCTAATTGCAGAATTTTGCAAAACAAAACAGAAGATATCTTGCCTGGCTCCAGGCAGATCCAAGGGGATTAATTTGTCACTCTTCAAAACTCTTCGGAGAAATACCCTCTTTGATTTTCTATTCTCACGTTAATTAGTGGCAGAAGGAACACCGAACACACTAGGTATAGGAGAAATTAGGAGAAATAAATCTGCCGCTCTTGTCAAAGGGAGAAACTAGGAGAGGAGGACACATAGCACAGCGGCCCCGGGGGAGCGCCACGCGGGCCATTAGTCACTGCCTCCCTCCGGACCTCCGCGAGGACAGTCAGGCGTCATTTGGTAGAGAAGCTCTGTACACTGTTTAATAAAAGTATTTCTTTTAAACCTAAACCCCAGTGACAAATGCTTTCGAGAGTAAAACGGAGAAGTAGTTGATTTGTTCTATTTTAGTGATTGTAGAGGAAGTTGATTATATTGGAACCAGATCCCAAATCAGATACCAGAATTTGAGATTATCGCTGAGGTCAAGTATTAAATACTATCTGTGCTGTTGATAATTGCTGATTGATTTGTCCTAGTCAAAACCTTCATCTGAAGGTATCTTTGTTTCAAATTCAAAAGTGTTTACCGTGTGATGACTTTTTACGGAATGTTTTTTGAGTAAAGTTTAGATTTGCTCCTGTCATTTTGTGTTGCTCAAATCCAACGATTTTCCTTTGAAACATTTAAACATGTTCATCACTGTTCATGTTTCCAAAAAAATCAAAGTAATATCCAATTAATAGTATGTGTTTTACTGACTAGAGAGAGCATTTCTGCCACTAAGTTGGGCACCGGCCACCTTTGCAAGGTGGGTGGGTCCCTCCTTTAGTCCCCAAGTGAGCAGATACTTGGAAGGTTGAGCGTAGATGAGACATTCTGGTGTCCCCCACTTTTCCCGGGGCCCCCACCACGCAGCTCCAGGAGCAGTCTCCATTGCCTGCTTATTTAAGGTAATTACAACATGTGCTTCTTCCCTGCTGGCTCTGTTGAGGCAGAAAATGCTTCATCATTTACTTCAGTCATGAGAATAAAGCAAAAAATCTGGAACATAAACACCATTTTTTCTTTGCACTCAGAGGCCGGGCTCAGGGTGAGTTTGGGAATAATAAACCCAAGTTGGCAATCCTGTTAATAAGTATGAAGTTGCTGGGAGAAAAGTCCTGCGGTGGCCTGGAGGTGAGGGGGTGCCCCAGGGCTTTGTCCCCTTGTTGGTAAATAACAGCTCTTTGTTTACACACAGTTGTTTGGGTTTCAAAAGATACTCAAAGCCAGAAGAGTTTCTGCAGTTGCTGCACATGGAAAGGGATATATAAGTGAATTTTTAAAGAGATTACACCCTAATTAAATCTCTGCTGCCCGGAGAGAGCTGTAGGTTTCCAGGGGGAAAGGAGGCACATGTGATTAGCAGGCTGGCCAGGGCTGTAGACAGGCGCTTTCTTTCTGAAATCAGAACCACCCCGACTATTCAGCTGCAGCCCCAGCTCAGAGAAATCCCAGGGCCAGGCGCCCTTTGGTTGAAGAAGAGAACTTTGAACTCTCCATTTCAAAAACTGGACTTCTCCTCCTGGTGGTTAGGAAAAGCATCTGATGCACAGCATCTCCATTCAAACTCTCCAGACTTTCAATATTTTCCATTTTAAGCTTGTAGCAATGAAAACCTCTGGTAATGAGTTCCCTGCCCCCCGACAGAAGTCCTGCATCAAATTTGTACGCCGTCCTGGTGAAATGGTTTACAAGTCTGAGAGGAAAAAAGTCTAAAGGAATGCTCTAGAGAAGGAATGAAGGGCTATCATGGAAATCTTTATTTATGGGAAGAGAAAGAGCTAAAACATTACCTCAGAATGCAAGATTACGACATCAGTAAAGTAAATCTACTCTAGTGGTGAAACATCAGAAACCCATAATCCTTTCTCAAAGCCCTTTTGTTATTTTAATGTGTGACAAATTATGCTTTTTTTTAGAAGAAGAAAACACTTAGATTTGAGAGGTTTCTTTTGCTCCAGTTAAAGTAATTTCACTGGTTACGCAAGTTTTAATTTTCTGTAACCCAGACTTTACTGTGCTGGCCAAGCATATGAACAAGGCTAAGGTAATTTTTAGCTTTAATAGAATTGGACATAGTGACCACCAAGATCGGCTTCAAGTTGCTATGGCAACGGTAGTCCTAAAAAGTACTTAAGTTAAGCAGGGCATTTTTGGTTGTTAGTTTGAAACTTTTGCCTTTTGTAGTTTTTTTTTTTTCAACGGATGAACATGGATGAGTAAATTGCAATACTTACTGTATTTTCTCTCTTTTTATGTCAGTCTTATCACAGGAATCCTGGTTACTTATTTCTTAAGTGACTTTTTAAAGAATACTAAGAAATACGGAAATTGTGAATAAAATTGGGCAAATTGCAAAAAAGAATAAGTAAATCCGTTTCTCTGTCAAAGCTTTTCTATAGAAAGTCCTCAGGGGAAGTCCATGAGAGAAGGCCAGGCTGGAGAAGGGCTGTGGTGTCTGTGTGCCAACCCTGGCTTGATGCTGGATGTGAAGATGAGCAAGATCAGTCCACTCTCCAGGAAGGAAAGTGATGTGCACACTGACACGCTATGATGTGGCAGAAGATGAGGGTGAAAGCACCTACTGAGGGCGCTATTTTCAAAATACATTAATACAATTTGACCTTTCTTTAAGAACTCGGAGTTGGAGGTCAACAACAGATCTTTACTGAGTGCCTACTACATGCTAAGGCCACGGGATCTATTAGGGAAAAAAAGCAAACACCCTTGTACTCATGAAACTTATATTCCAGAGATGGGAGTCAAACAAAAGCCATAATAAATGATAGGTAGATGATAGACGACAGATAGATAGATATATAGATAAAGTGATAGATAATAGATAGGTGATAGACGATGATGCTAATGATGATCATGAAGAAGATAGATAGATAGATAGATAGGTGATAGATAGGGTGAAAGATGACATGAGTGGAGCCATATTAAAATAGAGCCAGAGCAGCCATTTCAGAGGAATTGCCTTGCACGTCTTGTTTTCTTTATCTTCCAAACTGGACCAAACCACCAACATTCTGAGAAGCCAGTAAGGACAAGAACATCCTGTTCATAAGGACTGATGAAATTGGACTTTGCTGATGACTAATCAATGAAGCACAAGTCTAGCCTTTTGCCTGAGACCAAATCTCAAGCCAATCTATGAAGTACATACCTAGCCTTACCTCCTCTGGCACCAATGAACTCTTCTTTAATATGACTTATTTCATCTTCCTCCCTTCTTCCCATAAAAACCCTGGGCCCCTCTCCTGTAATTGGGACACTATTTGGGTTTCTATCTGAATCTGTGCTCCCCGAATTGTAATTCTTTGATCCTAAATAAATGCTCTTAAACTGGTTTCGGTTTCTGTGGGTTGACAATAGATAGATAGAGAGATAGATGGATAGATAGACAGATAGATAGATGACAAATAGTATGCCTGAAGGTGATAAGTACTATGGAAAAAAATAGAGGAGAATCTCCAAGAGCAGGGATGGGATATAATTGAGCATAGAGTGGTCAGAGTGGACCTCACTGAGGTTGGGGACATTTGAGCCGAGACCTGAAGCAGGTGAGGAGTCAGGCCAGCAGACATCTGGGGAAGAACATTCCAGGCAGAGCAAACAGCAAGTAGAAAGCCCTTGATTCAGGAGGTCACTATGAATAATGGTTATTCATTCCTGCATTCAACAAAGCAAGAAACCTCAGGGTCTGTGACTTTTATAAGGTTTTGTGCTCCTTCGCTAAGTGACCTCAGACTTCAATGCACAAATTCGTCACTTTTTTATCTCTTTCCTCCAGGTAAGTTCCTCTTCTTCATCGAATCAGTTTTGCTTTGTCCCAGAAATAGCCCTTACCTCCTTCTCGTCTGTTAGTTATGAGGTCATGTGATTTAGGAAAACAGATGACCAAACCTGTTAGACTGGATCTAAAGAAGACTGGTGATGCCCAAGGTGAGGGTCTGTGCCATGAAGAATCCCATCATCGTAGTACACCGTGTGTTTGTCTTTCACACTGTGAATCTCTTCGAGTCGGGGCCACATAGTATCATATGTGTATTCTTTAATACCCAGCTAGCACCTGGCACACCGTGCAGCAGGGTAAGAAGCTGTCCCACAAATGCGTGAGTCAACACAGAGGTAGCTGTTTTGTCTCTTCAAATGCTCTTTCCCTTCCTTTATGCTTCTCATCACTTGTGGATGCCAGCTGAGTGTTGAAGTGAATACGAGCATGCATGTTTAGAGCAGTGTTTTTCACCAAAGCATTTCAAATCCATTACCTCACTTGGATTCCCCCAACAACCCTCTCAAGTACATAAAGTGCTATTAGCCTCAAATCATACTTGGGTTGGCAGATGGAAAGAAGCGACGGGCAGGCCCTAGTAGGTCTATGGGTCCTGATTCCAAGTTCACACGAGGCCTGGGGTTATCTCCAGAATGGAGCTGGGACCCACGGCTGGGACCGCAGAGGCTTGGAATTACTCAGAAACACGTGTACTGGAGGATAAGCTTAGGTGGCAGAGCCGCAGTCAAAAGGTAAATTACAAGAATTAACTCAGGAATTAACCTGGTGGGTGTGGCATGTGTGACTATGTGTCTAGAAATGGGTGTGGAGGGCCACAGTGCTGCAGAGTCAGGGGACCTGCATGCTAATCTTGGCTCGGCCACCAGCGTGCTCTTGGGCCCAGCAGTATCCCCTCTGTGAGCCTCAGGCTCCTCCATGGTGGAAGGGAGCTCTGGCCTAAACCCCCTTTCACAGAGTGCAGGGCGCAAGCCAGGCGATTCCGAGTCCCAGAGAGGACACAACCTCCCACTGAGGCAGGTCCTATGAGTGTGACTTCCCTTTCTCTGCTCTTTTAATCCCTCAGCTCGGCACCTAAAATCTCCAGGACTTGGCTGGGCAGCAGTACCTGGCTAAAATTTGGTAACACTGTTTCACTAAATTTCCCTTCTATTGACGGCAAATGATGCTGATTTTCATCTTTAGCAGGAATATCAAGATTCCTTTTAAAATAAATGTGTTTAATTAAAGAGTGAATTATTAAGAGAAAAATGTTAAGTAAATAACATCAGAGGGGGACACAGATGCTGCAAAGATTAAGAAGGTGGTTTAGGAGTGAATGACGTCAGGGAAACACTGAGTCAAATGCCCTCAAGGCTCCTCCTGCTTTGAAAAGCAGTAGAGGATGGTGGTTCTGGACATGGGCTCTGGAGCCAGACTGCCTGGGCCTGCATTCCTGGCTCTGCCACTTACACCTGGATAGACATAGGCAGGTTACTTCATCTCTCTGTGCCTCACTTTCCTTATCTGTAAAATGGGAATAATAGTGTACCTACCAGAAAAGATTGCCACAAGTTACACTTAGAAGAGAGCCTGGCTCAGTGTAAGTGCTGTATGAGTGTTTCCTGTCATTATAACCTTCAAGGAGTCGTTGATTGGCCCACAAGTCAAAAGAGTTTTTGGAAGAGAGGTGGGCCCCAGTGACCATGCCCATACTCAGTTACTCACTAGAGCCCTCTTGCTCATACATACTGTTTCCTGTCCCTGAACACATAATCCCAGTGTCCCTCCCTCTCTCTCTCTTCCTGTTGGAGAGTGAGTGAAGCCTTCCATAAATAAAGGGGGTGGAAGGGAGACTCCATCAGGCTCCATCCTCTATCTACACCAAATGGTACAAAGGTGTCCAGGTGTTATTTGTCTTCTCATCGTTTATCTGAGATCCCTGCAAGAGTCAGCTGTGAGCCACATGTTAAATCATCCCCGGGCCAGAAAAAAAGAAAGAAAAGGAGGATTATGAAATCAGAGTGGCAAAAATAGCAGTGTGCCCATTCACTGTCCTCTCCAGGCTGTTCCCTCCATAACCGCCACCCTGCTTCAAGTCACACTTTGTATTTCTTTGTAACAAACCCTATTGGTTTTCCCCTTAAAGGTTGGCAATGCAGCATCTTCTGAGACACCAAAACCTGACTGAGGTCCCAGGAAGAGGTAGCCTGACCTTGCAAGTGGCTTCAGGCAGAACCCCAGCTGCGTCGCAATCTACAACTGGTCTACCCCAGTCGGGCTCTCCTTTGGAGGCCACAGAGACGGGTTGTTCCTGGGAAATCCAGTTGCTTTCTTCTGCTGTGAGTTGACATCCTCCCGGGATCAAGTGTACAGGCAGGAGCATTCTGATCAGGCTGGATTTTCATTTATAATTTATTGCCCAACACTCATCAAACAGAAGCAAGTGAGATGCTCCCCACCTACTTGTGCTTCCTGGTGGCAGAGAGCAGATAACTGTTAATACACTGGTTTGGAAAGTTTATTTAAAAAGAAAAGTTAATTGTATTCTTTTCCAGGGAAGTGTGAAGATACTTAAGTAGCTTGGTTGAGGCGTATACACACCATCAGAAGGTATCCTGGGGATGTTCCTGTGCAGTAATGGGAAACAGGGAGCCAGCTGTCACTGGCACAATGTGCAGAGAGGGTCACTGTGTAGATCATGGTCTTTCCAGCAGAGCAGGAGCTTCTGGATTCTTGAGTTGCTATTCTTAGCACAACAGTAAACAAGCCACCCCTATGTCTCTTGGCTCCCCCATCTTTGATATTTCCTTTCCTACTTCCACAAAACAATTGCAAACCAAGCTGTAGTGGCAGAATTTAGTATGACCAAGGGGCAGGATAACACAGTGCTTACAAGTGTGGCTTCTGAAGCTAGACTCTCTGAGTTTCAGTCCTGGGTTTTCTACTAACTAAGCGAACAACATTGAGTAAATTCAACTCTTAGTGCCTCAGTTTCCTCGTCTATAAAATGAGAATAATAGTACCCACCTCATAGGGTTGTTGGGAAGATTAAATGAGCTAATACATGTAAAGCACTTTCAACAGTGCCTATAACATAGCAAGTACAGAATAAATGTTAGCAACTATTGTCTGCTGGAAAAATTCTTCCACTAGGCAAGTATCTTATACTCTGAGTGTAGTAGCCAGCCTCCAAGATGGCCCCAATGCTTCTGATCTCCTGGCTTTCATATTCTTGTACAGTTTTTTTCTGCATTCAATAGGGCTGACTGGAAACCAATAAGACATTGAGAAATGATGGAGTGTGACCTCTGAGGGTAGGTTATAAAAGTCATAGCACCTTCCACCTTGCACTCTCTTCATACAGCCATCATCTGAAGCTGGAGGATCCATTTCCAAGGTGGCTCGCTCACATGGCTGGCAACTTAATGCCGGCTGTTTACAGGAGGTCTCAGCTCATCCCCACTTGGGACTCTCCATGGGGCTGCTTAAGTGTCCTCACAACATGGCAGCTGGCAAGTGAACCAAAGTAAGTGATCCAAAAGAGCACATTTTGTTAATACTGTTCTCTTATCTTACATTTAATTTCTTCTTCTCAAAAGTCCATATTTTCTTGAATTTTATTACAAGTATCAAGCAGAAGGTATCCAAACACTTTGTTTCCTTAGGTAAATCTTTTTCAAAATAACGATCTTCTTCTGTATCGTCAGACTATGTTCTCCTCTTTTCTTAACCTATAGGGCCATCTTTTTTTCTCAACCAATTGCCCCATATTCTTTCTCCCTTCCTTCCATCCTTCATTCCTTCCCCTCTTCCCCTCTTTCTTTCCTCCTCTTCCTCCTCCTTCTTTCTTATCCAGGAATAAAGAAGGGCTCCACCCATGTTTGCTGTTTACTTTTAAACACAGTCAGTGGACTTTCTTCGGCCTCTTCATTTAACTGGTCTCTTGCTTTCTGGTAGACGGTTTCTTCCAGAGCTTGTGGGAGGTTGGTATCAGTTCTGCTGTGTGACAAACCACCCAAATCTTAGTGGCTTAAAATGTCAGTGATTTGTTATTGTTCACATCTGTGGTTCTGCTGGGTTTAGCTGATCTAGGTTAGGCTCAGCGGAGGGCTCAGCTTAGACATCTTGGCGGCTCTCACTGCAGGTCTGTTGGTTGGCTGGGGCAACTCCACTCCACAGGTCTCTCATCCCCCTTTGACTGTCCTCCTTTGTCCTCTCATGCCTAACGTGGGCATGTTTTTCTTACAGTGATGGTAGACGTACCAAATGATAGCAAGAGCTTAGGATCAGAGCTGGCACACTGTCATTTCACTTATATATCATTAACCAAAACAAGTCACGTGGCCAATCCCAAAGTCAAGGACTATGAAACTATATTCTGTGATTCTCCTCATGGAGATAGTGGGAGAAATACAATGCCATCCTAGGAAAGGATGAATACAGGGAGGAGTAAAGAATTGGGGCCAATAGTACAATCACCCACAGTGGTTCACAGACAAACAAGAGATGTCCTGACTTGGGGTCTGCTTGTAAGGATTCAGGAGAAAAGCCTGAAAAGGGATGGTCTGAGAGGAGGAAATGTGTCAAGGAGGAAGGGTGCAAGACCTGAGTGAAAACAGCCCAACCCAGCTCCACCAATCTCTCTACTAGCTCAAAGCTTCATCCAATCCTCCCAGAAACTGCTCCAGCCTGCTATTATCAGAGCCTCTCATGGAGCCAGCCCAGTTCTAAGCTGCTGATTCTTGCTTTCTCCTGGAGTCCTGCAAGGAAAAACCATGCAGGGTTGATGATTTCCAAGCCAATCCAACCACCACAATTAGACCCGTCAGTTTGCATGTGGATCAGCTCTTAAATGACTAAGCACATTTGTCGACTGTGACTTCCTAGAAGCGTCATTGTTTCATATTGCAAGTACATGCTCACCAACTGGTACACATGAACGACTCCCTAACGGGCTTCCTTATGGCAATGAACAGGAGCTTTTGTACAGAATAAAAATAGTTTTCTGAAAAGACAGAGCCCAGCCTACATTCTGTATTCTAAGTACTTGGTCTCCACTCCCCCTTGTCCCAGAGAATGGCACTCACTTTCTCTTTGGGACATACAGCCTTTCTGCCGAATTCTTCAAAGAAAACCACAGTTAATGCAAATTACGTGTTCTACCTGCTCAAAAAGTCATGGAGGTTTCGTGATAGAAGGAAAATTAGAGGTTATCTAGTCCAGAAGGTGGCAAACTTATCTGTAAAGGGCCAGATAGTACATATTTCAGGCCTTTGTGTGTCTTACAGTCTCTCTTGCAACTGCTCAACTCTGCCATTGCAGCATCAAAGCAGCTATAGACAACATGTCAGCAAATGAGTGTGGCCGTGCTTCAATAAAACTATTTACAAAACAGCTGGCAGGTCGAATGTGGCCACGGGCCAGGCTGTAGTTGTGTGACCTCTGTTCTAATCTAATCCCTTATTTTACATATGTGGAAACTGAGACCTTGGGGCTCCTTTTCCTTCATCACTGGATCTTGCACACATCTCACTGTGGCAATGGTCTTTTGGTACCATGCTTCTCTGAGGGGCCACACTCTGCTGGGATGCCCCAGTATGGGTGTGTCCATACCTCTCTGGTTGTTAAACAGTTTAAATATCACCCTCGCTGGGCTTTCGGTTTCTTTTCTTTTCTTTTTTTTTAATATTCAAGACTTCCTGCAAGATGGAGAGCAACTTGAGGTTAGAAACCTTGAGTTATCCATCTTGCAATCCCAGTGACTTCGCAGCTCAGCCCCTGGCCCATCAGAAGGGCACAGTTGAAATGAATGAGTGAGGCCCAGAGAATGAAATTGACTTGACCAAGGTCACATAGTCTAATCAACAGCAGTGCGGGGACCAGATCCACGTCATGACATTGGAACCTCTCTGTGTTGATACTAATGTGTTAATAACAACGTGTTGGTGTAATCTGCCATTGGTTAAACATAAGACTGGAGAAGGGAGTGGAAAATTACAGAAATGCTGCTTAATCCACCACCAAGTGCTTACCAAAAGCACCTAAAAATTGGGAGACCCTGTGTGAAATGCTGCAGGCAGAGAGGGCTTACATTCAAGGAGGTTGTCCACAGGGAGATGCACATTCAGATAGCTCGAAGCCCCATGCCTGTCTCTAGCTACTGGACAGATTCAGGAAGAATATAACTAACTTTTATTTTCTACTTCTCCCTGCTGTGGCTCTCCACTGCGTGTGTAATTACACACACACACACACACACACACACACATACTCACACACATAGAGCTAGATTGTCACTGAAGAGTCTAGTGTCTAGTCCAGGGTTCTTGACCTGAAGTTCTTAGAACAACCCCTCTCCAAACTCTGAGACTTTCTGGATCTTCCTTAAATTGTATAAAAATTTATGTGCATCTTTCTAAAAAGAAGATCCATAGCTTTTTTTTCCAGATTATTAAAGGAATCCGTGATTCTCAAAAGCTTAACCATAGGGTAAAGTAACTTATGATACATGTCCTTGATTTATGGTACTGCTGTGGCTGGGATCTGTTTTAACCCCAATGTTATAGGCAACGAAATAGGGCATAAATCCTACCAGCAGGGAGGGGCAAGCCCTTTCTCTTACAGTGTTCCTGTTTGCTGCTAACTGAGCGTGCTTACTTTACATAAACTCTTGGGTGTTTAGACTCGGATTTGCAGGCCTCTAGTCTGCTTCAGTCATGAGGGTTGAACATTTCTGCAGTGTGCTGGAGAAAGCATGAACTTGGAATCCAAACAGCCTGTGGTCTGATCCCAGCTCCCCACTCCAGCTGTTCTGTAACTTACCGAGCCTCTCTTGGTCCCCTTCTCCTTAACATCTCAGCGTCTCAGTTCTCCTATCTGTAAAATGGGGATAAAGAGACCTATCTCAAAGATGTATTGTGAACATTAAATAAATGATATATTTTAAGTGTCTAGAACAGCACCTGGTAGGGGCTTAGCCAGCCTGGCACATAGTTGGTATTTAGCAAACATTTCTTCTCTTTTCTCTCTCCCTCCCCTCCATTTTTGCTAACATATGTGGCATCAAGAACTGAACTTTTTGTAAGACATTCCCAAGATTGTTTTCTAATTTTTTAAACTCGGGATTGATAAAAGCAAAGAGTTGCTGGATAGCAGGTCTGTCACACACCTCCTTTCCTCTCCAGCCTTTGGATAAAGCAAGGAGAGACAACTATAGAAAAGATTGCAGAATAAACTGGGGGGGAAAAACTGATGTTTCATCAGTTATCTTTGTGTGAGGTTTGGCGATTTCGACAAGACTTTTGTTTCTGTTTTTGTTTTGCTTTGTTTTAAACTAACCTGTTAAAACATATTCATTCAAAGGCACAATTCAACTTAAAGATGCAATTAGCTTGGAAGGTTTCTTCAACTCATTGCTCAAACCATCTTAGAAGGTTCTCTTTTGGAAGTGCCTTCGAAGCCAGCCCATGACTGTTAATGAGTTACCATTGACAGTCACACTTCAGACTCACCTTTGTGCAGGCATGGAGGGCACAGTCATTCCTGCAGTCTTTCAACACACATTTACAGAGCACTGCCTGGGGACCTTGCCCAGAACCAGGAGCTGGAGATACAGCCATGAACAGCACAGAGGGGCAGTCCCACCCCAATGGAGCTTGCAGTCTAGCGGGGGAGACAGACTCACAGCAAGGAATTACAGCACAGTGTGCTAAGGCTTATGATGGAGGTGGTGCAGGACCACGAGGGTGCACAGGACAGGGGAACCCTCTCAGGACATAAAGTCAGGGAAGGCTTCCTGGAGGAAGGGACATCTAATCTGAGTCCTGGAGGGTGAGTAGGAGGTAGCTAAGTCCCCTGTGAACCCTTGGACCTTGTCATTGAGAAGCAAAGTGAAAAGGAGATGTTCAGCAGGCAATTGGATAACAGGGTCTGAGCTCAGAAGAATGAGGTCTGGGCTGAAGGTAGTGAGTTGGTATCAGAAGCATGTAATCAGTAAACCAGGGAATTTTCCCTGGGCAGGAAGGCTTTCCCAAGGGAGACTCGCACCCTGGCCCTCCCCCAACCCAGACTGGATGCTGTTGCATGTGTGGAGGCCGGGATTGCTCTCTCCACGTTGGGCTCATGACCCAGAAAGCTGCAGCTGCCCCTCCACTGCCTGCCCACCCAGTCCTGGGGGCATCTGAATGGGATCACCTTACCCCCACCCACCAGTGTCCAGGAAGTTCATCTGAGAGCTTCTTGATTCTGGGACAGAGCCATTCCACTTGGCCCACATAGAGTCAGAGCCATTCTACATTGGCCCACATAGCCTTGGCTGCTCTGGAGGCCTCATAGCCTAGAGACCCAGGGGGCCCCAGTGAGAGACATGTCATTCCTGTGTTGTGCTGCACTTCCCATGGCATCAGGACTTGACAGGATGCTGTCTTCTGGATCACACACCAGAAAACACCGTGGTGATGGAGGTACGAGGAGCTCAAGACGCCTGAGGGAGGAAAGTGCACTCTCTGTAACAACAGACCCAGAGCAGAGCCAGGTCCCACCAGGTTCTAGAATCCCTTTCCATCCCGAGATCCTATCCTTGCTCCTCAACCTGGAATACATGTGAAGAGCTTTTGTCTCTGGGGGAAGAGAGGAGCAGCGGGGGTGCAGAGGTTCTGAACCACTCCCGACAGTCAGAGACGGGAGGATTTACCTCCAACAGCTGCCGGAACGGGAAACAGGGCAACCATATCCACGTGGAAACAATAAAAGGCCGGCAGTACCTCTTTCCTTCGGGTGAATCTGGCTTTAAGAGACACAGAACGGAAACCAGGGCAGATGTAAAAAACTGGCCTGGCCTGGAAGGGAGAGGAAATGCTTTCCTGGACCATTTCTAGAAAATATGCTGGAAATCTAATAAATATACTTTAAAAAAATTGGTCCATAACCAAAATAGAACTCTTAATGTAATGTATTTTTTAACAAGAGGAGTTGGGGTTCTGCTATTTGACCATACTTCTAGAATTTGATTTTTAAAGTTAGACATTAGCCTGTGATGGCGGTATGTCGGGATCCCCCACCAGGGGCACTAGGTCACTTTACCATCTTGATCAGGGAATCCCTAACTCCAGGTCAGTCCTGGATGGAGGATCACAGCTTCGTTTTTGCATTCCATTTTGGCTCACCCTGTGAAGAGGAGACCCAGTGTCCATAGTGGTGACCCCACGGCTTCTTGACTGAGGCTGCTTCTCCAAAATGAGGAATCGGACCATCTCTGACCCCACAGCCTGTGAGGTGCTGCTGTCGTCCACCTAAGAGCTCAGATCCTCCCATGGACATCAGGCCACTGCTCTCAAATTCCATGTAATGAGAACAAGGTTCACAGGCTCTGGACCACGAGAGAGAAGTTTCAACAAATGCATTGCAAACAGCACCCAGGAGAGAAAGCAGTGTGAGCTGTCTTTACCACACACCCTGTCTTTGAAACTTCTCAAACAATATTTTCTTCTAGAATATCCAAGCGTATCAGTTAGAAAACCCGGCCAATGCTGTCTCAAACATATGAGGATTTATTTGCCTCATGTAGCAAGAAGTCTAGAAGGAAATTCCTGGTGTAACTGCTCAAGGGATGCATATGACCACCTCCTCTGCCTTCCTGATCTCAGGTCCTGTGTGGGGCAAACCAGCCATCACTGTCACAAGATGCCCTCTGCACTTTCAGCATTTGGTCCAGACATATTGGAGGAGAAAGATGGGGGGTTGAGGGCCAAAAGCCTTCTCCACAGGAAGTTTGTTTCCCAACATTTTATTTTGAAAACTTTTTTAAACATATGGCAAAGTTGAAAATATTTTACAGGAAATATGTGTATACCCAACACCTAGATTCTATCATCAACATTTTCCCATACTTGCTTTATCATGTAGCTATCCAGCTATCCATCTCTCTATCCAGCCATCAATTCATAGCACAGTCATGCGTTGCTTAACGACGGGGATATGTTCTGAGAAATGCATCATTAGGCAATTTCATTTTGTGCGAGCATCATAGAGTGTACTTACACAAACCCAGAAACCTAGCCTTCTACACACCTAGGCTATATGGCACTAGTCTTCTGAGACCACCGCTGTATATCCCATCTGTCGTTGACCAATATGTAGTTATTCAGTGCACGACTGTATTGATTTTTGAAGCATTTCAAAGTAAATTGCAGACATTGGTATACTTCCCTCTAATGAGGTTTTGCCCTGCCCTTTCCTTGGCCAGAAATGCATCAAATGGCCACCTTTCTGCAAGGAAGGCTGGGAGATTACGCATTTTAAGTCACCTCTGCATCCCGAATAAAATTAGGGTTATGTAAGTAAGAAAGAAATGGCAGTGGACATTGGATAGGCAACCACAGTGTCTGTACATAAGGCACAGCTGTTTATGAGGTTTGGCCTCACTGGGATTTTTCCCACCCTCACCTGAAGATGCACCAAGGGCTGAGCACTGATGTGAAAGAACTGATGGGGAGCCCTTGGGGCTGAGCCCACACTATTTGATGGCTTAACCCCCAGCAAATTTAGTAGCTGACCCCTTGGGGAGACACAGAGACTATGCAACTGCCCCTCTCTCCCTTTGCCAGCTGCTGGTGCAGTTCTCAATCTCACGATCTCAAAAAGTTCATTGGAAAACTGGGACACCCACATTCACGAATATTTACATAGCCAAATTACACTTATCTGATGATTTTGCTTCCAGAAACTCAGCCACCCGAAATACAGGCATAAACCAGAGTAGAACTGTGTATTTCCACTTTCTGAAAATAATTTGTGAGGGAAGAGTAAGTCCTGGGTTGAGGGCCAGGGAACTTGAGTTCTGGCTCAGTTCTGCAGGTAACCAACACGTCATCTCCATCACTTCTTTCTGGGCCCCCTTTTCTTTGTTTGGAACATGAGCCACATAAACTAACAGCTCTCACTGAAGAGCCCTTCTATATATTGTGCCTGGGGTTGATTTCATCACAATCACACGATCTCCATCTTTAAGAATTTGATACGTCTATGCAAGTTGAACAAAACCTATTTCTTTACTCTGCAGGCCATTACATTGGTAGTTATGAGTAATATAAGGCAGCAACCAGACCCAGCGCAGTAAGAAAAGACAGCCTAATGGAGAAAGAAAATAAAAGTACAAAAGTATAGCCCTATGGGGTCATTTAGTGGAGGGGTGAAAGATCTGCACACAATACAAATCTATACATGACGATTGTGATGATTACCCTGGCCCATGACAAGGTCTCAATTACGTTCAGTTAAATCTGGTTAAGAAGGCGGAGGCATTTGTAACTCATTTTAGAAATATTTCCATAAAAATGGTTTAATATTTTCAGTGCTAGTTACATTTGAGTTACCTGAATAACTCACTTACATGTTTTATTTCATTTCCCAATGATGCAGGATAAACCACATTCTGCCGGATATGTCCTACACATGGAGTTACATATGCACTCACTTGTTTACTCAACAGGTAGGGTGCCGCCTCTGTGCGAAGAACTGTGAATCCACGAGAGATACAAAAAGGGTGATGGAGAATTAAAGGAGGGCTCGACAGCCAACTCGAATTCCATGGAGGCAATGGCCCTTCTCCACACCTGTAATGGCTGCAGAGAATCTGATGTACAGCGGTGGGGGAGGCTCACCTGGAAGAGTAGGTCCATGGGTGCAGAAGTGTGGGAAGTACTTTCAGAGAAGAGATGGGTTTGATGCGGCCAGAGGAAAGATGCTAAGAGGTGTGTTATGAGTGATGTGAAAAGATATGTGGATGTTCTTGGCACTAAAGAATTTTAACTTTTACTTATAGACTATGAGACATTATTGAAGGTGTGAGATGATCAGAGCTGTGCCTTTAGAAGAATGTTCTGGAAGCAATGTGTAGGCTGTACTGGCACAGGGAAAGACTGGAGACAGCAAGACCCAGGAAGAGGCTGTTGAAATAGTTCAATTAAAAACTAATGAAAGGGTCCATGCAAAGACTTGTGCACGAATTTTCATAGCAGCTGTAGTCACAATAGCCCAAAGCTGGAAATAACCAAATATCCTTCAACAGGAGAATGGATAAATAAATTGTGGTATATCCACACAATGAAATACTACTTAGTAATATAAAGGAATGAACTAGTGGTATATACAACCTGTATGAATCTCAAAATCATTATGCTGAGTGAAAGAAGCCAGACAAAGAAAGCATACATATTGTATGATTCCATTTATATAAAATTATAGAAAATGCAAAGTAATCTGTAGTGCTAAAAAGTAAATCAGTGGTGGTCTGGGACACTGGAGGGAGGGATGGACTGCAAATGGGGCACAAAGAATATTTTGGGGTGATGGAAATGTTTTGGACCTTATTGTGGTAATTTTATAGGTATACATTTCTATTAAAACTAATGAATTGCACATTTTAAATGGATGCAGTTTATTGTACATACATCACACTGCAGTAAATTTGATTTGAAAGACCAAGAGGGACTTCTGGACAAAGATGGTAGATAGAACTAATACCTACTTTCATTCCTTCTACCAAATAATAGTAAAATCATTTTTTTTAAAGGCTCATATCTACAGGACAGTAAAATTGAAAAGGAGTCATTAGCAACAAAATTAATAGAAGCTAGAAGGGATGGAGTAAACCTGAGATGATTGAATCCTAAGGGGCCAGTGGAAAAAGCCAAAACCAACTCACTGCTGAAAGGGTAAGGAATTGTAATGGCCCCACTTACCTCTGGATGTGAAGGTGAAGCGAAGTTGACTTAAAAAGGAGGACTGGTGGGAAATCTTTGTATAAGCGTTCAGCTTTAAGCCAATACTCTTCCCCACCCTCCCTCTGGAGAAGACAGAGTGTCTTTGCACCGAGAGATACTAGACGTGGTGGAGGGAGGGGAAAACACACCAAATCTAGGGTGAGAAGGGAATGGATACATGCTGGAAGTAGAGACCTCCCACTTACTCCCATTTACTCATTTAGGTAAGAAAGCTGGTAGCCAAGCCTTCAACCTCCAAGGAGAGTCTGCTAGGGTCCTTAGGTAATTCTACAAGTCTGAAAGGAAAGACCTAAAATGCTGTCATTGAAATCACAGCCTCATTGGGTCATCCCACCATAGACAAGGCCATAGTTGACCTCCCCTCCTGCTCTCAGAGCTTGAAATCAGCATTTCATCCCTCCACTCTTATATATAACTACACAACCAAGGATTATAATGCAAAAGATAGAAAATGAAACAAATGAATATAGGAAAGCAATCTGGTGGAAGCATAATATGCAAATAGAAGTAAACTTCTGAGAGATAAGATATTGCAACCATGAAACAAGAGCAGATCATTACAAAAAGGAAAATTCTGAGAATTATAAAAAGAGCTCTAAGAATTTAAAATAGAGCAGAAATGAAACCCTTAGGTGAAAACTTGGGAAGATGAAATTGAGAATATTATCTTAAAAAATAGAGCAAAAACCCCAAGGGATTCTAGAAAGAGAGGTGAATTTTTTGGTAAAAAAAAAATGGGGGGGGGGACCATCTATAAAATATTTCAATAAAGTTTCTCATAATTGACAAACATTAGTTGGTAAATTGAAAGGGCCCACTAAGTGCCCAGGACAATGAACGAAAAAGACCTTGCAAAGACACATCAACTTGAGCTTTCAGAAAAAAGGAGACAGAGAGAGGAGATTACAAGCTTCCAGAGAGACTAAAAAAAGAAGAAAAATGAAAACAGGTCACACACAAAGAATCAGGCATCACGATGCCTTCAGATTTCACAAGAGCAACGCTGGAAGCTAGAAAGTAATGGAACAAGACGTTCAAAATTCAGAAGGAAAATTAGTTCCAATCTAGAATTCCAAACTCAGTCTATTAATCCATTTCAGGGTAGAATGAGGCATTTTCAGTCAGGCAAGCCCTCAAAAAAATTTGTTTCCTCTACACCCTTTCTCAGGAATGTCTGGAAGACGTGTTCCACCAAAATAAGAGACAAAGAAAGAGGAAGACGTCTGGCACAGGTCATAAAATCTCAACACAGGAGGGAGGGAAAGGAAATTCCTAGGACGATGATGTAGGGGATCCCAGAATGATATCTTTGGTCTGCAACTGTTTTTCCTATTAAAAGCTTGCAGCCCAAATGGCATCTCTTGTTCATTAAAAGATTTTTTAAAAACCAAAAAAAAACCCAGAATCCTAACCATTAAGACAGAGATTTAAAACATTTTTGGTGCAAGAGAATTACCCAAGGGCTTGTTAAAAATGCAGATTATGTTGAGCCCTTTCCAAGAGGTTCTATTTAAGAAGGTCTGGGATGGGGTCCCAGGAAAATGCATTTTGACCGGTGTCCTGGGGTAATCCAGTACTGGTGGCTCATGGACCACAGCAGCAAAACATTAGTCTAAACAATAGTTCCAAGAGATGAGTAAACATGAGCTCAGTTGTCATATTTATGGCCTGTCAGTATTCACTGCTTTTTAAAATTGAGATATAATTCACATAAATAAAATTCATCATTTAAAAGTGTATAGTTCAATGGGTTTTATTATATTCACAGAATTGTACAACTATCACCACTATCTAATTCCAGAACATTGTCATCCCCCCAAAAAGAAACCCTGTACTTGTTAGCAATTACTCCCCATCCTCCCCTCACCCCACTCTTGGCAATCACTAATCTACTTTCTGTCTCTATGGATTTGCCTATTCTGGACATTTCACCTGAATGGAATCATGCAATATGTGGCCTTTTGTATCTAGCTTCTTTCACTTAGCATAATGTTTTCAAGGTTCATCCATGTTTCACATGTATTAGTACTTCATTCATTTTTATGACTGAATAATATTCCATTGTATGGATATACCGCATTTTGTTTATCAATCATCAGTTGATGGATATTTGGGTTGTTTCCATCTTTTGGCTATTGTTAATAATGCTGCAATGAACGTTCATGTACAAGTTATTTTGTGAACACCTGTTTTCAATTCTCTTGGAGAACTGAAATACACATCTAGGAGTAGAATTGCAGAGTCACATGGTAACTCTCTGTTTAACTTGTAGGCAAACTGTCAAATTGTCTTCCACAGTGGCTGCACTGTTTTATGTTCCCACCAGAAATGTATGGGGATTCCAGTATCTTCACATCCTCATCAACACCTATTCCCACTGTTTTTTTTTTTTTTTTTTAATTATAGTCATTCTAGTGGGTATGGGTTTTTGCATGATAATAATAGTTCATTTATGACCTTTATACTTGTAAATCAGTTTTGATGGATTAAAATCCTTGGCTCATGTTTTTTTAATTTGAGTATCTTAAATATGTTACTGTTATCCCATTTTCTTATGACCTAAAGTATTGCCTCAAAAAGTCCGATGATAACTAATTTTCTTTCCTTTTTAAGTCACAGACTCTTTTGTTAGAGATTCCCAAAGCATTTTTTTCCTTAAAGACCAGAGATTTTACTACAATTTGTAAACCGGAAGTGGTACAACAGTACGCTGTTTTATCATTGAGTACCCCCCATCACCACCACCACCAAGAACTTGAAAACAGGTTCATCTCAGAGGATTAAATTACAACTCTATGCTTAACAGATTGGAACATAGACATGCAAAGTCACTTTAGAAAGGTCTAGAGGACAAGAACCTGATGGAAGTTATTGACATACAAAAGGAAGAGGGTGCCCATCCAAATGGTGGTGGTGGGTGGATAGTAGGGGCCAGCTGTAGAAGTAGAGAGAAGGGAGTCATTAAGGCTAAAGATGGCAGGTTGTGATTTTGGCTTCCTGTGTCATTTCTTTACAAGAAGAGACTCTGCTAACTGATAGATGCAAGAGTCCAGTTCCCTGGGTAGCGTTGTTTCTCATTGTACATGAATAAATCTGGTTTACATAAATCAGGCTCTTTTAAGATCAGTCAGCACAAGTTAACTTCCCTGCATGGGAATACTTCTGAGGCTTTGGCAAGGCCAGATGGTTGGATCTGCTCAATGAGAGCCAGACCAGGGCTACAGAGACTTACCCAAAGTCTGGCCTTGCAGGAAAACTCTTGGTGGCCAACTGGGCAGTCTTCAGGTGGCCTCAGCCTGCATCATCATGCACCGTGGACCGCACCTGGGCAGTGGCAGCACGAGTTTCTGCAATCAGGAGAAGAGTGTGTGCCATGAGCACAGGGCCAAGCAGTTGCTGGTGGCTCTGACTCTGCAGGCAAATAGCACATAAGCCGAAATATTCTGTGAAGCAGGCTGGCCACCGGCAGCTCCAGTCATTTACCGCTTTCGGGAATCCCTCAAATGTTCATCGTCACTGCCAAATTCTCAGGCTTCAGGATGTATTTATTGCGACTCTTAAATCTGGGCTATAATTCCCCTAAAACTCTCCTGATCAAAAACACTTATCCTTTCCTTAAAAAATGCTATTTAATGAGATTATTATGACAATGTGCCGATTTCAAAGTTCTCATAAACCAAAAGTTGAGGGAGATTTCTGTTTAGATGTTTTTCATGGCCATGACTTTTTGATTAAAAATTGAAACCAGAGGGAAAGCCCAGCTCTAATGAAATGGCTGGATATCCATGATCTGGGTGGTTTACTATAGTGACCAAATTGATGGTTTTTATATTTGCTAACAAGTATTGCACTATTCTAAAATAATTTTGCTAATGGATCTTCAACTGAGCCATGCTTATAATTTACTCACTCAGGAATTTGCTAGAGTACATCCTTTTAAATGATTGCTAATAAAAACATATAAGTGATGATAATGGGAATTATTTTTCAGTGTGGTGTTTCACTGAGCTCCACTGATGTTCTCCTAAAGAACTGCAAGTCTGCGTGGCACCAAAGGCCAATGAACCACTGTCCTCCTGCAGAGCGCAGGGGGCGGGCCGACAAAGCTGTGGGGAGCCCAGTCATTCTGAGCTCGAAAGGGCAAGCTTCCTTGGATAGCCAGTGGTTGCATTCCTGGAGACGGTTTTCCCACCCAGTACAGCCTCTTCCCGAACCACAGTCCCAGCAGATATAAAAGCTCCAAGTAAAACCTCTTCAACCACAGAGGGAAACAAAGGCTATGACTAAATGACCCATTAAGAGTGGGTGGACAGATGTGCAGAAAGGCAGAAGGCCACCAGCAATGCTCCCAGAGGCTGAGAGCACGGTGGGGCCGACTGCTGTGGGGAGCAGGGGTGGGGTAGGTCCAGATGTCGGCCCCGCTGCAGCTAGCAGCCCCTGCCATCTCGGACACTGAGCCTGGACACTGAGTGGGCTTGACAGACGTCAGTGATGGCGGAACTGCTTGGGCCTTTAACATGCTGCGTGTTGGGCCTGGCTTATTCTACTCCTGACCTCCAGCTTCATCCCAGACCTCCCTGCTCCTGGCTTTCTCTTATCCCCCCAGCCCTCTCTCAAGCCTCTGAGTGTGCCACACTCCCTTTTACCAGAGGGCCTTCTTCCTCTGTGCAGAGCAGTCTTCCACACTCTCTTCAGGTTCCCTCCGCCTTCTTAGAGCTGAGCTCCATTCTCAGGTCTTCAGGGAAGTCTCTCCAGCCCTCCTCTATTAGGTCACGTCCCCTTATCATAGCCCACCCTGGAATCACGGACTCCTCTACACCACTTATCCCAGTATACTTTTTATCTATTTGGGTGACTCTTTGATGAAGTCTTTCTCCTGCACTGGACGGTAAGCTACAAGAGGGAAGTGACTGAAGAGGGAAGGCTACATTCTTTTCTTTTTTATATTTATATAAAGACTTTCTTCTTTTAGAGCAGTTTTAGGTTTACAACAAAATTGAGAAGTACAGAGATTTCCCATATACCCTTGTCCCCACACATGCATAGCCTCCCCCATTATCAATATCACTCACCAGAATGGTACGTTTTTTACCAAGGATGTATCTACATTGTCACATCACAATCCCCCAGAGTCCACTGTCTACCTTAGGGTTTGCTCTTGGTGTTGCACATTCAAACATTTAATGACATGTATCCACCATTATAGTATCCTACAGAGTATTTTCACTGCCCTAGAAATCCTCTGTGCTCTGCCTATTCATCTCTCCCCCTATCCATCCCCGGCAACCACTGATCTTTTCACAGTCTCCATAGTTTAACATTTTCCAGAATGTCATATAACTGCAATCATACAGTATGTAGCCTTTTCAGATTGGCTTCTTTCACTTAGTAATATGCATTTAAGTTTCTTCCATGTCTTTGCATGGCTTGATAGCTCATTTATTTTTAGGGCTAAATAATATTCCATTGTCTGGATGTACCACAGTTTATATATCCATTCACCTACTGAAGGACATCTTGGTTGCTTCCAAGTTTTGGCAGTTATGAATAAAGCTGCCACAAACATCCACGTGCAGGTTTTTATGTAGACATAAGTTTTCAACTCCTTTGGGTAAATACCATGGAGTGCAATTGCTGGATCATACTGAAAGAATATGTTTATTTTTGTAAGAAATCACCAAACTGTCTGCCAAAGTGGTTGTAGCATTTTGCATTCCTACCAGCAATGAATGAGAGTTCCTGTTTCTCCACATCCTCGCCAGCATTTGGTGGCGTCGGTGTTCTGGATTTTGGCCGTTCTGATAGGTATGTGGTGGTATCTCATCATTGTTTTAATTTGCAATTCCCTGAGGACAACATGTGGAGCACCTTTTCATATGCTTATTTGACATCTCTATATCTCCTTTGGTGAGGTGACTGTTAAAGCTTTTGGCCCATTTTTTAATTGGATTGTTTGTTTTCTTATTGTTGAGTTTTAAGTTCTTTGTATACTTTGGGTAACAGTCTTTTATCAGATCTGTCTTTTGTAAATATTTTCTCCCAGCCTGTGGCTTGTCTTCTCATTTTCTTGATATTGTCTTTCACAGAGTAGAAGTTTTTAATTTTGAAGTCCAGCTTGTCCATTCTTTCTTTAATGGCTCATGCCTTCTGTGTTGTATCTAAAAAGGCATTGGCATACCCAAGATCATCTAGGCTTTCTCCTATGTTATCTTCTGGGAGTTTAACAGTTTTGCATTTTACATTTAGGTCTATGACCCATTTTGAGTTAATTTTTGTGAAGAGTGTAAGGTCTATATCTAGATTCATTTTTTTTTGCATATGGATGTCCAGTTTGTTGGAGAGGATATTTTTGCTCCATTATATTATCTTTGCTACTTTGACAAAGATCAGTTGAATATATGTGGGTGTATTTCTGGGCTCCCTATTCTGTTCCACTATTTGTCTAATCTTTTACCAATATCATACTGTTTTGACTACTGTATTTTTATAGCAAATCTTGAAGTTAGATAGCTTCAGTCCTCCAACTTTGTTCTTTTCCTTCAACATTGTGTTGGCTATTCTGGGTCTTTTGCCTCTCCACATAAACTTTAGAATCAGTTTGTCAATACCATAAAATAACTTGCTGGGATCGTACAGTGTCTGACGTATACTGGCTTATACTACTAAATGTATGTTGAATGAATAAATAACAATAAATGTCTTCTCATTTTGCTGAATCCAAACATCAAATTCCTCTGGTTCCCACTTTCCCACTCCTCCCATCACTAGTCATCCATCTACCTACTCTCTACCCCCAGCCAACCACAGAGGTTAAATGCACAGCTGATGGAAATGTCCCCTGTCACCTGTTAACTCTTGAGCTAATAACCTGAACAAGGAGGTGCCTATTGGTTGTATGGAAATTAAGGGCATACTTATGCTTTTGCTCTCAGCTGCCATTATTTGCACTGGGTGGGGGCTCTTTAGTCCTATACCTCCCAGGCCTATCAGAAGAAGATAGATACTTTAAATTTGTGTGTATGTGTGACTTGCACAGGCCTTCTTTTCTCATCACTGATGGCCCACCTCTCCAAGACCACGGCCACTATGTTCACACAGCACTAGCAGAGCTTTGGGCCTTGGCTTTGCCATTTACCACAGGTTTGGTTTCGGGCAAGTTCTGTAACTTCTCTGCACTTGAGCAGAGAGAGATAATAGTATCTACTTCACAGAGTTGCACAATTAAATGAGATAATGCATATGAAGTGCTTAGCACCATGTCAGTCACACAGTCAAAATATGGTGGCTGTATCTCAGCCATGTGAGGATGTGCACTGGTGATCAGACCGACTCCCATTATACCAGGGCCCTGCAGCCAGCTGGCAGGCTTCACGATGTAGGTCCGCCTTTGTGCAAAGATGTCAGTTACTCCCAGGCCAGTTATCTGATGGGTGTGGCCTCGCCTGGAGTCCCTTCCTGTTAAAGGGTCCTGTTAAAGTGTATGTGTGTGTGTGTGTATATATATATATATACTCTTCCAATCAGGTGAAGTTGCATTTAGAACACTAAATGCAGCCTGGAGGAATAAAAGACGTCTGAAAGAGGCAACCTGAAGCAGTGTTTCTCTACTGTACAGGAACTGCATTAGCAGTGGAGGTGGTGGTAACAGCAACAATAAAGTAATAACAACAAAAATGGTAACTGCCATTTACCATCCATTATATTGTTTAATTCTCAGAATGGCCCTGACAAAGTAGATAGTATTACCTTTACTTACAGATAAAGAACACAGGAAAGTTGCCCAACGTCATACAACTAGTGAGTGGGGGAACCCGGACTGGAACCTAGTTATTTGCACATTCCATGCTCCCAGGCCATCCACACACTCCCGCTTACTTTACCTTGGGTGTGTGTGGGAATGAGAGAGCCAACTTTATATGTGTGGCTTTAAGTGTTTGAGCCCCAGTCCATGGCATCAACCCATTTTCTTTCCCTGAGTCTCTTCCTAGACAGAGCCTCTGAACCAGAGAACCCCCTGGAATTTTAAAAGACACACTAAGTGCATGGGCATGACAGGCTAGCAGTGACTCTCTCCCAATCCTGATTTTACATCCTTTCGCTGGGTACCTTCTCCTCCTCTTGTTGTAAAAGTCATAAATGTCTCTCTAAAACTTGAATGCAAATGGGTTTCTGAACAAAGACTTATTTTCTCCTTCCAGGTACTTTTCATTTTTATGTCCCAGAAAGTGTTCCTTACACAAACAGTGTTATTTCCATGTGTCTATGCTCAGGTACTGTGAATAAGATGCTTTTAGCTGTCTCCAAAGCTGCTCAGAGCCAGACCTCCATTTCACCACCTCTGACAACCATTCTTTGCTGATAGAGAAACTTGCTTTAGGATAAGATCTAGCTTGGGGTAAGTCATAGCAGAGAAGATTATTCATACTGGATCAATGTAAAAATCTCTGGCCTTAAGTTTCACAACGTTCAGGGATTATTGTTATGTCTCCAGTGTTGTTATTTTTGGCATCAGGAAACATGAGGTCAAGTGATGAAATGTTTGGGGGAAGAGGTTTCAATCAACTGTCACTATCTTTAACATCCCACCCAAGAGTGATCTAACCTTTGCAAAGCCACCTCAAATGCATTTTTATTGTTAGGTCACACTGGTAATTCTCTATTGCATTACCTTTCCTGTTTAAAAAATAAATTAAAACAATCTAAGAAGGCAGATAATGTTTAATGGAAAAGGGCAGCGATGGGCTAATGGTTGCCTAGCAACCACGAGACATTGTTTTGCTGCTACACTCTGGAGAAGCCAACATGGCGGCTATAATCCTTCTATAGCCCCCTGGACAGTGTATGTGTGAATGACAGTTCCCTCTGGGCCCAAATCATTTTCTTCTTTGTCTTGGGGAGTAGATCATTCCTTTTTGAGCTTCCAAATGGGGAAAACTCACTGCCTAATTCTTGAATACATTAATGCCTACACTTTGATCTTCCCAGAAAATCTATGACTAAACTTTCCAGGTTCTTCCTTTGGGCAGTTCTACCTAAGCATTTTCATATATTCCCCATTTCTCTCTTTGAGTTCTGCTGTCCATCGATTACCAACTCTGGTTAAGTATTTTTTTAGGTCAAGCAAGGCACTTGACATGATTTAGTTTTAGAAAGTCTTCTCTTATTCTCCTGTTTCCAGCAGAGTCTTGACTGCTTAGTTCTCTAGGTCCCGGGGGAGCTTGGTAATTCTTTGACCTTTGGGTTTTCTCACAACTAGAGAATGAACAGGGAGGAGAAATATGGTTATAGAAAGTACGTCTATAATTTTCAGGATTATAAGCATGATCAGTAAGACTGAATGAACCTATTTTTACAAATAACATTTCCATTAGCTTATCTCAAAAACCACAAGTCTGCAGTAAGGAACCCAAAATACCTGAATTGCTTTAACCCTCTGCTGCCCTCAAATCACAAGTAGATTGGAAGTAGGTCTTGTGTGACCTCGATCAAAGGAATGAAATCGCCAGGGCTGTAGATTGTCCATGATAGCTTGCTAATTTGGGACAAACAGATGGGATGTGATTTCTTAGCCATCTTAGTGGGCAGGGTACCCTAGAACGGGAATGTTTAGGAAGGGTCCTCTAGATGAGAAGAGTTTAGGAGGTCCATGAACCACTGGAATCATGTCAAAATGCAGTGTGTATGTTCACATGTATGTCTTTTCAGAGAGAGGGTCTGTCTGTAGTTTCCAGAAAGCTGAAAGCCAGTGACAGAGAGGAAGGTGAGGAAATGAGGAGCTTTGTCAAGAAACTTTTGATTTCAGAAAAATATACTGAGGACACCTTAGAGCAGAAATGTTTCCAAAAAAGAGATGACAGAAAATAAGGATTTATTAATTAGTCAGTCTTTCATTCAAAAACTTTTATTGAACACCTACTATGTCCCAGTGACTGTGACAGGTCCTAGGGTTACAGCCGTGAAAAAGGAATGGTCCATTAAATCATGGTGTTGCAGCCAAGAGGACTGAATAACATTGGTTGAACACATCTTATATGCTAGGAGTTTTATGCACATTAATAAAATCTTCACAACCAACCATATAAAATTCAAACTATTATATTATCATATCAAACCTCAAATTATATATGAACACAGAGCTTTCTGACTCTAAAGCCAGTCCTTTATCCACCTCACCTATAGGAGCTTAGCTTTGGGGAATTTTGGGGGCAGAATCCAGGCATATACTGAGTTGGGGTCTGGATGTTCCAAGGAAAGTAGCTTCTGCCTGGAATATAGTACAGTATTGGGGTCTTACTTCCCTAAAGATCCAGGGAAAGGAGAGAAAGTGCTCTGGCCATATCCTAAGCACAACATTAATACAGTAATACCAGCTAATGGTAACTGAGTGCTTACTTCAGGCCAGGTCTTGGGCTGACCTCACTACACGCATTATCTTAATGTTCACAACAACTTCTCAAGGTAAGTGTTCTTATTACCACCACCTTACAAATAAGATATTGAGGTTTAGAGAGTTCTCATAGCTAGTGAGAGTCCAGAGCCTAGATTCAAACCCAAGTTTTACTGTCCTTCATGTCATCTTTCTGTAGATATTTAACCTCTTTGGGTCATTTGGAAACTCTTTGAAGGCTGAAGCCACAGTTACATTTATGTTGCCTCCAGAAAATTGGCAATAGTGGGGAGTAAGAACAACTGTAATACTAACACACACTTGTACAGACACTTATATAGTACCGTCAAGAACTGTGAAGGGTCTGAGATTTCACCCTACTTAAAATTAGCAGTTAGCCTGCCACTGTTTCACGGATGCTGGTAGGAGACATTAAACTCCTGGATCAGAGACAAAGGACAATTTATTACTCACGAGCAGTAGCCATTGTCTCAGCGTTTTTTGCACTGATTCTTGCAGTGTGATACGAAGGGGGCCAGATGACACCTGAGCACTGCATGGCTTTCATTAAGAGAGAGGAACTCTGAGCTTAGGGAACTGAGTCTCTTATAATGGGAGTAAGCATGGCGGCCTTAGCTCCAGACGGAACATTTTCTTTATTATACTGGACAGTAAACATGGCTGCTCTTTGCCCCAGAGGGAGACACTATCTCAATCTTCCAAGGCAGTTTATATACAAACATCCTTGCAGAGGTAGTTTGGAACAAAAGGATAGTTGGTGCCTTGCTTGCAAGATGTGCAGAAATGCAAGAGACCCCAGAGAACTGCCTCCCCACAAGGTTATTATTTGCTGTGTGTCAAGATCTAAGCACTTTCATATTCATTAATTCCTTTAATCCTCACAGACCTATCAGATAGGTACTATTATTATCTCCATTTTTCAGAAGAAGAACCCAAGATACAGAGAGATTAAGTAACCCACTTGAGGTTACACAATTCATAGTGGCAGAGCCGGAATGTGAATCTGGGTTGCTCCAGAGTCCACTGTGAAACTACATCACTACTTTTAACATTTGCTGGTGTCAGCAACACCCACTCTGGAGCCTCTTTTTTTCTCCATAGCTTCTCAACATATGAGAGCACAGTGGTTCTCAAACTTGAGTGTACATCAGAATCCCCTGGAGGTCTTGTTACAAGTTTCTGACTTGGGTCTGGCCTGGGATCTGAGAAAATGCATTTCTACATTTCCCAGTGCTGCTGGTCTGGAACCCCACTTTGGGAACCATCATGATGCTGTCTAGTTTGTTGACTATCTGTCCTCCTCACTAGAATACGAGCTCCATGGAGTTCAGGATTTTTCTGTTTTGTTCAGTGCTTACAATAGTGCCTGGCACACAACAAGCTCTCAACACATTGAAAGAATCAGGAAAGAAAATGGGGAAACATTCATTTCTTCCAGGTTTATTATCTGCCCTTAACTTTGGAGAATGTTCTACTGCCATCCTTGAGCAGTCCTTACCACCACAGGCTAAAGGTAAAGGAACCAGGACACTGAATCCTGAAGAAGGCAGCTTGCTACTGATGGAGCTGTGCGATTTACAAAGCTTTTGACCTCAAGAATTGTTGGAGCCACTTCTGGTAATATATGGTAATGCCTTCCAAGGTGCAGAGGAACATCTGAGGACTTTAATTAAGCCCTCCACCACGGGGAATGGAACTTTCATGCACGTGGATTTTGGATTTTTTCTTTTTTTATTTTTGAGCACTGCTGGCAAAAAAGCAAGTACCAACTGAGGATTCCAATTGAGTTCTTTGACATGGAACCTTTCTTTTCTGTTCTTTTTTCTTTTTTTGAAAATGAAAGTGGTTTACTGAGTAGAGCCAGCCTGTTCGGGGATATGGACAGTTATATTAATGGAATTAGACTCAGTATTTATATTACATGGAATACTCCCTCCCTACAGTTTGTGATAAGACATGTGCAAGTTTCACTGGCTTTTCTCTTTCGAGCCATTCCAGCTTCCCCATGTAGGAAGGAAGTGCTACTCCAAGACCATGATTCTTCAATGTTAGTATGCATTAATCACAGAGGAGCTTATTAAAATGCAGAGTCCCAGGCCCCACCCCCAGAGAGGGACCCTGGACTCTACGTTTTCACCAAGTGATTCTTGGGCTTGCAAGTAGTGCACAGATCACATTTTGAGAATCACTGGAATAGGGAGAAAGAGCAAAGGCATGGCCTGGGTGCTAATCCTGGCCCTTTTACACTAGATGTGTAGCTTTAGAATTCTCTTAAACGTCCCAGCATCTCAGTTTCCTCATCTATAAAACGAGTATAACATGTATTTGGCTTCCTTAGAGGGATGCTTCCAAGAGCATTGTATGGAAAGGGCAATGAAAACATGTTAGCTTTTCAACCTGCTGGACTTTTATATGTATGTATGTAGAATTAAGGTGTCTATTCATGGCAGGAGCATATACAACACTGAATTCTCAAAGTGTTTAAGAAAATTTTCAGTAGAACAGTAATAATAGTTCCAAAGTTATGTCCTCTATCAGTCACGAATATTTAATTAAGGACATCAAGACTTCAAATGGTTTAACTGGAGGGACCAGGTATGCATATATTCACCCATCCCTCCATCCCTCCATCCCTTCATCCCTCCATCCTTTCATCCACGTAAGATGTTGGCCTGCAATCCTGTGCCAGGATAGCTGCACGAGAATCACCTTTAACACAAAACAGTTCCCAATTGCATGCTCAGAGATTCAGCAGGTCTGGGTTGGACTCTGAAATCTACATAATATAAGGGGTCAGAGGATGTGATTTCCATGCTCTGAGGGGAGATGGCAAGGAAAATTTGGGAGTATGAGGATTTAAGATGAGCCTCAAATAAAGGACATATTCAGCTAGACAGGGGGAGCAGAGGAGTGCAGCACAAACACAGCAGGGGGACTGCACAGAGGCCCTCCTCAGACAAGGCTCCCTGGAGCAAGAGAACTGTCATAGTCCACAACGTTACTATCCCATAGATTCTGTACAGTTAGATCTGTGTTTCCCAGAGTGTTGTGAGTGAACATGTCGACTGTTAATAAATGGTAGGTGAAAAAAAAGATCATACTGTTAAACAAATTTGAGAAGCATTTGATAAACAAAGATCAACAGGATTTACTGACTTCCCAGAGCCCTTGATGTGCTGATGATGTGCACTGTTAAGGTCGCAGTGGCAATGACATGCAACGGTTCCCAAATGTACTTGACCACAGAAACCTGTTTTCTTAAAGGGCTGAGGTTCCATGGGACGTATTTTGGGAGCAACTCTGCTGTTTTTATCTATACAATAATAAATATATGTATTTATTTACATATTTAAGCATATATCCTATAGTAGTAGATGGTTTCAATTTTTACCCCTTTTCCAGTGTCCAAATCCTTGTACAGCACCTACTATCTGACAGTTGTAGGTGCTCATGAGTTTTTTAAATCTTTAAACAGCTCATTAGTTTTTATACTGTCTCAGAGAGGGTTATTAAAGGGTTTCATTTATTCTTGGAATCAATAACCACAACACTTAGGACTGCAAATCCAGCAGGCTTCCATCTAGCACTTTCAGTCACATATTTCTCATTTAATCATGACACCAGGCAAGGTGCAGATTATTTAAGCCCTCTGACTTCAAGCCCCCCAACCCCCACTGCTTGTGCAGATGACCGCCCTGGAGAGATCCAGGCCCGGTAGCCATGATCAGCATTGTCTGTGCACGTGCCTGCACACACACTCGCACTCCCCACGTCTCCTTTACTGACTCGGCACACCCATCCTCCAGCTACTGTTTTGGCTGCTAGTAGGTCACAGCTGTCCCCCTTTCTGGAAAATTGCCTTCCATTGAGGGAGGCCACCACTGAGGGAAGCCACCCTGCCCAGGGAAGTCGTGCCTCTGGCCCAGGGGCAGCCGCAGCCACTGACTGACCAAGATGAGGGCTTCACAGGCTGGTGCCTCTGCAAGGGGGGTTCACAGAGTCAAGGCTTCACTATCTTTTTCCCGCCCTTGTCGGCGTCACTCCTTCCCTTACAGGTTTTTCCAGAAGCGCACATCTTTATAAACCACTTTCACAAGACATCTGAGACATTGCTTCTAGGAAACCCCACCTGAAACTCCATCTATTGTGATCATGACTTGAGTCTTTGATTTGGCCAAGAATCTCCATCTCCCCACTGGTATCTCACTTGACAGTCAGCGGCGTGTCTTGTTGTTGACAGCCCACCTTTTCAAACCTTCCCTCAACCTGTCTGTACTAACCCTCTCTTCTAACCTCCACATCTCTGTGTACACTGTCCACTTGACATTTCCAGAAGGAAATTCCACAGGTACCTTGACACAGTGTGTCCATCTACGACCTACATTGCTAAATATATCTTACTACTAAATGTCTGATATGACACGCCTAAATATGACTAAATTACTAAATATGACCCACGTTACCCGCTCTCTACCTTCCTCATCCCACATCACCATCCATAGGCACCCAACCCTCCCCATGCCCTTCCCTCTGACTCATCTAGTGACCAAGTCTTGTCAAATCTCCCACGTGAACACTTCCAGAATTCAAGCTCTCCTCTCAGTTCCCACAGCCTTGGTTTAGGTTCTCATCATTTCTTCCCCAGGCTACTAAAATAACCTAACTGGCCTATCTTCAGTTTTGCCTTCCAATCCACCATTCCTCACATGTGAATTTGCACATTTCTTGCTTAATATGTGTCACTGTCCCCTCACTCCCTAGACACTCCAGTCCAAACTCCCTAGCATGTCTCACAAGTTGTGTGCAAGTGGGTTCCAGCCATCCTCTCCAGTGTCACCTCTGTTGCTCAACCTCCATACCCCAGCCCACCCCACTGCTCAATTCCTTGCTGTGCTTCCAGTGAGTCATACTGCTGCTTCTGCCTGGGATGTCTTGCTTCCACTGGTTTCCCAGGTGAAGTCCAACGACCCTTTATGACTTATACTAAACATCGCCTCTGCCATGAAGCCTGGACCAACTTTCCGCAGATGGCAACTACATTCTCATTTAAGCCTCACTGAGCATATAATTCTATTTTGGCACTTATCCTACATTGCAAAGATCCTTGGGACCTCCACCATGCACACAACCTGGTAATATGTGTGGCGATTTTGATCAGCTCTATCAACATATCCAAGTAAAAATGCCTACATCAGATCACAAATAGCAGTTCGTGCTATTCCACATCATGCCTCAGTAATGCTTAGTTACTACTTTAGGTCAAGGGCACATGTGACTGAGGCAATGTGGCAGGCACTGCTAGCTGGTTACTAAAATTTATTTCCTCTGTTTCCTGGGAAACAGCCAGTCTACACTCCCCAGCCTCCCTTGCAGTTAGTGAAGTAATAAGGTCTAACCAGGACAAAGTGAGCAGAAGCAATGTGTTCCACTTTCAGGCCAGGCCCAGAACTTTCCATGAGTCTTCTTCCATGCTTTCTTCCCTTCTGGCTGACTGAGATGGTGACACCCAGGGCTAAGGGGAAGGAAGGTGAGAGAGGCTGTCAGCTCGGGTCTCTGACTGACTGCATGAAGCAGAGCCCCCTGTTGACAGGAACATCCTCCTTTGTCCCATGAACAGGAAATAAACTTCTATTGTGTTTGAGTCATTATAGTTTGGGGGGCATATTACTTGCAGTAGTTAACATTACCCTAACACAGGCAGGCACCGGGATACGGCCATTCTAACATAAAGGACATGTTGACGGTCTGAGAAAAACCGTAAGCTTAAAATCACCGAGTATGGGGGCCGGCCTGGGGGTGTAGTGGTTAAGTGCGCGCATTCTGCTTCGGCGGCCTGGGGTTTGCCAGTTCAAATCCTAGACACGGACCTACTCAGCACTCGTCGAGCCATACTGAGGCGGCGTCCCACACAGAACTAGAAGGACCTACAACTAGGATATATAACTATGTACTGGGACTTTAGGGAGAAAAAAGAAAGAGAGGAAGACTAGCAACAGACGTTAGCTCAGGGCCAATCTTCCTCAAAAAAAAAGGCAATTTCCTTTAAAAATAAAATTACCGAGTATTGTACAAAACAGCTGCATTCACTCCTGAGTCTTACCCATCAATGACCCTCACCTCTGCAGTGAGCCTAAGAAATAAGGTGAAGGTCAGGGTGTCAATCCCACTCCCTGCGAGGTGAGCACGTGTGGATTAGTCACTAAGCTAGTGAGCGGCTGAAGCTAGCTGCCCAGCTAGGTAGGAAACAGCATCCCGGAGAGAATGTAGACCCACGTCACTAAAATTTTTAAGTCTAGGTTATTTATTACATGTGGATTATTCCTTTGTATTTAGTCACTGATTTTCTAATAGTCCAAAAAATCAAGTTGTCCAAAACATGATTTACATCTATTTTTCATCAGACTGTGCTTATTCATCTTTGCATCCACAAGAGTTAGCTTACTGTCTGACACACAGTAGGTGTTCAGTGAACAATTCTCAGATACTATGAAGGGAGGAGCTCAAAGAAATGCAAGCCTTCACTGTTCCACTATTCCTTACGACATTCATAACCACTGCTTCCAGCATCACCCACAATAAAAATGAAAACACTTCTTATTCCGGGTAGTCATAATTGTCTACTATCCATCAAACAATAAATCGTTTATAGCTGAGGCACATTCAGCCTGAAGATGAAGTGATATATTAGCTTCTTGATCAAATGCCAGAACTTACAGATGAATGTGAAACAAGACATCAATAATTACAGCTTGTACTGTAGCTGTTGGTTTCTAAACCTTTAAGTTCAATGAACAAGTAATAACTGGACAGACACACCCTTCAGAAATTAGAGGTGGGAAAAGATTACCTCATTCCATACCTGTCACATAGCAGGCCCCCTGCAGCAATTCAGCAAGAGGCAGCCCATGGGCCCCAAAGGAGATGTGGGCTGGGGCTTCTCAGGGGAGCCAGTGAGCAGGCACGTGAGGAAACCTACTGTAGGAGCACCCAGGAGCCAAAGCTTCTCTCAGGCACTACCCTCCCCCCCCCTTTCATTCCCTTGTATCCTGTGCTTCCTTAGGAAACCTCATCCAGATATAAAAGGCATGTACCTAAATTCATTTTTTTTAAATACCATCTCACTTGGAAAATTTTTATGTTTTTTTCTACTTGAATTCAAAAAGGGGTTACTAATACTAATAAAAAGATAATTATCCCTCAGCTAATTCTTGATTTTACAGGGACATCTAAAAACACAATGTACTGCATGGCATTTAATAGACAGTTCTACCAAAAGCCTGTGGTTGTGTTTCAGGGATCAAGATCACAAAAGCCAGTGGGGCAGGAAGCTACTCTGACACTACCACTGTATTTGAAGAAATTCTAGAAAAACAAACACATATCTCTAGAATACTCACAAGTGAGTAGAAGGAGATACTGTTGAAGAAGCAATACACTTCATCTTAACACTAGCATAATGGTTTGGCGGCTCCTTTCTAAGTTTCCTCATGGCAATCTTGATCTGCTAATGTGCTGCCATGTTCTTGACTGGAGTCAAGAACCCCTTCCCCAGTAAGTCTTTGGGTTGATTACAGCTGAGAATGTGTGTGTGTGTGTGTGTGTTTTTCTTTTAAGGTGAGCACTGTGGAAGGAGGAAAAAATAATAAAGACTATAGAAGGCAGTTCTGCTCATTTTATCAAAATCTACAGAGCATCCTAACCTCAAAAATGGAAACTGGGTCTTATTGTCTCAGTATGCTACAGAAGAATAGATACACATTGATAAAATAATCTTTTGATAGTTCATTGAAATTTACTCTAACGTATATTCCACTTTCTAGCAAAAGGTCTCTCACTAATTTAAATCTGAAAACCTAGAAAGATGATCTGATTACTTCATAATAAAAATTAATTCCTTGAAATGCACTGCCGTGGGTTTATAATGCCCTAGACTTTTCAAAGTACTCTGATCCGTTAACATGTTAAAAGTCATTGATGCCACAAATACCAATCTACATTTGGTTTTGGAAAAAGATTTTTGTGTATTTTGTCCAAATATTACTATTTGTTTCATGAAAGTCAGGGCTAAGACTTTAGTAGAGTGTAAATTTTAAGCCAATGAATAAATAGTTGGCTTGAAAAAAATATTAAATTGACATGCAAAGCATTTGTTGCTCTGCCAGATACTAAAAATAAAAGCAACTTCTGCCAACATGGAAAAATTTGAATTGTTTCAGTTGGCTCTGAGTTTGACTACTAGGTTTCACTAAGTTAATTTTCCAAAATGAGGTCTGACATAACATTACCTTGTTTCCCCAAACCTTATCTCTTAAAAAAACACACACAATTGGCATCTTATTTAAATACCAACCCCATACAATATTGCAGCACAATATTTCTAAAAAAGTGGTTATCTTTACATAGCAAATGAAAATTTGGGTATTTTGAAAATTAACGTTCATATTTTAAGAACTAAATTCAAACAGAGTAAAGAATAAGCTAGTTATTAAAACATTTAAAAGATAACAGTTTAGACAAAAGGTATCAGGGAAATCAGTAGATTTTAATGTGAGGTTCCAAGCTATCATTCAAAGTTCAGATAACATTTTAGTCCTGTCCCTGGCCTGCCCCTCCCTTAGCTGTCTCTCTAAAAAATGTGTGTTTAAAATATGGAGTTTGAGATTTATGATCAGTGGCAGAAACCTGTTTAACTACTGATTTACAGTTTTGGTCAAGGTATTTAACTGTCATCAGAACTAATTATAACAAACCTGAGATTATATATTCAAACTCTCCTTTGGTGAAAAAAATAGAATGTTCTGCTGAAAATCAGAAACATCCCGAGGGCTCCCAAACAGGAACGTACCACCAACTCTACTTCTCAGAACCAGTGCTATGAAGCTCAAAATTACTGTTCTTTAGTAAGTCGTTTTAGCCTGAGGTACTTAAACAGTAAATCATAGTTACATTAATGCCATACCAATGGCCTGAAACATATTAATCTCAGTTAACAATAACTGACGTTTACATTACTAATTTAATTCAGGCATTCTGGTGGTAGTAAAGGCACATGTTAAAGCTTTAGGAACTGAAGTTATTACTGACGGAAAAAGAATCCTTATTTTGCTGTGACCAGATGGAGAAGACAAATGACTACACTTTTTTGGGCAACATGGGTACTCTAAGAATAATGTTCCCATTCTACTGCTTTAATGGATAAAACGTCTAATTCAAATCAAACCTGATAAAATAAAACTGGTCCCAAATGACATGCCAGCAGGGCTAACCCAAGACAACTGGTCACTGCCTCTCCCCCAAATCCTCCACTCGCACCCCTTCTCCTGCTGTACCATAATGTTTTGGAGTTTTTCACAATCCAGGCCCCCAAAGAGTGGAGACTTATGAGATGTGGCTCCCCTTATCAAATGAGTCCCCTGCTACATGTGATCCCATCATAATGCCTTCCACTCAGTTAAAATGCTCCCACTTACATGAGTCCCCTGAGTGGGCAATCGCTGGCACTGGCACAGGGTGAAGAAGGGCTCCAATGGCTGGACTTCAGGTCAGAGGCTCCCAAATCGGACTCTAAAGGAGGCCACTCGGGCGAGGCCTCAATGAGCAGAGTGGTGAAACATGCCTGCAGGAGTCACTAAATGCTCTAAGGAAGTGGGCACAGAACAATGAGGCAGAGGCTGCAGGGAACGGTCTGCCGTGGGGCCCTATGGGTGAGAATGTCTATACTACCTGCCTGTTCAAACCACCTAACTGTGTAGTGGATACTTCTCTGACAATGGAATTTTTAGAGGAAAGGTTCCTATACTAGAAGTCTGTATTCACCTATTAAGAGTCTGAAATGAGATGCGGTAGGTAAGCAGTATATGATTTTAGCTACAAAACCCAATAGGCGATATTACATCATAAAATATAAGATTTTCCAATATTTGGTCTAGAAACCTTTTCACGATGAATTCTATAAGTAGACACACAATCTCCTAAAACCTACTTTCTCTATACTGGCTTTTCTTACCTAAGTAGAAGCAAGATATGATTTTTGATCTCTTAAATAGCAACTAGTTACTCACTTATTCCAGAACATAGAAAAAACACTAAATATGCCACCATACACAAAATTTTGTTACTATTGTAAGTCTGAAAATAACAAAATGAGAATAATATAACTATAACCATGACTAATCTTCTATGTTCCTGAATTAATATTATCAACCCAGAAAAAGTTTATATCAGACAGCTAGAAAACCTCTGATGAAGGCTGAGGAAGGGAGTGAACTGAGGAAAAGCACGATAAGCAGTTCTTGACCTCTACTGAGCATCAAGTAGGGAGGTGCCAAAACACCAAAGACTGCCAAAAAAATCAAAACATCTAGCTGTGGTCTTACCAGCTTCTTATATGATTTCTCAAAGCCCCTTCTAGTAAGGTCTATGAAACACACATCTAATGAAAACTACTTCCCATGGCACCAATCCTCTCTTTATCCTCATTAATTCATTCCATCTTTTAAGAAGTAATGGGGAAGAGTAAAAACAATCAAACCATGTTCTTAGAAGGTTCAAAGTTATATTGTCTGGAGTAATAACCGTCTAATCAACTATACCATGTTCTAAGAACCATCTCATAATTTAAAGAATGACATGGCCGAGGGACATTTAGAAAGGTATTTCCAGGCAGAGCTGAATTTAAATCATCCTCCGAATATTACATTCTGTCCTTTTTTTCTTGTAATATTTTATCTGAAGGTACATAAAAATTAATTATTTTTATTATGACTGTGAAATATTAACTCTACTGTCTCCAGTAAAGAACCAATAATTACTCTTATAACATAAGATAATTAAAGTCATTTGTAAAGACAATATCAATTGAGATTTTCTTGCACTTATGATTAATCCATTATAAACAAATGCCAATCTTAAAAACAGAATTCTAGAATAAATACAGTTATACTGAGCACAGATAAGAAAGTACAAGGAGCTCATTGGCTATGCTACACCAAATGGATAAAAGTAAAATTGATTTTGTACTGGAGATCTATATAAATAAACAAATAAAATCCTATCCTTTTTCTCCTGTATGTCTACTTAGATTTCTTGTACCAAGAACAGAATGCTCCATTTCATTCACTTCAATAGGATGAGCTCTTTAGAAAGAGACTGAAAAGAGTTGATAATCAACTCCTAAATTTTATGCTTATTTTTTCTACTTCTATCAATTTCCTGACATAGTGAACATAAGCAGGAAAATCTTTTCAGTAAACTGAGCAACTGAAGACTCAAGAGAAAACTCAGACTTAAACGTCTTGAAGAACTCTGGCAAGTTACATATATCCCATGTTGCTTTTGGTTTCCCATCTCTTCTTTGCTTCAAACCTAAAATGAAGACCATAAAAATCTCAATTTATTTCTAAATACTTTACTAAAGTTAACATATTTACTAAGTGCCAAAGTAAAACAAACTTAAAATTTTTTCACATACTCCATTGATTATGAAATAAACATCAAACAGGATGAAGAAATGTTCCATATTTATAATCTGATAAACACTCAGCAAAGATATAAAAAATAAAATGAATAACAATTACACACAAACTGGATTCACAAAATGTTATCATAGATCTCCGTGAAAAGTTAGTAGAATTACTACTAAAATCTTAAACTTACCCCCATGCAAGTTTCTTCTTTTTTCGAGCAACCTGTGAATTTTCAGCATCCTTTTTGGCTTTTACAAAGTTGTGGCAGGCAACCGCTTTCGCAATTTTTACACCAAGCTAAGAATTACCAAGAAGAAAAAGAAGAAAAGAAGTGAAAATAAATATTCCAGCTAATACAAGAATTACAATAATACAAATACTTGAGAACTTGTGGGTAAGAAAGCTATGTCTACAAATTAGAAATTCTTATGCTTAGGCCCCCTGGAACAATCAAACCAAAGTATAATGAATGCATAGATGTGGCCCATATTTCCCTTCCCTCCCACAGACCCTTTCCCTAGTTGTACCAGCCTCCTGGATGGAAATCCTTCCCAAACTGAGGCCCCTTGAGGGTCCACAGGGTTGTGATGAAGATCGTCAAGCTAATTCAGCATTTCAGTAGGCCAAACAGGAATTTACCCCTGATAAGGCTGCACAGACTGACAGAGACATCAAGTTTCTTTGCTCTGGGGTAGAATTACAGCAGCTCAGTATGGTCACACCAGCTATCTCACACTGATCAGAAGCGCTGATTGGCAGTCACAGATGTGATTAATAAAACATGGGAAAGCTAATTACTACTTCATAAACGCACTTTGAATGATGGGCAACAGCTTTAATTCACCGATAGAAGACAGAATATAAGAGTTGCTAAGAGGCGACAAGGCTGAGCACTAGCACCACAGTTATCTAAATGTTCCCCTGCCAGTCCCTCTGTTCATGCTCCTCCTTACACCCATCTGCCCCAGTCCCATAAGATCCAATAAAACAAAGCTTCCCCCCACCCTCCCACCACCACGAAGTCTTTTCTAACTCAACCTAAAACAGCCTTTGTTTCTACATTTCTCCAGCCCTTCAGCCTCTATACCATACCCTACAGTTACCATACTCTGCTCTACCCAGCTCTCTGGCTGCACAGCCGTTCCTCAGCAAGTGTTTCCAGGACAGGTATGGTGATCTTCTCGTTTTTGTGGGCTCTGATTTTAAAAATGCCCACCTATATGGATGGCTCAAAAATATATGTTAAGAACCCAAGTTAAAACCAAAGGCTAAAAATCTCTTTCTGGTGTTTCTTACCTTCTCTATCCTTGTACTCAACCTAATACATGTTAGTGGACAGCAGAGGTGTGGAAGACAAGAAAGAACCTGGAAGCCACGCTTGAGTCAACGCATTAAAGCCCAAGTTTTAGGGATCTGCTTGCCAATACGGAGGCACGGGAGGTGGTTACGAGCACAGGTGTAAGGAGAGAATCCGAGTTAGGAAGGTGAGGTTTGGCAAGCTTGACATTCCTTTCAGCTTATCTTGGAGAACAGTTTCCTTTAGGATGAAACAAACTAGTAGTAATCAAGCACTGAATGGGCTTTATACAAGAGCAAAAAAAGACCTGATTTTTCAGTCCAGGAAAGAATATACATAAAGAATGGAAGGAACCTGTTAGTCAAACCAAGGAGCTGAGCTTGTCAACACCAACAGGAAAGCCACTGAAAAAAGGAAGATCAGTGGTGCCTGGAGAGCCACCTTGAGAAAGCAGAGCAACCTCAGAGTCTTCTCAAAACTCAAACCAGTATGAGCAGCACTCCTGTCATCACCATCTTTTTTCACAAGGACAACATCCATGCAACATTATGAGGGCACACATGCATTATTCTGCCAGGCGCTGGAGACACAGTACTGAACAAAACAGGCTCGTATTCACATTGGGGGGCTGGGGAGAAGGGGGTGCCATTACATGTGACTGCTTCCATACTGGCCTTGCTCTCTCGGTTCTCTTTTCATTTCCAGTTCTTTATCAGAGAAAAGGCTAGGAATCAAAGGGCTGTAGCATCATCCTCTAAGGAGAAAATGAAACTCTGGAAGGATGCTGTGGCGTAATTTATCATTAAGATGGATTTTCTATCCACTGAAAAACTATCCATTTGTCATAAATGTAAAAAATCAAGTTGGCAACTGTCAGGTTAGGCTGGTCAAAACTGCAGTACCAAACAAATCCCCAAATCTCATTGGCTGAACTTCAATTTCTTGTTTCACTTAAAGTCAGCTGTGGACTGGCAGGGCTCTCCTCCATCTTGTGGCACCAGCATCTCAACATGTGGCTTTCAAGTTCTCTGTGGCAGAGGAAGAGACAGCTGGAGAGTCTCACACTGGCTCTTAAATGCTTTGGTCCAGAAGTGACACACATTCCTGCTCACAGCCCTCCGGTCAGAACTACTCACACGGTTCCACCTAAATGCAAGGTGGCTGGGAACATGGTGTACACTGGGGTACCAGGGAGCAATAAATGCACCTAATAAACCGTCTACTGTCATAAAACGCAGCTTGCTCCCTGCATTTAAGATGTAGGCTAGGTCTCCCCACATTCATGTAGAATATTTAGTCTCTTCTCTGTCCCCTATCTCTGAAAGGCAAAACACAGAACTCTATATTTTTTCTATTTAACTATATTCCTATGTATTATATATCAAATGAAAATTTGATACATAGTTTTGCCAAGTCCATCCTCATAACATAAGTCCCACTCAGCTACTGTATCTTATATTTAAATTGAGCCTATACTTTGAGGATGAAACAAAAATAACCATATTTGGTTAATGGTAATTACATGTACCATTAACCATGTGACAAAATTATTTTCTAAAACTGTTGTAAATTAAGACGTAGCTTACATTTTTAGCTTACTGAAATTTCCCAATATGGGTTTTCTGGATTTGGGATAGACAAACCAAAAAGCATCTCACTGTGTCTGGACACATGGTCATTTGATTTAAATGAGACTCTTCATCTCAACATGGTCATATACTCTGAGAATGTAAAGCTTTTAGTATTCTAGCAACGTTAAGGCCAAATCTAGCAAAATCAGCATCATGGTAAAGATTTAGAGCATACAGGCCATAAGACATAGTATAAACTTGTTAAAAATATTTCATTATAATATGAAATACATATTTACATGAGAGGACTCCATCATTTTGTGGACTACGTAAATATAACAAATGACGGGGTCCATACGCAATACTTCCACAGACCTGTTTGTGTAAAAGGTATATTTCCTAACTGTACTTTGCCTTGGGTTAGGTTAAATGGAGTGTTCTTCAGCTAATAAACATTAAACAAGCCTGGTCTACGTATTTTACAGAAAGAATCTTTTAGCTTGTTAATGATGATGAAGAGTCATATCAATTTTGTGTCCTTCACATGCTTAAAATGAATGTGTTTCACTTATTCCTATAAAGAAAGAAAAAAGAACGAAACATCTGGAAATATGAAAGGCTAATAAGATCTTCTATGGAAGAGACAGTTGAGAAGAAACGCATTTTCCCAGGCAAAATGACTAACCCAAGTTCCAGAAGATAAAAGAATATCGTGCAATGTTTCAGTATTACAAACAAATAACATAGGCCGACAAGAAGCCCCCTCTTACTTCTATAAAAAGAAAAATGCATCTTCATGCCAACGTAAACATCACAAAAGCTTAGTCAATGGTTTTCATATTAAAAAACTGTTTCAGGTCATCAGATAACTATAGCAACACAATGTGGGAAGAAATTTCTTTAAATGAATAAAAATATATACACAATTTCTTGTATGTGTAGCCAAAGTATCAGCATTTTCCATATAGAACATCCAATATTTTGCTGCATTTTAATTAAGGTGTCTAAACATTATCACAAAGAACTGCAAATTGGTCAGAGCAAGCGGTAAGGAAAATTAAGCTCTAAAGGCTTTTTATCACCATATTTCAGGAACCAAGGGTGTAAAATGTTCTAATTTGGGATATATTAAAAGCCATAAAAGGTCTTTCAAAAAGATTAATGGTACTTTGCTTGGATTTAAGATAAGGGCTTTAGCTGGTTGGAAAAGCTGGGCCCTGGCTGGACCCTTGAGGCATTCATCTTTACAGCCACTTGGAAGATTTGTAAAAGCGTCTGCATAACCTCAAGCAAATGCATGGCGACATTTTTTTAATTCCTTTCAATTTTATAGGTTTAGCATGTGTAAATCATATTGGGTTGTAAAATAGATATAATGGCACATCTTGTAACATAGTAGAGATTTTTAAAAGACAAACTTTCAAAATAAAGTTAGTTTTTCTTGCTAAACCTTGCCATTCTAAAGTTTGCCGATAATCATTTGAAGCATCTGATTCCAACAGCTTAATCTACCACAACTGTAAACTTCTTATCCATTTCACAAAATATTTTACTCATCTCAAAATTACTAGCTTGTCGCAGATTTATGAAGTTTTCCTCCCTTTTGAACACTTTCAAGGCACTTATTTAAAAATACCAATTATCATACTTTAACTTTTTATGGAATAATAGGTCTCTATGAAAAATATTTATGCTACTCTCTTTTGTTCTTTAATTAAATGAAAACAGATGTTTTCTGAAGTAAAGCGGAACCATTACTGGAGTACTTAAAGTGTTAAGGTCTTTAATTTTTATATCAGTTTGGTCGACAATTCCTGATTGTCTTTACTCAAGCTCAACATTAATGTCAAGCAAGTTACCTAGGAGACGAAAGAGATCAAAGAGACAAAAACCCTCCAATGTCTGATTAATCAAGCCTGCAAACAGCTTATTTCTTTTAGCCTGCATGCAAGTATGAAAATGAGATTCTGGGAGCCGAACACTGTGCAGATTTGTTCATTCTTATCAGAACAAAGCCAGCGGCAGCTTATTTCATGGATCATTGGCACTGTCATCAGTGCTACACAGAACGGGTGACAGCTCCTCATTTTGAGGCTTGAACAAAATTAGCAAAAAGTCGGCACAAATTAGCCTCTCATCTTTTTGGTAATATGACATTATTCATTTACTTTTTATCCAATTTTTAATTTTTTCCTTGTCAGCTATCCCTTTCTAGTGTCTCTTGCATGGCATCATAAAATGCCTTCTTAAAAACAAGCAAAGAAATAGCCAAAGTTGAAATAACATGCAAAGTTCAAAAAGCAAATAAGAAAAAGCACTTCCAATGACTGACGATGCTTTATTTTCTCATAACTTTCAAAACTTTGCACTAATATCAATAAACAGCTCAGAATGCCATGCAGTTAAGAGGTTTTACTAAATTGGTAGTATATTTCAATAAAGAATATGATGTGGCTAATGTGTTTCACTCAAACCACAATTTAATATGGTATGTGCTATAGTAAATTCAGGATGTCAACATTTAGATTAGTACCTTTCTCTCCATGGTCATACCTGAGATGCCGAAGCTCTGATGACACCAAATAAGCTATGCCATATCCAGTCATTCAAACTCTGACTTTAAGTCAAGTCACTTTCTGTGATAGGACCTAGGCTAATTTCATTGTCATCTTAAAATGTGCATGCACGGGTTTGCACATTTGTGTACTACATATATCTATGTGTGTGTACAATTGCACAAACATCTATTACTTATTTTTATACCTACAATTGCATAACAATTACAGACAAATGGTTTTTATTTCAAAGCATAACCCAACAAATCCTGTTTTTAAAACACATATCACATATATCATGTATATACATATATATGATTCACCTTGAAATTTATTTTAAAAAAGTATATATTTGGTCCATGAGGTATGAGAAGATATACTTTGATTCATATACTCAACTTTGATTTCATAGTGAAATAGTTTATATAACACCTGTTTTAATGATGACTATTAAGGCTTCAAATTATATGTAGATTACAGTATTCCAAAGGAAGGAGAGAAGATGTTAGACTGGTGAAATTACTCCTGGATATAGACATTTATATGCAAGCAACTTATTCCATTCATAAGGGAAGAAAAGCATTAAAAAATTCACCATAAGCTGTTAGATGCTTTACACAGTCCCCATAAGAAAGAGTTTTTTTAAAGAACTGTAGTACTGTTTTCAGCAATTTCTTTATCTCTGTTCTTCTAAGTAAGAAAGCTTATTAACAAGCTTTGAACTTAAAATCACATTTACAATAATGTGCCATCAACAGTTTTATAAGCTAATTAGAAAAAGATTAATTAATGACTGGCTGCTAATAAAATGGCAATCATGAAGAAAGAAACCAAGGGTGCTAAGCTTCAACTACCACCAATTAAGAGCTAATTACAAACAAATTATATATGTGTTTTGCTGTGGGCTTTAATTTACTAAAATGGTTTTAATTAAAAGAGAAAACATGCTGATTAATTGAACTGCAGAAAAAATCTACAGTATAAACTGTGCTTTGTCTTGTCTCTTTAATTAGACTTGTAACATCTGAAATCTTTTTTTTAAGGTTTGTTAAAAGCACAGATAAACATAATTAAAAGAGAGCATAAGGAACACCATTCTAGGTGATCACCCAATCATACCCCAAAGGTTAAAAGAAAATATCCTCAATGCAATGAGATCTAAGTAAGCACACCTAAAAACCATTGCTCAGTACCATTTTTATTTTTCTCATGTTAAAATGCTCCAATTTCAAGGCTATACATAATTTTTTGTGGGAATGAACAAATCTTTAAACTCGACATACAGGACTTCAACTAGGTCTTGCCTTCCCTGGATAGGCGTAGCTTATTTTCCATACCTTGTGCTAACTGTTCATCTATGTGAAATAACTGACTTACTTCTAAGAACTGAAGGCTTCAAAGAATTAAAATCACCATTTAAAAGCCCCCCGGACTATGCACAGACTACAAAATGATACACAGAGGAACATTTAAATTAAAAAACCACCGAGATATGACCAAAGTTAATGAAAGTAAGTCAGTTCTAGATGATCCTTAACACACATACCCCTCCCACGGCGGAGCACGCCCAACTTCCCCAGGTAGCTGATCAAGCTGCTGACTAGCACAAGCCTACTCTGTGAGGACTTTTCTCTCCTGTGTCCTATATTCTTGCCCTTTGCTAATAAGTGAAATATACCACAAAGAAAATGGTCCAAAACTCTACTGTCTAACTGGAAAGGAAAAAAAAAATAAAGAAAAAGTAAGTGACAGAAGGCAGAGCAGTAAAATTTCAGAGGGACATAAAATATATTTTGCCAGAGTTTACAGGCATTAGATGACTTTGTATGGAAAAATGTATTCTTCATATACACCCTTGGTACCAGCCACAAAAATAATAAAATGCTGTAATGCAGACATTTAATTTAAAAATTTTAATATACAAATGAGTAATATTTAATACATTCTTACTTTATTTACCCAATCTTCAGTGTATAGAAATCACAGTAATTAAGAAAATAGAAAGTACCTGTCATCCTCTGTAGGGTCACAAGTCCTAAGACAAATTCTTACAGTACCTAACTGGAATATATGCTCGGCTTCATATCTCAACAAATCATTTTACCTTGGAAACACGGTTAAGGTATTTCTACCCAAAGAAAGTAGTTAGGAAAATGGGAAGAAAATAATTTTGCTCTATGGATTATAGAATAAAGGTTTGGAACCACAAGATTTGCTTCACTGTAATATGTCTTTCAGTTCAGCTTTTGTGTGTGTGATGCAAACACCTTTCCTAAAATATTAGAGCTTTGAAAAGAGCACTGATGAGAAGTAACTTTCAACTTACAAGTTTGGCAGCATCTCTATTTCAAAAATTTAAATAAATGTTTCAATTGTGAACTCTAGATATGATAATGCTCCGGGTACTTTGATAGGTAACTCTGTCAAAAGTGTATAATTTGAGGAGGGTTTTTTTGCGGGGTAGGGTGGGTAATTCAAGCTCTTATTCCATCAAGACAAGACAGCATGTACATCGACATAAAACTAGTAACTGAAATGAAAAGGGTGGGTTGTCGCCAGAACCCTCTCAGGGAAACTGAAGCCTAACAACAAACTGTACTGGGAACACTGAATGCTGGAGCAAGCGCTGTGGCACCCAAAGCATTTCTGAAAAAGAACTACTTCTTAGACGTTAACTTAAGATGCAAAACCACCCCTCAAATGTATATACACACCCCTCCCCAGTGAGAATACTTTCAGAGTTTCCAGTCAATTGCTCTAAAAATAGAGCTCAAGCTACAAATTAATAATCTGCCTAAATGTAGGGAGCATTTAGTTTATTCAGCTAGGAATGACTATAACTCAATCAATTCAAACATTAGTTTTTAAAACAGGCCATTCCTACCTTTGTTTTTTAGATATTAACAAACTATTAATATTTCAACATTATTAACTTTACCTATGTTTTAGAATCAAAATTTTAAGTAGTCTATTTAATAAATTTAATAAAATTAAAATCAAATTCTCAGTTTAATTTATACTGCCAATGTAGTATTCATTTATAGCTATAAAAAGAATACTATTAAAATGAGATACTATTTTTTATCATTTATACTTGTGATACCTTGGTTAGGTTTTAAATAAATACTGTGCTCAGCAGCACTAAAGGCTGAAATCATTGCCTTAGACCTCCATTCATAAGTTCAAGCAAAAGAGCTTTAAAATATGAAAATTTTACATTATTACTCCAAATTGAAGGTTTTTGGTCTTCACAAAGATGGCAGCAGATTATAACCAAAATATACCAGATGTGAATATTAATACCTTGCAAATTGTAAAAGAACAATATGATTATTCTTTCTAGGTTACATAAAATGTTTATAATGTTATAACATGAAGTCTTGATATTTTCAAGGAATTAAGTTTAGTTGGTGGTGCAAACGACCATCCTGTTTGAGTCACTTATGGAAAAAGTAATCTATAAAGGGCATAAGCTATACAAAACTCAAACAAAATTCACAGACAACCTCTCTTCCCTGTTCATTTCTTCCCTGACACTGTACAGGTATAACTGAAATCAACCTGAGCAACATATCTAGTTAATGTAGGTGTGACTCACTCAGGGGTAGAAACTCACACTGTTTGCTACCAAACCAAATTGGGTTTTATGTACAGCAGGCTAACATGAAGATGCCAAGAGAAAATTCTCTTTCCAAAATGTGGAAGATTCAACCTAAGCACTGCCTAGGTAATTCAATCTAGGCTTTAGCACTTGATTTTAAGATAGTTGTTTCTACTGATTTTTATAAATTGGTATGATCTGGATTGTAACAAAGATAATGTGTCAGAAAAGACCAGTACCAAAGGATGGCATTTTCAAGAATCACTATCAATGAATGGAATGTACTTCCGACTCAAGCCTGAGGTCAACAAGTCACAAATATGCTCAAATACTTGTGCGTGTGTGTGTGTGTGTGTGTGTGTGTGTGTGTATATATATATACACACACATATTATATTATATATAATATTATGTATTATATATAATATTAAATATATGTATTATATATTAATTATTATATTTATTAATAATACATGTATTATATATAATATAAAAATAAGTTTTTGAAAAACAACTTTTTTTTCAAATTAGTTGTAAAAGAACAGTTTCATCAAGAAACTATAAGTAAAGAACAGTGAAAGAACAGTTTCATCAAGTATGACAAAAAAACCCAAGTATATTTTTCCACTTCATCTGTCCTCCAAGATTGTTAACTAAGAAGTATTCAATCAACAGGAGGGACTGTCCTAAAGCAATCACATTATTACACAGTAAAAGCAAAGATGATAGCATAATCTAGGGTTCAAACACGTGAATATGAGCCATCCCCTCAAACCAGATTACATACCTCCTTAATGTCATTGTCAATTTAAGGGAATGTGATTCTGGAAAAATCTGTGCCTGCTGTGTCCCAATGATAGTGCACTGACAGCCTTAACTTGGCATACCGTTTTTTTGTTTTTTTTTTTGAGGAACTGTTTTCAAGGCCCATTCTCAGACATGGTTCTACTTTTGGCTTCATTTTTCTCCATACTGATGCTGCCCTATTGGTTTCACAAGCTTATAAATGGTAAACATCAAAAATTAGTTTCACTTATTATGGTTGGAAAAGGCTTTAAGAACTCTGGGATCTGTGCCTCTGAGCAAAGGCTTTATCAGCAGGTCCCAGTCACCGCTTCTTGAAAAAAGAAAACGATACTGATTAAAAACCAATATACTTGATTTCCAAAAGGACACCTACCATGCACGTATACATTTAATTCATAAAGGGTTTCTGCTCCAAACTCACAATTACTTACTTCTCAGAATCCCGTCTCTCATACCCATGGTGATTGGCTCCAAGAGGATAAATATGAAAAATAAAATCTCAAACTAAACTATTTATTCAAGAATTCCATCTTGATTACTTTAGTTATTCTTCACGGGTGCTTAATTAACATGGCATCAGTGTCTTTCCAATGTCTGTGCCTGAATAGCAAACACTTTCCAGATGCTATTCCACTTATACAAGGAAAAAAATAGGGCCCAAATTATTGTTTTTTCTTTTAATCAGAATTCTTTAACCCCACACTAAATAAGTTTAATTTATTTTACTAGAATAAAGCATTATATTTGTATGGAAGCAAAAAGAACATGAGAAAAATGTTTACTATCCTTACAAGTGCTGAAAATATCACGTATTTCAAAGCAATCTCATTTGTCATAAAGTATGACACGAATTAACAACTTTTAAAAATGAAAAATAACTAGTCAATACTATACAATTCCCATTTCTTATACAGCAGTATGACAGAACAAAACACAAAACTAGAAACCTAATATCCTCAAGCACACATTTCTGAGGCACTACCTCTGTACATTCTGTCAGGCAGCTTCAAACGGCAGAGAAAGGAAAGCTCACAAGTGAACACTGGTGAGGCAGACAAGGGGAAGTTAACAATCAACCGCTGGTGGACACAGGCCACTGGTGACCCCATCCCCTCCCAGTGCAGCATTTAGGAAAACTACACCAATTCTCAATTGTCCAGGTTTACAGAGAGATTGAACATGGATACAGAAAAGATTCTATAATCCAATATCTCATTTAAGGCAAATTTTAGATTTGGTTTGCCAGGTGAAGATGAAAAGTACAATCAAATAATATTTTTAAAATCTAAAGTCATTTGGCAGCCACCATAATAATAATTGTCCCAAGCAGGAAAAGAATCAGCAATAGATATTAAAACTAGTGAGTAAAGTATAATAAAAAACAGAATATTTAGTCTCAAATTATCTTCCACCTAAGAGATACTTACTAATTACATAGGGCAAAATGGTAACGTTACAGAGAAGCCTGGAGACACCACCTTAAACCAAACAATCAAAGTAACATCATCAATAAAATGAGACAAATAGAATGTTGCCCCTGATATCTTGCACTGAGAAGGACACGGCATCACTTCTGTGATATTCCTGCCAAGAACACATAACCTGAATCCAATCATGAGGACACATCAGACAACCAAACTGAGGGACAGCCTACCAAATATCTAGCCTCTACTCTTCAAAAACTGAGGTCCTGAGAAACACAGACAGACTGAGGAACTATTCCAGATTAAAGAAGACTAAAGAGACATGACAACAAAACACAATGTCCTAGACCTGGAAAAAGAAATTTTCTTCTGCTATAAAAGAAACTGATGAGACATTTAGCAAATCTAACTAAGGTATATAAATCAGAAAGAATGTTAAAGCAAATGTTAAATGTTAACATTTCGAGTATCTGGGTGAAGGGTATAAACAGGAAATCTTTTTACAAATTTTGCAACTTTTTGAAAGTTTGAAATTATTTCAAAATAGAAGATTTTTAAAAAAATCAAATCTGTTCAACTCTTAAAATTTCAGCATTACTAACTACCCTAAAAGGAACACAAAACCTGCAGTAAAGTAAATGCTTCTCTCTGAATTCCCCTTGCCTCAGGTGGGGGTGCTAATAAACAGACAAAGACAAGATGGACCATGTGGAGCCCACATTTTAACACTATAGATAGGCTCTGCATTACTCTTCCTCCCTTTAGCAAGGCAAAGATCTGAGTAAACTTCCTGACCTGGGGCCTCTTGGTGAGTCCCAGTTACCTTGCTTGTTATTTGGAAGAGATCACAAAATACACAACTCTCCACTCTTCCAAAAGGAAGACTGGACAAGCAATGACAATGGGATACCAGTCTGCTGAGTCCAGTGATCCTTGAGAGTGGTAAAGATACAGAAGTCCATAGCGTTTCTGAAAACAGTCAGGCAGCCATACCCTAAGGCCCTGCTGGTTTTTATTAAATGTCTACCGTTAGCTTTACTGGAGCTATCTAGTCAACTCAGAGACCAGCCACGTGCTGATGGTACAAGCACCTGCCAGAGAGCACACAGCCGCAAACACCCAGAATTTTTAAAGGGATTCAAGAGACATTTGCTCGAACGTGTGGCACAACATGTATTTAAGTTACCAGTTCTCTAAGTAGTTTTGCTCCTGACCCAAATGAGATAGATATTCAGAGCAGGAGGCCAAAAGCTTCCACACTCCCTATTTAAGTGTGACCCAGACCAATGATTGGTGTTGCTGCCTTATGCACCTTTCAGGCCCTGAAAGCCCACTCAGACCTTGAGCTACTCCTTACCCCCATCATGATGTCCTACTGTGCCTACCCTCCCCATCCTTGCAGCCATAACCACCCACTGGATCCCTCCCCGCCATTCTCTGACATTTCCAGGTCAAATTCCCAAAATTGGGAGATCAGATATGCTCCTGGTATAATTTGCTATATTGCATATAATTTGCTATATTGTATATACTTGCAGGCTGGCCAAGAAACTTAACCACTACTTCTAATGGCACTTCTAATAAAAAGTAAGTTCCAAGTGCCAAAATAGTCTACTTAATAACAACAGCAGGGGCCATGTTTGTTAAATAGAATTTTAAAGATGATCTTTAGCACATAGCTGATTTGTAGGGATAAGGGCCCAGATATCCATCAAACTGAAGAAGTCACTATAATAATCAACAATTAACACGGACATCCTACTGAGTTTGTGGCACTATTCAACACACTATCAAATTAATTTTATTAAAATGTAATACCTGTATCTATTTGAAAATATAGCAATAAAATGCTATTACAGTCAATAAAATGCTATTACAGTGGACCCTCCATATTCACGGATTCCACATCTGCAGATTCGACCAACCATGGATCGAAAGGCCTATGATGGTTGAGTCTGTACTAAACATGAACAGACATTTTTGTTTTCATAATTCCCTAAACAATACAGTGTAACAACTATATATAGCATTTACATTGTATTATCTATTATAGGTAATCTAGAGATGATTTAAACTACATGGGAGGATGCGTATAGGCTACATACAAATACTATGCCATTTTATATAAGGGATTTGAGCATCTGCGGATTTTGGTATCTGCGGGGGGTCCTGGAACCAATCCCCTGTTGATATCGAGGGACAACTATATATTCAATGAATGCTATATAATCAATGAAATCACAATAGAGCTACTTTAAAGACAAAATAGAGCAAATAAACTGAAAGCACAAGAAGTATCATAAGCTAGAAGGGCAGAATGAATCTTACAAGAAAAAAGCTAACATTAAAATTTTTTTTAAATGTTATTTATTTTTTGAAAAGGCCACATAACTGCCATTTATGCCACTTCTTGCTTATGTCCCAAACTCAAGCTCATAGCTTTATAATTTCATAAAGATTAACCATTAATAAATATAGATATATATACGTATACATACACATTATACACAGAAGCATTTAATGTGACAATTGATTGTAAAAGGCTTAAGGAAAAAAAAGATAATTTCTGAATCCCTAAGCCTCACTTCTGGACTTATTTTTTCCCTACATAAACATATAAACCTCACAAGATACTTATGGCCAGCAGCCAAAAATAGAAAACAAACAAACAGCCATCAATGGTAGATCTTGTGACATCTGATGAGGGAAGAGTAGAACAGTATTTCCATAGAAGAATTTACTGAAATAGTAATTTCATCACTAGTCTCAAGTTAGAAAAAATGTTCACCTGCAGGTGAGTAAGAAAGAAGAGTGTGAGTGGCCAACAGTTTACACAGACGATCGATGACATTCTCTGTGGAATCAAACACCATGGAGTAGTTATAGTTTAAGAATGAGGTGAAGGAGATAGGAATACACTAAAAACGAAAGCTATGGTAGAGCTTTTTTCCTACAAAGGATAAAAAAGAATTATAAAACAACAACAAAATATACGCCAATATGAGCTCTTTATGCGTGACTTTGCCTAGTGACAAAATAGATCAAGTATCTGAATACTGAACTTACTCATGATTATAAAAAGAATGTTCATTCATTTGAGAAAAAAACAGAGACAACGTGTCATCAGTGTGACTCACCTCTCTAGTAGCGAGCTGGTTGCTGAGTTCCTCCGCCTTCTCAATGTTCCACTCTTCCACAGCCTGGTCTATGCTCTTTTCAAGTCCCGACTAGAAAGAAAAGAAATCTAAAACTTAAAGGCGGGAAAGAAAAGCAAACATTTGCTAGCAAAGACTGTGTCTCGGGACTACACCAAACATGCTGCATACTTAGACCATTTAATTCTCATGGTGACCCCATACAGTAGTTGGTACCACTCCCCTTTACTGATGAGGAGAAGGTGGCTCAGAGACATTAAATGTCTTATCTAAGGTGATGAAACTTCCTGAACTAAGAAAAAGGAGATGCAAATCCAGATTTTTGTGACTCCAAGACCTACGCTTTCCCTTAACAATAATGGTAATAATAGTTAGAAATTATGGCTGCTTATTATGTGGTAGACCCTGGGCTTAGTACTATAAGAAAGCTCATTTAATCCTTATAACAACTCCATGAAACAATACTGTTCTGTTTTGAAGATGAGGAAACAGAGGCGTAGCCTCACTAACTTGGCCAAGGTCACAGAGTCTGTAAGTGGTGAGGACATCACAGGAATCTAGGTTTGCTCAGAGGATGGGTTCTCAACCACCACTTTCCTCTGCCTCTTTTCTCTACTGCCCATTCCTGTAACATGAGACCTTCATTCAACAGCCTCTCCTAGTCTTTGACTATGGGTATTAGCTGGATATTAAACATGGGAGGAAAGTTATATATAAGAATGATTTTATTTTCCTATGGAAATATTTTCATTTCCTAGCTGAAGATACTTCAGGAAATCATAATTAAAATTTTCACAGGTTTACCAAACAGACTAAGGAGGATTCACCACACATTTATGGAAGGATGCTTAGACTTAAATAATTGAGTTTTAGCTTGTGTAAATAGTTACTACAGAAAATAGAAATTCTAAAAAATGGTCTTACAAGAAAATTTTATCCCCACAATGGCTTATCTAGTGTATCCTTTAACTTCCAAATTTTCAGTTAACCAACTTCTCCCTCCTTATCTACTAAAAGAAGTCCTGGGACATCTCTTCCACCACTGTACTGCTTGATTATACCAGTCAACTAAGAGAAATTTTGTTCCCATGTAGCCTTTGTTGAAATGAGACTTTAAAAAATACCCACACATCATTTACCTAAAAAGATTACAGAAACCAAGACCAGTGAGGTTGTCACTGATGTCCGTGTTAAGTGAAGATTTTTCCTTCTCACAATCTGTCACCCCACCTAAGGACCTGAGAGGACAATAAGCTTCTTTTTCTTGTTCCCAATGGAAGCTTGAAACTTTCATTCAGCTGTCCCTTAGTCTCTGACCCTAAGCCACGTGACTCTACTGTCCCTTTCCCATTCTGGTCCTGTCTCCAGAAATTTCCCTTTCTTGTATTTCTGCAGAACTCTTCTCCTGATGGTTCAAATAACACCCTGGACTCACTTTTCCAACTTCCATCATCTTCAGGAACCTCTAACTCCACCCCACCTAAGTGGTCTATCCTCTAGGCCAGTGTCACTCTAAGCATGGTCTGGTTACCAGTCTAGTCTGCGAATAGTGCCAGTCCATGAATGGAGCTTATGCCAGAATGCAAATCAATTATGTGACTATGTACAGTTTTGTCTAGCTGACTTTTGGGGGTGGTGGTAAGGGAGGAGGACAAGACTTCCTCAAAGAAGGAAGTAGTACATGGAGTTACATTCAGGCACAGGCTCCTTATCTCTTGGAAGACCAATACTGTGAACAGGCTTGCTCCAGGCCACGTAATAGACATCACCTGAAAGCTCCACTTGCAAAGCTTTACAATCTGGAGTTCTTCTCTGTGAATACAAGATTCTGTCTTTCCACTTCTTCCAAGTCTTCACAGTCAGTGAACCTGCCTTGTCTTCATTTGGAACTCTATACCCTGGCACCACCATATTTATTCTCACAGTCCTTCAGCCCCTTCTTGGATTCTCTTATCCTCTCTCTCTGGCCTGCAACCCATGATCAACCTTTTCAAACTAGACTCTAAGCTAGGAGTTCTCAAAGTTTGAGTCTGGACCACACGTATCAGCATTACCTGGGAACTTGTTAGAAATGCAAATTCTCTGACTCAGAAACTCTGGGAGTGGGGCCCAGCAATCCATTGATTCTAAGCATGCTAAAGTGTGAGGACCACTGCCTAAGCAGTCCCTTCAACTTCCTCCAACATCTTATCTTGTGTGGGCTATTCCCAGCCATTGTTTCTGCTACATCCTTTAGCATCCAGGAGTCCCAGCAAAGTTAGAGAAAACCAAGTAACTCAATTCACTAGCTTCACTAAAAGCTGTTTTTCAAACTCAGCTGAACAGGCTCTCAAATCTGCCTTTGAAAGTTTCCACATTCCTCTAAGAAGTTGTTACATGTCTTTTCCATTTTTTCCCAATACCCTCAACCCTAGCTCCTTCCCTTTCAGCAGATTATAACTTTACCCCCTACTTTATGGGAGGATGAGGCAGCGGCAGGGAGGGAAGAGAAGAACCAAGGATATGTATGTCCTGTCTACAATCTTCCTCTCATCCGCCTCAAAAGGTGTTATCTTCACTTACTCTGTTCCTCCATCCTTAGTGCCTCCAAGAAAGAATCATCTCCCTTCGCAAGACTAATCCCACCACCTGTGCTCATCATAATCCCATATGCTTACAGGTTATCCAGAACCTTCCTTTTTAAATTTTCTCCTCTCTCTTTTCTTCATCTTTCACCCTACAAACAAGCTTGTCCTCCCCATTCTGCACCAGGGGCTAGATGAGTTAACAGACTGCTTTCCTCAAACTGATTTCTTATGTTGGTACTTCATCTCTCTCTTGTACAACAGTGTATCAGATGCCTCCATGTCATCTTCCATTGAATCCTCTATCCCTTTTGCCTTCATCATTCTTCTGAAACTGCTCCTCCTACAGTCATAGGTGACACCACTTGTCCTCCTACTGATCTTTTATATCAACTACATCCTCACTCTTAAAACTATCTCCCCAAATATCTATCTTAAATCTCCTTTTGTGCCCCTTATCTCCTTTTGTTGCCCTTTAATTACAGTAGTCCTCAAGGTTCTGTGATTGGCCCCCTTTTCTTCTCACTCTTCACTCTCCCCAGTAATATACTTAGTCCTAGGGCTTCAATTACTTCTTACAAGCTGCTTTATATCTCTAAATAATTCAAAACATCTGACCTCTCACCTGTATCAAAATCTACATCTCCAGCAACTTGCTGGTTATCTTCATATTGAACGCCTTGCAAAGGGAGAGTCTTCAATTTTTTTATGTTGTCTACAAACAAGCTCATCACTTCTTGCCCTGCTTCTCCTTCGGAGCTTAGCATCCACTTAGTCACCTCTGATAGAATCCTCAGATGCCTTCAATGCCTGCAGTCCTTTGCTCTTATTTTAACTCTATTTCGTACAGTCTCTCATCTCTCCCTTCTAGGCTTCTTCAGGGCCTCATTATCTCTTGTTTGGAAGATTATAACCATCTCCAAACTGGTCTTCTATCTTTCCAAAGCAGATACCGTGTCACTACCCAGCTTAGAACACTACTACTTCTTTACTCCTTTTGAATAGCATCCCAAATCCCTTCACAATAGGGTCCCAAAATGCTTTCTCAGCCCCCTCTTGGGCAATGCTTCACTTCCTAATCTCTAGCCAAATTTACTATTCTTTTAATGTTCCTTGTGCCTCTGATGTGTTTCCATTTGAAAAATCTTAATCATCCTTGTAAGTCTCATGTCAAATGTTACCTTCTCTATCTCTGCAGGCTCCCTCGTCCCTATAAACCCACTGACCCTGCCACACCCTTCCCCACGCCCAGTACCTAACTGCTCCGCACTCTGTGCTGTCACTACATTCCAGGTCTCTCTTCAGCACTTGTTGGTGTGACACACTCAGCAAGTTGTGTGTCTGTCTCCCCTCTTGGGTTCTATGCTCACTAAGGGCAAACATGTGTGTTACTAGCTTGGTGTGGTCCCAGCATCTAGTTCCTCTCACACAGAAGCACTCACTCAGCCTGTGTTATTGAGTTACCACTCACAGTGCAGTAATCCACGGCTGCATCGACTGAATAGGACCAAAAGTACTGAAAGGACCCTCCTCAAATGGGGAACATTTATCACACAGCCATCGCTTTCAGAAGTTCCCAAGAGAATTCCACAACAGTAATACTGGGGTAATGATACCCCTATGGTTAAAAAATGGTCACATTTTATTGCCCCTATTTATATACAAATTACTCCCACTACTAAGATACACATTCCTTGAGGACATGAAGAATATCTTCTCCATCGTGGCTCCCAGAGCTTAGCATAGTACCCGCACCTGGAACTTTGTATTTACATATTTTTTTATAGTAGAAATAAAGTATTCTGTTTAAGAAATGCTAATACAATGGCCTCTCCTTCCTACGTAGGTGTCTCCTCAAATGCCACTGACATATATGAAAAAACACTAATAATCAAACTTCAATTTTCCCTGCACCACAAATTCTGGGGTAGCCAGATACAAAAACCCAGACACTCATCTGCTGCCATCTTTCATCTCAGCAACCTGGTCACTAATAGCATCTATTCTTGAGTCTGTCCAGCTTATTCTACATACCAGTTCTGTCTGAATCCCTCCAATTATCTAGGCTTTCTGAGATTATATAAGATCTGGGTGCTGCATTCCTTTACTCCAGAACGTAGAATAGTCACAGATCAGTGAGTAAAAAGGAATCTCCATTTTAACCACCAGTGCCCGTGAATAAACCAGGGGTCTACTTATCGAGTCATTTTGCTGCATCAACTTGCTCACTTCCCTTTGGTTACCTTGCAGCCATAGCTTACAAGTTAATGTCACAAAGGGGAAAATAAGAACATTCCCAGGGCCGCCCGGTGGCACAGCGGTTTAGTTCGCACTTGGCAGCCCGGGGTTCGCAGGTTCGGATCCCAGGTGCCCGCTGACGCACTGCTTGTCAGCCATGCCGTGGCGGCGTCCCATATAAAGTGGAGGAAGATGGGCACGGATGTTAGCCCAGGGCCAGTCTTCCTCAGCAAAAAGGGGAGGATTGGCAACAGATGTTAGCTCAGGGCTGGTCTTCCCCCCCAAAAAAAAAAAAAAGAACATTCCCCTCTTCTAGAAACTTGAATGAACTACTGAGCTGATAGGTATAATTTTCACTTAAAAATAAATCAGCTAAAATTACAAATCTATCTCTTCACCATCAACCAACTCCCATTCCCCCACCCATTCAGAGCAGCCTCCAAGGGAGATGGCATAATACTAGAGTAGAAAAAGCACTCGACTAGAAGTCAGGAAATGCAGTCACACCTCCAGGTAAATGAGGTACTTAATTAACAGCTGAGCTTCAGGTTCCTTAAAGAAAATGAGAGGACTGACTTAAATGACCAAAATTCTCTCCTAGAAATAAAATTCTAGAATTCTACTTACACGTTCAATTTTGTTTTTAGCTCTTTCGAAAGTTTTTTAAAAATTTCAATAAAGTTTCTCTAAATGTAACTGCTTCTTTTTTTTCTCCCTTTTCTTTCGACAATTTGTTTAAGTACAATACAATAGTTTCTTTTGGCTCTGAAAAATTTCTGGTTCCATATGCACACCCAAACTTTCTGCTTCTATAAGAAGATATTAACATTCCAAATACATTCAAAATGCTCACGTTAGTAAAAAAAATCCTTAGGTAAAACATTTCCATCACCATAAGACCATAAGTTAATAACAGTTTACAGAGAGCATGGCTGGGGAGGTCAGACCTAGGTTCAAATTCCAGCTCCTCTACTTACTAGCCACGCAACCCTGCCTGAGTGCCTAAATCTCTGTGCAGTTATCTCACCTGTAAACTGAGAATAATACCATTTTCTTGAAAGGTTATTGTAAGAGTCAAGGAAAACACATGTAAAATACCTAGCAAAGTTTTTATAATATAGTTGTTATTCAATAAATAAGCTGTTCATATTATATCCAAATATCAGGATACCATTAAAACAAAGAGAAGGCTTAGCTCTACGTGGCTACAGACCTCATCCTAGTTCGTCAAGAGCTCAGACTCAAGCATAAGACCCAAGAATTCAACTTTGAGTCAGTAAGTAGGCTCATGAAATAAGATTTGAGTATTAAGGCTTTTAAAAAGTCTTAAATTGGACCCAAGAGTAATCTTTATTGGAGTTTTTTAGGATGTCTTCCGTACTACAGGAGTGGCAGGAGGCACAGATGTGCTGCTGATACTCTGCAGGGCCTCAGTGTGCTTCTAAGATGGCTTTTGGCAGAAATCAGAATTCGGCTTAAGCTATATCTCAATACAGACAAAGAAACTGAGGGAATGGCAATTTGGCCACAGGTGGAAAATCATCTAAGGCCAGTATCTAACAGGTTCCCATGAGGCAAAAAGGAACCTCTAATTAATAGTTATGCTGAAGATGTCAAGAAGGCAGTACTACAAATATCTAACAAATTTATGGGATCTCAATTTCACATTAAGGACCAACCTTCCATATGTGCACATGTAGAATCTCTTTTAATATGTGACTAAAGCTCTTTAAGTCAAACTGTACCACAATATATTTCCACAGAAATTTTGCTACTAAATATTTATCCGGATAATATATTCAATTTTTAAAGCTTAATACAAATGAATTTTCCACTAAAGTTTACTGTGCTATGATTAGACCTAAATACCTAGGAAAAAAAATTATGTAATCTCTCCATAAAAAAAGTGGGGGGGAAACCTGAAGAATTAGTATTATTACCTTTATATATAAATCATACCTACTTAGATTATTTGAATCAGGTAAGTAAAAACTAAGTTGGGCTTTATTTCAGAAAAATCTAAATTTGGAACCAAATGACTTGGGTTAAATTCTCATTCACTTCTTACCTGCTCTGTTTGTTTTCTTAGACAAATCATGTTGGGCTTCAGTTTCTTCATCTATATTATGAGAATAACATGGGCCCTACCTACTCACCCCACAGGGATCACATAGGGATCAAGAGAGAATGCTTTGTAATTGATACCAGGGGAACGTCATGGTACCACTACAACTCCCCCAGCGACCCCTCCCACCACTTCCGCACCCTTCACACCCCTACCCTACTCCCACCCACTCAAGGCAGCCAGCCTTTGATCTGGTCTGTATATTGGAGTTCCATGTAAGATTCTGGTGGGAAAAAGCATTCCACTAAAAAAATAAGTCTGGAAAACAATACATTATACAATACAAAAAGTCCTCTCATAAACAACTAAAAAAAAATTATCAAAGACATTGTGCAATTACTCTAAAAATTATTAAAAGTATCTCTGGTTTTTCATGCCAAAAAGTATCCATTAAGCACACATAAAACTATTTCAATAATGAGTGCTGACTAATCAAATTGATTCAACTAAAGAATACTTGAGACATTTATAATGAAATTAACAAGTGAAATTTATTCTAAAGAAATTTCCACAAAGATTCAAAATAATTATGTTATGATTACAGAATTACTAGTTAGTCCCAGAACTGCTGCCAGAAACACAATTATAGCTGTATTTAATACAAAGAACACTTTAAAACAGCTTTGGATATTACATTTTAAAAATATAAGCCTCTCTGTATTGTCAGGGAAGCAGGTGACAGCAGTGTTGTAAATACACATCTTTGGTTGAGCAAGTTTCAGTTTGGCAGTGTTCCACAAAAAGAAAAAAAAAAAAGACTGTACAATAGACACAAGATTAAGAAGTTTGTTGTGTTTTACCATTCTTGAGAGTTAAGTGAACACAGAATAAAAAAACTCTCTGGGATATGGTAACAGATCAGCCTCTGCTCCAAAGAAATAAAATAATGGACTAGAAATCCATGCCAGCTTTATCCAAACTGCATTACAGATCTCCATGATCCTCTCTAGATTTCTTGAGCAGCAGCTATTATCTGCTGGACTTACATTTATTCTTAGCTCTTATCTTGGTGCCTCTACTGTGGACATTCTTTAACAGTCTATTTACTCTGTTAGATTCACAGTAGAGAATTCAGCATGACAGCAAAAGGGTGCATGTAAAACAGTGATCCCAAACCAAAGAATGAGTGTGAACCTGCTGGCATGCAATTATGCTGAACTACCAAGAGAATATGAAATAATGTGGCTGCACTAAATCCTTCCCTTCCTTTTATGCTTGCATTTATTTACAGAATATTAAGTGTTGGCAAAATCCTGGACAGATACAAGCCTGGCCAGCATCGTTTCCTTGTTTAGAAGATTGCCATAACTTTCTTAGATGTCTATTTTTAAGAAAATCCAAACTTAGAAAACAGACCAATGGATGATTACAAAAGGATTTACAATAGTCTTCACTTAAACAGAAATCTCATTTTTAAAATGGTGCTTGACTTATAATTCTTTTTCTAGAATACATCGAATGTATAATGTGAAACAGAACACTAGTCCCTAAAACTGAGTTATTTAAAAGATTCTGTATAAGGAATCCTAGTATCCTTTATTAAAGTTACTCTACACAATTTCCAAATTTTAGACAATGAATAAGAGTTAGCCATATCTGGCCAGTTTCAAGAAGAGACAATTTCACATATGTAGAGTAATAATAAAATTCTAATACAGATAGATTGTAAAAATACTCTCAAAATTTCTACTTTTAGAATGGCTAAAAGTTTAATTTCATGGCTTTAACTTCCCTAAGAAATAATTTAAGACATTCTAAAGTCAATACAGTTATGAGAAAACGTAACAAATAGTGTAAATAACTAAAGATCAAAGACCACCTAATTCATAAGTAAAACTTTAAAAAATATTTCTTATGAGAACCAATATTTAACCATTCCTTCCCTCCAAAGAACAATCTGGTCTACAGTTGGGGCTCTTGAAAGCAGGGTGGCCAGAGACAGCCTATGGACCACTGCCATCAGCACAACTCCCCTCCCTCCTGCTTTAGAACAGCTTTGGTCAAGAGCATCCTCCCCACAAGATCCCTGCTCCCAGCCCACAAGGCCAAGAGCTCCCAGAATCACAAGCGTCAAGAACATGGCAATTACAGTTTAAAATGCTTATCAGCCCCTTCTGCAGTGAAGCTAGAGAACTGAGAATGGTGTAATAAAGTTTGAGTTTTAGTTTCAACTCTACCAGTGATATTTTTTTGTAAGAAATTTAGTGTTTATGCACCTGCTTGAACATCTGGAAAAAAGAGATTGCTCAGTGGTAGTAATTAGTTGCAGCAGAAAGCGATCCTGGTTCCAACTTCCCAGTGTTCCAGGGACTAGATGACAAGAATTCTTGGCAAAGTTGGAATCAAAAGGTTCACATGCAAAATTCTGTTGTGTCAGTTCCTTAATGCATGTGCCCTCAACACAATACCACCCAATGAGGGATTTAAAATCAGAGGTTTTTCACAAGAAATACTGATTAATCAGAAAATGGTAACAGTCTCTAAGTACACACAATAGTCTATAGCAACGATCCAAACAGGAGGCATCTGTCCACACATGCAGGGTATAATATACTTGGGCTTCACCCAGGCAGGCCCTTGTGCCCTAAGCCCTACCGCTCAGTGCTCAATCTTTGTGCTCCTGGGGTCTGTCAACATTTTCCTATGTGAATATGTAAGTTACTCATTCACTCAAGCCTCTACTATGTATTAATATCATCGATAGACTGATGATTTCCAAATATGTATCTCAAGCTCGGACTCTCCTCCAAGCTCCTGCCTCATTTCACCAACAGTCTACTCTATTCCTGCTTGCTGATATCACCCATGCCCCAAACCGAACTTTGGAGGCCCCGCTCTAAATCTCCTCCCCTCCCAAGCTTTCCCATCTCCATAACTAGCATCACTATTCACACTGTTGCTTAAGGTAAAACCTTGAATGGCTCTCTTTCCCTCCTCATGCCCCAAATCCTCCCACCACCTCAAAAGCAATCCAGAGGCAAATATTGTCAATTTTCCTTCTACAGTACCTCAAATCCATCCACTTTTCTCCAGCATCAGCAGCACTGTTCTTGTTCAAGCCACCATCATCTCATGCCTAGAAGTCTCCTAACTTTCTCTTCTCATCTACTTTTGCTGCCCCAGAGTCCATTCGCCACATAAGAGCATCTTTTTAAACGTAACTTAGATCATGTCACTCTCTTAACTTAAAACCCTTGAATGAGTCTCAATTGCACTGTGAGACTAAAACCCAATTCCTTACTATGCCCCTTAAGGTCCTACACAGTTTGGTCCCTGCCTGTCTGCCTCTCCAATCTTATCTTGGGCCACCCTCCTCATCATTGACTCCATTCCAGCCAGGCTGACCTTCTTACAGTTACTCAAATGTCCCATGATGACTTTTTCTTCCCTAGGATCTTTATCCAGGTTATTACCTCTACACTAGCATTCTTTATATAGATGGTTCCTTCCCATCCTTCAGGTCTCAGTGAAATGGCATCTTCTAAGAAAGGCCTTCCCTGACCACCCAAGCTAAAGTGGGGTCTCCATTTTAATTTCTTCACAATACCCTGTTCATTTCCTTCTTAACTTTTTAAATTATTTGTAACATACATTTACTTGTTTATCTAGCATCTTGTCTGGCATATAGTAGGCATTTTAACTTTTTCACTGAATGAATTAATGAGGAGAAATATCCTAGGCAAGGCTAATTACAAACATTTCCCACTGGCTAATATAAGACGCAATAAAAAAGATCTTACCTTGGCAACTTTTTTCTTTTTAACAGGTGGTTCAAACCTATCATTGATTCCGAAATACTGAGTAAGTTCCTTCCACTGGGTTTCCCTTGAGGGTTGTTCACTGCAAGAAGATAGACAATAACTTATGTTTTACGCAAAATGTACTCATTTTTATTTTTACTGTTTTTAATTGGTAAGTATAATTACATGACAACAATTAGTTTTTATGTTTCAGATGTAAGTAGTTCATCTACAATACTGTCTAGAATAGACAAATATTTTAAATTCTACCTACCTGCAAGATTCTTCTTCATTCTTCAATTTACCTGAAAAGAATTCACAAAGTGTCAATATCTCAGTATTTGCTTGTTATTTCAAAATTATGTTTATTAAAAATTGTTGAGCTCAATTAGTTACAATTTAACATTAGCACTATTGACAACCTGAATTAAAACAAAACACCTTTTCTGGAGCGTTTTCTTTTTTTCTTTCTGAATCCTGAAGTTGAGGTTTTCTGTTCAGAATGTTTTTTATGCAATTCTTGAAATTTCTATACAAAAGAAAAAAAATGAGAAGCAAAGACATTTTGAAGCAAAGCATACATTCAAAAAGTACCAAATGTACTAATAATAAATTATATTCTAGCATTTATAAAAATATAAATTTACCAAAAGTAGTTGAGTTCTTCTTGAGATACTCCATTCTTCAAGACTCTATCAAAACCTGAGTTTTTATCTTCACTTATTTCTAAATAAGTCAATCTGATAATCTGAGAGTAAAATTCAACGACTCATATAGATAACAAAGAGAAAAAATTAACACAGAAACTCCTCGTGTATTATGTTAGGCAAAGTAGCTAATTCTACTAAATGCTTTTTTTTTCTTCCTCTTTTTATGAAAAACAAAACAAAAATGAAAGCAAGTATCTGAGTGCCCAATGGGTTGACCACAGACCCACAGGGTAATAAAAGTATTCTGAGTCAATCTTCCCCACCTATTACCTCCCAAGAACATACACATTCTGACCATGGCAGAGACACACAGGAGTGTGCACAAACACACATGCACAGGCTTTATAAGAACATCAGAGAAAACCTACATTCCACATATTTAAGGGAATTCCAGAGGGACACTCTTCATATGCATTTACATTTTCTTCTGCTTTACTTTCTGGTCCACCTGCAGGGAAATCTGAGATTTCTGTGTTTGTCATGGTCCCATCTTCTTTATCTTCCTGTAAGTTAAGTCCAGAGTTCTCTAACGTGGCTTCATCTTCAGAACTCAACTCAACATCACTTTCATTTAGGCCAGGAGGTAGCAGCCCACTCCACATCTTTTCTTCTAAAAGGAAAAAGATGAATTTAGACATATAAAGTAGACATGGAAAGAATTTTAAAACTGTTAAGACACCCCAGGAGTCGAATAATTATACCAATGGTTTGGGAACAGTCCATTTAAACTTTTTTTAATCTAAAATGGAATGTACCCTCCATATTAAAATAATTAAAATCTTTGCTTGTATAAATAAAAAAAAAGTGTAAAGTAATTTAAGCAAGTTTGTTACAAGATACACGTACAGATGAATGACTTAAAGAAAACAGGACCTTGATTCTCTAACATACGTATAATTTTGTCTAAAAAAAGGAAATTCAGAAGTATTCATAGGCTCTTACTCATTATAAGAGCCTAACAATATACATTGCAGGCAATTTAAGAATTATAATACTATATTTCAAGCTATAACAATTACAGAAGAAAATAAAATTAAATGTTTCACCTGTATTTGGTATAAAATTTTCAGGGGACTTATTGTCTAACGAGTAGGAAAACATTATTCAAAGGAAAAATTTTAAGCTGTACAAGTAGCTCGTAGTGATAAAAAGGATGTCGTAGTTTTAAACTTTATACTGTTTGCTAAAATAATACTAAATGGAGTATGATCCTAACAATTTAACAAAAACGTACAGCTTTTTTGTATAACAATACTGTATTTGGGAAACAAATGTTTCCCAAATGTTCAGAATAATATTTATCATTAGCTATATGGCCCATTGGTAGAAAGAACCATTAATTATTTTTAAATTTAATAAAGATGATTTAAAAAATTGGAGTTTAATCATTCGCTAAATTTAGGATAACTGCGGACCTTTTCACCATTGAGCTCCACAGCACAGTCTATTTTAGCATACACACTGAGCCAGTCAGTTCAAAAGATGCCTAAAATAGAGAATTTGGCTATACTGCTCATGATTTATTATTCTGAAGGAATAAAATAGAAGGATGGAAATCTTCCTTGCTGAGTTTTCTGCTTCCCGTTGTGATGAACCTACTAAGTAAACCACCACTATTCTCGCTGAGACAAAGGCATCAGGGGATTTTGCATTACTCTGAATAATGGATGCCAGAGACCTTTTAACGCCCTCCTCCCAGGACCAAAGAATCAGACCTTACTTTTTTTGCGGTTTAGGTCCAGCCCCATCAGTTGTTAGCTCTCTGAAACACCCTCACCAAAATATTCTCTCGGCTTTTTAAGAGGAAGAGCTCTGACATCTAACTGCTCCACTTGGAATCCTGATTCCGGCATACACTAGTGGTCTAAGGAAATCATTTTTAACACCTCAGACCCTCAGTTTTTTCACCTGTAATGCAGGGATAATTATACTGCGTACAGGGTTATTCTGGGGATTAAATGAAATAAGCCATGAAAACACTCAACATAGGGTTTAGGAGGTTCCAGGAGCTCGATCCATGCTAAGTTCTTTTTGCTGTTATTATTTCTGTGGCCATGGACTGCATTTTTATCATTTCTATTATGAGTGGCAGCATTCATAGGGTAGTTCTGAAGTTTCTAATGTTTCAGATGCATTCACTTAGCAAATGATGCAAATCATTTACTTCCCTAATTTCCAACAGGAGTTTCTGTAGAAAATGTTGACGTCTGCTTTTCTGAATGGAGCAATAAAACCAGAAACAAATTACCAGGAAGATAACAGAGCCTAAGCTTCAAGGCTCCTCCTTTGCACAGGTCCTTCCAAAGCACCATACCTAGTCTTCTATTTAGAATCTGTATGCCTTTTTTAAAGATGAGACCCAAAATTATATAAGCTGCAGGCCCCATAAAACTTGAATCCATCCCTAAACCTGGCCTGAGGATTTTAAAAGTTGTAATGGAGGAAGTCTTGAGATACTTTGTTAGCACACAGGACATCAAGTAAAACATGCAATATTGGAAAATGGATGTTATGCTATTAATAAAATATTTCTACTGTTCTGAGGAGCAAAGAGAGGGGAGTAATAATAAGTTCCAACATGACTTGACACACGCATATAATATACCATTAAGGTCATTTCCATTTCAGAACTTAAGGACTGTAACAAATTTCAGATTTAGCCTTCTTAGCATAATTGGGGTTCTATGTTTGAAACCACTGTTCCTTTTCCCTGTCAACAGCATCTTTTGCATACCCACTTTATGCCAGGGACTCTTCAAGACATGAGGACAGCAGTATACAAAACCTGCAAAAACGCCTAACCTCAGAGAACCGATATTCTACACACATGGTAAGCTTCTGTCCATCAGCAGCCAAGCACCACTCAGCCCAGACTTCAGTGTGGCTGCTCATCCAAGACACGTGCCTCTCAGATGGGCACAGTTCTTCTATGGGACCACTGCTTCGGCATCTCTGAGGCTGAATCTATGCTTTGGGCACCCAAACGGGCTTCACCCTGGGGAGCAGTCTGCTGCCCTGAACTCATCAGCCCTCAAGCAATAATTCATCTTTTATCCCATCTTGGTCTTTCTCAAAACCATCTGTTTTTAGCTTTTGCTGATGTGGCATTAAAAAATGTCTTCAGTATGGCACTGGCTGGTATGATAATTCCTTGAGTGTGCCCACAGAAAAAAGAAAAATTAAAATAACTTTTAAAAACTTTATTAAATTTAAATCCATAAAATAAGGCAAAATTCAAATAAAGTATGTTTCTGAACTCAATTCCTGAACATCTTTAAAGTCACGTGCCATTCTGACTATAAAAAAAACAGGACAACTCGGTGGCCACTGATAAACACAGATAACTCACTGAGGAGCCTGCAAGATGGAGTTGCCCATGTGGGTAGCAACTCGACTGCAAATCAGCCAGTGTGGAGTGGCTGCTTCACGACTCGCTTTGTGCTCGTGTTTGAAAACACTGTCTTTCTATTCACAGTATACACGTCATTCACACACTTCCAGTTGTACTCTGGTACTAAGTGGTACTATGTCAGGCCTCCTCCTGTTCGGGCTGCTCTGGAGGACGATCCTCCGTTTCTTGGAAGCGTCTCTCACCCTACACCTTTCAGAGCGTACTCCTTTATTTTAAAGCAGATCACTCCAAATTACCGCTTAAATGTGAAGCTTACTCAGCCATTCTCAAGAGACATGGTATACCCAAGAACTAGAAACTTAGTTTTTTTAGTATAGATTATAGCCAGGTCTACATAACTCAAATAATTTTTAATTTAACCATTTTAGCCCCAAAGATGTAAATGATTCAGAATCCCTTTTTGTCTCTGTGGTTTTGAACATCACCTTCTTAATTTCACACACCCTCTACCTCTGGAATTAAGATTTTTTCCATTCTATGATTATTCTTCAAAAAGATTCTGCGTATACTATGTAGAATATATCTTTTGCCTGGGCTGACAAAATTTACTATGAACTGAAAATATTTATCTATCATCTTAGTCTGAGTAGCTGGGTTTTCTTCTGCCCTTGAAAACCAACCATAGTCACTATTTACCACACTTGGGCAGATTGCAATGCATCAAGAACACGACACAGGTCAGCAGTTCCTAATCTAAGGTTTTTACAAAGTTCTATGAAGACAGTAATGGAGTTCTCTAAGTTAATTTCAATATTCAAAAAGCCCAACATATTTTATTTTTCCTCAAACAATATCGTCCACCTTTAGGTGAGGAGACAAATTCAGTGAAGCACTATTCTTCACCACATATTCATTCATCAGAGGTTCTGACTGGTAGCCATAGACCTGACTTTTATTAAAAAATAATTATAATAATGAATATATTTTAATAGACACAATCTTTCAAAATATGGCATTCAAGGAGATACTAAATTATAAAAGGGGTTCTAGGTTGTAAAAGGACTGGAAATGACTGGTATAGTGGAGAAAACAGTTTTGAAAGTCAGAAGATGGGTTTCTAGTCCTGAGCAACCTAACTGTGGGCAAGCCACCGCATCTGTCTGGGTCTTCATCCTTAAGCTATAAAATGAAGGGTTTGATCAGACGATTTGAGATGTCTTGCCGCTCTAAAATGTTTCTTTATGGATCGTAATATTATATGTGCCCAAATGCGCAGAGTCACCTCATTCTTTGCTGTAACACTCCATTCTCTCCCAGTCAGAGATACTAATTAAACCCCAATACCCCAGTAGATAAGGTTCTCTCCTCAACCTAGCTGCCACAGCCAAGATCGCTAGTTTTCAATAAGAGTGTACTTCAGACAGGACACCTGAAAGATGCTCTGGAGAAAGGGAAGGAAACCCCAGTTAAGACAGAAGAAACAGACCAGAAAGAGGAAACAAAGCAGGTCACTGCTATACATCGTATACAAACCATGTGACAGGCACTGATGTACCACTAATCCTCACGGGGACCCTTCCACTAGGAATTACTCTCTTACAGATGAGGTAACTGACTTGCCTAATGCACTGTGATCCCCTTATTTTACAAAAACAGAACTCTATGGCTTCAAATTATAAACTTTTAGAGCGCAGAGTTTTAAGTGTTAATATATATTCTTGGAGACAAAGACTTGAAAAGTGGTCTGAAGAATGATTCTAGCCTGTAATTCTAGACTTGTTAAAATTTGATTAAGAATTTTTTTCTCACTTTTTAAGTGCAGAAAGCTATGTAAGATGCTACACAAAGTCACATTCAGAAGTCTGGGTAATAATGTCACATTTTCTGGAAGACCAGGAAGCGGCTTATAACCAAAACCCAAAAGATACAATCTGAGCAGTTTAATGAAAAAATGTCTCCTTTCTCTAATATTCCAGAATTTCAATGCCATTTTCACCAAATGATGCTGTCTTATTTCCTACATTTTGTATTCAATTAGAAATAATAGAAATCTGAACCTTGTCTGATCTGAATTTAATCTTACTTTATAATAATCATAAACCATCACCACCCAGCAATCTGAAGACTATGTTTAATAATTTACACAATAATCAGTTTCCGTGACTTGAAATTAGTTACTTAACTAAAACACTTGTAAGCACGTTTCACCAACATTAATGTAAACATCTTACTTTCACGAAATAAAATAATAAATGTGTTCCCTTTCCTTAAAAGGGTAGAGAAAGTACAACTGAAACACAGGCCTGACTTCGGATTTAAGTCACCAATCTGATTACCCAGATAAACTATTTAGCAGGATTTTGCACGTATGCATTTGTTTCAATTAAAGAGTGCTTGTTTAGTCAAAGCCTGGAAAACACCTCCCCAGACACAAGACCCTGCAGGGAAAGATTCCAAGTTAACCAATAACATTTAGAGGCTCATTTTAAGTCGGATGCCGCTGTGAGAATACTTACAAGGTTCAAGACTGCAACAGGGTGGCTCTAGAAACGCTGGACAAGCCGGAACTCTGCAGGCTCTCCGGCGGCAGAGCCACACTCCGATCCCCAAACGGGAAGCATCCCCTCCCGGGCACAGAGCTAAGCACCGCAGACTCTGGTGCAGGACGTCTAGCCTGCTGACACTCCCATTAACTCCAGCTGTAGTCTGGGATACAGCAACTGGAAACAGGAGCCTGTGTCCGATCGAAAGCCTCCTCTCGCTCTCTCACTTTGGCCAGGGTGGGACGGAGAACCCCTCTCCCACCAACAGGCTGGGGAAGGCGCTGCGACGCCCCTTCCGAGAAAAGCAGAGGCCGGCCCCGCCGCCGACGCTCCCGTGGGCCCGGGCCGGGGGCTTTGCTGGCTCGGCGGACAGGCTGCGAGGCCGCCCACGCTGGCTCCCTCGCTCCCCGCCCCGGACCCTCCCGGACCCGTCGCGCCAGAGCTCGGGCCAGCCGGGAGCCAGCCCCGCAATCAGCCGTACTCACCGGTCGGGAGCCGGCCGCCCGGCAGCCATCTTAAGGCCCCGCTAACATCGCGCCTTCTCATTGGCTTCGGCGTCTCAGCCAATGGGCTGGGGCCGTTCTGGCCCGGGGTCGCCATGGCAACCGGCCGCGCTCAGCTCCGCTTTTAAATCGACAAGGGCGGGGGGTGGGGCTTGGTTTCTTTCTGCTAGTTTTCTACCCCGTTTTCTCTCACCGTTTTCGCCTTCCTTCTGGACGTTTTCTAAGGTTTTGTTCTTTCTCCATACCCTGCCTTACCCCGGTGCTCGGGGTGAGGAAAGCGCTGGCTTAAACCTTGAACTGAGTTCATTCCCCAAGGAGGGAGAAGCGCTACAGATGCTCCATAGGCCCTTGTGAGAATGTCTCCATTCATTCCTCCTTTTCCCCTCCCTCCCTTCCTTCCTTTTTTCCTTTCTGCACTTTTTTTTTTATCGAGCAGGCAGCCAGTTTAGAGGGTCTGTTTAGAGGAAGATGGTCCCAACTCCTGCTCTCGTGGCGCTTACCATCTGCTGATCCTCCACGCTGCTTCACTGACCAGTTGTGTGGCCTTGGCCAAAAGCTTGTTGAGCTCCTTCTCCGTGGCAGCCACTGGTTCAGGCCTGAGGAGGGGCTGGGGGGAGCATAGAAAATAAACAAAGGAAAAACAAACAAGAAAAGGACTACGAAGAAAGTGAAACAGAATAATATGATCATGATGGGGGTGGGGCTATTTTAGAAATGCTTCCATTTTCTGAAATAGTGTTCTGTAATAATAATAAGACTATGAATACTTTCCTACTTTCTAGTGTTGTGATGATTATATAAGAAAATACACATAAAACCCTTAACACATTACCTGGCCCACAGTAATTTTCAGTCATAGATATTTGTTGTTGTTAACATTATCAATAACACCTTTCTTTGAAGCATTCTAAAAATGCTTTGCATTGCATTGCAATCAATAATATATCACAATTTACTATAAACAGATGTTTAAGCTTATTACTTATAACCGTCCACTACTTCACTCCCAGTGTCTTCCAGAAGATGTGCCAGGTTTATGGTGTAGTTTTCTAAAACACCAGAATGGTAGTAAAACCTGAATTGACAAGCTTGGGTCGCCAAGGTCCTTTCTCATGCTCACATTCTCTGATTCGAGAAGAGAAGCAGGGCTGAGTGATTTAAGGATTTGTATCTAACTCTCCTGGCCAAAAGCGTCCAGCTTCTCAATAGCATTTTCACTGAATGCAAATCCTTAAGAAATTAAGCTGTTAAAGAAAGGATGTGAATGAGAATGCTGTTATAACTTGCATTGGGCTTCTTAATTGCTGTATTAGTCTGCTGGAGCTGCCATAACAAAATACCACAGATGGGGTGGCTTAAACAACAGAAATTTCTTACAGTTCTGGAGGTGAGGAAGTCCAAGATCAAGGTCCCAGCAAATTAGGTTTCTTTCTGAGACCTCTTCTCTTGGCTTGTAGGCAGCAACCATCTTGCTGTGTGCTCATAAGTTCTCTTCTTTGTGCACGTGTGTGTGTGTGTGTGTGTGTGTGTGTGTGTGTGTATGTGTGTGTGTCAGAGAAGAGAGAGAGAAAGGGCTATCTGGTATCTCTTCTTAAGAGGACACTAATCCTGTCCAATCAAGGCCTGACCCTATGACCTCATTTAACCTTAATTAATTCCTTAGAGGCCCTATCTCCAAATATAGCCACCCTGGGAGTTAGGATTTCGATATATGCATTTTAGGTGTACACAAACGTTCGGTCCATAACAAATGCTGATGGTGGAGGTGTGACCAGAATGGGGAAAGAGCACAGAGGAGGAAGAGCTGAGACATGGGGTAGGAAGGAAGTAATGTCGGCCTGTTTAACAGCTATCTGGATTGTTTCTAAATATGTTCCTTCAAAGAATACTCATATTTAGTGCATATAAATGTGCAAGGGATAGAGGGGAAAATAATTATAAGTACTCCAAAGACACAAACACCAGATTTCACATCAAAGGTTTTTGAAAAGTCCTACTCCAAAAATATTTTTGAATTAGGTTTCTCAATGTTAATTTGAAAATTCTCAAATTTCTGATTGTTTTCTCTATGACATTATTGGATTCCTATAATAAACATAAATAGCTCAGACTTTTCTTCTAGTTCTGGTTGTAAGATTTTCAGTCTCTAAATATTATTATTTTGCCAGTTTTCTGGGAGAAATGTCAGTCATTTGATTTATTTTAATCAATAAATTTACCTTCCCTTCAGCAAATTCTTGCCCTGGAAACCTGCCAAACCATGCATTTTGTGAATGAAATACTTGTATTTGTGAGATTTCTATGAAACATAGAATTATTGAATACCTTTTACTAAATCACAGTGAAGGACCTGATGAAGCTAGTGAATTGTATTTGAATTGTGTTGCATCTGGCACTAATTTCAAACATGTAAGTTTCATTTAAATTCTCAAACATATCTTAAAAAACATAAAGCAGTTTTTCTTTGCCAAGAAATATTATAGTTTATGAATAGTTTTCCCTCATATTTAGTCATTTTTTTTCTTAGTGTAGAGATTACAAGTCACACTCATGTTATAAAAGATTAATTGTGGGATTCCTTTTTGGTAGCTGCTAAATCTCTGATTGATGAAAATTTCCCCAAATATAATGAAATCCCTTAAATATTTCTCGGTTGGAAAAAGTGAATACGACTCTGTTGAACATATAATAAATATGCTTCTTGCTGAAACTGAGGAAGAGAATAGTTAATTTCCTTCTGTACAAAATGCCTCATTTTCTGCATTGAAGAAAAAGTGGTCTCGTGACTTATGCAAAGAAATAGAAACAAGGGAGTTCTGAACTTTAGGAATTGTGTTGATATCCTTCATGGCTAAGGAATGAAAATTTCTCTGTCTGGATTTGTTTTTTAAATTTGCAAAATGATCCATCTATAAGCAAAGTTAGTCTTCCAGGAATATGTTGGACAACTAACACTACAACACTGGCAAGAGTTCACATTTGAGAAAACAAAATTACTGTAATATGGAATGTTGCCAAAGAAATGCATTTTTTTCTTTATTGGCCATGTCTAGTACTTTCAAATTCTTCAGGTCCAATAGGCTGTACGTAGAAAGAGAGGAAGGATAGGAAAGGGAGGTTTATCTTGCATTTCTGTATGCTAGATATTTTGCATCTAATATCACATAATCCTATGAGGTAGTTATTATTGCATCCATTTTACGGATAAGGAAGTTAAGGCTAAAAGAGTCTAAGAAACTTGCCTAATGTCACACAGCTAGTAACATGCAGAACTAGTGTGGGGAAGTTTCACAGTGGGAAGAGCACTGTCAAACACTGCCCTTTTTAAGGTGGAGTTCCTGATAAATCCCAGCACAGTGCAGTCAATAAAGTATATACATCATCACTACCCAGTGGGATGTGTACCCAGTGGGAGCTCATGAAAAGAGAGGCTTCAGGAGCAAAATGTGACTTCTCTCTCCATCCCCCTCAGTACCTAGTGAGTGATCCAATCCCATCAGAGACATCCTCTTCAGTCATTTCTGGTTTGCTACATTGAAGTCTATGTTAGTCTTCCTTTGCCTAATACCTTCATCTTCCAAACAGCCCAGTGCCTGATTAATCTGTCTAAATAAAGGAATATGTGTAAAGCTTTAAACACAGAGCCTGGCATGGAATCACTGGTCAATAAATATTAGTTTCTTTCCCTTACACATAAAAACTAAGGATTGTGTGTGTGTGTGTGTGTGTGTGTGTGTTGATGGAAGGAGGATTGAACAGGTAGAGCACAGAGGATTTTTAGGCCAGTGAAAATACTCTGTATGATACCATAATGACTGATACATATCACTAAACATTTGTCCAAACTCATAGAGTGCACAACACCAAGAGTGGACTGTAATGTAAAGTATGGACTTCGGGTGATTATGATGTGTCAGTGTAGGTTCATCAGTTGTTACAGATGTACCACTCTGGCGGGGGATACTGATAATGGGGGAGGCTGTGCACGTGTTGGGTAAATGAATATATGGAAGAATCTCTACCTTCCCCTCAATCTTGCTGTGAACCTAAAACTGCTCTAAAAAGATCGTCTTTAAAAAAATCAAAAGAAGAACAATAGTTCATTACATGCAAAAATTATATGAAATCCAAATTTTAGTGTCCATAAATAAAGTTCTATTGGAACATATACATACATAAGCATCGGTAGACTATCAGATTAATCTGTCAACATCTTCGTGGTCCTTACCATGTGCCCAGTGCTCAGCATTTTGCTAAGGTTTAAGGATGATACAAATGAAGTATATGAACCGGTCTGTCAAGAAGTTTGTCATCTGAGACATGTAATATGGTTATAAATTATATATTTCACACCATAAGTATTAAAATTGTGAGGTCCATGATGCAAGTAGAAACTATAGAAGTCCTAAGAATAGAAAAGTAAGCTATATGGAATTTAGCACATGCTATTTCCTTTGCCTGGAATGCCTTTCTCTTTTATACCTGTTGAACTTCTTTTCATCCTTCAAAACCTAGATCAAACACCTCCTAAATTAAACCTTTCCTGACTCATGCAGTTCATGCCTTTCTTCTCTATGCCTGCATGATTGTTGATACCTAGCCCAACTACAGCTTTATCACATCGAAATACAATTAGTTGGTCACATAGCAGGTGCTCAGTAAATGTCTGTGGAGAGGATGGATGGGTGATAGAAGTGAAGACGTCGATGCATGGGATGAAGAGAAATGGGGATGGTGGTTTAGGAGCATCACATGAACAAGTGGGGAGGGGCAGCAATGCTGTGCTTTAGGGAAGACATAAGAAACCAGCTCGGGTCAGACTATGAGGGTCTTCCCTAAGACAAACAGACAAGTGCTGCCTTGATACAGTAGAGGGAATTATAGGATTCTGATCAAGGGAGTGATCAGATGAAGCAGGTGCTCTGAGGAGACTAATGTTATAGTCTTGTGAACATGAAAGATGGATTTGGAAATAGTTGAGCCACCATTGAAGACAGCTAGCTAGAAGATCATCATGGAATAAATGATTAGCATTTGGGCAAAGGCAATGGAAATGGAGGATAAAGGACAAATCTGAGCATCAAGTCTAATATTTTCCTCATTCATTCATTCCCTTTCATTCTCGCTTTCATGCCTTTGCTCTTATTATTGCTCCCTGCTGTCTCCCCATTCATATTCTGTATTCAGTTTTATGAATTCAGCCCAGCCTTTGGGGATACCTCCTTTACTATGAACTCCCAAAAAACATCTTTAATTAAATCTGACTTTCAAATACCCCCATAAACAACCCGTTATATGTCACCTCTCACCTTCTTTCCACCTTCAGTACCACATCCTCTATTTATTAAACAATAACAAAGGTGTTTCAGGTAACTGGTGGCGATGTAGGTGCCCTCTAGTGGTCCGCTTAGAGGCTGACCCAACACACTTTCCTGATGGTGTTGAGAGAAGGTAAAAAGTGCTCTCTGCCTCTCCTTTGATTCTTTCAGTTCAGAGGATGGAAATTCCACATCAGCTAATCTCTCCCTCACAGATATGGGTACACCATCTGGAAACCTCTTTTCCAGTTTTAACCTAGTAACTTTGGTGTCTTGTTCTCCATCATCGTTTTTTGTGACCCATAAAACGCCGTTACTCACCACACTAATTCTGACTGCCAAGTACAAGATGATGATGATGCGCTTGCGAAGACAAAGAAAATCTGTAAGTTTAAAGTGAAATAACTAATTAAAGAACTAGCATCTCATGTTGAATGTGTCCAAAAGAATCCTTCAGAATGTTTTCCAAAGTTTCCACCATTCAAAGTAAGGGGGAATCGTTTCTTACTCAGTGTTATTATTTAAATATTTTGTCTGATGATATTGCATTGTGACATTATCTTCTGTGGCCTGGGAATCTAATCAGTTAGGATATTGTCTCTAATGAAATGACTATTCTGAATTTTCTATAACTGTTGGGAAATAAACACTTGAAACTATGTATTTGCTAAACTGAGGACATCCTGAATGATCTGCTTCATACAATCTTATCCTTGCGAGATTCTGTCTTGGAAATTTTTTTGAGTTGCTTTCTATCTTTAAACATTGGGTAGGTTTACTTATCATTTAACTTCAGTCAAGAAAAGCACACTCCACGCTATGGTCTTGCATTATAGACAGGTTCTCAGCTGATCCAACCAAATCAGATACTGAGCCACATAGAACCTGCCATCCTGCCCTTCCAGCTCTGAGCCTCTCCCATTTCTAGAGCAATGTCTTCCCTCTTCCCAAGCTCACTTCCTAGGTCCTTTCTAGAATTTCATTTTAATTTGTATATTGACTTTTTATTTCTGCCTCTTTGTCTTATATTTTAGTGGTCACTCTAGGGATTACAGTATCCATCCTTAACTTTTCACAGACTAATTAAAATTAATATTTTAACAGTTTTTTTGTAAAATGCAGAAACCTTGGAACTGTACAAGACCATTTAATGTTCTTGACACATCCTTGATGTTGTCACATAGACTACATCTACATATATTGTAAATCCCACGACACAGTGTTTTGTTTTGCTTCAGCCATATATATTTTTTTAAAGGAATAATGAGGGGGAAAGAGTCTTTTACATTTATCTACATGTTTATTATTTCCAATGCTCTTCATTCCATCCTGTGGATCTGCGTTCATATCTCCTTTCATTTACTTTCATTCTAAAGAATTTCCTTTAGCATGTCTTGCAGTGTAGGTTTGCTGGCAAAGAAGTCTCAGTTTTCTTTTATCTGAAAATATCTTTATTTTACCTTCATTCTTTTTTTTAAGTCAGGTTTATTGAGGTAATATTTACATACAATAAAATTTACCCCTTATAGTGTACAGTTCTGTGAGATTTGACAAATGCACATAGTCATGTAACCGCTACCACAATCAATATACAGAATATTGCCATCCCTCAAGTTCTCTCGTACCCCTTTACAGTAAACCACTTCTCACACCTTCAGCTTCTGGAAACCACTGAGATGTTTTCTGTCCTCATAATTTTGCCTTTTCCAGAACGGAGTCATATAAATGAAATCAAATAGTATGTAGTCCTTTGAGTCAGGCCTGTTTCATATAGCATAAGGCATTTGAGGATCATTCGTGTTAAATGTATCAGTAGCTTGTTCCTTTTTATTGCTGAGTAGTATTTCAACATGTAGCTATAACATAGTTTGTTTAGCCATCTGCCAGTTGAAGGATGTTTGGGTTGTTTTCAGTTTTCAGCAGTTACAAATTATGAACAAAGATGCTAAAAACACTCACATACAGGTTTCTGTGTGCACAAAGTTTTTCGTTTCTTAATTGAGTCAATACCTAGGAGTGGGATTGCTGGGTTGTATGGTAAGTTAATGTTTAACTATATAAGAAACTGCCAAACTGTTTTCCAAAGTGGCTGTACCATTGTTCATTCCCATCAGCAATGTATGAGAGTTCCAGTTGCTCCACATTCTTGGTAGGGAAATCTAAAAATTTTTTTAGCCATTCTAATAGTTATATGGTGGATTTCACTGTGGTATTAATTTTAATTTTCCTAATGACTAATGGGGTCTGTGACTTGTCTTTTGATTTTCTTAACAGTGTCTTTCAAAGAGCAAAAGTTTTCATTTTGATAAAGTTCAATTTATTGATTTTTTTCTTTTATGGTTTGTGCTTTTTGTTTGATGTCTAAGAAATCTATGCCTTACCCAAGGTCCCAAAGATTTTTTTTCTCTGTTTTCTTCTAGACATTTTCATAGTTTTAGATCTATGATCCATTTTGAGTTAATTATGTATATGGTTCAAAGTATAGATCAAGGTTGATTTTTTGGCAGCTGGATGTCCAATTGTACCAGCACGATTTGTTGAAACTCCCTCATCCATGGAATTGTCTTCGCACCTTTTAAATTTTGCCTAAGCATTTCATGGTTTTGTACTATATTGTACATTGTACTGTTTTTAATTTCAATTTCCAACTGTTTATTGCTATTAAATAAAACTGTAATTCTTAAGTTTTGATCATGCACTTGAAAAGAACGTGGACATTGCTGCTGTTGTGTTGATTGTTCTATAAACGTCAATTAGATCCAACTGGTGGATAGTGTTGTTCAGGTTTTCTATTTCCTTATTGATTTTCTGTCTACTTGTTCAGTTGATTACTGAGAGAGGAATATTGAAATCTCCAACTGTTATTGTGGATATGTCTATTTCTCCTTTCATTTATATCAGTTTGCTTTTGGTATTTGAAGCTATTTTTAAGTACATATATATTTGAGTTTTTATGACTTCTTTATGAATTGACTTCTTTGTCATTATGTAATAGCCATCTTTATCCTTGGTAATATTCCTTGTTATGAGGTCTGCTTTGTTTGATATTAATATAGCCACTCTAGGTTTTTTTTTCATTAGTATTTGCATGGCATCTTTTCCCATTATTGTATTCTTAAAATACTGAGGCATTTACGTTTAAAGTGTGTTTCTTTTAGACAATACATACTCGGGTCTTCCTTTTTTATGCTGTCAATCTCTGTCTTTTAATTGTTGTATTGAGAATATTTACATTTAATGTAATTATTCACATGGTCAGATTTAAATCTAATATCTTTCTAGCTATTTTCTATTTGTTCCATATCTTCTTTGTTCTTCTTTCTATGCTTTTCTCAGGTGAACCAGTGCTCCCAACTCAGCTCTCCCTGATGGGGTCTGTCATTCCTTGGATTTCCAGCTACTTTTTTGTAGCTGTGAGCTTAGTGTTCTGATGGGTTCAAGGAAAGTTATAATTTTGTCACTTATACAGCATTTTCTTATTTTTAGAGTATGCACAATGCTCTTTCCAGCTTTCTACATCCCAGGTAGAAGTGGAACTCATTCTCATTTTTGAAAGATATTTTTGTTGGATATAGGATTCTAGGTTGATTGTTTTTCTTTTCATTATTTTAAAGCTGTTGTTCCACTGTGTTTTAGCCTCTCTGGTACCTGATGAATGTTAGAGGTCCTTCAAATCATTATTCCCCAGTATCAAATGTGTCACTTCTCTCTAGCTGCTTGCAAGATTGTCTCTTTCTCTCTGGTTTTCAGCAGGTTGACTGTAATGTTTCTAGATGTGCAGTTTATATTTTATATTTTTTGCTTGGAGCTCACTGAACTTCTTGAATTAGAAAATTTATGTCTTTAACCCAATTGGGGGAATTTTTAGCCATTATTTCTTCAAATATTTTTTCTAGTCCATTCTCTCATTCCATTCCTCAAATATTAGACATTTTGATATTGGTCTATAGGACCCTGAGGCTCTGATCATTTATTATAATTTTTTCCTCTATTCTTTAGATTATATCCTTTATAATGGTGTATCTTCAAATTCTCTGATTCTCCTTTTTTCATGGCCATACTTCAACTTTTTTATTTTATGTATTTTCTTTTTTCAGTTATATAATTTCTCTTTAGGTCTTTTTTACAGTTTATATCTCTCAACTGAGGCTTCCTAGCTATTCATTCTTTATAATATTTTCCTTTCAGTCCTTAAGCATAACTATTTTAAAAATCTTATCTTTTGATTCCAATATTGGGGTCTTCTCAGGGTTGGTCTCCATTGATTTTCTTTTCTCTTGAAAATGGTTCATGTTTTTCTGTTTCTTTATATAATAAAAAATTTTGGATTTAATTCTGGAAATTGTGAATGTTGTAGAAACTCTAGATTCTATTATGTTTCTCCAAAGAATATTGATTTTGTTTTTAAGCAGACAGTTAACTTGGCCGAGCCTAAAGTACAAACTCTGTCTCCCCAGTGAGAGGTGGCAGCTCAAATCAAAGTCAGTTATTTTAGCCTCAGCTGGACTGCTTGGAGTCTGCCCTTCACTTGCATACTTCAAGGGTCATCCAGAGATTAGGGCATAGTTTATATATAGAATTTTGGCTCACCCTCTCTAGCTCTCTTCTTTTCAAGATTCCCCTTCACTTTTTAGCAGCTGTGATTGACCCAGACTTTTTCCCCGTAAGAACAGATTTCTATTCGATTTCCAGCGTCCTTACACAGTGCTGGCCTTCCCTCAGGATAAGAGTTGAAAAACAATGATAAACTCATCCCTTGCAGTCTTCTTCTAAGTATCTGACCTCTCCAGTATCTGACTGCTTTTGTTCACTCTCCAAAGCCTTCAGAAAGTTATTTTGCTTCTTCCAGCGTCTAGAGTTATTATCAGCGGAAAGTTTGGGCAGACAGGAGCTCACTTGGCCATGACTGGAAGTGGAAGCATTTCTGATTCAGATAGGTGCATATCTTCTTAAACATCTTTGTGTTTTTCATGGAATCTTGTTGTTGTTGTTGTTGGAGTTTACTCATTTTAGGTTGTAGTCTTTAAGATCAAGGACTGATACTTTTTATGTTTGGTACCACCTCAACAGTTGCATGCTCTACAGTGCTGTACACTTGGTAAATACTTAAATGATGAGTAATGAATAAAAGTAGCATAAATTTTTCCTTAACTATGTATAATATATTTTTTCTGAGAAAAAACATTCTATATAAGAACAACTAGTTAATAATTGCTATTTTTCATAAAAATTGCCATTAGAACTAAAAAATACCAAATTTCTTTTGAAAATACAGGATCCCACTTTCATCTCTTTTAAAATGGAGTTTTAATTCAATTTATTCAACATTGACTTAATATCTATTAGATGTAAAGCACTGTGGGAAACACTGACTGTTTTAGGATGAAAGAAAAGAATGATTAAATAAGACAGATAAGACATGGTCCCTGCCATCCAAGAATCCAAAAAGCTAGTTGGGGAGACAGACAGATGTAAATAACCCTAATACAAAGCAGACAATGGGGAGTGATATCTTGAGATTAGAACGAAGTGTTATGATTGCAGTAAGTTGGAAGCAATGAAATCAGATTGGGATTTGAGGACAGTTTCTTGGTAAAAGTAGGATATATACTGGCCTTAGGAGGATGTAAAGAACTTAATAGGTGTATATGATAGGGACATTCATTTTAGGAAAATTTAGAAAATGATAGGTTACATGTAAAAGAGAGTAACATGGATACTCCAGTAATATGGATAGTCCAGTCTTAATGATAAGACTGGACTTTGGAGTCACAAAGATACGTGTGACTACGACTTCTTAAACTTCCCCGAGCTTAGTTTCTTCATCAGAAAAAATGGGATAGTTGAGTAGGGATCAAATTGTAGAGAGCCTGAAAAGCTTGGCAGAGGCACATAGACTGGAGCCGGGACACCTGTTAGGAGACTGTAGCTCTAATGTAGGTGGAAGGTACTTGCAACAGGACTGACCTTGAAAACAAAAGACTATGTTTTCTGTTTCTACCAGAGACTGTGGAAAAAAATGAAAAAGAGAGTACAAATATAAAGGATTTGACAATGAGTTCTATGGAGGAAAGAAAGAAGTGAAACTCAGGGAGTTTAATGGAAAGAGCTAAACCCAGATTGTAGATTATAGTTATTATGTTCATATGGCTTCCTTTTTGTTGCTATAAAGGCAATTATCTGACATATTGTATTTTAATATGATCAAACTATTTTTAAATGGTAATGGGACTTGAGAGATGCTGAGAGAAAAATAATTTTCAAAGTTTTCTAATTTTTCAATTAAAAAGAAACTCAAGGAACTTTCTCCACAATTTGCTTAATAATAGAATGATCACAGAGCTAGCAAGTGGCAGAATCTAGATCTGAGCCCAGGATCATCTGATTCCCAATCCCATGTGCTTTTTTCTATGTCACATTGCCTCTTCCAGGAGGAAGAGAAAGAGGAAGAAGAATATCTAAAAAAGTGAACTGAGTACTTCCTAAATGTCAGCACTATCCCAATCACTTTTACACATATCAGCTAATTAAATCATCATAGCAACCCCATGAGAGAGATTTCTTTTTTATCCTCATTTTATATATGAGTAATATTACACAAAAAAAGAGAAGTTGTCACATGGACCAAGAAAGGAACCTGGATCTGTCACATGGCATTCAACAATTCTACAACTGAAATATCCCTCACCACCAAGAACTTAAATCTAAGTCACATCATTTGATGATCACTGGGAATGTTTAGCTGGTGTCTAAATATTTTTTCACCAGGATTTGTCCCAGTCAAGATGAAAATAATCCTTGGAGTGAAAACCCAGGAAGCCCAATTAGTTAACTGCACTGCATTGTCAGTAAATGACCAGCTGATTTCAGGACAGGGGGCGTTAACAAGGGGAAGGAGGACTAGCAGGCCACAGGGCACCAGGGAAGAAGGGGCAAGGCCAGGCTGGGAGGAGGAAGGGAGGAGGCACAGAATACCAGCCTCGCCTTCACATTTCTCTGGGCTTGGTTTTGCTAGAACCAAACTCGCCTTTGAGATTCATAAATGGAGATGAGACAATTAAGTGAACACACTGTGTTCCAGAGAAGACACTGAATGAAAGCACATTTTGGTTTGTATTCACAAAAGAACATATCACACGTGATGTGAGATTAGATGTTAAGAGCTGTACCTCTGGCTCTGCCAAATATTAACTCAGGTTAATTGCAGGCTGCCCAATCTATCATTCACATGACAGTTTCAAATTTTAAAATGATGTACTAAATTGTTCCTCTAGGTTGATGTTCCTCCCATACTGTATGTCACATATGATATACCGTCCTAACTGCTTGGGTGTGTAAAGCTATGAGTGGCCCTCTGGCAAAAAAGGAAGCACAGAGAGGGGAAGGGTTCAGGTTGGGTCCAAATCACCCTACATCCGGGTGTGATATTGACGTAAGTTAATCTGTGAGTTTTTTCTTAACCATGGGCTGAAAAAAATCTCATTCCCAAGAAGTTGTTTTGACTTTTAAGCAGAGGATACTATAAAAGGTAGACTATTATAAACTCTCCTGAAGGAAAATATTTGCTTTATGTAAATAGCCTTCCCAAGGTAATAAATAATTAAAGAACCTCAAAATAAAATAATGTATGAAGCTCTGAATTTCTAACCAAAAAGGTTTCCAAAGATTTACCTTTGGAAATGATCTGTTTTTATGGAGAAACACTGAAAACACACCAACTGCCTTAATTCCAAAGTCACAAGTGACAATTAAGGGCAAGAATTAAAATGGAGTGCACTTTGCTCTGGGAGTCACAAAGACCTGGGTACTAATTCTGTTCTCCCAGGCAGGTTGCTTCACCTCCTGGACCTTAGATGTTCTCATCTGTGAAACAGAAATAACACCACCTGCTCTGCCTGCTTCCACGGTGGTTGTGAAGATCAAGTGCAGAGGCAGCGATGACTGTGAAGCAGAACCCTACCAGTAGGACCCTCCTGTGTATAAGGTCTGATGAAGTCTAGCACGAGGACCCAGCCTTCAGACTGTGCCTGACCCTCTTGTGCCTTGATGTGCGCTATTCATGAAAGGTTATTTTGGAAGGTGGTCATTATGGAGGGTACATTAGAGCTACAGCAGGGTAAGAACTTGCTTGAATGTTCTGTTGAGGAAAGACAGGTGGAAGGAGCAAGAGACTCTGCACCTGAAACTCTGGGAATCACTCAATTTTAGAGGAAGATAGCAAATAACATTCTTAAAATGGGCTAAGTTGGAGACTTAGGGGCAAATGGGGCAGGCACCCTGTCCTAGAACCTCTGGTTGGAATGGGTTGAAGAGGACATGATAAGACCAGTGATTTTGTTGCCATCTTAAGAGGATATGTAAGCAGAAAACTACTCTGTACAAATTAGATCCTAGACACTAGCAATGGCTATCACAGGGTGGTGGGACTATTGGTGAGAATGGTGTGATTTTTTATTCTTTTTACCTATATTTTCTAATTCTTCCATAATGAGAATATATTATTTCCACAATAAAAATGTTATTTATATAAAAAGTGAATGCAGATTTTAAATTTCATATTATATGTGGAAAAAAACCTAACTTTTTTGCATTTATTAGGCCCATTATTTTATAGATAACTAACTTGTTTTAATATGAAAAATGTGCTTCTTGATCATCAGCAATTGTTTATGGTAACCAGTCCTTCAACTCTCATTTGGTAGTTACACTGCCCCACAACTCCACTTGGGGCCTGTTCTGCTAAGAAGGGATTGGTTGTGTGAAGGGGTGTGGCATAAATAACCCTTAGGAATATAGGCCACAGAGCTAATGAAGTGCCCCCAGGAAAGAAAGTCTTACCTATCAGCTATGAATTCTCTCCCCCTATGCCAGAGACCTGAGGGCACGTGACCTAGGAATGTGCATCCCAAGATAATACTACCTTCAGAGAACTCTACTTATAGGTAAGTAACTCTCCTTTATAGAAGGTATCTTTGTGTGGCAGACTGTTTATGGGAGCAATTTGAATTGAACTTTAAATGAAAAAGGCATATCTCTGTAAGTGGTAATAATTTTAGTCATCTCGCTTTGGCTAGGGGTTGTGGAATTCATTAGCACAGATTAACATATAAAGTGGGTGAGATATCTAATAGCAAACGGAGAGGTTTAGGGGCCTTAATTCATCACTGAATGAACAGCGTGTACAGTATTAGGGACTATGAAATTTTTAATTTACACAAAGTGTCCAAGAATATAGGGAATAAATTTAAACCCAAAACAGATAATGGAGCTATGCCCTGCCTGGCTGGCAAGTTGAATTGTTTTTACACTGAGTGAAGAAAGCTAATTATCCCAAGCACAAGGAGACTGCTAAAAATAATAAGATTATAAGGAATAATTTGCTGATATAATTACAACAAAATTGGGTACACACAATCGTCAGATACATGTATTGCTTGACCTGGGTGAGAAAGTGAAATAAATCCTTCTTCTATAGCCTTCGTAAATTTGTTTTTATCATCTCCAAGTGGTGTTTGCACAGGCAGCACAATTTGCATGTGTAATGTGGCTGTACAAATTGACAACAAGTAAATTATTCAAGGAAATAGGCTGGTCGCGGGTCTGAACTATCTCGCAAAGCCTATTCATTTTGAAGAATCACTGAGACGTGAAACTCATACATCAACCGTTTTCTGACAATCCTCAGACTTATTGTCTCCTAAAATGTCATTACGGCTATTATTTATGAAGCTAATTCATTTATTAATATATATTTAACTCTGACTTGTCATGCACCTTAGCAGACATTCTGTGCGCTGCATATTTTTGAATAGATGAAAGACTTTTGCATGCTTTAATGATTACTGTAAGCTGCTATAGATTTATAGAACGCAGCTTTATTATCTACTTGCATTAATACCTTTTTATAACTTTTTCTTTTGCTTAAGGCCATCAAACATAAATGGCAAATGACATATTCAAAAGATTGTATGGAATAAGATTTTCCAAGTTTGTTGAATTTTAGAACAAAATGGGTTATCTGTCAGTTAAGGCCTAATTCACCTAAAAAGATGGGTATATACCAATTATGTTGAATTTTCCTGCAAAATATAGGCTGCAATTTTTCAAGAAAAAGGAAAAGATGCATGATTCATTGAGCTCTTTCCTTCTGAGAAGACAGCCCACCCTTTTATGTGCTGAGGTTGGGCAACGGTTCCCAAGGAAGGTGAATTTCAGGTGTCCATTATTACTTGGGGCCTTGCTCTGTGCCCTTTACGTTGTCTTTGGTCAGTGAGTAGGTATTGCATGAATGAGTGAATAGATGATTGACCTCCAGGTTTTCTGATAATGCTATCAATAAAATCAGTAGAAATAAGCACCGACCCAGAACACGATTTTATACATTTCTGCTTTCTGCTTTAGCATTTCCAACCTCTAGAGAATGTTCTGTGACTCCCACTATGATTTAAAAATAAACCACATGCATATGCAATGAAAATTACAACATGTGTTATTTTTATAGCATGCATAAGAATATGTCAATACTGGACATGTATTGCCACTTCTGGTTGTCACTGTATAAAGTCTGCTCGCCAGCATCTTCCACCATAGGTGACCATGACTGTTCTGTGTGTGTGTGTGTGTGTGTGTGTGTGTGTGTGTGTGTGTGTGTGTTGGTGAGGTAGAAGGAACTGGAGAATGAAAAGGAGGAACAATACAGTTGCTTGAGATATTCTGCTCTGAGTGTGCTTCATGCCAACCATTTAAGTATTCACCATTTTTCTAACCTAACATTTCTATATTTGTTTTGGTATAGAAATAGAACTCTTATAGTGCCAAACAAGTAGAAGGGCCACACAGGCACACACACTACTACTGTCATTTGCCAATGGATTTGAAATGATTGCAAACCAGATGCTTTGTTTTAAAGATGAAAATGATAAGAAGACAAAAAAAATATCATTACCTGAGTATCATATTGTATATATTAGCTTTAATAGTGTCATAAAATCACCAACATTTTTAGATAATTAAAACTTGTTTTAAAAAATGCTACTTAACCTATGGAGGCAGAAAGTAGATTAGTGGTTGTCTAGGGCTGGGGTGAGGTGGAGAGAATAGGGAGTGGCTGCTGATGGACACAGGGTTTCTTTTTGGGGTGACAAAAATGTTTTAAAATTAGATTGTGGTAATGGTTGCACAATTCTGCAATAGACTAAAAACCATTGAATTGTGCACTTTAAATGAGCGAACTGTGTGGCATGTGAATTATATCTTGATAAAGCTGTTTAAAAAAGACTGCATGACACATGCCAAAATTAAATTTTACTGTATATAACCAACATCATTATTATCAATAGTAGAGTAAGGAAATAACCATTTAGGAAACTGGCTTACAAATGAAACTAAATTGAAATGTAAAATAAGTAATCTATCCACAAGAGTATGGGAAGGAGGCCTGCTTTTCAGAAATGCAGACTTCAACATGAATGGTATTTGTGTCACGTGACCTGACTGGAGAAAAAAAATCCCTGCGTCAGAAACACTGATATAAGCCACCAAATGTAATCAAGAAAAATCTTTAGTAAATGCATAGGGAGATACTATTTTTCATCTAGAATTGTTGTATAAGACCAACAAAGCATCAAGGGTCTATTTTTAGAAGTAATTTTCTTATATTAAGCCTTCTCTCAAAATGTCCTATTAGATATGGAAAGCAAACCACACACATACACACAAACTGTCTTTCTAACTGCATAACCCTGGCAGGGAGGGCTGATGACATTTTTATTAGTAATATTAATCACAGACTTAAAGGGAAAAATGTCTCACTTTTCCAGGAACCATAATATTTACCTATTTACACCTTTTAAAATTTCAATAACTCCAACTTAGAACCCTTAACCCCCATAACCTTCAAAAAACAAGTAAAATGAAAATTAATAAATGTTCCCTAGTGTGCTATGAACCATTAATTGTGCAGACTGAAAAGCTTTAGCCTAATAAGAAACATGCCTTCAGCAGAAATGTGAAAGTCATCTGTGATGCCCATGATTTAATGATAAAAATGTGCAGTCAATTTTCAATGAAGTTAAGACCTATAACCCAGGAATATTTTAACTCACAAATTTTTGCAGATACCTGAGGAACTTTGAAAGGTGAACAACCTGAAGTACTGAAATGTTCTCAGCGTGAATTAAATAATTCATCTCTAACGTGGTCTGAAGATAGAGGCAATAGAATTTCTAGCAATAACAGATGATCAGAGAAGGATTTGGCCCACACTCCAAGAAAACACAGGTATTTCTTTAATCTAGCAACAAAATGATTTTATTAGTTAATTTTTAGAAAAGAAGTATTATAAAATTAGGACTAAAGATATGTTAATAACATCATTGACTGAAAGTCTGACGTAAGTTTTGAAAATCAGTTCTAGGTTTAGCTTTAAAAGTCCTAAGCATAATTCATTCATTCAAATAAGTCCTCACTTAGTTCTCACTATGAATGGGGTAGGCATTCTGGAACTCTAGTGGGCAGATTCTAGAGGATATAAAGATAAATGAAACAGTCCTTGTCCCTAAGGAACTTAGTCATAAGAGGAGTGTGATGTGTTTGCAAAAATTTTGCCATTCTTGTTTGAGTTATTTACAATAAGCAATGTTTTAGTTTGTAATCAGGACTGAGAGCATTAAGACAGATTTTTATAAAAGATATTTAAGTCCTATCAAATGAGGTGCAGAGTTTTATAAGTGTTCATAAGAGATCCCTGCCAAGAAAAATTTTCAAGGAAGGGTTAGCATGTGAGCTGGGCCTGGAAGGACGGCCAGCGTTAGATAGACTGAGTTGGAGAAGGCAATCCAGGTGGAAGAGATTGCGTAAGCTAAAGCTGGAAGAAAATGTAATGTAAAATAATGCAATATGGCTGCAGATTAGGGTGCATGTAGGGGAGAAAAAACTAGAACATTATGTTGGGGCTAAATCATGGGAGGCCTATACTGTCACACTTGGGAATTCAGATTCAGTTTGTGAGGTCATGTGTATAAGGTACTTAGCACACAGTACCGAGTGCATTGTAAGTGCTCAGTATATATGAACCATTGTTGTTATTATCATCTAAGTTCTCAGAAGGGGCTGGAGCAGAGCAAGGGCTAACTGTCTCCTGGGTAGCCAGTTTAGTGTCCTTCTTTCTATTCCATAGGTGGACTTTAGATGAGTGCTCCCTAAAAGGTAGGTCTGTATTGGGGTACAACACACTTTCAGATGGCCCCTGATCCATCTCCACCCAGCACTCCTCATATCCCTCAGAGGCATGCAGTGACCAGTCTGAAATTCCTTCATGCAAAGGCCATGTCCTCTTCCCTATCTTGGTTCCCAAGGCCTTAGCACATGTTGGGTTTCATGAAATGCTTGTTGAACCAACTTCCCTCTCCCGTTAGGTGTGAATACTCCTGGATAAATGAATAAATTGATACTGAGATGTATGTGTCAGGGCATATGGCCTATTAATTTAGTAGTTGAGTTTGTCATCACTGGACACACTAATGATGTCTCATCTCTGGACCTGCCAAGTTCCCAAATGCGGTATTGTCCTGAGACACCCTTACCTGCAACCCTCTGGGTATTGACATCCTATCAGTTCTCCTCCTCCAAAATACCACACCTACCCACAAAGGGTTATTGTGAGTGAAATAAGGCTGATCAAGTGCCTAGCATTGTGCCTGATATGTACTAACATTCACTAGGCATGCTCTTTCCCTAAACACCAGAATTTCCGACTTATCCACCCATTGGCTCTGATATGGTACACCATTTAGTGTACTGCTTTGGAGGTAAAAGAAATAGGAGAAGGCTCGTTCACAATTTTCATCTGAATCTCTCCTTTAGACAGATTCAGCCACTCGTGTGGATATTGACACACTCTTTCCTTTTCTATGACTGTCTGCAACTTGTGGCTGAGCTCAAGTCTTGAAAACCCAGAAGAATAGACTTCACAACTGCAATGCAGTCAAGTTTTTCTCTTCCCACAAGGAACTAAGGGATTGAGGCCCAGAGTCATCAAGGAGTAAAGGAGGGATCAAGGCCCGGAGTGGTCAAGTGACGTGCCATTGATCAACACTGTTATGAGGTGGGAGAGAGGAAGAGTTTTCCATTTTAATCTGAACCTTTGCAATCATGATGGCAGTGGAGCCTGAAGGTTAAGGGTAGGGAGAGGTAAACTATGGCCCAGGGGCCAAATCCTACCCACCATCTATTTTTATAAAATGTTACTAGAAGAGGGTCAGGCCCATTCATTTATAGATTGTCTATGTCTGCTTTCACACTACAACAGCAGAGCTGAGTAGTTGCAACAGAGACCCATGTGGTCCACAAAGCCTAAAATGTTTATTGTCTGGACCTTCACAGAAACAGTTTGCTGACTCTGGTTGAAAATAATGGCTTTGTCAGTCACAACTGAGTTTAAATCCTAGTTCCAACTTGAGAACAAAGAGGCGAGTTCACCTCTTTACCCCTCAGTTTCCATGTCTATAAAATGGGGGTAACGATAGTATCTACTTCATAGGATCATTGCGAGCATTAAATACCCCAAAGTACCTAGCTCAGTACCTGTAACATGGTAAGCTTATTAAATGTGAGCAATAATGATGACAATGGTGAACATGTAGGCAAAATTACCATACAGGGAACACCATATCTCAAAGAGATTTTAAAATTGGCTTGTTGAAGGTGCACAATATAATGTAATATGTATATACACACATACATATATATAAAATGTACACACTCTTACTTATACACACATACAATAAATATGAAAAAGATATATAGGTGGTAATACAAGTAGAATACACACATACAAATACACATATATATTACATATAATATATATGAAAAAAACAGGTATTAATGAAACTAGAATACACAGACATAAACACACACAAAATCCTGTGCCAAAAAAAAATTCTTTCTGTTTCTGAGCACGAAACAACCACTCTGCGATGAAATTACTCTACCTGATTGTGTGATCTTTGTACTAGACAAGAGGTCACATGGAGAGTGTAGTTTAGGTTGAATTTAGCAAAAATTGAACAATCATTTTTCCTTCGCCCTCCATCCCTTCACAATCACTCTTTAGCTCTTTTCATTTTTTCCCACCCAGTGGTGCGATTGAGTCACTGCAGCAGCTGAAGCAAGTGCTTTTCCTTCAGGGCCCACTGCCTATTTCTTAGTTCTGGGAAGACAACTCAAATGAGTCAGTAAAGTTAAGGGAAATGAAGATGTTGGAAAGATTGTGATTCCAAAGAGCCAAAACTGCTTTGGAAATGAGAACACAGGTGGCCAATTACCACCTACTAACATACTATAATGCTTATTTATTTTGTCTATTATTGTCTGTGTCTCTCTTCATAATATCACTTCCCCAAGGGCAGGGAAATTGGACTGGTTTGCTTATCGATGCATCCAAAAGGCCTAAAACAGAGCCTTGTCCCTTGTAGATACTCAGTAAATATTTGCTGAGCTGAATAAATGGCTGAAGGTTTATAGACTATGCTGCTTTGAAGAAGATGCTAAAGTGTGGTCTAAGACAAGGTCATTGATAGCTTATTCTCAACCCCTGTCTGGCCCCATGGACTTGATTTGGGCCTCTGTGATTTGAAAGATGAAGCCTGTGGAACTGTTTCAGGAAGGACTGTGAGACTCTGGGCACCAGAAGAACTGCCCAGGAGTTCAGAGGAAAAAAGTGATAAACAATAAAGAAGAAGAAAAATCCATGAGATACAAACAAACTCAAAAAAGAAATGGAATGGGCTTCTGGCTTCTGGTAATTCTCCTGCATAAAACAGCTATAAATTCTGGACAAAATATAAAAAGCAGCTGTCCAAAGGTACTAGAGAGAAACCAAGCAGTCAAACACAGGAGTGGAGTCTGCAATGTGGAAGAAGGGAATAGCATTGGGCAAGTTTTCTGTTATTACTACTTTTTCTCAGAAAGCAGGACCCAATCTGTGCCAAATAGAAGTGAGGAAAACTTGGATAGAAAACCTGTAGTCTTACTGGCATGAAAAGACAGGAGATAGAGTTCAAAGTGATTACAGTAACTAGAAAGTGAGGGAGGAATTTTGGAAAAAGGAGAGCCAAAGGTGGGGGGGCAATATGTTCTGTGTATAAACTCTGTACAAATCATTGCTGACACCCCAACCATGTGTGTAAGCAGCCCAGCTAAGTCTAAAGGAACTGGATAGAGATTTCTCTTGCTGCTCACTACAAGGGAGACAGTTTGAAGTTTGAGGTCAGTTTAGTTAGCTGCCTGCTTTTAAACAATCAGTACTCTTCAAAGGAACACAACAGAATCCAGAGGCTCTGCAATATATCATTCACAATTTCTTGGATGCCATCCAAAATACTAAACACATGAATTACAAAAGAAAATGTGAGCCAAAAGGCAGTCAATGGAGACTGACACTGAGATAAGTCAATGGCTGGAATTAGCAGACAAGGATTTTAAATCAGCTATTATAACCATGCTCATGAATGTAAAGGAAAGTACATTTGTAAAGAATTAACAAATATGAAATTTCAATGGAGATCTAAAAACTATTTAAACAAAAAAAACCAAACCAAATGGACGGGGGCCGCCCGGTGGCGCAGCGGAGTAGTCCGCGCTTGGCAGCCCGGGGTTCGCAGGTTCGGATCCCGGGCGCCCGCTGACACACTGCTTGTCAGCCACGCCGTGGCGGTGTCCCATATAAAGTAGAGGAAGATGGGCACGGATGTTAGCCCAGGGCCAGTCTTCCTCAGCAAAAAGAGGAGGATGGGCAATGGATGTTAGCGCAGGGCTGGTCTTCCTCACACACACACCAAAAAAAGCCAAATGGACATTCTAAAGCCAAAAAATACAATATTTGAATAAATTTCACTGTATGGATCTGACAAAAATGAGATGACTGAAGAGTCAGAACACTTGAAGATAGATCAATAGAAATAATTCTATGTGAAGAACATATAGGAAAAAACATTGAGGAAAAATAAGCAGATCCTTAAAAACCTGTGGAACAATATCGAAAGATCTAATATGCATATAATTAGAGTCTTAGAATGAGAGAGGAGAGAGAATAGGATAGAAAAAACTTTGAGGAAATTTGGTATATATAGACGTAATGTATATGACAAATGTCATGGAGGGGATGGGTATATTCTAAAATGTGGTTTTATATTCCACATTTATATTTTATGTCTATATTTATGTAATATATATTACATATGAATATATATTCAAATATAGATTACTTATATATTACATCAGGAAGATATAATGATTGTAAACATATGTGTGTCTTACAACAGAGTTTCAAAATACATTTTTTAATAGTTGACAAGTAAAAGGGGAAAATAGACAAATCCACAATCATAGTTGGAGATTTTAACCCTGTTTTCTCAACAATTGATTTTAAAAAACTAGACTAAAAAAATCAATAAAGATATGGATGATTTAAATAACGCTATCAACCATTTTGACCTAATTGATGGTTACAGAATTCTGATACCCAATATCAGCAGAATGCACATTTTTTCAAGTACATATAGAATATTCAGCAAAGCAGACCATATTTGGGTCATACAAGAGGTCTAAATAAATATAAAAAGATCGAAGGCAATTGCTGTGCTCCACCCACAATGGACTTAAATTAGAAATCAATAGTAAAAATACATCTAGACACCCTCCATCTGATATTTTGAAATTAAATGACACATTCTGTATAACTCATAGATTAAAGAAAAAAACATAAGGGGAATTAGAAAATATTTTAAACTGAATGATAATGATAACATATCAAAATTTGTGGGATGCAGCTAGAGCAGTGCTTACAAGGATATTTGTAGCTTAAAATGCTTTTATTAGAAAAAAGAATGAAATAAAATTAATGACCTATGGTATGGCCTATAAAAACAAGAGCAAAGTAAACCCAAATTAATTAGAAGAAAGAAAAAAATGAAGAGCAGAAGTCAGTGAAACAAAAAACCATACAAACAATACAGAAAATTAACAAAGCCAAAAGTTGTTTCCTTGAAAGGATCAACACTCCTGCACAATTTCCTGATCCCTTGTCCTTGCTAAGCTGCCTCTTTTTTTTTAAACTCTAAAGCACTTTTTCCTCCTATCTTCACCCAACTACAGGCTCAGGGCAAATGTCAATTTCTCCAACACATTTTCCAAAATTCTGCCAATTGAAAATAATCTCTTTCTTTCAAACAAATATTTCTCTATTCATTTTCATGTCCTTTCGTACGATAAGAATGGAGAACATTCGGTATCTTATCATGCACCTGAAATCCCAGCCTGATTCATAGAATGAGCAGTACTATAGTCAGGAATTTAAAAATTTAGCCTTTAATTTTTCTGCTCAGCTGAACAAAAATATCCAGATAGTCACCAAAATCTAAACTAAGAAACTGATCCATGATACCTTGTTAGGATAACTATAAAATAAAACAAGATTCTTATCAATAAGGAAAACTTAAAGGAGTATAAACAGGGAAAACTTGGGAGTATAAATTAACAGAAAAATGACTTGAGAATTTTCTCCAACATAAAAAAAACAGAGTAGTTCTTAGAATTAAGCATTTTCCAGTCATAGACCTTAAGAAATCTGATAAAACTATGGATTTCCTCCCTAGATAAGAAATCACAAACATAAATTTTGTGTACGATTTCAGATATTTCATGGATCTCAGTTAAGAATCCCTGGCTTAGAAGTAAATCTAATGTCTGCCATAGATTTTTTTTATGGCAAGACAAAATTTAAATAGCTGGAATCTAGTTGTAAATGAGTCGAAAAATTCTTACAAGATGAATGATGCTAGAAAGTACAACAAGGAACTAGAAGATAAACTTAAGAAATATATCTGGAATGTGATAGAAATGAAAAATTCAAGGAAAGATAACTGATATAGAGGGTAATAACATGGAGATCCAAATTACATGAAGAATAGACATTTTGGAGATCAAACAATAGTACAGGCACAAAAGATGATCAAAGTCACATGTGAGTAAAACTATTCAGAACCAAAACACAATTAAAAGTCATAAAGCAAGAAATATCCTTATACTCACTTAAAATTAAGATGTGAGAGTTTTCAACTTTCAAAGAGAAAGATAAGTTTAGAGTCCTTTTAAAATGTAATATAATTGTTATTTTTAATTTATTTTGAAATATTTCATATATCAAGAAAAACTTAAAAATAATATGGCAAACATTAGTGTACTCTCTATTTAGTTTAAGAAACAAAGCCTTACCAAATACTTTTCAACTCTACCATTTGGCCTTTTGTGGATGGATTTCTCTTTACACACTCCCAATAGTCACCACTATATTGAGTTTTATCATTACCTTGACATTTTAACATAAGTGCACTTATTGTTAAGCAATATACGGTTTAATTTTGCATGCTTTTGAACTCTAAATAAATTGTATTATACTGTATGCTTTCTTCTGCAACTTATACTTTTTACTCAACATTGTGTTTTCTACTATTCATTCAGGTTGATGTACATAGCTGCTATTCATTCACTTTCACTGCTCTACAATATTTTATGAACATATGCAATTTACTCTTTCATTCTCTCTTCTATGAATATTTGGGTTGTTACAGTTGTTAGTTATTACCAAAAATTGCAGCTATGAATATTCTTGTACATAAATCTCTACTTACATTTTCAGAATTTCTCTGGAACAGTGGTTCTCAAAGTATAGTCCTGTACCAGCATCTCAGTATCACTTGGGATCTTGTTAGCAATGCAAATATTTGGACCCCATCACAGACCTACTGAATCAGAAACTATGGGGACGGGGACAGCAATCTGTGTTTTAATGAGCTCTCCAGGAGATTCTGATGCACGCTCAAGTTTGAGAACCACTGCCCAAGAAGTGGATCATAGGAGGGTACATGCACTTTGATTGGATAACATCCAATGGCTGTCTAAAGTGATTGGATCAGCTTACACTCCCACCCATCATTATAAGAGTTTCTACTGTTTAACATCCTTACCAACACTTCATATTCTCAGAACTTTTAATTTTTTGGCCAGTCCAGTTGGTATAAAATGGTATCTACTGTGATCTTGTTTCAGTGTTCCTTGAATCTAATGAGGTTGACTATCTTTTTACTCATTTATTAGACATTCACATTTCCTTTTCTATGAAATGTCTCTACCTGTCTTTTGACCATTTTTCTATTGGAATGTTGGTCTTTTTTCTTATTGAGTGGCATGCTCATCCTTTTCAGTTAAATGTTGTGCAAATGCCACTCCTAGTCTGTGACTTTTTTTTCCACTTTTAAATGATATGTTTTGATGAGCAGACATTCTTCATTTTAATGTAGTCAACTTGATCATTTCTTCTATGTGGTTTGTGTTTTTATATCTTATTTAAGAAATGCTTCCCTCCCATGAGATAATAAACATATTCTCTTTTATTTTATTCTAAAAGTCTTAATAATTTGCTTTCACATTTAGGTCTTGAATCCACATTGACTTTCTTTCGCATGATGTGAGCTAGAGATCCATTTTTTTTCCGTATGGATAACCAATTGTTTATGTTGCATGGAATGTATAGATTTTGAGGAGGAGAATTGACATCTTTATAATACTGAATCTTCCTATTCATGAGTATAGTATACCTGTCCATTTATTTAGGTCTTCTTTAATGTATTTCTGTGAAGTTTCATAATTTTTGGTAAATTTATTCTTAGATATCTTACATGTTTAGTTGCTTTGTGAATAGTATCTTTTTAAAACAAAATTATTTTTTTCCAAATATTTGCTAGTGGCATAGAAAAACACAATTGATTTTTGTATGATGGTTTTCTAGCCAGCAACTTTGCTTAATTTCAAAGTGGTAAAAATGACACTATCGGGGCCGCCCAGTGGCACAGCGGTTCAGTCCGCGCTTGGCAGCCCAGGGTTCGCAGGTTCGGATCCCGGGCGCCCGCCGACGCACTGCTTGTCAGCCACGCCGTGGCGGCGTCCCATATAAAGTGGAGGAAGATGGGCACGGATGTTAGCCCAGGGCCAGTCTTCCTCAGCAAAAAGAGGAGGATTAGCAACGGATGTTAGCTCAGGGCTGGTCTTCCTCACCAAAAAGAAAAAAAAAAATGACACTATCTTTGTATTTCTCTACTATAGCAATTATTGCAGGATGCTGGAATAACATCTACAGAACCCTTAAGAAAAGACTGAGATCTCAGAATACTCCATTTAGTCACGTTGTCACCCCTACACAAGAGTGAGAGAAAGAATACTCTCAGATATACAAAGTCTCAGACCCTTTTTTTTGCGGCTTACTCAAGACCATACTCCAGAATACTAGAAAAATGAATTAGAATAAAGAAATACTGAATGGAGATACTACCAGTAAGGTGAATCTCAGGTAACCATTGGTCAACACAGGAATAAGTAAATAAGAGCTCAAACTAGAAGGCTGCTGCTGCTCTCTGGTTTAAGTGATTTTGAAAAAAAATAGTAGTGCACAAAATAGATAAATATTCTGGAATAAATTGGGGATGGAGAGGGTCTTAGACCCTTAGATTTAAGAAATGAAGGATGGGAAAGGTGGAATCCAATATGCAAAATCTCTTGTCTTTCGTGCAAAGTAACATGCCTATTGTTTTTATCAGATACATTTATAGATACATTTAGAAACTATGACATACCATTATATTTGACCAATTGAGTAAAAATATAGTTTTACATTCCAAATTGTTTTAAAGCATCAAAGTACTGTACGTGTGATAAAGGGTATATAGAGGACAGTCAACAAAGAAGTATAACAACGAAGTATAAAAAAGGGGAAAAAAACTAATGTTATGATTATAATGAATGTAGTTATGTAAATTCCCCAAAGGCTTGTATTGAATTAAAAACGACTTTAATGATATTGTACACAGAATTTTTTAAACCAAAGCACTACAAGCATGATTAGAAATGGAATGATGGTTGTCTCCCATACGTAAAGTCTACTGAATCAGAACAGTGTCACTTGGGAAAATGTTTCTGAATAATTTGCTTTGTATGCCAAGATACAGAAAGATATGTTTAAATCGACTACAAAAACATTTCTAAATCTCAATTATTTATCTGTCAAATACTTCCATAGTGCTTATCATGGGCCAGCTATTATTCTAAGTGCTTTACAAAGAAGAACTCATTCTATTAGCCGGGATTCTGGCAGGAAACAGATGGTGCGCTCAAATTGGATAAATCGAAGTGAATTGAATGAAAGGAATATTTACAAAGGTGTGAGTGGGGTTTAGAAAAGGCAACACGGGATTGTGCAACACCCTGGCAAACAGCAGCAGGGAGCCCTTACCACCCCAGGCCTGCCCGAAGGGGTGAAGAGAGGGAGTGGTTAGAGGGACGCAGGGAGAGGGGCGGGTTGCAGACAATCATGGCTACCTGGCAGGGAGGGAACAAGGGGAATAAACACTCTGCCCTCACTCTCCTCCTGCCTCCAGCTCTCCTGACAGTGCCTCCCATCAGCCAAACAGGCAAGAAAGCCAGAGGACAAAGAGCTCATTGTTGCCATACTTGTGGGCCAGACTCCCAGGGTACAGAAGCAGGATGGAGAAACGTTGAAGGAGGATCTGGGGGTGGGGGGGCAAAGGGAAAATACTCAGAATGCTCATAATAACCCTATTTAGTAGGTGCATGCATTTTTGTAGCAACTGATGCACAGAGAGGTTAAATAACTTGCCCAAGATTGCACAGCTGATAAGCAATGGATCCAGACTTTTAAACCAGGCAGTCTGGCTCCACTGCACTAGGACTATTTCTCTTATCATATTATCATGCTATAAGCTTATATATCTTATTATAGCCATGCTCTTTTTTTTTTATTTCTTCTAATGCTGTCTGATATACCGGGATTTAAACGGATGAAAACAGACCATTGTGAGAGTCATTTCTGACTTCTTTCTACCACCTGTTAAAGGCCTGGGAGGCATTTTTATGTTATTGTAGACATTTAACTACCAAGACTCCCATTATGATTCATAGATCATTTTGAAAATTGAGCAATTTTCATGATAGGCATACTTCCCAGCAGCTTCTTAGTATAGTTGGGAAGATTATAGCCAGAGGAAACACAGGAGGTGAAAATTTGGTCTCATTTGTAAGTGTTCAGTTGTAAATGTGGATTGTGGTTTCATTAAATTCGTATACTTGAAGTCTTTTAAATTTTCCAGTAGAATTGTAGAAATCTGGCAATTCTTAATAAGGCCTAAATTCTTTCTAGATTTTTTTTTTTTTGGTAAATATTTTCAAATATTAAAATAACCATGAGTTCAATATAAAATAAGCGTGTTCCAGCAAATAAACTAAAGCGTATTTCTAGAGGGAAAAACATGTTTTGTTGTGGATTTCTATCATTAGCTTGATAGTCTCTTGACTAAAGTACCTACTAAAAGATTCAGATTGGCGATAAGTACGAGGCTGAAATGGTTGCCAAGTCCAATACCAGTTTCCTGGAGGTTTTTGCATGGTGAGTGCTTTCTTGTTTTTTCCCCAGAACTTTTACCCTCTACATCTACCCTCCTGCCATCTTGTAGAGCTCCTCTTTCCACCCTTATTCTCTACCTGTCTGCCACACACTCCATGCCCCAGGCACACACACCCATCTCCCCCTTCCCTGGAGCTCTCCTTTTCATACCTTCCTGCCTTTGCATTTGCTCTTCCTCCTGCCTTGAACTTGGTAACCCCTGCTCTTCATCTGGAAGTCCAACTGCTGCTTTCTGTCAGAAGGCTTTCCCACCTCCCCTGGAAAGAGGTTTTCACTCCCTTCTATGAGCTTCTAGGATTTCGTGTCCATACCTCTCCTGCAGCCCTAACTATAATGTGTTAACATTATCTGTTTGTACATCTTTTTATCCCACTGCACTGTAACTTCTTCAAGACAAGGACCATAGACTGCTGAGTTTTCAAAAAGTTGTTGAATGAACAACTGTTACTGAATCAACTAAAGAGACTTAGTTCTATGATTCTTGGCCAGGAAACAAGGACCAGAAATCCCTACAAAGTCTGTTTATACCTTTCTGTGTCTGCCACCTGCAGGAAGAGATTCAGAGGCCAACCTAGGAGCATGAAAAATCATATCCATCCTGCTTTGCATTTTACTAATATTAGGGTCTATGCGTTAAATACATGTCTGGTAAAGTTCTTCAGTAGGTATATTTAACATTTCCTATGTGAACCAGAATTCTCAAATTATTAATAGCTTCCTTAGCATTTTGCTTCTTATAATGATGCCCTCAGTAAATTTATTCAATTTTAGGTATAATAAAAATTATTTTCATGCTCAAAACATTAAAACTGCCTAGGTATTATTTCCAGTTACCTTCCTCTGAATAAGTATTAAAATCAGAATATGAGATAGGTCCATATTATCACAAATGGGGATGAAATTTTGGGTTAAAAAATATTCTTCAGTACCCTGAGTGTTATAACAAACACAACATCTTTGTTTTAAACTTGTGTGTGAGAGTTGGTCTCTTTCGAAGAGTGAGTGAGCCTTTCCCTGGATCTCTTTTGGGGTTTCAGATGCCTTCTTCAGTAGGGTTTATTTCACACTGCCCCAATATGAGCTTTCCAGTTTCTCCCCATGTGCCTGCTCACCCAGTTTCCCCAAGCAATCACTACCCATACCGCTTGTTTTAAATCCAATGTGTTGAACAAGTCATTTTCCTTTATGCCCTTTACCACTGACTCCTGACTGTCCTTCCCTCTAGTTTATTTGGGAGTGAGACAGAGTGAGGCCAAGTTCGTGCATCCTTTAGCTTGTGCAGGCGGTGCTGGAGCCAGAGAAGTAACAGCAAAGTAGCAGCCTTCACTATTCCCACCTCTACCCCAAGTGCCAAGCTGAGTATTAAACTGTCAGTTTTGGAGTATACCTTATTCCACTCTAGATTTAGCTTGATGAAGATCTTTCACTGAGATAGCCTTTTTGTTTTCTCCTTCTCCGTAGCCAGACGGGTCACAGCATTACTTATCAGCTGAGATCCTGTATGTGGAAGTGTATCATAAACCATGAAGCAGTACATAGAAGTATAACATTATCCTTACCAAACCTATGAAAGAGTGGGAGGTCTATAAATGTTTGGAAACCAGAATTAGTTCATTGTAAAAAAAAAAAAAAAAACTGCTTCATCAAGAGAACTCCATAAGAAATTTGAGGACTTAAAACTCAGTAATATTTTTCTTGGTTTCCAGAACCACATTCTTATTTACTGAGAATTTGTGGCTTAAAAAGTGTTATCTAAATCCTCACTTAAGTTGGCTAATGAGTTGAAATCTTTTTCTAGGTTATCAGTTTGACTTTCTAGTATTTTCTTTCCCCTAGTCTGCCATATGGTATACATTTATTTTTAATATTAATGTGAATTAAAATTAATTTTGTTTAGGGAATTTGGAAGAATTTCATAACATCCCTTGAGGTAGTTGAAAATGCCCCGGAGTGAAGCAAACTAGGGTTGGGAGACACTAATCTAGATCAATGTTCATAGATATCAGGTCAGGATTAATTGTGTGTTTTGGGGCTTTCTATCATAAAATAGAGTGCTCCAAGTAGTCGAGTTGCAAATGATAGTTAATCCCAATGTACTGAAAATAATATTTAGTTCTTTCATATTCCTTTGAAGTTAATTCTTATGATGCAACCATGACTCATTTTCGTCTCATGGTTTATAGCTCTTATTTGGATGTTAATAGTAAATGACTTACAGCTCCTTTGGTAGCTTTTTAAATTACAGCAGAAATCTACCTCATGGTTTACTTAAATGAACAGTCATAAGATTTTAAAAAAGTAATTTACAACTAATAATTTATAACAAGATACGTTTTGCTGTTAAAGAAAAGCAAAATGGATTAAAAAGCATAAGATGAACGATAAGTGCTTGGAGGTTTCCTTTGTTCTTAGCATGTTGGCAATTCCTGTCATTAATAACAATACTTGGCTTTAATGTGGTAAATTTCATTTTGGATGTTTCAAGTACTTTAGAAGCATTTTTTGTTATTCTTCCATGGCATTCCAGGGCTAGGAGTGCGCTACCTCAGAAGAAGACAATTTGTTGCATTAGGAGTTAAAAGTACATTTAGGACCTAGGATAAGTCAGCAAGCCTTTTGGAGAGGAAATAAGGATTATATCAAATTCCAATGGATTCTCCTCTATCAGCTCTCAGGGAAATACCTCTCCTTGAGCCTAGAGGTGAAATAAGCAAAGATGAAAGATGACCCATTCCTTACTGCTTTGGAATGAGATGAATTATTCCGCCATATGTGAACCCGCAAAATACTTCCGTCCGTGAGTCTAGGATAGGTCAGCATGCGAACTATGAGTTGGAAATTGTTGCTCAATGAGTCATATTCTCAAAGTGGTCTTTTTTTTTTTTTTTCCTGCTGATAACTTGCATTCTCTAAGCTGTAATTTCCTGCTGAGAAAACTATGGGACATCACTTCTGCTTGGGTGAGAGCTTCTTGAAGGCTGGGGTTTTACTTTTTCATTTTTGTATACTCAAAATCTAGAACCTAGCACAGGGAATGCTCACACACACACACACACACTCTCTCACACACGCACACAGACTGTGGTTACCAACTAATTGACTAAATGAATGAATGTCAGTAAGTCACAGAAAAATATAATCCCTTAAACCCTGTAAATAACGTTTAGTATGCAAAGTGCAGCAATACATAAAATCAGGGCTGGTTACACCTGTTTCTTCCTAATGGTTAAGGAAAGGTATTGCTTATCATCCCAGACAGGCTGGCTCTTGCTATTACTTTGGAACCCACCCCAGTTTTCTCATACATCTGTTTGAACCTCAGCAAGAAAGTGGTCCTTGTAATTCAAGCCACAGTCCCAATGAGCATGTCCTGTAGAGTCTTTAGTTTGCATTCAGCAAATAAAGATCACTGATACTTTCTTAGTCCCCTTAAATAGTCAACAGGTCTAGCAATTCTGTGGCTTTCCAACAACCTTGGCAGACATGGACAAAATGCTCTGGAAGGACTTAGTCTTATTTTTTCCTTTGTGGCTAGAGATGATCTTTTCATTGTTAGTAACAGTTTTTGAAAACATCAGGGATGTTGAAGACAAAGGATACATGTGGGAATGAAATGGAAGGTAGGGTTGACTCCACAGTTTTGCAAGTGAATTTGATGCTGAAGTCAGATGTTCCCAGATTATATTGCACTTTGTGAGCATCGAGCTAGCCAAACAAAATAAAAGGAACCCTGCCTCTGCTCTTGCCTAAGTGATTTATTCCTGTTTAGTTAACAGAAACATTGCACTTCCAAATTTCCAGGTTAATCTTCAATTTTGTAATTACATCAGTAATTGGTATAAATTAGCATAATTAATTGAGAATTAATTAACACAAAAATTATTTATTCAATAATTTTCAATATTATAGTAGTCTACATAAATAGGCTAAAGATGTTGATTGGACTTGAAGTATCAAACTTTTATCTTTTATTCCTTTAAGAAGAGACGAAAGAGAGGTTATTTCCAAGAATTATTTTGTCATTCTAAAGCTATATTTCTTTCTTAGATTACAGGACAATTATTAGTGATTAGAATCATAGCTAAAAATACATAGAAATAGTAAATGTCTTATCTCAGGGAAATGAGATTAAAGATGGCTCTTCTTTACTAGGACATAACTCTGTGTCATAATTCCATGTCTGGGGCATAACTCATATGTTTAGATTTAGGGTGGAAATAGAGATGCAGGATATGAATCACATTAATGACAACACAGTAAACTATTCGATCTCATTTATTCAGGAGCTTAACATGCCCCAAATCAAATATAATTTATTTAGTCTTTCTAAATAGACTTTCTTCAGTTTGGCTATGAAAACCATAGTTTATTAACATGATTCCTATCTAAAGAGAAACCCTCATACGTAATGCATCAGCACACCCTAGAATTGCATTTAGCCACCTTGAAACTTTTGCTAAGGATCCATTCCCTTTTTTGGTACACTTGAAAAAGTGTAAGGGCTAGTGGAGGTGCTGAATGCTGAGACTGAGTTTTCTCTGGCTAGGGAAATGAGGAGGCCCTTTCCTGGTTTTCCAAGAAAAATATGTTAGCATCCTGGAGAATAATGTTGAAAACAGAAACTGTGCAGGGAGGATTATAGAGAAAAAACCCAGAGCAGTGAGAGACTTGTCATTCATCACGAAAGACCAGTCAGGTGGGCTAGGAAAATGAGAAGGTGGAGGAAATTCTAGTTGGATCCTCCTCCTCCCCTCACCCATCCTTTAAATAAGCAAATAAATTGGGAGGCATTGAAAACTGGGTAAGTTGAAGCAAGTTGGCATACCCAGACGAGGCTCCTAGATCCTCCAAATCCAGATAAAAGCCAGTCAAGTGCCAAGTCCCAGGAACTAGAAGCTTTGGGTCTTGTTTTCCAGCATGTCGACCAGAATGAAGGGTGAAAGGGGAGAGTCAACCAGAAGGTGATGGTTTATGGTTGTTACAGTTGTTTCTGGTGAGGCTGATCACTTGGGTTTGGGACCTAGGTTTAGATCCTGGCTTTACTGCATACTAGCTACGTGATTGGACCTCCTTAAATTTGAGTTTTGTCATCTGTAAAGTGGGCATAACTCAGAGTTGTTCTCAGAATAAAAATAAGAGTAGCTAACATTTACCGAGCATTCACTATGTGTCTGACTTTGTGCTAATCTCCTGACGTTTGTTATCTGTCTTAATCCTATTATTACTATCATTTTATAGATGAGGAAACTAAAGCTTGGAAAGATTAATTACCTTGCCCAAAGACGTTTATCCAGGAGGTGGCAAGACCTTGGTTAAGTGAAAAAAGCCAATGTAGTACGTGATACAGTACGAGCATTGCTAAACATTCAAGAAATGGCGACCATTATTAATCCCATATAGCCATCTGAAAGGGTTGTGACATCAAATACTGTGGCAGGAGCAGAGGGAAGCATGAACCTGCCATTGACTCATGGGCCTGCAACCCCAGCTGTGGATAAGGTGACACTAGCATTTTGCACCGTGCCGTGGAGAATCAGTCCACTTGTCCTCTTGAGCACATATCTCAGATTTCCATCTTCTGTTCTAATAAATAAAGCACTGAACTGAGATTGAGGAAAATTGTGTTCTAGCCCCATGGCTGATACACCTTGATTGTACACCCAGGCATATATCAGCCACGCGACATCCTGGGAGATCAACAATCAGGGCATGCTGCTACCTGATTAATTTTCTCTTAGGGGTAGGCATCGCGAGAGACTAGACGACCTGTTCTCCAGGATACTCAAGTGAGTGTAGGACATGACAGAAGTGTTCTGGTTCTCCCCTCAGCTAAGACATTATTGGAACTGGTACAGACATAAAGGGGAAAACCAAGACTATCCATCTTATTTTTAAGTTCTCTTCATTTCTTAACTAGGTTGAGGTCCTGAATAACCAATTCAGCAGAAACACCTGGTGAAAAAAAGAGACAGCTTTCATAAACTGAAATTATTTTAAACAAATAAATTGTAGGATGTTATATTTCCCAGTATATTATTTTGCCACCATTTTTCTTCAGTGGCCACTCCAAGAAAGTAGAACAGAAAAAGTATTCTCATGAAAGTGGGTTGTCTCATATTTTAAAACAAAATTGCTGTAACCATTCCCTGAATTATTCCATAGATGAGCCTTCCATCAATGACAAAGGAAATTCAGGACACCAAGAAGAGGATATTTCTTATGGAATCTAGCAAGATGTTGTATAAGGATTTCAGATGTGTAGCTCCTATTAGAGTTATGCTGTTAAAATCCCCTCATGACACTTTGCATTATATCCTGGGAAGTCTGAAGAAGGTGCCAGAGGATCATCAAAACACCAATATCACTTTGATAAATTTGTCACCAGGTAAAATAAAATACGTGTATGTTTGCTTCTTTTCCTCTGAAATATAAAGTAATTATGACTATATAAAAACCTTTTACCATAGCTAATTAACTAGAAGCTCCTCATAAACTATGTGTCGACAGCACCGTTATGGCTAATTATCTTTTTTTCCTCTTCAGAATTGTGATGTTGAATAATGAAGAAAACATTACCTGATGAAGTCTTTTATTTTATGATGATATCTCTGGAGACAGAGGAGACACAAAGGCTTAAATGCCATCTTCAATTACGTCTTGGCCTTGGCAAGCTTTCCGCTGGTTTTGATTTGCATGGAAACCACATTATTGTAAAAAACTTGAAAGAAAGAAAGAAGGAGGAAGGGAAGGAAGAAAGGAAAGAAGGAGGGAAGGAAGGAAAGAAGGATGGAAGGAAGGAAGGAAGCGGGGAGGGATTGTAATAATTTCAAAATGGTCTCTACGGCTGTTTAAGCACTTTATTAATCCTAGGCATGAGAAACCCTTTTCATATGTAGAAAGTCAGGCCATAGCTGTTTACTTCCAGCCTATTCTGTTGGGCCTTGTGGCTTGGGTTTTGCCAATTCCATTAAAATGTCTCTTCTCACTCTGCTCCATAATGAACCACTCTAATTCAAACCAGACAAGCATGAACTTATACGACAGAAAGAGGAAAGTGGCTATTTTTTTTTTTTGGCATATGTATAATTTTTTTTAACTTTTGAAAGCAATGGCTCAAATCCATACCTGCAGGCACTTAGGTGTAAGACCAGACATGCTGGAGAGGACATTTTCAGTCCTTTCCTATTCCCAAGCCTGTGCCCACCTTCCAAACATGTCTACATTTCTGTCGGAGTTCAGGAGTATATTTCAACATGGTTGGCTATTAAGTGGCACGTTCCTCACACACGAGGCCAACCCTGTCTTTGGATACTCCATGCAAGGCCCATTAAAGTCTAGGAGATCTGCCAGAGGGAGGGCTTTGGGGAGTATTCAGCTGCGATTGGGGTACCGCACAGGCCTGGGTCTCTTTTCCCGGGGATCTGGTTGTCTGGTGTTTTCATTCTTGCACAGTTCAGCTGGAGTCTTCCAACACAGTGCTTCCTAATCGATGATATAAATATGAATCACCAGGGTCTTGTTAAAAATGCAGATTCTGATTGGGTATCTCTGAGATGGGGCCTACAGTTCTGCATTTTTATCAAGCTTCCAAGTGATGCTGGTGTTGCTGGTCCATGGACCATACTTTGAGTAGCGAAGCTTCCACTCCTCCAAGCCAGCTCCAGGACTTTCTCCCCCAGAAGAAATCCTTTCTCTTCCTCCTCAGTCCTTCTCTGAAATCTGGGAGCAATAGAGTGACAATGCTTGGTATTGATCCCGGTACTTATGGAGCCTTGGTCTCCTCTGATGGATACATGTTTCCTGTGTATGAGGCTTATCTTCACAAGTAGAGTCTAAGCTCTGCTTCCTCCTTCCTTGCCCCCTGACAGCAGCGACTATGATGACACCGCAAGGACAGAAGGCCATGGTGACTACTCGTTGGACAAAATTGAGCTGGATTAGACTGAATTGGCTATGATGTCTTATGCTATATTGAGAATACATTTCTTTCCATAGACTATGTGAGAGTTTTATGGGAAATTTCATATTCGAAAATGTTTGGAGCAATGATTCTCAAGCAATCAAGTTCTAGCATTAGATCTCAGACCTTGCCCCACCCCCACCTCAACCCTACCACCCTGTCCTCAGACAAACAAGCCAAAACAAGAAGGAAAATACAAACCAGCAGCTGAATATTTTCCCTTCCCTGAAGAACTCTCCTGACTTCCCCAGTGTTGCCTACCCCATCTCCCTGACCCCAGCCAAGAATCTTGAGACTCTAAGAAAAATGAAAAAATACCTTCTCCTTGTTGAAAGAAAAAGAAGAACCTCTTATTTTGATAACTTAAATGTGTAATAAGCCCTACTTATTATCTATGTTTCCTGAATCATCTTCCAGCCAAATAGGTTGAATTTAGATGCCCCCTTTTCAACGTAAAAGAAAATTATAGTCATTTGTTTTTTCCTGCTGTCATTCCATCTTAGTTAAGACCCTACAATGTCCCCACCTCTTCTTTGCCTACCCTGTTCCTACACACATCTGTGGGTCCACTGCAAATCCAGTCAGAATTCCCTTCTTGCTGCCCCAGCCTGAGGAATGTCTTTCTCAGAAATACATGCAGCTGCAATTATATGCAGAATATATTTGGGCATTAATTGTGGAGTATCCTGTGCCATATTTTTCTTTGTTGTCTCAGGCTGCTATTTAAATGCTTTATTGTTACTTAACTTTAGACATAGTTATATCAAAAGATGCTAGATTAAAATTTTCTATAGAAATCTATGATCTATACCTCTGTCTCTCTTTGTATCTAGCACTCATTCATCCATTCAACAATTAATCTCTGAGCACCATAACAGTGGAGTGATTGATTAATAACCAAAATAAGGTGAAATATACGCACATAATTGAATATAATACCTGATATTTCACAATTCCAGTACTTTCGCATATAACATCTCACCGTCCTTGTGACATCCTTCTGAAGCAGATGGGAAAAGGTAATATGTCATGCAAAGCATTTAATTAGTAAACTCACTTTGACAGTGTTTCAAGTCAGGATGTGAAAAAAAAAGATATTAAGTGGAATAATATAAAATTTAACTGTGACATGTCAAACAAACTCTTGGAGCAGATCCATAAAAATACCAAAGAAGAACAGTGATTCAAAAACTAAACAACAGTGGATCAATTTATGGCTTATTTAACCAAATCAGCAATCTGAAAAAGGTACCTCTTAAATTTCAACTGAAACCTTGACAGAGAGTAAGACAGCCTGACCTCCATGGTTAATAAATTCCATAAGTAGAGAGCAAACGTTAAAAATGCCCCGTAGCTCAATGTCTTCCGCCAAAAAGAACTAATCCAATTGACTGAGACCAAAGAAAACGACTGGGGATGTATGGTTCCAGAATGTCTCTGAGGTATTCAAAACCAAGTCAATTTAAGGACTTGTAAGTTAATAACTAGGACTTTACACATAATCCTGTACTTTACAGGTAGCCAGTGAAGGTTTTTTTACAACCAGGGTAATGTGATTTTCATGCTTGGTGTCAGTCACAATGTCAGTAACTGAGTTCCAGACCAGGAGAAGTTCCTTGATCAGCCCAGAGGAGAGTCCCTGGGGAACACTGACATGTGGGTACAGCATGGAGCCCTAGGAAGACAGCAGGTCATAAACACATGTAGGGAGGTGAGAGAAGCGGACAGCAGCCATGGAGAAGGCTGGGTCATAGGGCTTCTAAATATGTATTTAGTAAATAATTAAATAGGAAGCCTAAAAGATATGTCAGGATCAAAGATTAAGTGCAAATTCATAATAGAAATCTTGGGAGCCAACAACCTTCAAAGCTACAGTTCTGGGCAATTTACAGATTTGCAGTAATGGTGAGTAATGGTGACAACCCAGAAGCAATAAGAGTTTCTTCGTAGTGTGATTCATCATCAGCTTTTAATAGTCAGGCAGAGAATATCCAGAGGTTAGGTGGTTAGAGAGTGAATTTAAGTTTCAAAGGGGTGAAGGTGACTACTTTGTTTTCATACTACATAATGTTAGATGAATATTTTAAATGCATTGATTGGATTCCTTTTTAAAAAATGGTCCAAGAGCTCTGTGTGTATGTGTGTGTGTGTGTGTGTGTGTGTGTGTGTGTGTGTGTTTTAATTTTCCAGTGGAAATATTGTAATGTCAGATGATAAGATCTTTACAGATTTGCTATTGACTTATGAGAAATGAGAAAGGCAATAAAACCATTCGTTGAACACCTAATGTGTTCCAATCACAGTGCTAGGTACTTTACACACATTTTTTAATTCTCAGTTTAATATTATGAGGTAGGTAGTATTAGCTGCAAACACAAACTAGGAAACGAAAGCTGAGAGTAGAGTAGGCTGCTCTATCTAGCTCCTGACCCCTCAAAATTCATCCACAGACCAGCAACATCAGCATCATGTGGGAAGTGGTTAGAAATGCAGAATCTCAGGCCCCACTCCAGACATACTGAATCAGAATCTGCCTCAATCGGTAGCTGTACATGGAGTTCTGAAAGTCCCTTCTACGTGTCACTTGAGTGAGTTCTCACAGAGAACCTGGGGAAGGAGGCAGACCAGTGATGTGACCAAGTTCAGGGCTTTCCAGCTGTCTGTGCCGCACAAATGAGCAGCAGCCCAAAGGGCCCCTCACCCAAGAAGTGCCTGCATACAGGGTTCTTGGAGAAGTGCCATATGGTGAAAAATGAAGAAGTGAGAAGTCTTTGGCTGGCTCTTGCAGGGAGCACTGGAGCCCATGGGCTCTCAGGGAGAGTCATCGAACAAAAATATACTGAGTAAAACCATCTATTACAAAATAGAGGTTAAGAGAGCAGGGTCTGGAGCCAGACCGCCTGGATTTAATTTCAGATCAGCTTGGTAACCTTGGACCACTTACTTCATCTCTTTATCCCTCAGTTTCCTCATATGTAAAACGGAAATACTAATGGAGTTGTGGTGGGGCATACAGAAGGAGCTCAATGGATGCCAGCTGTCATTATTTCCCGTGTTGTGCTGGGGGCGATGTGCAGTGTGGAACGAGACTAATGTGGCCTCCACCCTCCCACCAAGGAACTTAGCTTTTGGAGGGAGAGGCAGACTTTATCAGGAACACTTGGGGTAAGTCCTATGCAAGCAAAGTACAGGGAACTATAGAAACATAGGTAAGAGAGGAACCTGACTTCATCGAAGGGCTCAGGGACTATTTCTTATGTAACTGACCTTTCATTGTGGTCTAAAGTCTGAGTAGGGAGGGTCTTCCTGATGGAAAGAACAGCATTCAAAACCCTAATGACGAAGTGAACACTGGGGGACCTGAAAGATGGTCTGTGGGGTGAGAGCAGAGAGCGAGGTGGTTCTGGCAACGTGAAGCAGTAGGCAACCTAAAAATACCCCTCCTGCAACACCTGCAAATGCTGGTTACAGAATAAAAAATGTTTTCTTTACTGCAGAGTGGACTCATAAGAATGGGAAGCCCTCAGTTGTTGGAATTGAAGAAGAAACCGACCTCACGTGCCACGGTTGCCCTTCTAGGAGTTTTTGACCTCAGTAACCCCAAGGCTTGGCTAACAGAAGGTGAGCCCAGGGCTGTGGAGGTAAGAAGTTGGAGCTGAAGCCTCCTCCATGAAGCTGAGATATGCAAAGGGTGAATTAGGAAAAATCACTCCCCAGCACAGGGACAGAATGAAGAAGTACTCTGCCTTTTTGGGTGGAGAGAGAGAGATCATTGGATTCATATTTCAAAAATATTATTCTAGCTACAGATTGGAAGAGGGCAAAAGTGGTACCGGCATATGAGTTAAGAAACTCAGCATGCAGGTGAGACATTCTGGTGGCTTTGGCTAGGGCAGTGGCAGTGGAGCCATCATATGATTCGTAGCATGATTAATTCCAGGTCCAAAATTGTCACCATAAGTGAAGAATGGAGCTTAACAAGGAGCTTATGAAATGACTCAGGAAAACAAAACAGATCAATGACAAGGGTCAAGCTTCCAGAGACTGGAACAGTAGAGGCCAGTGGGATCCAGGTTGCAGGAGGTTTTGGCAAAGTCAGTGCAGGGCAACCCAGGCCAGGAGAAGAATCAGTGGGGTTAGATAGGAGAGTCCCTTCACACCTCAGAGGATGGAGATCACCACCATCCCTGCAGGGGAAAGAGCTGCAGAGTAGCCCAGGGCAAGGAGGGTGGTCTTTGGGCTCACTTCTGGAGCTGAGACTTGAAAGAAAATTCTGGAAGAGACTGAGAATCCCATCAGAAGTGCAGTGTCACTAACTCAAAATTGTTTCAGGCTATGACATCAAGTTTAGTCTAACATCTCACATACCTGGTAGAGCTAAAAGAAATGAGAAGCTAAACCCAGTCTGCTACTCATTGTGTGGTCCGTGGACCAGCAGCATCAGCCTCACCTGGAGGCCCCACTCCAGGCCTCCTGAGTGAGGAATCCCATGTTCCCCAGGGATTCCTACACACATTACGGTTTGAGACGCGCTGCTGTGGAAGACCATGTCACCTGAGCCATCTGTGACCCAGGTTATGGGATATGTGTTCTGAAATGGAGTATATGAGGGTGGCTTTGAAATATCCCAACTCACCTCAAGCAAACCGAAAATAGAAGAGATTTGGCCACAGCTAGGCCAAGATAGCTAGAAGTATTGAAATCCCACTGTTACTGCCCAAGGAGGGGTCGTCTGCCCACTGCAAGACATGCCGATAGTCAAGAGGCAAGGAGGAAGCAGAGAAAGGACTTTTTATTACAGCTTGCTAGCAAGGGGGAAGATGGCTGACTAATGTCTGAAAGAACCATCTTACAGAACAAAGACTACAGGCCAGTTATATAGGAGTCTGGTCTCTGGATCGGGGAGGCATCTGGTCTCAGGGTGGGGGCATCCATCTGGTCTTAGTTCCTGATAGTCTTTGGTTTTACTGGATATGCATCAGAGACCAGAGAAACACCTTATACCCAGATCTTTCAGTTGTCATTGATGATGGCTGTCAGCATAGACTCTCTGCCCCAGGGTCATCACGTTCCTAAGGAATTCCAAAGAACAAAGTTATCAACTCATAGCAGCTGGGAGGTGAAATAAAATCTACAGAGCTTGTCTGGGTTAATCAGAGGTCATTCGGAGTTACAATATGGTTTCTTCTCTGCAATACGGCTTCCCTCATGTCAACCTTGTGCTGAACCAGTATCATCCCTACAAGTCAGATCGAGTAAGTACAACAAAATAGATCCCCAAAAAAGTGAAGGGGAATAAGGTGGAAAGAGATGCAACCCTGAAAAGTAGCTAAGAGTTGCGATTTCCGATTGCTTTCCACTCCCAGTTAAATGAGTAGCCAATTCACATCAACCTCAAACTTATGAAGCAACCTAAAAATGTTTACAAATATAATTATTTTAGATTTAACTTCACAGCTACAATACCTTTGCACCGAAGCAACACTTTTTCCCCATCAATGCATTAAAATCCTCCCACATCACTCTGATGTCACCATTTAGGGTATCTTTTACCCTTAATACAACTAGAATGATTATATGACGTCACTAAAGTCAGCTAGTGATATTACCATCCCTCTGCTCAGTAAACACGTATTAAGCACTGCTGTGTGCCTGTGCTGGATGCTGGAGATACGACAGTGAACATAACTGATGTGGTCCTGGCTCTCACAGTGCTTCAAGTCTACGAGATTAAATAGAAACATCACATTTCTAGCTACTTTCCTAAGTGTTATTTAACATGAAAACTCTGATTCATTTTTGTAATAACACCATATATAATAACATTTATATAATACCACCAATAAACTTTTATGTTTGCATGTCTGTTGTTGTTTTGCTATATAACAACATGATGAGTGGATCAGAAACCTCTTCTGTCCTATATTTTTAGGAGTATTTTCTTTCAGCTTCAATCTACTCCCTTCTGTAGTGAAAAGCCTCGAGAGTCCTAAGGGATGACAATCGAGCACATAAATATGGAAAATTCTCATTGAATTAATAGACTTGCTTTGGTTTTTTTTTTTTTTTCTTTTTGGCTTGTTAGAATATAAAAATCTGGCAAGTTCTCTAAAACTGTATCACTTAGGTCTCTCAGGGGAAAATGTGAGAACCGAGGAGTGCAGCATAAGCATCAGTAGTCTTTGTGTCTCTGGATAGCTCTGCTGGGTCTCCAAGGGCTGCAAGAGATGATTTGTCAACTTAACGTCAGCTGCAGCAGCTATAGAAGACTGTGGCTTCTCTTCTACCCATAGATGTGCAGAAATAGCATGTGAACCCAGACAACAGAGGCGAGTGGAAGTTGAACCCTCCCCCATCACACTCCCCATTCTCCCCTCCTGCTCCATCACCACCCTGTCCTGGCCTTACAGTCCTTCCTTCTCCATCACCAATCACATGCACTGATAGGTATTTAGTTATATTTAAGTTATAGTCCATATGTAAAAAGAACAACAACAAAACATGGCCCTGTAGCCAAAAGACAGGTAGAACTTTGAACTTTGTACCCGGGGAGATAAGACAATAAAACTAGCTATTAGTTAGTACTAGATTAACTTGGGTAGAAGATAGAAAAAATACATCCTTTGTATCTTACCTTTGTCTTCTCAGCTGCCCTAGTCCCCATTATTATCTGTCAACTTAATCATTGTCTCCATGGAAGGGAGATATTCTGCAGAGGAGTTTGTACTCTTAGACACTTAGTGCCCAGGAGCCAATCCTAGTGAGCTCAGTCTGACTGGGGACTCCAGGGTTCGTGTGGTTGGGAGATAACACATTCCTGAGTGTGCTGGGGTGATGAGGGGCCTTCTTCAAATACCTCATTCCTGCCAACAGCTGCATCCCACTCTTGTCTTCCCAGGGTTGACTGTGCATCCTTCATTGTCTATTTCCAGGCATCAGCAAATACTGTTATTTCTTCCCTTGAACCATATAGATTTGATTCACCCCTTTCCTTTCCATTCTCATAGCCCTGATCCAGACTCTAGTTCTCTCTCCACCGTATTACAGCTCTGGCCTTCTAGCTGATCTCCTGGGGTCCACTCTTATCCACACCTATCAGTCTCATGAGAGTGATCTTCTGTAAAGGCTACTTTTGTTATATGACTTATTGGCTCAAAAATTCTAAGTGAAAGATGTTTCTTCACAGTTTAATCTAGCTCTTATGTGTCTACATGTCTAAGAACGTATAGACCATAGAATCAGAAGGACCTGGATTTGAATCCCATCTCCACCAGTTACTTATTTTCAAGTTCTCCAATTTCCCTAATCTTTATTTCTTAATTTTTTGTTATATTTAATATGTTAAAATATATAGAACATAAAACTTGCCATTTAAACTATTTTAAGTGTACAATTCAGTGCCTTTAATTATATTTGCAATATGGTGCAACCATCCCCACTATCTGTTTCCAAAATTTTTTCATCACTCTAAATAGAAACTTTATAGCGCTAAGCAATGACGCCCCATTCCTTCTCCAGGTGCATCTTCTTCCTTCAGTGTGTTCACCAACTTGGAAGTTCTCTGAATATCGTTGTTCAAGAGTCTTTATAGAGCTCAATCTCCAGCCACTCTCCCTTCTCTAGACATGGGAGCAGGGGTGGGAGAAGGGGTGAGGGGTTGGAGTTGAAAGTTCCAATCTTCTAATCATGGCTTAGTCTTTCTGGCAACCAGCCCCCATCCTGAAGCTATCTAGGAGCCCCATCCTAAGTCTCTTCATCAGCACAAACTCAGGTGTGATCAAGAGGGGCTTGTTATGAAGAACAAAAGACACTCCTATTACTCAGGAAACTACAAGGGTTTTCTTCCGCTCTGTGCCAGGAGTGGGGACAAATATTTCTAATAACACCACAGCAACCATCACCGCTATCTTTTTCCAAAAGCCTTTTCATCATCCCAAACACAAACTTTATATCCATTACACAATAACTCCTCATTCCCCCCTCCTACCAACCTCTAATCTACTTTGTCTCTATAAATTTACCTATTCTAGATATTTCATATAAGTAAAATCATATAATATTTGTCCTTTTGTGGCTGACATTTTACTTGGCATAACGTTTTCAAGATTCATCCATGTTGAACCTTGTATCAGAACTTCATTCATTTTTATGGCTAAATAATATTCCATTGTATGTATATGGCACATTTTGTTTATTCATTCATCTGTTAATGGACGCTTGGATTGTTTTCATCTTTTGGCTATTATGCTGCAATGAACATGCACATACAAGTATCTGTTTGAGTCCCTGTTCTCAATTCTTTGGGTATATACCCAGGAGTGGAATTGCTGAGTCATGTGGTAATTGCATGTTTAGCTTTTAGAGGACTTGCCAAACTGTTTTCTACAGTGACTGCACCATTTTACATTCCCCTCAAGCAATGCACAAGGGTTCCAATTTCTCTACATCCTGCTAACACTTGTTCTTTTCCTTTCTTTTCTTTCATTCTTTTTTTAAAATTATAGCCATTCTTGTAGGTATGAAGCCATTCTAGTAGAAGTGGTATCTCATTGTGGTTTTGATTTGCATTTCTCTAATGACTAATGAATGAGCATCTTTTCATGTGCTTATTGGGTATTTGTACATCTTCTTTGGAGAAATGTCTAATCAAGTCCTTTGCCCATTTTTTAAATTGGATTGTTTGGTTTTGTTTGTTTAGTTTGTTGTTGTTGAGTTTTAGTTCTTTATACATTCTAGATATTAAATCCTTATCACGTAAATGATTTGCGAGTGCTTTCTCTCCTTCTGTAGGTTGTCTTCTCACTTTCTTGATGGTGTCCTTTGATGAACAAAAATTTTAAATTTTGATGAACTCCAATTTAGCTATTTTTTTCTTTTGTTATTTGTGCTTTTAAGTCATATCCAATAATCCATTGCCAAATTCAAGGTCATGAAGATTTATCCCTATGTTTTTTTCTAAAGAGTTTAAGGCTTTGTTTCTTCTATTTAAACCATTGATCCATTTTGAGCTAATTTTTTTATATGATGTGAGGTAGGGGCCCAACTTCATTCTTTTGCATGTAGAAATCCAGTTGCCCATCATCATTTGTTGAAGAAACTGATCTTTCGCCATTGAATGGACTTGGCACCCTTGTCAAAAGTCAATTGGCCATATATGTTTGGGTTTATCTCTGGACTCTTAACTCTATTCCATTGGTTTATATGTCGATCCTTATGCCAATAACACAATGTTTTGATTACTGTAGCTTTGTAGTAAATTTTGAAGTCAGGAGATGTGGGTACTCTGACTTTGTTCTTTTTATTCAAGATCGTTTTAGCTATTTGGGGCCCCTTGCAATTCCATATGATTTTGAGGATCTTCCCCATCCATGTCCCCCCCAAAAAAAGGCTCTTGGAAATTTGATAGGAAATTCATTGAATCTGTAGATCATTTGGGGCAACATTGCTATCTTAACAATATTAAGTCTTCCAATCAGTGAACATGGATGTCTTTCCATTTATTTAGGTCTTCTTTAATTTCTTTCAACAATGTTTTATAGTTTTCACTGTGCAAGTCTTCCACTTCCTTGGTTAAATTTATTCCTAGATATTTTATTCTTTTATATGCCGTTGGAAACGGAATTGCTTTCTTAATTTCCTTTTTAGATTATTCATTGCAGGTGTCTAGAAACACAGATGATTTTTGTATGTTGATCTTGTATCCTGCAACTTTGATGAATTTGTTTATTAGCTCTAGTAGCTTTCATGTGGATTCTTTGGGATTTTCTATATATAGAATCATGTCATCTGTGAATGTTCTACTTCTTCCTTTCCAAATTGGATGCCTTTTATTTCTTTTTCTCTTCTAATTTTTCTGGCTAGAACTTCTAATACAGTGTTAAATAGCTATGGTGAAAGTGGGCATCCTTGTCTTGCTCCTGATAATTTACTTTTAAAACATTTATTATTGATGGGATTAGTGCTCTCATTAGCTTGCTTCCTTTCTCCCCCTCTCTTCCTGCCATGTGAGGATATAATGAGAAGACAGCTACCTGCAAACCAGGAAGAAGACTTGCACCAGAACCCAACCATGCTGGCATGATCCTGGAAAGTCCTGATCTTGGACTTCCCAGCCTCCATGGCTGTGAGAAATAAATTTCTGTTGTTTAAGCCACTCTGTCTATGATATTTTTGTTACAGCCCAATTCCTAGGCAGATTACCATAAATCCTTACACTAAAGGCCTGTTTACCTCAGTTCCTATTACCCAATACAACATGTCCAACTTTTAACAAAAAGGCATGCCAAAGGCAAGAAAGAAAACAGTCTGAGGAGACAAAGCAAGCCTCAGAACTAGACTCAGATATGAAACAGATGTTCGAATTATCGGACAGGAATTTAAAATAACTATGATTAATATGTCAATGGTTCTAATGGAAAAAGTAGACTACATGTAAGAACAGATGGGGAATGTAAGCAGAGGGATTTTTTAAGGTGTTGAAGTTATTTCATATGATACACTTATAGTGAATACTGTGGCACTGTGCTTTTGTTAAAACCCATAGAACTTTACCGTGCAAAGAGTGAATATTAATGTATGTAAATTTAAAACAATAACTTAGGAGGTCACAAGGAAATGCAGAATGTGACCAAATAAATTACAAATGTATGAGACAACCATTCTATTGCTGTGGAAAGTTTCAGATAATCAATGGGAGGAGACTAGAATGATCTATGTGGTAATGAATTAGACATGGAGATTTAAGTATGAAACTCATGTTTAGTTGAATATAAATACAGATGATTACACATAGAAAGATTTAGAGGTATATGTATATACACAGGTCAGCATACATATATATTTTGTTGTGCTAGCAACTGAGCGGTGCTAGAAGCAATGACACCCCAGTAGCAATGAGCTCACCTAGTGCCCGGATTTTGGTTTAATGCTCCAGTGAAAGGAACCAGGGCTCCTTAGAGAAATGGCTGATTCTAGAACTGGGGCAAGAAACATACAAGATGACTCCGGAGCATCTTATAGTGCCAGAAAGGTCACACAATTCCTCTGCACAGTATACTGTGGATCAGCTGTTTCCTCCAGGATAAAGCCAGAGGTTACACTTGTTCCCTCGTCCCCAGAGAAAGAACCAGACCCCACACCCAAGCAATAAATCCACAAGGGCTTTTCTTGCTTTCTGCACTGACTCTTTGGCAAGGATTTTCTCTTTACTTTTCTCCTAGCAGTGTGACCTAACTTTCCACCCTTCCCTGGCTCCACTTAGAAGCTCTTACCAAGACATCTGTTGAGGACGGCCCTCTGAATGTGTTTCAGATTTTGTAGTCGAGCACTTGGATATCGTACTCTCATTCCTGGCTCTACCCACAAGGGAAGTGAGGAACAGGCCCCTCTGTCTTAAATGAGGGATGAAAATAACAGCATGTTGGACAGAGCCTGTGAAAGACCGTAATAATAAGCCCTTTTGATTATAAATAAGTAAATGCTTATTAATGTTCTGTACATTGACATCACGTCCATATACAGAATATGCTTATAAGAGAGACAAAATTTCAATTCTGAGGAGCAAAGCCCATTGTGAAGTGCATGCACACAAAATTTCATTTAACCATTTTTTCTACCTGCTGGGAATGATTTATAATCATATGATTTTAGAGTGATTAGGTGCAAAATTTTAAATTTTTTATTTTGCAGATGAGGAACTGAGAGAGCTGCTTTGCTGTTGCCTATATATTTTACAAAAATTTCATTAAAATGCTATTTATGCAAGATGAAAAACCTTATTGTGGCTTAGAAGAATTATTTAGTCTTTTAAAAGTCTTAATAAATATTGGCTTTTTATAAAACTTTATTATAAAGCCTTTGGATTAAAAGGGATCTAGAGCAATCTGTAGTTTATCTCTACACAGTTATGCAAGAAAACAAGGATATCTTATCCTTTCCCCCATCCCTGTTTAATTACTGATTATAAAGCCCAGGGGATAGAAAATTGCAGCTATGTGACACATTTGGGTCATTCTAGGAAGAGATGATACATGAAAGTCCGAACTTCCAAAATAGGTACATTAAGGGATGATTCTTTACATTGCAAATAAATTCTCCACCTTACAAAATTAATCATTCCAGGATTTATCCATATAACAACCTATCTAGTATATATAAAAATTATTGGCATCAAAAAATTCTATGTAAGCTATATGACTGAATTAAGAAGGAAAGTACCCTAGTACCCGGTTATAAATGTAAACATTAAGAAATTCATTAACCCTGCTATGATGCAAATTCTCTTCTAATTTATTTATGTTTCCTTAAAGGTCAGTTATTTTTAAAAATTCTTGAGGTGTTTGCTCTGCAAGTTATACCTGTAGTTTTGTATTCCCGAATAAGAACAAGAATGAGCTGAAAGCCATGGAATAAGCTGAAATCCGTATTTTACTGTCAACAGAGCTAAGCAGACGCACAATCTTTATTGCACAGAAACTCTGTCCTCATATCCTTGTCATCAAACTGTCATGAGAACTGTTTCATGCCATTGTGGGTCAAGACAATTACCGTATATTTTTTCTGAACATTGAAGAACTAACTATATTATAGACCCTATCAAATTGCACATATTTTATCAGCGACATTTCTCAAACATTTTGTACTTAAAAGAAATTTCTGGAAGTCCCAAAGCTGACAGCAGAAGTTCAGTACTCTGCTAGACATCCCATTTCCCTCCCCTCTCTCATTAGAGACTGTAAATGGAGCCCCACTCTCCAAGGATTATGGACGGACAAAGGGATGGGCAACAGGACCCATCCCAGACGAGAGTATTTCCTTGCGACTCTAGTGTTAAGATGAAAAATGGGGGGACCATTTGGCCTTAAACAAATGACAAAGAAATATTACAGCTGATTAAAGAGTATTTTCAGTTTTGTTATATGTGTCCACTCTTGACCCCCTAGCTATACGGATAAAGAAAATTTATATTATTTCTGACATTTCAAGATAAAAGTTCTGAGGATATTGCCTGTACTAGACTTCCTGCTTTTGGCAGTGGCCAGATAGGGTGTAGTTTTATTCAACTAAAGAAGGCCTTTGTGGCAGAATCCAAACTCTCTGCCCTTCAATATTGTAAATATGACGTACAACCAGGTTCCAATTAAGCTACTTCGTTTTGCCAGTGATTGTTTCCCATGCCTTCTTAGCAGATTATAGGTATTATTATTTTCGTTTTGTTCTTATTCAATTTCATTTACATGTTTGGAGCAGGAAAGAGGACATTTGAAACACATTTATCTGGGTAATGGGGTGGAGGTCAGAAATGTGCTGCAACTCCCACACGAGCCTGCAAACATCTGGCCTCCCAGATGGGGGTAATAACAACTCTCCTCTTATTTTCATAACCACATTATAGAAGATGTTCGCTGCTTTCCTCCTCGGTGAGTTTAATTCACACCAATATTTTAAGGAAGATTAGGGAAAAAAAAGAATGAAAGAAAACATTTCTGACAGCACAGAGTCGGGTTTTCATGCTCCCACCGTACAAAAAAATTCCAGGATAATTATAGCGTATAACAGATCTTTAAGGCTTGTTTTGTGAATCAAATCAACTATGTATTATTTCCTGTGCTGAAGTTCAATATGCACCACAAAAATGCTATATTTTTAGCCCAGATGTAGGTATTATGTTTTTCCTCTAAAATAATTTTTACCAGTAAAATCATTTTTGTAAAACCAGCTGAAAATTAAGCAACATGGTAGAGCTGTTTTTTTGTTCAATGTCACCCTTCTGCCTCACTTGAAATATTAACACGAAGAAATGCCCTGGTTGTTGCATCACCAGCCCTTTCTAACAGCTGCACTAAGGAGTAATCATGTTATTTTATGCCTTGCTTCTTCTCTGAGATGATTTTCAATAGTATTGTCTAGCTTGGCTGTAGGGAACAAGTCAGGACTCAAATGCAGGCTATCAGCTCCTGACTGAAAGGGGTCCTCAGGGGACGAGTCACAGAATCACGGATCCAAAGGCGGACAAGTCCTAGAGTCACCAGTACAGCTGTCTCCTTTTGGAGAGGTTAAGCTAGGGGCAGAGTCAGGTCTGAACTCAGAACCAAAAATCTAACATTCCTGAGAGACCACCAAATGCAAGTGCCATGAGCACTAGGGGTTTTGTCCCTTTTATTGACTAATGCGCCCTAAGCATCTGGAAGAGTACTTGGCACATAGTTGGCACTCAATAAAGATTTATTGAATGAATGAATGAATGAGTATCACTCCCAGCTTTTGATCAAGATAAGCCAGCTAGGAATCAGACAACTTCCTTGGATGACTGTACATCACCAGGGTTGGCAGCATGAGTTAGCGAAGAGAGCACCCAGATCTAGTTCTTGACTGGGCCACTTGCTTATGTTATCAGCCAAGTAACTTTATGGCTGTATTTCCAAGAGCAAATAACTCAACAGCCTCAGCTTTCTCATCTGTAGACTGGGATAATACTGGACCTACCTATTTCACTGAGTTTAATGCCTATCAATTTAGATAGTGCCTGACAAACTCTAAAGTGCTGTAGGAATATTGTTACTATCAGCAAATGGACTCTGAAATGTAGCCATTTTGTTAACAGAAGTGTTGGCTGCAGAAAAGTTTAGGCAGGAACTCTGTGGCAGAAGCAGCTCCTCCAATGTGATCAAAGGCCCTGGCCCAGGGCATGCTGGGAGCCACGAACTAGACTGCTCCTGAGCTGGAACCAGCCTAGCAGAATCCAAGGAAACTAGTGTAACCCATAATGAGGTGCAAGGTGAGGTGGAAGAGCTGGGAGAAGGAGTCAAGAAGAGGGCAGGACCGGGCAGAAGTTCAAGTTAGTTATTCCAAATATGAGACATCGAGGATACATTTACAATAACCAGTGCAGATAGCAGATTAAAATGCAGTGTTGAGATTTCTGGGTGGACAGAGAAGTCTAGGTCATTGGTAGAAAAATCCACTCCTAGAACTAGGTACTGGCATCCAGAAACCAGGGCTAGCTCTAAGAAAAGGGAACTGGCAGATCCCAGGAGAGAGGGGGCTGGAATTAGGGCTCTGTTGGGTGCCAGGGATACACCAGGTAGCAGAGGCTGGGGTAGAAGGACCTGATGGGCAGGCTTGTCTACTCCGGGGTAGAGGAAGGAGACCACAGCTCAGGACTCATGGGACACCCAGGGCTTTGTCCACTCCGGGTGCCTAGACATCAGAGGTTCCTAATGTACCAGCAGACCCAGATGAGGCTAAGCCCACAGGGGCCAGACATCATCATTGGAAGCTCAGATGGAAAGGTCTGAGTTCCCTGATGATTAGCATTAGTGATGACAGCAAGAAAGCTATTTTTTAAAAACTTCAAACGATGTTGTCTTTGCTATGGGGTGACAGGAGACAACAGTTATGGACAAACCACAGATGCTACTGTGTGACATCTTAAAGCACAGTATTATAAGGCAAAATCCTGAATACACACCCACAATTTTCCAAGGGTTTATTCAGAACGAAAAACAGCAGGCAGTCAGGGCCATAGCTGCAGACCCAAGAACAATGCTTGTTTGGACACACAGTTCTCCCAGCCCTGCCCTTTTGAGTCACCTTGTCCATAGACCAGCCAGCTGATGACAATAAAGGGAGGCCTGGGACAATCAAGCATGGTCCATGGCTGTTCTCCAAGACCTCCTCCTCATCTCTCTAAGCCATTCCAGTTCTACCAGGATCCCGACACTTGACTTTATTCCCCATTTCAGCTCTCTCTTGTCCTTCAGGGTTGACAACTGACTGAAGCTGTCCTAGCACCTGGGGCACTCCAAGGACTCTGGCCTTCTCGGCCTCTGGCTCCATCCACCAGATGGAGTGCCTGACTCAAGCTCTGACCCTGGGACTAGTCACCAGCCTCCATCAGCCTGACCGGCACCCAGATGGACCCACTCAGGCCACCCAAAGAGGAAAACATTGCAAACAGCCTGCTGTACCAAAGCATCTCTGCAAGGGTCCCGCAGCCACTGCCATGAGAGAACATGGGGGAAACCCAGAGCTGGTAGGGGAGCTGCCTGTTCAGAAATGGAAGAAAACAGTAAGCTTAGAGGAGGCACTGACCCAGGAACAGCCCGCCGGGCCAGACATGCCCACCCCCATGTTACCTGAAGTGTTTTTTCATTTTTATTTTCTTTTAAGAATCATTCCTTTGGGATGATTCTTTTGAGATTCCTTTGGGATGACATGCAAATAATTCATTGAAAGTTATGAAATTTTCAGTCATTCACATTCTACTGTAAAGTAGTTTAATCCAGTTGCTTTCTTCCCAGTATCTAGCACAGAGCAGCAGTCAGGGTGAATATGCAGTTTGAAGGGACCCGGGGAGGAGGCAAAGTAAGTAATATAACTGAAGGGCTTTGGAGGCGGGGAACTTTCTTAAAATAGACGGTGCCACAAGTGGGAGGGGAGAGGTTAGAGCAGCTATGAGGACACCTGGGCTGGGCTCAGGACTCCAGGAGGCAGAGAGAGAGGGATTAGAAAGAGAAAAACAGTTTCTTTTAGTTGTCGCTGCTACCCCCAATTTTACTTGGGACCAGTTATGAATCAGGAAGGAGGTGAAATTCTCTTCCTTATTCCTCTCATTTCACTTCCTGTACCTGAGATCAGAGCCCAGATTGATATAATTGTTAGCATTTCTAAATGGGCTTTCATTGTTTTTAATTCAAAAATTTGGAAGAGATAACATTTCCAATGGTTCCAAATTCAAAAGGCAAAAATGTCACCTCCAGGGAGCCCCATCTAGTTGATTAGGGCTTCTTCTGGAGCCGAATAATCCATATACAAACAGGCACACACTCTCACACATACTCTCTTTTTTCCTTAGGCTATTTTCAAGGTACTAGTTCGGGAACATTGAGTTAAACTGGCTTCGGGGCCTGCCTGGGAGCCTGACAACCACTTTTTTCCTGAGAGAAACTGTGTTCTCAGATCCACATAATCCACCTAAAGGTAAATTTCTAGAACCAAGCACATTCGTAAGTTGGAGACTTCCTCTTTAGATCTATATTAAGCAGCGCTGAGTAAGCAGAGATAGGAAGACTGAGGAGGTGAATAGTGAAACTGCCTGTATACGCCAGATTAAAGTTTTCCCTGATTTTTTTCCTCCAAAAAGTACCTTCAAGATGGGCTTTTTAGAAGTCAACATTTATTGGGCTAAAGGTTGACAAGAAGGGAGAGCAGAAGAAACTCTCTTATGTTATGAAACTTCTCCTTCTTGGGGTAAGTAGAAGAGGTCTCCATGGGAGGGGCTCTGAGGCTGCCCTCCCAACCGGCTCACAGCTCTTGACAGCTTCTGCATCCATGGAGGGAAATCCATTCATTCCAAGCTCTCCTATGGGAAATACCTTAACAAAATAAGGGGCCAATGTATGCATTTTGCTTGATGTCCCTAGCCTCTGTCTTCTGGCACAAAGTTTGTGTTGGTTGTTTCTACACAGCAAAGTGAAGCCAGTGTGAGCGTGGGGATGATCGTTTCCAGAAACATCAAGGACCACATCGTGTTTGCAAACAATCCACCGTGCCTGGGTTGAAAGTATCTCGTCTTGGGGGGTCTTGTGAGAATCTTCCACACTTCACCCACACAAATAACCACAGGTTTATTACGAAGACTGTGTATTGACTGTAATAAACCTCCTTGAAAGGATAAACGTTTAGATATCTCACCAATAAAGGAAGTAGTTCAATAATAGAGGGGAAGTGATTAAATTCTCCCTTTGAATTTGGACCTAAAATATCAACTCTTCTTTTCTTGACCAGAACCTAAAATTCAATTAGTTTTTGCTGCAAAAAAGGAACATTGGTATCATAGATTAATAGTTGTGTGTGTGGTTTTCTACCCTAGGATATTTCTAAATTTCTTGAAGATCTCTCAGAGAGAGAGAGGAAGAGAAAGAGAAGGAAAGAAGGAAGAGAAGACTGAGAGGAAGAGAAAGGGGAGGAAGGAAAGATGGAGAGAGAAAGAGGATAGATACAGGACCCAGTTAAATTTGAACTTCATACTATGTCATACTCGTTATTTTATACTCCACAGTGCTTAGAAAACAGATTGCACATGGTAGTTTTTCCCAAAGTTGTTTGGTAAACTGAATTAGAGATCATTTCAACATATCAATTTATTAATTTAGCAAACACAGAGCACCAACTAGGCACTAAGCACTCTTCTAAGTGCTTTACAAATAGTAACTTATTTATCAGGCAGCTGAATCATGAATATAAAAAACTTAGATAATAGTTTCTCTTTAGTATTTTAGATCTCTATGGGTATCTTTATTCACAGAGTCAACACAATCTGAATTTGATTGCTATCGAAGTAAAGTTTTGTATATATAATTTTTCTTTGATTACAAAAGTAGTACATATTCAAGTAAAAATTTAGAAAAATACAGAAAAGTATAAAAAAGACAATAAAATCGTCCTTCACAGAGATAACCCCTGTTTTGCATTAGACATATATTTTTAATATCCTTGAAATAACTAGCTGCAATTTCTGCTCATTCTATCAAAATAGCATCTACAGCCCCCAGTCACTCTTTATCCTCTCATCCTATTTTGTTGCTGTCATTGCACTTATCATTATCTAAAATTATCTCATTTATTTAGTTTTCATTTCTTCTCTGTCTCCTGCTACTGGAATTGAACCCCCCGAATCCCCGGTGCTGAGTACATAGTCGATGCTCAATAAATGTTTCTTAAACGAATTAATATTCTTTCCCCGTTGTGTACAGGATCATTGTGATCAGTTCAGCATGATGCCTTACAGCACCGTGTTTTCGGTGCAGATGTAACATCTGAAGTTATTTTACTCAAGATTTCTTAGGCTCAACATTGAAAAAAGTTAGAATTTTGGCTAAAATTTAATGGCCTCCATATCTGAAAAAATTTTGCAGAGGTTAGCGTAGTCATAAAAACCTTGCAAAAATGCTTTCAAAATGCCAATGAGGTCTTGTTTATTTAGGATCTTAATGGGTTAATCCTTTCCCTCCTGAGAATATCATGGGCAGAAACTTGACAATGCAAGTCTTCAGTGAGAACATGTCTAACAAGGTCAATAGAACGTGTCATCTTCACATGTTCTATAAAGCCAAAGTTTTGATATTTCCCCGAATGCTTACTTGACAGAACAGCACTGTCAGGTATAAAAAGAAATTCAATATGCCAAAGGAATTCAGAGTACTAAGGAAAAATATAAATAGGGGCATCCATTGACAATAACTTGTTTCTGAAATATTCCTTATCATGGCCCTAGGACACATTGGGATACAAAGAAAAGGGCCTGGTTTGGCTTACAGATTTTTTTTTCTTCAAAGGAAATTAAATCTTTCACATATATTATCACAACATGCCCATGAAGTAGATAAACAAGATGCTATTATTGTTCCCATACTACAGAGTTGGAAACTAACAACTCCATAAGTGTTCATTAAGCATCTGTTGCTTGCCCAGTTCTGTGCTAAGTAAAACGTTTCTAAGAAAAAGTGGTTTAAAGGAGCTTTAGGTAGAGTTTGGGAGGTAAAACGAAAATGTTTCAAGCAATTTAAAAAAAGACAGCAAAATCAAGTGGTACTCATTTATTAGGGATGTCAGAGTTTAGGGATGGGAGAGGAGTAATTGGGCAACATGGAGAAGTGACATTTCCAAAGATGGGAGAGAAGATGGGAAAGTAACAATAGCAATGACAATTGCAACATCACGTGGATTGAATGCTTATCATGGGCAGGTACTATTCTAAGTGCTTTGCATAAATTCACTTAATCCTCACAACAACCCTATGAAGTTGATCCTATGATGATCCCCGTTTTGCCGATGAGGAAACTGTGAGCCGCAGGGAAAAAATATTGCCAAGTCACGAAGCTAGTAAGATTCCGCAGAGAGTGACACAAGCTAGTCGTGAATCTGGCCTGGAAATCGGGACTGCAGAGACCCTAGCCCAGCTGGAGAAAAAGATTCCAATTGAGAATTGTGAGGACAAAGCCAGAAGGACGAGAACATCCCAGTTATGCAGAAATTTGAGTCTTAGTCTGAATTCAGACCTATAAGCCAGCAGCTCTTAAAGTCTTTGGGTTCAGGACTCCTTTATATTCTTAACAATTTTTGAGAACCCCAAAGAGCTTTTGTTTATATGGGTTATATTTATCAATATTTACCATATAGAAATTAAAACTGAGAAATTTTTTAACATTAAAATTTTTAATATTAAATTATTAAATAACAATAATAAACCCATTACATACAAAACAAATAACACTTTTGTGAAGAATATATTTTCCAAAACAAAAAAATATTTAGTGAGAAGAGTGACCTTATTTTACATATTTGAAAATTTCTTTCATGCCTGGCTTAATAGAGGGCGGTTGGATTCTCATATATGCTTCTGCATACAATCTGCTTCGATATATTGTTTCGGTTGAAGCATATGAAGAAAGTATACTTTAACACAGCTACGTAGTTGGAAAAGGGAGGAGCTTCTTAATAGCCTTTTCAGATAATTATGGATAATCTTTGATATTACACCAAAACTTGAAAATTTATAGTTTCTTTACCTCTTTTTTGTTTGTTATGGTATTATTTATATACAAAAAAAAATTAATCAGTTTTATGTGTACAGCGTGGTGAAATTTAGTACTTGTATCAAAGTATAGAACACTTCATCCTAAAAAATCCCTTCGTGCCCTTTGCACTTCCCTCCCCTCACCCCTACCTTCAAGCAACCAGTGATCTGCTTTCTATCACTATAGTTTTGCCTTTTCTAGAATTTCATATAAAGGGAATCATTCATATGTTTGCCTTCTTTCATTTAGCATAATATTTTTCAGATTTATGTAAGTTGCATATATTACTTTGCTCCTTTTTTATTGCTAAATAGTATTCCATTGTATGGATATACCAAAATTTGTTCATATATTCACCAACTATTAAATATTTGGGCTGCTTTCAGTTTGGGGCTACAAACAACAATGCTGCTAGGAACATTCACATACACATTTTTATATGGATGCATATTTTCATTTCTCCTAGGCAAATACCTGTGGGTGGAACTGCTGGATCATATTGTAAATGTATGTTTTATTTTATAAGTTGGTGACACACTGTTTTCCAAAGTGGCTGCACCATTTAGCATTCCAGTCCACAATGCATGAGAGCTTCAGTTGCTCTACATCCTTGCCAAAACCTGGTATTGTCAATCTTTATTACTTTACCTGTCCTGGTAGGCTTGTAGTGGTTTCTCACTGTGGTTTGTATTTGCATTTCTTTTATGACTATATAAACTATATGATGTCGAACATATTTACATACGCTTATTGACTATCTTCTTTTGTGAAGTTTCTAGTCCATTCTTTTGCCCATTTTTAATTGGGTTATTTGTTTTACCCAAATCTTTTTTAGATAGTCTGGATACAAAGCATTTGTTGGATGCATATTTTGCGAACATTTTTACCCACTCTGTGACTTTCGTTTTTGTTTTCTTAATTACATCTTTCAAAGAGTAGAAATTTTTAATCTTGATGAAACCTGTTTTATCAATTTTTTCTTTTATAATAAATGTTTTTGGTGTCCAGTTTAAGAAATCTCGGCCTAAGCCAATATCACAAAGATGTTCTCCTACATTTTTTCCAGAAGTTTAATCTTTTTAGTTCTTACATTAGATCTCTGATGTACTTTGAGTTAATTTTTGTGTATGGTTTGAGATAATGGTTGAATTTTTTTTTTTTCATACAGATATCCAGTTGTTCCAACACAATTTATTGAAAAGACTATCTTTTCTCCATTAAATTACCTTGTTATCTTTGAGGAAAATCAATTGACCATGCAACTGTGGGTCTATTTCTGGACTTTCTAGTCTGTTCCTTGATCTATTTTTATATTAGTGCTTCATTGTCTTGATTATTATAGCCTTACGATAAGTCATGAAATCAGGTGGGATGAGTCCTGCAATTCTAGTCTTCCTTTTCTAAATTGTTTTAGCTATTTTAGGTCCTTGCTTTTCTATACAAATTTTAAAATAAACTTATTACCTTCTTCAAAAAAGCCTACTAGGGTTTTGTTTGGGACTGCATCAAATCTATAGATCAATTTGGGGAGGATAGCGATCTTAACAATATTGAATCTTCCAATCTAGGGGTCAGCAGACCATGGTCTGTAGGCCAAATCTAGCCTATTCTTGTAATCCCTCAAGCTAAGAATGGTTTTTACATTTTGGAAGGATTGTAAAAAAAAAAAAGCAAAACAAAGAAGAATATTCTACACAGAGCTATGTGGCCTGAAAAGCCACCATTGTCTACTATCTGGCCCTTTACAGAGAAAGTTTGTCAACCTCTGTTCTAACCTTTGAATAGAGCACATCTCTCTGTTTATTTAGCTCTTTAATTTCCCTTTGAAATGTTTTGGAGTTTTCAATGCACAGGTCTTACACATCTTTCATTAAATTTATGCCTACGTACTTATTCTGTGGACCACACTTCGAGAATTATCCCTATAAGCAGTGGGGGGGGGGGGGCAGGGGACACTAGGAGTTAGCTTTCTTTTTTTTTAAGGAGTCAGATTACATGGTGAAAATACTCAAGTATTATCTTAACAATACTGCGGAAGGACTCACAGGCTAGAAGCAGGGAAAGCAAGAAGAATCTGCAGTGGTTAAAATTAGAGGTGCTAGAGACACAGGTTAAAAGAGTGAAATAGAAAAGGGAGTAAATTCAAAAAACATTTCAAAGGGAGGAAAAGCAGGATTGGTAATGGATTGGATAGAGGATGAAAGAGAGGGAAGAGTCAAAGACAACTTCAAGGTTTCTAGCCTGTGATGTTAAATGGCTCGTCCATGGTGATTTTTATTTGGTTTACTTTTATCATCTGGATGCACAAATGGGATTTTCCCACATCTAGCTATTGTAGCTCCTACATTCCGATTTACCATTGAAATTACCTGCTATCTCTTCACACCCTGTTAGTGAACAGGTAGTATTTTGATGGATGTTATACGATCAGAGAAATCCCGGGTCTTGGTGGCGTGTGGAACATAGCTCTCTCTAAATCCTTGTTTTAATTAATTATTCCTTAATATTTGAAATCTTTTTAGCTGCGTGGTAACCTAAGAGAACATTATTTTTACTACCTTGTTTGTTAGGAAATCATTAGCCCTTTAAGACATTTATATTATTTATGACATTTAAATTTGTTTTTTCTTTTTCTTTTTCTATCCTTTCCCTTTCTTTTGAAGTCACACTATTAAACCTCCTTAAAAATATTTATGTGTGTTTAGTTAACAAAAGCTCCTGTAAGTTGAATCCATGCTGGGAAAAGGTTCAGGTAAGCTCTCTATATAAGCTTACAGACAATTGTGTAAATCTTCAGCCATTAAAGAGAAAGGAGAAAAAAGCCACCCTCATTACACTGCTGTCATTTACTCTTCATCTCCTGTCCTCTTTAGCAGCATTAAGATGGGATGTAAATTTGCCAGTTAATGCTGTTAGAAAATGGATGGTTCAAGAAGGGCAGGAATTAGAGATCAGTATTAGGTACAGATAAGCTCCTTTCCCTCCGCAGTGGCAGCTGTTTAACATTCATGGGAAAATCATCATCAAACAGCGTTATCACAGCTCTGTTGATGGTTGAGGAACTTCATCACTATGATAATTTTTTTATAGCTGTGAGCCAAAAAGCTCCCTTTTATTTCTGCTGTCTAGAGCTGTGATAGAAGCTTGTTTGTATGGATAGGATACAGCCAACTCTGGGCTCCTCAGCTAGGTTTGATTTCTTCTTCCCCCCCTCTGCTCTCTCCTCGTGCATGTTGCACTAAACAGTCCTACTGATAAAAATATATATATAAAAAATGGAAGTCCTCCAACAATCCTTCAAAGCATAACAGATATTTTTATGATCAGTAATTCAAAGTTTGACAAGTGATGCCATTCTGTAATGAAACTGTCATCCATTTTATTGTGAGCAAAATGCTAACTTGATAAATGGAACGTGGAGGGGAGGAGAGCCAAGGGGTGGTAGAGGGCCAGAGGCAGGGAAATTAATGCCTGATTCTGAATACGTGGTAAGCAAACTATTCAGAACAGTCAAAGTATCCCTCAGTAGCTTATTTCTCACCAATAGGCCGAGTCATCAAAGCTCCTTGCCTGTAATTATTCCTTTTTGAGTCTCAAGCAAAGTAAACTGGAGATAGGGTCTCCTGTAGTCCCTTTTTGGCTCGACTCTTTTTTTATTTTTAGAGTGTTTGGGGACAACATTGGTTGTGTTTTTCTAAACTTACCAAAGTTGCTTTCGAACACACAATCTTTGCACACGATATTTCCCTGACATGTTTAGACAACTTCAAGAATATGAAAGATAAAAGTCGCAGTCGTCGCTTGCAGCACACACGGGGCAAAGACGTGAGATATTCTTCTAGGGTAGATAAGAAAACTATTCAAAGAAAATTTAAATTTATTAAGATGCTCAAGCTTATGCCTCTTTGCAGCTTTGACCTCATTTTTGGAGGCTTAACTGCTCTAAGTGACTTCTTCGCCCTTTTGGAATGCAGCTAGAAAGCATGGTGCTGAAAAGCCGCTTTGTAATTTGGACAGAAAGGTACTCTATAACTTAAATGGTTGGGATTTGAATTCAGGATTGATTTAACTACTTCAATAGTTTACTTTCAACCTTAGCTCATTCCCTTTCTTTCCCCGAGAGCAGGCTTCCAGTTCCACCGTGATGAGCTGAATTATGCTTGGAGTTCAGAGATAAGGACTTTTGTCTACCAGGCTCAGCTTAGACGACCAAACTCATTTCCCAGAAGACTAGAGTTTGAATCCAGTTAGGATCCTGGAGGTGAAAGGCTAGCGCCTTATCATTTAAGTATAGCTATTTAAACATAAGTTTAAAAAAGATACTGCAGGATGGAGGGACGGCGTTGCCCCTATAAGGCTAATCTTGGGGAAAGCTGGCTGGCTGTTCCCTAAAGATCAGATAGCCCTCTCCATCCCTAAATAGCTTTGGCCACCTCTGACTTCTCAAGATCAAGAACCAAAGGATGCTTCCTCATTCCAAGATTTTCTGTTCCATGTTTGTTAAAAAAAAAAAAAAGAAGAAAGAAATGTCTAAGGAGGTATTTAATTTTCGTGAACACACTTCTTGAACTGACTATAGGTTCAGGTTTTAACTCTGTGAGCTTCTCTTTGTTGGTGAAAAAAATCACAGGGCCTTCCTATAAGGGATCTATTGGATATGTTCGATATTCGTTCTTCTCACTGGAACCCTGAAATACACAAGCCAGAGATGGCCCCTGGCCTATGGGGGGAGGGGGGTCACCTTCTAAAGCCTACTAGTGATCCACACGTTAACCTCCTCTCTCCACAGAGGTTACTACATCCAAAAGGAATCCCCGATCTTTCTTCTCTCAGTTAATGGAAACCCCACGGCACTTAGCACCGTTCTTTACTTGTTTATTGCCTGTCTCTCTCTACTATAACATGAGTTCTATGAGGACAGACATTCGTGTCCTTTTTTCTTTGTTTCTTTTCTTTCGTTTTTTTTTTCTGCTATATCTCCAGTGCCTAGAACAGAGCCTGACATGTGGTAGATGCTCAAGAAATATTTGAGGAATGAATGCATTCTTTTCTAGAGTTGAAGCCTAGAAGAGCTTCAGAGTATCGTAGTACAAGGCTTAGGGGCTAAACCTGGCTGGTAGAGAAGTCCCGGGGGCAGCAGGGACATTCCAGGACACCAGAAGAGATCAACAAAGCCCTTTGCTTCCCAGGTACGGGGAAGAAAGACGGAAATGTGTTCAACCTGAAGTTGGGCCTAAAGAAGCAGATCCAGAGAATGACATGTTCTAGTCTTCTGCACTGAGTGGTATAAATGGGGAGAGGAAACCACGGGGGCAGGTGGAGAGCTTCTTTTTACTGACAATTTCAGGAAATAATGTTTTTTTGCCAGGGGCCCTTTCCAGCACTTTCTGTGGAAATACAGATCAGCGATTCTCCATATAGTTATAAAGCCTGTATATAAGCCATCAGTCATAAAGAACCTTTATTCTGAGTACAGTAGTCCCCCCTTACCTTCACTTTCCGAGGTCTCAGTTTCCCGCCATCAACTGCAGTGTGGAAGCAGATGATCCTCCTTCTGATGAATGGTCAGAAGGTCAATAGTAGCCTAACGCTTACTTCACCTCATCATGTAGGCATTTTATCATCTCACATCATCACAGGAAAAGGAGGGTGAGTACAGTACAATAAGGTATTTTCAGAGAGATCACATTCACATAACTTTTGTGTGTGTGTGAAGATGATCAGCCCTGAGCTAACATCTCTTGACAATCCTCCTCTTTTTGCTGAGGAAGACTGGCCCTGGGCTAACATCCGTGCCCATCTTCCTCTACTTTGTATGGGATGCAGCCACAGCATGACTTGACAAGTGGTGTATCGGTCTGTGCCCGGGATCAAACCTGTGAACCCCGGGCCGCTGAAGTGGAGCGCACGAACTTAACCGCTGTGCCACCAGGCCAGCCCACACGTAACTTTTGTTACAGTATATTGTTATAACTGTTCTATTTTATTATTATTGCTAATCTCTGACTGTGCCTAGTTTTTAAATTAAACTTTATCATAGGTATGTATGTATAGGAAAAGACACAGGATACGTAGGGTTAGTTACTATCTGCAAGTTTCAAGCATCCACTGGGGGTCTTGGAACCTGCCTTCCATGGATAAGGGGGGACCACTGTAGCTGAAGAAGGGGCTCCTAGGCAGGAGAGCAGGAGGGGGCAGTGACATTGGAAAGCCCAACAGGAAGTCCAATCCCCAGAAAGGGTCGGGCCATCATTGTGTCAACCTACAAAGGCCTGACAGCAGAACTTAATGACCCACATAAAGGGGCACAGCTACATTTAGCAACCACTGAAATCACACATTCTCTAATTTAGTTCATTTTACACTAACAACTACAAGAAACAGCTTTGAGTTCATAAGAACAAAAGACAACGATGATAATTTCCTTTGGCTCTTTTGCCAAGCCATCAGCAATTTTCTAGCTTTTCCCCCCTTAAATCCACCCATCTATCTCATTATCTTGAATTAGTCCTATTTTTTTCTTGGAAATAAAGAAAAATTAATTAACCTTTTAGTAACTAGAACCCATTACAGAGATACCTTTTATTCACAGTATGTAGGCTATGACTCAGTTATTAACTAATGTGTTTTTTACCTAATTTTGACTTTGGAGCTAAGAATAGTTAATCTCATAAGAATTTCATTTTATCTTTACCAGACATATGTGTGCATGCGCACATGCATGTGCATTTGGCAGAATTATAGCATGGATTAGTTTGGGTGCAAACCCAAGTTTACATACATCTTTATATTTTCAGATTTCCTGTTTATATCAAGACTTCCTCTGGAAAGTGTAAAGACAATCTTACTACATCTGAGTTGATGTCAACTAAAAAAATGAGATGATGAGCTAGTTGCTTTCATTGATACTATCTGATACAGCACGGGGGATCCCCATCTGAATCTATTTATCAGCCTTTGAATCAGATCAAAATCAGAAGATACTTTGTAACATGAAAACCATTCTTCTGTCTCAAGGACATGGGGAAACACTTGACTCTGATAAAAGTAGCTACTGGTGAGGAATGGTTGGCAGCATTTTGGGCCAAAGCCTGTGTTCCCAAATGTAGTTCTACTTGGCCTATTTCTTCACTGGTTCCTTCACTATGCATTCTTTAGGAAGAGTGTGGGCATTAAGGAATCAAAGGAATTCATGCTTGGGTCTTCCTCATAGGGTCTTGAGCCAACCATTTGTTTTGTTAGCCAATCTAAGGGGTATAAGCAAAATGAACTCTGCAACTCCCCTAACCTTACGTAAGCATTGCATATCCCTACCACCCCCCCACCAGCATACACATGCACAGTGATACTGCTGAATGCCTTACAGGAATCTCTTTTCCTAGTAGAAGGGATGGATTCGTTCTGGTCCATTTATACTCTCTCACGTCCATTGACCCAACTCACAACTGTGAACTAGGTAACCAACTCATGGAGGCAGTCAGAGGCCATGGCACAACCAGTTGACCCATTTAGGATCAGCCTCTGAATGTTGGTGCTAAGTCAACTAGCCACAGACTCCAGGGGCCACACAGCGACATGTGAAAGTGCACAGGTCCTGCTGCATTGCTGAGCTGCTAGCTCCCACACCTGTTACCTGCTGGAGCCGGTATGAGGTGCTCTGTCAGAAATTTGCCCTCCCCACTGTGCCTCATTAGTCATCGACCAACCCGGGCCGTGAGAAAACAGCAGAACATATCTGTCACCTCCAACAATTCCCGGAACAGATTCTACATTTCCTTTGTTATGCTATGAATATTCTGCAGCTTCTCCAGTTTTATTAAGAAGCCTTTCCCTTGGTTTCTCTTTGTTCTTCTCATCTAATCTCTTAATGGAAGTTGCTAATTAAATTCCTATAGCCATTTTTTACAGTGTTTTGAATAGCAAAGTCTGTCAACTGCAGAAAGTGTATATTCTTATCAACACGCCTGTTGCCTGAAGGAGCGAAGGCCTCGCTGACAGATGGCTGCCAAGCAAGGCCCAGCAGGGCTCACATCTGTAGCACCTGTCAGCAGGAGCACACACAAGCGAGCACAGGGCTGCTGAGGAGGGTCCGTTTGGGTTCAATAAATAGAATCCAGGTTGCTAGAGTGTTTCCGTGAGTCTCAAGTGGAACCTGGCAAATTTAAGCCAAGTATTCTGAGCATGGACTTGTTTTTAAGCTTCCTTTGATACTGTCCCATTAATGGTCATGTATCTCTTTAAATTTCAGTGGTATCAAATCTCTGAAGGAGATTTAAAAAGCAGCTGAGTGCCTGACATGTATGCCAACACATCTTTTTATCAGACACAAGTCATCAAATTAAGTTCTGTTAAATTTACTTGTTGTTGTCTGGCAGGAGGTTTTAAGGCCTTCATGAACAATGCAGCATAGTGTTTTATGCTAAATTTACACAGAAATTAAAGATGCAAATATTTTCCCTAAAACCAATCCCACTTTAACCCCTGCACAGGTAGTCAGCCACACAATATCTTGTAGTTGTGAGTGGTTAATTGAAGGGTAATCCCCCAACACAGAGATCAGTCCCTTTAAGGAGACACTTGTCCTTGATCATATGTTAGTACTTGCCCAAAACAAAAATTAATTTATTCTCTCAACAGAGACTTTGTCCATGCATAGCAGTTATCAAGTACTGGGCACTGGACATAGAGTAGATGTCACAACCCGGCTCAAGATAGCAGGCTAACTATACAGATCTACTCCCTCCCACCCCAAACTCCACAAATCATCAGAAGAAGGGTGTGTGTGTGTGTGTGTGTGTGTGTGTGTCTGTGTCTGTGTGCATGCGCGCGAGCACATGGACGTGTCTTCATAACAGTGCTGGAAAATGAGAGACTGAGCAGGGATTTTGAGGAATTTTTGAAAGATAGAAAGAAAGGATCAAATACATGGAGAAATAAACCTAGGGTCTAGCAGAAACTACAGCTCAAAAAGAGAAAAATTGCCCTTGAGTTACGAGCATTTCCAGGAGAGCTCCAAGTGCGGAGGCAAAGGATAGAGGGAGGAAGGGTCCCTGTAGACATCGCCAGTTAAAAATTTAACTCAGCAATTATTCTGAGGCCGGACCAGTGGTGTCGTGGTTGGGTTGGTGGACTCTGCTTCGGTGGCCCAGGTTTTGCTGGTTCAGATCCTGGGTGCAGACCTATGCACCATTCATCAAGCCATGCTGCGGCGGCGTCCCATATACAAAAAAGAGGAAGATGGGCATGGATGTTAGCTCAGGGACAATCTTCCTCACCAAAAAAAAAAAAAAACCCATTAACTCAGCAATTATATCCATCCAAAAGAAATACTTATGTTTGTGCACCAGTATGTATGAATGAGGATGGGCCTTGCTGCCTGGCTCACAACAGTGAAACAACCTGATTGTCCTTCTATGGGTGAGTGAGCTACTATGAAATTATGAAGATCGCTATGCACTGACATGAAAAAAATCTCCAATACGTGATGTTAAAGGAAGAAAGCAAGTTGTAAGAAAACCGAGTAAAATTAAAGATTAGATAGATAGGTAGATAGATAGATAGATGATAGATAGATGGAGTAGATGTACACACATTTGTGAACGCTAAGATAAATGTCTGCAGGGAGATGTGGCAAATGGTTATCAGAATTTACCTTTGGGACAGAGAGTGAGGGTACAGTTCAAGGTTAGGGGGACGTTCACTTTTTACCATCATGCTTATGTAATGCCTGAAACTCTTACGAGGCCATATTAATGTGTCACGTATATGAATATAGACACACAAAGCAAAAAATAAAAGCAGATGTGCTGCCCCTCCTTGAGAAGCTTATGTGGGAGATAAAGACAGGTAGGAAAAATACAATTGGCATTTCAGTGAAACAGGTGCTCTGATAGAGTAATTTCCCGGTGGCTTAGCACCCCCTGAAAAGGCACGTAAGCCAGTCCAGGTCACGGAGGCCTTCCCCAAAGCAATGATGACTCAGCTCAACTCTGAAGGGCGGGTAGCATCGGTCACATGGATGGAAAGCAGGGGACCCGATGGGCCGTGAAGGTCCTTGTAAGCCATGTCAAGGCACCTCACCTCCCTCCTGGGTCCAGTGGGCAGGGAGGTGGCCAGCCTGCCGCCTGAGGAAGTGGCGTGTCAGAGCTCTGGGCCCTGAGGGTGAGAGCTGTGAAGGGGAATCAGCGCCTCCAACTACTTTGTCCCTCACAGTCTCCCTTCTTCCAGTTAGACACTGGGTGGTAGAAGAATTGGTAGAATTGCATGGAAGTGACTAAGAAAAACCTGTCTGAAGGTTGGGTGGGCACGGGTCAGAATTCTTTCCTCACCGTCTGGCCTGTTGGGTACTCCCATGACATCTTCACTCTTTCCCACATGACCAGGTGTGCAGATGCTCTCTGCAGGTGGCCAAGGAGATGCAGCTAATGACAACAGAGCAGGCATCCCTTACCTCTGCCTTTCCCAGAGACCAGCCAATGCCTAATATTAACCCCGGCCCAGAAAACTTCACCTCCTGAGGCCTAAAACCCTCTGAAAATTTGCAAGTGGACCAGTCACTCCTTCAAGTAACAGGGACTAGAAGTCAAGTGCATGGAGCTGCCATGCTCCCGTGAGAAGGGAAAACAGGAAAGGCAGGAGAGGTGAGCTGCCCTCCCCTGAAGTAGCGGCTCATACATGCCCAGCAGCACTGCGACTTTCCTGTAGCTCTTACGTTGCTCTTTTTTGAGTCAAAAACTGGCATCCAAAGAGAAGAGATGGGGCACTGGCACTGCCCTATGTAGCCTGCAGACAGCTTGTGCCTGTGGCCCCGCCAGGGAAAATGTGGGGCAGCCACCCTGGCACTGTCTTAGTTTCCTAGGGTTGTCATAACAAGTTACCACAAACTAGTGGCTTAAAATGACAGAAAGTTATTCTTTCACAGTTCTGGAGGCCAGATGTCCTAAATCAGGGTGGCTACTTGTTACTTAGTACTTTCTTGCTTGGGTTTCAACTTGTCCCAGTTCTAGGGCAGAATTCTTCCTTGTGTCTTCCAGCTTCTGGTAGCTCCCGGCGTTCCTTGGCTTGTGGCTACGTCACTCCAGTCTCTGCCTCTGCCTTCACCCTGCCTTCTCCTTGGTATTTGTGTCTTCTCCTTTTCTGTCTCTTATAAGGACTTTTGTCATTGGATTTAGGGCCCACTTAGATAATCCAAGATGATTTCACCTCAAGATCCTTAACTTAACTACATCTGCAAAGACCCTTTTTCTAAATAAGGCCACAGTCATAAGTTCTGGAGGTTAGCATAGGCTCTGGACATATCTTTTGGGAGGACATAATTCAACCTACTCCTGATGCTTAGTCAGCTTCCTTGGCATTCCCAAAGCCTTTGTTCTCAATTGTCTCCACCAGGTTTGCGGTCAGTCTTAGACTTCACACTTGGCTTGCCATCTAGCTAGGATGTTGTTTAGGGTAGGAGGGGAACAGTGGAGATAATAAAATGGTGGGGTTTTAGAAATGAGATTCAATATCCTCATTATTTAGATGGAAAAACTGGCCAGAAAAATCCAGTTGCTTGTCCAATGTCACAGTCAGTCGCAACACTGGGACCCAAATCTGGGGGCTCTTTCCACCACCTATGCTCTGGGGTATAAGATTCTAGGTACTTATGTTTGACCTCATTACAGGTTGGGTATCAGGCAGATGGCAGTTATTTTGAGGAGGAAACATTAAAAGTAGATTTCATGGGGCCGCCCGGTGGCGCAGCAGTTTAGTCCGCGCTTGGCAGCCTGGGGTTCGCGGGTTCGGATCCCGGGCGCCCGCCGAGGCACTGCCTGTCAGCCATGCCGTGGCGGCGTCCCATATAAAGTGGAGGAAGATGGGCACGGATGTTAGCCCAGGGCCAGTCTTCCTCAGCAAAAAGGGGAGGATTGGCGACGGATGTTAGCTCAGGGCTGGTCTTCCCCACAAAAAAAAAAAAAAAAGTAGATTTCATTCATCTTGCATTTCCTTATCCAGTAGCAGGACCTTGGAAATCTACTCCTGTTGGACAAAACATGACCAGACTTCCTCTCTCCCTGCCTCCTCCTTCCTCCCTCCTTCTTCCTTCCTTCTAGAGTTAAGTGGACTGCTTAGTACTTTCTTGCTTTGGTCTCAACTTGTGCCAATAAAATGAATCTGTCTCCTTTTTTCAGTTTAGTTGTGGTATACTAAACTATGCTTTGTTTCAATTAGAGAAAAAACTACCCCAAATGCTATGAAAACAAAACATTTTATTTAGTTCAGTTAGTTCACTTGAAGAAGGGTTATCAAAGCCTTTAGTTCAGTCTGGTAAACCAAGGAGTAGGATAGCACACTTCAAAGACTGGGCAGCACTTTTTTGGGACCTGAACTAGGAAAGAATGGGGTGTGTGTGTGGGGGCGGGGGGGGGTCTTTGGACTCACTTACAAGGTCTGGTGTGATAGGGGCGCTGGGTGCCTGTGAATATCTGTTATGTAATACACACCCCAAGCAGTTGTAAAGTCATTCAGACAATGGCCAAACTTGGGAAGTTCCCAACTCATGAATATTGCAGATAGCCCATTTTCTTCACCTTCAGCTGAATCTGATACTTTTGAATAGGCTGTGAGGTGTTCGGGACTTTATCGGAGCCAGTGCCGCTAAGCTGAAAGGAGACTTGAATGGACGAGGGAGTCATTCAAAAAATGCTTTTATTTGGTTTCAGAAACACTTTCTTTGTTTTGATGTGCTCAGAACATCTTCTATTTGAAGTCTGGCTCCACTAGAGTTTTTATCTCCAAAGCAAGAAAAATATGGTAATTTTAAATAAATAAGCCACCACAACAAAATGTGTTTTTTTAAAAAAACCGTTTCCAAGAGATTTGTGCATGTTGAACACGGATAATGCCTATATAAAAGTCTAAATGAAGGAATCTAAGCTATAGTCTGTCTTTCTCTTTGTTCTTTATGAAAATATTCACATCTATCCAACTAAATTAACATATATTATCACAAATGTGTCATTCTCAAATTTCCTGAGCCCGGCTTATCACTCACCATTCTTTTTTTTTTGCTCATGGTTATCTTTCTGAAAACAAAACAACATTATTCACACCAATAAGTGTAACGGGCACAATGGGAGAAAGCACTGGAAGCAGCTTCTTTGTACTTACTGGGGGTGACTTCTCACTCTTGGCTTTTCCTTTCTTCACCTCTCTGGAGTTGCCTCTCTGAGAAGGAACTGTGGGACTCTATGTTCCATTAGTGTACCTCATGCTCTCTGCAACCCCTTTGTGCTCCAGGAGAATTTAGCATCCAGGCAAAATCCAACTCCTGGCTTTGTTCTGCAGTTGAAAATAGTATATCTTGTTTAAAGAGAAATACTGAATTCCTCTGGCTATCTTAATTCATATGTGGTTTAAATGGCTAGAAGAAAAGCCTTGGGAGATGGTCTCCTGATAGTTAAATAAAACATAAACTAAACTGTTTACTTAAAGCTCCATTTGAAACCAGAGCCCCTGCAGAGAATTTTGCCAGACCAGAACAGTCGTTTGTAAGATTGGAGATAATTCTATTTGCATACATTCTCACACCTGGGGGTGAATGTGTGTAATAAACACCCTGATATAGACCTGTGAGAAATACAAGTTGGGGGTAGCTGGAAGGATAGGGGAAAAATATCTCAGCCCACTCTGAATTCTAATTCGGGCCAGGAAAACAGTCTCCTAGAAAGATTTCTCTTGTGTCCAAATTTAGGACTTAGAACCAACAACAGAGGGAGATGTTTCGGAATGTTCTGAAACCAGTGGGATACTAAAAGTATTACTTTTACATTCTCCATTTAAAGCAACTTTTTGCGAAAAATATCTTCTGATTCAAATGGAAACTGAGCCCTCTACCAAGACATCAGGAATGATATGAGAACAGGCTACACTTTTCTGACTGACTAAGATAGATTTGTTTGTGTTACTTGAGTGCCAAATACCATTTACATAGGTTGCTATGAAAGCACTTGAGCTTCGCCATTTTTGCAATATAAAAATTTGGGTATAAAGCAACTTACTCATCTTTGCCTGCCGTTTATATTTCTTACAAACTTTTCAGTAAGTTCATTTTTTAAATCAATATAGTACCACGCCCTAGAGGCTATACAGGTCAAAAATATTTTTTAACCATGACTATCATAGTCACATTAATGACCAAAAATCCATGTCAACCATGGCTATCAGAAACCTGAGCTTTACTCAGAATAACCAGAACAAACATGGACTTTGATATGCACTGGATTTTTATTTTGGTTTTGGTTTAAACAAACCCTAACTCTTTCTCCAGCATCTTAGCAATATGTGCAGATCACCTGCCATTATCTTTGCATATTCATTCCTTTCTAAGAGAAATTCAAGATTTCATCAACCATTTTGGCCAGGATATTCTGGTTGCATTCCTATCTTTGCCAGAAGTTAGCTTATAACTCTTCTATGATGAGCAGAATGTGTATGCAAACTGCCTACACAGAGAGGGCAGGTAAATTACCTCTTAATTCTGCTCAGCCACCACAGATCAACATTTATTACTTTTGCTCAAAATCGCAAAGTTGGTTCATGGCTGGATGCGTAAGCCCGTGATGACTCAAAAACTCTAAACCCTACCGGGCACTGATGGGCAGAATGTCAGTAAAATCACTCTGAAAACATTAAATTTTCATGGCTTGGAAATTAAGTCTCTCCCTCTTAGTGGAAATGTTTTCTAGCACAGAGTGTTAAAATTGACTTGCCTTTGTTAAAGCATCAATGTTCCTACATTTTCCACCTAAGCTATTAAGGAGACAAACAGACATGGGGATGTATTTTTGGTGCTGGAACACTGGAAAGACTGTACTCATTGCAGGGGCAAATACAGAGCCTTTTTTGAAAAAAGACTTTTGGTGTAAGCCTTCTTCTGAAATAAGTCTTTGGGAAAAACAAGAAAAAAAAAAAGCTACCTACTCCAATGAAGCTCACAAAGAGATTAGAGTACTCCACATTATCTTAAGAAAAACAAAAGCCCGAAAGCACAGTCCACAGCCTTTCCAGTCAAGTAGACAGACATTAAAGTACATTAGCACTATCGTTTGTATGTCTATAAATATCAATAAAGTATGTGATTTGGCTTCACTTTCACACAAAGAAGGAGGACTATCCTTTTCAGGAAATTTCACAGAGACACTCACCAACAAAAGTTTGGTAATTGAATCTTTGGAAAGCTCAATAATGCTAAGTTCAGAATTGCAGGTTTTAAACTAATGTACCTGATAAGTGATGGTGGCAGAACTAAAGCGACCCATTATTAGGTAATCCAATCTCCCCAGTCCCGGTTATCTGTAACAGAGAAGAGTCTCCCTAAAACAGAACTAATGTGTTCACATCTACATTAATCTCTGAAGTCAAAAAGAGGCATTCTTCGTGGGCTTTATCTGTTTCCAAATGTCTGCCTCCACAAGAAGTGATTTCTCACTCCTGAGGCAACTGTGCAAATGATTCCAGCATCTTTGTCCAATAGTTGCTATTTCCTACGGATCCACGGGACACCGTCCTGCAGACTGCCCTTTCCCAGCTGTCTGACTTTTAAGTTTAACGGGACTTAGAGACTCTGATCCAGATGGGGCCTGTTCTGCTGCTTCTAGACAGTGAAGGACCTGAAGCCTTGAACTGGTGTGTGTATGTGTGTGTGCGTGTGTGTGTCAGGGGTGGGGGCAGTCGGTTAGGGTTTTTTCCTCTTCTTATGTGTCACGCTGCTTCCAACTTTTTCTCCAGCACAAGTTTCTTCTTGCAAGGTGTCATGATGCTAATAGACAGGATTTGTAGAGCCTCCCTCTTTCAAATTTATTTGCGCAGGGCCACTTATCACTACTAGTGGTTTGAAACCTCTATCTGTTTTCTCCTTCTGGGTTGCAGACCTTATTTCCAGAGCTGAAATAAACATGGTCCACAAACCATTCATTATTCAGTAACACGTTAGGAGATAACGTGAGAAAGGTAAAATTTATTCAAGATGACGTGTTTTTCTTACCTCACTCCTGTGGCAACATTAATAGCAACTCTGGTAAATATATTTTTACTTTGTACAGTTTTATAGGTTTGAATTTAGACTCCAATAATTTCCCTTTTTAAAATAGTATTTCTTAATCTGAATTAAGACCATCTCAGCAGGATCCAGCAGGTAGGATAGCAGATGGATAACTTAGAAAGAGGCTACCACTTTTCTCGGCAGCCTTGACTGGTTCTTGCCTAGAAATACACATTTCCATGAATGAGTGCATTGACATACATGAATTTGCATGTTGGATCTTACAAATCCAACAGAATTAAGTTAATAAGTACAATCTTTCACAAATACATTCAAGGCAAGTGTTTAATGGTCCTACAAGGGGAGCGACAGTAGCCTGCTGAGTAGAACATTAGTTTTCTTTCACCAACCTCTCAACCTGGGATAGCTCCCAAGAGACATCATGGGAGGGAAGAAAAGGATCAAAATGAGGACTCTCTCTCTCAAAAACAGGAGCTATAATAATTTTTTTATGAGCCACTTATGGTCCTCCAATTTCTTGAATTCAGAAGTTGTCTATGCGACAGGAATTCTCCAAGATTCAGCAAGTTTTTCCTTTTTACAATGACCATGGAAAGAAGGCACTTTGCTTCTATTAAAAATTTGGCTAGCTTTGGGGCCGCCCGGTGGCGCAGCAGTTTAGTCCGCGCTTGGCAGCCTGGGGTTCGCGGGTTCGGATCCCGGGCGCCCGCCGACGCACTGCCTGTCAGCCATGCCGTGGCGCCGTCCCATATAAAGTGGAGGAAGATGGGCACAGATGTTAGCCCAGAGCCAGTCTTCCTCAGCAAAAAAGAGGAGGACTGGCGACGGATGTTACCTCAGGGCTGGTCTTCCTCACAAAAAAAAAAAAAAAAAAATTTGGCCAGCTCCAGAATGAAAAAAAGGCTTTTTTTCTCCCCCTTTTACTCAAAATGGCTTAAGAATATCTAACTATTCCATATTGAGTTATCATGTATATCATACATGGATTACCAATTTTTTAAAGAACCTTAGTAACCTAAACTACATCAAAGTCTAAAACTATTCAGAATAAAATTAACCTAAATTCAGGAATTTACAGGACTGCCAAATTAAGGCTGAGTCCATCAGTTAACATCCCGCAATCCCACGGCTGTAGAAAATGTCTGAGATTGAGCTGACCACATGTTGAAGTTATTAGGCAATACCTGGGGGAGTCGGCCTTTTAAACAAAGCTGAAATTTTAGCTTATTATTGTCAACTGCTTCTTGCCAATAAAAGTGGATCAGAGAATGTGAAAAAATCAAATTAAAGTCCTGGAGATGTAATAGTGTGGATGAGCACAAGTAGACCCAGTAGGTAGCAGAGGTTATGTCAAGAGCAGAGGTTCTCAAACATACATAGACATCAGAATAACAGAAGCTTTGTTGAAACAGTGTGGCTCCACCCTCAGGGATCCTGATTTAGTAGGTTTTGGGTGGGATCCAAGAATTTGCATTCTAACAAATTCCCAGATGATGCTGATGCTGCTGGACTGGGGACCACATTTTAAAAACCATTGCTCTAGAGTCAAGTGAAGGTTTGTTTGCTTGTTTATTTATTTCTCAGTTAACTTGATCAAGTTAATGTAAACTCAAATAATTTCATCCATAAAAATCCCTTTTGTGCCCTCAGAAGTATAGGTTGGCCAGACCAATCAAATTAACGGATTTTTATTTTATTTTGTACCACCCTGATATGGAGTCATAAAAAATTCACCCTATGACCACAAAGAGCATTTGAGCATTTCAATATATCCATGCAGTGTTTAAGCCAGATTGACCTGGGTTCATGTAAAGCTATGTCCTTTCCAGGTATATAACTCTGGGCAAATCATTTAGTAGCTCTAAACCTCAGTCCTCAGATCTATGAAATGGGGATAATAATAAATCCCAGTGGATTGTTATGAGGATTATAAATATAATCCTATTTAATGCACCTAGCATAGTTGGAACATAATATTACCTACTTACTTCAAAAGATTCAATTCAGTAAAATTCTAATAACTTTAGAGAACTAAAGATAAGTTCAGATTCCATCGATCTTTTCATAGTTGAGATTATTTGGTACCCATTACATATGATACAAATGTCTCTCAGCTCCCCATCTGCAGTGTGGAGGCTGCCTGAAAAAAGGAATTCTCAACAGTGGCTCTATTGACATTTGGGGCCAGATGATTCTTTGTTGTGGGATGCTGACCTGTGCTTTTAAGGATGTTTAGTAGCATCCCTGGCTTCTGCCCACAAGATAACAATAATATCCCCATTCCCAAGTCTAGACGATCAAAAATGTCTCCAGACATTGCCAAATGTCCCCTGGGGGGCAAAATTGACACCCAACCCTCCAGTTCAGAAGCACAGCCTTACAGGCCAGTCCTGGGTTTGAATAACAATGGGATGTTTTTTCCCTGCTGTCCTTCTGTGGTTAATTGGTGTGGAAACGACCGACCAGAGACTCCTCTGAGAGTCTGGCCCTTTCTCTTCCTACTAGTTCTTTTGATTAGGCAAGCAGAGCAGAGAGATTTCATCATTCCAACAGAGTCTTATGGAATGGACTTACGTCTATTATGTCAGACATAAATATATTCATGGGAGAACTTTTAGAGCTAGTAGCTTAGGATATCTACGTCTTCAATATTGTTTGACAACACATTATTGAAGGGCTCGCATTTCTACCAAGCACAGTCTAGGCAGACCTCACCTCAGTAGATGTTCAGAGAATGACTGTCAGTTCCTTGAATTCCTTGAAGAACCGGAAGTCAACAAGAGAACCTTACCAAGCTCCTAGATGTGAAACATCTTCATAAAATGCTTTTTATACTGAGAATAATGAAAAAACTATTTACAGGCTGCACAATTAAAGTGACTCAAGGTCTCAATTTAGATTATGGATTTTCAATGTCATATAGTGGCATAAGAAGTTGAACTGGTACGAATGCTCTTTGTTTTTTTATACGTGTGAGTGTGTGTGTTTTAAAACAAAATTCTTGATACGGGCTTGTTTTTTGTGATTTTTTTCATCTTATTCCTCCAAGTATAATACAAAAAATAAATTAGGAAATACACATTCATGCCTGAAACAGGTATTGTGTAGCATATCAGAGAACCATGAGGGGGACTGCTACCCTTGGAGGGCTTACCCACAATCTTGGGGCAGATGGCAAACACTGATACCCACCAAAGAATGAGGAAACTACTATGAAACAGAACAGTGTGAACTCAATGTATGATACAGAGTACAAGGCGTTCAGAGAAGGAGGCTCCGAGAAGGTTGGAGTCCTTGGGAAAGGCTTCAAGAGGGCTTTACACCTGAACCCATGTGAATGGCTGCACGGGTGTTCCACCTGCAGAGAAGCCTGGACTTAGAGGTAGAGAAGTTGCAGGGCAGCTGGACACAGAGTTCAGCGCATTTATGATCATGACCAAAGGCGTATATACAAACAGCCAAATACTACAGAATAGTAAAGATATTAAAATATGCCATGTTCTGGTTAATTATTATTTCCTTGTAATAGTAACATCAGAAAAGAATCTAGGAATTGAAATAGTGGCATAAATAGAAGTAACCTGAAGTCCGAGTAATTTATTTCAGTAATACCATGGCTGTAAGGTAAGTAAGAGATGCTGAAGGAACAACGAACATTCCCTATCCCTTTGGTAGGAAATGTATTTTCTGATTTATTCAGTTTGGTGGTAGGACATGGATTTACTGATGAGTCACCATAAATCAAATGAATGTCTGCCATGTAGGTACCAGGTGCACACCTGCTATTGCAAGAGCTGGATATGCAGAGGCAAACACAGCAGACAAGGCCTCTGTTCTCATAGACCTTGCTTTTCTCGTGCAGGCAGACTGATAATTAAGCAGCAAACAATCAGAAGGTGATTCTAGAGAGTGATACGTCCAGTGGAGAAAATTAAATAGTGCAATGTGCAATAGTGCGAACTGGCCTGCAGCCAAATCCAGCCCACTGCCTGTTTTTATTGGGTCATGAGCTAAGAATGGTTTTTCACAGGAACCCCAATCAAGTGAAATGTTATCCTCCCAAAAAAGAATTTCATTCTTCTCATTGGTAAACCTACATTACAAAATACTGTACTCAATTGTTATACTCTATTTTGAATTTCATCAATAAAAAATTGTGCAAATTTGTTCTCCCTCCTGTCAGTTAAGTACCTTCCTAATGTCATCAGTTTTGCCTCGGCCTCCTGTGTGTTCCTTTACATAAAAACTTCAGCCTTGAACAAGAAGGAAATCATGCCATTTGCGACAATGTGGATGAACCTAGAGGGCATTATGCTAAGTGAAACACGCCACAGAAGGACAAATGCTGCATGATTCCACATATATGCGGTATCTAAAATAGCCAATCATAGAATCAGAGAATAGAAAGGGGGTTCAGGGGCTAGGGGAGGGGGAAATGGGGAGTTGTTGCTCAATGGATTTAAAGTCTCAGTTGTGCAAGATGAATGAGTTCTAGAGATCTGCTCACAGCATAGTACATATATACAGTTAACCGTACGGTATTGTGCAGATTAAAATATGTTATGAGGATAGTTCTCATCTTAAGTGTTCTTGCCAAGACACATACACAAGAACATAAGGAAATTTTGGAGGTGATGGATATGTTTAGGACCTTGATTGTGGTGATGGTTTCACCAAATATTTGCATTTTTTTGTATATTAATTATACCACAATAAAGCTTTTTTGAAAAAAGTTTGCCGACCGATGTGTTAGAGACCAACAGCAGTGATAGGGGTGGACAGTGGTGGCTAAAGCGTGAGGGAAGGCCTCTCTGAGGAACTGACATTGGAGCTGAGGACATGAGACCTGAATGGCTACTTCCGCCACCCACCAACTGTGTGGCCTCTGGATCTCCCTTTCCATGTTTGTAAAACATCTGGATTGAACTATACCATCCTCTTTCCCTACATCACTGCAGTTCTGTTTCTCTACTGACTGAACATGTATCCACCCCCGGCATCGCTATTCACCTTTCATCACTCTTCTATGCCCACTTGATGAGTATGAAGAAGAAACAGCCCCAGCAGAAGAGACATTTTCAATTCTCCACTTTGGCACACACCACACCACTTGGTAAAACTCACAAAAGTCCCATCAACGTGAGTTCTACAGTTAACCTCCAATAACTTAACAAGACATTCAGGAAGTATGTGGAAGTTTCTCAGAGCACAAGGCCAAATGTCTTCCAATCCTAGAAACGTTACAGAAAAACAGGCCACACTTGCTCTGAATTATTGTGGTCTTTCAAAGTCTATACAAAGTAATATGCAAGGAAACAAAGCTATTTTACCAGGCAGACAGATATTCCAAATTACTGGTTCTTAACAAGCATGGTAATACATCAGTCAAAAGCAATAAATTTAAACTTAATGAAATCTCAATTTGCCTACAGTGCATTTCACTTTGACATTTTCTATATTGCCACGGTGCTTTGATAAAGTTTTTTAAAATGCAAAGAAAGTGTCTGTAAGGCTAAAGACCAGACTTGGTGCCATTGTGGCCAAGGCAACATTACAGTACTTAAGTTTCATCACTCCATGCCCCGTGGCAGGCAAAGCCCCGGCACTTACACAGGTTCAGTTTTCATTATCATCCTATGATTATGCATTTTACTGCATTTAACTGATAATACAACTACCAGCTCACCTTAAAAGAATTAGCTTGGAGGTTTCATTGCTTTCCAAATGGAATTCATTTGACAAACAAATGACAATTAGCCTAGTCTGCCTGTTCTGCGTCAGGATGCTTTTTGATTGAACCTAGACCAATTTACGATTTTTAAATGAGTTTAGACATTTACATTTAAAATGTCTAGAGGAAATTAGCCTTGGGACATCCAACAGCCAAAATGCTTTTTGAAGTTGATTATTATTTGATCTGGTACCCTCTACCTGTACATTTTGTTCTGACTTCAAAGTTTGGGAATGTAAATGCCACCTCACCTCACAGCACAGGGAGAAACTTAAAAGCGGTTTTGCTCATTATGTTATGCAAAGGAGCCCATATTTTAATATTCGTTTAATATGGTTAGTTAGCTTTAATGACACCAGTGTGACAGTGTCATAGTTTTGGAATCTGAAAGCGCTGATTGAAGTTTCTGGCTGCTGCTTCTATTTTTCCGGACAGAAAGGAAGCGTGCCCTTGGAAGGACAGATTGGCTCCTGGGTGCGTCCATTCCAGAGAAGACAAAACATGATAACTTCCAGCTGAAGCATTCACCTGCCCCAGTGAAGAAAGCGAAAATCATGCTATCAAGGACCCCAGAGATACTCACCTGTCATATCCCTACTCTGTGTTTTGTAAGGGGAATACTTTGCAGCCACGGCTGCTGAGGAAACTGCTGGAAATCCCATTATAAATATGCAGTGCTGATAACCCGGCCATGGAAACTGGTATTGCTCTGAAATTAAGCCCATTAATTTCTAGCTTAAGGCATATTTTATTTATTATTGTTAATATTGCCACGTTATTGTCAAAATGAGAAAACAACAGCCCTTTGCCCATTCCATGTTGTCCAATGGCAAAAATAAAACACAGTGAGGGAAAAAGCCACAAATATGTATTATAGTATCATCATCCTGTTCTGGATGTTACTTCTAGAGGCCTGATAGTCACTATTATCCACAACATAGTCAAAGGAACATTCTAGAAAAAAGGGCACCTGACGCAGTGCTGAGGAGTCTGCCAGTTCATATCTGTATGGAATTGTCATGGCTTTCCCGGGTCATCCTTGGGAGTTCCCCAGAACATTCTGAATTTCTAGTTTTGTCTCAGACTATAGGACACACACGCATGTTTTCAAAATAACTCTGAGTTCAAAAGAGTTCCCAAATGATAACACTGTATACGCCCCGCACAGAATTATGGTTTTGAAGGCTGTTTTCTGTAGAAATATTAGATGCTGAATTAAGTGATCCATCCTCTCATTAGACCTCACAACAGCGTCATGAGGCAATAATGTCAAGAAAGAGTGAATTAGCCCAGGTCACAAAAGTAGAGAAATGGTGGAGAAGGACGCAAAATCCAGTCTCCTAACTCTTACCATTACAGATTGTGAAAATGGTGATAAAATAACCAAAAAAATTTTGTTTATTTTTCATCTAGGATGGCTTAAGGATGAAACCTCACTTCTAAACTCTGTGATTTCAGGTCACCCTGCCCTCCTGCTCTCATTTTCCTTATGAAAATAGAATCAGAGCGTCCTTGGAGTAAACTCTAGTTTTGATTCCAAATTTAACACACTAGCACTGAATTTTCTCACATGCACAATGTCCAGACTATGCTACAGACGCGCGGAGTCCTTCTTTCAAGGGTTTTTCATTTTCTATTTCTTCCTGTACACTTAGGAGTTTTATTTCCTGTACGATCGGCCTCGCAACAACCACGTTGCGCAGCATCCTCCGACTGTGGCTCTGAGGACACCGGACTTGCTTGAGGCCCAGACGGCAGTCGAGAACCTGGAGTTTTGTTACCTCGTCCGCCCTCTGCTGGACAGATCGCCGGCTGCTTACGCCTGAAGGTGGAGTTTTCACTAAGACACGGGGAAGCATTTTGGTGTTTTAAGAAATAAAAGTCTTTTCTGCCAGAGTTTCTTAGAAATGCATCTTTCTCTATGTCGTTGTACTGGCACTCCAGTTTATTCTGCCTCTTCTGTTTTTAAGCATAGCACCATTTTAAAAAAATGGAGGGGCCTGCCATGTGGTGTAGTGGTTAAGTTCACACACTCCACTTCAGTGGCTCCGGGTTCGTGGGTTCAGATCCTCGGCGCTGACCTACACACCACTCATCAAGCCATGCTGTGGCAGGCGTCCCACATACAAAATAGAGGAAGATATGCACAGATGTTAGCCCACGGCCAATCTTCCTCAGCAAAAAAGAGGAGGATTGGCAACAGATGTTAGCTCAGGGCTAATCTTCCTCACCAAAAAAAAAAAAGTGGAGATAATTAGACTGAAAACCATGAAGAATTCTAACATCTCTGTCTGACATCTCTCAAGTGCTATACGAGCCCTCGCCCCGGCACCAATGATCTGGCAATGAAGGAAAAAGTAATAGCAAAACAGGGCCATTTTCATAATATTGTCACAGCATGAAGAAGGGGAACACCACAGGAGTTAAGACCATGGCTGGGAGCAAATCCTCCTCCGACACTTATTAACTGTGTAACATTGGGCAAGTTAAATAACCTCTCCAAGCTTCTATTTCCTCCTCTGTAATATGAAGTTATAATAATATTTGCCTCCTCTGGTTGTTGTAAGGAGTTAATGCATATAAATAACCTAGACTAGCCCTTGCCACATGGAAAGCACTATGTAAAAGTTGGATAGTATCAGGCACATGGCACGACATAAGAGTGAAATGCCCATGATTGAATAGACAGAAGTAGAGATTTTCCAGATTTTTGTATTAAGGATTTTTTAAATTTACTCAAAGGGGATGAGTGTATAGCTTCTAAATTGAAAATACACACATCTCTAAGAAAATAGAACTTTCAGTGCAATTTTACCCAGAGAAGTGTCTTCTTTGCCTTTTCTGCCAGCAAGATATTGAAGTATGCAATTGACAATAGTCTTTATAATTCTTGAGAAATAGGGCTAGCTTCTTAGGAATTGTTGATCTCTTCTTTGCAGGACTTTGTAAAGGCAGGTTCAAAGTTGAAATGACTTATGTATTAAGCACACATCAAGGAATAGACTATCCATCCATTGACTTATTCAACAAATATTTATCAGATGCCTACTGTGTGCCTACAGGCCCTGGGCTAACTAGACAGGATACAGATGTAAATCAGACAAACACAGGCCCTGCAATATGCAGCTTACAGACTGATGGGAAATATAGACAGTAAACAAGCAATTAAATGTGAAGAATAGTCTCAAAGGGGAAGGACCGGGATCATGGAGTACAAAAGCTCATCTGGAGGTCCCACTTCCTAATTTTACAAGAGATTCTTTTGCATGGGGAGCTCTCCATGCTGTAAAATGTCAGAATGTTCTTAAAAGTGATAGAAGAACTACAGAGTCCTTGTTATCCAGGATGGGGGAGACATTGAATTTAGGAAAGCCAACAGTTGGAAAGGACATACTTGCCCACCAAAAAAATAACATGGGATTTGCAACACCTATGCAGGAGCACCCAGAGCAACACACTGCATTCTTATGCAGGTTTCATCTTATGCAGGTTTCATCTATGTGAAGTAGAATTGTATTTTCAGTGCTCGATAAAACTGCGTGCCACTGCAGTGTGGAATATTCTTGAAGGGTTCTCGGAATTAAAGTGGGCTGGTAGGCTCGTGCAGGTGCTAACTTGAACACTCTTAAGGGTTGCTGAAGAGTAGCTGGGGATATTGCAGATCTGCCAGGAGATATTTTTTCTCGGCTAAGTAGTGGAGCATCTGTAGGTATAAGATACAGATGTACACAATGTATACTGTACACAGTGGATCCCCTCTCTTATCAAATTTTCCAAATAACTGAAGTGATATGAGGGAAATAATTGCCTGTGGTTCATTAGTCCAACATAATCCTAGCTGTATGAAACCTCGAGTTAAGTTATTATTAGAATCTATTGCATATTGGATTGTGTTGTTCTTTACTGAATGAATTTCCATGGAAGGAAACAACTTGCAGTTAACATTCTTGTGTCACAGAACAAGAGTGTGATGATGGCCTATTTTTCATCAGTGTGTGAAACCCCTATTTTTAGAACCCACCTTCTGCTCTTGCTGATTTTTCTCACTCTCTTCAACTCCTTCCTCAATAACTAATTTTCGAGTCAAAGCTATAAACATAGAGTCAAGTAGAGATGAGATACATATGAGAATATTATTGCTCAAGCATCTAAATCATTGGATTAAATGATCCAGATGATTTCCCAATACTCTGCTTATATATACAGAATCTCGGACAAACAGCTAAATGAAAAACTAATTGGTGGGTGGAGACAAGAGGGAGAAAGTTGATTCAAATTCAGTGAAAATGTATTTCAGAGACTTATTCTTCCAGAAAAAATTTTCATAGGTGGAAAACTTTATAATTAGGCAAAATTGTTAACCTGCTAATACTGACCAAGAACCTAGGATATGTGGGTTATTTGACAGCTTTAATTTAATGTAATTTAATGAGGAGAAAAGTATAAGTCCTTGTTAGGTTAGTACATCACCCATTTTGGTAAATGTTTTGTTAAATTTCCCCAGAAAAGGTTTTAATTAGGAGCGAAAGAAGATATTTACTTTTATATACAAGTTATTATATATACTATACACACACACATATGAATATCCCTAGATATACATGCATGGACACAGACACATACATTAATCTCATGGAAAGCAAACTACCCATGCACCAAATGGACCCATGGAAAATGGCTCAAGACCATTACCTCTGATGTAAACATACTGCTCTAAGCAAACTCCACTTAAACGAGAAACAAGCTGCCTTTTCTCACCTTTAAAAGTCACAATCTCACAATTAAGGCGTGCTGATTACTGGGGTAATGACATATGCAGTAAAATATCAAACCTCTTTTGAGTTGTATTAATATTTTGTTTGCATTGAATACTCTCTAATGCTTCATTGCAGTTAAGTAGTTTGCTGATTGGTGCTCCTCCCTGGAAACAGGTAGGTTTCTCCATCCACGCGCATAAGTTACATTTGGTGATGTTGTCATAGAGATTAGTAGAGCTACCGTTCAGTAAAACTAATTCTTAAGCATAGATAAAGAGTCATTCCATTTACTTGGAAAAGATCCGCAATGAAAGTAGCCATTCATGGGCCTGGAGCAGACATCAGCCATCTCCTTCTCAGTGTGGCCGCAGGTCCCCACTGTTAACATGGAATGTAAGTGAGACCTGGGATCTCTCATTTGACAAATGCTTTTTCATGTGAAATACATGAACTCCTTTCCCCCTAGACTGAGTTGTTTCAGATCATTGTCTCTTCCGTAGTACAGGAAGAGAAGCTAATCTATAAAACAATGAGACTTCACTGTGGATGCCAAAATCTGCAATTATATTGTACAGAGGGGCTTCATGAATAATTCCCGGGGTATGATCTGACATTAATCTGGATAGTTAATACAGAGCTGGGGCACTGCCAGCATAAAGCTGACTGGTTTCTTTATAAACAGGGCACCTTCAAGGTAAGGATACAGTCTTTTCTCTAAGTTACACTCTCAGTCCAAGCTGAGCACTAAGCTATCATCTTTACGTCTTGTGTTTCCTCTTGAGCTGGGAGTCTAGGGATTGGCAATAGGGTACCATCTCGGGAAGGAAGCACTTCAGTTAGGCAAGACAGGTCCCAGATTTTAGCTATTGCTCACATATTGGTTAGTTTTAAATGATCTTGTTGTTAGTAAATCACCCGATGTGCCATAAATATACATTTGTCATTGTTCCTGGCCAGGGCATAAATCAAGGCACCAGTTCACTCTCAAAACTGGTCACTTATGGAAGTGGGCTCAGGGAAAATAACTTCAGAAATTCTTTGGGAGTTATTGAAGGGATGATTTTGATACCTCCTCTTGAAGTAACCCAGAATTATGACAAATAAGTGGTCTTTTCTTAGTTAAAATATTCCATTGATTCAAACACATATTTACAGGGTGCATATCTTATGTTCAGCACTGTGATATATAATGAGAAATTCTTAAGAGTTTAAAAAAAAAAACAAACCAACCAATGACAACAACATGTTTTCTGTCCTAGGGATATTCCTATCAAGTTAGAGAAATATGTGTAGAAATAGATAACAGTGTTCAGAGAAAGAAGTGAGTGGGATAAAATACAGGGAGGAGGTATCGTGCAGAAGATTGAGTTAGAGTTGGACCTGAAGGATGATGAGGGTTTGGATCAGTGAAGAAAGTTGAGGAAATGTTTTCAATAATACTAACCAAGCAAAAGTGTGGACATGACACCACTTTTCCTGTGTAATATTTAATGCCAGGTGTGACACTAAAACTATTTAACAACAGGTATAGCACAGGTACCAACCAATCAGAGTGGGCACCAGCTACCAGTAACAATACAACTGTAACCATGCAGAACAGTGGGATCTCAACCTGGCTTGGGACTGTTGGAAATTTTCTTGTTCTTCTGTTTGCTCACTTGCCTATCGTCTGTATCCTTCCTCTAGACTGTAAAGGTACCTGCAGCAACCCCAGTAGTGCCTGAGCGTGACCGTTCCCCAGTATTTGTTCAGTGGCTGAATGTTTACGTAACTGTACATAAAAATCTCAGATTAGCCTGACTGGAGCAGAAAACTCATTTTAGGGAGTTGAAGATGAAATTAGATAGATAGGATGTGCAAAAGGATGGAAGTCTTTAATTGTCAAGATTAGAAATGTGAACAATTTTCCGTGAATAGTGGAGAACCACCGAAAATATATAAATAGGGATACAGCAACATCATGCCCAACACCATCGTTTCCAAAGTCACTGTTACTTTCCGTCACATTAACCGGCTTTCACTCAGAGCCAGGCCCTAGGACTGCGTGTTTTACGTGCATTACCTCATTCAACTCCCATAACAACTCTATGAAGTGGATCCTTTTTATTATTTATTTATTTATTATTATTATTTATTATAAGTGGATCCTTATTTATTATTATCTCCTTTTTACAGATGGGCAAACTGAAGCTTAAAGATCTCCAGTAACCTGTTCAAGTCACATAATTACTAACCACTACACTATATGCCCACACACACACACACGCACACACACATGCACACACACGCTGATCAAAATGGTTTTCCTAACAAAATTAAGTCACACTTAACAAGGAAAAATTACCTATAATTTCAGCATGATGCCACTCTTATAATTTCTTCTTACGTTTGTGGGCTGTTATCCTCATTTTATATAGTTGTAACTATAGCTAATATACAATTTTATGATACACTTTTTTTCACTTGAGTTGTCAAGTAAAACTTTTGTTGCATAATAATTGTAATTTGGAATGGTTGTTGTTTAGTTCCTTTTTTCCTTTGTTTTTTGGGGGGGTTGCTATTATAAATGATGCTTCAGTAAACATGTTTCTCCATATATCATATTCTGCTTTCTAATTATTTCCTTTGAATTAATTCCCAAGAGTGGTTGTACTATGTCAAAGAGTATGGATATTTTGTATGTCCTGAATTGTATTGCCAAATTGTTTTTCAAATGGGTTGTACCAACTTCTACTAATTCCAACAATTATTATTTGCTAATTTTGCTAAAAATCTCATGATCATCTGTAATTAGATGGTTTTATTTTTACTTAATAAAACTAAATGGTACTTTTCATTTGCATTTTTGTTACTAGCTAATTTAAACAAATTATATGTATTTCTTTAACCTTAAATTGTCAGGGCAAGGTTTTAGTCCATATACTTATTGGAATCTTAATATTATCCTTACAAAGTTGATTGAGATCTTTATAGACTATAAATAGTACTACAGTTTGTCATTTTCAATATAAATATGTCTTATAACAGGCCGCATTATTTTTGGTTTCTATATTTTCTGTACAGGTATTTTGAAATTTTTTTTACAATCTGTTACTTTGTATTTTCTTTAGTTGCTTCAGTCTCTAGAAAGTTCTCATCTTTCCAAATGTCTGAGATTTTATTTTTGGCTGATTTTCATTGATTTGATTTCCCAGCTTAATCTCTTTTCCATATGGAGATTATTTTTGGTCTGTAGGAAGAAATAAAGCAATTTTCCTCACTCTCAATATTTATTAAATAATTCTTCATTTCCTTCTTGCTTATGATACTTTATTACATACTAAATTTTCTACTTGATTTATGGGCTTCTATCCTCTTCCATGGAGCTATTTTATTTATTAGTATTCTGGTCTTATCTTACTACTGTTGTTTTATAGTATGATTTTATATTTCATAGGACTGGCTTTTTTTACAACATTTTTGAAAGCCACACCTATTTACTTTTCCAAATGAAGTCATAAATTATTTTTGTTTTTTTCTAAAATTGCCTAGAATTTCAAGTGAGATTGCCTTAGCCTATATGTGACCTAAGGACAAATTAACACTACTGTATATCTCATTTATTCTAACCTGTTCTAGATCATTTATTCCAACCTTTTATATTTCCCAATAAAGATTTCTTTATGTAAGTGGCTCATACCTTTTATTATGCTATTTCTTAGGTTTTTATATTTTTTAATGTTATTGTCAACAAGATCCTTGTGTAATTTCTAATTACTTTTTTGTGGGTATAAAAGAATGTAATTTATTTTGTATGATTAATTTGCATTTAGCTAAATATATATAGTGTGTGTGTATATTACTAGAAAGAAAGATTGTAGATTAACTTATAAAACCTAAACCTCAGCCATCATCTTAATGGACATTCTTCACCTTTGCCTTGTTTATGGCCAAAAGTCTCCTGTAGCAAATTACCTTACTTAGTTGTCTGATTTTGCAAATGTTATCTTGAAAAGTATAGAGACGATTAGTTTTTAATTAGCCAATGTGGCCGTTAAGTGTCTACTCCTTTAAAAATTAACTAAGCTAAAATTATGATGGTCACAGACTTTGGGACCTACATCACTTATTTACCTGTATATTAGAGTCAATTCAAAATTATTTCTTGAGAATTTTATCACTTAGAAAAAGATTTAGGTGTGAGTAATAAAGACCCAGAAAACCATGACTTAAACAAATTAATCTCACAGACTCACAGTGCTCAAGGCCCAGGCTTCTTCAAGCTGAGTCCCTGATGGAACAGCTTTCTGCTCCAACCTACAAAGGGAGATGACTTCATCTGCATGCTCCAAAATGGTCGTTGGAGCACCAGCCATCATAACCTAGTTCCAAGACGCAGGATGAAGGAAGAAGGGGCAAAGAAAGGTGCATCTCCCCCGTTTTAATGAGACTTCCCAGAAGTGTCACAGCTCATTGACCACAACTTAGGCACATGATCACATCTAGCTGCTGCCATGGAGCCTGGAAGATGTAATCTTAGTCAGCAGTCATGCGTCCCACTGGAATTGGATTTTGTTAACTTGAGAGAGAAGGGAAATTGACTGTTTCGTAGGTAACTGTCTCTGCCATAGAATCTTGTCACTGACCAAACATAACTCTTTGGCCCGAGGTGAGCAGGTAGCCTTCCATTCACGTACTCTTTATAGGCTCATCAATCTTTATCATGAGATGTCATCCCTACTCCCAGCAGAATGTTTTTTATTTAGTAAAAGTATTTAACCAATACCATAGACTACCTGGTCCTAGGTGCTTTTTAGAGTTTATTATTTTGAGCTCACTCTTGTACGATGTCTCTCACGTTAGTTATTTGTATTTTAAATTGGTTCTCTTTACCACATTAAGAAAATACCCTATCCAATTAAATTTTTTTAAGTTAGAAATAGATGATAAATTTTGTCAAATTCTTTTTTTGCTTTATTTAAGAAAAAAAATTTTTTCTCATTTAACCAGCTGGTGTGAATTATTTCAATACTTATTTTTCAGTAGTTATATTCTTAGTTCTTAGGTTGACCTTTCCTCTCATTCTAGGGATAAACTTACTGGCTGTGGACTATTATTTTTTTAAAGTATTGGTGAAATATTCTTACTGCATTTTATTTCAAAATTTCACATCTGTATTCATAAATCTTTCTACCCAGTTTTCTGTTACCTTTATCCTGTTTGGGATGAGAACTATATTGAATTAGATTATGTTTGTCATGTAGATTAATTTATGTTGTTTACCATATTTTTCTATGTTCAAAAACAGTTTTGTATAACAAGAATTTTCTACTCCTTCCATTAATCTATTGGGTTTTTTTGCCTTTTGGTGTTGGTGGAAGGGCAGTAACATAATTTGATAGTTTTTCAATCCCTTCTTCAAGTATTGATCTGTTCAAGACTTCTTGTGTTCATCTTCAGGTTTTGAATTTTCAGAATATCATTCATTTCAGAGGCATTCAGAATTGCCCATACTCAGGCATAACATCACTATTGTAATAACACATTTATTTTTATTGTTATATTTGTCTCATTTATAATTTCATTTCATAGTTTTTCTTTTCAACTACATTTTACAGAGGCTTTTCTAACATATTAATCTTTAAAATAATTCGTGCTTGAATTCATCAATTATTCCATTTTATATTCATAATTTATTTATACCTGCTTATATCTTTATTATTTCCTTCTACCTATTTGTTTTGGCTTATTGTTTCTCTCTTTTCTAAGATCTTAAAATTAGATATTTATCTATCTTTTTTTAGAGTAAGAAAATCTAATTTAAAAACTCTAAATTCTGCTTTGTTAGAACTTATACGTGTTTATTTCCATATAGATTTTTAAATTGTTATTTCCTCATTTGCTCCTAAACCAATTGTAATTAATATACATGTACTTAATGCATATATAAATTCTGAGATATTGAGTAGTTTGGAGTCCATTTAGTGTAATTTTAAGGAATTTTATTTGGAGGTTTAAAATTTATTGACATTTTCTTTGTGGAATTATTTTGTGATTATTTCTAAAATATTCCGAGGATAATTAACCAGGGACTGTTCCATAGTTATAAGACAAAAAATCCAGCACATATTTATTAATTCCACCATTATGTTTCTTTACAACTTTCTCAATGTCTTTTATTTTGTCTACTTGATTTGATATTTAGGCAGATAATATAAAGATTAAATCTCCCACTCTGGTGTTATTCCATCCTTTCTGCTTATAATTTTAGATTTTTTAAAGTATTTTATTCAGAATTATTGCACCTTTATTCATTTGCTTTTTGTCATCATGCAATGGCCTATCCTTATCTCACTTCGCACTTTCTTCTATGGTATTCTGTGTTATGCTGTTAATAATCTACATCCTGCTCTCTTTTTTAATTTTTTCATTTTAATATCTTTTTCTTCATGCTTTTGTTTTACGATATTTGTGTGTGTGTATATATTTATTTATAATATATATGTATAGTACATATATTTCTAAGTGTGTCTCCTCTATTGAATGATGTAGATGATTTTGATACATTTCTTTTAATGGGGGCAATTTTGAGGATTTACATTTATTGTTTTAATTAATTAGCTAATTAATTAACCCAATCATGAAAAATGTTCATTTGAAGGCCTACTATGTGCCAGGTGGTACTCTACATGCTTAGGATAGTCATAATTGCACGAGAGTATAATAATTACTACTACGCTTGATCTGTCTTTTGTTATACTGTGTGGTTTTTATGAAATATATGATGAAAAGATCACTGGAGTTAAAATCAAGGATGTAATGAAGTGTCAGAGCCTCACTAAGCCTCAGTTTCCCATCTGTAAAATGGATGTATCAATTACGCCCACCACAACAAAACAAGCCCCCTGCTCTAGTTTGTGTATATCTGGTATTTACCCGGGTTGCTCTTTGATTGGAGATTTCACTTTCCCTCTTTGGCCTGGAGGCTAAGGTGACACCTCTGTGGATGGGTACGGTCATTATTGTGAAACCCTTGATCGTCATTCTTAATGCTATGTTTGTCATTAATATCTTTGGACTACTTTTTCTGGCAGACAAAAACTATTATCATTTTGGGATTCCCTCTTTCCCCTTGTCCATCCATTTCTTTGTTTATTTTAACCTAAAATTCTGAAACATCTCTATTTTTCTCCTTCAGTTTTCTTGACTTAATATACTTTTAGTTTAATAGCAGCTCCAATTAGTTAGATTTTTCAGCGAGAACATTTTCCTTAATATTTGTTACTTATTTACTTTTCACCAGCTGTTGACTCGTGGTCATTGCATCCTCCTGCATTCTTTGATGAAAGAAGGTTCGTGGATTATACTTGTTCTAAAACAGTTGTTCTGAACATGCCTTTTAGTTTCCATTCATTCTATATATTCACCCTGGTCAACTGCATCTATTCCTATGACATAATCACCTTTTTCATACTGAAGTCACTCAAATCTACATCTCCAGCCCAAACCCACAGATCCTGCCACTTGCCTAGGGGATATTTCCCTGGCATGCCCCCCACACTTCCCCCAGACTTGCTCCTTCTGAATTCCCTAGTCCAGTTTCTGCAGCAGAAACATCAATAACATCTTCAACTTCACACTCCTCCGTTTCTTGCTTGCCTTCCACCTGCATCTTAAATATCCCTCAGATACATTAGCTTCTTTCTACATCCACTACCACCACCCTGGGCCAAGCTGCCATCATTTATTGTCTGAGCAACTACAACCTTGTCCTTACTCATCCCTCTGCCACCAATCTTTACTCATCTTTGATTCATTCTCCCCTCTATATCCAGAGGATTTTTGAAAATGCAAAGCTGTTGTATCATTCTCTTGGTTGAAACATTTCAACAGCTCCCCCAGTGCCTTCAGGGTGGAGTCACAGGTCTTTAAAGTGGTTTGTCCATTATGTGCCTCTGCAGCCTTTCCCTCACCATCCCTGTCCACACTACTACTCTACCTCTTTCACTGGATGATTCCTTCTCATCGTCCTTCAGACTTCTGGGCAGGTGCCCCCAACTCCCACCACCAGAAACTTTGCATGTTTCCTTAGAGTTCTACAAGTGTTGAGTGCTTGATAGATGATGATAGATGGATACAGAGATATATATTTTTTTGTTAAATGAATAAGTGAACTACTGACTCAGTTGCCTTTGTGCATGAAAAGCATTCTTTAGTCTCATTCTTTCTCCTTGAAATGTTGTTCCATTGTTTCTGGCTTTGATCATTTAAGTGGGAAAGGATAAAAAGCCTCTCCAATTTATTTTCTCTTATGGGTAACCTCAATTTTTGACTTGTAAACTAGTAATATCCCTTTTCTTTTCATAGGGCTATATTTTGGCTCGTCTCTGTCTATATCACGTCAACCCTATGAGCCCTCTCAATTTCCAATCTCATACGTATACACATCATCTGTCTTCTTCAGGAATTCCAGTTACTCACCTGTTGGATCTATTCTCTATCCTCCAGTTCCGCCTTTTTTTACTCTATACTCAGCTTATATGACTCAAGTTTATCTTCTCTTTTTTCTGATCCAGTTTTAGTATTTTCATTCTGATTTTTATTACCTCCAGTGATGAACTAGTGCCCTGCTTCCTTTTTGAATTGTTTCTTTCCTTTCTTTCTTCTTTCCACTCCTACTCCTTCCTTCTCTCCCTGTCTCTCTTTCTTTCTTCCCATACCAGGCGGCAGTGTTTAATAACTGTGCATCTTCTGTTATCTCTTTGAATATAAATTCCAGCCATTCTCAGAAATATTTGGGACCTTTTGATGAACACGCATTTCAGATGTAGCCTTTTTTTCACATTTCAAACCTTTTTTTCAAAGCTACTCTTAAATCTGTTTATTCGTGCATTCTCAAATTCCACCCACCAAACTTTGTTGAAACTTCTGAAAGTGGCGTATGTTTCAGATGTTAAAGATTTGTTGGTGGAATTTCAAAGGAGGAGATTCCTGTTGTTCCTGTTTGATCATCATTCCAAATGTGTCCCTCCAAAGGAGATATGTTTAAAGAGTTGGTTAGCGGCTAATATAGAGGGGGGATAAGGAGGAGCAATTGGAGGCAAGAGAACAGTCAGGAGGCTTTGCAATAAGCTGTGTCTGCAGCAATATGGGCTTTGACTAGGATAGCAGTGGAACGGGAAAGAACAAACACAAAGCTGCCCATGAGATGCGTTCTGATTGACTTCATCCAAATCAGATGGTCTGCAGCATGAGCTGAACAAATGGATCATTCTGTCCTTCAACCCATTTGACAATGAACATATTAAAAATGCTGACTAACAGCTATCACTTTTCTTGGACAGTAATGACAATCTATTGTTTTGGAGCACAAGTAAGAAGAACGCATTTCCCCCAGAGAAAATCTATAAGAGCTGCATTTTCATCAACTTTCTCTGTGCAAGTGCCCCTGTCATCTAGGCTGCACAACTCAACATGACAATCTGATTAGGGCCTTGAGCTGCAGGAGGGTGGGGCAACCACCCTTTCCAGCCCTGGTCTATCGTAAGCCCACCGTTCACCCTGCGTCCCTACGTGATTGTTAAAAATAAACCCCAGTAATAGAGTTAATTCTTCCTTTCATGTTGCCCCAACATTACTGACATCATTACTGGAGTACTTGGGTCTCTTGAGATATGCTCTGGAAAGATCTTGCAAAGAGGAGTTAAAGGCCTGCCTGCCTTGAAGAGTGACGAAAATGTAAATTTCAGTAATCTCACTAGTGAGCAGACATATTTCACCAAGGCCAGATTAATTTAACAGCTACGTTTCCATTCCTGCACGCTCTTAAGTAAAAACAGACCTACAAAACAGTCAAACGGGCAGAAGAGATTCTCTAAATACTTACAGTGTACAGAGGCCCTGGCCAACGAAAAGGATCCCAACAGGGACCCTAAAAGGTATGTGATGACACATTGCAGAAGAGAAGAAGGCTTTCTATGTTGCAGTTATTTATATAAATACTGTGTAGGAATGCTTAAAAGCAACACATCAGATCTGTTTTGGGATAACTAGAAGGAAAAGGCCCCAAGATATTTTACTTCAGATGGAATTGGGAATTATGTATATACCACTTTTGCCTGACTCTACCAATTTGACAAGCAACTACAAATTCCAAAGCTGTGACCTCCAATTGCTGCTCAGCAAGCGACTTGTGCTATAGCCCTATAAAAGCCATATAATCCTCTCACTTCCTTCATTTTTTAAAAGTCCTGCTTTATAAAGCACATCAATGTCTTACCCTGCAAACATTTTTGAGGACCTTCATTGTGGCAGAGATACTGAGGCAGGCAAATAGGAAGGACCCTCTCTCTGCCTGCCCTCAGAGAATTTATAGAGCAGGCGCCAGACAGGCACCATGAATCCATAAGTCAAGTGATGGGTCAGTGGGAAATTGTATAAAACCAACCCAATGGGAAAGAGTGAATTTGGATAGGGGACGGGAAAAAGAGCAGCCATGTTAAATGAGCCACATCTGTGCCCCCTGGGAAATGCAGATGTCTCCTTCCTTCTCTTGTCCTGTGATGTGTTACACATTTGTCTATTAGCATTGATTGCACTGTATTATAATCATTTGCTTTTAGGTCATCTCTGCAACTCACGTGGGCTCTACAAAGCCACACACCATGTATTACTTTTCCCTACAGCACCTAGCACACAGTATGTGCCGAATCACTGCCCAATAAGCAAATGAATGAACAACATTTCATCATTAAGGTGGCAATAAATTTGCCACGTCCATTATCATACGAGAGACTAGTTTACCTCCCGCATGCCAGGGTGAACTTTCTGTGAGGGCAATGGCTGCCCAAGAAGAGCTTGAAAGGTGTGTGTATGGAGGGGGAGTTGCTGGTAGATCTGCCCTCAGGAAAGAGCCAAAGGATGAACAATGGAAGTCATCCGTGAGAGTCATCAGAAATTAAAGAAACTGAGCAAAAGTGGGAATAAAAAACCCAATACGGGATGGTGAAGATGGGAAAATAAAGTAAAGTAAGCAATGACTCGGGCTTCATAGCGTGGCCTGGTATAACTCTTTGGGCTGACAGAGTTTTAAAGTAAAGTTGCCAGATAAAATATGTCCCAAACATTCCTTGGGACATCTTACACCAAACACTCCATGAGGCATACCTATACCAAAAAAACTATTCACTGTTTATCTGAAATTAAAATTTAACTGGGCATCTTGTATTTTTATTTCCTAAATCTGGCAACTCTATCTTAATGGAACAACCAAGATGGAGATAAGGGTGGACAGGTCTGGTGGAATGAGACCATGGAAAGTTAAATTCCAGGAAGTTTCACCTGGCAATTTTATTCAAACGTTATTATTAGGTGACCAAGAAGTCTCTCAAAAGACAAGAATGGATTTAGTAAGTAAGATAATAAGTTGATTCTCAAGTGACAGCAAATGTTGTTGAGGGGTTTTCCCTCCTCCTGAGACTTTCACACCTGTGCCTAGGGTCACCCGAACTTATAAACATGCCACATGCGGCTTCTGTCCAAGAGCCAGTCACCCAGGCCCCATACCAGATTCTACCATCTAGCGGCTCAGGGGAAAGAAAACCTTTCCTCTGTCTGTCCTGTGAGAAATAAGGGACTGAATGGATTGTCCACGTGGTGGGTGGTGGATGTACCTTAGGAGATATTTGGCTACAAAATCCCTACTTAAAACATCTTAAACAGAAATTTGTTTTCTTACATAATAAGACATTTGGAGATAGGAAGCTGTTGGCACTGGTTTAGTTGCTTAGCAACGTCAAGACACATGCCTAAAATGCTCCATTTCTGCCTCATGGTTGCAAGATGGCTGCTGTAGCATCACCCACCACATTCCTGTTCAAGGCAGGAAGAAGGAGAAGAGGGTAGGGCCATTCAACTGTTTCTGATCCTATTCTTCTTTCCTTAAGGAAACAAATGGCTTCCTGAACCCTGCCCACCTCAGCAGACTTTTGGTTATATCTCATAAAAGACTTTTGAGATTCTCTAGTGGGAGATAACTAGGAAGAAGGAAGAGGGAGTGGCTTTTGGATGGTCAAAAAACAGTTGACAGGAGCCCTAACCTGGCCAGCCTTCTGGAAGGAATAGCTCCAAAAAGCACTAAAAAGAATCCAGTGGGGCTGGCCCCATGGTGCAGTGGTTAAGTTTCACACATTCCACTTTGGCAGTCCGGGTTTGTGGGTTTGGATCCCGGGCACAGACCTACACCACTCATCAGCCACTCTGTGGTGGCAACCCACATATAAAGTAGAGGAAGACTGGCACAGATGTTAGCTCAGGGCTAATCTTCCTCAAGGGAAAAAAAAGGAGAATACAGGCTCTGGAATCCCAGAGACCTTGGTTCAAATGCAGGCTCTACCCCTCAGTTCTTATGTGTCCTTGAGCAAGGCACATAACCTTTCTGAACGCCCATTTCCTCATTTGAAGAATTAGGGTAATAATGGTGCCCTTGAAGTAAGAGGGGAGGTGAAGACTGGAGATAATGTACGTTAGGCCCCTGTTACAGTAGGTGGCAGTAGGCATGAAGAGTAGTTATTATTTGGAGACATCTGCCAATTAAATGTGAATTTTTTCCTATTTGGATAAAATAAACCTTCTATTTAGTAGATATTTTCAAAAGATTAAATTCCAGATTATGAACATTTTAGCTCTCCAATGTATTTGCAATTCAACAGAACCATTATAGAACAATTAAAACGGTGACTTTTGGTTGTCTGGATTAATCATGGGCATTTATCTACATATGCATGTCATTAGCAGAAATCAAAAAGTATTACAAAAGGACACTTCGGTAGACATACAGGTTTGGGGCACTACTCTGATATTTGTAAGTTGTCATTTCTTTCTTAAAATACATGAAAAGAGTTTTTGATTCGAGGAATATTTAGTTCTTACATTAAACAAGTAAGTGCCATCTTGAAAGCCCTTTTTTTAAAATCATATTTTATATTCAGGTTCATGCTGGAAGAAAACTACAGAACGCAAGGTAATCAAAATGGTTTCAAGGCCCAAACAATAGGACTTATGGACTCACTGTGACCATCGTCTATAAAATGGTCCTCAAAGCCTACAAGCATTTATCCTATTCGACAATTGAAGCTCAAGGAACTCTTCATAAGGACGAAAGAGGATCATATATGTTATTGCAATATTTGGACATTAAAAGTCTAAATATGGGCTAGAGAAATTAGGAAAAACTATTACACACACACAGATGTTTAAAATTTGCCAGTAATGAACTCACATGCCAGAACTTGAGAAAAATGAAAGAAGCAATGACATCAGAATTCTTTATTATTTGTAAAAACATCTTCCAGACAAGCCAATATAATACACACGATGCAAATAGCAATGACTTGTCCAAGGAAATATTGAAATCCACTAGGATTGCACGTGCATAATCTGATTCAACAAGTCAGTATATTTTTCTCAAAAACATAATATCTTTTCTGCATTGTGTGAGATGAAGGTTCAATTACATTTCTTGCCTGTGCAATAATTCCCACATCATAAATTCTGATGAAATTATATCAATACATAAAGCAAATGGATGTCTGACCTACCATCGCTTCCTAGTTCTCAGAGAGAGAGGCTGACACAGAAGCAAATCCCCAGCTGCTTGGAGCGATGCTATTACAGCGTGCCTTTGCCTGGGAACTGTTATTAACTATCTTGACCAGGAGCGGCTGCTAGAGTTTGTGGTTTCTGCTCTGAATATTAAACTTGGGCATACAAGAGTCCTTATTGTGGGGAGCACTTGGAAATGGTAATACAAAATTGCTTTATATTTGCGGGATTTGATTGCTTTAGATGATACAGCCCTAGCTGGTGGGCCTCTCTTGCTGCTTGTATTTCCAGATTATAAATCATTCCTTTGACAGGGGATCTGCCACAACCAGCTCTCAGTTTCCGTGGTATCGTTTTTATATTACAACTGGCAACTGCTCTTCTGGGCTGTTCATAGAAGTGACACATTTTGCATAATTTATGAGAATGGGGTCAAAATCAAAGCTAATAAAAGCCTCCCCAACTTTTCTTGTACATGTCAAGGCATCTCAGGCTTTGAGTTTTGAGAGGACTGGGTCATAGATAAAGGATGTTAGACTTTTGTGTGGTGTTGGTAGGCACTGTGTTTACCAATACTGAAATTCAATAATACAAAAGTCAACATGATCCACAATTAGCCACTCAGTTACTGATATTCAACCTTCAAGAGCAAAATAATATCTCCTCAAGATTTATGTAAAGAGACAAAAGCATTTAATGCATCCACACATAAAAAAGGTAGCTGGAAGTGAGTGCCTCGTTTTCCCCTTCTGAAAATAAGGGTAGTGAACCAGATGGTCTACAGGCTTCCTTCCAGTTCTGACATTTTGGTGAGGCTACAAAATTCACTGGTGGAATTACAGTAGAGTGAACGCAGATGACAATAATGAACCTCTGCTGCTTCCTTATTGCAAACAAGTTTAGATTCAGACCTAGCACTTAAGAACCTGAAGGCGTCTTTCACTCCTGGAACCCATGTACCAGCTATATAACAGAACCCATTCCTAAATTATATGTTTTAACTCCCAGAACACAGCTGACTTCTGGTTGTGCCCTGGGTTTTCTCTATGTGAATTTAGGGAGATATTAATTCAAAAGACAATACCCAACGAGCATAATGAGATCAAAGCAATAGTGTGAGATGCTTTCCAAATTATGCTGTTATGAATTTATGAATGAAGGAATCAATAGTCTAAAAGACCGTTTGAAAGAACCTCTGCCCAGAAATAAGAAGCTCTCAATTCCGCTCCCCCAAGAAGCCTGGCTTGCTCTGGGTATCCTTGGTTGCTCTTATTAGCTCAGTGCTTTTTTGACATTCCATTAGTCATAATATAAAGCAGGAACTGTGAGTGGCCCGAGGTTCAACATTAGCTGGGAGTGGTTTCCAAATTAACCAAATTCAGCATTTCTTCAGCAATCAGTTGCCCTTCCCCATCCACCCTCCCCCACCATGCAAAAGAGGATTTGTATATATTTTCAAATATAATCAAACTATAATTGTAGTGTAACCAGAGAAATCTGGTACAAAACTTCTGTTGGAAACCCAAAGAGATGGTCACTGAGCCAAGTCAGCTGATTGAAGTAGCTTCCATCCTTATGGGCTGTGTTCCTCTACATGGTCTGCACTCTTCAGAGCAATTCGGGAAATCATGTCTTTCCAAAATGTGGAAGATAGAGGTTGACTCTGTAGGGGAATTTTTTTTTATTGATAATTGTTGAATGCTGAAATTGATTCCTTGGGGAATTTTACTTAATTGTTGGATTTCAGAACTGAGGAGACTTTATGGACAATTCCTTCATTTTTCAGATAAGAATTGAGACCCATAGGAGTGAAATGTCTTGCCCAAGGTCATAGAGGCAGTAGCAGAATTGGGACTAAAGCCCAAAGACTCCTGACACACACAAACAGTGACTTTCAAGCTTTCTTGACTATGAATCACTGTACACACATATTTTCCATTGTAACCCAGTTACATTTACATCCAAGCAGCTGAAGCAGAATTTCAAGCAATGATTCTTACCTTTATTATGTGTGATGTGCTCTGATCCATTCTGTTCTGTTCTATTTCAGTTAACATTTTTTAACTCTGGTCATGAACTACTTATGGTTATCACCTACAGTTTTAAAAGCTGTTCTAGACTACATTTGCTCAAAATGGCTTATTATTTCCTTTAATAAAGACTCCCTACAAATAAACTCCTACTCTACCTCCCTGTCCAAGAGGTAGAGGAGAAGGGGATACCTTATTCAAACCCAGGATTCTGCAGACCTGCTACATTTGATAGAAACAAAATCAACTCTACAAGAAGTTATCAGTTTTCCTTAGTATTAGTGACTGGAAGAGCTTCAACGGCTGGAAAAAGAAAACCCAAATAATACAAGATCCAGAAGAGATCAAACGCAACAATTCTACTAAAAGGTAAGTTGTTCAGACAGTAAGAGTGGGCTGCTCTGCAGAGATGCTTATTCAGTCTCTTGGCCTAATTTGGGGGCTCTTTTCCTTGGAATAAATGGCTTTTATTAATAATTGCTCCATAAAACTCAGTTCAGGGTTTTGGCTTATTTGGGTGACTGCGGTAAACATTCAAGTTCACTAATCCAGTTTCACTAGCAGTAAGGAAAGATGGGTTTTGCTAAGAAGCTAAGCCAGGCTGCTAACCTACCAAAGAATGAGAAGGAGAAATCTCTTCCCACGTGGTTTTTAGGTATTTATTTGCTTGCTGGTTTCAAATGATGCTTTCAGGTGCTCCAGTCTTCTCTCTAGCAAGGCACACAAAATCCTAGTTTCCATACGTACATCCATTGTTTAACATGTGGCGAGTATCCTTTCCTTGCCAGGGTGAAAAATGGAGCCAGCCAATCCTAGCGGCAGGAGAAAACTGCAAGTCTCCCGGATGCCAGGAACAGGAAACATGGAAGCAGTCTCAGATGACAGACACTCAACGTGGGCCAACTCCTGGCCCATGATGATATGCACACTCCCCATCTGAGTGGCTGCTGGCCAGGAGAATGACCACAACAAGCAGGAACTCCCTTTGTCCACTTCCTCCACGGGACAAGGCGTGGACCTGCAGCCCATCAGTTCACAAAATGCCTCATTCCAACCCTGGGCTCATCCTTGCAGACTGGGGATGGAACAGCTTAGCTTCTCCTACTGGAAATTCCCATGCCTCTGTCCTATGGTGCTATGGAGCCAGCCAAACCTTGTTTTTCACTCAGGGCTGATTTCTGGCAAAATTCCCACTCCAGGACTCCAGCACTGACAGAGGTTAATGGGTACCACTAAGCTACTCTCGGCAGCATTGGTTTGATCTTCTTGGCTCCGATACTCTTCCTCCTCTTGGCACAAGAAAATTCAGCTTTTGCCCTTTATCTTGTTATCCAAGAGCCTGAATGCCCATGACAGCCGTGGATGCAGATGCTGCCCCTTGTAAGTCCTTGGCAGAGTGGTAGAATTCAGACCAACGCAGGCAACGTGCACCGAGCTCCTTATTTTTCCCTAAACAGCCAGCTGGCCTGTTGCTGAAACCAAGGCCAATCAGAAAAGATGCATATGTGGCTGGTATGCCTTGTTTTCTCCTCCACCAAGAAAGACAGAGGAACAGATAAGGGTGGAGGAAGCAGTTTCTCACCCTTAGGAAATAGATTAAATCTGCTCTGAATCCAAAGAACTCTTCACCACCCTGAGTTCTTAAGTCCCTAGAGGTGGCTCAGCCCTCAAAGTTACATATGAATGTGATTTAGGAAGAAATTTGCCAAGGTAAACTTGACTGCCTCTTGGCAAACTAGTGCACATCAGATCCAATTGCAAGCAATAGGTCACCCTCTTCTGGAGCACCCGCTACTTCCTTAGATCCACTTGGAAGGCTCCTGACTCAGCCTCAGACCCTAGGTCAGAGAAGAAGGAATGAGAGCAGCACACAGAGGTTAGGTTCTACGGTCAATGTGAACCATGGAAGTAGTGTAAATTCATATTACTCTTGAAGATGCCTTAAGTCACCCATCAAGTACAGCACTGCACCAAGCCTCTACTGAGGCCACTCAGGCTTATTAGTCCATTTAGCACAGGCATTTCTCCTCCAGCACTGGAATAAATCACTGTTTGTTTGGTTCAGCACTAGATGAAGTACCTGGCTTGCATTTAGAAACACAAAATGTGTATGTTTTAACCCAAGACACACTTGCAGAAGCAAGAAGCTTGAAGGTGGGACTGGGACCTACTGAGGACACTGAGTCCCTATGGCAGTTGCCCACAGATGGAGTGGCTCACAGAACTGCCGAATCAGGCAGACACATACATGACTCCATTTCCCTGGCTGCACCCTCCTGCTGGCTCTCCTCTCTTCCGCCTTTTCTCTCCAAGCATAGAACTGAGTTTGCTCATATTTGGGAATGAGTCTTCATTCCCCAATATAGCTAGGAAGGGAACTCAACTTCCTATTTAGAATTCCTGGCCCTTTCCTCACCATGAAGATTCCAAGAATTATTCCTGAATAATTCCCGTTTCTACCTACATATAATTAATAATATGTATTAATTCTGAAAGTTAATAATAATTTATTCTGAAGGTTCAAAAGAGTTGGGATAAGGATATTCAGAAATCAAAACTCTGCTCATGAAGAATTCTGCGCAGGGGAGAACTGAGGTCTAAGGGAGTCTCAGTTTTACAGCTCTGAAATGGGCGTAGTAGCACCCTCCTCTGTGCACAGGGTGGAATCAAGTTAATTAATTGGCTTCCTCGGAGCAGCAAATGTGTCATCCTCTTCAAAACCTTAAGATGAAAGGTATGAAACGGTGTCATTGTTTCATAAATTGCTACATCAAACATGGGACACCTATAAACCTGCAACACATAATTATCATAAAAATAGCACACTGTTAAAACTTTCAGAAGAGTATGGAATATTTGATGGAAGAGGAACACTCGCGGTCCTGAGCAAACAACTCCACCTCCCAGGTCCCAGCACCACCACCTCTTCTTGAATTTCTGCAACAGCCTCCAGGAGCTTCTCTTCGATTCCACCTGTTCTCTGTGATATTGTGATTTATAATAAGAACTACATGTTTGGTCTTCCTCCCCATTTCTGGCATGGAGCTCCTAAAACCCTCGGAATTTACTAAGTGATGAGAGCAACAAAGGTATCTTTTGTTACGCTAACGAGGTGACTTTGGGAAGCACCTAAAGGGCTGGTTGCCAGGGAACCCAACCTTGAGATTAGAGGGTTGAAACTTTCAGTCCCCCAGCCTCCTGGGAGGGGAGAGGTGCTGGAGGTTGAATCAATCACCAAGGGCCAATGATTTAATCAATCATGCCTATGTAATGAAGCCTCCATACAAACCCAAAAGGGTGGTTTGGAAAGCTTTTGGGTTGATGAACACATAGAGATTCAGGGGGCATGGTGAGCTCAGAGAGAGCATGGAAGTTCTACGCCCTTTCTCCATACCTTGCCCCATCCGTCTCTTCCACCTGGCTGTTCCTGAGTTATATCCTTTTATAATAAGCTGGTTATCTAGTAAGTAAAACATTTCTCTGAGTTCTGTGAGCTGCTCTAGCAAATTAGTCAAACCCAAGGAGGCAGTGTTTGGAACCTCAGATCTATGGCCAGTCAGCCAGGTGACAACCTGGACTTGCTGTTAGCATCTGAAGTGGAGGAAGGGGGAGCAGTCTTGTGGGACTGAGCCTTTAACCCATGGAATCTGATACTATCTCCGAGTAGATACTGGTGTCGGAAATTTGCTTGGTAGTGTGGGGAACCCCACACATATTGGAATTGGGAGCAGAATCCCACACTCCTTCAGTCTGTTCTCTATAGCAGCCCAGTGATCACGGCCCTCCTCTGCTCAAACTCTCCCATCACCTCCCACCTCGCTCTGATTAAGAGCCCAAGTCCCTGCGGTAGCTGTTACCTGAGCCATACCTGACCTGCCATTACCTGTCCCACCTTGTCCTCTACTGCTCTCCACTCTGGATAACCCTCAAGCATGGCAGTCTCAGGTCTTTGGGTTCTCTGTTCCCTCTTCCCTAATGCTTCCCCTGGATATTTGCATGACCTGCTCCTTCCCCTCCTCTGGGTCTTTGCTCAAGAGTTATTTTCTCAGTGATGCCTTCCCTGACCACCTTACTTATAATACAACCCCCATCCCACACATAATGCCCCACCTCTATCCTGGTTTATTGTTCACCACCATTCTTATCTATCTCATCGACTATTTTGCTTATCTGTTTATTTTCTGCGTCCCCAGGACAATGCCATCTCTACGAAGGCCAGGATTTTGCTCTGGTTTGCTGACTGCTGCCTCCCCAGCACCTAGATCAGTGCCTGACACATGGAGGTGTCTGAAAAATATTTGTTGGATATATAAATGAATGACAAGTTCTTCCAGATGTAAAGACTTTCCCCACTTTCCATAAGATTATCCTGGTCAGACTCTTTTATCATTTCTGCAGTTGCCCTTCTGACTGTTTTCAGATGTTTGCATCTGCCTTAGAGGGAAATATCTGGTAGAGGTGGGGAGCCAAAAAGAAAATGCCATTGATTGAACTCTTAAAATTTGTTTCCCAAAGTTAGGGACACTGCCTTCTAGTCTTTTACATCCCGTTTCTTTGTGTTCTATCTGATACAGCCCTGGGTGCTAATTAGGAGCTCCTCTGATGAATAAATGAGTTAATAGGTGAGTGGTTAGATCCTGGCTTTCTACCATTTTGTGTTGAGATCCAGTGGGACCCCTTTGTGAAGAAGGCTTTGGGGAGAAGACTAACACCCATATGTGTGTCTTATTAAAGACACTTCGGTTGCAAGTAGGAGAAATCCACTCCAGTTGCCTCAAGCAATAGAGTGGGTTTTATTAGAAGGACACAGGGATAGCTCAAAGAACCTCAGAAAAGGAAGGACTCATGAGTGATTGAAATCAGGACCTGGAAAGCCGGCAGAAGCAGTGTTTACTCTCTGGTTCCAGTCCCATGGCTTCTCCTCACAGCCGGCCTTTTTGTACCTGTTTCATGCACCTCTCTGTGTCTCCAGTTAGCAATTATCACTTTCTGTCTCTCTGTACACGTGGGTTAGTCGTTGCTGCCCCAAGAGACTCTATGGTCTTTTCAGGTCAAGCATTTTCCAAGCCCCACAGTCCCTATTCCTAATTCCAGGGAAAAAAATCTGATCAGCTGGCTTGGGTTAGAAATTCACCCTGCTGTAATTTTCACTGGCAATAGGGGTGAAGTCTTTCACAGGTCTGTGGTTCCTTATCTGAAATTTATGGGTCCAAAAGTGTTTCAGATTTTACAGCTTTTCATATTTTAAAATGGTAATGTGGTTCATACACCGTATATTACACAACATCACCAATGGCTCTGAGGCCACATTCTAAGATTAAAGACACAAAAATTTCTGCAGGAAAATGTATGAATATTCAAAATAAATGGGACAAATAAAAATTATAAACAGCTTCAAGTCAGGCCAGGTCAGCTTTTGCTATCCAATGAGTTCAGATCAGGTTTGAATTTGGCTCAAATGAGCTGGAAAATCTTTCAATTTTCAGAGTCATTTGGATTTCTGATTGAGGATAAGTAGGGTAATCATGTAATTTATTGTCCAAACTTCACTTCTGAGAGTAAAGGGAATGGTATTAAGAATTGCATTGGGAGGAAATGCTGAGTCTATGCAGTGTCATTTTTTAATCTCGCCAACCCTCCCATAATTACAGACAGAGCAACTAGGCCAGCAAAATCAAAACCCATGAACAACATCTACTAAAAACACTAAGTGACAAGTATCCCCATAAACTCCAAAGGGCAATTAAATATTTAAGAGCTACAGATCTGTTCAGCATCTGCACAGGAAGAACCAAAAGGAAACTATGGGTCATTGAACGGACTTGAGAACAGGAGAATCTTCAGATCTCCAGTGGGGACCTACTGGAAGTGTGGCAGGTCAACTGGAAAACAGCAACTGAAACTAAGAGGGTTCATTGCCCAATTCTCAGGGGAGTGCAAAGTTTTATGGAAATATCTCATGTATCCAGTATGAACAAAAAAAAGCAAAGCAAATTTCCTTCCAGAATAAAGTTCCTCCATGGGAGTAGGATGCAGGGTAGGATAGGAATCCACTAGTAGACAGCAAAGAAACAAATAAGACCCAGATAAAGCTGTGGGTATGCAATGTAGGGGGCAGTTCTCTGAAGTATGAAGCCATATTTTTCATCACTCTGTGGAAAATAAAAACAGAAGAGAGAGCTCTAGAGCCATGAAGGTGGAAAAAAAGTTGTAACTTCCCCCACCCCCACCTAATAACCAACAAAATATGATTGCAGTTGAATCCCACACAAACTCATCATTTTTTAAAAGAGAATAAGTACCATGTCAGAGAGACATAACTGCAAAATACATAAGAAATGCACCCAATATTTCAAAATGAGCTAAAAAAATAAAGAAGATGATATAAAATTATGGAAAATATGAAAGAAAATCATAGGTCAGAATTTTTAAAATTCAGATATGAGGTTATAGAACTCAGGAAGAATTTAGAAATAAAATAATAAATCATTTCATACATGAAGACCAAATTGTAAAAAAATCAAATGAGTAAATGCAGCATAAATGCCTTATGAAATGTAGAGGCAAAAAGGAAAAGTTTTTTTCAATTAGAAAGAAATCAAGAGATAAAAAGTATTCAAAAGAAAATGGAACATACAGGAGATAGACAAAAAAAAAGCACAGCATGTGTATAATAGGAGGTCCCCCTTGCCATCAAAGAAGGAAAACAAAGTAGTGGAGCAGATCAAACACTGAAAACTAGAATTCAAGAAAATTTGCCTGAAACAAAAAGTCACTTGAAACTACATATTGAAAGGACATACCATGGACCTGAAAAAAAAAAGAAAAAGAAAACTTGGAAAGACCAACATTGAACTACAGTCTTAAAAAATGACTAGACTTTTAAGAAAAAGAAAATCCTTTGGGCATCCAAGAAAGGCCAAGTCACTTAGAAAGAAACTAAGATCATGACCAGACTGCTCAATAGCAATGCTCTGTGTCAGAAGAAAATGGAGTGATGTCTTTAACATAATGTAGGAAAGAAAATATGATTTTTGTGGGTTTTTTTCTAGTCAAATTGACTTTAAAGTATAAATACTGCAGATAAACTGTTATGAACATGAAAGCACCCAAAATATTTTTCTCATGAGCTCTCCTGAGAAATCTATTAGATAACAAGCTTCATACAATCAAAATGGCGGGAGAGACATTGACATGAGGACTGGTGATTCAGTATTCTTGGCATAAGAAAATGGAGAAACAGATGTAAGACAAAAGTTTTAAGTAAAAATCCTGTAATCCTGAATTTGAATTGAAAGCATCAGTATAAACTCATGATATACTTTATTTTTAAAGTGTTCCTGGTTGTATCCAATAAAAGGGCCTAGAAACCCTGACTAGTCTATAGGAATGAGCACCCTAGTGCCCAGATTGTGGTCTCTAAATACTATGTCCTTCTAAAAGGAAACAGGGCTTCTTGGAGCAATAGCTGATTCCAGGACTGGAGCAGGAAGTGTACAAGATGAACCTGGAACCTCTTTTACATTAGAAGCATGGAAGTTACCAAAGGCTATTGGGATCTTGTCAAAGAACTCAAGAACCAACTTGAAGAAGCTCCCACTGGGCAAACATGGGACAATTTGAACATCAATAAGGGTAATAACCATAATGAATTGAAACGCATAAAATATACTTAAACCTGTGAATCAGTAATAATGTAAAATTAGTCAGTTGAAAGAAAAAAGAGTTAGGGAACTTCTACATGGAAGGAAACTTAATAGACATATCAAAATATTGCAGTGTGGGTCTTTATTTGAATCCTTGTTCAAGCAAACAAACAAAAATTGAAAAAGAAAAAGTCACATTTATAATATTTATGAGAAAAGTGGAAATTTTAACACTGACTTGATATTTGATTATATTAGGGAATTATAGTTCATTATTTTAGGTGTGATAATGGTATTGTGGTTATGCTTTTTTTTCGCTGAGGACGATTCTCCCTGAGCTAACATCTGTGCCACTCTTCCTCTATTTTGTATGTGGGTGGCTGCCACAGCATGGCTGATGAGTGGGGTAGGTCTACACCCGGGATCTGAACCCACAAACCCGGGCCACTGAAGAGGAACACACCAAACTTAACCCCTAGGCCACAGGGCCAGCCCCATGCTTTTTTTTAAGTTCTTATCTTTTGTAATTATGATGACTGAGATTTATCTAAAAATAGCACAGGAGAGGAAATGAGGATACATGGAGCTTTATTATTCTATTCTGTGTATTTTGGAAGTTTTCCATAAGGAAAGATTTTTAAAACTTCTACTTCGGGATAATAGACTGTCCCAGGCAAAACAGGCTGTAGTTCACCCAGTAGATAAGGGATTGTGGCTGTATGGTCCAAACCTGGTAACAGGAGCCCAGAGATGTAGGTGACAGACCTGTCAAACACCCCAAAAAATGTCCAGTAATATATTCTGATCATTTAGCATTTTTGACATCATTAGCTAATCTATTTTTATTTTCATTTTTACCTACATCAAACCATATTTAATTTGTGCAATAACAATTTCTTGTTTGAGAAGTTCTGCCATGTGCTTTTTTTTTTTTTTCAAATCTAGCTCAGTTTCTCCAAAAGAGCCTCCAGCAAACAGGCCACTGAAATTTGGCAGCTTTATTGTTGAATGCATTCAATTATCATTTTTTAAGTCTAGCACCACATTCCTTTAATGATTTAGGACCTTGCACGACTTTAAATGTCTCCCAAAGCTTTCATTGTAAATTGTGTTAAACATCAAAGGAGGTAAGTGATGCCCAGATGCTGTTTACCTCCTGTGAAATTCTCCGCACTAAATAGGACGGGTAGCCCTCGACAGATTCAGCGTGAGAGCTGTAGAAAGGAGTAACCTTCATGTTTGGACGCTAATGCGAAGCCTGGCGCTGAGTATGAAAAACCACCCTAGAAAATCTTTTAAAAATCAACCTTCTGCAATGATTCCTCTGCTTTTATTTCCAGACCCATCAAGAAACACAGTGACAATCCTCATGTCCACAGGGGCAAAGAGGTCCTGTGAGGCTGCAGCTGACTTAGGGTTAGTATGTACTGGGTTTCAATGGCATTGTTTAAATGGGGCCCCTAAGCCAGAACCCTAGAAAGTCCTCCTTATCCTTTATGAACTGTTTTAAAACAAAAGCAAAACAGTATCTAGACCTTTCTCTGCTCTCTTCTCTGCAGTATCCTGCTGAGGGGATATTGTTCCTATGCAGGTACTGTTGCTGATGCTTCCACTCAGATGCTTTGATGTGGCTGGGATATTTGTGTATTTCTTAAGAGAGCTTATTCTAAGGGTATATCCCTTATGCTTCCAGGCCAGATTTTCAAAGGAAAAACAAAAAAAGCAATTTCTGCTCACCCACCGCCACCATGGCATCTTTTCAAACCATTGATAGCTTTGTGCCTCTCTGGATGGCTGGTTATTCTGCGATATGAAACCCTAGTATTGGCCCATCTAGTCTGGGATTGGTCAGTGGGGAAACTCCCAATTGCTTGGTTGCAGGAGGATCCCTGCCTTTCTCTCCTCATGTAGACATTTATTCCCTTCCCAGTAGACACCCTTGTCTGTCTGTCTGTCTGTCTTCAGATGTTTATCAAGGACCTACCATGCTCCAACATAAGCAGCCAAAGACCTTCCTTCTTCTCTTCTAAAAGTCTTTGGTGCAGGCTAATCTGCAGTGTTGAAGTTGTCCCTAGGTCCCACTTTCTGTGACCATGGGGCAGGATAGCATGGGGGTTGGAGCATGGGCTCTGGGGCCAGGCCACCTGCATCTGAGTTCTGGCTTTGTGACCTCAGACAAGTCACTTAGACCTGCCTATGCCTCAGTTGACCCATCTGTAGTATGCGGATAGTAAAGTTCCTACCTCCGAGGGTTGTTGTGAGAATTAAATTAATCAATACACATAACAGGACCTAGAACAGTGATAAATGCTCCATCCACATCAGCTGTCTACTATGAACGCAGAAGGCCCAGCTGTGGGCTCCCACGCAGATCGAGGCCTCCCTTCAACACTTCCCTCTCTTCTCTTCTGCCCTGTGCCACCCCCAGTCCTCTGTTATCATCCTTGTTGGCTTCTCTCATCTTCTCCCCTAGCCTACCATTTTCTTATACTTCCAAATCATCCTCTTCTATCCCCAAAAAGAAAGCATAAACTCTGATATCCTAACCTACCTTTCATAAATGATGTCTCTCCAGCATAACAACTTGATAGTGTTTCATGGACAGAGCCAAGTAGGAAAGCATGAGAATCTGTAACTCTCCCCTCTCCCTTAAATAGGAGAGTTTCCTTGGCACTTGGCTCCTGGGCCTGGCTCTGCTGATATGAGGCAATGGGTGGAAACGCAGACAGAAGCAGCTGAGAACAGGACATGCTTCCTGCATGGGGGGGAGGGCTTGTCAGAGCTTCCCCCAGAGAAAAGCAAGCACCTGGAGGCTGGGAGAGGGCGCCCAAGGGAGCAGAGAGGCAGTGAGGAACTGGGATGGGCTGGAATTTGAAAAAAAAAAAAAAAAAGGGAGAAAAGTGATTTGGGGTGCTTTGAGAGAAAGATGAATAAAGAAGATATTTAAGAAGTTTGGCTGTGTGCTGTGTGTACCATCTTTCCTCTACTGCCCTTTCAAGAAAGGGTTCTGTAAGGATATACATATTATTATTAGGGCTTTTGGAGTCTGATTGGAGCTTCTTTTGGTTTCTGTGAGCAGAACAGCCCAATTTCATGGGGATACAATTGCACTTACTGTGTACCTACCAAACCTCAGCCACTGTGCTGGGGCCTCGTATGCAATGTCGCTAATCCTCACAGCAACTCTGCAAAGCAGGTAGATTATTCCCTTTTTATTGGAACTTAGTTCCAGTGAAGTTAAACAATATGCACTGGGCCACACAGCTAATGAGAGGTGGGGCTGGGATTCGAACCCAAGTCTACCCTACTCCAAAACCTGGCTCTTTCCACCATCCACTGAATCTGAACATAAGCTTTTAGAGTGTATGTTTAAAATTTTCTGTTATGTTATTATTATTACTATTATCACTATTTTAAATTTCAGTGGTGTGCCTAATGTCATAGCACGTGCACGCTAAATGTGTTGTCTTTAGCTCTTTTGAATTAGGATACCATTTCAGAGTTAATAGATGCTTCTGATTATACAGTTATTAGAGCTTCATATCAAAACCTCATATCCATGTGTCAAAAATGAGCCTCAAGGAAATTGATCATTTTTCAGATGTTTTATTGTGTGTGTGTACGTACTGGCAGAGAGAGACAGGCTCCAAGGAGGCTGTTTAAGATTTTAGCACAGCTACTTAAAAATAAGTACATAATGTTGTTTGATTTCTGAGAGGCCTAAAAGAATAGTAAACAAATCGTGTAGCCAGTCCTTTACAACACTCTACCTGGGAAAAGCATTGTTTGTTCACAGCAAATATGTAACCACAAAACACATTAAAATGCAGAAAAATCATCTGACCAAACAAAATAACGATAAATCAGCTTGAAACTTGTTGCCATTACAGGATATTAAATACGCTCATTGCGGGAAGAATGTGCCTTCGTCACCTATTTAAATGTGGACATAATTAAAGGGGTCGCCGCACTCTGATTTATAGGTTGGATCTTCTAATTACTTAGCTGTAGCAATTAGGGTTTTCTTTGTATTACACTTCTTCAGGCCAAAGATGCCTTCTATCGCTCGGGCCAGATTAAGGAGGGCAAATTCTGGCTTCCGTCCCATCCTCCGTGACGCACCCCCAGTTGAAATTGTTCCCAACTGGGGATCCTAAAGGCGAGTCAAATGCTATTGGGAGGGGAGAGAGGTAAGTCATTGTGGTGACTGAAGCGTCCTCTCCTAGAAAGACCAGTTTGCTTTGGGGTCTCTACGCAGCTTTAGGAGGCCCACTGCCTTGGAGACTCAGGGTCCTGTCTGCAGCTAATACAGTACCTTGCAGACCTTTCCTGACTAGAGAAAGATCAGAAGGGCCAGGAGTTGAAGAGAAATGTATATGACATTTTTTAGACCTACATTATTCCATAAAAGTATTATTTAAATTTTTTTAAAAAGGCTTTAGGAGACAGTGCAACAGGATCAGGAAAGGGGGAACTTCTATTTTTGATCTAGCATGTTCCATGGGCCAGGAACTCTGCTATATGTGCAGGGGTTAAAAGCACAGGCTCTGGAGTCAAAATGCCAGGGTTCAAATCATGGCTCAGACACTTACTAGCTGTGTGCCATTGGGAGACTGAATTAACCTCTCTCAGCTTCAGTTTTCTAATCTGCAAAACGGAGCTAACAAGAGTACTTACCTCAAAGAGTTTTGAGGATTAAATGAGATAACCCTTTAAAGCAAGATCATTTACCACAGCTCCTGTCATATAGTAAGCTCTTAATGCATGCATCATTTTTAGTGTATTAATATTTCCAACCTTATGAATCATTTATTTATTCATTTTTTCACTCATGCAGCACATATTTGAGTACCTATTAACTGACCCAGAAGGCCATGTTCTTTTCATTACCCTTCCTTGCCTTCCCAGGACATAAACCTTAAACTCCTGGGCACAAGAAAGTCATTTATTATGTTGAATGAGAAAAATCCAACTGTTTGAAGTGTCAAAGGCTTGGATTTAAGCAAGTGTAAATCAGTGTTCAGTTATCACAGGGCTCTGGAGAACACGCACAGCCAGAATGTCAGCACAGAGCTGAGCCGTGGGGCCGAAGCGCCAAAGCAGCCTGTTGGGTTTCCCTGCGATGGTTAAGTGAAGTTTGGAGGTGCCTTCCAAGATTACGTATGAGCGCTGGGAGAGAGGATGGACCTTCATTTCAACTCCACAAATACTGGCTGAGTTACACTGCGTGCCATCTCTGTGCTGGTGCTGGGGACCCAGAGATGAGCAGCCACCCATGGTCTCTCTTCTTGATAGTCTTTTGGTCCAACAGGGACAGGAATATGCAAATCAGCGTTGGCCATACCGGTGATAAGAGCAAGAAAAACTGAGAGGAAGAGTAGCTGGTGTTGCCTGGTGAAGTCTCGGGAAGCATCCCAGAGGAGGGGACACAGGAGCTGAGGTTCCAGCTAGTGTTTGCCCTGAGGACACATGTGGGAGAATTTCATGGGGAAGCAGGAGAAGGCCTCTACTAGGAAGGTTTGAACTAAATAATAATAATAAACATAGCAACTGTGCACTTAGTCAAATTCAAGACCCATATTAAACATTTTTTTCTCATTTAAATGAGCTTGTCTTTTAGCTGTTTGAATGACTTCCCCAATTTGAAGACACCTCTCCCAAATGGGATTCAGTTAATTAACACCAAGACAGTGGCCCCCTGATGGCTCAATGAAGAACGCCTAATAAGCATTCAGCAAGACGTACTGAACTGAAGGTGCACCCCCACAGAAGGCTTGTCATTTCTTTTCTTCTCCACAGCCTGCACAGAAAAACTACATTAGTCTCTTGGCTTGTTTCCTTTGGCAAAGAGAATTATAAAGTACGTACTCTTTCTATTTATGAAAAATCAGCAGTACTTCAGAAAAGCATACTATTTGTGTTGGCAATACAAGCAAAAATGGACTGGTTGCCACCAAATGATACCCAGGCCATGAAATATACACCCATCAACTTTCAATTAAATAAATAGGACCCTTTATCAGTGGAAACAAAATAGTGTGGTCAGCTAGAAAATAGCCCAGTTGGAAATATCACCCTGTTTCATTTGGTGGGTCACCTGACTTTGCATTAGGGTGTTTGAGATTCTGATAAGTGGTTGGAGTGGGTTTTTTTTCTTTTTAATTTCATTTAACAGCATTTCCTTGGGACAAAAGTCAAAGGTTTGATCTCAGCAACCAGGAAGTGAGCTTCTCTTTCACAGTGCTAAGGGAAAAAAATACTTCAACAGAGATAAGAGCAGCAGGAAACGCCCTCTTGAATAGCAGTTGAAAAACATCTCTCTCCCAAAGAGCGAGGTACCTGCTCAACACACTGAACACGCCGTAGTAGCAGTAGTAGTAGTAGTAGCAGCAGCAGTAGTAGTAATAGTAGTAGTAGCAGCAGCAGTTGTTGTGGGAACTAATGAAGACTCGTTTCTCATCCCTTTCCCGGGAAAACCAGTGGGACTCTCGTGCTTATTCTGCCCTCTGGTGGCTGATTTTTGTTAAATACATCTGGAAGGCTACATTGTAAGCAGGAATGACTCCTTTTTTCATAGGATTCATATGATTTCATGTAATTCTTATCTACAGTTACAGTGCCCCAAGCCCACTATCTTCTGACCTGTGGACCTCAGATGCAGTTTTCTAATCAAATTGACTGAAATCCTGACTTTTATTTAATTAAACACAGAAGGAGTGTTTAAAAACGTCTCAACATGCAGCTAGTTCAGGTGAGCTGCAGATGAATCGTTTTAATGAATGAATTCACCTGGTGCCCTTGAGCATCGCAAAGATCAGTGTATTTAATTCATCAGACAACAAGGTCATTTTTCAACAGATTATTGGTTCACTGAAGCCAAAATCCAGATGATCAAGAATAACAAAAGCTATCTGAAAGAGAATAAAGAAGCACGACTTGCTTATTGTAAAGACACACTAACTAAATCAGTATTGGCACAAGAATAGACAAAGTTCAGAAACAAATCTACATGTGCATGCAGACTTGATATAGGAGAGAAGAGTATCTATAAGTCAGAGGGAAAAGGATGCAACCATAATAAATGCTACCGGGAAAACTGGTTATTCTTTCTTTTTCTTTTTTTTTTTTTTTTTTTTGGTGAGGAAGACCAGCCCTGAGCTAACATCCGTTGCTAATCCTCCTCTTTTTGCTGAGGAAGACTGACCCTGGGCTAACATCCGTGCCCATCTTCCTCCACTTTATATGGGACGCCGCCACGGCATGGCTGACAGGCAGTGCGTCGGCAGGCGCCCGGGATACGAACCAGCGAACCCCAGGCTGCCAAGCGCGGACTAAACCACTGCGCCACCGGGCCGGCCCCAAAACTGGTTATTCTTTTATGAGAAAATAAATTTAGATTACACCTTGAACTACAGAAAAAATAATATACTTTATATATATGTTATGCCTCAAACTATAGAAAAAATAATAATATATTTTATATGTATGATATGCCTAAGTGTAAAAACCAAAACTTAAGAGTTTAGAAGAGAATATAGGAGACTATCTGCAGATGATATGCAAAGATACCTAGACAAAGAAAGCAAACATAGATTATACAATTATACGGCATAAAACTTTTGTGAGAGTCACCTTGAAGTTAACCAAGAAGACTAGAAGAAAATATTGCAGCACGTATGGCCAATGAAATCTTAGTATCCAGGCTATAGAAAGAATCCCTACAATCAATTCTGTAACAGTCAAATAACCCAATAGGGGAAAGAAAAATACATGAACAGGCAATTCGCAGAAGAGGAAGCCCAAATGGCCAATACAATGCACAACCTATTCGTAACAAAGGAAATGCAGATCAAACCTCAATGAGATGGAATTCAGCTTCCATCCTTTTGGCCATTTAAAAAAAGAAAGCTGGCAGACATAGACTAGGATGTGGAGAAAGCAGAAAAACTGTCCTTTGCTGGTAGAAGTTTCAATTGGCACAATCACTATTTAATATTTCATAAATAACCAATTAATTATAAATAACCAATTAATATCTAGTTGACATTTAATAATAATTGATGAACATCTAATAAATATATAATTAACATATTAAGCATCTAAGTAATATGTAATCAAGCTGATGACACATATTCTTTACAGCCAAGCTCTTCTGGACCCAGAGCATTTTTTGCACACATGCACCAGGAGTCGGCAGTAATGGATTGATGGGACATCGTTGCACAATCCTCCCCGGGTATTCCAGAGCTCCTGTCATGCTTCTGACAGAGTTCAGCATGGTGGTTACAAGCATGGGCTTTGGGGTCACACAGACCTGGGGCTCTTACACTTTGTAGCTGTGTGACCTCCGGCAATTACGTAATCTCTCTAGACCTCAGTTTCCTCATTTGTCAATGGGGGTAGTAATGTCTCTATCCTAAAACTATTGGGAAAATTAAATGACAGATCTATAAAGTATTTTGCACAGTGCCTGGCACATAGTGGATGCTCAATAATGGCTGCTATTGTTTTCATTATCATTATAAACATCTACACCGGGGATTAATAATAATTCATGACTAAGGAGAAATTATCTTTTTTGACTAGGAACACAGATATCAAAAAAGAACATTCAATGATATACTCTTAGGATAGTAAGAATGGCAGTCAGAGTGTTCCATTGGGGGAAATGACCAGAGCTGATGAACAGTTTTATCCCCCATTAGATTATGAACCAGAGAATCTCATCACCCCCAAGTCATCCTCCTACTGGAGCCATTGCAGTCCCCTCTCATTGACAGGGAAACTGGTGGAACATGGGAACTCATCAAACTTTCTCACTTATTGACAGGGTTTCTGTTGGTCGATAAGATACATGCACTAACTTTCTGAAACAACCCGTTATTCAATAAGGAAAGAAAGAACACAGTTAGTTACCTTGTTTTGATGCTCAATTCCTAACCTGGCCAAAGGGAAGACCAAGACGTCAAATGTACCCAGTGAAGTTATTGGGCTGGCACATGTCCACAGGATTGAGATCTGAAAGACCTAAGTCAGAAAGGGACTTAGTTTAAAATGGAGAATGAGACTTCCCACCATCAAATGCATCCCAGTTAAGGAGCAGGCCAGTGCAGGGGAAAGGCAGGTAAAATTCTTTCGGTCGCATCATTTCCTGTGAGCTGAGGCTGTCTTAGAATCAATTTGCTAAGTTGATATTTAAAAACCCTTAAGCCATTGACCTTGTTTTTGCTTGGCTCTGGCTTTCCTCAAATGTCATAGCTCAAAGGCCTTTCAGGATTTGAAAGCCACATAGAAATAGCATAATGAACTATATTTTATACTCTATAAAGAATCGTCCCTCCAGCAATCACAAATATGTTTACATAAGAAATGCAAATTAAAGCACTCTTTCACTTGTCTTTACCAGAAATTTCCATCTAGGGCATGAACTGAACCTAATAATATTTTACATTAGATACTTTCTCCAGTTCTCCAAAATGTTCCCTCTTCCCTTTAAATTATACTTAAGGCAGACTAGAAATGAAAACATCAAGTAAAATTGCTCTAAGGTTAGCTTTCATTAGGAATCAGCTGTGATTTCTGTGGGTGCTAAGATGTATAAATTCCAGAACTGCCCTTGAGGTGAAATCATTTTTCTTCCTCAAATCCTAAGTGCATTTTTTTTGCTTCCAGCAAGATTCAGACACAAGGTTATACCTGTGGAGGAAAGATGCTCAAGGTTTCCACCCTCTACAAGCAAAGACACTCCTCTGTACAGTTGGTCATTGTTTCTGAAATTCATTTGCAGGACAGTTGGTGGAGTAGATTGCAAGAGCAGATTGACGAAAAGAATGTAGAATTTTCCACGGCATGCCAACTGTAACAGGGGGATGGTTGACAAGCAGAGAAATCGGTACCAAGTCAAATAACTTCACATATATGTAAATTGGCTCAAAATGTGCCTGTCAGCCATCGCTTTCTGTTCCAGAGATCTGAATGCCGAAAGGTATTCAGAGCCATAGACAAGGCTGGGTGCAGTGAAACAAATTCAGTTCTTCCACAGCAACCAGTACCCACAATCCCCAAGAAGCTGGCTGTGCCAGCCACCACTGCTCCCTGGGTCAGGCGGCAGGCACTCTTTAACACTGATTCATCGTGTACTTTTATACTTCACTCATTAACTGAGCACCTGCTTCATGCAAACACAGAGATATGGTAATTGCCACGAGGTGCTTTGGCTTAAGAAGGAAGGACATGCTTGGGACATCACCAGGACTTACCTTCAGCACTTTCATCCCTTTGCCAGTCCCTCTTCCCAGCCAGGTGCAATTACTCACCTGCCCTGTCACTGCTGGCTCCAGGCTGCCCACACCCTGACATGACATCCTGCCCCAGGGAGCACATTCAGAGTGCCCAGTGGTGTAGTACCAAGATTAATCACCCCATCTGGTTACCCATGCCTTGTCCTGTCTTCCTGACTCCAGAATTCTGTCTGCTCTCCTGCCCAGTAGATGACTGTGGGCTCCTTAATTCTGCTGCCGCCCAACTGGGGGCACCTGTCATCTGCAAAGCTTTCTTGCTCTTTCTCTCTCTCAGCATCGTGTTCACAGTCCTTTCCTACTGGCATAGGTTGGGTTTTCTAGAAGCAGATGTGTGATGGAGTTTGGGCTGCAAGATGTTTATTGGGGATCAACACCTGTGAAAAGAAGGGGGAGGAATTGGGATTGGGCAGAAGGGTAAGTCAGGCGGGCCTGACAAAACTCCACCAACTTGGCAGGAGCTCTGGAACAAATATTGCCTGATAGAATTGTCCCATGCTGAGGCAAATGGCCCAGGCTTTATACTCCTGCCTGGGTTATCCAGTCACTGGATGTGGGCTTCCCCAATGAAGGGTGTGACCCAAGGCTGAGGGAGCCCTGAAGGAGTTCAGAGCAGGAGGCTGTCTGCTGATCCCGCTCCCTGCGGCTGGGCAGCAAATCCTTCCTTGATGGGGTTCTGGGTGGCATAGCTTCATGTCTATTACACCTGTCATCTTCAGCGAAAACTCCCACTGGCCTTGACCTCACAAATCCGCCTGCCCAGGGCTCCAACCTGTTCTGGTTTTTGTCTGCAGACTCTTTTGACTTCTGTTGCAGAAGCTTTGTCTTCTTATGACTGTCATGTTAATACCTGGGAGGCACATCCAGAGATACCCTTTGTGGCCATGAAGACCGGAGAGCTCTGCTGTCAATCCACTGTCCCTCGATGTGGTCCCTCCCCACCCCTGACCCTCACCCCCTGCACAGTCCTGCCTGCACCCTGGGCCCTATTGCCTGGTGATATTCCTGAAGAACTCCCAGTGGAGAAAAGGGATACCGCCTCCATGCCAAGGTGGACTCATCTACATGCGTGGTTACAACCACAGAGCGGACACACCGTGGGGTAAACAGCAAGAGAGAGAATTGTGTGTTATACGCCAACATCTGCAAGACGGTTTCAACTCCTTGCAAGTGATGCTGAAAGAAATCCCTTTGTCTGGGAGACTCAGGGGGCCTGTGGTATATTTGAAGCTTTAGAGGCCATGGAAAATCATCTGAGTGGCCAATTTCTGGAGTGTTCAGTAAATCCTGCTCTTCCTCCAATACCGTTCTCATCTCTCAGCCCAAAGACTAACCCATCTCTTGGAGTCCGTGGCCTGGGAGTCATTTCCTTTAACCCCCAGCCAGCCTTTCTCTTCCCTTATCAGACTGCTGACCTCACTTTCCACCATGACTTGCATTATTCCTGCCTTTGTACAGAGACAAATTTTCCCAGCCTCAGTGTTCCTCCCCTTCTCAGGAAAAAAATCACCTCCACCTGAGAGCCTTCTTTGATTAACATCTCCTAATTCTGATTGGTTTACTCTGCATGTTTCCAGTGTTAGGTTTATATTAAAACCAAATGGCATTGTATAAAATTTCAAAGCATTACCCAAGCTATTATTGTTATTGCATCAGTTCCTTTCTTAAATCAATTAACCAGCGACTAAGGCTAGGGAACGTTTTAGTGCCATTAGGGACACTTTAGGTGGTTGTTCTTTGCTTTTTATAAACTGGATTTGTTGTAATGAGATTTGACCTGGTGGTGATTTGCATGTGGTTATTTGCTGAACATTTGCAATTGCTCCTAGCACAGAATCCATATGAAATTGGTCTGTTTCCGTCACAATCAAAAGACCCCATCATGATGTAACAAGATTTCCTGTAACCCTATATGGGTTGTGTTAAAATGCTATCCCTCACTAGGGATCTTAAGGACAAAAAGGTGCCAGTGTGTTTCAAATATTTGTCCCTCATCTGTGTACGGCCTTCTCAACCGTATGTTGAGTACCTCAGGACAATGGCCACGCCTTGTTTAGGAGCATCAGTAAGCATGCGGTGGACATCCATTCCATGCCAAGCCCTGTGTCAGGGACTTGTGAGGACTAATTTAATCCTTCCAGTGACCCCAGGAGAAAACTGAGATGAGTAAGGTTTGGGTATTTGTCTAAGGTCACACAGGTGAAGGGACAGGGCAGCAATCTGGATCCAGGCTTTCTTACTAAATCCCTACTCCTTTTCCTCCCTGCACTTTGTTACTGCCCACATAGGGTGGTACAGGTCTCCGTACAACCCAAACAACGACTGAGAGTTGGCTAGCTGCATGAGTCCACGGCCTCCCATCCCCTAAGAAGCCAGGATTTAAAGACATTTTGAGAAAGAAATAGGGTTGTGCTCTCCTAAAGAACCAGGAATCTGAATTTCCTTAATTCAGGAGGTCCCACCCCTCCTGAGTAAGGGGGCTGGGTTGAGGAAGAGTATCTGCAACATGTAATTTTCCTCTGCATTGTACATCGACATTCTCCTGACCTCCCGCCATACAAATGTCAGGTCACACCAGATGAAATGAAGAGCAGTGTCAGACACCACACAGTCTGCCCGGGTCTGGGATCAGAGCTTTCAGGAAACCCACAGGGACGTGTCTCGAGGTGAACCCTGGCAAGTAATCAGCACGTTGCCTTCCGAAACCGGTTCAGTTAGCAGATTGCCTAAAGCGACTATTCCTAAGAAGGACAGCCGTTGTTTCACCAAATTATCTCCCTGGGATCTGTTGTATTTAGTGCCATAAAATAATCTAAGTTTTCTCTGACTAAAAAAATTCTGCTAAGTAAAGCGGGAGGGAAGCGTGCCCTCCCTCCCACCCCTGCTCCCCCACCAAGGTAGGATGGAACGAAAACTCAGATCGTCAATAAAAATCCAGCCCCTGCCTAATGTATTTCCCTTGTGGAGGAGCTGTGTGGCTTAGCAGCTCAGGCTTCACATAGGCAAAAATGCAGAGTTTGTCTCTTGTCAGTCTGCAGATAAAATCCTATTCTTTGTAATCCCTGAAGAAACAAATCAAATAAACTCAGGCTGAGCTAACCATTTTCAATCCATCAAAGCAATCAAATTCTGTTTACCTGAATCGCAATGATTTCTAAAATGTTATTAAAAAGTAAAATGGAGTTTAACTATTCCAAAAAACCGAAAATGATGTGCAAACACAAAAGGGATAAGATTTCTGTAATTATGTAGACATAAAGTCGGTGCCATCATTTGAGCCACAATACATTGTAACTATGGCATGTAAAGATAAAGGGCCCTTTGTCTAACACAGCTGCTGCAAGTGATGCATAAACATAATTAATGTAAGAAGTCTTCAAAGAGGGGACTATTCATTTAGTTAGTTTTATTGCTCTTTCGGGCAAACAATGGTTTTATAATTTAATAAACCAATTAACTGATTATGTCTCACCCAAAATATTTGTATATCACCCATTCTATCATCTCAAAAATCCTCATCCCATTTCCTAGCCAGAGAGCGTTGTTGTAAATGTGACTAATTAGGATATTTGGCAAACGTTTGGCTGGCAGGTTATTTTGAAGCAAATTCTTTGAGATTTTGTCTCGATGTGCTTTTGCAAACATTCGCGACAACAGAAAGCCCTTTTTCAGTGCCATTAAAAGTTCAGATACTGCATTATTAGGACTGTTTAGAGCCACTTTGAAAGAAATAACGATGTGGCCCCGCTTCTTTATCACAATTCTTCAACTATTCTGTAGGGGGAACGATGCATCCTTAAGCGTGGCATGCTTTATCACCCCCTCAGAATTGCTTCCTCTATTCAGTCACTCCACGGGCTTCAGGTGCCTATCGCCAGCTGTATTATAACGGCGATGTTCACCACATTGCAGCTGATGGATCTGGCAGCGTTTCCATTATAACCCTCCATTATTAGGTAGAGAAAAGCCAGCTGGGAGAAAACGCATCCAGGAATAAAACTTGACATCCTGGCAAATGGCAGAAAGTTTCAACATAGGCACATTCTTTCAGCACTTGGACATGTGAAATTGTCATGGCAGGTTTTCAGTAGCAAGAATATATGTCAATAAAGGCATAGAAATGGAGTCATTTAAGAGGATTTGCTGGAACCCTCAGTAAAAGATGTTTTTATTATAGGTGCAAATGGTGCTCCGTGCTCCAGCGCGCCAAAGCTACGGATGATCTCCAGCAGGGACTTTCCTTACGAGTGTTGCATAATGAACGCTATTCTGACCCATAACCCTTGGCTCCTGCCTTCTCGGGAAAGGATTCGTTCACTTGCTCATTTGTGGGACCAAAACTTGAGAGCCTTCGACCTACCCATCGTGAATTAGAAACGGTCCCTGTCCTCGGAGGGCATATTGTCTAGGGAGTTATTGCAAGTGCGGTAAGATAGGATGAGTCTGATGAGGGGGAAGTCCATGTTTCATGAGACCACATCAGAGGGCACTCAACTCAGGCGAAGAGGATCGGGGAAGCCACTATCTGTAGGAGATGACGCATAAGCTCCTGCATTATGGAACGAGAGTTAACCAAGTAACTGAGGAGACGACAGAAACTGGGCGTTGAAGAGAAGATGTTGCTAAAGGTGCAGAGGTGAGAGAAAATGCCCATCTGAGGCCCTAGTAGCCCTTAAGTAAGGTGGGACCCAAGGGGTGGAAGAGGAAGTTAGAGAGTGGACAGGCCCAGGCTGTGCAGGGCTTGAAGCCATAAGGACTTTGAATTTCATCCTGGGAGAAATATGGAGCCATTGCAGGTTTTAAGCAGAAGAGTCAAATGATCAGATTTACATTCTGGAAAAATATACCTACACTTTCGACAAACCCCTCTCTCCTATACCAAAAAAATAGTCCTAATGGTTTATGGTTAATATGGTTACTGCAGCCCCATGATTTATGGTTTATTTTCCCTGGGAAAAATAAAACTGAGCCATTTGTATAATTCTTCCCAAAGACACAGTGGGGCACCAGCCTGCCAGGTTACCATTTGTGTATTCTAATGCTCATCCAGGGCATACACCTTCCTGAGGATCTATGTGAAGGAACTTTCCCTCAAACTCGGGAGAAAATGTAAGCCTCAATTATATGGAGGCCTCAAGAGGCAAATAAACATAAGACAGCACCCCCCCCCCCCACCAAGGCCCCATACAAATAAGGGACAGACAGTAGGTTCTGGAAGTTCATGAGATGGCTTGCTGTGGACTGTGGTGGCTGAAGAGTGTTTATGAGGTGGCGTGTTCTGAGAAGGTAGAAGGGGTGATGTGAACAAAGGGGAAGGTGGAAGTGAACACAGGAGCACAGAGGGACAGTCATCTGTCAGTGAGTGGTGATACCAGGAGGAGAGAGTTGAAATGAACACAAGCACATCAGATGCAAAGCAAAGGATTTTGGACTTGATCCTGTGGGTGACTGAATAAGGTGACAGCAGCAGCAGCAGCATCACCCCCAACACCACAGTGGATGATGTTGACAGGGCACTTCTTATCTTCGGGTCTCTGACTCTGGACTCTGTTACTTGCTACCACACCTCACTGCCTTTCCATGTACCAAGAGGTCTGGGAGGGCTGGAGGGAAATGAGTGACAGGTGACGCTGACACCATGGAATGCTCCTTGAAAGAGAGGCTTGAACAGGATCCCAAGGAATAGGTGGAACTTAGTATGTCACAGGAGATGCCTCATAATCTGGTCCCACCGTCTCCAGCTTCATCTCTCCCTCACGTTCCCTGAACCCCAGACATTCTGAAACACTTGCAGTCCCCGCTCCTGTCTCCATTCGTCTTCCTGCACCACCCCAACCTACCCGGCGAATCTTTACCTCTAAGACCCAGCAACACCTTCTCTGGGAATTCCTGCATAAGGACCCCTCTACCCACTCCAGGCTGCCCTCCACTCCCCCTGTCACTGGGAAATGCTCATGAGAGAGCTTTGTTTTATTGAACATTTGTTTACATGTTCTAGTCAACCTCTAGTCTGGGAACTTTCTGGTTAAGCACAGTGGTTAAGAGCTTGGTCTCTGGTGGGAATCCCCAAGACACCACCAGAATGTGGCAGAAGCTAGATTAACATTTGACAAATATAAGGCTGGATGAATGCACTCAGGAAGGGGGGGGGGGTCCCGTCATATCAGTCTGCCAACCCCAGTGATCGCTCCAAGCGCACATCATAAAAGCCTGAATATTAGGGAAGTGCACTTTTCGAGCTCCAGAAACTGACAGTGGCTCCTAAAACAGTGTCACATCAAGGATGCTGCCATTTAAAACAGTTCTTTTGGCTGCATTACACTGCCCCTAAACAACCATTCCATGCAGACACTGTGCAAAAGAAAATTTAAAAAAATTTAGAGGGGAAAAAAATCAACTCAAGTTGTTGTTTGATTTTGTTGGCCTTCCAACTCAATCAAAAAGTCCCTCTTATAGTCCTGAGTAAATATAGCCTGGGTCTGAGCGTCTTAAATTCTGTGACAACGTTATCTCATTAATTCCCTGTGACAAGCATTACCTGAGGGCCTCGAGCAGTGATTCTCAACTTTCAGAGTGCATCAGAATCACCTGGAAGGTTTAGTAAAACCAGCCTCTGGGCTCCACCTTTGGAGTTTCTGATTCTGTAGGTCTAGGACGGAGCTCACAAATTCACTTTTCTAACAAGCTCCCAGACGACGCTGCTGCTGCTTGTCCGGGGACCACACTTTGAGAACCACTGCCCTAGACTATGGATTATAACCTTACATAAGAACTCATTTATCAGCTCTCAGACACTTGGTGCCAGACTGACTGACTTCAGCTTAGCAAACACCCAGGTAGCAGAATAAAGTGAAACCAGTGTGCTCACCTGGCCCAAATTGCTTCTCCTGTCGTTAAAGAAGGGAGTGGCCACCTGCCAGCTCCAATCAGGTCACAGGGCTGGAGAGAGCCAGGGCTGGGGGTATTATTTTTTCAAACAAGAATCCCTGATATCAACTGCATGCAAATTACTCCAGCTCTCCTTTTGAGATGGTCATGGTGGGGATTTGGAAAGGAGGTCAAATTAAAATTGAGTTCTGATTCAGATTTCACAAAAACTGGACTTTCAAATCAAATCAGATGAAACCTCTAGGTGCAGGGGACTGCTTTACCCCTACCCAAATGTGACCTCTCCTATTAAGAAGGGGGAAAACGCTTGAAAAACCTCTTCAACATCAAATAGCAACTTAAGAGCATTTTCTGGTGATTTAAATTTAAGTGAATCAGAAACATCTGGATTACATTTTACTCAAATTCTACACAATCTAAACAATTAAGGTGGGGGAGGAAGCACTTGGCAAACTGTGCCTTGGGTTTAATCAAGCCTGGAGCATTTGAAGATTGGTCTGAGGTGTTGATGAGCTCAGAGCAAACACTCCGAAGACTCAAAAGTCACGCAGGCAACACGTCCCCTCCCAGGACTGCTTGCGGGGCCTCCCTCACATCCATGTGCTTCACGGCCCCACTCGGACAGCTAGTTCGCAGTTTGATACTCCAGATGAGTGCAGACACCTGATGACCAGAGGGGAGGGGCATTGTGGAGCCTACAATAATCTGAGCAGAGTGAGCGGTCGAGTCTGATCCTGCCTGTCGGGACAATAAACCGTAGCCGCTGCAACAGACAAGTCCACGAGTCTCAGTGGCTTTACACAGCTAAGTGTGCTTCTTGCTCCTGCCATCTGGGTTGGATGACTCTGCAGGACATCTCTGCTGTAGCCACTCAGGAATTCAGGAGGCTGCCCGCTCCCCACTCTGCCATGCATCATGCTATGCCTATCTCCATGGCTGCTGCTAAGGGGAAGAGAAGCACGGATGGATGAAATGCCTCGTTTTGAGCCTCAGACCTGTCATTTAAGAGCTGTGAAGAGCAGAAACATTCTACAAGACCCTTGACCTCTTTAAGTGTCAATGTGTTCTTCCTCTGTAAAGTGGGACTGATCATAGCACCCACCTCATGCAGTTCATGTGAGAATCAAATGACCTTGGCATGGGCACTTGCTACTCAAAGTGTGGTCTGCTGACCAGTAGCATGACCAGCTGGGATCCTACTAGAGATGTGACCCCTTAGGCCCCACCCCAGGCCTACCATAGCAGAATCCGCATTTTAACAAGTTCCCCGGGTGATTCGTGTGCACTTCCAAGTCTGGGAGCGCTGCACTAAAGCACCCAGCACGCAATGGATGCTCCATGAACGTCAGCCGCCCTCATTATCATCCAAGCTCCAGCTGCCTTTCCAGGCCTGAAACCACCGCGTCAATGAGCCCCTCACCCACTCACAATCAGCAGAGGCATGAGTGGAGATTATCGGGTGTAGGGGACTGGCTTCTCCTCATGTGAACAGTGACACTTCCTACTCATGTCCTTTCATGAAAGGGTGGAGACGGAGCCTTTATTTTAACTGACAAATCAAAGCAAGTCCGGACTAAGACTGCAATCATTTTATCCTCATTATCCCAAGGAATTTCAGCCCATATGGCATGCTGCCCTCATCATTACACGCTGATCACAGACCCTGTGTGTTACCTGGGATCAACCCAGAAACATAAAAGGTAGGGAACGGACCCAGATTTCTAGACAGGCTGTCACGGAAAATTTCCTTCCTTGGGGGGGGAGCCGGGGAGGGGAGGATTAGGACCCATGTCAAGTAAATCATTTCCCCCTCCTGGTGAAACACATTTCCATGGCTAGCCCAGCTTTCTAAAATGAGTCCTGTCCAGCTCACTTAGTTTATGGCGCTTGTGCTCAGGGATGTTGAGGGATTCTTTTGGCTGGCTGCCTGCATCCCTAATTTCCGTGATTACACCAAATCGTCATCCAGAAAGTGCCCTCTGCAAAATGACTAAACTCATATCAGGTGTCTCTCCTCCACCCCTTCCCCTGCTCCCACCATCCTCCACAAAGGCCCTGTCAGAAACACACAACACTTGAGTGCTTTCTCCTGGTAATGGATCACACAACTTCTGAATCCCAATTTCCTTTCCTCGGCTCTGTGTCACCTCCACCACATTGATCAATATGAAGCCAAGTAATGCTCACAGCAGCTTGCAGGCTGCCTCTTCTCTCCCTCCCTTCTCCTCTCTTACACACACACACACAGAGAGATGCGCACACACGCAAAATACTCAGAACATTAAAGAAAGCTGTTAAGCTAATCTGGTGCATCTAAATGGGCAATATATATTGAATCCATGCTCCATTGATCATAATTATTGCAGGGCCCTTTATCAAGTGGCCATCTTAAACCATTATTTAGAGATCATTTTGCTTTCCATTACTGTCACTATATTGCAAAATTCGCTGGGAATTGGATGCCTGGTGACAGAGGAGTGTGCACCGTATTAGCTGGGAACCTGCCCATGTCATCCAGGAGTGTTTCCAAACGGAGGGACTTAGCGCCACAGTCAGTGAACTTTTGAAGAGCCCCCCGTCAGCTTTATGGTGGAAAAATAAATCCTCCACCCGGGTCTGATTTTCCACCTTGGCTCTGCAAACAATATCACCATTATTCTTGCCTTACGATAATCCCCAGTAAGACCCTCAACATACAAACCCCCGACTCACACTGGGCATTCTGCAGATGAAGCGCAGTCGCTGCAAAGTGCCTGAAGAAAGGCATCCGGCCTGCGGGAAAGAAAACAAGGGCGCCTTATCTGGAATGCCCGGCTCCCTAAATAGGAACCTTTATACCAAAACCCTGGCTCCCCTTCTTCTCCATCCTAAGGATGCCCCCAGTAGATGAGCTGCTTCATCTCCCCCAAAGCCCTTGTGCTACAGCAGCAGCATCTCTTCTCCATCCATCCTTTACTGGAGACACTCCGCAGAGAATAAGACATCTCAGACTTCTCAAAATTATGAGTGGAGGGGAGTTAAGCATGGTGGTTAGGGCCATCGACTCTGTCTTCAGAGCCGGGTGCAAATCCAGACTGAGCCACCTGCTCCCTGCAGAGCCTCAGGCAATCCATTTACGCTCTGTCAGGCTCTAATACTGCTTCTGCACAAATAGGAGTTAAGATGCTATCAATTTCCTTGTAGAGACCCCCAGTGGAAGTGTTCAGCTCTGGTGCGGAGGGAGGGCTCAGTACCAGTCTGTCATCACTGTTACCCAGAGCAGTGGTTCTCGAATGCATCAGAATCACCTGGAGCGCTTCTTAAAACAGATTGCTGGCCCCACTCTCAGTAAGTCTGGGGTAGGATGAGGATTTACTTCCTAACAAGTTCTCAGGCGATGCTGCTGGTCGGTGGACCACATTTTGAGAGCCACTGCTCTACGTGACAGACACCATGAAATTAGGAAAATGTAGAGGTAGGTCCCCCTCCAATCCAGGACTGTCCAAAATGAGCACTGGGCAGACTTTACTCCCCCTCTTGGGTCAGTTTACCACCAGTAGAAAGCAGTGAATGAAGCACACCCCAGACTGTCCTGTTGTTAAAGAAAAAGCATAAGGTTTGGAATTCAGAATGACCTGAATCTGCCTCCTGGCTCTACCACTTACTGTCTGTGTGACTTTAAATGACTTCCTTAACTTCTCTGAACTTGTTTTCTCATCTGTAGATTGGGATGATAGTTCCTACCTTAAGGAGTTGTTATGGAATAAAATTACATGGCCTGTAGAAAATACTGAGACTGGAAATGCTAGTATATAATAGACAATAAATGGTCATTATTAATAATAACATTAGATTGGAAGATATGAAATTGCTGATATTAGATCATATTTTACCTACAAAAATGGCATCAACCTAATAATAATAATAATAGCAATATCACTAAGCAGGCTTCAGCCACTCCAGTTTTGTAAAATAACTAGCTAACAGCATCCACTGCAGGAAAGCTGAGGACATCAGTCAGTTAATCTGCAGTATCATCTTAGCTACCATGTTTATCAACCTAGATGCCTGATTTACTGCTCCCAGACCCCCAACACGAACACATACTTACACATACATGCAAACACACACACTCTGATTTAATGGGCTTGGGCATAATTTTTTTGTTTGTTTGTTTTGTTTTTTAAAGAGATTCCCCCAAGTGATCGCAATGAGAGGCCAGGATGTGAACCACAGAGATACATATGCCGGCTGGGTCCTTTGGCATTTCCTGGACACGGCTGAATGCCTCCATCCAGCCATCCTTCTTTCTCTTTGGCAGCTTCTAATTTGCTAAGAGCTGGGAAACCAAATAACGTAGCTTTTCTGGTTTATCTTCGTGTCTCTGTTTTTCAGTAAAATGACTAGTAACATAGAAGATGCTCAACAAATGTTGAATTGTTGAATTAAAAATAATTGTTAAATAGGGCAATGAAAGAAAACACATGAGCATCCTGATAGACCCTGAAAGGACATTTGATAAAATGTAATGTCCGCGTCTTTTAAAAAACTCTTAATAAGCCAAGAATGTAAGCTACTAACAGACATGATGGATGAATGGATGTGTGTATGTGTATATATATGTATATATGCGTGCGTATGTGTATATGTGTGTATATACATGTACACATACAACCTATAAACATATAGTATGTTTTTTCAAACTAACAGCCAGAATCATGATTAACTATAAAATGGAAGATACTACCATTAAAAGGTAGGAACAAAGATGCCTACTCGTGACTGTCTAACCTTGTTCTACAAGTACTAACTAATACAATAGAAAAAAACAGGAACAACGTTGGAAACTGCAGACAAAAATCATCATCACTTTTAGATGATATGACTATCTCCTTGGAAAACCCATGAGGAAAAGTAAGCACTAACAAGAGTCTTCAATGAGGTGGATGGTTATGAGTTTACAGAAATCAATCGTGTCTATAACCACATAGAAAATATGAGCTTCATAACAGTCATAAGAATGTAATGCCTAGAAATGAGCTTATCAGAAGTGACTACAATCCATATGATAAGAACCATAAAACTTACGGTTTTACAAAAGGAAATCTGAATAGTTGCAGAAAACATACCATGTTCCACGATGGAGAGAACTGATATTTAAAGATACTAACACTGACAAATCGTGCTATGAACTTAATGTAATCCAAGTCAAAATTCCAATATTCCTTTTCAAATTAACTAAAGTTTATTTGAAGACTATGGTGTGAGAATAATCAGAAAAAAAGTCTGGGGAAAAAAAGAAGTCTAATGAGAGAGCATTTGCTTTTCCAATTATTAAAAGGTATTAAAATTCTGATAACAAAAACCAACTCCAAAGAGAGAGATTAATTAAATATACTAGTAATTCAGAATCAGACCCAAGATTACAAAAATTTTTATATATAATAAGGTTAGAATTTCAAATCAAGCAGGAAAGCTGGATCTAACAAATCTAAGGATAACCATTTGGGAAAAAAGTTAGCTTACACCAACATAAATTCCATATCGATTAAAAATTTTAACATAAAGGGGCTAACATAAAGATATGAAAATATTTTTATTGAATTTCATGAGAAATTTCTTTCAAAGAATGGCACCAAAACAAAATTTTATGATATTAAAATTTAAAATTTATTCTAAATGGCAAAAAAACAATCAAAAGGCAAACCAGAAAATATATATTTTCAACATATGTGATATTCAGGGGGTTAGTATCCTTACTACTTAAAGGTATATCAAATTACACTAGACATATATATATGAAAAATCCAATAGAAATTTGGGTAAAGGACATAAATGAGATATTCACAAATGAAGAAACATAAATAGTCCATAACAGCACACAAATGCTCAATATCAATAGTAATCAAAGAAATATAAGCTAAAACACAATGGTCCACCGTTTTTACTTATTGTATTATTATAGATTGTAAAATAGAATGGCCAGAATTGTCAAAAATGTAGGGCACTACATAGGCATTCTCAAATATTGTAGGTAAGAAATTAAATTAAGAATGTCTTTTGGGGGCCGCCCGGTGGCGCAGCGGTTTAGTCCGCGCTTGGCAGCCCGCGGTTCGCCAGTTCGGATCCCGGGCGCCCGCCGACGCACTGCCTGTCAGCCATGCCGTGGCAGCGTCCCATATAAAAAGTGGAGGAAGATGGGCACGATGTTAGCCCAGGGCCAGTCTTCCTCAGCAAAAAAAGGGGAGGATTGGCGACGGATGTTAGCTCAGGGCTGGTCTTCCCCACAAAAAAAAAACAAAACAAAAAAAAGGAAGGTCTTTTGGAAGGCAATTTGGAAATATCTAAAGCCTTAGACCTTGACCCAGTAAATACACTTCTGAGAATGTATCTGAGGAAATAATTAAACAAGTGCACAAGGATAGTCAAGGATGATTTTTGCAGAATTACTTGCAGTAGCCAAAAACTGGAATATTAGTCATTAAAAATTGTGGCCCCAATTCATATGTATTTACATGCACACACAGTCATGGTAGAGCAGGGGTCTCAGACTGGAGTGTGCATCAGTATCACCTGATCAGGCCCCAGCACCAGAGTTTCTCATTCAGTAGGCCTGGAATGGTGCTCCAGAACTTGCATTTCTAAGTACCCACGTGATGGTGATGCTGATGGTCCAGGCATCACATTTTGAGAGCCACTGTGATGGAACATTGCTGAGTGAGAAAACCAAATTACAATAGAGATCTCATGATCCAGGGCCTCTACATACCTTATATATGCATAGAAAAAAAATCCTCAAGGATAAAGCCAAAAATGTTAACAATGATTATTTCTAAGTGTCAAGATTATGGGTGCTTTTAATTTTTTCTGACCAACATAAATTATTTATATAAATTTAATTAATTGGCCATTTCTTCCTCTAACAAGAGAATTTTTTTTCTTTTTTGAAACTTAAATGTGCCTGAGTTCTCTTGAGCCACCTCTGCCTTGAGACACTGGGGGCCAGATTCTACACTTTGGGGTTTATTTTTTATTATTAATAACTACTTTATTAAGACATAATTCACATACCATACAATTCACCCATTTAAAGTGTACACCTCAATGGCTTTTAGTATATTCACAGAGTTGTGCAACCACCACCACAATCAATTTTAGAATATTTTCATCACCCCAAAAAGAAATTCATACCCCCCAGCAGTCACTCCCATTTCCTGCAATACCCGCCCTCCAGCCCCTGGCGACCACTAAGGTACTTCCTGTCTCTATGGATTTGCCTAGTCTGGACATCTCATATAAATGGAATCACAATATGTGGTCCTTTGTGACTGGCTTTTTTCACTTAGCAACGGTGTTTTTATATAAAATTTCTGCCCCTGTAGGGTAATTCCGAAATCCATTTTGTCTTGCATGCCCGGCTCAAACAAAGCACAAATTCCACCTTAGGAAGATTCTACACGCACGGAGGAGAGTGCATGAAGTTTAATACATTCTGTGTATCACCCTCCCCTCACTCAGGGTAATTTTAGCTTACGGTTGGGTTCTTGCCTCTGTTCTAAACTAGTTGAATTTGAGACCCAAGTCATCTCCTAAGAGACACGATGAAGAGTCAGTATAACCTTGCAGCAAGAAGGCAGGCCCCGGGCCCTGCTACTACTTGCTCTGTGACCCCAAGAAAGCTGCTTGCTTGTTCTGGTTCTCCGTTCCTCTTCTGGGTGTAGATAACACTAGCACCTCAGAGTTGTTGGAGAACACAGTGAATTAATGCATATCTGCTGCTGCTGCTGCTCCTCCTCCAGCGCCTGCCCCCACATAAATGCTCAGTACTTGCTAGCTATTAGCATTATTATAACAGATTTCAATACCCGGCATAGTTTCTTTGTCGTGAAGCTCTGATATGGTCATGGAAGCAGATGCCTGGAATAGATTTAGCAAAATCTTCTCTTATGAAAATATCCTGCCTCCTTCTTTTTGAAAGGATGGGAGGGATGGGTTGAGAAGACTTTTGGCTGATTCCAGCCCAAGCACTTGCCTTATGCTAAGAAATTAACACTCAGGAAGGGCTTAGGGAAGTTATTAGATCAGATACAAGGACAGACCATAATAAAAACGAATGTCAAATCAACTCCATTATATTTGTGTTTCTCCAAAGACGTGTTTGCAATCGTTACAGGCTGCTTCATTTTCCTCATCTGTATGGTGTCACCAGAGAAGTTCCTCAATGTGTGCACCACTGGCACTCACTCTGGAACTGAGTCTATGCTGTGGGTCCCTGCTCTGGCTCCAGTCTCTCCAGAACACTCCATTGTATTCATCAGACCTCCCAGTTCTTGGGCAGGCCCAGCCTCCATTTTTCACCAGTCTCAGGTGGGAAAGAAAAGTTCCCGGATGCTCTTTGCCTTTCCTCCTCCTCCTTCTCTCTCCTCTCTTCCCCTTCTCTCCCTTCTTTTTAATTACCAGTAACACCTACACTTTTTGTTGAGTAGATCATTATATACACCCTTATAATGCCTGCTTGATCTACTTTTTCTCTTTCTTAATCCCCAGAAACTAGTTTTAATTACTGTCAATATCTGGTACCTCACAAGTGAAACCCAACAGCCCCACAGTGCTCTGTGAACTAATAAAAATATTAAATCCCAACATAATAATTAATAAGTCATCAGCAGTGGGGCCATTCAGTGTGAGGGCAAAGAGTTGTCTGGTTCCTCAAAATATCTGAACATGTTCCTGTCATACTATTCAGTCAAGTAAATGTTGACCCTTGTTTCCCACACAAAAAAGCTAACATTATGTTCAACATTCTTTCGTATTCTCCGGGATGGTCTGAAAGTGAGTGATGATATATTCCCATCATTTAAAAAAAGTTAAAATGATCAAAGTTTTTGCAATTGAAAGACCTAGATTTAGTTGTCTGAAAAACGTACACACATTAAATGGACCATTTCCAGTGACAGTCAGATAACTGAAGTATTACTGCACTTATTTTAACAAATAAAATGCAAATGTGTCATTGTTTCCCTTGAGTCATTACAGGTTCTTGTTATTAGCGCCTTTCAGAAAATTAAAAAATTTATGAAACTCAATAATACATAATTAATATTTTAAGACGTTTTCCCATTCTGTTAAGCTTCTACTTCACGGAGTGTGAAACTGACTTAGTCAGTTACAAAAAAAAGATGGCGGTGTATCTTTTCACTCTGGGTGTTGGGAAAACATTTCTTAGGGGCCTTAAGAATGGATATAATTGTATTTATTTATTCAAAACAAACAAAGTCGAGACTGCCAGGCTGTACAAATAATTGCCACCAAGAGTTAGAGATGATTGCTTGGTGATATACACTGTTTGTAAATCTAAGGATAGAAAACAAATGAATCAGCTGGTTTTTAACTATTTTTGGTAGAAGAGTTTTTGAAAGCACCTACCACAAAGCATTGCTGTGAGAATTTATTTTATTTTTATTTCTTCAACAAACACTTACATAGCGCTTACCACGTGTCAGTCATTAATCTAAGGCTACATATTATACATATTAACTAATTTAATCCTCATAACAATACTTGATGTTAGTTCTATTATCCTCATTTTATAGACGAGGAAACACAGGCACAGAAAGGTCCTACGCTCACTGCTCCATACGTGGGGGATGAACACAACGTGTGACTCACATCTAGAATTCAACAAATGCTAGACACCATTTCCTTCTAGGTCTCACTGACTATCCAAGTTGAAAAGTGAATGAATCCAACTTCAACATTTGTAGGCCTAGGAGAAAAATTGGATATTTCTGATTTACAACAATTTTAGAACCCAGATAGAATGTTATATCCATATAGTTCAGCCTTTCTGCTAGTTCTTATTCAAAGGACATTGAAAAGAATACTTGAGTGAACAAACAGATCACTGATTTTGAGATGTCCTTATTGGGTACAACGCATCAGTTGTCAAATTTCAGTGACTCTCCAAACATACTTAATTGGAGAAATCTAGATAAAAATATTTACTATTGAAAATCTTTGAACCTGTTGCATTGTCTTTATCAATCCGTTGAAGGTATTTTAAGAGAAAGAGTTGCTATAAGTGGACATGTTTGTCCAAATAGGATCCTATAGAAGGTGGCTCAGTGGTAATTAACCATCTGCCTCCGAAAGTGCTGTGCATGCTCACAGTCCCAACTGCAGAGAAAATTTAATCACAAGCATTTGACCAACAAATATATGAGTATTTTTGAGTACACAAATATGTGGTGTAGCTACTACATGTAAGGAGTTTAGCCTAAGGCACTGAGGAAAGATTCAAAGACACAAGGACCTTCAGGAGGCCTGCAGTCTGAGAGAGAAGCTAAGACAAAGGCATATTCGAAGATAATCAACGGAATGAGTAGAGCGGTACAATAGCAAGGACAGAATGTAGTTGGTGACAGCTTAGAGAGTACAGAGCAGGGGCAAGACCACAGTGGACTGAGCTAGACTGGGCAGGACTGAGCAGGAGAACTGGGACCATGACTGGCTCCCGGGACTTCCACCGGATCACACAGGAGGCATAGGATCTGACTCAGTGAGGGAGAGAGAGGGCAGTCCGGGCTGGCCTGTTCATTATCACTCCAGTGCACATTGCTGTGAGCCCCTTGGTGTGATTCATGTTTCTTCTTTTTAAGTAGACTAATCCAGATGTAATTTTTCTGGCTATAATGCTCTGTTCTTTTGCTGTATTTTGTGGTGTAGATTCTCTTTGTATGCTCCATCCATCTCCTAAGTGGTTGTGTTTACTTTGCTCTCTCATTCCCTTTATGTCTCATGAATAACAAAATTATAGAAACAGATCGAATATGTTTGAAATCATTCACATTGTGATGAACCTTTCAGGTTGACTGTCTCACAGGCATTATCCCTTTATCTTTTCTCCTTTCTCCTTTTTCCCGCTGTGCCTCAAAACATTAATGGTTAATGGGCAGTTGCAAAACAGCTTTTCCTCTCCAAAGAAATGCCACAAGAAAGAGCTCAAAAGAAAGTGTTAATATATGTTTCACTGTACACTCTAGGTCTTATGGTGTTTAAAGAAAGATCTGTGTTTTCTTTAGCATTCTGTCTGATATGGGCATATCAGAAATACAGCAGCTGATGTGGGTGAACTGTCCCATTCTGGGTTGGGGGAGTGTGTCACGTGGTTGGGGGACCCAGTGGGGAGTGAGAGGAAGCTGGGGCCAGTAGGTAGGAGAAGTGACCCACCTGTAGGACTGCTTCTCAGAGGTTCAGAAGTTCAATATATGATGTCAGAGGGGCCTGTCAGTAATCAGGAGGCAGGAGGGGGAGGGCTCCACCAAGCAACGGACAGGACAACAGGAGGCTCCAGGTAATGGGGGTTCTCATAAGCTGGTCACACCAATATGGTCCAAGAAGATCAGTCCATCCAATACCCCATGACTGTAGGTGTGGAAGACGGAGTTCAGGCACCTGGGGAAAAAGACGCCGGTAAGAGAAAAGCATGGCATCAATGCCCCCAGCAGTGGGCCTGGATTCAAGGCAAAGCTAAAAGCCCATTGGGAATCTGCTCATGAGAAGATATGACATGAGCAGCATGGTGAGAAGGAGTTACTGGGCATGAAGATGCCAAGAATGAGCCACAGGCACCCCAGATACTGGATCCCTAGCAACGTGACTGATTCCATACATTCCTGATGGATCAAGGCTGCCCACTTGGTCAGAACTGACTTCAGAACAATGTAGTGGGAGATTTCTGCAAGGGGCATCCCCAGAGACCTTGGATCAACTAGCAGGAGCCAGCACTAACTCCCAACAACTCCATGCCCTTGAGGGTTTTTTTGTTTTGTTGTGTCAAATTTTTTTAATTGAAGTAAAACCTGCACAAAGTGGACAAATCTTAAGTGATATGTTTTTACTTATGCATACACCCAAGTAACTACCACCCAGATCAAGATATAGAACATTCCTAGCACCCAGCAGATTCCCTCATGCCTCTTCCCAGTCAATAACCACCATTTTGACTTCCATTCTCATATATATCAGTTTGAGCTTTATATAAGTGGAATCGTACAGTATGTATTCTTTAGTGCCTGTTTTCTTTTGCTCAACAGTATGTCTACAAGACATTTCCACACTGTTGCATGGAGCTGCAATTTGTTCATTTTCACTGCTGTATAATATTCCATTGTATAACTCTAACACAGTTTCTTATTGTCAGTGGACATTTGGGTTGTCTCCACCTCTTGGCTCTGATGGATAAAGCTTCTGTGAACATTCTTGTACGTGTCTTTTAGTGAATATAAGTACTCATTTCTGTTGTCATATACCCAGGTGTAGACTACTGAGTCATAGTGTAGATGTCCTTTAGCTTTAGTCCCTTGAGCATTTTTTTTAAAAAGACTTTATTTTTTAGAGTAGTTTGTGTTTACCAAAAAATTGAGAGGGAGGTACAGAGACTTCCCATATACCCCTGCCTCCACACATGCGTAGCCTCCCCCATTATCAACATCACTCAACAGATGAGTACATTTTTTACTAAGGATGAACCTAGATTATCACATCATAATCACCCAAAGTCCATAGTTTACCTGAGGGTTCACTCTTAGTGTTGTACACTCTATGGGTTTGGACAATGTATAATGACATATATCCATCATTACAATATCACAAGAGTATTTTCGCTGCCCTAAAAATCCTCTGTGCTCTACTATTCATCCCTCTTCCCCATTCCACCTCTGGCAACCACTCATCTTTTGTCTCCAGAGTTTTGCCTTTTCCAGAATGTCATGTAATTGGAATCATCTACATGTAGTCTTCTCAGATTGGCTTCTCTCACTTAGTAATAGGCATTTAAGTTTCCTCCATGTCTTTTCATAGCTTGATAGCTCACATCTTTCTAGTGCTGAATAATATTCCATTGTCTGGATGTCCTTGAGCACTTTTAAGAATAATTTCCCCACCAGTCAGTTTAGAAAAGAGATTAGAAACTAGTAAGGCTAATCCACAAAGAGCGTTTTGAAGCCAGCACAACTTTAGATACTGGCTTATAGACTAGAGTAATCCGTTACAGCTACTATGTCATGTTGTACAAGACAATAAGCACTTCCTGAAGGTGATTCCTGTGCTCAGAGCAGGTCTTGTCACAACAGAGAAATGGGGGGGGTTGGGGGGAGGCAGGTAGCTGACTAAACAAATGCAATGCAGCAACATCATATGGGATTTAGAGTTTGCATTTCTGCTCCATGATGTACCTAGAGATTAGGAGTTAGACTCAGGAGCGAGGTAGACCCGGGTTCGCATCCTGGTGCTACCCCTTCCCAGCATCTGGTCATAGTCAAGCCACTGTACCTTCCCAAGTCCATTAGAAAAGTGAAGATAATCAGCCTACCTCGTCTGGATGTTGTGAGGATCAAATCAGATAATAGTTGCAAAGTATTTGTCACAGTGCTTGGCACATATAAGCATTTAAACAGTATCTGTTTTTATCAATAATATAATCAGCAAAAATTTTATATTTCTTCATAACGATGATTATTATAACAAATAGAAAATTGGTTCTGACTCATAGCATCTTTGAGCTAAGGGTACGTGGAGCTCATCTTGTCCACCCCACATGTTTCACAAGTGAGGACACTGGGGCACAAAGGGGTTAAGCAACATTTCCTGGGTCAGCTGGTGCATAACCGCAGGGGGTCGTTGTGCAGCATCAGCTCTTCTCAGTAAGGCCTTTGGTGGCTTTATTAAGGCCTGTGGCAAAAATCTCATCTCCTTCAGGTCGAGGATCCTCTTTTGAAGGAATCTGGGTCTGGTGGGTATTTGATCACTGATTGAGCAAACCTGGGAGGCAAATTCAAGGCAGATGTTCTATCTGTAAACAGCAAGTTCTCTAGAAATGTTCATATGCGTTAAGCTCTTAATCACAAGAAGGTGTCTTTTCTAATTGTTGAGTTGTCTTGTGACTCACAATTTGGTGATCAAACCCTCCATAACTGTGGGAAGAGAGTCAGTCAGCCTCGCTCGCCTCCTCTCATGGCCTGGCAATGGGAGAACGGCCTAGCTGCCCCATCCCACTGTAACCTTCCTGGGGCTCCCCAAGCCAGGTACGCATGCAAAGAGAGGCAGGCACTGCTATGAAATAAAGCCCCTCTTGGACAAATGTGCAGGGCATCCTGAGTTGGAAGTGTGTTCCTGCACACCCACTGAGACCTGCTCCCTGTCAGATGCTCCCCAAGAGCCACAGAGCAGAGCTGAAATGGGTTTGTCCTTCAACTTGTCTGTTTTCAACCTTATTGGCATGCTCATATTGGGTACTTCTTCATGCTAACCATTCCCCTATTTTTAGATTTTAGGACTGAAGTGGAATTGAGGGATTTTCTAATCCATGTTTACCCTTCGATGGATGAGAAATTACAGACTTGCTCACATCTTACAACTATTTAGTTGCAGATAAAAGACTAGAACGCAAGTATACTGGCTTCCTGAGCAATGCCCCAGCCACCGTGGGCTGCTTCCCCATTCCCCAGCTTCCTCTTTATTAGACATTCTAAAAGGCTTTGCTCATGTGAAAGTAACAGCTAGTGTCCACTGAGCACCTGCAGGGCAGTGCTCTTTATCTAGTGGTCTTCATTTAACTTCCCAGTCTCCTTCATTAGGTACTATCATTATACGCATCTTGCAAAAGAGGAAACTGAGTCTTAGTGAGATGGAAGAATTGGCCCAAGTTCACCCAGCTAGGCTAGCAGAACTGGAATTGACTCCAGACCATTCTACATAATGCTACCCTTAAGAGAAGAAAAGACAGTGTCGTGAAGACAATTAAATACAACAACCTTTCTAAATAAGTCCCTGGATCTCGCCATGCCAGGATATGGGAATGGACCAGGATAAAATTCAAATCTGTCATTTCTATGACTTGTGCCTGTGCTGGCTAAAAATATTTAGAAGGAAGAGAAGAAGAAAACTTTCGTCATCAAGTACTTTTGAATTATCTGTGGATTTCAGTCCTCTGACCCTGTAAATGACAAACTAGAAGTAGTGATGCTGTATGGATATGAAAAAAGACCCATCATCTTGGGCTAACATTAAACATTAAAGATCTCTATTAAAACCCTTGGAAGGAAATGTTTGAGGATGGGAAGAGAAGTGGATTCTGGAGAAGAGTCATAGTCAGTTCTAAACCCCAGTCCAATCTAGTTACCCCCAGATATCCCAATGTAGGAGTCCTGACTCAGTCAACCCTTCCTTGAGATACCAGTCTTGCCACAGGGAACCCACTTGGGTGTTGTGTTGAGGCCCCATCAGGAATTCAGGATGGGGAAAGTGCCTTTAACGAACCTGAAGGAAAAGAGCTTCAAAGGAGCTTTTCAAATTATCTCGGTATCCAACTGCTCCTGTGTCTAATTTCCTGTAAATGAATTACAGCTACAAGAATTAACTTTTCCTCGGGGAGAAAAACAAATTACAAGAGACTTCATATAGGTTTTTTGCTAAGGTGCAAAAAGAAGACTAAGAGAGAAGGAGGGAAGAAACAATGTTGGTGGGACTAGTGTTAGCCAAGACAGGGCCTCTGTATGAATCAGAAAAAGGTGCCCCTCCTCTAAGCAGACATGGCTCAGGCCAGGGCCCACATTTGGGCAAGTGGAGTGTGGTCCAGATTTCAGCCGTGCTCTCTTCCTTTGCGGCACGCCTTGGAAAGTGCACAGTCTATACAGCTGTACAGAGCAGGATATTTGCTTTCCTTCCTTCCTTTCTCATTTTGTGAGCCCAAGCATTAAAAACCTTACCTTAAAAAAAAAAAGACAGCATTTGTTTTGGTCAACTCTTGAGGGAAATGGGGAAAGAAGGAAAGAAATAGCCATTCAAAGGGCATCCTTCCAGGAGCTGGCCATGAAAGATTAAACAGGCTTCTCCAGAGAGGGCAGTTGGTTGGTTCTTTACTAATTCATGACTTAGAGTGGATCAAGGGATGTGATTTATCTAAGGAAACACAGGGCAAAGGGAGGGTCTGGGTCTGGATGAAGCTAATAGAGAAAACTCAGCTCGCCCTGCAGATGCCATATGCAGTTTATGGTCTTCAAAGGAAGTGAATGTCAGTAAACTCCAGCGGGACCCTGCAGCCACACCTCCATTTTTTTTTCAATCAAACAGATTCAGACCATGTGATGACACTGCAGTTGTCTTCAAGAATATGTTTATTTGGACATCATCCAGTAACTCCAGGTGGCCTGTGCTATACGTTGACCCACTTAGAAGAATTATTGAGGATCCATTTTATATGGGTTATCCTGTGCCATAAAACTTTATCTATAGAAAAATGTAGGGGGATAAAAAGTTAAAAGGAGACTCAAACTATTTCCCTGGAAAACGAGAAGTGTGGCCATGAAGTAATAAGGCAGATTTTTGCACACAGTGTCTTAAATCATGTTTTTAGTCACATCTTATGGTATCATTTCCCTTGAAAAGGAGCTAGAGGACATTGCTTGTGGGAAGCCTAAAAGGAACATATTCTTTGTAACTGTATTATTTCCAAGATGACTCACTCACACAGGAGGCAGGAGGACTCAGTTCCTCACCACAAGGACCTTCCCACAGGACTGCTTGAGCATCTTCATGACTTGGATGCTATCTTCCCCCAGGGTGAATGATCAAGGAGAGATGTGGGTAGAAGCCACAATGTCTTCTATGACCTAGTTTCAAAAGTCACACTCTTATCATTTCAGCAATATCCTACTGGTTACATAGGTAGTCCCTATTGATGTGAGAGAGACCACACAGGCATGCATACCTGGAGGCAGGACCACTGGAGGCCATCTTGGAGGCTGACTACCACATCTTCCTCTTGCCAGATCCAATGAAGGTCTTCCTCTCTCACTTCTCTCACTTCCCACGATGCCGCACACTCTTGGTTCTCCTTCTTCTCTAGACTCTTCCTTCTCCTGCTTCTGTGGCACCTCCTCTTCTGTCCATGGCTTTCATAATGGAATTTTCCAAAGTGGGGCATTCCCATGAATGTATATATATATATATATATATATATATATATATATATATATATATACACATACACACCATAATATGCAGAGATGACTCTCTAATCTCTCAGTTTATCCTAGATTTCTCTCAGAAGCTCCAGGCCTGTGTTAACATCTCCTTGCTGGACTAGAAGGTCAACAGAATTCATCTCACTCAGATAGGGGGTGAGGGGTAGGGAGGAGAGAAGGGCCAAGCTCATGACCTTTGTTGTCTCCAGATGTCACTAGCTTTGGCTGTAAATGATAGAGAACCAAGATCACAGCTGTGCCCTATGTCTTAGAGGCAATATACCTCATTTTTCTGGGAACAGTCCAGGATGTCCCTTGTCCCTGTGTAATTATTAATATCGCTCCATTTTACTCTCTAAAATGTCCTATTTCAGACGATAAATTATATGGTCACACTATTGCCCTTTTACAGCTCGGGACCATTTATCATTGCTTTATAACAGGTAAATGTTAAAAAGCAGTCTACAGGATCTGGACCAAAGCAGGGTGCCAAGTGCACCAGTGAAACTGACCATTAGAAACAATTAGATGATGTGTTATGGAATGTTATTCTCCGAACATTTTCGTGGTATTTAACATTCTCTGGCATTTCAATGACCTTTTATGAGGCATAACACAAGCTGAAGGACTCATTTATTCCACAATCATCATACTGTATCCAAGAGAAAATGACAAACCCAAAGCAGGTGTCCTGGGCTGAGTAGCATATTGCATTTCAGAACCTATTGACCAGATGCTAATTTCTACCATTTGCATGGGGCCCCCGTGCTATCATTCCTATCACAGTGTCCATTTCAGTTCAATTTTCAGAGCAGCTGTAGCTGAAACACTGACCCGCCACCGATTACAGTGGTGTAATGAAGTGCAATGGGCCAGTAATTATTCTACATTACCCTGATCAAGTAACATACGGCCGGAAGTTATCACAATGAAAGCCCAGTGCTCAGTCAGAATGGAAAAAAATGTCCATGAATGTTATTTAAAGAGTGTCATCAAAAATGAGTTTGCAAGGCTAGAAATGTAAGAGGCCCCTGTCCCAAGATTTTATCTTGGACTCTGATCTCATAAAAGCCTCAAAGTTGGTGCATAGAGGTCTCCTCTCATAAACTCATTTCGAGTAACTTAATGAAAAGTTATATTTAAAAGCCATCTGTAAATTGAGAATGATATTTTGGTAGAGAAGAGGTTTGGAGAGAGGATGGTGGGAGGGAAGGAAAACCTACTAACGAAATTTCAAGCAATTTGACATTCAAAGCATTCTGCTCACTTGCTTCAGGAAAGAGCATTATTGCCCTGATCGGTGCCCCTCAAGCTAAGGATGCTTGTGGGATGGGTCCTTAAAAATCACCCGAGTATGGTTCCCATATAGAGCAAAGCCCAGTTTAAAACTTGCTTTTAAATGAGTGTGAAAACCTGCAAAGATTAAAGCAAGTTCCAGTAGTTTCCTAAGCACTCATGCAGGAGAGCTGACCGAGTGGACTATTGAACAACTGCCACCTCATTATTTAAAGACAGTCCACGATTCGGTTTTCCCTAAAGCATAGGATCGGTTCTGGAGATGGCTACAGTTTGGGTTTGCAACCTGTTGAAAAACATGGCCCCACGAAGTTGATTGCAAAGAAAGGCAGTGGTACCCTACCTCAAGTGCTTCTGCCACAGACACAGCCACTGGGCAACACACTCATATGCCACAGATGAACGTGTGGGTGCACATGTATTTGCATACACAACACATACACAGACAGAGCTCGTACACTCCCAAGAGCATAAAAATAAGAACCCAGGTATTAGATCACACAGAGTCAGCTTTGTGACACATAGAATCCACCAGCCTGTGGCTGAGAGCTGTGTCTTCCCCCCATCGCTCCCTCCTCCCCCATCTGCCACTCCTCTCACCCCTCCTCCCTGTTGTCTTCCTCCTCCCCTTCTCCCCATTGCCTCAAAGCACTGTGCCTGCCTCTCTCTGTAGGGATGAGGTAGAACAGACAACAGCTGACAGTGTGGGCTCTGGACAGGGCTATTCTGAGACTTTTAAGGCTTTAGATCTCACACCATATCAAATATTTAATTGCACCCATACCATACTAACTGCAAACATTTTGGAATGATTTTTCTAATGTTACTGGTGAAATTATTTGGCCAAAAGCAACTCATTTGACTTACAGTTGGCTATAATTTTGCGACAATCGCCAAGGGCAATCAGGAATTCTTGCAAAATGAGAAATTTAATAGTTGTGAATCCTAAACTGGACAACAATGTTAACACAGTGCCACACTCTATGGACAGTTCATCCTACATTTATCAAGTTTGAGTTTGAATTTTGACTGAATGCATTGTTTTGGTTTGTTGTTTTAGGTTTCAAATTTTCCACAAGTCATTGAAGAGCTCGTAGACTCCACATGCTTTGCCCATACTGACTAAAATTGATTAAAACAGCCCTAGTTCAAGAGCCAGACAGGCTGGATTCAAATCCCTCTGTCTGGTTGAGCAAGTTATTTGACCTCTTGGAGCCTCAGTTTCCTCATCTACAAATTAAGGATAATAGCCGGGACCACCCTGCTAGAAACAAGGAAAGTATTTAGCGCAGGGTCAGGTCAAATAGCATTAGCTATTATTCCTAGTCATTATCTCTAAACTTTTTTTTTTTTTTTGCATAGTAAGCTTTATAATAACAATAAAGGATCTTTAAAGAAAAAAATTACTCATACTCTTATAATCAGACATTTTCCATGCTCTATTCCATGCATATATAATTTTACAAAGTTGTAATCTTTTCAAATTTAAATTTTTTATTCTGGTTTTTTCTTACAGCTTTGGATCAAAAATACTTTTCTACATTGTTTTAGTTTTCATATAATCATTCTTAAAAGCTGTATAACATTCGATGATGTTAATTTACCATAATTTGTTTAACCATTCCCATATTGCTAATCATTTGGATTATTTTCATAGGCATAATTTATGACTATGTCATTTATATTTTTTAATCCATTTATATTCCTAGCCCTCTTTGCTTTTGGAATGAAACATTCCACGAGGTTGCTTTCTGCTCTGTAAAGTAACATTTCCTTTAATTTGTCTAAAATGTAACTGGATCCAGTTTCAAAGGGTCCCTTCCCTCACTCTTCTCTCTGGACCTCAGATAAAGGCTGTGAGCAAAGGAAGGAGAATAAAGCAAACCTCTTTGCCTCTTCCAGCCTTTGGGAGTAGAATTTCCTGTGCCTTTTACATGTGCAGAACATGCCCTGACCACAGACCCATGTTGCTGGGCGCTGCCCCATTTGACTTTGTGTACCAGGGGGCCAGTCATTGTCCAACCCAGCCATGTTCACCGTGTAACCTCACCCCTGGACAAGGCTGATTGACCCAGAGTGGTGCCCCCGACCCACCCCAAGGCTGGAATGTGTGAGGTAGCCAGGTGCAAAGGAATAAACTGGGTGGATCTGTCTTTCTGGAACTTGAACACAGAAATATCAAGGAAAAGAGCCAAATGCAATAAGAGCTTAGGCTGGAAATGGTGTGGAGGACCGACTCTAGGGTGCCCCCATGATGCTGCCTCCTGGTGCTCATGCCTTTGTGTAGCCTCCTCTCCTTGAGCATGGGCAGGATCTGTGACTTGCTTCTATTCAATAGAATGCAGCAAAGGTGACAAGATGTGTGTCATTACGTATACATGGCTACATGATTACGTTGCATAAGACTGTACTACTCACCTGGGAGGAGTCTTCTCTCTTGCTGGCTTTGAAGAAGCAAAGGGCCACACGGCACAGAGCTGAGGGCAACCTCCAGCCAACAACCAGCAAGAAACTAAGGTTCTCAGTCCAGCCACCTGCAAGGAACTAATTTCTGCCAATAAGTATATGAGTTTGCAAGCAGACCCTTCCCCACCCAGACCTCAGATGAGACCACAGACTGCAGCTTTGTGAGGACCCTAAAGCAGAGGACATGGCTAAACCTGACCCATGGACTCCTGCCCCATGGAAATCATAAAATGATCAATTGTGTCTTATTTCAGGCCACTAACTTTTTGGTGATATTGTTAGGCAGCAATAGAAAATTAATACTATTGATACAGAGAGAAGAGGGTCCACATAAGTCAGAATCATGAAGGTGCAGAAACTAGGAGTAAGCAGAAACTTGAGGTGAATAAAAATCACAGAGTGGAGGGCAAAGACACCAGTTGGCAGAGAAAAAAGAAAGAAACTTGTGAGAAGCCGAGTTCCGTTAGTGGTGGAGTAATTGAGCCAGCATCTTAGGGTCTTCCTATGAGGTTCCCACATTTCAAAGCTGTGCTGTCCAATATGGCAATCACTGGCCATAAGTGATGATTAAATTTAAAGTTAATTAAAATTAAACAGTTAAAAACTCAATTCTTCAGATACACTAGCCACATTCTAAGTGCTCAGTAACCATGGAATGGTTACCAAATTAGTGTAGAAGAGAAAAATTTCCATCATTCCAGAAAGTTCTATTGGCTAGTGATGCTCTAGGCATTCCTGGGGCTGCGTGAGTCAGTTCCAGTTTCTGAGAGACTCAGCTCTGCCAGCATTACTGCTTCCTCATTCCTGACTCTCCAGCTTTTTCTGGTTTGCTGAGCATATAGACTTGAGATAATATCCAATATTTTGATATCTATTCTTCTATCCAGATGACCTACCCTCCAACACTTCTTTAATGATAACAATCACCATTCCATCACATCCAACATACCAGCTCTCATGAGCCTTCCTTTCTTGTCACCCAGGCTACTTCTCCCCTCCTGCCCTCTGTCCCTTAGAGTAAGTCAGGAGACATTCTAGATGTCAACTGATTTTTTTTCTTTCTAGCCTCTTGGGAACGAACTTGGGGTGAAACTGTTGCACTGTCTGACAGGCAGCATTTCTTCCTGCATGTGGGTCCCATAGCTCTGGCAGAGTTACTGGATTTGCTTTCCCTGTTGACCTTTGCACTACCAAGCATGGTTAGCTCATTAACCATTTTGCTATTACTGTACCTTTAAATCAGTCACCAGAAAACTTATTCCCTTGCCGCTGTAGGTGTCTGGTGTAAAACTTTATCTCTCCCTTAGCTCAGGTAACAGGATATTAAAATATTTGTATCAAGCATGCTGAAAAGTTCAACTGTCAAAAACAGTAATTCTGCGTCAAGTTCAAAATGAAATAGGCAGTCCCAGAAGGACAATTTTGAAGAATCTGCTTTTGTCAAACCAGGGAGGGAGGGGGCAGGAACAGCAATGAATAAGAGCAATGAAGTGAAAGGGGTAAGGGGACATGAGCAGGGAAAGGTCTGCATTTGATAGGGCTGGATTTTCACATCCAACTCGTATGTAATTCACACATAGTAACTCACAGAAAGCAAAATAGCAGGTGATGGATCGAGTGGCACATAAGCTAAGGGGATTTACTGTCTAATTGTCCACCACTAAAGGTTCCATTTCCAACTTAGCTCCAGTCAGGAAGAGAAATAAGACGTAAGAAATGAGAAATAAGGGGTGATGAAGAGGAGGGAGAAGTAGAGGGGAAGACGGAACAAGGAGCAATGGAAATTAAACTTCTGTTCAGCCCAGAAGTTTGCGTGTTCAATTGTTGCATGCGTGTTCAATTGTTTGTGTTGTCTCCAGATGGTGAGGGGTGAGGTCCTGTGGGCAGGGCTGAGTCTTGTGCACTCTGTACCCTGTGCCAGGCATGTGCCAGAAGCCGATAAACGCTTTGTGTCAACAGATGTATACTGGGATATTAAAGAGCAGCGTTGACGTAAACCCCTGTACACTCCCAGATTTCCCCTTTTGTTCCTCTTATGGAAAATTTCTGGATTGTACTTCCCATCTGGAACATGACTCCCCTCTTTGCTGGCAACACACCCTAGAAATTAAAGAGCATGAGTCTTGGAGCTAGTCTTTGGTTGAAGCCTGACTGTGCAATTTACCAGCTACGGCCCTTAGGCAAGTTACTTCATTGTTCTTGTCCTCATTTCCTCATCAGTAAAACACGGATATACTAATTCCCACCTCATAGGATTTGTGGAAATTATATGACATAGTTGAAGACAGCACTTAATATACACCGAGTCAGTAAATATTAGTTGTTGCAATTGTTTAGGTTGTTGCTGTTGTCAAAATCATTATTATTATTATTATTGGTATTATTCAAAATCCAACGTAAGTGGCACCTCCTCTAACAAATCATACTAACAAATCATCTAACAAATCTTCTGACCATAGCATTTTTGTCTGAATCAAAGCTTTTTTGCCTGTGTTTACCTTTATAACACACATCACAGTTTGAAATTATATACATATTATATTATATTATGTTATATTAGTTATTTTACAGGTTTGTTGTCTATCTTGTCTCAACAGACCAGAAGAGTCCTCTCTGTCTTGTTCATCTCCTGAATTACCCCAACTCTATTAAATTTCAGCACAGGGCCTGTGCTATCTCAGATCACTGGGAAGTCCAGGGCGGCATTGCTGGATCCAGCATTCAAAGGAAGCTATCAGGGCTCTTGCACTCTTTATCTCTCAGCTCCACTTGCTTTTTCTTTGCTCCATCCTCAGATACGTTTTTTCCCCCATGGAGGCACTGTGGTTCCTGGCAGTCCCAGAGAAAGAAGCAAATGTTTTTGTTGTTGTTTTTGAGAAAGATTGGCCCTGAACTAACATCTGTTGCCAATCTTCCTCTTTTTTTGCCTTTTTCTCCCCAAAGCCCCAGTAGATAGCTGTATGTCATAGTTATATATCCTTCTAGTTGCTCTATGTGGGACCCCACCTCAGCATGTCTTGAAGAGCAGTTCATAGGTCTGTGCCCAGGATCAGAACCCACAACCCCAGGCCACAAGCAGAGGGCACAAACCTAGCCACTGTGCCATGGGGTGGCCCGACTTAAATTTTTTTTGAAACCTCTGGTGACAAGTCCTATAGGAGACTCTGATTGGCCCATTTGAAGTCACATGCTCATGTCTGAACCAATCACAAGTGGCTATGGGGGTGTGGCTTATTCTAATTGGCTAGTCAGGGACAGACCACACCCTTAGTGACAGGAGAGTGGGGACAGCCTTGACCAAATCAAGTAGAGGAAACAGGAATATTGTAGAATGGGTTGAGGGGTGGTTTCCCAGAGAATGCGAAGCAGACAAAAAGTAATCATAAGCACCACTCCACTGTATACAATGCCTAGCAGGGAGCAATCACAACACGGATGCTCAATACATATTTTTAGAATGAATAAGTAATTTTTGTGTCCATTTCTCGCCTCTGTGCTGCTTAAGAGGCAAAGACATGAAAATTGAGGCAAGGTCCATCTCAGGACAAAGCCTGCGCCCGCACCTAATAGCAGAGTGATTCTGAATAAGTTACTTTCTCCCTCTGGACATCTGCTTTTCCCTATAAAACAACATAGAAAATACTTCCTCTGTCTATTTCTCAGGATTGCTATGAGGATTAAATCAGATAACATATATAAAAGGCCTCAAAGTACAATAGTACACAAATGGTATTGCTAATCACAATGAGACCGGAAGCCAGTTACGTCTAGGAAGCACTTTCAAGACTTGGCGCATCCCTCTGCACGTAGAATGTGGCGGCAATAACACCCTCCATGCCCCTTCTTTCTTTTAATATCTGTGTAGTATTTATATGAACGCTTCGGCTAAAGAAAGAGAATAATAAGTTGTGAGTGCAGGCATGGGGTGTGTGTGAGTGTGTGTGTGTGTGTGTGTTTTAAACCAAGATTTAACTAAACCTCAGGAGTTTTCAATCTGTTTTCCTAATAAAGTTTACTCAGAAACATTGGATCGGCGGTGACTGTCGAGAGACCCCAGGGCTCTTTGTGTAAATTGAAAAGACTCCTGTGCTTGCTCCTGTTTTTATTATGGGAATCACACTAAATGTGATAATTTTGTGAAGCATGTTTTCTGTCAGCTTCTAATTGTGCTTGTTCCTAAGCAGCTAGCTAAATGGGAACGAATTGTCTCAATCCATCTGTGATTAGAGTCACCAAACATAGAAATCTTCCCATCAGACCTGAAGTAGGAAGCCCTCACCTTTAATAATTTCACATCGAGCAAATGCTGGGTTCACAGACACTCAGAGGGAAAGTGGCATCTGAACATTCTCTCCTCTCACAATTCAAAGCTGGGTGTGACTTGAGGTTGGATTTGGGGCTGCGTTCTCTGCAGCCTGAATCCCAAGCACTTTCCCCGTGCTGGGTACTCAGACGTGTAGCGTGGCCAGCCTTGCTGACCTTCACTTAACGGGTATCATTTTGAACTCAGAATTAAGCTGATCATTAGTACTACAGAGCTACTCGGTTATATTTTGTTTTATATAATTTTTCTTGCTCTGAAAGTAAAATTATCCTCTCAGCAAAATTCTACGCTCTTGAGGACTTCCTCTAAGTTTAGAACTAGGGAAAACAAAACAAAACTCAGAGGCCCTTTAGTCTAAGCTTGATTTAATAACTGAGTAAACTCAGGCATGGGTGAATTACGTCTATCTGTTGTAAGCACAGTGCTAAGCACATAGGAGATGCTTAATACATCCTTGCTAGTGTGGTTTGAGTTGAATTGTAGCCTGTTATTACTTTTTACCATGGTTGGTGATTTGCAGTGAAAAGAATACAGGGTTCAAACTCTCCGTGGTATGGTTGACATCACAGTAATGAGATACAATGGATGGCAATACTGTGGCCCTGCATGAGATGCACAAGGCTGGCGGGCAGTGGCTCACCACCTAGTCCAGACCTCGCTCTCTCGATGTTCCAACTGGGGCTGGCTTTAACCAGGAGCTGTGCAGAGGCTGGAGAGTAAGGGGAGGCTTCTGAACGTGGACCCCTCCCTGAGATCTAGAAAATTCCCTGAAAGGGATCTTCTATAGGGAGTCCTCCAACCCCTTGCACCCAACACTTCATATTTATCCATGCCTTTGCTTTGCTGTTCCCTCTGTCAGAAACGCTCTTACTCCCTTTTCCTCTCACCCCACCCTGTTTTCCCACATCATCACATCTGCATGTCCAGACCCGGAGAGCAGCCCTCTTCTCCTGGGGAGTCTAGTCACAGTCACCGCTTCCATTCCTAAGAGCCTCCCAAGCATCGGACCTCGGGCAAGGCCCTTTGTCCTCATTATCTCATATAATCATCCACAAAACCCCATAAAGCCATATTATTTTACCCCCTTTACAGATGAGAAGACTAAGACAGAGATAAGTTAATTAACCTAGGTCACCCAACTAGTAAGTAGCCAAGCAAGTGTCAACCCCACTTGGTTTCACCCCAAAGCCTGTGGTCATGATCTCTCTCAAGACCCTCTTGGCTTGGGTACACCACCTTAAAAGACTCTCGGTGTAATGGAGTCTTGGCTCATATGAGTTTGAGAATTGAGGTTCATATGCCATTTCATGGGTATTTGCTTTGAGCCCATGAGCCCATGCAGTCCTTCTGGGAGAGGCTGTGATACTGTTACCTTATGGGAGCGAGGTCCAAAGCTAAATTAAAATCCTACAGAAGTGAGTCTGTTGGCTGGGAGCCTGTAGAGATGTGCAAAGAGTGTGAATCACTGAGGTTTCACCACCTATGTGCTCTACAGATTTCCTCCACCACGTCAAGTTATGTTTAGGGCCAGTGTGTAATAGGAGTCCCATTTTGGCAGCCTAAGCTGCGCTGTCTGTAGGATTCAAGCATGTCTAGGCATTTGGGAAGGGCTGTGAGGCAAGCCTGTCAAGGGTCTGTTTGCACGAGGGCCCAGGAGCCTGTTGGGAAAGCACTCACCCTAAGGAGAGACAGTGCAGGTACGGAGGCCTGGGTTGGAGGAGAGAGGGAAACTGAGCACAGTCCTGGGTGACAGGGGTCCTCCTGCTTTCCTCCCCACCCTCAGCCACCAGGCATCCATGCTGAGTTCAAAGCAGAGGACACTTCAGGAAAAGAGCAAATGAAAAGTAAAAAGAACTCACTCACTACAACGTCCCTGAGTGTGTGAGGGTCCAAGATGGCGCCTTGCCATTCCCCTGGGGTGGCATTGCTACCTTCCTGTCACAGAACATGACAGCCAGCTTGGGGAGCACACCATGAGTCTCTGACCCAGTTACAAGCAGAATGTTCCTGTGTCTGAAAATGTGCCCCGACTGAATACCCAATTACCACCACCACCCTTTTTCATACATCTTTGCGTCAAATTTGTTTTTCATGTTAAATATATTATATTTTTCTCAAACCATATTCTTGCAAAATTCTTGTTGGTTTTTACATGTAGACCTTGCCCACCAACCATCAGTCCCTTTTGGAGAGTGGTCTTCCCAGTGTGATGGGCACTTTTCATTCAACAAGGAACCAAGAAATGCCTGGGATTCAGAGTGTCACTTGACTGGTGGCTCCTTGAGGCTTAATGCCAGGCCCACGGCCCTTCTAATCCCCTGTTCTTCGAGTGGTGCAGCAGTTTCCAGCTTCCAAGAGGACTTTCCAAGAGGACCTTGTGAAAGGCTCCAACAACCTCACTTGGGATAAACAGGATTCCTCATCTTCGTTTCCTAAACAAATTGCTGGTAAATTACATCATCGAATGCAGATGGCTTTAACGTCATTTTAAGACTTTAAAGATTTTCTAATATCATTTACTTTTTCACCCTTCTGGGCCCTTCTGGTTACATAATTGTAAGCAATGGCTAGCGGTATATGCCCCGGGAAAACACAAAAATGCCACGCTGTTTCATGCCTCGAGCCTTTGCTCACGACTTCCGCTGTGTCTGGAATGCTAATAAGAGCTGACATGAGCTGAGCACACACCATGCCAGGCACTGTGCTAAATGTGTGACAATACCTTTATGAAATAGATACTGTTATTAGCCTAATTTTATAGATCGGGGAAACTGAGGCACAGAATAATCAATGACTTGCCCAAGTTCACACAGCTAGTGAGCAGTTAGAACTAAAACTCAAATCCTGTCTATCTGACACCAAAACCGAACTCTTTACCATTCCAACAAACTGCTTCCTGACTGAATGTCCTTCATTCCCACTCCCTTATCCAACTGTTGAACGTCTATTCAGCCTTTAGAACCTTGATCCAGAATCACAAATCTTTCCTGACTCCCACAAATGGAGATAACCTTTCCCTCTGGGCCACTTTGGCAATGTGCACACACTTTTTTTTTTTTTTTTTTTTTTTTGTCATTGGAGTTATTTGCTGTCGTATCTGGTTTCACAGGGACTATAAATTTCTTGAGGTCAGGGAGCACGTCTTACGCCTCTTTGTATCTCACATATGTCTGGGACGTAATGGATGCTCAATGCCTATTGACAGACCACCTATTTGAAGAAGGGGATCACAGGTACACATTTTACTGATATTTCATGGGACCCTCACATTTCCTCACCCCTCTGAGACTTTCTGTAACATGAAGCATGCAACAGAGTATTATTAAAAAAGGCTTTATAATGCACCTCTGAAATTTCCTGAGCCTTCTTATCCTTAGAGCTACCATTTAGGAAAAAAGGCAGGCTCGTAAATTTGATGACCGTGCTCACCGTCTGTCTGTCCCTAGCTAATCTTGTTCCATCGATTCTTCCCTTTCCTTCTTGGTGCTCTCTGCCAGCAACTTAAATTTAAAAATCTGAGCATGCCACAAAGACAACAGACTCTAATTGCTGTTTTTCATTCAAGCTTAATGATTCTCTCCTTGCAACTAACCCATAATTACTGTTCAGAGTTCAGTGCATTCATTCAACAATAATGAATGATGCATTCTTTTCTGTCGCATATCTAATTTAAAAGGTCTTTTCTAAACGGTAGCTACCACATCGTGACAAGATAGTACATAAGCTCAGATTTCTGTTGTTGTTAAGTACAAATATTTTGATAAGTGCAACTAATATGAGATATTTCCTCTTAGCCGGATATGATACACATTGAAATATGACATTGGTACCATCTGTTCTTCATCATAAATATAAATGAAGTGATAATGAGCAAAGCGTGATAAGGACTATCAGGATGATTGCACTACGAAGGTTTAATTTGGATCTTCATTAATCTAAAAATAAAACCATCTACAAACAACAAGTGAACACATTTTTACTGGTGCTGTGCAAGCATCTTTAGGCTATGGACTATGTTCTTGCCACTTAAAATGAGGAGTGAATAAAGCAAAAGAGATTTTTTTCTAAGCTCCCTTTGAGTTCTCTGTTCAAATCATTAACACGCTGTCTTCGAGGATCTGTATCAAATCCCCGTATGGATACCTGGCCTGGTGGTGGTGAAATGGAAGCAAAAAAAGACTTTGGTCCAAGTACTTCCTCACTGTGTGACCTTAGCCAAGTTACTTCACCTCTCTGAGCCTCCATCTCCTTCCCTCCCGAAGTTGCAATGAGAACTTTGAGCCAGCCCAAGTCTGGTGCCCAACACAATGCTTGGCCCCATTTAGTGCTCAGTAAATAGACCATGAACTGACATTTAGTAGGCTCTTACTGAGTGCTTAGATGGATCTTACACAAAATATCACTTATTCATCACCATTTTTATCCATTTTACACATGAAGAAACCAAGGCATAGAGATGTAAGCAACTTGCCTAAGATCACATGACTTTAAGTGTTAGAAATGGGGTCCAACCCAGGCAATTGCATCCCTGAGCTTTTTAATTTTTATTATTATTATAATTGCTATTTATTCCCAAATATGAAGAGAAAAAACACACTATTTTCCAACCAAAGCCCACACAGACAAAACAAAGTGCAGGGTTGTATGGTTAAGTAAAAGCCTGCTCACCATGGAGACCTTTCTAGTATTTACAGATTTCACCCAGGCACCAGACTTTGTCAGTAAATTGCCTTTTCCCAAGCCATTAACTCACCTCGTGGGGGATTCTTTATTTCGCTCTTGTTCAGCTCTCCCTGCCAATACGGCCTTTGAGGAAACAGGTGGAAACGTCCATGAGACCACTCAGGTTTTGCTGGATGATGTGCCTCAAAGCCCAGACAGCCGTGACAGCCCTGCTCCCAGGCTCTCACTCAATCCTTCACTCCTGGCCTCTGGCAACCGTCCAGCGCCCTCCCCATCCCCCACTTTCTGCTACTACCTGTAATATTTGAGCCCTATTTGCTTAACTCTTCTCTTCCCTGGTAATCAGGGCTTCCACTTGCTGAGGAAATAGCTGAGGGCCTACTATGTGCCAGATGCCATTCCAGGCAATTGACATGCCTTATATCCTTTAATTCTCACAGCAACCCTGAAATTGTCCCCTCCATTTTACAAAGAAGCAGCTAAGACTCAGAGGGTTGGAGTGACTTCCTCATCTTGCATCTTATGCCCTTCTTGCCCCTCTGATCCAACCACTACCTAAGGATTGCCCACTCTGGGAGGTGCTCCCTGATGCCCCTTCCTCCCCAACCCACAGTCCTCTTGGGTGTCCCGTCTCTGGCCTCACACAGCACAGGGACTGGTGGTCATCCGCTCCTATAGCTCGTATCCCCTGTGTCAGAATCATCCATACCCTCGCCTGGCTTTCCCTCTGGACTTTAAGCTCCAGTGTACATGCCGTGCCTAACAGGACATCCATGAATGAATAAACAAGTGAACAAACAAATGCACACCCGAGGTCACATGGAGGTCATACACCATGGTGGCAAAGCACACACTTGCAAGCAGACTGCCTGGTGCATATCTGACTCTCCATTCTCTGCTAGCTGGGTATCCCTGGACAAGTAGCTTAACCTCTCTGGGACTCACTTTCATCATCATGGAGATAATAGCAACTGCCTCACTGGGCTGTTATGAGCATAAAGTGAGTTACTGTATGCAGACTTCTTAGAACAGTACCTGGCATGGAGCAAGAGACCAGTGAAGAGAGGTGATTATTACTATATCTTTGTCATTATCCTCATCAGAGCTGTACCAGGCAGAGCTTGCCAAAGTGCAGAGGTCCCTGGCTTTCAAGTCCACACATTTGCCTCACCTAGGAAAAACATCATCAAAATTGTAAATCTAGAAAAAAATTTAAAGGACTCAGAACATTGTGAAAAAACAAATTTACAAAACTGAACTTAGAAAAAATTTGAACTTGCCTTTGATGATACTGAGGAAAAGAAAGAAAGAGCCCACCCCTGCCTCTCAGTCGGCCTGCCCCGCAGAGTTCTTAAGGAGGCCGAGGAGTGACAAGGCACAGGCTACAGAAAGGACACAGACCTCAGTGAGGCCTGCCCCTCTGACCTTGTTCTTTCTGCCGCCGAATCCTTCTTGCCTGCAGCTGGGGAATCCAGTGGGTGGTAAGGAGAGAGCCTCGCTGAGCCACATGGGCCGCATTTCTTGCTCTGGGCAGGGGCCCCAGGGAGCCCTGAACCATTGTTAACCATGCTATAGGGATGCCATGAGTCAGAGCAGACAGGCCAAACCCACAAGCGCTATTTGAAAACCAACCCCAAAGACATATCTTCCAACAATCTTCAATATCATTCCCATATCTGAGAAACAGTGACTCCTTCTCTCTTGGTCAAGCTGATGTCCTGTTCCCAGGCACCCTTGCTGATCCCTCCTCTGGGCCTTTGCTCATGCCTAGCCCTTGCCCTCAGGGCACTTCCTGCTCCTTCCCATCTTTTCCATCCTCCAATGCTCAGTTCAAGTCATGCCTGATGTCTTCGCTGGTGTGTCACCCAACCTCTGGCTCTTCTGACATCCCCAGCAGCGACTCTCATGTGGCACCTGTCACATCTGGCCAGCGTGGTAATGTAACTTTTCATGTCTGTGACCTGCATCCCCACATAGAACTCGAGCTGCTCCAGCACCATCCCTACCAGTTATTCTTCGAACACTGTGCTATGAATATTACAGGCCCTTAACAAATATGAATAGACTAAAAGATTCGATTTGGTGGGTGACAAAACAACCCAGTGATGCTCAAAGAAGATTTGGGGCTGAAATAAAGTTCACGTGATACTGAGTGTTTGGAAAGTCGTTTTTTGTGTTTCTAGTGCAAATGGCTTATGGTATGCTTTTATCACTTAAACTCTGTGTTGTTTTTTTTTTTCCCAGAGTATTTTACCTCTGCTCACCATGTGTGAATGAATAACTCTGTAGTCTGTGGGAGAGGTGTAAGCCAAAGTCCAAAATGATGAAGTCAAGCACGAGAAGATATTTTGAGCTCTAACGAGTAAAATACATGAACCGTTTAGGGGGAAAAGCAGGCATAATTTACCAGTGTTCCACATGGCTATTTATTCTACTCAGAGCCCTGTGTACTTGGATGAAAAATACAGATAATACACTGGTACATGCCACAACTGACTGGATCCAAAGATGTTATCCTGTTTCCTAATGGAAAAAATACCAAGTAAATAGAGAGAGTGTGTAATAGATAACCAAGTTTTAATCATTGCTTTTAAAAGTTCTTTTTTTTTTTTTTGCAGGATCCTGTATAATGTTCTATGTTCATTAAAAAGTGATCTAAAAATACTGTGAACAAATTAAAAAACAAGAATATTGGTTTAATGATCTCTTTAAAGTTTAGCTATTCGGCTGTACCTTGACTCCCAAGTGCACTTAATTCATTATCACCCTTGTTAGGATAACACTTCTTTATAAATACTCAAAACACTTAGATCTTGAAAAGGGTGTCTTAATGAGGGTGGAGTGTGATAATTGTAGTTAAATCCATCTATTTAGTATAAGCTATTTACATTTTGGTAACAAACTGAATCAAGTCATCTTGAAAAATGATAATTTTGCTTAGTTGTCTCTATGGTTCCAAACGGGGACTTATTTCTTACCTTGCTCCTTATAGAGAGTTAGAAGTTGTTAAAATAGGCAAATGAAACCCTTGTTATTCCAACTTCATGTTATAATTATTCCTCCTACCTTACAAATAAAAGTAAAGCGAACATCAAAAATCAGAGGGAAACTTGCTGATCACAAATACTGCAAGTTTCCTGTGAATGCAAGTCAGAAAGTTACAATAAGAGCAACTCTTCTGATGCAATGCTGATTATTTATTTGAAAAAGGTAACATTCCTGTTTTCTGCAATTAACTATTTTCTTGAAGAGCAACAGGCATAGAAGAATCACACATCTACGCTGATTTTTTTTTCAAAGAAAACAATTAGTACCCATATCAAAAAGCTAATTCAGATTAATTAAAGAACACCTACATCAGTTAAATATAATACTTCCTCTTTCACTTAACTTGCTGTATACAAAGTGTTACTAAAAAGTGTTGGGCTTCAAGGTAATAAAGAATGACAGTTGAAGTGTCTGGAGCTTGGAAGAAAACTTTAGGGTCTGTAACCATTTTAATTGCACATAATTATGGATAAGGAAGTGGAACAATTTAATTTCTGGGTCTTCATGCTATTAGAAGACTAATAGAACAGTATTAAAATTGGTTAAGTAAAATTGCAAGAAGCTGTTTTTTGTTCCACAATATAAATGGAAATTAAATGAAATGTTGAATAACTTCTGTCCCATCTTTTCATTTATATGATAAAATGGTAATTCAAGTTCTAGTGGAAATTATCAATGGAGATTTAGAACAAGTAAAGTGAAACATACTTTTGAAATATTTGTTTTATTTTTTGATTTGGAAAATACAGAAAAGTATGAGGAAAAAAATAAAAATTCACCCTAATTTGTACAGAATGTCTCTAGAAGGAAACATAAGCCAAAGCAAACCTGAGAAAAAAGAACAAAGCTGGAAGTATCATGCTCCCTGATTTCAAAGCATACCACAAAACTATAGGAATCAAAACAGTATGGTACTGGCAGAAAAACAGACACACAGATCAATGGAACAGAAGCGAGATCCCAGAAACAAACCCACACGTCTACAGACAGCTAATTTTTGACAAAGGAGCCAAGAATATACCATGAAGAAAGGAAAGTCTCTTCAATAAATGGTGTGGGGAAAACTGGACAGCCACATGCAAAAGAATGAAAGTAGACCATTATCTTATACCATACACAAAAATTGACTCAAAATGGATTAAAGAGGGGGGCGGCCCAGTGGCATAGTGGTTAAGTTTGTACATTCCGCTTCGGCGGCCCAGGGTTCACCGATTTGGATCCTGGGCACAGACCTACTTACCACTCATCAAGCCATCCCACATAGAAGAGCTGGAAGGACCTACAACTAGGATATACAACTATGTACTGGGACTTTGGGGAGAAAAAAGAAAAAGAGGAAGATTGGCAACAGATGTTAGTTTAGGGCCAGTCTTCCTCAAAAAAAAAAAATGGATTAAAGACTCAAATATAAGACCTGAAACCATAAAACTCCTAGAAGAAAATACAAACAGTATGCTCTTTGACATCAATCTTAGCGGTATCTTTTTCAATATGTCTCCTCAGGCAAGGAAAACAGAAGAAAAAATAAACAAATGGGATTACATCGAACTAAAAAGCTTCTGCATGGCAAAGGAAACCATCAATAAAACAAAAAGACAACCTAGCAATTGGGAGAAAATATTTGCAAATGATATACCCGATAAGGAGTTACTACTCAAAATATATAAAGAATTCATACAACTCAACAACAACAAAAAACCCAATTAAAAAAATGCTCAGAGCATCTGAACATTTTCCCAAAGAATATATACAAATGGCCAACAGGAACATGAAAAGATGTTCAACATCACTAATTATTACAGAAATGCAAATCAAAACCACAATGAGATCTCACCTCATGCCTGTCAGAATGGTTATTATTAAAAAGATAAGAAATAACAAATGTTGAAAAGGATGTGGAGAAAAGGGAATGCTTGTACACTGGTGGTGGGAATGCAAACTGGTGCAACCACTATGGAAAACAGTATGGAGATTCCTCAAAAAATTAAAAATAGAGCTACCATATGATCAGTTATTCCACTTCTGGGTATTTATCCAAAGAATATGAAAGCACTAATTTGAAAAGATATATGCACCCCCATGTTCACTGCAGCATTATTCACAATAGCAAAGACTTAGAAACAAACTAAGAGCCCATCGATGGATGAAGGGTTAAAGAAGATGTGGTGTATATACACAGTGAATACTACTCAGACATAAAAAAGATGAAATCTTGCCATTTGCGACAACAGGGATGAACCTCGAGGATATTATGCTAAGCGAAATAAGTCAGACAGAGAAAGACAAATACTGTGTGATTTCACTCAGATGTGGAAGATAAAACAAACAACAACAACAAACAAACATAGACACATAGAATAGCTTGGTGGTTACCAGAGGGGAAGGGAGGTGGGGGGAGGGTGAAAGGGATAAAGGGGCACATGTGTACAGTGACGAATGGCAACTAGACTTTTGGTGGTGAACACGATGTAGTCTACGCAGAAGTCAAATATAATGATGAACACCTGAAATTTATATAATGTTATAAACCAATGTTACCTCAACAAAAAAAATAGAAGAAAACACAAGAAACATAATGGTTACTTCTGGAGAGAAGATCTGGTGGTGTTGGGGGTAGGGGTGGGAGGAGTCAGGTTTTACTTAATACCTTTTATGCTAGAATGTTATTTGTGTGTGTGTGTGTGTGTGTGTGTGAGGAGGACCAGCCCTGAGCTAACATCCATTGCTAATCCTCCTCTTTTTGCTGAGGAAAACTGGCCCTGGGCTAACATCCGTGCCCATCTTCCTCTACTTTATATGGGACGCCGCCACGAGTGGCTGACAAGCAGTGCATCGGCAGGCGCCCGGGATCCGAACCCGTGAACCCTGGGCTGCCAAGTGCGGACTAAACCGCTGCGCCACCGGACGGCCCTAGAATGTTATTTTTTAAAATTATATTGAATTAAATATTTTGGGAATTACCCCTAATCTCCAAAGATTAGACTGTCAACATTGGGGTATACTTCCAACATTTTTCTGTAGACTTACACACTTTTTCTCTTTTACAAAATCAGGATCATTGTGTGTTTTATAACCTGTCATATTCTGAGCTTTTCTCATGTTATTATGTGTTCTTCTGAAGCTTGACTATTAATAAACTAACAGTGTTCATTTGTGGATGTATCATTTATTTACCTAAATCCTCTGTTCTTGGGCATTTAGTGTATCTTCCATTTTCCTTTGATGTAAACAGCTCTGCGGTAAACATTCCTATACTTAACTCTCTCTATACCCTCTCAATTATTTTCATAAGATAGATCTTGTTGATAGCTCTTACGGAAATAACACAAATTGAATTACTGAGTCAAAACGAACAAACATTTTAGAGCTTTTGATACACATCGCCGAAATCTCCTGCAGGAAGAGATCATCAGTTTACTCTTCCACACGGGAGTGCCCTTTTCAAGGCACACTTCCCAACCCCAGGGAGAGACATTTGGGGAATGCTCACACACAGACTGGGTCTACTGAAACTTTCTAATCAAATAGGGACTCCCAAGTAACCATGAGTTCTGTAAATTTTTTATTCCAATATTTGGATGTTGTGGAAAAGCTGCCATAGTTAATTCTACAAAATACATTTCTCCCTTTGGGGCCTGGAATGGAGTGGGATGGATCCCACACTTCCCTCTCAAAAGGGGAAGACTTCACAAATGCCAAGAACTGCTCTCTGTCTTGAAAGATGAAAGTGCTTTCTGAACCACAAGTGTTCCAAAACAGTAGGTCTTGTAAATCCATCACCCAAGTCGTCTGTCTTTGGCACCAAGAGAGAATTTAAGACTGAGAGTCATATACACCCCCTAGGAATTTAACTTCCAAAGGCATAGCCTGTTCACTCAGGGGCCTCACCTCCCTTAATGAGTCTGTCACCTCCTCAGACTGTCCCCAACAGACCAGCAGAGTACCTTGGGTGCAGTCTGCTTGGGACACTTACCAGAAATGACTCTAATCTGCTTTTTAGCTTAAAACTAAAATGTATGCCTTTATGATAATACAGAGGTAATGCTTATTCAATATAGATGAATTTTGAAATTACAGAAAAACACAAAGAAATAAATATTGCCTTTAATTTAACCATTCAGAGATAAACTGTTAATATTTCAGTGTATTTTTGGTAACCTAATATCCAATCTTCTGTGCATACACATATTCTGATTTTGTAAACATGGGATTAATATTATATTTGCTGTATTATAACTTGCTTTTTCACTTAATATATCATGAATTGTTTTCCAGGTCATTAAATATGTTACAAAAATATTTTTGGTGACTCTATAATATTCTGTCACCTAGATGTACCTTTTTAGAAAAATCAACTCCCGGGGGCGGCCCCGTAGCGTAGCAGTTTAATTCGTGCTTTGGTAGCCCCAGGGTTCGTGGGTTCGTCCCAGGCGCCGGCCCAACGTACTGCTTATCAAGCCATGCTGTGGCGGCGTCCCATATAAAGTGGAGGAAGATGGGCACGGATGTTAGCCCAGGGCCAGTCTTCCTCAGCAAAAAGAGGAGGATTGGCACCAGATATTAGCTCAGGACTGGACTTCCTTACAAAAAAAAAAAACATTAACTCCCAATATTTAAGTTATTTCCAAATTTATCTATTAAAGTAGGAGCTCTCTTACCCATCAGCATAACATTTAGCAAATGCTCCAGGCACATGGACTGGCTCGTGAGCTAAACCTCTATCCTTTGAACAGGCTGGATAGTGGAGAGGCGCTTAATAAAAACGTTCAATTAGTTGTGGAAGAGAAAATTCTAAAAGATGGGCAAAAGTTAAATCTAGAATGATTTTGCACTTATCACAATTACCTTGAAATTCTTGCTCCGGTTTAAAGAAATTAACTCTGGAAATGATAGGCAATGCCTTGTTGATTTGCTGAATGTAAGAAAAGCAATATGGAATCTAATCAACAAGCCCACTCTCACAGAAAAGGCCTTGGCCTCATATCAAAATATTAGTGAATTCATGCACATATATATGTTTTAAGTAAAAATGAAATATTTCAAATATAGCACTCATGTTTTATCTTTTATAATTCCCTGTTTTAGCCAACTTTTCCAATTAACTGACTGATAATCATTTTTAATTGCATCGGATAAAAGGATTTCCAATCAATGGATAACCTTGTGGGAAAAATCTTTATAAATAGGATAGATGACTTCTTTAATTTGTTGCTGAAACAATGAAAAGCCATGTTGGCTCAAATGCACCATGAAAACAAATTGAACACAAATAGTTTAAGTGACTCACGGATATATGGGCATTTTCTACTTCTTCTATGCGTGGTATCAATGACCATTTTTCTCCTTATTCAAAATTCCTTTCCTGGGGAAGCCCTGTTTTAGAAGGCATGTTCTCTTATCTGCAGTTAGGAAAGCTACTTCTCATTTTTGGAGACATATCTAATGTGTTAGTGCTTAAAGACATCCTCTCTTTGTGCAGATAATGGCTACCTGAGGGACATTTGAATGTAAACAGTACTAGGAAAATGTTACATCAGGAAGGTGGTCTTCTTTCTTGTTAGAATCAACCAATCATGAAAATAAAAGGTTAGAGTATTTCCCATCTGCCAGTCGCTCCAAATGGTATGGCAGCCCCAGCTCATTAAAGATGCCATGTTTTGCCAATAGAAGCTTATATAGAACCTGCTGCATATCGATGGAATCAACATTGATTTGGAAAGTTACCAAGTGATTCTGTGATATGAAAACCATTTTCATTATTATAGCTTTTCATACTGTAACAACAGAGTGGGCTTCTTTCAAAGTTGTTCAATATCATTGGTTATTGTTCCATCTTGAGCCTGTAGAAGCAAATCACTATTACCAACTGTTCATATTATTAGGATAACATTTTTCTCATTTATTATCAAGTTTGATTTTCTCTTTAGATTCTCTTCTTCTTGTTGGGTCATTTAATTATTTTCCATCCCCACAGTCAAACATCTGTTCTGATTCCCATTCCACCCCAAGTCTCCTTTCGTTCTTTCTCTTTCAGCTTCAATTAGAAGTTTGCTAACGCTAGCATCTCCACTCAGATCTTGGACCTTGCAATTAATTTTAATCAGGCTTGTTAACACTTTTTTAATATGTAAGAAATAAGCAAATATGTAACTAAAAGGCCGTTTATGTCTTTTTTGAAGGTAACAAATATGCAATTAAAAACTCCTTCTCTCAGTGACTTTGCAATAAATTAACTTGTTTTGTCACTATTGTGCCTGTATAATGTCATTTTCTCTGGAGTTTTGACAGTCAGTTTTTTTATCCATGGCAAAATTAGCAAGTAATATTAAGATCTAAGAAATGACAATTAGTTTGTGAATTAGGTGGGATATACAATGTGTTAATTATTGAGGGACCAGGCTGCATGCAATTAAAATTTAGCATCCAGATAATGATAATGTAGTAGGCTTCTGAGTATCTAATGAAGTTGAAAATGTTCATTACCAATCAATTAATTCTCAGTTGCTTAACCAGTCTTTAAAACGTCTATGCAGAGGAATAGATCATAATAATCATTACTGTCCGTAAATAGAATAATAACATGAAATCTTGAAAGTCTATCAGGACTGTCATTTTATTGCTAGAGTTCCCTACACACTGACAGTAGCCCATAGATCTTGGCTTCTCTTAAAGCACTCTTTCAAGTCACCTAAAAGTCAAAGAGTGAGAGAAGAGGAAAGGGCATTGAGACAGGAGATGGGTCAGGATATCCGACATTTGCTCTAATGGACTCTTAATAGGCGCCTGGGACGTGCCTATCTTCCTCTACTTTATATGGGACGCCGCCACGGCATGGCTGACAGGCAGTGCGTCCGCGGGCGCCTGGGATCCGAACCCGCGAACCCCGGGCTGCCAAGCGCGGACGAAACCGCTGCGCCACCGAGCCGGCCCCTGGACTCTTAATATTTTAATAGTGATTCAGAAAATGTCTTCTTCACCTAAACGTATTCCTCTTTGTGATTTGGAAACTCAGTTTCAGGTGAATTTCCTACTTTAATAGGTATTCCCTGTGTTCTAGGAGCTGAAGAGTCAATAACAAGTTGTGTCTCCAGGAGACCCCAATCTTGCAGGGGGTCAAACACAAAAACAAAAATCATTATATTACAGCGTGGTACCTGCCATGACATACAGACATAAGCCTGATTTACATCCTACAAAGTCCCTCTGGCTGCCGAATGGAGAGTAGATTGTAGGAAGCAAGAGTGGAGAGAAGGAGTCCCGCCAGGGTATTGCTGTGGTTCAGGAGAAAGACAATGGTGGTCTGTACAGTAGTGGTAGCACTGGGGAGAGGGAAAAGGTAGAAGGATCGTAGATATATTTTGGAGGTAGAATTATATCCAAGATTTGGCTATCATAACCTGATTTAGGGAGGATGAACCAGGGTTGGAGGGAAACCTCGAGGGTCCTGTTTGTGGTGCGTTAAAGATTGCAGCATCTATGGGAGATGTGGGGGAGAGTATCATGAAAGCACTGGAGCCCAGAAGTGAGGTTTGATTGGAGAGAGAATTGGGGCAATCATCAGCATATCGATGGTTTTGAAGCCCTGGATTGGATGAGCATACCTAGGGAGAAAGTGTAGAGAGAGAGGAGAGGTCCCCAGAACAAGCCTCATTAACTCTGAGATTCAGTGGACAAGGTGGAGGAGGAGGAGTTGGCAAAGGAGACTAAGAGGGTGCAGTCAGAGAAGTCGCAGGACAAACAGGAAAGCACATTACCATGAAGAGCAAGAGAGGAGAGAGTTTCAAGGGGGAAGGGGACAAGTAACCTGATCCCTGAGCTAAGGTTGTTCATTGAAGCCCTGCTGGAATACCTGTAGATTAGCAATAACCTAGAAGCCCACATGGGAGATTGAGGGAATAATTTGAGGTCCATCCATACAAAGGGATACTCTGCAGTTGTAGAAAAGGACATGGAATGATTTCCAAAGTGTACTATTACAAAATTCACTCAGTGAAAATAAGGCTCTTTCGTACGTTATTTGTGCAAAAGTGGAGTACATGTGGAATTGCTGGAATATGTACTGAATATTTCTGAAAAGATGCAAAGTAAACTGGTAAGATGGTTGCCTGTAGGGAAGGCAACTGGATGGCTCAGGAATAGGAATCAAAGGGATAAGATTGCTTTTAATCTTAGTGATGTAGCTTTTAGACTTTAAAATTTACATTTTATGTTATGTTCCTTGACTAATCAACATGAAGAAACAACATATCTTGATGTTGATTATTATGTTGTTTTTCACTCTCTTTTCAAGAGTTATAATATTTACATTGCTTTAAGACCACATTTACTGCAGTCATTTGGATGATTCTGTGCTTAATTGGTTTCTATGCTCACTGTTGGTCCTTTTTAAATTTTCATCACACATTTCTTCACTCATGAGATCTGACTTTGCTCATCTCTCACTTGGCTACCAAATACATTCACACAATGTTTTTTACAAAAGAGTACCTAGATGTACATTTTCTGAGTTCTTAAATATGTGAGAGTTTCTTTCTGTTGTTTTCATACAAAAATAAGAAATGGTAGGAGTCTTAGTTTAGGTTCTGCCCAAAACAGAGCCTGAGACAAGGAGTTGGGTGTGGGTGGTTTATTTTGGAGCTGTTCCCAGGAAACAGCAGTGAAGGAGCAGGGAGAGACAGGGAAGATGGAAAAACCAATAATGGGTGTATGCTTGAGCTGGTTACCACTATGCATAGCAGTAGTAAAATGCCACTGGGGACGCCTGAGGAACCATGTAGAATGTGCCTCAAAATTGTTCCACAAGGGATGGGAGATTAGGACATTCATCCACCAACAACCATCTCCAACTGGTCAAGAGTTGCTGTCAAGAGCATTAACTCTCTTTCACTCTTGGCTTCTACAGCTTTGGATAAAGCTCTTACACAGAAAATTCCCAAAATGGCTTGAGGTGGGAATTTGACAGCATGTCTGGGTACTGCCACCACACCTGCCACTATCACAGGCAGCCTGAGAGAACATGGTGAAGAACACCAAAAGCATCTGCTACAGTTGACCACAGAATTCTTGCGCCACAGACCTTCATGAATGTTCCATTGTCTTATGGAATCTAACATTGCAGAAAATTCTGGAGTCAGCCTAACATTTTTTTCCATTCTAGGTAACCAGGATGCTTTCAAAATTCAAGAAGATTCAAGATATGGATATTTGTCTAGGTCTCGGCAATTTTTAATTAATTTTACCTCACAAGGAATACTCTCTCAATCTATGAATTCAGATCTTTCTTCAGTTCAGGAAAGTTTTCTTCTATTATATTTTTGAATATTTTTCTCTTCTTCAGCAACTCCACTTAGACATATACAGCTATGTAATCTCATCTTCATATCAGTCGTCCCTCTGATTGATTTCTTCTCTTTGACCTTTTCCTCTGCATTCTGGGAGGGTTTTCTCAAGCCTGACTTCCACATCTGATAAAAATTTTCAACAGTGTTAGCCCTGCTCTTAAATGACCATAATATTATTTTAAATTCTATTTTGGCATTATCTGTTTCTATAAATATTTTCCTTACCTATGCCAACATCTCTTTTATTTCAATCTAATTATCATCTCTTCTTTTATATACTTTTCTTGTTGCATTCTTATAAGATTTCATATCTAAATCTTATTTCTTCAAATATATGTTCTTCATCATTTGCCTGCCATGTGTCACCATTAATGGCACAGAAGCTTTTCAGGAATCCCTTGTTGTTGGTTTCCTGTTTTGAGGAAAGTCCCTCCAGGCCTGTGATTTGTCTCAAACAAGTAGGGATGGGGGTAATATATACTCCTTGGATCTCCTCCCTGGTTCCCTGGGTACTGTTAGAATTGTCAGTGTTTAAGGTCGAAGGCTGAATGATGTCGGTTTCCAGTACCATTTCTGCATCCATCAGTCTATGGGGGGTGGGGAGGGGATAAAGGAGGAAGCAGGGGCCAAGGTCTGGAGCACTCTCAGCAGGGAACTTTGTCCTTTAGTGGCTTTCCTCTTTGTCCCTGAATGGGTCTGTTGTAACCATACACAGGGGCCAACTTTCTATATCCAGTTTTCTGCTGGAACTTAATGTGGTACTCTCTGGAGAGATGCTCCTTCCTGGAACATCTGCCCACTCCATCAGGGCCATGTCCCTTCCCATTGCAAGGAGGGCAGGAGGCTGCACCTCCAATTCTGAGAGGTGTTTCCCTCTAGTTTCTCAGGAAGAAGATTTGAGATTGGGGCTGTGGTGACTTCCTTCACCCTAGACCCATGCTCGCTACCCCAGAGGCAAGGCCAGTTTTGTGGGCATGTATCCTATGGAGTCACACAGGGCCCTACACTTAGAACTTGGCCCTAGCTTGGCCCTGCTGTTACCATTTTGAAACTCTTAACAACTTTTGAATCAGAGCCCTGCACTTTCATTTTTCACTGGACCCCGCAAATTATGTAACCAGTCTTGCCCAGAAATTATTCCCCGAGGTTTGCGGCATACCAGTGACCCTCTGCCAGACTGACCACAGACCCTTTGAGCCTGGTCATGCCCTATCAGCTCTATTACGCAGACAGTAAGAAAGAAAAGGGATAAGTAGAACAAGAAGAGTGAAAAGCTGGCTGCTTTGGCCACATGAAACCATAAAGAAATGGTCAAGCAGAAGCACAGCCACTAAAAGCAGAACCAGAATGCCACCCAGTCCAAACTCTCCGGCTGGTCTGTTCTCACACTAACTCATCCACTCAGTCTCCAAAACCCTACCAGTGAGCTATGGTGAGTGCTTGGGGGAGGTTCTCAAGGTCATATCCTGGCTTTGAGTCCATTGCTAACGTGCTCTTTTCCATTTTCTGTCCCCTTCCTTAGGTGTCATCCTACCCCAAGCTTTACAAACTAAGGCTGAAGGCGAGCTATGGCAGACTTGGCACAGCACATCTACAGGGTGTCAGATGTACCGGGATACGCCATCACTGAGAGAGCTCCCATCTGCTCTGGAAAACCAGAATCCACGTTTCAAGAAAAGCCTAGTGAACAGAGGTCATGATAGCCTGCTGGCCTAATAAGCTGATTAATATTTATTTTCTCACATGAATCATTTGGTCTAATAAAGACACCATCTAACAAACTGGATGCTGTGATGGGAAGATGGCCTCTCACCTTGAAAATAAATGTCAAGTCTTTACCTCAACATTTATTTTTGGTAAATGCTGAGTCTCTGCCCTGGCATTTAAATAGCAGTGGGAGACCTCAATCAGACCAATGGGAGGGCTCCAGGACTGGCTGGAGGGAACAATTGACTTTTGTTGACTAAGAAGAAGTTCAAAGTGTAATGCTGACTACTATGTATTCCCTGGAGTGGCGCCTGGGGGAAGAGGAGGAAGGAATGATTATCCAGCCCTTTGGATTTGTTTGTGCTTTGAGCCAAAAGAACTGACCTCTTGTACACCTCCCTTTGAAGGAGAAGGAGCTCCGTGAGGTCACTAACTCACTCTCTGTGCTCAGAGCCCGGGTCTCCAAAAGCCACCAGCGCACGCACCAAGGCCAGATACACCAGCATCGACTGCAGAGCTGGAAATGGGACTCAGAGACACAGAACAAGTTGTCTGCCCAGAGCAATTCAGAAGGAAGGCATTTTTTATTCATTTCTGAGGCTTCTTCACACTGTGCCATTGAAAAAACAACAAAACAAAAACACAGCATCCCCTAATTATTTACCACGCTCCTAATCAACACTTTTCCTAGGTTGTTTTAAGCACCCTCTGTTCCAATAGTCAGAGGTGGTGCTCATGTTGCCAGGTGCAGAATTCAGCATGTGGGTAAGCCGTTTGCACTCCGTGTCCAGTGGCCCAGACCACTGATTGTTGAACATGCTTTGTGCTGCTTCTCTACCTGGACAGCCTCCAAGAGCCATTTCAGAACAGCGGAAAGAACACATTCCTTAACTAGGACAGAAAGCCACCATTTTCATTAAAAACAAAACAAAGCAAAACCTGGGCCAGCCTTGTGGCGTGGTGATTAAGTTTGCGCACTCTGCTTTCATGGCCCAAGGTTCACAGGTTCGAATCCCGGGTGCGGACCGACGCACTGCTTATCAGGCCATGCTGTGGCTCACATCCCACATATAAAGTAGAGGAAGATGGGCACAGATGTTAGCCCAGGGCCCATCTTCCTCAGCAAAAAGAGGAGCATTGGCAACAGATGTTAGCTCAGGGCCAGTCTTCCTCACCAAAAACAAAACAAAACAAAGCAAAACCCTCCACGTGGCACTCACTGATTCCCTGCTCCAGGATAGAGCTCACTAAGAGCCTGGAAACACCTATGTCGCCCAGGGCCCTCCCGCCCCAGTGGCTTCCCCAGAGCAACTCACCACATCCTCCCAGAGAGCGGTGTGCCTTCCTGGGCTGGCAGACGTCACTTGTAACCTGCAAATTCCAAATTACCTCCTGACAGATGCACATTATACAAATTTCGCATGAGGTGCCACCTGGAGCACCTGCCCCTTCCCAGAAGCATGGAGCTGTTTGCTTCAATCTGCTGCAGGACTGAGGGGCCCCACCTCTGAACAGGATCATGATAATTTCATTACGCTACCACCAAATGGATGCAAGACGAGGGCAGTGTGGGAAGGGAATTTTTATTTTCAATGGAGCATTTTTAGAAACTCCAAAGGCGTGGGAAGGCAAGGAGTTTGGCAAGAGAAAGGTATTTTTTCTCTTCCGTAAGCACTTTTCTCTACCTCCAAAACACTGGACCTTCCTGGAGGAGGTGATGTGGGGTCAGCGTGACTCTGTGGAAGTGACTGCACACTGAGAATCAAATTCTTGTCTGGCTCCTTCCTATAGGCTGTTGTGTTCTCTATGGGCTTCCAGATAGATACAGTATGTAAAGTAAATATGTTAACCAAGAAAGAATAAACCCATCAAAGGAAAGAGAACTGTCATTTACTAAGGGCTACTAAGTGTCACACACTGGGCTTAACACGATTTCACTTGGTGAAATGACACCAGTGCTCAGAACATGTAATTGATTAGCCCAGAGACCTGGCAAGCGGCAGTGTCGAGACTAGAACCCATATCTCACCACCCAAGGGCTCACACCCCCCTTGCTCTTCCACTGTCTGCCCTGAGGATGGTGGGGTCTCCTCTGGTGACTTGAAGCTGGAAGACTTCGTGGCCGTGTGAGCAGTAGTATGGGGCCCCACACTTAGAAGGGCCCTGGACTTAGCTTAATGCTCTGCAGTCACCATCTTGAAATTCTTAACAATTTTTTAATAAAGGCCCCTGCATTTTCATTTTGCATGGGGCCAGCAAATTATGTAGCGGTCCTGTTTGCAGGCATAGTCTACCCTCACCGCCCACACTTTCCTAATGTACCATTTTCTTCCATCACATTAGTTGCCTCTCTGAGACCCATATTTGTGTCTTTCATTACATCGTGATTGACATCTGACTGGGGAAGGGTAGAGAGTAGGAAACAGTCATTCACTATCCACCTGTGGGTACTATGCTATCACATTTAATTGTCATGGTAGCCTGGGGATGGAGCTACCATTATCCCCATTCTATGGATGAAGAAACTGAGTCTCCGAGAAGTTAACTCACCCACAACTGATTAAGGCCAAACTGACATCTGGACCCACATCTGTCTGACTTACTCTTCCCACTACATTATGCTTCCTTTTTCATCCCTTCTACCAATCCAACTTCTGTGCTAGAGGTTGGCAAACTTTTTCTGTAAAGGGTCAGATAGCAAATATATTTAAGCTTTGCAAGGCATATGATCTCTTTCGAAACTCAACATTGCCACGATAGCATGGTAGCAGCCATAGACAATACACAAATAAATAGGTGAGACTGTGTTCCAATGAAACTTTGATACAGAATAGGTGGTAGGTCAGATCTGGCCCATGAGCTATGGTTGGCTGGTCCCTGTTTTATACCAACTGCTGTTTGAAAGCCCCTCATGACTACTCTAGCTCAAGGTGGTCTTTCCTTTATCTGAATTCCATACTTGACGAGTCAGAAATTAGGCAGGAAACAGAATTCTACTCAGATAGTTCAGCTAAACAGACCTTAATGGAGAAATTATTATACAGAGGTGTAGGCAGGTTAAGGGAACCAGCAAAAATGTTGAGGCGGCCAGAGACTAGCAAAAGTGGGATGCTGATACCACCCGTAAGCTGCAATGGCAAGGAGAGGAAGTGGTGTCAGTAAAGCCAGTGAGAGCCAGCACCATGGGGAAGGGGCTCCCCAGGGGAAGCTGTAGTCATGGCACAAGTCTGCCATTTCTAGAGATATGGCACCAATGCAGAGGAGGTAGAAGAGAGGCACCCCAACCTCTCTCTCTTCCCTCCCTCTGATTTCCTGCCAGAACATCCCATTGGCCAGACCATCACGGAAGCCAGCCAAGAAGGACGTCCTGGTGATGCCACCTGAAAAGGTCAGCCTGTCAGGGCAAAGAGCGAGCAGTGAGGGGTGGACAATGACTCTAGCGGGGGCAAACGGAGAATAACCACCAGTTACTTTTGTTCCCTCACACTCCAATGCTCAGCAGAGCACTGCGTTGGATTTCCATGTGTAGTTGTCATGTGTAGCTCTTGACTCTCCAATTGGACTGTAAGACCTGGCACAGCAGTTAGCAGAGTGCTGGGTGCACAGTAGGTGTTTTTATTACAACAGCCTTCCACTGCCAGTTCTGAGACACATGAACTCCTAGAACCCTTCTTTGCATAACCATTGGGTCTGTCCACTCTCCTCAGATTTCCCTCATTTAATGGGAATCCCTTCAGAAAGCCCAAACTTCCCGTCCTGGTAGAACAAATCCTGCTAGAACCCTGCAGAGGTCTCTTCAAGGATCACCCAGAGCAGGTCTTTTGTGAATCACGGGCCTTATAATTAAACCAGTTCTGAAATAACTTTACCCTTGGTCTCCCTGCTCATAACACCCAGGAGAATTCCTAGTGAGCCTAGGTCATAATGAACCATCTGTTAAGTCCTTTCTCTGATTTCCAGGCAGACTCTAGCTCTAAAGAAAGATTCTAGGGTTATTATCCTCTACAACTATCTACTATTAGAAAAACTATCATGAATAAATGGGACATTGAATGTGAAGCACTTAGACTAGGACTTGCTTTATAAGGGCTTAAAAATTTAATGATTTTACTATTATAATTAATGTTTCAATTAGGGAATGCATTTAGCTGAAACAAAAAATGCAATCAATACAGCTAATGGCCACTCAATATCCATTCTCCCCTTCTCCCTTTTAATAATAAAACCACCCCCCTACCCCTCCTCACATAGTCACCCAGCTCTCCAGCTACATTTCCCAGCTTCCCTTGCTTCTAGGCAAGGCCATGTGACTAAGTTCTGGCCAATGGAATGTAAGCAGTAGTGACTTTTGTGACTCCTGGGTCATGCCCCTTACAAAGGACACTACTTGGCCTCCAGTCTTTTTTCCTCCATCCTAGGGGTTGGAATGCACACATGGCTCTGTTGAGCCAACCTTGAACATGTCATGGATAGCAATACTCCAGGAAATGGTCGAGCCATAACCAGAAGAACCCTGGGACCCTGGGTGAACTCATGGAGCAGGGAAGCCTGCCTGCCCTGCACCTCTCACATCTGAACTGTGACATTAGAGAGAGAATGAACTATCTGGTTTGAGCTACTGATTTTTAGTGTTTCTTTGTTACAGGAGCTTAGACTATATCCTAACTAATACATGACTTAAGCACTTAGGTGGCTTTTTTTTTTCTCATACTACAAGTTGTCCAGTAAACTTCTGCTGGTATTGGTTCAACAGGTTCTAGGATGAAGTCTCTGTGATTCTCTTGAACCTTCCCTTCATGACCCCAAAGTGGCTACTGTAGCTCCAGTTATCATGTCTGAATTTCTGAGGGGAAGAAGAAGGAAGGGAAAAGGAGGATGGAAATGAAAGTCTTCATAGAATTTCCCAGTGCTCATCCACTTCCGTTTGATCAACCAGACCATGTCATACGGCCATTCCTAGCTGAGAGACAGTGAGGTGACTTTTTCATTTTGCCACCTTTCTAGTAGAGGAAGGCAAGTGGAAGGAGGCTGAAATGGGTGTTGAGAGAGCCATAATTATTAATATGATGATTATTATAGCAATATGATGACTATTACAGCAGTTCTTAGAACTTCCTGGACTTGTCTATAGAAATTCCTGACTTTTCCCAACTATGCTGCCCCTTCCATCAAAGGCTTTGGATCTAACTAGAGATGGGCATTGTCCTAAGCACCCTAAGTGGAAAGTGACAAGCAGAGGATACCCTGGACCCTGCTCCTCCCCAACTTGCTCTCTGCAAACATCTTCCCTTTGGGACTCCCATGTGGTCAGACTTGTCAATGAAAGAGGCTGTGTCATCTAACTCAGGGAGCCAACAGGGAAATGGCTGGTGTTTGGGGTCCATGCATGGTAGGACATGTGCCATATCTACAAGGTTCATTCTTAGACCCAAGGGAGCTTTATGGGGAACTGGGGATCCCACATTGTACTGGATGTGACCTTAACATGAGCCAGGCACCATGCTGAGCACTTTCCAGGTATTATTGCAGTTAGTGCTCTCCAAAACCCTATAAAGTGAACAAAATTATCTTCCAGATTTTTCAAACGAGAAAACTGAGGCTCAGAGAGGTTTAGAAGAATGAAGAGCTATTCAAGGACATTTTGCTATGAATTGTGCAACATGTCTCTGTTTTGCTTGGAATGACTTTGGTAACGATTTAGATGAATTTTCTTTGCAGGTGCCGCATGGATGTGTCTTCTGGATGTGATGCTGTGCTGAGCATGGCCACCAGGCAGTTCTTTACACAGGTCACGGATGCCATCTCATTTCAAGAGGACAGAGGCAGACTGAGGTCTGTTCTGAGGCTGCCTCCATTCTGACTTCTGTGACCATGTGAGTCCGCCACCTTTGGAGTGGAGCAAGGAACCCCCTCGCAGGCAAATCCTCACCTGTTGTTCTGTATACAACTTATTGATTTCTTCACCAAAGGCCCCACTGCCAGCTCGAAAGCATTATCACCTGGAAAGTATTCAGTTTCACTATGATAAAATCTGCCTAACAAAATATTTACTCAGCCTTTGACCCTGTGAGTGTAAACTCTTATCAGGACAAAGTAGACCTCTAGAACTGAACGTCAGAGCTGCAGAAGGAAAACTCAGCGCTCTGAGCAAGCTGCTGCCCTGGCAGAAGCTCCCTTCAGACTGCCGATTCTCTCTCTGAGTGCCCAAGTCATCCTTTTTTCCCACCCAAAGAGTAGACCGACCCTCTCTCACCCCCAAAAAAGAGAATACAGTGAGCCAAGCAGAAAGGCAAGAAGCTTCTACTTACCCGGCTCTCTGGACTATAGCCCTGGCCTCCCATCTGAGGGACCTGAGAAGTGATCTAGAGCAAGAGATGGCTGACCTTTCTAGAACTCTTACTGCAGAATCTTCAGAAAATTGGAGTAGCACCACTTCCCTGGGTTCCGAGCAGTCACTTTCTTCTCTTCCTTATCCACACATCTCCCTTGGTTTGCTCCTAAATAAACATTTTCCTCTAATTTCTTTTATGTCCAGCCACCTCCCTGTAGACCTGTAGCTACTCCATTTGTCCCGGTTCTACCAGATCGCTGCCAGAGAGCTTTACAGTAGAAGAAGGACGCGTGATGGCCCTTTGTCACTGGGGTGGGCATCTGTCTTTACAGCCTGCCCTGCATCCTTTCTTCTATAACAGCTCACTGATTTTCCTTGAGGTTCCAGTGCTCCCCCATGTCAGTGCATGTGGGTCTGGGTGGGGCTGACCCCATTCCCCACTCTAGGAATCTGGCTTATCAGAGGTCATATCCCCCCGGCCATGGGGCTTCAGGGATAGGTGTATAACCCACGCCAGGTCAAAGAATCAACTCAATTCCAAGATGTCTGTGCATCTGTAGAAAAGAGGCAAGTAGACCATGCCTTACAGATTTCATTCTAAATGCAAAGGGAGGAGGGGAGAATCATAGAAAGTTTAAACAAGAAAGTGGCATAATTTGACAGAGGCTTTTAAGAGATCAGTCTGGTTGCTGGTGAAGAATAGAAGAAGCTGGGTGATGGCAGTCTGGGCTGATGCAATGGAGAGAAGTGAATAATTCAAGATATATTGTGTAGTTCAAACCAGCAACCTCCCTGCTCTCTCCGAGACAGATTCCTGCAGAAAAAAGTCCTCAAATCACCTTTGCATACTTCCCCCTGATGAAAACAACGGCAGGAGTTTCCTCAGCCTCGTCCAGAAAGTAGCGGCAAATGCATTGACCCAAATAGGATTCTGAAAAAATATCCACAGTTGAGCACCTGTCATCTGCCCCGTGTGGCAAAGGACGCTGTTTGCTGTCCTCATGTCGAGCTCTTTCTTAGGGTTTATTGGGAAGATGGGAGGGATCAATGTTGGAAAGAGTGGTTTTAAAGATTCCCAGAATTTTGATTGTCACACTTACCTGGACACGCAGGGAAAAAACCACAGGGAAGCATATTGGGTTCTCTTCATGCTGCTTATTCTGAGACAACAAAATATTAAGTAATTCTATTCATACAATTTAACACGAACCCTGGGGGCAACTAGGTATTCTCAACTGTTGTGGGTTGAATTGTGTCTCCCAGAAAGATACGTCTATGTCCTCACCCTTGCTACCTGTGAATGTGACCTTATTTGGAAACAGGGTCTTTGCTGATGTAATTAAGATGTAAGTTAAGATGAAGTCATACTGCAGTAGGGTGGGTTTTAATCAAATATGACTACCGTCCTCACAAGAAGAGGAGAAGAGACAGAGAGATGGCACCAGGTGACAACGGAGGCATAGATTGGAGCGACCCAAGGATTTCCAGCAGCCACCAGAAGCAGCTCAGGAAAAGAGCACGGCCCTGCCCACACCTTGATTGAGGACTTCTGGCCTCCAGAACTGTGAGAGAATAAATTTCTGTTGTCTTATTCCACCTAGTTTGTGGTACTTTGTTGAGACAGCCCTAGGGAACAAAAACACTGGCGTTTCAAAATTAAGTCAAATTTTGAGTTTTTGCCAGAACTCCAAATTTGGGTTTGGGGATATATATTTAAGATGTTTAAAAAGCACACCTTTTAGTACATGTGTAATTTTTATTGCTTAGAAAGGTCTTTGAGATTATCTGGGCAGTCATATTTTGAGCCGTTTTAGACTTTGCTGCTTTAAAAAAACTAATAAATGTTTTAAAAATTAAAAAGCACATTTATAAACACATATATAAACACACATATACATACACTGAAATATATATAGTTTCAAAATAGTATCCTACATCTGTTTATTCCAGTACTAGTTATTTGTGTGTGAATCCTTTTCTTGTACCACTCAGGGTCTTTAGCCAAATAGACACTCCAATATTAGTTGAACAAATGAGAATCGATATTAGTAGCATATTGACAGAGGCAAATGATTTTTGTAGAGAAAAAGGCATTCATCCAAGGAACCCTTAATTAAAGACCAAATCATGAATCAAGGAGCTGGGAGGGAAAATAAGGCTCATGTCTAGTTACTCCACACCCCATCCTCTAAGTCATCTTGAAGAGATTCTTCTCTGTTTTAGTTCTATATGAGTATTGTGAGTCTCGATAGATGGATGGACAGATAGACAGACAGACACACACATATATATGTACATATATACACACACACATATACACACACACATATATACACACACATACATACACACACATATACACACATATACACACACATATACACACACGTATACACACATATATACACACATATACACATATACACACACATATACACACACACATACACACATATACACACATATACACACACACATATATACACACACATATACACACACATACATACACACACATATACACACACATATACACACACATACATACACACACATATACACACACATACATACACACATATATACACACACATATACACACACATACATACACACACATATACACACACATATACACACACACATATATGTATATTCATCATGATAGAACTGGGAAGAAGAGCCCTACACTGAGCCATGACCTAAACTCTCTCAAGCTTATTTCCAGCTATGAGTGGAGGCTTGGGTTCAGTGTTATAGAATCTCGCCCTCCATGTCCCCCTGGTTTTCCAAAGCGTTTGCAGCCACTCAAATATTTCCCTCTTGCTTGATTGGAGGTCCCATGGCCGAGTCAGTCTCCTGTTTGAAGAGCCGACAAAGAAAAAGACTAGGGCCAGGTAAATCCTAAGTCTCCCTGCTCCCTCCCCCCCCCTGCACCCCACCTCTTTTCTCTCCGGTTGCTCCATGAAGCTCTTGCCACACGGGTGTGGTCTGAGGCAGAACAATAGGAACAGGAAGCAGCCACTCCCGCTCCCTCTGGATGCCAAGAACTCTCGCAGAGACAGGTTCACACGTGTAAGCTCAGCCCTTCATCTTCTGCCTATTTATTATTTTTAACGGGCACCATATGCAATCCATTGATTTTTGTTTAACATTTTTCTTTTCCTTCCTGGCCCTTCGCAAGCTATTCTCACCATGGCAGGCGAACAAGCACAGCTGGGGAACACACCCCATCATAAGAATCTGGTTCCTCTGAAGCCTTCTCTTTGGACCACTCTCAGATAGGAGAAGGTGCTGAGCCCGGAGAAGCAGGGGAAGTGGATTGTGCCCTGGCCTGGGCTGGAGGGAGTGAGGTCATTCTAACTTAACAAATGGGGCCAGGGCTATGATGCTTTTATGGGAAACTGCTGTCACTTTCAACTGAGTACATACTATCTCCTTTAATTTCATGATTAGTGTCATTTCATCATTGGAAAGACCAGGCCTTTTCCTGCTCAGTGGCATAAAACTAATATAAAATCCAGTGTCTGGTTCCTGGAAACATTCACACAATGTTTTTTAAAAGTTAACATAGTTCAATAATTGGGCAATAAATTTCCTTCCTAATGAGACACTAAAAAGAAAGTGAACATTTGATGTTATGCCCAAGGAAAATTAGTTATTGATGATTTATAGGCAATCTGTGTAAATACTATCCTTTTCTTCCAATGAGTTTTTAATTTTGGTTTGATAGTCTCCGGGTGCCTGTATTTGCCTGTGATATTTGATGCATAAAACTGGAGTAAGGGACAGTGTATTTCTTCCCTCTTGAACTGTACCTCTTCTGTGGGCACATTTACAGTAGAGTCATACAGCATCCGTTCACACGCCAGCTGTGCTTACACCGACATACATACATGACATTAAATAAAGACAGGCCTCTAGCCCCCACACCAGCAGATGGTGTGAAAAAAATTCTCCTTTCTAAGAGTTTTCCCCAGAGAAAGGTGGCCTTCCAAACAGGGAAGGCAGAGCTTCTCTGCTGAGCCTGGGATGTCTCCCCATCTGGAATGTTCAGAGGCCTGAGGACAGGAATGGCCTGGGGGAACATCTTGGGTCTTTCAGCAATAAGGCCTGGAATTCATCTTCCACGAATGTTCAGATAAACCCTTCCTTGCATGGGATCCTTTTGGAAGCCTGATTGACCCCGGTCTTTTATGTTGTCCTGGGAGAAGCCATAGTGACCCCCTTCAGTGTCCTTTGAGGTCTTTGGGTAGTCCCGTGATCCTACCATAAATATCAAACGAAGGACCAGGGAGTAAACTTCAAAGGTCTTGCTAATGGTCAGTCCTGCACACAGCATCTGGGAGGAGCAATGCCATCCATTCTTTAAGCTCAAGTCACCCATTGCTATATCCACACGGAGCCCTCCAGGGTGGGAGGGCAGGTGAGGTCTTTCCCCTGGGTCGCCGCTCTCCTGTCTCCTTCTGAAGCGCAATGGACCTTTTTTTCTCACATTAGGGGAACCCACACAGTCACTCTTCTTCTGGTCTGCTAGGATCTCCCAAAGAAACCAGCAGACATGAAAAGGGCCCAGCGTGCTATGTAGACGGAAAAAGTAGTCACTCAGGTCTCCTACCGGACTCTCTCATCAAGCTCCCTGGGTGTCACCAAACAGTATGAAGTGTCTCTGGTGAGGATCAAGTGATAGAAGGTATATAATGCATGTAAGGTACTCTCCAATCTGCAAAGCTCTAAACACATGGTGGTGGCAGTGATGGCAGTGGCAGTGGTGGTGGTAGGCACAATCGTGGTATTTCAATATATTATCATTTCTTAACTTCAGGCCCATATTCCTCTGATAAAGTACCCTATTGCTTAATAGAAAAATTTCCCCCATTGCCTGGTGCTGAACCTCCTCTCTTCATTCCCTAGAGCCTCTCTGAGACAGAAAGGGAATCCTGGGATTCTTCTGGAAACTTGAATCAGCCGGCATCCTGCTTCGTCCCCAAACAGACAGAAATCGTGGAGGGATAACCCCCACCTGGCTTTCTTCATTCCCACTTGCTCCCCTCCTTGAAGGCTGAATGGGCAGCCTGGAAGGGCAGGGCTGAGAGTGACAGTAGTGAGGTGTGGTGGAGGAGGAGACTGCTGGAGGAAATCTGTCTACCGCTCCCCTTCATCAACCCAGAGTCTAGGACAAACCCCCAGGCAGCTCTGGCAGAAACCTTGGTGCCATCTACTGGCCATTCCAAGTATGGTACCCTGGGAGGGTAAGCTGTCCTTGGAGAGGGGGTGGCTGAGGCACTCTTCATGTATCACCCACTCCATGCAAAGTGCTGTGTGGACTCTGGGGTGGACCGTGGACAAGACAAGGTCCCTGCTTCACAGGCTATTGGAATATCAGGGCATGTGCCAAGTGGGGTCTCCTGGGGAAAAAGTTGGAAATGTAGATCAAGACCACTTGAGAAGGGCCTTGAATGACAGGCCAACAATTTGGGGCATCAGCCTGCCTGTGTGCCCCAGAGTGTGCCCAGTGGAGGGCAGACGGTATGCAAAACCCCAGGAGAAACATGGCACATTTTCTGGAGAATCTATTCCACTCAAAGACTTGGGAGAAAAAATTGTAACAGTTTTAAAGACGTTTTAAATTAAAACAAATGCACATGTATTATCCAGTAGAATGCAAAATTCTTACAATTTTTGAAGACAACACAGCTGACTTCAAAGACATTTTCCACTTGCAGCAGACATCTGCTGCCCCCTAGAGGTCAGGGTTTCTAGGTGAAAGAGGTTGAGGCATACTCCACAGAAAGCCTTGGAAGGGACATTATGTGGGTGATTTCGGAAGGGAAAGGACCACTTCCGGCCTGGAGAGGAAGCGATTTTCAGCACTGTGCCAGCTGTATCATGATGTAACCGACATCCAAGCATCCCAGCATCGGTGTGTGGCTGTCAGAGGCTGGAAGTCACCTGCATTGGAAGCTCAAGGCGAAAGGCACCTGCCAGCCAGACAGAAGGCAGCCTCCATGTCCCCACTCTCCAGCACCATTACACGAGGGCATTGGCGGAAATAGCAGGCTTTGCTGGCACCGAGGGTTATTGCAAACAGATGCCACCTACAGAAAATAGTGGCAAACGCTCTGCACTTTCATCTAGCCCCTCTCCAGTCATTCCTCACTTCCCTCTCTTGGTATAACATGGCCAGAAAGAGGCTCCCCACCCCATCTCTGTACCAAGGAAGAAAGGAAGCATTTTTTGATGCCTCGTCCCTCTTGTCAGTCAAAAGAGCTTAGGTCAGTAGGGGTACGACTGGTTGGAATTTGACCTCTTTTAACCTCAAACATGCATTATTTAAAGAGTCTTTTCACTGAGAATACATACTCTGGAAAGCCTTGACCATGGTCACTGGGTTCCATGCACCAGCTCGACTCACTCAGTCTCTTTTGGAAATATGCATGCACATCTTTTCCTCCATGGAAGTTTTTTCCCTATCCCCCACCCCCACTTGTCAGCTAAGAGCGGAGCATTGTTAAGGTAATTATTATTTTTTCAAAATGACCGGGCAGGTAGCTTGTGCAAGGCTGTGCTAAGCATGCCCATGGCTTTGATAGGACACAAAGTCCACTGGGTGTTTATTAGTTGTAGTAGAAAGAATTGTGCACAGATACCAACAGACCAACCACACCCAACCTGCCGCTCCTCCAGTGAAAAAATCTGGCTTTGCTAGGTAGGCATTTGTTTTGCTCAGTGAATTATGTAAGTCAAGGGAAAATGAAGAGAGTGCAGTGGGGCTGGGGGCTGGAGCCGAGTGGCTGTTTGTGGAGGGAAGACTGGGTGAAGCCGCTGAAACTTTAGAGAGAATTTTAAAGAAGGTGCCTGTATAATACGTATATCCCCTGCTCTCTGCCCTCTGCAAACCTGCAGTAAAATCTACACTATTTGTGAATGGTTTTGGAGCTGGATTTGTGTTGTGTTGGGGATGTGATAACATGCGGAAGCTGTGAGAGGTCTGAGAGTGGGCAGCGGGTGAGGGCAGAAGCTGGAAGGAAGCCCGGATATTTGCCTGTTTACATACACGTACCAGTTACTTAATGCTCAAATAACATTCTTCCATTTGCAATGTAAGACACCCACATGAAGACATTATGAAGACATTGTGGCAGGGTATCATTACAAAAAAAGGAGGGCTTTCATGTTAGAACACCCTGAGTTCAATTCTCAGTGTTTCCCTTACTCTCTGGGTGACTTTGGACAAGTCATGGAACCTCTTTAAGACTCAAAATCTGCCTTCACAAAATGGGGCTTTTAATAGTACCCTCTGAGAGGATTGTTGTGAGGTTTAAATGAGATAATACACGAAAAGCTGAAGAATCCAAGATCACTATTATTTCCTGGCTCTGAGACTCACCTTCCCTCCCTACCCAACCGTCCATGCACACCCCCAACAAGTGCACACATACCACAGGCAGGATGTACTTTTTCGTCAATCTTGGTTTTTTTTAATCACAAAGGTAATACATGAACATGTATTCCTATAAAGCAAACAAACAAAACATTAAAGCTCAACAAACAAGACTGAGGTCTCCTTTGACCACCATCCCGTGGGGTTGATTGCTCACTTAATATCCCTATGGCTCCCACATTTCCCAGCATCCCTTGCAGTTGGTTTGGGATCGTGTGACTACTTCTGGCCAATGGGCTGTAAGCAGAAGTACTTCATACTCTCCTCCTCAATTTCAGCAACTATGGAGACCACACATTTCAAATGGCATAGCTACAAGATGGAGGAGGGCTGCCCTGCCCATTCCTTTTATTATCTTAAGGCACCGGATAGTCTGGCCCAGTGGCTCTCAAACTTGAGGATGCACCAGAATCACCTGGAGGGCTTGTTAAAACATAGATTGCTGGGCCCCACCTCCAGAGTTTCTGATTCACAGATCTGGGGGAGGGCTCAAGAACTTACATTTCTAACAAGCTCCCAGGTGATGCTGATGCTGCCAGTCTGGGACCACACTTTAAGAGTCACTTGTCCAGTCTACCCTGATCTAATTGATACATGCTCTGGATCCCAACGGACTCCCACAAACATCAGAGGTGAAAACTGATAGTAATTTGTGTCTCCTTCCAATCCCTATTTTATGCATTAACATACATACAGGTCTATATAAAAAATGCAGTTTCTCTTAATTTCACGTAGGTGGTATCATATTAAATATATTGTTCTGCATCTAATCTTTTTTATTCAACAATCTGTCTCAGAGACTTATCCATGTTTACCCACATAGAGCTAGCTCATTCTTTTAAGCTGATGTATGGCACTGCATGGTATAGATATGCTGTGATTTCTTTTTCTGTCCCTGTCAGTGGATATTTAGGTTTTTTTCCAACTCCTTTTGATTCAAACAACTCTGCAATGAACTTTCTCGTACATACTTTCATGCATACTTGTGTGTTTTTATCAAGGGTACCCACATTTAAAATTATAATTGCTACTGTTTGCCATTCTTATCTTCTAGGCCAAAACTAGAACTCATGGAGAAGAAGTAAAGAAATATTTCTACCGTAAACTTTGGCCTCTTTGGGCTTTAGGGAACCCTCATAGTAGAGTGTGACATTTCTCAAAGTGTGTTTCCTGGGGGAAAAAAGTCTTGTGCTCGAGAGTGAGCAATTCACAGTCAAACAATGTAGAAGTTTTACCTGCTGCAGGACTTCTCAGAGCCTTGAATCCATGAATGTGCACTATAGATTGCTGAGAGAAAAATGTAGCCTGCAACACTTCTCAAACTTATGTGCCATGGATACCATTCTTCAGAGGGAAATTCTGAAACTAAGGTTACTCAGCACCCACTTGGAGAAATGATATTGTGGAAAGAGCTTGGGCTTTGAAAGCATACTTGGGCTTGAATCTTAACTCCACCACTTGTTAGCTACATGACCTTGGACAAGTTACTTAGCCTCCCTGAACCTTGGTTTATTCATCTGTAAAATGGGAGAAATAAATTCTACAGAATTCTTGTGATTAAATGATATAATAAATGTGAAAAAGCATGGTATATAATAAATGTCACAAAATCTTTCCTCTACAACCTAAGGCTGGGCACAGCGGAAGAGGCTGGTGCCAATTTCTTCAGCTGGAAGGATATAAAACATTTCCCGTCAGAACCCGACTTTGCCCCATTGTCTAGAACGTTTTATTTCTGGTGTGTGGCCCCCAGAAGACAGGATATCGTAGAGGTTATTTGTTTGGGCTCTGGAATCAAATCAGGCACAAGCCCCAGCTGTGACACTGCACAAGTCACCTACCCTCTCTGGGCTCAGTTCCCTCGTCTTTAGAAGGGGACACAGGATTGCTGAGGCGGAAATGAGATAATCCACGTAAAACTCGATGATTAGCTCAGTGCTCGGCACACAGTAACGGTAGTACTAGTTGTTTGGATTCCAGTCCTGTCTGACTCAGCCACTTGACATGTCTGGCTCCTAATTGCCACCTCCCTGTTCCATCTCAGCCTTGACTTCTGGGTCTTTCCCACATCTGGACTCTCCACAACTATCTCCCAGCACCCCTTCACCCCACCCCACTCCTCTGTTCCTGGCTTCCCACCCTGCGTCCCCAGTCCTCCAGGTCCTGGCTCAACAGGACACATTTTCCCGGAAGCCCTGCTGGGGGCGAACAGACATAGTCCACACAGCGGGCACAGCCCCTCCTGGATGCTTTGCCCACGACATCACAGTGCCCTGACCCGCCAAGCTGGGTAACAGGGACGACATGGCAGTGAAAGGACCCCACTCAGCCCGTTCAAGGCCTGAACCCGCTGCTGACTCGTGTACCATGAAAGGCCGCCCAGTGACCACAATGGTCTACTAATGAGGGAATTAGGCGTCTGGACGAGTGGCTCTTGGCACACATCACTTTCAAAGCCTCCACCGTGTGGTGTCCATCACGACGGAAAGTTCTCCGGCGAGTGGGTGGCGGCGGGCAGATGCTGAGAATCTTCACTGAAATCTACCCTTTCCTTCAACTGGCATGAGAAAGGCAGGCAGAAAGAGAACTGGGTGTCAGCCTCCGTCAGCCTCGGTCCTTCCCCTTTCACAGTCCTGGGAGAGCCAAGGACTTGCTGCCGACGACGTGGAGGGCTGGGGTGAGGTGCCTGTGCTGACTCCAGGCAGGCCAGACGGTGCCGAGATCCATGCAGCCAGCGGCACACGACTCACTGTATTGTTTATCTGAGTGACGGGTTGATCGAAGGTTCATGGAAGACCATCCCTGACCCAATTCACTGTTTACCATTTACTATGTGCCCAACATGAGCCAAGCGCCAGACAAAGCCCAAAGGAGCAAACTGCAGCCCCTTCACTCCAGGGACTAATGGTTAGGAGGGAAGACAGCAGGGAGGACTCGGGTGATGGGGACACAAGAGCTATAGTGTGAGCTGTGGGACAACATGCTGGCTCCCCACTTTGGGCCACTTGCAGCTTTGATGCATCATGGTCACTTTCCAAACATTTGCCCAGGAAGGGCTACAGGGTCCGTTGTTGAAGCTAGCATACAGTAGCGTCCCATAACGTGATTGCTAATTTCCATGTGCCCTATGCAGTGACCTAGCTGGGAAAGGTAGTAACAATGGGCTCCCATCCGCCATATTTGAGCAAGCTGCTGAGGTCTGACGTGAGAAAACAGGGGTCAGAAAGGACAGGGTGAAGTGTTTTCCAGTGAACTCAGGAAAAATATGTAAAGGCTGTAAATTTGCTCCACAACACTCAGGTGACAAAAAGAAAAAGGCCATATTACTCTCCCTAAAAAAAAAGAAATACAAATTAGATCTGGCTTTGAGCCTCCACATGCCCAGGTGACTAGAAATTCTATCTCAATCATGTTTCAAGAGAGGAGGTTTATGAGGGTCACATGACATCCTGGGGGGTTATGTGGTGCCCAGAAAGGTGGGTGAGGCTGCCTTAGTGTATGGGGAATGCCCTATTACCATTGCTCCTTCTGCTAAGTGATGCTCCCGTGTGCCTGGTCATCAGCCCCTGGTGTCTGGGTGGATCCAGAGGTGCCCCAACACCTCTCCACTGAGTGACAGCTCACTCGAGACTCCCTCTCCCTTTGCACTCCAAACCTTGGGCTAAGTAGTCTCTCTGCACAACAGCCCACAGCCATCCCCACATCTGGCCGTGGCATGTCAGTGGGACCCAGGATCACAGCACTTGTGGGCTGCACCCCCTCAATCAAGTCCATCCTCTTCCCAATCCTGGGGGAGCCCAGGCACACTTTCTGGTCTGAGCCACCTCTGCAACCTCACTCGGCTTCTCTGAGGACCTAGATCCCCAAGGGACGTCAAGATGGGTCAGGGAGTTACCTCCCGTGCACCTGCAGGTGCCATTTTTGACTCTCAAACACCAAGGCAATTAAAGCAGGAGAGCCCGGCTGGGAAGGGCTTGGTGCCTGCTCAGGATGGAGGAAGGAAAACACTGCTCATTCTCATGAGCCGCGAGAATAGCATATAAATGAGCCCCTCAGTAAATCACCTGCCCCCCAGCACCCGCAGACCTGATGTGTTTTCCATGTACGTTTTATACAAACACACAGGCACTTCATTCCTATTTCTCCAGGACTGATTTTGTACTGCAATTAATAAATTTCTCAAAGACCCAGTTTGTCCCCAATTCCCATGATGGAAAAGAGATGCAGAAAGGACAATGGCCTTAGAAAAGTGTTATTTCGAGCATGAAGGAACATAGAGAATATCTGGGTTTTCCTCTATTTTATTCATTAATTTTTATATATCTTTTCCCCCTGCTTACAAAAGAAATATTTTCATATTATAAAACGTTCAAAATATTACAGAAATATTCGCTTTAAGAAGCAAAAGTCCTCCATAATTTCACCTGTCAGCATTAAATATCAATAACGGTTTGGTGCATATTCCTCCAGATATTTCTTGTCCACGTGCATATTTTAATTATTGTTTTAAAAATAGGATTGTACTATACGTGAAAACTTTTTTCAAACAACAGATCTTGGACCTGACAAAATAAAGAGATCTATCCACCTCAATCTTTCTAAGAATTGTGCAGTATTTTATTGTATGCACCGAAGTTTTTTTAACCTGTCCTCTATCGACTGACACTTTATCTACCCAACTTTATAAGTGAATCCCAGAGGGTTGACTGGCTTGTGCCAGGTCACACGGATATTTAGAAGTGGGCCCCAGACTCAAGCCTCCTCATACCCAAGAAGTCTTTCTCCTGTTCTGTGCTGCCCCCTGAGTTTCAATTTCTTATTTATTCCAGTTCCCAAGGGCAGGAGGAGGGTCTATACTGGAGGACTCTTGGGCCGCTTTTGTCCCAGCATTTCCAGAGACAAACTGAGGACAACTGGTTGTCACAGCCAACAGAATGCCAGCCAGGTCCTTCCATTAAAGAATGAATTAGACCCGTGCCATCCTACTGAATTAGTAAGAACATAGAGACAAAGAACATAAAAGAATCTGAAAAAACAAAAGAAAACAACTGGTGTCTGGTCCTTAAATCAATTTTTGATAATGAGTGTCATATATTTAAATGTTCACACATAATCATCACATTAGCATTAACTATACCATCAAAGACAATCTGATTACATAATATGCTTCTTCATGTATCACCACCATGAACTTGTTAATACATGCAATTATAAATGGGGAAGTAGATTGGGGGTATATCCAGGAGAAGCCTCTGGAAGTCTGAGTGTGATTTCCTGCTGTTTCCCATCAACTTGAATGAAACAAAGCTAAATGATTGTCCTGGCACCATGACGCCAGGACATGCTGCCTGGCTGGTCCTCCCAGGCCTGGCACCAGACCTGCTTTTGCTGCTTTTCAGGGTATTGGTGGTCTCTGTGCATCCTCTGGCGGCAAGAGGCTCCTGCCCAGCTCCAATCAGCTTCAGTGGGAAAGGGGTGGGGGGAGGGGTATGGGAAAGTCGCTGGGGTGGTGCCCAGATCAAAGGGACTAAACAAGCCAGAATCAGGAAAGCAGAAGTAAGACTGGTCCTGCGAACCTCAGGAGCTGGAAGCAGCTCAAACGCTAAGCCACGTGTGCACATCTCCTCATCCACTGGGGCTCCGACGTCCACTGGGCTACCTTCTGCACCGACGCCCCCTCACCCTGCTGGGGCTCCAACAGCCTATGCTGGACCGCCCTCATTCTCAGATCCCCGGGCTCACCAACCTCTGGGGCAGGACACACCCCTCCATGCCGCGTGGGCTCCCATACTCCTTGACAGGCTGCGACACCCCTCATTAGGCCACGCCCACACAGACACAAACTCCCGTCTCGCCGCACTCTGGCAGCACACCTGCTCCAGGCACTGCGGTCCCCAACCACACTGTGCAGCTGCCTCCCTGCCTGGCCCCACCTAAGGGCTTCTGTTTGGGAAGGGAAGGGAGGAGAGGGGAGGAAAAGTTAAAGGAGGGGAGAGAAGAGAGAGGAGAGGGGAGGGGAAGGGTGGGGAGGGGAGAGGAGGCGAAAAGACTGAAAAATTTTGAACTAAGAAAATATAATTCTAAGATGAAGAAAAATGGGTATCAAAACGGCGCACAGACTAGAGCGGCTCTCGGAGTCAGGGAGACGAGCGTTGGGGCTATTTGAATAGTCTTGAGCATGGCAATGGGGTGGAGTGGGAGAAAATGGATCATTTTGCCTAGTTGAATTTCAATTCTCATCTGAAAAAGGGGAATGTTATATTTAAATGTGCTCCTTTTAACTCTAAAATTCTGTGTATTGCTACAGAATAAATGACACTTCTCTTTATACCCAAATAATAGTGGCACAATCCCTGTTCAACTTAAACCTGGACATTTATTCCCCCCAGAGTGTCCCACGGGTCTTTCTGGGAGTCCCTAGAGGGGTGCATCACCTTGAACCCGCGGCAGGCAGTCACCATATGGTGTCCCCCACCCCCTCCATCCGCAGGCCCACTGTCCACATCCGGGTGCCTAAAGCCTCCTGGCAAAGCCTCACCAGGCTACACTGTCTATAGGATATGTAGTGATGTTCCCTCCTCTTTTATTCTTGTTACTGATAATATGTGTTTTCTCTTTTTTCTCTTCATAAGTCTTGATAAGATTTTATCAATTTTATTGGTGCATTCAAAGTTTCAACATTGGGCTTTTTAAATTTTCTCTATTGTTTGTTTGCTTTTTATCTCATTGATTTGTGCTCTTCCCTTTATTGTTTCCTCTCCTTTCTTTAGATTTGATTTGCTAGCGGCTTTTTCTAGCCTCTTGAGATGAAAACTTAGATCATTGGTTTTCCATCTTTCTCCTTTTCTAATATATGAATTTAAAGCTATAAATTTCCCTCTAATAACTGTTTTAGCTGCCATCTCTTAGGTTTTTGATGTGACATATTTTCATTATCAGTCCATCCAAAAATATTTTCCAATTTCCTTTGTTATTTCTTCTTTGATCCATGGGTTACTTGGGAGTATGTTGCTTAACTTCCAAGCACTTGGAGATTTTCTTTCTTTTATTGATTTCTCATTTGATCCTACTGTGGTCAGAAGATATACTCTGATTTTAATCATTTTAAATGTGTTGAAACTTGCTTTATAGGTCAGCATATGGTCTACCGTGGTGAAAGGCTGAAAGGCATGTGTATTCTGCAGTTGTGTGTTGGTTCTGTACACATCAATTAGGGCAAGTTGGTTAATTATATTCATCAAATCTCTATCTTTACGTAATTTCTTTTGTTTGTTCATTCTAAGTCACTGAGAGAGATGTTAAAATCTCCAACTATAGTTGTGAATTGGTGTATTTCTTCTTTTAGTTCTATTAATTAACTGATATATTTAGAACGTATCATTATTGATACATTAATTATATTAATACATTAACTTTGATATATTTTGAAGCTGTATCATTTGATATTGCTTGTGTGGTCTATCTTTTCCATCCCTTGAAATACACCTGTGTCCTTATTCTAAAAGCACTTCTCTTATATACAAACCACATGTGACCATTGAGTGCTTGAAATGTGGCTGGTGTGACTAAGGAACTAAACTTTTTATTGTATTTAATATTAACGTATTTAAATTTAAATAGCCACATGTGCCTCCAGGCTACCCCCACTGGACAGCTTAGTCCAATTGTAGGTTTAACCCATTTATATTTAATGAAATTGAGCATATTCTTGGGCTTAAGTCTACTCTCTCACTCCTTGTTTTCTGTGTCCCATTTATTCTTTCTTCCTTTATTTCTTCCTTCTTACCTTCTTTTGGATTAATCAAGCATTTTACATTTTTTTCCACTCTTAGCTTTTTAGTTAGACATTCACCTAAAAACTGCATGTTTGACTTATTCAAATCTACCTTAAACTAGAACTCTTGCCACTTCAAAAGTCAGAACTTTACAACAATTAATCTCCATTTAGCATTCTCTGTCTTTCATGCAATTGATGTCATTTTACTTCTACACATATTTTAAATTGCACCAGATGTCATTATTGTTGTTGTTTTAAATAGTCAATAGTCGTTTACATTTACCCATCCTGGTATTCTTCATTCCTCCCTGCACATCCATGCTTCCCTCTGGGTTCCTTGTTCTGTAGATTTCCCTTTAACATTTCCTGTAGTGCAAATATGCCAGCTTCAAATTCTGTGAGCTTCTATTGTCTGAAAACATCTTTATTTTGTCTCCATTATTAAGAATACTTTTGCTGGGAATATAATTCTAGGCTGACATTTCTTTTCTTTCAGCTCTTTAAAGATGTCATTCCATTTTCTCCTGACTCCCAAAGCTTTTGTTGAGAAGTTACTTAATTCTCACTATTGTTCCCCTGAAGGTAATTTGCCTTTTTTCTCTGGCTGTTTTAAGATTGTCTCTTCGTCTTTGGTTTTCAGAAATTTAACTATGCCTAAATGTAATTTTTCATCTATTCTGTTTGAGGTTCACATTCTTGAATTTAGGGTTTGATGTCTCTCAAGCAATAGATCTTCAAATTATGCTTCTGTTCCATTTTCTGCCTCCTCTCTTTCTTGGACTCTGAGTAAACATATGTTAGACCTTTTCTACCACTTCCCTCATATATTTTACTCTCTTTTACATCCCGTATTCTGTGTGTGTGTGTGTGTGTGTGTGTGTGTGTGTGTGTGTGTGTGTGTGAAAGAGAGAGAGAGAGAGAATCTGGTTACTTTCTACTGACCTATATTCCAGTTCATTGTGTTCTGCCATGTCTAATCTGCTAATGAATTCTTAATTTCAGGCATTGTATTTTTCAAATCTAGAATTTCCATTGAACTTTTTTTATGCATTCCAGGTTTCTGCCTAAATTCTCCATTTATTATCTTTATTCTCTTAAACATTAATCATTTAAAATCCTTTGCTGATAACTCTATTACCTGAATCACCTGTTGGTCTGCTTCTATGGATATCATTCCTCTTAATTTCTAGTTAGTTAGTCCTGCCTTTAGCATTTATCATAATCTTTTATTGAATGTTGGATGTGGTGAATGAGAAAAAAATGTGGAGCTCTGGAAGATATTTCCCTCCCAAAAAGGTTAAGTTTGTTTCTTGGTTTTTGGTGGGGAGGGTTTTGGCAAGCCAGCAGATCACCTTGATTCTATTGAGGGTTAGCTTAAAGACTTTCTTAGGGCTGCTCTATTTCAGTTTTACCTTACCTCCCAGAGAATGGTCCTTTGAGATTTTAACAGAAAATCCAAGGCATTTACCAAGCCTCTCCCAGTTTGAGAGAACTTGAGTGACAGTTTCCATCTCCTCAGCAATAGTAAGCTTCTAGATCTCTGCTCAGCAATTTGGCACCCCAAAGGCTGCTCTCTGCTGGGCTCCTCGGAGTCTCTCTCCAGGTGTGGGAATCTCAGGAGCCAGCCAATGACCTGAGAGGACGTTCAGGGTTCTCCTTATTGTAGCTAACTCTTTTCTGGAATTTTGCCCCTAATTCTCATCTGCCCTGGCAGACTCAAACTCCACCTACCATCTCCTTGGCCCAGTAAGATGACTGCTTTCTGCTTGGCTAATACCCAGGGCTTTGTTGAACTGAAAAGTGCCCCGAGGGGGAAAGCTGAAGTAAGTCCTTCAGATGGAACTCACTTCAATGATTGTGTTCCCTCCAGTTCCTGCCTGCTTTGGCTGCTCTCGGTGCCTTCAAATAGATATATCCATATATTTCATATACAACATACATATGTATCTTATATATAACATATTATATATAATGTATATAATTTTCCTCCAGCTTTTAAAATTGCTATCAGTGGAAGGGCTAACCCAATACATGCTACTTTGACTGGAACTGGAACTCTAGTTAGAACAATTTTTAATAGTGGAAGGCAACACATCCACAAGACTGTTTCTTCAAACAAAATCTTATGTGAAAGCCTAATATATAAAACAGGTGAAAGAAAAGCTAGTCCAGTATTGGCCAGATCAGTAGAAATCATCCAGATTGACACATACACAGAAAATGGGTTATAAAGTTGGTCTTATTCTCTGGAACTCCCGAAGTTTGAAAACCACCAAGAAGAGGATGGGATGTGGGCTTTGGATTCTGAGAGACCTCAGTTTGAATACCAAACTTACTATTTACTAGATACATGTCCACAGGTAACTGATTGTTCTTCTCTCAAGCATGGCTCCTTGGCTCCTCGGCTGCAAAACGGAGACAGTAACACCTGTCTTGCTTTTTCGTGAGACGTTGTTATAAGGACTTTCACAAAGTGGAACTTCTCAAGTTGTGAGCTTCTCAAACATAGGGATGTTTTCTCCTCTTTTCTAACTCACTTAGCTCCTAGAAGAGGGTTGAACATTTGCTTGCTGAAAAATCCTGTTGTTTTACTTGCCTTTTGTGTGTGTGTGTGAGGAAGACTAGCCCTGAGCTAACATTCATTGCCAATCCTCCTCTTTTTTGCTGAGGAAGACTGGCCCTGGGCTAACAACCGTGCCCATCTTCCTCTACTTTATATGGGACGCCGTCACAGCATGGCTGACAAGTGGTGCGTTGGTCTGTGCCTGGATCCAAACCTGTGAACCCCAGGCCGCCAAAGCAGAGAGCGCGAACTTAACCACTACGCCACCAAGTCAGCCCCTACGTGCCTTTTCTTTATTAAAAATAGTTCCATGTAAAACTAGGCCTCCACAGCCCTAACTCCTGACCTATCATTATTCTGAAATAGCAGAGTGGGACACAAGATCATATTGAGAAGTATCATGCTACACAGAACTTTTAATTGCAAATGGAAGTGAAATGAGGATGGGTTCCTATATATGTGTGCACACGAAAATTAACAATTCAGATGGTAATAGGAAATTGAAACTGCTACCTGCAATGCTTGATATGAATTATAAACTCATCCTCTGTAATAGCCCAAATATCTCTAAAGATGTTTAATGTAACCATTCAGCATTTTTAAAAAATAAATTTGCTTTACTGAATGTGCAAATGGATTAATTGATAGAGGATCATGGAAGCCTTTACCGCCGTGTGTTGATAATCTTGTTAATAAAACATCATGAAATTTTTCTAGGGGAAAAATGATTGGTTTTCTGATTTCAGCCTTGACAGAGGGGAAAATGTTCCTTGCAACACAGCAAACCTAAGGAAAGCAGGAGAATAGCACTAATAAATACAAAAAAGGGACGTTAGTTAATCAGAAAATAAGAAAGAAGAGGAGAACACGGTAAAATAAACCTCTAGATATGTAATTAAGAAAAAAGAGAAAACAGATACTGAGAATTAGAAATAAGTAAAGGAATCTAAACAAAGATATGGAAGATATTTTAAATCATGGAAAAATAATAGGTATAATTCTGTGATACTAAATTTGAAAAGCTAAAATGGATGGTTTTCTAAGAAAATGTAAATTGCCAAAATTATCTTAAGAAATAAATAGGGAATCTGAGCAGACTAGTAACCCTGCGAAAAATTTAAAGAGTAGGCTAAGAATTGAAAAAAGTTTAGAAAGACCTTGGGCCCAAATGGTTTTACAGGCTATTTCTTTTCTTCCAACTTTCAAGAGACTATCATTTCCATTTTATATAGATAGTTCTATAAGTCTGCAAAAGGTGGCAAGTTTCCCCAGCTGAATTCATTAAGCTTAGCATAACCTTGATATCATACCATGAAAAGAAAAAAAACACTAGACCAAACTCTCTTATGAAATAGATATAAATTTAAATTGCAAATCAAATACACAAATTTTCAAGTAATAATAACACCATTACCAAGTATGATTTGGAATACAAGGATGGCTCAATACCAGAAAGTTATTAATGTAATTTATCACATCAGTAGAGCAAAGAAGCCATAACAGTAGGGAGATAGCAGCGCTAGAGGCCAAGGCCAAACCCTGAAGCCAGATCACCTGGGGAGGAAACCTGGCTTTTCCTCTTTATCAGGCAATCTAACTTCTCTGTGCCTCAGTTCTCTCCTCACTGTAAAGTGGAGACAGTAACATTACCCACTTTATAAAGATGTTGTGAGAATTCAATAAATTAGCATTTGTAAAGTTGTTTACACCACTGCCTGGTGTTTAGTATGCCCTACACAAGTACGTGCTAAATGAAACAAAACCTAGTCATCATCTCTCTCAACACCAGTGACAAAGTTTATTATCATTCCCTTAGAGACTTTTGGTAACCTAGGAATAGGAGGATATATTCCATAACACCATAAGGAATATCTGTCCCAGACCAACAACTAACTTCACTCCACTGAGACAATTTAAAGGGACAAATACAGAAAAAGAAAAATCTAGAATATACCCTGTGGCATCGAACTGAAACTGTCGGTATCTGTGTGAACTAATGGGTTTTAACATACACAGACTGCTCAATATGAAACTAGATATGTGTGTGTGTGTGTGCACATCTATTTCTTAGCTCTGCTCACTGTAAGGGCCTGAAGCAATGACATCCCAGTAGCAATAAGCTACTAGCATCCAGATATTAGTTTCTACGTGCTATTATCCATTAAAATAAAACAGGGTTCCTTGTGGAAATTGCTGATTCCAGGGCAGAGACAGGGAAAGTACAAGATGAGCCTAGAACAACTTGCACCATACAGTAAGGAAGGGTTTAAAAATGACGGAGACATGTCAAAAGGGTTGGGAAGCCGGCTTGAAGGGGATCTCATGGTAAAATCTGGGACAATTTGAACATCAAAATATATAATGATAATCATGGATTATAACCTACTGAATAAAAAAAGAGTCCACAAGCCCACATTGATGTAACTAAGCAAATACATACATACATGAATAAATAAATAGATAAATAAGAAGGAAAAGCTCTTCTTTACAGAGGAAAGCTAATGAATAAATGTAGGAGAAATGATAGAGTTAGAAAATCACCATTATGATAACAATTGATTAAGGCAAGAATAATTAATGGACGCTTAGACCAGTGGGTGACATTTTTATTTTTACATGTAAATGTTTACATAGTCACGAAGTATCTCTCCATAAGATACTTATTAATTATGAACAGCAAAATAGTAACTTTACAATAGAGAAACCTAGTAAGCGCCACCTTCATCAAATAATCAAGGTTAACATCATCAGTAATGGGTCAAATCGATAGCACGTGCCTCTCGGTAAGATGCACTGAGAAGAACACAATACCACTTCTGAAATATTACTGTCAAAAGTGCATACTCTGAATCTAATCATAAGGAAACATCAGACAAACCCAGAGGAGGGCATTCTAAAAGTTAACTGCTCTAGGGTCTTCAAAAATATAAATTCACAAAATACAAAACAAGTCTCAAAAACTGTTTCAGTTTAGAGGAAACTAAAGAGATGTGACAACTTAATGCAACACATGATCCTGGGTTTTCTTTTGCTGTAAAGACTTTCATATTGTATCTTTATCATTGATGTTTATAGAAAGGTGGGATCTGAATATGTCTGATATTAGAAATAATAATGTATGATGGTAACTTCCTAATTTTGGCCCTTGTACAGTTTTTAGAAATACACACGAAATATGTAGGGATAGAAGGTTATCACATCTGTAACTTACTCTCAACAGTTCAGCAAAAATAAATAATGTAGAAGTTAGAGAGAGAGAGAAGGGATAAAGTAAATGTTAAAGGCTAACATTTGGAGCTCATGAAGGGTAATAGCAATTCTTTGAACTATTCTTGCAACTTTTCTGAAGTCTGAGATGGTGTCAAAAAAATTTTTTTAAATAAAAAGAAAAGTGTTGCAGTTTTAAAACATGGCCACGAATTCAGTAGTGCTCCTCCCGTTGAAAGGTGGGTCCATGTCCCCTCCCCTTGATTATGGGTGGGCTGTGTCTGCTTCCACCTTAGACTGCAGCGGAAGCAATACCTCATGACTTCAAGGGCAGGTCATCAAAGACTGTGCAAATTCCGTCTTGCTTACTGGAAAGCCTGTGCGGGGGATCAGCATTGGCCACCTCAAAATATGTCTTACTTTCGTTTTTTTCCCTGAAGGAGGCTTTGACCTTCCTCCCACTAACTGTCTAAAGGGATTTGGGATGGAAGCCCTGTCCCAGGACAGGCCATCACCATAGATTACTCTGGGTACTGATAGACTGGGAGGGTCCTTCCTAAGACCAAACATTTACACTTATAAGGGAAATCTCCATATGTAAAGGTGTCTCCCTCTCTGTACTGGGAAGAAGGGGGGATGACCTTATCTCTAGAAACTTGTCAGTGCAGAAGGTGAGGCCTTAAATCTGCATAATAACCTTACTGTGCTTTGTCTGGTAATCTCCCTTAACTGACCCACTCCCAACATCCTCCACTGTCTTTCTATTTAAGAGGAGAACCTCCGCCATTTTGTCGAGAGACACTCCCTGGTCTCTCCCATGTATACATGTAATAAAGCTTTGTTTGATTTTCTGCTGCTATTCGGTCTCACGTCAATTTAATTTGTAGCCCAGCCAGAAAGGACCCAGAGTGGGTAGAGGATGCTCTTCCTCCCCTTCACTTGCTCTTATAGCCCTGAGCCCCTGAGACCACGGTGCTAGAGAAACCACATGGGAGCTTCCTGCAGTCAACGGTGCCAGCCGAGCCTGTCATCCTCCAAGCTCCCCAGCCCAGGCACCAGACAGTTGAGTGAAGAAAAGAGTGCCTTCCAAATTCCTGACCCACAAAATCCATGAGTGTAATAAAGTTGTTGCGCTTTTATGCCACTTGGTTTTGGGCTGGTTTATTACACAGCAGTAGGTAACCAGAACAAGCAGCTAACATTTATACAGCACTGAGAACAGGCCAGGAAACAGGCTGAGCACTTCACCTGGACTGTCTCAGGCACTCCTTTCCACAAGCCCATGTGATAGACACTATTGTTCTTCCCATCCTACAGATGAGGAAACCGAGGCTCAAAGAGTTTTAATAACTTGCCCACGGTCAAAGAGCTGTTTAGGTTGTGAAACTAGAATTTTTCATGGAAGCACACATTGACACCAGAGCATCCTGTTATATTTTGTCTCCCCAAGTGCATTCATCCCTTCAGTTCTCATTTATCCAACAAATAAACCATATTAGGGGCCGGAGACACCATGGTGAGCAATGCAGATATGGTTCCTGCCTTCACAGTACCTACAGCCTGATGGGACAGACAGAACTCAGAAGAGCCTCTGCCTGGGCTGGCTCTGACCCACGGGGTGCAGGGTAGATGAACACGTGAGGCCGTTTCCCCAAGAGTCTCCCTAAAGAGGGGAAAAGGACTGTAATGAAATATGGCCATTTTCCGCTATAACTTAATCAACAGAAAGAGGCTTCAAGTACTATATCCCACTGCCGCCCCCACTAAAAAGAGTGTATTTATCCCTGCTGCTCATGAGTTCCGAGCTCTCATGGCCAGGAGAGGTAGTCCCACCCCAACCCACCTAAGCCCACAGCTGCAAGAATTCAGCCCCAGCCTGGGTGCCAGGACCCCATAATGTCCCCTGCGTACCCTCACTGCCCCTCCCAACTCTCCAAACCGGGGTCCCGTAGGAGGTGAACACTCCAAGCTGGGGGTTTGTCACCTTTGAGCCCAGGAGTCATTTTCCTTCCACAGCTTTGGCCTGACATCTGGTGAAGAAAGCTGAGGAGGCACGTTTAATCATTTAGGAGGGTGGCTGGAGCCCTGGGCAGCCATCACAGGAGATTTTCCTTGGACTGAAAGGAAGCTTCCAGAGAGCTAGCCTGGCAGCTTCCGCGAATTGGAGTTTTGCCCTTGGACCAGTAAGGGCCACCATGTCTTAGGGCAGGCGCTTCACCTACATGAGCCCACCAAATCCTTATAATGCAGCTATGAGGTAGGTAAGCCCGTCCTCAGACAAGGAATAGACCTGAAAGGAAGATTCTGCAATTCCCAGATCAGGCAGCTCAGAAATGGAGAGGAGGATGAACCCCAGGTCTGTCTGACTTCACAACTGTGTTCTTAGGATTCTTCCATCTTGTCTCTCAATGAGAGTCGACTGAGGTGTGGAGGGGAGGGCGTCTTCACGGGGGGCACGCTAGGTCCGTGTCACTTCCATCCATTCAGCTGAGAGATATCTCCTGACCATGGAGCATGTGTTCTGAATTGAAGGTTGGGCAGCCGATCCCAACAGGTTTTCCTAAAGCTGCCAGGTGATAGACATCAGGGGCCCACGTTAAACACACACTTCCTGGGCCCAATCTCAGGCTCCTGAGCCCTCCTCTAGGGACTCTGCACTCTGCCCAGCATCTCAGGTGACTGTATCTTTAGGTTAATTCAGGAGACTGGGGCTCTGCTGTTCCTGCGCAGGTGGGGCTGGGTCTACCCTCACGAACAGGATGGTTTTCTAACCCCTTGTCCCCAGGGGCTGCTCTCCTCCCACCAAAAAGCAAACTGCAGGAAGTGGGCCTCGGACGCTCCCCCAGAGCCTTGGGCCTGAGACAGGGCTTGAGGCTACTCATCCCGGTCATTCTCAAAGTGCCACCCCGTCCCCTCGAAACCTCATTTGGGCAGTTTCTCCAAGTTATCATGGCCAAACCAGAAGTCTTGATTTTCACTGCTGTTCCCCCGTCTTCCCATCTTAGTCCCTGGTGCCATCGTCCACCAGTTGTCTAGACCCAAACCATGGGAATCATCCTTAGAGCCTCTCCTCCCTCCGCATCCCTGACATCCAACCCATCAGCAAGTCCCGGCGGCGCTCCCCACAAAACGTACCCCAAGACCGCCCTGCTCCGTCAGCTCTGCTCCCATCCGCTCCAGGGCCTTCCTCACAGCTCGCCTGGGCCTGGGCAGAGCCCCCGACTCTCCACTCGCTTCCTTCTCCCTCTCTTGGCCCTTACACGTCATGGCCCAAAGTGATCCTTTTTAAAAGGAAATCAGATCAACTCCATCCCTGCTTACCACTCTCAGTGGTGACCCATTGCAACTAAAATAAAATCCTAACCCGTCCTAGAATATCCTCCCCATGAGGGGAAGGAGCATCATCTAGTTCACTGCTCCACCCCCAGACCCCGAACAGTGTCTGGCACCGGCTCATAACAGTCGTTTCCATAATTAATTCCTCCCTCACAATGACCCGGGCTGTGCCCTGCTGTACTTTATACAAGTGAAACAGCTGCCAAGTGAGACACTAAAAGACTACATCACCCCAAAGTGGGAACGGCAGAGGCCAAAGCAGGAGAAGAACAGGCTGTCTCCACACAGCCGGGGAGAAGGTCAGGGGCGCCCTTAATTTGATCGGGTCTCTCCCAGCTGAGGGACAATTGAGGTGCCGGCAGAGCTGATAAGATTAGTGACAAGCATGGGCCCCAGCGTGCCTGGACTTCTGCCCCTTTGGTGGGCAGCTTGTCAAGAAGACGCAACGTCACAGCTTTGATGGGAAAGTAAAGACTCCCGCCCCCAGCTCTCTGGGCCTGTTTGTGGGCTTTCCAGGGCTCTAGAGAACCCGGCCCTGCTGGGCCGTGGCTCTCCCCGCCCGTGTGTGTGCAGAGGACAACACACCAGAAACGACTTCAGTTCCCAGGACACAGATTGTGGGGGAGTGCGTCCTAGTTTAAGCTGTGCGCTCTCAGACTTCAGGTCCTGCAGAGACATGGACACATAATGATCCTTTCATTGATTGAAGGGCAGATGACAAGGGAAAGTATTGATCCTAAAATTCTGGATAGGAAGGCAAACTGTAGGCCAGCAGTGAGAGAAGAAATGTCTGTATCAAGAAAATTGAGAATATGCCAGAGACTACTGTTAGCCCTAGGAACACGTCCATAAGAAAAAATAGAGCAGATCATGAGAATCTGGAGGAACTTTTGACTGCTCATTCATCAAGCATTCATGGCGTGCCTGCTCTGGGCTGGCTTTTGGGGTGTTGGGAAGAGATGATGCCTCCCTCTCTGGGGCCCCGTAGGACACTTTTCGTACCCTAAAACAGTTTTCTCCATGTTGTATTGTATTATCTGGGCTGGGGGCTCCTCATGGTGGGGACTGTCATTTCTGTGTCCCTGGCATAGAGCCGCACTCCGCAGTGCTGTTGGTGGGTAGGGTGGTTCCAGAAGCCAGTCCCTGGAGAGAAGTTCATCCCAGGAAAATACCATGTTTTGTCACAAGGTGGCGCTCAAGGCCCACACAGTTTTGGACACAGACCGTGGGAGCTGAAAGCGCTCTGGAAGATCATCTAAATCCCAGGAGGAGAAGCAAGTGTTTCTAAGCAGCTTTTTCCCCCCCATCAAAATCTAATTTTTCTTCAAACCCGGACTCTTCGTGTAAACAAGCCATAAGACGGACTTCTGAGTTTCTGGGCACCAAGCTGAGTTAACTTTTCAGACGGCTGTGAAATGTGGGGTCGGTTTGATGGTGGGAGAACGTGCTTCTCCATTCTGAACCAGCCTGGGCCAGGCTAGACTGCTGCCTTACTAGCGTTGAACAAGTGGGCCAATCAAGCCCATTCCGTGACTTCTATCAGAATGATTGGGGACAAGAAATTCCTTTTCAATGGGACTGGCTGGTTATAAGGCCTGAGCTTCTAGAGAGCTGCCTGTGCCTGAAGATAACACAGAGAAAAGGAACAGTGAGCACCAAAGAGAGAGAGACAGAAGCCTGGGGACCCCATCTGAGCCCCTGGAGCCATCAAGCCTAGAGCCAGCCCTGGACTTCTCAGCTGCATCGACCAAAATCAGCCAATAAATTCCTTCTTAGGTTGAAGCCGTTGGAGCTGGGTTTCTCTCTCTCAATGCTGAAAGAGTTCTTACCAATACATCTGGAGAAAGGTCCTTGTCACCTGATGTGGTTTCATAGACCAAAGGCAGAGGCAAGTGTTCAGTCTCCGGGGTCAGCTGCTTATGTTTGAACCAAGGAGTCCAGGCAGCAGCTTCAGAGCTGCCCAGCACCTGGGATCCAGACACTGTGCTGGGCACTGGACGTCTCTGGGCCCGAGGAGACGGGGGAGTGAGGCAGCCTCCGTGTGTTAGCTCTGTGGTAATAACAATGATGATAACTAACCTTTCAGATGAAAACGGATCTCGAAGATAAATCTGTGTCCTCATATTCATTGCAGCACTATTCACAATAGCCAAGACATGGAAACAACCTAAGTGTCCATCAACAGATAAACGGATAAAGAAGATGGGTTTATATGTATATAATGGAATATTATTCAGCCATGAGAAGGAAGCCATTTGCAACAGTATAGATGAATCTTGAAGGCATTATGCTAAGTGAAATAGACAGAGAAAAGACAAATTACTGTATGATCTCACTTATATGCAGAATCTGAAAAAGCCAAACTCATAGAAACAGAGACTACAATGGTGGTTACCAGGGGCTGTGGTGGGGGAAATGGAGAGATTTTGGTCAAAAGGTCCAAACTTCCAACTGTAAGGTCCATAAGTTCTGGGGATATAATGTACAGCATGTTAACAATGTACATAGTTAATAATTCTGTATTATATACTTGCAAGTTGCTAAGAGAGTGGATCTTAAATGCTCTCACTATAAAAAAGAAATGGTAATTATGTGACGTGATGCAGGTGTTAGCTAAACTATTGTGGTAAGCACTTTGCAATCTATCAGTGGACCAAATCAGCACATGGTACGCCTTACATTTACAGTGTTCTGTGTTAGTCACATCTCGATAAAGCTGGAGGGAATAAACTAACCTTTCCTGAGTGATGTGTGCCAGACCCCATTCCAAGTGCTTTTCATGCATTGTTTCATTTAATCCTCACAGCAATTTTATGCAGTTGTCATCCCCACCAACAGGTGAGGAAATTGGATCTTAAAGAAACTAAGGCACTTGGCCACGGTCGCTCAGTGGCAGGAAGGAGGGCTGGATTGAATCTGGGTGTTGAGCTGAGGAGCCCACATGAACCTCTTCTCAGAGCTGGGACCCCGGGGTCCAAGCTGACGAAGTGTAACTGATGAGCTGCCGAGTCGTCTGCACCTGCATCTCAGGCCCTTGCAGCCCCACCGGCCCCCAACCAGGACGAGAGCTGACCCGAAGCACGGGTGGAAGTGATCCCACAGGTGCAGACGTGGGAGTGAAAGCTGAGCCTGCAGGTGTGGACCAGGAGGTTCTCCTGTGGGGACAGAAGGCACCGGCACAAGGAGTTGAGCTTTGGAGGAAGACCCATGTCCAGTCCTGGACCTGTCACTTACCAGCTGGGCACTTAGCCTCTCTGAGCATCAGTTTCCATGTCTGTAAAACTGGGCTGACAAAAATATCCACTTTACAAGATTATTGTAAGGATTCCAAGAGATCATGCAGGTAAAACATACGGCGCTGTGCCCGGTGCCAAGTGAGCTCTCATTAAAAGCTCATTATCCTAGTTACTTTATACGAGATAAGGAGAAAGTGATTAGGAGACCACCAAAAAAAAAAAAATTTAAACCCAAGAGGCACTGGAACTTTGAAAATGAGACATAGCAGGGGAAAGCTGGCAGTCCTATAAATCAATTCTTAGCCTGGGCAGCCCCTTAGAACCACTTAGGGAAGCTTTCAAAAAAAAATCCCATGCCTGGTCCCCACCCCAAGACCAATTACATCAGAATCCTTGAGGATGGGGCCCAGACATTGGTCTGTTTTAAAAGCACCCCAGTGACTAACATTCAGCCAGGGTACAGAGCCACTGCTGGGGTGCACAAGAGTTTGCTCTAGCAGAAACTGAGTGGGGAGGCCCTCGCCAGCTCTCTTCTCGAAACAGAAGAGGATGGTCTCTGCAAGAGTGAAATCAAAGCTCGTCGCCCCACTCTGGCAGCTGGAATTTACATGAGGTTTGGACAGGCCTGTTCCCCACCTTGGTGTTGCAATTAGCAGCTCCTCCCGGCTTCGGTGACATGGTGACAGATGGATGAAATGAATACGCTAGGATATTAAGTAACGAGGAGATGTTATGCCAACAAAATTAACTTGTCCGGCCCCGTTCCTTAGCAACTGCACTCTTATTTCAGGTTTCCTTGCGAAGCCTCTGGTTGTCCACACCACTCCCTTTCATTAAAATGCGAGGCACAGTTATTTATAACTTTAATGAAAAGGAGAGAAAAGCAAAGAATGAGGCAAAAGAAACTTCTAACCACCCTTCAAATTGCATCAGGCCTGCCCCAGACAAATGGGATCAAATTGGCAACTTGTAAATTGGGGTGCTTGTTTCATTTTCCTGCAGACATAGCATTTTGTGCCCTTCCAAGGCTCCACAGAGCAGCCCTGCCTTTGATGAAAACGCGATGCATTTGCCAATCTAATCCAGGGCTGCCTGGATAGTCAATTGTGTGGGAGTCAGGCCCTGAACGCTAGAGCTCAGAACACAATGTCCTAGGAGGAAAACCACTTTTGTGCTGCAGGAGCAGGCGGAGTGCGGGTAATTGGATGGTTCTCAGAAGGGGTGGGGGAAGCCCTCTTCTTCTAAACTCTGCCCAGTTGAATTGCCAAAGAACCACCCTCTTCTCAGATGGAGTCTTTCTCAGGCTTCACTGAGCTTTCCCATTTGATCAATGTGATGTCCACAGTTCTTGGGCAGCAGGAATCCCTGAGATCCAGTGTCTGGCCCAGAAACTTGGCTTCTTATCATCCCCTAATCAGATCCAGCTGTGCTCTTGGCTATCCTGGCCTGATCATCTTATTTATTGATCACTATGGGCTGTTGGTCTCAAATAATTTTTCTTTTTAGTCTCTGCCAGAAATCTTTGCCTTTAGGGTTTGCCGTTGTTGCTCTGGGCTTGAGGTTAAGAATATATCCAATTTTATCCTTGAAAGCAGAGATTGTTGACCAGAGTTAAGAATTCAGTGAGTCTGTGAACTGGAATCAGAAAATAACCGACCTTTATTTTTGACTCACTTATAACTAAAATTTGGCATTTCCTTCAGCTGTGAATGTAGGCAAAAAAAGGATTAGAGGCATCAGTGACTCCATCACCAATAGAAATCACAGATCATTTGACATAACAACTGCATTTGACATTGCAACTCTGGCAGATTCTCAAAATACCATTTGTGCTAATTATTACTTCAATATTATAGTAACCATTAGATCTACCACTAGATATTTTATTTAAATATTTTGTTATTTTATTTAGATATTTTTATTTATTTTATTTAAATAAAGATATGGATACATTAATATATCCCAAATGTGAGTTTTTTAATATTCTGAGAACAATGTTTTAACATAATTGGTTTCCTTTGTAAACATATGTGTTTTATTTTATGCACTTAAAAACATTATCTTGTAACTTCTTCTTGAAAGATAGAATAGATATACTATTTCCAATTCCTCCTGCTAAGTACAACTGGAAATCCTAGATATTATACAACAAGAAAAACAAGAAGATTCCAAAAGGTAAAAGGAAGAAGGCAGACCAGACAGGGACCTCAGAACCTGGGGAACAACACAGTGGTGAGTCCCCTGGGTTGTCTTTTGCCTCATAGATCTCTGACTTGAAGCTGAAAAAGCTGGAAACACAAAAACACCACTAGACAGAGGCAAAGAGAAAGTCCCCACAGAAAAACTGTGGCCACACCCACACCAGCAAAAGCCAAGTGGGGAGCCTAGACTTCTACCCTCATGTGGCACCTCAACACTCCCACGGGGGCGAATCAGAGAATCCAAGTAGGGACCATGACTTTCTCCCCAGCCAGACCTTAATGAGCCTCTACCACCCTCCCCACCCCCAGCCGGGACATCTACCTCCACCCACAATATTAACGCATCTCTCTGTCTCCCTACTGGGGTGTATCAGAGGAGGCCTAACAGAATAGGGACTTCCAGCAGTCAGGAGACACGCCCCCCCACCACCACCATTGCTAACAGAGGCCAAATGGAAAATCTGAACATCTACCTCTACACAGCAGTAACAAGGCTGCACCTCCCCCTACCCCTACCAGAGCAAGGTCAGAAAAAGTCAGCTAAAAGAGAAGGTTTAAACAAGATCCAGAGTCTCAGGATATAATACAAAAATGTCATTTCCATCAAAAATCACTCCTTATACCAAGAAGAGCAAAGACCTCAAAGTGAATTTTTAAAAAGACAATTAATAGAGGTCAACACCAAGATGAAAGTGATGTTAGAAATGTCTGACAAAGATTTTAAAGCCACCATGATAGAAATGCTTTAATGAACAATCATGAACACACTTTAAACAAATGAAAAATATAGGAAGCCTCAGGAAAGAAGTAGAAGTCTCCTAGAATAAATAGACTATGTAAAGAACCAAATGAAAATTTTAGAACTGAAAAATACATACCCAAAATTAAAAGGTTTAATTTTAAAGCTCACTGGATAGGCTCAATGGCAGAATGAGGAGACAGAGGAAAGAATCAGTGAACTGTAAGACAGAACAATAGAAATTATCCAATCTGAAAAAACAAGCCAAAAAAGAAAATAGACAGAAAAATAAAAAATGAACAGTGCCTCAGGGACCTGTGAGTCTATAACAAAAGATCTAACATTTGAGCTATCAGAGTCCTGTAAGGAGATGAGAAAGATAGTGAGGTTGAAAAAGTACTCAAAGAAACAATGGACGAAAACTTCAAAAATTGGGAGAGACAAAAACCTACAGATTCACATTGCTGAGCAAACCCCAAACAGGATAAACCTAAAGAAATCCATGCCAAGACACATCATAATTAAACTTCTGAAACCAAAAACAAAACAAAATCCTGAAATCAGCCAGAGAGAAAATGACACCCACCTAAAGGACAAAACAATTAGAATGACAGTGGATTTCTCAGACACCATGGAGGCTAGATTGAAGTGGCACCATATTTTTCAGGTGGTGGAAAAAAAATAACTTTCAACTCAAAATTCTATACCTAGCAAAAATATCTTTCAGGAATGAAGGAGAAATCAAAACATTCTCACAAGAAAAAGAGAACTTTTTGCCAGCACACCTACCCTAAAAGAATGGCTAAAGGAAGTTCTCCAAATAGAAAGGAAACAATAGAAGAAGGGATCTTGGAAACTTAAGAAGGAAGATCAAACATGGTAAGCAAAAACAGAAAACTCTTGAGTTTTCTAAACTATGTTTGACAGTTGAAGCAAAAATCATAACACTGACTGGTGTGGTTCTAAATGTATGAAGGGAAAATATTTAAGACAATTATATTACAAATGGGAGAGGGTAAAAGGACATAAAGGAAGGTAAGTTTTCTATACTTCGCTCAAACTGGTAAATTAATGACACCAGTAGACTGTGAAAGTTATGTACATATAATGTAATACCTACAGTAATCATTAAAGAAGCTATACAAAGAGATATACCCAAAAACACTATAAATAAATCAGGGAATTCTAAAAAAAATTCAAGTAATCCACAAGAAAGCAGGAAAAGAAAATAGAAAACTAAAAACAGAACAAACAGAAAACAAAAAATAAAATGAAATCTAAGCCCTAACATATCACTAATTACATTAAACGTGAATGGTCTAGTATACAAATTAAAAGACAGAGATTGGGAGAGTGGATTAAAAAACATGACCCAACTATATGCTGTCTACACAAAGCTTCCTTCAAATATAGCGATATAGGCAGGTTGAAAGTAAAAGGATGGAAAAGATATATCATACAAGCATCAATCAAAGGACAGTAGGAATGGCTAAGATATTAGTATCAGATAAAGTAAATTTCAGAGCAAAGAAAACTACCAGAGACAGAGAGGGACATTATATAACGGTAAAGGGTCAATTCTCTAAAAAGACATAGCAATCCTGAATTTTTATGCACCAAACAACAGAGCTGCAAAATATGTGAAGCAAAATCTGACAGAACTAAAAGGAGAAATAGACAAATTCACAGTTCTCGTTAACAGATTTCAACACTCCTCTCTCGACAATTGAGAGAAGAGAGAACAACTAGACAGAAAATCAGCAAAGATATAAAAGAACTCAACAACACCATGAACCAACAAGATGAAATTGACATTTATAGAACATTCTATTCAACAACAACAGAATACACATTTTTTTCAAGTACCCATAGATCATATACTAAAATAGGCCATATCTGGTGCCATAAAACAAACTTTGACAAATTTAAAAGAACTGAAATCTTCTCTGACCACAACAGGACCAAACTAGAAATAAATAACAGAAAGATAACATGAAACTCTCTGAACACTTGGAAACTAAACACACTTCTAAATAATCCATGGATCAAAAAGGAATTCTTAATGAAAATTTAAAAATACATGGAACTGAATGAAAATGAAAATGAAACATATTTGGGATACAGCTAAAGCAATGTTGAGAGGAAAATTTATAACTATAAATATATACATTAGAAAAGAGGGAAAAGTCTTAAATCAATCATCTAACCTCACAGCTCAAAAGCCAAGAAAAAGAAGAGAAAAGCAAATTCCACAGAAGCAAAAGAAAGGAAATCATAAAGATGAGAGCAGAAATTGATGAAATCGAAAGTAGAAGAGCAGTAAAGAAATCAGTAAAACAAAGAGCTGACTCTTTGAAAAGATCAATAAAATTTACAAACATCTGGAAAGACAAAGAAAAAAGACAGAAGAAACGAACTACACATATCAGGAACGAAACTGGGTATATCACTACAGACCCTGAAGACATCAAGAGAATAATAAGGGAATACTATGAACAACTCTACACACATAAATTTGACAACTTAGATGAAATGGACCACTTCCTCACAAAACACAAACTACCACAATTCACCCATTATGAAATAAATAATTTGAATAGCCCTATAAATATTAAGGAAATTAAATTTGCAATTTTTAAAAACTCTCAAAAAACAAATTCCCAGGCTCAAATGGCTTCACTGGAGAATTCTACCAAACATTTAAAGACGAATTAACACCAGTTCTACACAATCTCTTCCAGAAAACAGAATAAGGAGGAACACTTCCCAATTAATTTTATGAAGTTAGTACTACTCTGACACCAAACCAGATAAAGACAGTATAAAAAAAATTTTTAAGTACAGACCAACATCCCTCATGAATATAGATACAAAAATTCTTAACATACTGTTAGCAAAAGAATTCAGCAATACATAAAAAGAATTATACACAGAGCAAGTGGGGTTTATTCTAGGGATGCAAGACTGGTTCAATATTTGAAAATCAATCAATGTAACCTACCATGTTAGCGGGAGAAAGGAGAAAAATCTCATGATCATATCAGTTGGTACAGAGAAAGCACTGACAAAATTCAACACCGTTTATGATGATAATTCTCAGAAAAACAGGAATAGAGGAAAGCTTCCTCAACTTGATAAAGAGCATCTACAAAAAAATCTACAGCTCGCATTAGGGAACAAGACAAGGGTGTCCGCTCTCACCACTCTTATTCAACATAGTGGTGGAAGTTCTAGCCAGTGTGATAAGGAAATAAAAGGTAACAAAAGGCATATAGATCACAAAGGAAGAAGTAAAACTGTCCCTATTTGCAGAAGACATGACTGGCTATGTAGACTATCCCAAGGAATCTACCCCAAAACAAAAAACTCCTAGGACTAATAAATGAGTTCAGCAAGGCTAGAGATAAAAATTAAACAGAAACCAACTACATTTCTGTATACTAGCAATGAAAACATGGATATTTAACTTAAAAATTAAATGCCATTTACAATTGCTCAAAAAATGAAATACTGAGGTGTAAATCTAACAAACACGTACAGGACCTGCATGCTGAAAACTACCCAGTGCCAATGAAAGAAATCAAAGATCTAAATAAATAGATACACTGTGCTCCTGGTTTGAAAGAAAAAGATGTCAATCCCCTGCTGCTTCTTCCGCATATTAACTGTGTAGAGGGGTGGGGGGAAATACGCTATTTAGAACAAATTTGAATATATTTGTTTTTGTCTTCTAGGAAGGTGGGGAGATAGAAGCGAGAAAATAAATCTCCATCTGCTTGTTTCCTTTCGCTTACGTGAAAAAGGGTAGAGGGAGAAAAGGAAACTCTAAAATTTCAATGCTTCTCCTGATTCTCCTGGGATGCTAGAGGAGGGACCTGAACCGAGGAGAGCTCCTTCACCTAGTAGAGCACAGAAAGTATGCTGAGTGCAGTGATGTGTCTCCCAGGTCTGCCTTCGGAGAAAGAGACGTATTCCCCAACCCGATGGGAGTGCCGCAGAAGACAGCGCTCAGCTGTCAGCCCCCTTCGAGGATTGCTCCAGCTAAAAAGAAAACTGCCTCCCCTAGGTCCTGCCCCTTCTAGGGACATTCTGCATCCAATGACTAATTGATGCCAGGGCATAAAGGCCCAGCCTCTTGCTCCAACTCAAGACAACTCTCAAGGGTCATCACAGTTTCAGAGTAACCTGTAGGATCAGCTGTGGCCTCTACTGACAGTGATCACAAATCAACACCTTCCTGTGCCAATCATGCTCCTTCCCTTCCCTTCCACAGGTACTGATCCCAAGAGCACTTTCTAATAAATACCCTGTGTGCTGATCTCCAATCTGCTTCCTGGTAACCCAACTTGCAACCATTGGTGCCAAGAAATGGTTGGTCCAAGAAACCATTGATCCAAGAAAGCAGATACTGGCATGGAATCACCCAGCTGTCATGAAGACGTCATCACTAGTGGTTGGTGAAGCTCAGATAGCTCCTGGCACAAGTAGTGCAACCGTTAAAACTCTCAGTGGTGTAAACTAGAATGGTAAACCAATGGAAGGGAATGCACTAGATGGTGCAATGTACAAGGTATTCAAGAAATATGGAGGAATAGTGACTATGAAGACAGTGGAAGACTGTTGGCTGTTGCTAAGCTTAATTGTCATTTTGTAAAATTATAACAAAGGCTGAGAGTGATTTATTGGCAATTTAAAGCTACTACATGCAAAAGCCAGAGAGTCTTCTTGGTAGCATATAAGAAGGCTCTTGTCTGCTACCAATGAGCAGAAAAAGCTGAGGATGAAACCCAGGACTTAATTATAAGAATAACCAAGCTCTTAACCTAAGCATATCTACTAGGCCAAGGTCAAGGCCCTGTTGGGAAAGAATGGGACCCTGGAACATGGTACAGGGACATCTGGTCTAATGCGCCCAAAGTCTTGATTTCAAAGTTGAGAACAGTCATCTCAATAAAAAGTCATGATTGTGTGTCCAGTTTCTAGACCCAGAATCCATTAACTAAAGCATAGCCTGAGTCCCAGGAAGAAGGATTCAGCAACCTCAGGGCAAGTGTACATAGTAGTGATTCTCCCCATCTTTCTCTAAAGGTTCCTACAGCCATTTACTCAGATAACTATACACTGAGGAAAAAGAAATACCCCAAAAGTTCAAGGATTGTTGGACACAGGGTCCAAGTTGACATGAAGACCAGGGACCCAAAACTTCAGCATGCCCCCTACTACAGTTGGGGGCATATGGGAGTCAGGTAATAAATAAAATCCAGCCCAGGTTTGACTCACAACAGGCCCACTGGATCCATGGATTCACCTGGTGTTCACTTTTGTGGTCCCCAAATAATTAGAATAAACTCACTTGATAGTATAACCTCCACTCTGGTTCCATGGCCTGTGCGGTAAGAGCTATCAGAATGGGGAAGGCAATTTGGAAAACTCTGAAACAGCCTCCCTTAGCCAAACAGTAAATCAAAAGCAATATCATATCCCAGAGGGAACAGCATGTATTAGTGTCACCCTTAAAGACCTAAAGGATTCAGACATTCTGGTTCATTATCTTCATTTCATTCACCAGTCTGGGCCCTATATAAAAACTAGATGGATCCTGGAAAATGACACTGGAACACTGAAAACTCAACCAAGTAGATGCTTCAGTTGCAGCTGCCGTGCTGAACGTGGTGTCTTTGCTAGAAAAGATTAACCTGGCCACAGGTACATAGTAGGTAGCCTTTGATCAGGCAAATGCATTCCTTTCCTTCCCTATCACAACAAAAAAATCAGAAACAGTTTCCATTCAATGTACATTTTATAGTCTTGTCCCAGGACTATGTTAACTCTCCTGCTCTCCAGCATAATATAGTCCAAAGAGGTTGACCAGCTGACCCTCCAGCAAAACATTATACTGGTTCGCTATCAATGACATTATCCTAATTGGACCAAATGAGCAAAATGAAAATGATATATTTGGAATTGAGCACAAGCAGGACCAGAGGACCCAAGCTTTATGAGCAAGTAGCCCAGACCCCCATGTTACCCACCACAGTTACATTCAGCTCACACCTATGGTCATATGGGGAATCCCTCATGACCAGCTAATGTGCATCAATGGGTCAGTTCAGTATGTTGGTGCAAGTCAAAAATAGATGCTGGTTGTATTATAGCCCCTCTCAGTGACAGCCTTGAGAGACAATAGTGAGGTAGAAGTAGAGCTTCAAGCAGCGGACCTGATCATCCACTTCATATGAAAAGTGAAGTTTTCCATGGTTAGAATATTCATGGATTCATGCGCAGTGTTAAATGGCATGGTTGGATGTCAGGAACTATCAGCCCCTCAGGGATTGCCTCAGTGAAGACAGCCAACTCATTCAATGTCATGCCTCTTCCCAGGGCAGCCGCATCCCATGACCAACTGACATGGAGGACAGCCCCATGCTTCCTGTTCCTAACACAAGGCATCCCAGCTTCCGATAGTCCCATAGGGTCGGCTGAGGCCTCCAATGAGACGGCCTTGCAGCTCAACTTCTCCCTCACCAGTTATCTCCTTCCCTTCCACAAGTTTCTGATGCTCAAATCACTCCTTAATAAACATCCTGCATGCTAATCTCTGTCTCAGAGTGTATTTCTCAGGGAACTCAACCTGTGACACTCATCTTTATGTTAAGATGAGCTCCAAGATAAGTAGGAGTTGGGGAGTGTTATGGACTGAATTGTGTCCTCCCCAAATTCAGATGTTGATGCCCTGACCCCCAATGTGACCGTATTCAGTGGTAGGGCCTTTAGAGGTAATTAAATTAAGTCATAAGGGTGGGGCCCTAATCTAATCTGACTGGTGTCCTTATAAGAAGAGGAAGAGACACTAAGGATGTGCATGCACAGAGAAAAGGCCATGTGAGGACACAGCAAGAAGACAGCCACCTGCATGTCGAGGAGAGAGGCCTCAGGAGAAATCAAATCTACAGACACTTTGATCTTGGGCTTCCAACCTCTAGAACTGTGAGAAATAAATTCCTGCTGTTGAAGCCACCCAGTCTGTGATATTTTGTTATGGCAGCCTGCTATGGACTGAATTGTGTGCCCCCAAGATTCGTGTGTTGAAGCCCTAACCCCCAATGTGTTGGTATTTGGAGATGTGGCCTTGGGAGGTAATCAGGCTTAGATGAGGTCATGAGGATGGGGCCCTCATGAATAAGATTAGTGTCCTTATAAAAGAGGCCCCAAGAGAGCTTGCTTCCTCTCTCTCTGCCATGTGAAAAGACAGCCAACTGCACACCAGGAAGAGAGCACTCACCAGGGAGCTGGATCGGCTGGCACCTTGATCTTGGACTTCCAGCCTCCAAAACTATGAGAAATAAATTCCTGTTCTTTAAGCCACCCAGCCTATGTATTTTGTTATGGCAGCCTAAGCTGACTAACACACAGCCCTAGCAAACTGATACAGAAAGCTAAAGGACTAAGCTGAGGAGGTTCCCCAAAAGAGAGAAATCATGAGATGTGCAAGTAATCTTGAAGGAAAGAAATTGACCAACAGTTTGGAGACTGAAACCAAGGGGGAAAACTGAGGCCAATGGGAAATTTTCATTTTGGGGGTTACTGAAGGACTTTTACATTTTAGGTACTTTATAGTACTGGGGTATAAGTCCTCCTTGGGTGAGAGGCTTGAGAGTAAATCAAGGAAAGTGGGCTGAGGTCCACATTTTTGCTGACCCTAAGCAGAGAGAAGAATACATCCACAGGAGATGAGGCTCAAGTGCAACTAAGAGTTCACTTGGGGTAGGAACTCAGAGCCAGATGTCACCAAGTGCTCATTAGAACATACACCCTAGAAATTCTCAGATATCTTGGAGAGCCCAGTGGTCAGAATGTTGAATAGATGCCTATGCCAATTTTATTTAAATCTCAAAGGATGTTGTCTTCTGTTGGAATCAGGATTACATCTATTCAAGTTTGGGGGCCTATACCCCATCCTCTATGGTTTTATCATGGTTTTCATGACTGTCCTCTGACCTCAGGATGATTGTAAGTTCCCAGAGACAGAGACCATGTTTCATCTCTTACACCACCCAGAGAACCTAGCTGGTGTCAAAAAACATAAACGACTAGGTGAGTATGTGAATGAATGAATGAGTGAGTGAAGTATCTGAGAGAAGCAGGTCCCTCTCTCTAGTGAGAAGATTATTCTAGAGACATTTGTGTTTGGGGATTCCCAGGCTCCATTCCCCCTTTCTGATGGCATTCCCACTTCCTTTGGAGGAATTAGCTCTTTCTCCGTGGTTCCAGACTGATGGAACTACAATCAGGTTCCTTGCCCTCTCCGTCCAAGGGAACAAAACCAAGTCCATCAGATGTCCCTTCCCTGTAATTTTAAGCTTGAGCTGAGGGACACAGAGATTGAAAGAAAGTAGCATTTACTTTCCCCCAAGCTGCCCCCAACCAGACCATTCCTGCTACGAGCTTATTGTTGTAGTTCTTGGACAAGTTAAATCCCCTTCTTGGCCCCTAAGTTTCTTCATATTAAACACTGTCCTAGTCTGTTTGCGATGCTATAACAAAATACCATAGACTAGGTGCTTATAAACAATAGAATTTATTTCTCATAGTTCTGGAAGCTGAGAAGTCCAAGATCAGGATGCTGGCAGATTTAGTGTCTGATGAGAGCCAGATTCACAGACGGCCATCTTCTCACTGTGTCATCACATGGCAGAAGAGGCAAGGGAGCTCTCTGGGGTCTTTTGTATAAGGGCACTAATCCCATTCATGAGGGCTCCACCCTCATGACCTAATCATCCCCCAAATACCTCCAAATACCATCACATTGGGGGTTACTTTTCAATATATGAGTTTAGGGGAGGAACACAAACATTCAGTCTACAGCAAACACATACACTAATACCCACCTCTTGAAGGTTACTGTGAAGATAAACACCTAACAGGACTCTTCCATAGTGGGACTCTTCCATGCGGATCCCACTATGCCCTTTCCTTTCTCTATGCTTCCCAGAATCCTACAGTCCAGCACAGTGCCCCATGATGGCCCAAACAGGGCCACTGGATATAAATCAACATCTTTGCACTAAATAAGCTTCACTGGAACTGTATCCCACTGACCAGCTGTCATTGTAAAAGCTGGGTAGGTGTGTGTGTGTTTTCGATAAATTGTTTTGAAAAAAGACCCATCAATCAGTGGATATTTAATTGCCTGCCAGTTGTTCTATTCCCATGGGCTACTTTATTCTTAATGGTGTCTCAAATAAGCCTGATCCTGCCTAAACTAACATGTCTGCAGAGCTGAGAAATCACTTATATTTTTCCATTTCTTCCTTATACTTTTATGTATTGTTTGCTTTAACAATTAGACTAAGTATTTCTCTTAAAAAAATAAGACAGAATTGAAACAACATCACTGAAGTGTGTCCCCTGGGATAAGCCCCACACCGTCTCTGGACCTAAGTCACCTAAACCGTTAAATGCAGGGATTGGCCCCCTAGGGGCCCTTCTGAGGGTCTTGACTCTACATGTCTTTCAGAATCCCTCACCCACTGGAATAGTGTGTTCTATTTTGCAAGGTGACCAGCCAGTGGGAAACCCTCAATCTTCTCCAAGTCACAGTGGGCACAGCTGTAGCCAGAGTTCTGCAATATGGGCAGTTCTTGGGCTGTCCCCGAGTGACAGGCTGTGATCAAATACAGAGACCAGCCCTGTTGCCGCGATGTGCAAGGCTGTATCTGCCCCTTTCAGGCTCTCTTCCATCAGCTGCGGGAATCGGGGAGTTGACCTGTTCACTGAATCTGGTTTGCAGTTGAGAAAGAGACTAATGAGCCACTGTTCTCCGAGCAGGTGTGCTGACCATGGGCAAAGGGTGACGAGCGTTCTTTGATGAATAGTAAATGAACTCAAAACCAAATCATCCTTAATGAATGGATTCATTAAGACACACATCTGAACTATCTTTACAGTAAGCATGAGAAATTGACAAGTACATTCTTACCATGATCTTTCCTCTCTTAATCCAGGAGGCTGATTTCCATTCAGGCTTTAGCTGCAGTCCCGGAGTGTCATTACCGCTTGATTATCATAATGAGCACCTGAGTCATAATGACCTGACAAATTTCTCACACACTCACGTATTCAGTAGGGCATTCATTCTAGCAGCCAAAGCATCCCCCATCCTTCCATCCAAGTGGAAAATGACCAGCAGCAAAGGAAGAAATATACGGCAATAAATGTTGGCAGGCAGGCAGAAGGGAAGGAAGAAAGGGAGGAAGGGGGGGAGGAATGAAGGAATTACATCTAACAGAATTGCAGACCTCACTTGGTCAGCATCCACAGAGGGCACGAGTTTGCTTGGGAGACCCAGCGTGGGCTTGGGCTTCATCTCAAAGCCAGACTTTTTGTGCAGCGTGTGCCAGGACACCAGCTGTCTGGACACCAAAGGATAATGGCAAACACAAAGCAACAGGGACAGAGAGAGCGCAGTTCAGGACAACCCAACACCATGTTGGGAAACACGCTTCTGGAGAGGCAGCACAGTTTAGTGGGGAAGGAATACAGGTTTTGGAATACAAAGTTGATTCTCAACTTTGCCACTGACTTACAAGCCATGTGATCTGGGGCAAGCTACCTAGTCTCTGTGACTCAGTTTCCCAACCTATAAAATGTAGAGCAGGTAGATTGCAAATGGCCACAAACACTTTGTAGCTCCTTCTGTCAGGAGGTGGGGGATAATCCTAGTTCCTAACTCACAGAGTTACTATCTATCTATCTATCAAGTTCTAGGCTACTTGGCACATAGTAAACTTTCAATAAAATGTAGCAATAGTTATTACTATTATTGTCGTTGTCATTATTACCATGTCAATTATGTGGTGTAAAACTGGGATAACAATGTCAGCCTTGAGGGGCTGTTGTAGGTGTTGGAGATGTGAGCTTGGCACAGAGCAGGAATCTCATGAAAGGACATGACTGCCATCACTCATGCTGCCTTTGAATACCTAGGGTGGCAGGACCTGAACACCCACTGTGTGTACCACCCCAGGCCCACTAAGTGCTCCGTGGGACCCAGAGAGAACACATACATGCTGAGGCCCCTGTGGGGCTCCCTTCACCTTAGTAGAGCTCTCATCTCTCGTTAGAAGTTTGACTGGGAAAATGCTTGAAGGGGACTGTACCTTACACATTGGAGGCACCTGAGAAGCACCCTCCCCGATCTAAGTCAGTTCACTACCAGAATTTTGGTTCAACAAATAGGGATGTGTCTTCTACCAAAATTTTTATTTTAACATGTCCACTATATCAACACTTTTTTTGAATTGGTTCCCAAACACCATTTTTCAAATATACGATTCCACACCAAGAGGGTCTTATCTAGAAGGTCTCAGGTGGGGACTGGAACCCTGTATTTTTAGAAAGGTCTGCAAATGATTCTGAGAAGTGTGTGGGTGCCTGAAGGCAGAGGCAAAGGGAGGGGTGAACTCCCCACCGGGCCTTCTAGACCTTAGGGCAGCGCGGTGTGGTGGGTGGGCCTGACCCGGGGCCAGGAGATCTGGATCTGAACCCCAGTACCCCCACCGTGAGCATTGTGACTAGATAAGTCACTTCCCTTGTCCCCTCCAAAAATGGGGGTAATGCCTGCCCTCCTTACTTCCTGGCATTGTCTTGAAGATCAGAGATAATCACTCATTCAACAACCATGTCTGTGAGGTACCAGGCCCCACACTAGGCTCTGGGGATATACTGGTGAATAAAGCAGATACAGACTCTGTCCCCACGGAGTTCACATCTGGAGAGAAGGATAAAGAAATGCGTCACCACAAATTGTGATGAGTGCTATGTAGAGAGCAAAGGAGCAGCTAAACAGAGGAAGAAGAGGCCAGGTCTACTTTAAATGAGGCAGTCAGAGGGGGCTTCTCGGAGGAAGTGACATTTAAGCTGACACCTGAAGCAAGAGACACATCCAGCTGAGAGAAAGGCCAGAGAGAAGCAGTCCAGGCAGAAGGCACTGGAATAGGAAAAGGGATTATTATAAACAGTATTCCAGAAGCACCAAGCCAAATTTAGGACTGACTGCGCTCCCCATGGTTCCTAGGAGGAGGTAGGCCATGGATAACTTTAAAGCGGTGTTAAGGGTCAAATTCATACGCTGAAGTTCTAACCTTCATGTCTTAGTCCATTTGGGCTGCTATAACAAAATACTTCAGACTGAATGGCTTATAAAGAACGGAAGTTTATTTCTCACTGTTCTGGAGGCTGGGAAGTCCAAGATCAGGGTGTGAGCACAGTCACGTCCTGGTGAGGGCGCTCTTCCAGGCTGCAGAGGGCTCATCATAGCCTCACGTGGTGGAGGGGGCTAGGTAGTTCCCAGGGTCTCTTTTATGAGGGCACCAATCCCAGGATGCGGCTCCCCCTCATGACCTAACCACCTCCCTAAGGCCCCACCTCCTAATGTCATCACCTTGGGGGTGAGGATTTCAAGATATGAATTTTGGGGGGAGACAAACATTCAGATCATAGCACCCTAGTACCTCAGAATGTGACCTCATTTGGAGATGGAGTCTTGACCGAGGTAATCAAGACAAAATGAGGTCACTAGAGTGGGCTCTGATTGAATATAACTAGTGTCCTTATGAAAAGGGGAAATTAGGACACACACACAGGAGAAGGCCACGTGAAGAGGAAGGCAGAGATCGGGGTGATGCATCCACAAGCCAAGGAATGCCTAAGATGGCCAGAAAACCATCAGAGCCAGAAGAGAAGCACAGAAGTCCCCCTCATGGTCCTCAGGAGGAACCAATCTGCTGATACCTTGACCTCAGATTGCCAGCCTCTAGAACTGTGAGACAACACACTTCTGTCGTTTAAGCCACTCAGTTTGTGGTACTACGTCACGGCAGCCCTAGCAAACTCATCAGGTGGGATTTCTGGAATACACTCGCCCTCCCGTGGCCTGCTCCTTTGGGGACTTGGCCACAGAATCCTGGGCCTGGGGAGGTTTAGCGTGACTCAGCGGACCATGCCTCCAGAAGGACAGCTGTCGACTTTGAAGGCTCATTCCCCTAAGCCTCCAGGTTCTGACGCTCTAAACTGCCAGGAACGCGTACAGCAGACACGCTAACCTCTGGCCCTCAGGGGAGGGTGACTAGACGTGCAGTGGCAAATGCCAATAGCTACCCAGGGTCCCCAACTACGGGGCAGATCAGGAAACCCACGCCGATGAAATTACCTTAAAACGGCCAACGCTCTGCATTTGGGAGTTTGGGACAAAGCAGGCAGCTCTGACTCCCTCCCTCGCGTCCATCCGGTAGTTTCACCGAAAGCATCTTCTCCGAAAGCATCTTCTCCGAAAGCATTTGCACCGCCTAACTGATTGGCCGTAAAGCAATTTTGCCGTAAAAGATATACTAACTGGCTGACCATTTGTTTTTTGGAGTTTCATTTCTCCATTAACGAAGTTCTCATAGTTTCTCCCATTTTTACATGATATAAATCTATAACGATCTATACAGTCATGACTAGTCATCTCAATTAACATGATAAACAAAAATCTTAGAGCAATCCAGACAGTGAAACCTTTCACATCAAATACCTTTATATTACTTTTCATTCATATTCATGGTCTTAAGTCTCCAAGCTTTACAAATATCTTGTGAGCATTTGTTAAAATGAAAGTAACTTCAGCTTTCCCACGGCGTTCTGCTGAGATGCAGCTGATGACTCGTAAAATGTGAATCACGACACCAGCAGGATGGGGGAGCCATCAGTGAGCAGTAGCGACTCAGCCCAGAGGCCCCACCGGTCTGCCACTTTCCAGAACCCAACAAATGTATACGTTCCATTTCATTTCCTCCTTGAATATGGAACAGGAGCTGAAGAAGATGCTGCCCCTGGACTTGGGTTATCACCCTGGGCTGGATAACCCAGCGGCCACTGTGAACCTCCTATTACAGAAGATGTAAATGGGTTTCTTTCCCAGCCTCCCTTGCAGATAAGGGTATGTTAACCAGTGCTGGCTGAGACCTAAAGGGAGTTTGCTGGGGGCTTACAGGAAGTCCTCTGCTTTCTGGCTTGGAGGGAGAACTGCTGGTGCTTCTCCTTCCCTCTCCATCTTGCCTTGGTTGTGGAAGCGTATCTGGAGTTTCAGCAACCATTTTGAAGACATGAGGTGACAGCACGGGAGTGAAGGTGAGTGAATCAGTCAAGTATGGATGGAGGGAAATGACAGAAAGGGCTTGAGTCCTCAACGACATCATTGAGCTACTGAACCAACCCGGAAACCACCCACCTCCAGACTTCTTTTTAAGTCAGATAATAAAGGCCCTTAGGATTTATACCTGTGGTTGGTTGGGTATTCTGTTACTTTCTACAGAAAGCATTCCTGATTGGTGCAGGTATTTAGCGCCTCTGGCATAGATCCTACATTCTACTGCCTAATGTAAATATAGTAAGTAGGAAAAGGTTAACCGGATAAGACAGACATCTGATGTTAATTTCTCTCAAGGGCCCCTTCCCACCTGTCTCTTCCTCATTCTCCCTTTAACTGCCCTAGTTCTGATCCTTATTCTTCTTCTCCCAGACAATGGCAATGATTCTCTAACTCATCCCCCTGCTTCCTGTCTCTCCCCACCCCACACTTTCCTTGTTGCCAGAATTAGGTCTGAGGGTACATTCTTGAACAAGTCATTCCTTTATCTCCCACTCATTCTAAACCTTCAATGGCTCCCTACTACCTCCCCCAAATGTCCAGACTCCTTAGGTTGAAATTCAAGTTAGGATATTACATGGATAGGGATGCAGGCTTTGGAATCCAGATCCCAGCTCCACCACCTACTAGCTGGGACACCTTGACAGATTACTTGACTTCCCTAAATGTCTGTTTTTCTGCTGCAAAGCAAGAATAATGAGAATGCCTACTTCCTAATGTATTGAGAAATAAATGATGTAATGGAAGGTACTTAGCACTGTGCCTAGCACATGGTAAGAATTCAACAAATTTAACTGGTGTTATTAATCTCCCTGGATCTAGCTTCAGCCAGCCCGCCTTTCAGTACTCTCATCAGCACAGCCAACACTCTTCCCAGTGGGCATCACCCTTTCCTCCCGGAGCACCTGCACTAATGCTCTTCCCTGTGCATGACACGCTCTCCTGCCATTACTCTCTGCATTGCTTACAATCCCAGGCACCTTTCAAAGTCGGGCTCAAATGCCACCTCATCCACGGAAGCTTCTTTGATCACCAAGGCCATATGTGAATAGCTCCTCCGCTGAATTCACATGGCACTTATTTGTGTATCACTTTTGTGATACCTAGACATGTCTGGGGAGTATTCTAGTTTCTTGTGAACTTGCTTTTTCCCTGGCTCCCAATCTGTGGAGACACCTGGGGCTGGCTCTATCCCTCCACTAAGGTGGTCTTCTCTAAATGACTCTGCCCTTCGGAGCTTCAGCAATCCCTCCCTCCCCAGACTTGGGCATGGTAACAGCTCCTCTGCTCTGCTAGCTACTGGTTGCTGCACTTCCCTCCCCCTCCCCCTCACCTTTGTAATAGGCCTTTGGTCAATAAACCCTCCTTGACAGTAATAAGACCCTGGCTGAAGCACTCACCTGTGGTCAAATAAGGTGAAGGACCTTACTCCCCAGGGGCTTCTGACCTTGTAGATTCATGGCCACAAAAGGAATCCCCACTCCTCCTCCCAGCTCCTGGAAAAATCCCAGGCTGGGTTGTCAGTGTGTCATTATAAACACCAGCCATTGTTTGCTGGGGAATAGCTGGGGTGACACCAGCCATGATCAGGTGCTGTGCAGAATCTGGAAACAGCCAAGGAGGGGGTGCCCCACCCCACCCAGATGATATCACCCAGAAGGCTCCACAGAGGACCTCCCCCTCTCCGGGACCAAGGGGCAGCATCTTAGCATCTGTGACTACAATGAATTCAACTGTTCTGCATTTCCTGCAGGGCTCTGGGAGGGGTCTGGAATTGTCTCTTCAACCAATGCCACTTGCTGGCTGAACTATGGCTAAATAGTGGTCCATCCAGACCACGGACTCTTCTTCCGTCAGCCGGCCTAGAATGAGATCCAGTCCTACATCCCAACATGGAAGGCTGACCTTGATACAATTTTAAGGGGAGGGGGAGTAAATTACAGAACAGTATGTATAGATTAATCTCATTTTTGTAAAATATAAACTATGCATGTACGTTTGTGTATGCTCCTGGTAGAGTCTGGAAAGAAAAGTGCAAACTGTTAATAACTCCCCCAGGAGAGAAGGGTGGAAATTTTTCGCCTATTACATTTTGAAGAAAAAGATTTGTTGATTTTGTAATTTTTTTTAAAGTCTAAATCCTGGGTGTCCTTTATTCAGCAGGAGGCCTAGCTTTAGATCAACAATTGCCTGGAGCAGTGGGCCAACAGGTGGTTTTACTTTTCTTCTGGGCTACTTTTGTTCCGCCAGCTGACACCACCTCTTCGAAAACACAGTGTGTGCTGGCCGGGTTGCAGTGTCCTCCGCTCCCAACGCGCGTGGGCCGAGCGGGGGCGCTGCGGGGTCTGCGCGCCCAGGAGAGGCAGCGCGAACTCGCTGCTCCAGGTGAGCGGCTGGGAGAGGCAGCGCGGGTCCGACTCCTCTGGACCCGCGAATGGGCTTCCTTCTCTCTTTGCCCCCCACAGTGCCGACCCTTTCCACAGGGAGTCGGAAGGATGCGGATTCCTGAAGTTGCCATCTTATACACAAAATAAACGGTTTCGTGTTACTTCCCATTTAGAGACAATGCGCAGGAAATAGGCAATTGAGGTGACGCAAAAATGCCACAGCGGGACAGGGAGCCGAACACTCTCCGAGCAGCCCCCCTCCCCGCCACACCCACCCACCCGCCCTCTAGGCTGCTGGATGCCCTCCTGCTTGCCGCGCGGGCAAGGGCTCAACCGTCCGGAAGCGCCGGATTTCCTCGTTGGAAGTCAGTGATCAAGGGACGCCTCAGGGACCCAATGCTGATCACAGAATAAGGCGACAGAACCTACGGAGGAGAGAAGCCCCAGTGGTCGTCCCTAAAGTATGTCTCCTCTGTGCCAGGGATGGACTGACAGCTGTTGGGGCAGGAGAAGCTCCCCGCCGGCTGTCTGCGTCCATCGGCTCCAACCCAACGCCAGGATCTCTCGGAGTGCCCCTCACCCGGCCGGCCGGACCAGGCACAGGGCAGTGGCGGGGTGCATAGCCCCCCTGCACTGCTGTGTCCCCATCCATCACTCTTCTGTTCCCGGCAGGCGCGCCGCAGTGCCCAGGGGCTGGGGCCGGTGAAAGAGCAAGGCGGGGTGGGGGCCGAGATACAGGGCGTAGTCCCTGGTTTCCCTGGGGTTCGGGGAGTAGGAGAGTGAGGGAGAGAGGCAGAAGACGGAGACTCGGAGTTTGGCAAGAACTAGAGCATCGTGTGTGGCACAGATGCGGGTGGCGTCAGGGGCAGAGCAGCTGCAGGACACTGAAAGAGGATGAGACTCACGCCCTGTCTCTGGAACAGGTGAACGCCGCACAACGGGTGGGAGTAGCGGGCAGCAGAGGTCGCAGGCCGCCGGCACTGGCAGCCGAAGGCGCGGTGACCGGTGCGCCCGCGCCCCGACTAGGGGCGCATGGTAGCGGGGCCCGCCTGCGCTTAGAGAGGGGCTAGGAGGACCGCGAGACTCGACTCCGCCAGAGGGGACAGGGAAGTGACCACAGCGTCGACCATAGCGTGCCCTTGGTGTAGGTCTGGCGCTCTTGACCACAACCGGATCAACGACAGAGGTGTGCGGCCCCTCCAGCGCAGCCTGCGCGAGCAGCTGCGGGACAGCCACGAACTCACATAGCGATCCACTGCGAGGACAGTAAGCGCAAACACACTGCAACACTGCGCGGTCTCGGGCTGCTGGAGGACCACAAGGTAGCAGAGGAGGGCGCTGCGCACCCAGCGCAGCGATTCGAAGGCTTAGGCAAGGTCAGCGGCATGCACGTGGGCGCAGGAGCCGGTCGTAGAAGGCCAGAAGTTTGTCACGTTGTGCAGGAGCCCCGTGCTGCTGGTGATGTGGATGAAAAGGGTGACTCCCTGTGAGACATTGAGAGCACAGCCCACGATGAGCAGCTGCTTGCTGACCGCTAGGAACTGCGGCCCTGCAGACAGGCCGCCAGTGTGTGCGAGACGCCCTTTGCCCTTCGGCGGGGAGAATGGGCCCGCAGCCCGGCCATGGACACGCAGCCGGTCCCCGGGAGCCTGCTCAACTTTGCGGGGGTGGGAGGCACTAGTGGTGGCGCTAGATGTGCTGGCACAGCGCGCAGGCCCCCCCAGGACTCCCGGCTCCTCGCGCGGCTCTGCTCCGGGCAGGCCATCCTCCTCCGCTCCGAGTCTGAATGCCTCCTTTGCAGCACGAGACTACAGGTCCCTAGGTGCCCCAGCTGGAGCTAGGTCGGACGGAAGGACTTGCGTTCCAGCCAGGTCATTCGGCTTTAGCTCAGCTGCGCGTCAAGATTGCTTATTAGTCTCACTCTAAGCCTTTAGAAGACATTCGTCTCCCAAAAGGTAAAGCGTAAAGCCCGCGGGCTCCGTAATTATATCACAGAAAGAAAACGAGGTTTGCTGGAGGAGACTGGGGTGAATAGAGGTCTGTCCTAAAGAAGCAGCCATCGCTGTTGAAGGCACTCACAAGCACTCCAGTCTTCCACCTGCAACTGCCTTTTGACTTCTTTGTAATAATGAGGTCATTGTGCCCCAGCATTTGTTCTGCAACGGGCAGCAGCCTCAGAAGGACTGGCTCCATACAGGAACCTGCCTGTGGCACACAGAGCATGGCCAGGCCGCCTGATCTGACCAGGGCATGTTATGCTGCAGCACTGCGCCTCCCACCCAGGTGACCGGGCCAGCCTCTTAGGATGAAGACCCAAGAGCGATTGTGGTGTTCTGGGCCAGAGAGAGAAGCCTGTGCCTGACACCTAACCCAAAGCTCAAGCCTCCAGTTTTTATTTAATTGTTCCAGCTCAAAGGATTTTTTCATTACTTGTCAATAACTGAGTGTGTGTGGTGGGGGAGAAGGATGTAGCTTTCCATTCATCATTAGATGTCATTCCAAAAGAAGGAGATGAGTTCTGGGGCCAGGGCGACTTAGTCATCGGCAAGTCAAGAGGAGGATTTTGTGAGAGTGGAGGGAGGGAGGTAGGGAGTGCCAACAAGAGGAAACTGTTTGTCCTGTGCTTTTTCTGGCTCAAGTTTCCTTCCTCCAGCCCCAAACCTCAAAATGAAACACATTTGACCTTTCATTGTCAGGCCCCTCTTGAGAGCTCTCTGTGATTTATCATGTTAAGGGCCCTGCAGAGATTCTGGGCAAACTCCTGGTATCCACCTCTGCCTGGAGCTTGTCTGTGAAACATTAATTCTGGGGGCTCCAAGACCCCACAGTGGGCAACAACCAGTGGGCAACAAGTGCAACAAGCAGCAGCCCTCGACTTGTTTGGTGCAGCCTGCCCTCTGCAAAGTAATTAGCCAGGGTTTCTTTCCTACATGAATCACCTTATAAGGACTCACTAGAAGATGGGTGCTTGAATCCCACCACCTCCCCTTCACTGGAGTAGAGGGAGCTCCAGATCAGATCAGAGGTATTTTATAGATCATATGGAAAAGTAGTAGAAAAAAGGCAGAATAGAGAAAACGTGGGAAATGAAGAGGAATTGACTTGCAAAGCAGAAAAGAACAATTCAAAACCTGTTAGAAGCATTCACAGTCAGTTCTCAAAATACAGCTTTCTACTTCCAAAGACTGATTGGGAAGGTACAGTCTTTTAGCAAATCAAGATGACAACCCTTATCCATCCAAATGAATATTTTACATTTCCAACATCTGTAGACTACCTAATCTCACTTTGCAAAATAAGTGGATCCCTGGAAAGGTGTCCATAATCGATTTTTTAAGTCTTATTTTAGAGGTACTAGAAAATCCTGTTGATGATTCTGTCATGAACGTTTTGGAATCTAGCTGTTCAAATTTTGTTTATAGACCCATGTGCTGGATGTTTCTGAATTTCCCAAGTTATATGAGGATGTGGGTGATTAAATGCTAACATTTAAATAATGATCCAGATTCATGATGATATAGAAATTAAGCATGAATTCTCTACTCTCCCTTTGATGGACCTGTGGGTTTAGACACATGCAGTCTTGGAGAGCACAGAGCTTGGTGCCATGTACTGAAATGCTGTCATTATGGAGGTTGGGGTCAGGGGGTCACTGAAGACCCCAAATGAAAAGTTCATTCCTAGAATCAGCAGAGATTGACACATCTAGATTGAGTGGCATTTTCCTTGGCAGGGTTCATCCGTGATCTGACCCTGGTCATCCTGAGGTTGCATAGTCACACTGTGTGTATAACTGGCGTGGTTTATTAATCACAGAGCTGAATGCTGTACTACTGATTTGACATTTATTGAGCACCCACAATGTGTCAAACACAATGCAAGCCCTGGCCTGAAGAGCGTCACACACTGAATCAGCCACATATGCATCTTACACACGTAACAAACCTGTCAATGCACGAAGGGAAATCAATCAAGGACCTACCTTGGGAAACAAAGGTGCTCCTGACCTCTCACCTGGGGGGGATGGACCCTGGGTTCACTCCCAGATCTAGCCACACTCTTGCCTGGGTCCCTTTGATGTCAGTTTCATGCCCTGCACTTGCAAGACTACTAGATATTTAGGAATGCAAGCCACAGGACAGAGGTAGCTAACTAGCCTGCCTGAGGAAATAAACCTGGAACTTAGCACCCCTCATAGAACAGCAGGCTGAAAATCCACAAGAACAAAAATTCAGGAAGGTTACAGCAATTGCAATATTGTTACCTCGGCATCTCTCAGAGTTGCTATTCCCAGGTAACCGTTGCTAACACATACTGAAACACTCCCCAGCCGATTTAGTGAGATAAATCTATTGATTGGCTGCCAAAAGTGAGTCTTGGTGACAATGCTTGCAAAGAGGATTACAGAACCTCCCGTCAGCCTCGGAAAGAGCTGCTGCCAAGTGCCAGGCTGGCTCAGTTCCCAGCTTTCCGGCCTGTATGACTTCTTGCAGGAAGAGGACTGGATGCTTGGTATTAACCAAAATGAATTGTATTAAATAAAATTTTCCACATCAACTCTATGTGGATTTCTCTAGGACTCACTTCTGAAAGATTTTTTTAAAATCAGTTTGTTTTATAGTTGAACTAGTCCCAGATAGATTTCAGGTAGGGTCAGAATTAATTAGTTGCTGGGGGCCGCCCAGTGGTGCAGCGGTTTAGTCCGCGCTTGGCAGCCCAGGGTTCGCGAGTTCAGATCCCGGGCGCCCGCCGACGCACTGCCTGTCAGCCATGCTGTGGTGGCATCCCATATAAAAAAAAAAAAAGTAGAGGAAGATGGGCACAGATGTTAGCACAGGGCCAGTCTTCCTCAGCAAAAAGGGGAGGAGTGGCAACAGATGTTAGCTCAGGGCTGGTCTTCCCCACAAAAAAAAAAAAAAAAAAAAAAGATTTAATTAGTTGCTGTTCCATTGCCAATTTGCATAATTTGTAAAGACGTTTATAAACACAGCATAATTCTCTGACCTCTTTAGGCTCTCCGTAAAGTCTATGTAAGTGTTAAAAATTTCAACTTAAGTTGTAGGCATGATAGAAACAGGTGGCAGCTTTTCTAGTAATTTAATGGGGACAATTCTCAAAGTTGATATAGATTTAAATCAAGCTCACCAAGGAACACTTCATTCTTTTTTTAACACCCTAGCAACCAGGATTTGGAATAATTCATGGTGTATAACTTTATAATGCAATTGATCTGAAGTTGAATGACAATACTTAAAAAAAAAACTCATTGGACTCATACAGTGCCTTACGTATAGGAGATGTATAAGGAAACGGTTGAACGAATACCCATATGTTCTGATTATAAGGATTTGCCTCTATGTGATTCATCAGGTATTGTCTGAAGGCTAATCGAGTGTTCCCCAAGTGTGGCGTGTAACTCGTGTCAGAATTCAACTCCAAATTCTTAATACCTTTGGCAGGTACAATCAAAGCTTCATTCAGATGTTTCTGAGATTCATTAGAAAGATGATAATTCTTAATGCACTTAACCTTGGATGCATATTAAAATCACCTGAAGTACTTTGAAAAATGCTGATTCCCAGGCACCATCTCAAACCAATTGGGCACTCTGGGAATAGGGCCTAGGCACTGATGTTTGTAAGCTCCCCAAGTGATTCTAGGAGCAGCCAGGACTGAGAAACCGGTGACTTAAACCTTCCAACAAAGAATCTACAATTAATCAGATCCCTCCCCAACTAATCCCACCCTTTCCCCCTTCCTCTCCTCTCTCTGCACATACCCATCAAAAGAATGCTCTGAGAAAATGTGAAATGTCTGGCCTTGCATCCCCCAAGTAATGGAGCTGCTGGAACCACAGGAGCCAGTCCTGGAATGCCTGGGAGACGAGCTCATTTTGGGCAGGGGGAGTGACATAATGCAGTGGGTGGGCTACATTATCAGAGCACAGGCTCCTTGTTCTCCACATCCATAGATGAAGCTGAGAGTTTTAGTGCTATTGCCAGAGGTAACTTTCATCTCCCAAGTTAACCTGACTTCTCCTTTCTCTAGCCTTTTCTTGCCCTTCCCCATGCTGCAAAAAGTCTTGTCACATAACTACTAAAGACTCATACTGCTAACCAGCCCAACCATGAATACTTACTCTTCCATCGTGGTTGCTGACATTGAAGTAATAGGATTCAATCCTTGTCCCCAAATCATTCCCTCTTTCCCTTCCTTTCAGAGCGCATTTTAATGAGTGAATAAGTTCATTTTGGAGAGTAAGAGAAGGGAAGAGGTGGAGAAACATTGAGTCTGCTGTTTAGTGAGCTGGGGCAGTACTAGAATCTTACAGATGGTAACTGACTGGCTGTAGACACCAGTTCATGCCATGTATACCACAGGGGCTGATCTGACAGCGGAATATTGTGTATCATTTCCCAAGACTCCTGCCCTCACTGCCCTGGTCGCTGTTCCAACATCAGTGTGGAAACCCTTGTCCCAGGGTACTTGTCCTCATTTACAGAACTCTCAGGAGGTTAAGGCGAGGACTACCACCCTGGTATAGTAGCCCAACAGTCTTCACCTTTTCCCTTAACCCTGAAAGGAATTAAGTGTTTAATCTATGCATCCTGTGGGTGGCAGTTTATTTTTCTGTTCCGGCCTTAAGTAAACTTCTCCCAGTCTTTGTGTTCTGGGTTGATCGTGTTCCAAGTATGTCACCACAGAGCGGGTGCTGAGCAGTCAGTTGACAGCTGTTGATCTGTTGCAACTGAGCAATAACAGAATGCTGTGGCACACGGTTCACATCGAGGATTCAGAAAATCAAATATTTGAGTGCCCACCTTGTGGCAACACTGGGTGTGTATACACAAACAAGCACATAGATGGGGTGTCTGTCATATGCACAGTTATCTGTCCCCTTAAGTGATTTAGACCTTTTCCTCTTTACCTCTATTTCTTTATCTTTTCATTGACTAATTCATCTCATCATTTTCAAATAGGAGTTGGGGAATAATGAGGGGGAAAACAATAGCAGGACCTTTTGAAAGGTAGCTTGTGTTTTTGTACTATAAATTCAAGTGAATTTAAAATTAAAACCCTTTTGGTATATAGAGATCTTATGCAGGAAATGCTGAAATCCTAGATGTAGATTTGTAACACGTATTTTCCTGGAATCCTAGGAAATAATGGGTTCAAACTGACTAAGCAATATCATGTATTATATCACAGTTGAGTCCTTTTTAAAAGGCTACCTGAAAAACTTTACCAACCCCAACGCAGTCATTTTAAATCCCTCCCCCATTGTTCCTTCATCTCACCATTGAGCAAGCAGAAGGGAAAGCAAGGAAGACAGCCACAGTCCTGAAATACTGTTCTGAACCTGGAGAAAGGGCTTTTATGGCCTTCCAGGGCATAAAGAGGAAATATCAAATCCTCTGCCCTCTCCCTGGCCTCCTCGAAGCAAAGCACAAGACTCCCACCAAAGCCCACTTAACATTTTACAAAGACACGAGGACAAGACAAGACAGCTGGGCAAGATGGCTGGGCTGGAGGTTTTGCCTGGTATTGGCTTAGATCTGATGCTGGGAATAAGCTGTCCAGTCCAGCCTCGGGTGGACACCCTCAGAGACCAGTGGACATGGAGCTCCCCAGCCAAGGCCTGGCACAGTGGCATCAGATGACCACACTGACTGTCATGCTCTGGCGGTGCGGGGCAATCTTACGGGGCCAGGTGAGCAACAGCTTGCGCAGCTCCTCGCGGAAGCTGTCATGCAGCCAGGCGTAGATGAAGGGGTTGTAGCAGGCCGAGCTCATGGCGAGCCAGTGGCAGAGGAGCTGCACTAACCCGAAGGCGTAGGGGTCGATGGCCCGCGGGTCGAGGTCCCGCAGCAGGTTGAAGACGTGCAGCGGCAGCCAGCAGACGGCGAACACCACCACGACCACCACCAGCAGGCAGAAGGTGCGGCGGCGGCGTGCGCGGTCCCAGTCGGCCTGGCTCTGGGTCACGCAGCCTGGCACCACGCGGTTCCGGAGCTTCACCGACACCCGGACATAAGACAGGAGGATGACCAGCAGGGGGAGCAGGTAGGTGACTAGCAGCAGTCCCCAAGCGTAGAGCTGGCGCTGGCGTTCCTGAGACCCCCAAAACTCCTCGCAGAGGCGCACGCGGTGGGGCTTGAGCTCCACATGGTAGGTGTGCACGGCGGCGGGCAGCGCCAGCACCGCGGACAGCGCCCAGATGGCCAGCACCGCATAGGCGCTGAGACGCAGCGAGATCCGCCGGCGCAGCGGGTGCACCAGCACGACGTAGCGGTCCACGGCGATGGTGGTGAGCGTGAACACCGACACGTAGACGGTGACGGGCTGCAGGAAGAAGACCAGGTGGCAAAGGCCACCGCCGAACACCCAGCCGCGAGGCTCGAAGGCGTAGGCCAGCGTGAGCGGCACGCAGGCGGCGCACATGAGCACGTCGGACAAGGCCAGGTTGCCGATGAGGAAATTGGTCACGTTGTGCAGCCGACGCACCCGCGCGATCACCAGCACCAGCAGGCAGTTGCCCACCAGTCCCACGACCACCACGATGCTGTAGAGCAGCACGATCAGCCCCTTCAGCTGATGCACCAGCTGCAGGCTCTGGAACGGCGTGACGGCCTGAGCGCCTGGGCCAGCCGCCGACCCATTACCCGCCGAGGCCTCTGCGCTCTGATTGGCCAGAGTTGAGGTCGCCTGCTGCAGCCCAGAAAATAAGTCAGGGGACCCCGGGCCCCGAGTCGGCAGTGAGGCCATGGCCACCTGTCCAAAGAGAACCAAAATCCATCACTTCGCATTCTCCAATTGCCCTTCCTACACCAACCGTGCCCCGCCTTCAATCACCCAAATACACCCTTTGTAATAACTGACCACAATAAATAACAATAAGAAGTGCTGTCATCCCACACCTGTAAAATAAATCTATGCCTGGTTAGACATGCACAAGTTATTTAAACGCCTCCTACTCAATTTAGAGCCCTCGCAGTCCACACAGCCAGACCAGGAGCACAGTCCTACCTGTGAGTGGGGCTTGGAGGGCAGGAAAGCGCTCCGAGAGGGAGGGAGGGAATCCTGGCTGTCCCCTTCTTGTCCTCCACCCACGACGGCGGTGCAGGCTTCTCCCTTCTCCGCGGGAGCTGAACAGATTCGGGAGTTCCCAGTGGGCTCGCAGCTTTTGAGAGGGATTGGGAGCACCTCCCCTTCGCCCCGCCCCCACTCCAGCGCTCCCTTGTATGGAAATTGGGGGCGGAGCACGCACCATCCGACTCGGTGCTTGGAAAACTAGAGAAAAGGATAGTGTGAGGAGGATGGAAACAGAAAAGAAAGGAGGGGTCGGCAAACCTGGGCCAGAGGGGCCAGGGACAATCTCGACCGCGGGAGATTTGCAGCGCGCTGGGAGAGTCCCGCTCCGGAGGAGTGTGCAGTGGACCGAGGACGAGGAGAGGCGTGAAGCGCCAGGCTCTCTGGATGACCTGGAGCAGTTTCAATAAGGAGGGAGCAGGGGAGGAAGTGGGGTGGGGGGTTGCTCGCGTCCAACCAAGCAAAAGAAAGGGTTCAGCACCACGGACAGCGCGGCGCACGCAAGCCTGGGAGCGGACAACAGTCAGGGAGTTTTGGCCCCTGTCTGGAAGAAGGGACCCGGCCCGGTTCAAAGAGCTGCCTCACCGTCTGCTTCATGGGCTGGGCCTGCCGACTCTAAGAGCAGTAGGGTGGAGTGGAGACCGATGAGCCGGGGTCTCTGGGGGTGGGAGAGTGGTGACTTGTGATTCCAATGATGACACTGTCTTTTACCTCCCTAGGTTAGAAAATGCAGCCCTAGTGCCAGTTACCCTATGCAGGTACACTTCAATACCTGGCCCCCACCACTCCCCTACTCACCGTTTCTGCTCCTTCTTTCTCAGCTACCATGCCCCATCCCTCATCTGCCTGACTCTCCCAGTATAGAACGTAAGTTCCTGGACTGGGACCCTTCTTCCTCCTTAAATAAACACGCCTAGACCTCCTCACCTCATTTTAGGATTGAAAAAAATACTAGTAATTGCAGGATTTCCACCAGGATAACAAAAGTAACAAGCATTTGAGAAGCTTAGAAGTTACATAAAATCATTAGTAGTATTAAGTCGTCATTGAAATCCAAATTAACCTGGACCAAGGGTCGGGAGAGGCTTTGTAACCTCCCTCCTTCCTTTGAAAATATCTCATCCCCTCCCCTCCTATTCCCCTTTTCCAGAGAGTGGAGCTTCATTGTCCCCTCTCTGGTAAGCTCTTGTATTTCGCCTTCTGGCTGCAGATATCCCCATTAGGCTGGAAAGAAGTAAAATTAGTCCACTCTCCAAATTCAAGTGATTCATTTATACAGGAGGAAAAGTCAACACTGAAACAGAAGCAATCCATTTTATGCACCTGTATCTATTCTAAACCCACACTCTCTGAGTTATAATCAATTTAGCTAAAGCCAGTATGACACACACACACAAAAAAAATACTCAAAATAAAATACAATCTGTGCCTGCCTAATCCCTTACCCGGTAATTTTTCTCATCACGTTCACCATCAGAGTCATATGTGCCCAAGAACAGAGGAATTCTTTTGCTTCAAAATATCTTAAGCAGATGATATTGTGGTAACATAGGTGAAAAAGGATTTGAGATGTAGTTAGGCTCCATAACTAGAGCCATCACTGTGGTCAATATCATTGATATATAATGCTTAAAAAATTAACAAGACAACCTTGTCAACAACTAAAGGGCATGCAAATGTCAGTATTTGAAAATTCAACATTGGAGCACCCTCTAGAGAAAAGAATTGATCATTTGTCAAGTTCCAGATACAGTCTGGTATGGGTTTCAGTGGTGTTAGTATTTGCAAAATGGAAAAGAACTGAACATGTTGGAATAGCCCACTTTAGATCTTTATTCTCTCCGGTCCTCACTGGAGTTAAGGCTAGTCTCTCTCTCAGCCAGCACATCCCAATTAAACCATACTAATGTTCAGACTTTCCTGTACTGGCAGTGCTCCAGAAACCTAAGAGATCATAAATAAACAAAAAATAAATTTTAAGACAAATGAAGGAAAGATAGTACTTCATATCGTAAATAGCAAACTACAGGATTTTTACTATCTCCCCTTCCCCAAAAACCTTCAATGGCCCATCAAACAGGGGCCAGACCCTTTAAAATGGCATTTCCAAACAACATGCACCCCTATTCTGATCCTCCTGCTTTTTTTTTTTTTTTTTGGTCTGGTTTCTCGTCTCTGCCTGTCTCACTCCCCATATTCAGACCAAACTCGACTGTTTATTGGACACTGCCATGTCCTCATCATTCCTGTCAAATACTTCTCTTCAGGTTTATTCCCTTTGTGCAGAATGCTGGTTGCTTCATCCCCACTCAGCTTCACATTCTTCACATCCTACAAGGGCCAACTCAAAGATTACCCTGTCCTCAGAGTCTTTTACCTTTCACGATCTCTCTGTCCTTTATTACTTTCTACTGTTGAAACTGTGAAAGTGTTTTGCTTTCCTGCCTCCAGCAACCATGGCTGTAAACTCTTTATGGATGGGGCCAAAGTCTTGAAGGCTTTTTGTATCTACAACCTGCCTGAACCCAGAAGATATCCAATACACATTTCTTTTGATTAAACGGATAAAAACAACCACAATTTATTGAGGGATTTTTACATGCCAGGCACTGTGCCAAGTATTTCACATACACTATCTCCTTTGATCCCCTCAAAACTATTTTACATCCATTTTATTGATGAGGAAACTGGCTCTTCAAGGCTAAGTAACTAACCACAACGGCACAGCTCACAAGCAGTGGGCTGGAATTTTAACTTAGATCCACCTGATTCTGGAGCCAAAGCACTCAAATATTGCACTTTACCACCTCTAAATAAAGGACAAATGCACTTGACAAGCTGAAAATACAAGTAGATTCAAACAGAATTGAGTAAATAGAGAGATACCCCCTCCCAGAGTGGTTGATTAAAGGAAGCTATAGCAAATTCGGTTATAATTCTAACCTAATTGTGTTTAAGTTAAACATATATTTATGCCTCACCAAAACGTCCCTTGCTTATAGCCCATGTAGAAGACAAAACCTTGGGTTGTCTGAACTTCAGGGTATGGTCTTATGCTTTATGATGACTACAGGGGACATGATGTGGAAAACAGAAGACAGAAACAATAGAGGTAAAGATGGCAGGTAGGCATCTGGGAAGCTTGATCAAGGGATCTGAAGATTTTTATGCCAAAGTTCATGCTGATACACTGCCGTTAGCCCAAACATGTGGGAAACCACTAGAGACCGTTTTAAATTACTGGTGTCCAGAGAGCAAGTTTTTTTCTCTCCAAAGCCCCAGTACATATTTGTATATTTTAGTTGTAAGTCCTTCTAATTCTTCTACGTGAGCCGCCACCACAGCATGGCCACTGACAGACGAGTGGTGTGGTTCCATGCCTGGAAACCGAACCCAGGGCCACCAAAGCTGAGAGGCCCAAACTTTAACCCTAGGCCATCAGGGCTGGTTCAGTATTTTTGAGACACGTCGAAGTCCAGGTAATAACAGAGTAGAGGCTCCCCCAGAAGTGAGTTTTGTCTTCTAAGCCTCTCCTGTGTATGTTCCAAGTCCCAGGCTTCCCCCTGGCTCCTCGGGCTGAGCCGTGCAGCAGCTCTAAAAGCCAACTCAGCATGGCAGGGCTGACCACCTACAGGAGAGGACAGCCTGTGACAGGCAGTGTAAGAACTGACAAGACATCACACGCAGAAGTGAAGAAAACCCCAGGTGTTTCCCTTAGATGACTTTGAGAAAGCGATTTTCATCACAGATTCCAGACATACTAATTACTGCTTCCAGTTCTGTCATGCATGCACTAGTCATTTTTTAACTCTCAAACCCAACTTTGCCCAAGCACAGAGTGGAGGCTTAAAAGTTATTATTCTGACCAGAAATTGTCTTTCTTTCACTAGGCTTTCCTTCTCATCCTGCCAAAAATCAAAAGTGAGCCCAGAATGCCTTTGTGTCCTCCAACCCAGAGATATCTCTGAAGTGGCGGGTGGAGCACACATCTTGTTTCTGCCTTGTTTTAATCTGGGCTCCATAGTGGGTCCCAACCCTTTGGCCTGGGTGTCTAGGCAACCTCTGGGCATTCTGTAGGCGAGTTTGTATGAAAGCTCTTGGCTCTGGAAGGTGAGAAGGCACAGAACCCTACTAGAAAGAAAACTTACTACTAGATGATCCCGCACACACGTGGAGTTCAGAGGACAGAGTACGGCAGCCCCTCATTTTTCTCATAGTCACCCATCAGGCCATACTTATTTCAGGCACACTTTGGATAGACTCCAGAGAATCTCTAGGTGACAGAGGTGATCCTTGCTGGCGTGGCCTTGGAATAGAACATCCACAAGACAAATGCACCTTTCGTTTATAGTGTAGGCTCCCCCTAATTGCATAATTTTGTAACTAGACTAACAAAGTCTTCTATTCTCTGTGCCTTCAGTTGTCCTGAAGGTGGGCCACCTCCCCAGGAAAGGAGTGGGAAAGCCCTCCAGAGTAACACAAGGAGTTGGGATGGGGTGGACACCCTTCCCTGCCACAGGAGAGAAGGGAAGGATGAAACCTCCTAATTCAGCACTATTGGTGATGTATCTGTTAGGTGACCACGCCTGGACAGGCTGCTCTGAGTGAAAGATGAGTAAATGAGACACACTTCCTGCCTTCAAAGAGCTCACATTCTCGGGCAGAATTTGCTAGAGACAGAGTTAGCTAGCTGAAGGAACTATGAAAACAATCCCAGGGGCTGCTACTCTAGGAAACCCCATCTTAAAACTGAAAACCCTGTAGCTTTAGTAAATTAGCAATCAGTGAGACTCCTGATTTCCAGTTCTTTTCAGACTTACATATCTCATTATAGCTGTTTCTTTAAGTAACTCTTTATTTCTTCTGGTATAATGGTTTGTACATGAATTGCCAACTCAGCTAAAAATGAGACCTTGAGTTAGCAGTCAGGGTGTGAAGAATAAAGAGTTGCCCATAAGCACTCCATATTGATGGGTACGTTTGAGGCAGTCCTGGCTGATCTAGGCCTACAGTCATCTCTGGACAAGTTTCTTTATTCTCCAAACACTTAAAGAAATAAGTACAAAAGATGTTTTCAGACAAACACAAAGCTTTCCCCCAACACACATCAAAAAGGTGATCAATGTGTAAAATTAAAATATGAAAGGCTTCTCTGAGCAAAACTTGTGTCATAACAAAAAGTTCATCCACTTGCTCTTGGCTGGGTGTGGGGGAGGTGCCCTCAATCCTTCCTGTTCTCTTTTGCCTCTTCTAGGCCCAGAGTGTGACACTGTCTGGCTCCCAAAGTGCCTCTCCCTCAGGGAAGAGCTGCCTGCCATCACCTCCGCTCCCTGGTCTTCTACCTGCCACCGAAAGTTCTAAAGCCCCACATCTAGAACCTGCAAAGAAAGGAGGATCTCAGCCTTTTGTTCTAAACTGAAAACTCACAACATTACTAAAGGAAAAGAGACTTTTTAAAGGACTCTAGGCTTTAAATAACTTTGCCACTGATAAACCTTGTGCATCAGTCGGAGTTCTTCTTGCAAACAACAGAACCCGCTGTGGCCGGTTTAAGTAGAAAAGAATGCCAGCTAGTCCCCATAACTGCTGGGAGGATGGGGGATCAGCCTCAAGGCTGAGCTTCCAAAACCGTCCTTGATGAAGAAACTTCCACCCACACACGCTTGCCTACAATTTTGCTGCCACTGCTCCTGTTACCTCCTCCAACGCCCCTTCTGCAGTAGGAACTCGATCTTGCAGCCATTGCTGTTCCTGACAGCCTGGCATCTCTGTGGCCACTCTGTCCAACAAAATGGGGCCCCCGTTTCCTCAGGTTTCCTCAGGTCACTCGTTTCTAAATGAAAGTCTCAACTCAGGTGCATCTGAGTGGCAGAGCCTGATCCCATACCTGAGTTCTAACTGCAAAGGATGCTGGAAATTTGGGTTCTGACTTCCACTTTGGGAAGATAAGGGGAATTCCCCAAATATAAGTGGATGACAAGTGGCCTTGAGTTGTGACAAATGTTCACCATATCACTCTTTAATAGCAGTGACACCAATTTTAAAGACCAAAAGCTATGAGGAGACCATATGCTCTCTTAATTAGCCACCCTGCCTCTCCATCATTTTGAATAGAAATGTCAGGGAAAAACATGAGAGAATTAAGGATATAAAAGAATTAGGTATATTTTAGAACATATTAATTTAGTTTACCCTAATATATGTAATTAACTGTGCTCCACTTTTCGAGAAACAAAACCCTCTAAAAAACTAGCTTCCAAAGATATAAGAAATACAGCAACACCCTATACCAGGGTTTCTCACCCTCAGCACTAGTGACATTTTGGGCAGGATAATTCTGTGTCATGGGGGGCTGTCCCGCACATTGTAGGATGTTTAGTGTATCCCTGGCCTCTACCCTCTGGATGCCAGTAGCACACCCAGTTGTGACAACCAAAAATGTTTCTAGACATTGCCAAATGTCCCCTGGGGATGTGGGTTGGGGACAAATCACTCCTGGTTGAGAACCAGTGCCTTTCACCAATACAGGAGTTAAAGGTCACAAAATACTCTGCCCTCACAGTCACCTCTCTTCAGACACTTGGACCCCAGAATTGTATTTCAAAAACATTGCATTTCCCAGGTTGTTCTCTCACCGCCTCCTGAAATAGTAACAGGGCAAATGGAGAAAGATGGTGTTTAAGAAAAAAAGAAAACCCTAAGATAAGCCCGAGCTGATTACCAAATAGAGGAGAGAACTGATCCCAAAGGCCAAATGAGGACTAGCATACAGCTCTTGGCTGGCATAACGGCTCTACCACTACTAAATGTGAGTTGTTCTGCAAATCCCTTGTCCTGGAAGAACCCCAGTTTTGGAAAATGTAAGAAATTCGTAGTAATGCCCCCCTCGGGAGGATGTTGAGAAGATCCAATATGTGTGAAGGAGCTGGCACACAGTTGGTGCACAGTAATGGCGGCCACTCTTGGATAATCCTTTGTCCTGCTTTATGTCACTGCCTCTTATGTCACTGTCGAGAGGGTTTCTGGAGTGTAATTCCCAACTCTTCCACTTGGACATTACTTCAGAAGGTAGTCTTTGGGGTGAGAAGAATTTGCTGTTTTTCAGTCTAAATTCTTTCCTTCATTTCATCATTGTTTACCAGACATGCAAAGCACAGGGCAAGATATTACAAGAAGAATCAGAGACAAAAAAAAAAAAGAACATTATTGTCTAAAAATTTGCAGTCTACTGAATAAGAGAAAAGTCTACAAAAATCACTGTGATGTATGACCATGAAAATTCTACTAACACCACCTGCTCCAAAAGGGAGACATTAATGATCACTGGGAAATTTACTAATTGCTTTAGTGAATTAGAATTGTGTTTGCTCTTATAGACCATATTTATTTTAAGGCACAAGTCTTTAAAGTGTTCATAACATTTTTTACTCAACCATATCAACATTGCACATGTTGCTTAAACGTGTCCTCCTTCCTATGTTTACGTAAAAACATACACAATTTAGGGCCCATTATGAATCTCTGTGAGTTAAGTGTTCAGGTGGCAGGAAATGAATGGGAAGCGAGTGCTCATCAAGTCTTTCTAATCATCAAAATGTTCCTCGGGCTGAAGCTTTGTGTTAGGAATCCATCCCCCTCTTTCCCCAGCCACTGCTCAGCATCCTTTCTTTCCAGGGGAGAGGTGATCCTTGCATCCCTGTCAGGCCCCAGGGTGGAGTAACCGGGTGAGATTGCTGCATGACCCAACCCCTTTCTCCTCTTGTCAGATAGTTTAACTAAATTTTGAAATGTGTGTCTTTATCAGCATCCCAAGTGCTCCATGAATGATGCTGACAGTGCAGCCTATTTTTGACACGATTGTCCAGGGCTGAGGGGAGGTCCAGGCCGGCTGAGTTGCTGGGGTGGGGCCCTCCACAACACTCTAGGGCAGCTTTGGTCCCTGCCCTTGGCTTGCCCAGGGCCCCTCCTCACGGGCAGCCTCACGGCAACCATCCCCAGACCTCACTGCGTTCCTGAAGATCCAGGCCCAGCCAGCTCACCTTCTCAGGGGACACTCTGTACAAAGACCCCCTAAAAGACACAAAGCTTGACCAACCTGCCCAATTCGGGATCTCAGCACATTTTATTTTTTAACTTTTGATTGAACTTTTATCAATACTCAGACATTAGCAGCATAGATAGCATATCTCAGCTTAGTCTACGGGGAGCAGAAAATAGATACAAATACCGAAATAAATAAATAAATAAACGTGGAGACCAAAACAAAACACTTGAAAGCCATTTCTATTACATTCTTTTCCAAAGGCAGGGACAAGGCAATTTGCTTTCCCATTTTGATTCCAATCCCGCTTCATTATCAACTAGAAATAGCTTTTATGGATGGTAAAAATCATCTTCATCTGCGTTGTGGCATTTAGCAGTGAAGGGCTCTTTGGAGTCATATTTAGATGGGAATCTTCACCTTGCAGAAACCCCTCATTTGGGTTTCCATTAATATAGGTCTCCTGACAAAACAGTGATGAACCCAGACCGCATCTCACGTCCACGTCTGAGTTATTATCTAGACACATCTACGTTCGTTCTGGTGTTACGATCTAGTGTCAGGGGCCCTTTCCTAATATTTTTAGACAAAGTGCAGAACTGGAATGGTCTTTATGATGTTTTTCAAGTGCATTATACATGTGTGTGCACGCACACACACAACACTCAGGGATGGCAGTCTGGCAGTTCAAATGTCTCGGATGGTGTGTCCTCGCTGTGTTTTATCTTGGCAAGTGAGTCTTTGTCACCAGGGAAACAGCCCTGGCTTGCACTCTTGAGGAAGTCATGAGCAGTGTCTCTGCAAAGCGTGAATAACAGGAATGTATTATCCCCTCCTGGTGTGGCCCAAAGACCAGTTTCATCAGAATCAACTCCGGTGCTTATTAAAAAGGCAGATTGCAGGACCACAAAACAGATCCATTAAATCAGAATCACTGGTGGTGAGACCTGGGAAAATGAATTTATCACAAGCATTGCAGGTTATTCTGATGCACACTTAAGTGTAAGAACCACTGGCTGCCATTAGGTGGTGAATCCGTGTAATCGTGGTTCCCTACTTCCCCGACATGGATGGAATGCTAGCCAGGGGACACAAAGCAGCTGCCACACCCAACCTGGCCTCCTGCCAGAGGAGCCCAACAGTGGAATACAGCCCTCCCTCTTTCCTTACATGATGGATATTCTTCCAATGGTATTGCACTAGCTCGGTGCTTTCTCTATGTTCTGTGCTTTTCAAGTTATTTTAAATGACATAAGCAGCACACGAACACATTCTCCACTTTAGTAGAAAAGGAACAGATAAGCCTAAAGTCCCTTTGGTGTCCACCCTCAATCCCAGTCCCTCCCTCAGAGGTAACACTTGTCCTTCTAGACCTTTCCCTGTGCATTTACATACATATATCTGAATCCACAGACAAGAAGTAGTATTGATGAACTTTAAGTTGTTTGCAACTTTTTGCCATTACAAACCTTACTATAATAAAGATGTTCCTGATGTTGGTCAAAGAATACAAACTTCCAGCTACAATATGAATAAATTCTGGGGATCTAGTGTACAGCAAGTTGATTATAGTTAATAATACTGTATTATATACTTGAAAATTGCTAAGAAGATAGATCTTAAATGTTCTTGCTACAAAAAAGAAATGTGAATTATGTGACGAGATGGAGGTGTTAGGTAATCATTTTGCAATATACTGTATAAGTGTACAAAATCATCACGTTGTACATCTTAAACTTACACAATGTTATATGTCAATTATATCTCAATAAAGCTGGAAAAAAGATTCCATGTATTAATATTTGGATTGAGAGTAAAGCATATTATCAGTGACGATGTTTTCCAGCTGACCAAAATATTCTTATACTGCTCCATGTTCACTATTTATTTTGTAAAACCTCAGGATTCAAATTCAGAGAAATAAAAATAAAATAAAATAAAATGAACATGTTCCTATATGCCTCCTTGGAGAGATTTCTCCAGGGGCCATTCAGCAAAGGGAAATTTATAAGTCACAAGATATGACCCAATTCACACTCACCAGCACTGCAGGGACTCGCTTCTGCTTAGTGAATTGAAAGAGCTCACTATGGGTAGCACGAGTTCTTACAGTGGTCAGGCGAGTGTGGAGAGAAATGCTGCTGGTGAATTAAGCAGCATTCTTCGTGGATGTTGGAAACGACGCCCACATCCCCCCAGCTTGGTCTTCTGGCATGTTCCCCTCCTCCTGGTGAGTACCCCCCCCCCCCCCCCCCCCCCCGTCCACAGCTCCCATGGGCACAGCAAGCTGCCACGGTCCTTACACAGCCCATTGCCAACCAGGGCCTCCTGGCGGCTGCTGGGAAGGATGAATTCTCCTGGGAGGGACATTGGCTCACCCAGCAGGACCTGTATAAAGTGCATGCACCAGCCTAAGGCATTGCTTTCCACCTGGTTCTGGGCTCAGCAAAGGGACCTCCATTCAATATGTTTTAAAAATTAGGTGCCCATGGGAAACTTCACTTAAGCTCATAATCCCATAGCTACTAAAACATCTAAGGCCTAAATCTAAGCCACTGAACCCCTGGATCAGGTGAAGTTCAAAGAAGAGGCTGGGACCATCATCAGCTAGGCTCTTGTAGGAGTGAGCTGGGGTGAGGAGGAGAGGACAGCTTGATGAAGTCTAAGGGGAAATGCTAGAGTACCCAGGCCTGTGGATCAGGACACCTGGGTGTGAATTCCCACGCTGACAATAACTCTGAGTCACCCAGAGCAAGCCCTACCCAAGTCAGGATCTCCATGTCCTCATCTGTAACGTAGGTCAGAGAAAGAGAACTGGACAATCCTGTCGGTCTCCACAAGCTGTGATAGTCCAGGAGTCCGAGACTGTGGTCCTAAAATAGTCAGTCAACTATCTACACACCTGGATGACGTCAGTTGTCTGCATACATCTGGATGTCATCGCCTCTCCACACACCTGCATGACACCACTTGTTCCCAGGTCACCTTTAGAAAAGATGGTCCACCTTCTGTCTGATGCACCTGGACATCCTTTACAGCCTCACTTTAGTTTTTCTCACCACAGGTCCAGGTCTGGCCTTCCTACATACCTAGGAATAACCTTAGGCCCCTGGATTTGCACTTCACTGAGGGAAGAATCCCTGAGGGAAATAATTTAGTCACGTGTACTCCTTGAAATCTTCCAGCCATCTAGCTTCAAGCACTGTGAGGGGAGTCAGCCTGTGTAATTGTTGGCAGGCTTCGGAGTTTAGTAAGCTGCATTTTGTTCGATTTCTGTGATTCACCAGATCCAATCAAAACAATTACTCATTCTTCCTCTGCAGGCACTTCCCAGCCACGTGAAGGCTCTGCTGGTTACGACGATGCTATTGCATGCAAGGTTAAAAAAAATTGTAATAGTCTGTCTACTGTTCCCCCAGCTACTTTCCTTTCATATCACAAATTTCAAAAACATAATTAAGGGATACAGAGGGGTTTCTTTTCTTACATCAAACCCACAAAATTAAACATAGATAGAGAGCTCCCTGAGATGTTTTTTTATGCAAGTATCTTCGTTAACAAAAAAAAAGGAAACACATAGGACACAAGGCACTAAGGTGTTTTCCTAGGAACTGTCCAGTCGTAAATCAAATGTTTAAGCAGCTGACAATCCAGGGAAAATATTAGGACTTTCTTGCTTTCATTTCTTCATTTTATTTTTTCAAGTCTATTATTTGCTGGCCTGTCAAAAATGAGTTTAGGGGCCAGCCCAGTGGAGTAGCAGTTAAGTTCATGTGCTCCACTTTGGCGGCCCAGGTTCGCAGGTTCAGATCCCGGGCACAGACCGATGCACTGCTTGTTAAGCCACACTGTGGCGGTGTCCCATATAAAGTGGAGGAGGATAGGAACGGATGTTAGCCCAGGGCCAGTCTTCCTCAGCAAAAAGAGAAGGATTGGCAACGGATGTTAGCTCAGGGCTGGTCTTCCTCACATACACAAAAAAAGAGTTTAAATATTTTAGGGGCTGGCTACTCAAACCATGGTCCGTGGACCAGCAGCAACAGCATCACCTAGAATTTGCTAGAAATTAGAATCTCAGGCCCCATTCCAGACCTCCTCGATCGGAATCTGCTTTTCAACGAGATCCCGGGTGACTGGTGTGCACACTCCAGTTTGAGAAGTGCTGTGCTAGAAGCTTCTCCATCATGCCTTCAGTTGGGAGCTCAGAATTGCATCCCTCATTCTGCACCTGAGCAGACACACGGGCATCATTTAAGAAAACGCCTCCGTATAGCTCCGGCCGAAATCAGGCCCTAAAAAGACCTGAACCTGTTGAGGGTTTATCCCAACCTAGTCCTGGTCTTCCCAATGGAAACGTCTCACCCCACACCGGACCCCAGACAGCATTTTGTTCACCGCAATCCCACCTCATTCCTGCTCTCCACAGCACAGGCTTGGGAGGGGGGCGGGGGGGGTAGTTAGCCCTGCCCCTCAGTTCATGCCAGTTATCATCGTCTCTCTGAGCAAGGACCTTCTCTTGTAAATGTTTATTTTTTCCCCCTTATCTCCCTTTTTAGGCACTCACGCCAATGATGCATATATGTTCTTGGACATACATGTATATCTTTGAAATAAAGTACTGTGGGCTTGGAGGAAGGCTTAGTTTACATAAAGGTTATTGTGCTATAAATCTAGTTCTGGGGAATCATTTTTTCATCCCATACTATGCTTTTAAGGTCTATCCAGTCTACAACCTGTATTTCTAGTTCATTGCTTCCATCTGATGCTTTGCAGTCCAAAGAAGACAGTGAAGCCTGTGACAAAGGTGACACTGCAAATCGGTGTGGAAAGGATGAATTGAATAGATGGCATCACTCTGTCTTAGTACAGGAGTAGCTGTCACATCTGAATCCAGGCTGAGTTGTCTTTCTAAGAGGTGCCAAATACACAGCAGCCTCAACAAGAGAAAACTCTTTTCCTTCATGCAACGGCCCAGCAGTAGATGCCCAGAGCTGGTGAGGGCTCTGCCATCCAACATGTGGTTCCCATCTCTGGGTCTAGTGCTCATCACTCCCCAGCCAGAGGAAAGGATCAAAGCACCATTGTTTTCCACAGCTAGACCCAGAAGGGAGACACACCACTTCCGCTTGCAACCCACACAGCCACTCCTTGCTGCAAGGGACGCTTCGGAATGTGGCACACGCCCAGCTAAAATTCTATTCCTTAGAGAAGGAGAAGCTACTGGGGGACAGCTAACAGCCTGTCACATCGCACTTCTCCTGAGCTGTCGGGCAGGCTGTGCATCATGCAGCTGCTTGTACTTCCCCCTTAGTGCTGAGGATGCCCAGAGCCCCACCCGTGGCTCTTATGCTGGGGCACAGGGCTGCAAGGCACAGATCCGGGCCCAAGAGGCCCTCCTGTCTTCATGTTGTTTCTCTAGTCTTGCTTGACCTTCATGCTGATTCCTTCCCTTGCCCAATTTCTGTGTGATGGGGAGGCGATTTGTTATTTATAATCCATCTGCATTCTAAGGAATCCTCTGTTTTCTCAGCGGGGAGAGAGAGAGAGACTGAGATTGCCGTGTATAGGGAATAGAAGGAAGACATGGGAGGAGATGGACAAGTAGTCTTGGGGGAAAAAGAACAATTGTCTTGAGGGAAGTTTGACGAAGTTTCACTGTTGGATGAGGTAGCCTCTCCTCTATCTCCAGTCAAACCTTTGCATTTGGGCGTTTGATCCTGGGGGTAGTAAGGACTGGATGCAAAAAGCGCTGAGTCTGGTGTCCGGGTGGGCATGGGGTGAGAGCAGACACTGTCCCTGGGGACTCAGTCATTTCCGGTTGAAACTCCGTGTGTCATAACCTGCCTTGATCCTTTTGGTTTGAGAAGGAGGGGATCTCACTGCTTAGAACACAATGCCGCTGGATGGCTGGCCCCACTTAGCCACGCTCGGCTACTGCGGAATCCATCCGAGCACCAGGCGCTCCCCAAGGAGCCAGGGGGAAAGGAGACCACGGAACTTACGGGCAAACGGGATTGCTACAGGTGAGGAGACTGAGGCTGGGCCGGAAGTCAGGCCGAGGTCACCCAGCTACTCAGGAGCGCAGCGAGTCCATGGGGCCTGCTCTCGAGGACTCGTACTCTGTGCTTTCTCCTCTGGGTGGAGGGTGTTCTGTGACACTAATGACCACCTGGCTGATTCCATCTGGTTCCCCAGGCCTGTATGACATGTCTCTCCTCTTCATTCAGAATAGGAAACCACGCAGGCTGCATGCACACAATAAAAATAGAGAAAATGTCAGCTTTGCTCAGTCCCAACTCAATGCCTTTGCCCAGGCTGTGCCCACCCCCGGAAAGCTAAGGGCATTCTCGATCAGGTTTGTCTTTTAAAATCCTGTTTATCTTATGAAGCCAAGGAAAAATGGACCACTTCTCCCCATTTCAAGCCCACACTGACTTCTCCCTCTTCCCAACTCCTCCAATGGCTGCTGCCTGCAACGTCCTGTGGTCCACCTTTCACTGTAGTTAGTGCTTTCTCTTTCTCCTGGGTTTTATTTGTTTGGTTAATCGCCCCCATCAGACCAGCCAGGGACGGGGATTTATCCTTCTCCTGTTCCCACAGCATTCTGTAAGTTCTTGTGAAATTAAATCCAGATGAAGGAGACTTGACAACTTCCAGAATTAGTTGAAGCACCGTGAGCAAGAGCGTACCCATAAGACACGATGCTTGTTCCAGCCAGTCGGGACGAGACAAGAAAAGTTTTCCCTGGAGATGGAGGGAGACAGCATCATATCTGCTTTATAAATTCAACCTTTGCTTTTTTCCTTCGATTCCTTGAAGGCAGAGCATTGATTTTACAGGAGAAAGAATTGATTTGTACAATGTCTGTTCACCTTCCTCCCTTTCACTCAAAATGGCCTGTGAGCCGAGGCAGACACCACTGGGAGGAGCTTGACTTGGAGCAGAGAGAGGTGGGCTTGGTTTCCCTGAGACATTAAAAGAGTGGGACAGTCCCCAGGAGCAGGAAAGGGGCCTGCAGCGGGCAGGCCATCTCCGCCGTGTTCAGCCCCACTGCCTCCCCGCCGTCCCAGGAGTCTTGAGACGTGGTCTAGCAGCCTCACATCCTCTGAATTAATTCCAAGAGTGTAACCCACATTTTCCACCACATGAGCCTTTGGCCTGCCCTGGTTTATTATTTCTTGAGCCCCAGCGAGGTCTGGTGTCCACGGCAGCAATCCCTAAGCTCAGTCGTTCACCATCACAAACTCCAAACATCCAAGCAGGAGCAGAGTCCTGGGCCAGAACCCGGAGCAGGACTGGGGTGAACAGGAGCATGGGAAAACACTCTCACTGCCACTCCCTCAAAAACAACTGCCCTGAAAGTTGAAGGCTCACGGAAGACACGGGGTGGGCCTGGGAGAAGGACAACTGAGGGGACAGTTACACTTGGGATTAAGCTCGTAGTGGTGGAAACACAAGCTCGAGGAGACGTTGAGGGAGTCGGGTGGGCTCCCAGAGGTGGTCGTCCAGAAGGCTTCATGGAGGGGGGATCGGAGACTGTTGAAACCACTCCCCATGGAGGTTCTGTGGTGGGAGCAGCGTGCCAGGGGTTAAACACATTGGCTCAAAGTTCTAACCCTTCCTGGCTGTGTGATGCTGGGTGAATCACCTACCTCTCTGAGCCTGTTTCCTCCTCAGTAAAATCAGGTTCCTAGCGGTCCTCACTTCCTAGTGCTTCTGTGAGTCTGAACGAGACACCCCAGTAATGGGCTCCACACAGGTCCCTGCCCGCAGTTAGCACTGGGTAAATGCTGGTAACCGTATCAGCCCTTGGCAGTTTTTCTCGGCTCTCCCGACATTCGTTGCCTTTCTACCTCACTGCAGCCTTGAGAAGTAGGTGAGGTCCTATGCCCATTTTACAGACTTGCAAGCTGAGGCTCAGAGAAATTGGGTGATTTCCTGAAGATCCTATAACTGGAGGGGCAGAGCACATCCAGGTCCATCAGCCTTCTGGCCCCTCTCCTCCTCCTGAGGGTACCAGACATCGGGGCGCTGGGTGCTATAAGCACCAAGGAGCTACTGAGCTTGCAAAGCAGTTCACCCAGCACAATGGGAGTCGCTCATTTAATTCCTTCATAAAACAGAGAGAGTAACTGCTCTCCTGCTGTACAGTTTGGGGTTGAGTGTGGATCATGGAGCCAGGCTGCTGGGTTCAAATCCAGCTCCACTGCTAACTAGATATGTGGCTGTGGCCATTACTTAATCTCTAGGCGGCCTCAGTTTCTCTATCTCTAAAATGGACATAGGAATTTCTGTACCTGCTTCACGAGCTCGAACGCCTAAAGTGCTTAGAACAGCACCTGGTGCAGAGTAAGCTCTCCGTAAACCTTAGCTGTGATTATCCCCATCTTACAGATGAAGACCCTGAGTGCCAGAGGCGCTGAGACTCCAGGCTTGGGTTCTAGGATTCTTCCCATCCTCCCTTAAGAGCCCAGCCCACCCGAGACCAGACCCACCCAGCGGGAGCATCTTGGTCCTTGTGTCAGCTGCCTGCCCAAATGATCAGCCCCCTCCGTCTAACTCAAGCCACGCGCAATGCCTCCTACCAGCACAGGAGTCTTTTCAAAATGTTAAGTGGATGTATGTTTTTATTCCCTGAAGCTTTGTTGCTGGTTAGCATACAATCAAGAATTTAAGCCTCTGGAGTGAAGAGTGATGTAATTATGACAGAGATTAAATCAGTATTTAAAGGCTAATTTTGATGTTTGCTTTGAGCAACAAAAGTCAGAATGAAATGAGCAGGTTGTGAGCATTGGTGAAAGCACGCTCCAATTCAAGACTGTGATGAGAAGGGCCTTCAAGTTCAAGTGAAAACAATGTCTGGGAACATAATATGCTTTCCTTTTCTGTGGTTAAATAAAAAACTAATTAAGTCACAGAATTTGCCACAGAGGACTCCAACGAAGCCATGATGTGATTTAATAAACAGGGAAATGCACAAGTGAGGTGCATCAAAAGATGGTGTCACTAGGACTTAAGTAAAACTGGGAGCAAGCACATTCTACAAACCTTAGAACTGTTGCCAAACTTTGTAAAAGTACCCAAGGCTTCCAAAACAATTGTAAAAATCAATAGTACAAACTCTCATTTTCAAATGATGTCAGTTCTCAGGTCCTTGCTTCCCTTTCAAAGATAAGGGCTGAGAATGCAAAGAGGGAGTCTCTTTGGTATTTTTCCAGGGTCCCAGGTCTAGAATAGAGAACCTTTTCCCAGGCTAGAGGCAGGTGCATGCAAGCCCAGCGTGAACTCACGGTGAGGTGTGGTCATTAAGAAATGAACACTGAGCCAGCCCTGATGGCCTAGTGGTTAAAGCTGAGCACATGCCACTGCAGCAGCCCAGGTTCCCTGGCGTGGAACCCACCACTTGTCCATCAGCAGCCGTGGTGTGGCAGTGGCTCACATAGAAGAACTAGAAGGACTTACAACTAGAATATACAGCTATGTACTGGGGGTTTGGAGAGGAAAAAAGAAAAAGAGGACGATTGTCAACAGATGTTAGCACAGGGCCAATCTTCCTCAAAAAAAAAAAACAGCTTTATGAAAAAAAAGAGAGTCAAATTAATATCAAGTCATCCAAGAAATGTGTTGTAGCAGAGACTATTCTGTGTTCATCAAACTCCATTTCCTTTTTCTTCTGAACACAAGCTGGACTACATTTCCCAGCATCCTGTGCAGTTAGGTGGGCCATGTAACTAAGTGTGGTCTGGGCATGCAGGCAGAATTGTTGAACACCACTTCCAGGTCTGGCCCCTAAAAAAACCTCCTTCATGGTCTTTCTTTTCCTTTCTGCCAGCTGAATGCAAAGAGGACAAGACCTTAGAAGATGAAAGACCCACATCATGGAAGAAACTTGGGTCTCTAAATTATAGTATAGAACAGACAAAGCCCTGCCCCAGCCTTCCCAATGACACTACTAAACCACACTGAACTGTAACATGAGCAAGAAATAAAATTTACTGTATTAAACTATTGAGATTGGGGAGTTTTGTTGTATCAATTAGCTTACCCCAAATTATACATGTGCCTAGTAAAATAATTTTAAAACGTCCACCCAGAAAGTTTACAGAACAACCTCCCTATCTTATGTATCTTCCACCATATTGACTGTACTGTGCAACTCGAGACTCAACCCTCAAAAGGCAAAGATAAAATCAGGTTATGACATTTCAATTTCGATTCTGTAGTCACCTTACATTCAGATATTTCCCAGTATCATTACAAATAATTATCAGCTTTTTTAAATCCCATCCCCAGGAGTTTTGGTAGCCACACTAAAAAATAAAATGAAATGAAATTCAACAAGTCATAACCACAGGAAGTTTTGGTGCAAATGTCCAAATTTTTGCATGAATTAACACATGTGATGCCTACATTCATCACATACCTCCATCCAGAGGCCTCCCTATGGGAGTGGGAGACTCCACTGAGACATTCTCTCCACTTAGCTCCCCTGGTCCTTTTGTTTGAGGTTCCTCAGCAGTAAGACGACCCTCCCCCCGCCCCAGTCTGCACTTGATGGTGTCAGACCCTCGCCCATCACCATTCTGGGAGCCAGCGCCATTCCTCTTTCTTGCCTCTGACTTGCACTGCGAGGTAAGCAAATGAAGGCTTGCTTGTTCCATTCAGTTGACTCGTTGTCCTAACTGATAACCGCCTCAACACCTGGCAGCTCAACAGTTTGTTGTTGCCTGCTGCAGTCTGTCTCAATGGGTCCCACCCAAACATTCCAAAAACTCAAATGCATCTTGGGGCTGATGCTCAGTTCTGTCTTTTTCTTGCCCCTCTCCCGTTCTTTCTTTTCCTCTCCTCCAAGTCCTTCTTTCCTCAAGGTCTGGCTGGACCAGCAAGCTTCTCCTGAGTTTATCAATTGAGCTCCTATTTCTACTAGCTCATGCTGATGTCTTTCTATCATCCTATATCATGGATATCTTCCTGGTCAACAGTTGTGCTCAATCACATTGAGAAAATAGATTACGGTGGGGAAGGGAAGGCCGGGAGGCAGATCCAGGGGCTCTGGCTTGTGTGATGGTAAGAGAAGCGGGCTTAGGGGAAGATGACTGTTTCCCTTTGGGACATGCTGCGTTTGAGGTATCCAACCAGGTGGAGGTGCCGTATGGATTTATGAATAAGTTTGATGGGCACTTTCCTGTGCAGATGGAAGATAAAGCCATGGGCATGGACCGTCTGACAAGCATGTTGTCACAGGGGCTTCTGCAGCCAGGGGGCAATTGGAGCATCTGGGCCATGGGGATCAGCCAATTCCAAAAAAAAACGAACTGAAGAAGCATTTTGCCATCCAGCATCCATAGGGGTGGTAGCCATGTTTTTACCAGAGGAACAAGCTCTGTGTCTGTCACTGCTGCCCTTTCAGGGAGGAAACACAGACAGAAACTCAGAGGCCCCTGTTCACAGGGAGCCGCCACCTCTGCCAGGTCGGAGTGGCCTCTCACCGGCTCTTCCTTCTCCACAATAAGGAATGTCTGGAAATAGAATTGCCTTCACACAGCCGGCATGGAAACTCTCTGAAAAGCCTCGGGTGGGGGGAAACAGGGAGGTCACAAGACAGCCAGCTGGAGACCGAGGGGCCCCTGTCTTCTGCCCTCCCTATAGCTCGGAAGGAAGCTCTGAGCAATCGGGCCATTGCTCAGAGAGGAGCAGGGGGCTCAGAGCTGGCTTACCAATCACCTTCCCTGAATCAGGGAGCAGGAAAGAGTCTCCTGCTGGTGACAGCAACTCCTGTGACTGACGCAGCCCCCCCTCACTCCAGGGCCTCTCCAGGCTTTGGCAGGGCATGGCAGAAATGGCTATCTGAGCCAGTCTGTTCCCATGGTCATTTCTGAACATGCAGCAGGGGAAGCTCAGAAGAGGATGGGGACCTGCCCAGCCCCTCAGCCTTCTGCCTTCTGATGCCCCCCAAAGCTAGGAGACCCTTCAAGACATTACAGAAAGTTTCCCTGACCTAAAGAGACTTGGAGGCTGATGCCACATCTACTTGTGACTTGCTGTGTGACTACGGGAAATCACTGCTCTTCTCTGGGACTTACTTTCCTCATAAGACTCATAAAAGGTAGTTAGTACCGTGAGAGGCTTATGGCAAATGCTCTGTGCATATTAGCTATTTTTATGATGATGACAATGATAATGTTAAATGGGGCATTTGGGCTAATGACCCATCTCCAAGGCCACTTCTTGTCTTGCAGCTGAACAAGCAAAATATCTGTGTTTAACCAGCTGATGTAATAATAACCATGGACACTGTTTACTAAGCACTTGTGTGCCGGTCACTATTGTCGCCTCATTTCATTTACTTCGCATAAACACCTTGCAAGGTGGGTAATATTAGCCCCTATTTGGAACATGGCAAAACTGAGCCCAGAGAGGTGAAGTAAGTTGCTCAAGGTTACACAGTTCATAAATGATAGAGCCTGAATTGGGAACCAAGCCTTTTCATTATACCACTGAAGCCATCTCTGTAAAAAGTGAGAAGCGCTATCAAAACTGTGTGGTATTGGGAAAACACAGACGTGTAGACCAATGGGACAGAATAGGGAGCCCAGAAATAAATCTAAGTATCTAAGATCAACTGATCTTCAACGAGGGTGCCAGGAATACACAATGAGGAAAGGATAGTCTCTTCCATAAGTGGTGTTGGGAAAATTGGATATCCATATGCAAAAGAATGAAATTGTACCCTTATCTCCAGCATATACAAAAATCAACTCAAAATGGATTAAAGACTTAAACATAAGACCTGAAATTGTAAAACTACTGGAAGAAAACATAATGGAAAGGCTTTTTGATATCGGTGTGGGCAATGATTTTTTTGGATATGACACCAAAAGGTCAGCAAAAATAGACAAATGGGTTTGCATCAATATACAAAGCTTCTGCACAGCAAAGGAGACAATCAACAGAGTGAAAAGGCGACATATGGAATGGGAAATATATATGATATATGATATATATGCACATTATATACATGATAAGAGGTTAATATCCAAAATATATAATGAATTCATACAATTCCTTAGGAAAAAAACCAAATAACCCATTCAAAAAATGGGCACAGGACCTGAATAGACATTTTTCCAAAGAAGACATATAAATGGCCAAAGAAGACATACAAAAGGTGCTCAACATCACCCATCATCAGGGAAACAAAAATCAAAACCACAATGAGCTATCACCTCACACCTGTTAGGATGGCTGTTATCAAAAAGATAAAAGATAAGTGTTGGTGAAAATATGGAAAAATTGGAACGCTTGTGCACTGTTGGCAGGAATTAAATTGGTACAGCCATTATGAAAGACCATATGGAATTTCCTCAGAAAATTAAAAATAGAACTACCTTGTGATCCAACAATCCTACCTCTGGGTATATATCCAAAGGAGATGAAAACAGGATCTCAAAGAGATATCTGCACTCCCATGTCCATTGCAGCATTACGCACAATAGCCAAGATATGGAAACAACCTAAATGTCCATCAACAGATGAAAGGATAAAGAAAATGTGATATATATATATATATATAAAATGGAATATTATTCAGCCTCTGAAAAGAAGGAAATTCTGCCATTTGTGACAACATGGTTCACCCTGGAAGACATCATGTTAAGTGAAATAAGCCAGATGCAGAAATACAAATGCTGCAAGATCTCACTTATATGTGAAACCTAAAATAGTCAAACTCACAGAAGCGGAGAGTAGAATGGTGGTTGCCAGGGGCTGGGGGGTAGGGGAAATGGGAAGACGTTGGTCAAAGGGTACCAACTTTCAGTTATAAGATGAATAAGTTCTGGAAATCTAATGTACAACATGTGACCAATGTGACAACACAATACTGTATTGTGTACTTGAAATTTGCTAAGAGGTAAATTTTAAGTGTTCTCACCACATACACCAAAAAAGGTAACTTTGTGAGGTGATGGGTATGTTAATTAGCTTGATTGTGGTGATTATTTCACAATATACACATATATCAAAGCATCAGTTTGTACACCTTAAATATATACAATTTTTATTTGTCAGTCATACCTCAATAAAGCTGGGGAAAAAAAAGAGAAAAAGATGGGCCGCCCGGTGGCGCAGCGGTTGAGTCCGCGCTTGGCAGCCCGGGGTTCGAGTTCGGATCCCGGGCGCCCGCCGACGCACTGCCTGTCAACCATGCTGTGGCGGTGTCCCATATAAAGTGGAGGAAGATGGGCACGGATGTTAGCCCAGGGCCAGTCTTCCTCAGCAAAAAGAGGAGGATTAGCAACGGATGTTAGCTCAGGGCTGGTCTTCCTCACCAAAAAAAAAAAAAAAGAGAGAAAGAAGCCCTATACCTGAGGTGATCACATAACTTATAATCTGAATGCAAATATTTCACTGAGTGACAAACTTCTTGGTTTGCCGGGGACTGAGGAATTTCTCAGGACGTGGGACTTTCAGTAAAAAACCAGGACAGCCCTGGGCAGACCAGGACATTTGGCACTCTGCTTTTGAGAGTGAAAGGGAATATGATTATCCATTCAATTTGTGATACTTTCTGATTCTCTTGGTGATTTCTTCTTTGATCAATGGATTGTTTAAAAGTGTGCTGCTTAATTTCCAAATATTGGGAGATTTTCTAGATATTTTTTATTTCAGGTGTAATTACATTTTGTTTAGGGAGCATTCTTTATATGATTTTACCCTTTTGGAATTTATTGAGACTTGTTTTGTAGTCCATCATATGGTCTATCTTGGAGAATGTTCCATTTGCAGGGGGAAAAAATGTGTGCTCTGCTGTTGTTTGGTGGAGAGTTCTATAAATGTCAACTAGGTCAAGTTGGTTAATAGTTTTGTTCAGATCTTCCACATTCTTTGTCTACTTGCTCTATCAATTACTGAGAAGGGTGTAATAAAATTTCCTACTACATAGTAGATTTGTCTGTTTTTCCCTTTAGTTCTGTCAGGTTTGCTTCTTGTATTTTGAGGTTCTGTTACTGGATGCATACACACTTGGGACTGCTATGTCTTCTGATGAACTGGCCTTTTTCATCATTATGAAAGGTCCCTCATTATGAATATCTCTGGCAATATTCTTTATCTTGAAGTCTAGATTAAATAATTCATAAGCCCCCTTCTAACTCTAAAAAATAAAAAGACAAGAAAGTATGTACGTCCCTGCGGCAGCCCTGGCTCATTTAAAGTCAGACATTGTGTGGGGTTTTATTCACTCCCTCTCTTGGAGCATGGCAGATCTCAACGTTGGAGCATCCATTTGTACAAAAAGAAATGGTCTGTTTGATTTAAACCTTCCCAGATGTGATTCCAATTCAGCTGCAGGGGAAGCAGGTGTTTCTGTCAGCCAGGCTGATAAGGCCCTTTGTCTTGGGAAAAGGCGGCAATTTATCATTTCTCTTAGACCCAAACCGCTGGGCTTTTCAAGGCAGATGCTAATGATGCCCTTTGGAAACCTCAAGAACACAGGTGACCTTCTCGGGTAACAATCTCCTTCCTCGTGGCTTGTCTGTCATTTCATCTGCACAGGGATACGTTTGGATAGGGTAGGGCCTTGGGGTCCTGTGGAATCAAATCAATGATTTATTGAAGGTCACTATGAAGCCAGAACTTACAGAGGGGCCATGGGGATGTGACAGGGGTACAAAGAGGAGTCAAAGGCATGTGTGTGGCCCCTAGTTTAGAAGACAGACAGAATGGTGCTCCCAAGACTGGAATGGGGATGCTGGCTGGTACCGTCTTGTTCACTGTTAGATCCCCCATGTTCAGCAAGTGACAAGCACCTGATAGATGCTTCATATGTATTTTTGGGTGATTCAACAAATAAATGAATGAAACTGAGATCAGCATGTGCTCTCAGAGAAACTGAAGGAATAAATCAGGGTCAAAAACTCTTTTCCTTCAGGGGCCCTATCAGTTAGGGTTCAATTGTAGGTAACAGTAACCACTCTACCTAGTTTAAGCAGAAAGGAATTTAATTCCAGGAATGAGGTGCTTCCAGAGTCATTGGAAGGGATGGAGGAATAGATCGTCTCTAGGCCGAGAAGAGATTCCAAAAAGCCCACAGAACTGGTCCACGGAGAGAAGGGAGTCGCTACTTCTGCTATAATCATGAAGCTGTGGATGCAGGAAGCAACTGCTGGCTCCACGTCTAGACCACTGGTGGTCGGGGGTCAAGAAGCTGCCCCTAGAAGTGCTGGCTCCCACGTGGCACAGTACCTGCTGGAATCTACCACACAAAATAGGTGCTGCAACTCTCCTACTAACTCAGTTCTGAAGTCAAATCCCAGCAAGTGCATCTGATGGGGAAGTTGGAGCACTTCTGGAGCCACACCTGCAGGGAATCTGGGAAATGCAGATCTTAGCTTCCCAGCCTCTGCCATGGAGGAAGTTATCTCAGAAACAAGTTGGAACAGAAGCTGAGTGAGCCAACCTACGGTCTCCACTACAGGTGCCAAGTGGGTAACCTCAGCGGTTAGTGGAAGACGCAGAGTGGGGACCTAGGGCCTGGGGGTTCAGATTCTAAAAGCTTAAAAAAACATCGTGCTGGCCAGACGAGACACGTCTCAGCCACATCTGCCTCTCTCTGAGAGCGTGAAAGTTCTCGCATAAACAAAAATTGGAGAGGCTGGGCAGAGTCTTGGGCGGGTGGGGGGGGGGGCAGAGGGCGGAGTGTGTAAAGGAAGCAGGAAAAATGAGTGGGTGAGAGGGGGAGAGAAACCAGGAAGGTGGGCATGGTCTGCGATCATCAGAAATGAGGCTGGTCAGAGGCCCCTGGATTTGACCAGAAGAGGCCCCGTGAGACTGGAGGAGGGAGCAGCAGGGAGGAGCCCAGAGGGAGGGAGGTGGTCATTTGACACTATCTCCTAGAGCTGGAAATGCACACCCTGAACCCTTCGGAGGGAAACACACACGCACGCTCAGGGAGACAGGCACACGCACAGGCACACAGAATTGGGGGAAATTACAGCTGAAGGTCCAGCAAGAGGGGCAGCAGGAGGTCATCTGTCCATACAGTGAGTACTTTATAGGAGTTAAAATGAAGTCAGTGTGTTATCTATGCCCTACACCCCAACACAGATTTCAAAAACAAAATGTTGGATGAGAAAAGCAAGAAGACAAATGACATGTGTAGAACAATACCATTTGTGTCATTTTAAAAAATGCGCACAAACACAGCGCTGATCCTGCTACGGACACATAGGTGTGCGCTCACTGTGGAGCGGAGGGGTCCACAGCAACCTCATTCCACGGTACCTCGGGGGCGGGAAGGAATGAAAAGGGATCAGGCAAGAGAGTCGAAAAGGGCTTTAGCTCCATTGCTAATGTTCACTATTAAAAAGAAAAAGCATGAGAGAAAATGGGATGAGACGTTAACAGCTATTAATTTAAGTGGTGACAATGTGGATGTTGGTTATATTCTTTTTGTACTTACTTTTCTGTGCAATTTAATTTCTCAAAAAATAGATTTTTTTTTCTTAAGAAAAGGAGGTGGGTGATTCTGAAGTGTTTTGCTCATTTAATGCAACTCGATGAACATTTGTTCCTTGCTGGCACATTTGGATCCCATGACTGCTGTCCAGTGGGGCCCAGCAAATCCTGCCTCTCCAGAGGTGCAGGCAAACTGATGGGGCTTCAGGCAGTTCTCCTCCGCATACGGAGATGCAGTTTGAAATCCAAATGGCTTCTGCTCCTGGCGGCGTGTCTCTCCCCACCCAGAGAGGGCAGGTGGGTGGGCTCGGCTGCTGGGGGGAGGCAGACGGCAGCCCACCCCCTGGAGCTGGCTGCCTCCTCCAAAGCAGGAGGGAGGGACACCGCAGGATCCGTGGTTCCTCTCCAACCCCTCCCTTGAGCCTTGTGGGGCAACCTCACCCTGAGGAGCGAGAAGGGAGTGAGAAAAGGATCCGAGGAGAACAGGCGAAGCAAAGCCGGGAAACGAAGAGCCCTCCAGCGGACGGTCTCCGCCATCTGGGCCCTCCGCACCTCACGCGGGTCTCGGGCTGTCTCCCCGGCGTTGGGACACTCTGCTCTCCTGGGCAGAGGTTGGGAGGGAGCCCCGCTGGCTGAGTACCGTGTCTGCCAGGCTCTGAGGCAGGCACTTGATACGAGAGACCCTCTTCCTCATCGCCCGACAAGCCTGGGGATGACTTAGGATTCTTTAGTGACAAGCAAGAGAAACTAACCCCAGAGAATGTAAGCAAAAAGGAGTCTATTGGAAGGATGTTGATGAGCTCATGGAAGTGACAAGAAGGCTAGAGAAACGGGATCAGAAGAGGACCCGGAAGTCGGGCAGGTCTGGGGGTGTAAGAAGCAGCACCTCTCAGGAATCTTGTCAGGCTCCGCTGCCAGAATGAGAAGCACCGGTCATTCTGAGGGTGTCCCCTCATCAAAGTGAGGGAGTCACTTTGATTGGCCTGGTTTGGTCACGTGATCACTCAGTGGCCAGGGAGAGCAGAACACCTTGATTTGCATCCCTCTGAGATTGCACATGGTGGGGAGGTAATTCCCCAAAAGGAAATCAAGGAGCAGTTACCAAAGCAGGAAGAAGAGATATTGAGCAGCCAATAAACAGCCAATGTCCTATAGGACTATTATAATCACACCCATTTTACAGATGAGGAAACTGAGGCCCAGAGAGGTTAAATCATTTTCCCAGGTCCACACACAGTGCAGAACTGTGATTCCAGCTCCACTCTCTGGGCTCCAAAGCCCGTGGCTTCCCGCACACTGTCCCTGTGTCTCCAGAGACCACGAACAGAGTGAAGAGAACATCACTCCCAGAGTCAAGGCTCTGCCTGACTTTTTCCTCTGTACACTGGTCATCTGAAAGCTGCAGCTTCTCAAAATTTCTGTGCGTTCTCACCCCAGATGGAAATTAAGGCCGTGACCAAGCTCAGGACTTACCGCCGTGATGTGGGACGCTGCTGCAGTAATTGTCTTATTATAGCAGGCCCAGAGACATAATTTCTCACACCGTCTGGCTGGAGTACGTGTCTGGCAAGGACAAATGAAGATGCCCTTGGAGAGACTAATCAAATAATAAACGGCAGACGCACTCCCGGGAGCCCTGGTTCATGGAGAAGAAGCCCTGGAAGCTGTTAAAGACCCTGAACCCGAGACAGCGAGACAGCGGGGCCTGCACACCTGTCTTTCCGCCCTCCCCTCTCTGAGTGAGAAGGCCCTGTCACCCTGGCGGGGAGCGGGGAGGGGGAAGGAAATTGGGCTCCAAATGGGAAGCTTTCAGCGTAAATGAAATGAGCTTGTTTGTTTCTCTCTGGAAGAGCCCAGTTGATCATGCTTAGGATAAAACATTTTAGATACAATCTTGTCAACATGATAATAACCAATATTTAGGCTGTGCTTTTCTCCCAGAGAGGCTGGCAACAAGCAGGGCAGGCCAGACTTGTAGAAACATCTTCGATCCAAAAATTGGCTTCTGAACAAAGAGCCAGCAGCTTGGAACTGGCCTCAATGTATTTCAGATGAAGAGGTGGCATCGGGCCGGATGTTAGGGGACAATCCCCTACTGCCTACCTCCCAGTTAAGACTCTGTGTGTGTGTGTGTGTGTGTGTGTGTGTGTGTGTGTGTGTGTGTCCTACAATGCACAGGACAGCCCCGGGCAAGAAAGAATCAGCCAGCCCAACACACACCAGTGTTTCTCAACCTCGGCACTATTGACATTTGGATCTGGTTAATTCTTTGGTGAGGTGGAGGGGAACTGTCCTGTGCATTGGAGGATGTTTAGCAGTGTCTCAGGCCTCTGCCCACTAGAAACCAGTAGCACCCACCACTACCACCCCCATCTCTCTCCAGCTCCTTTATCCTTCCCAAGCTCAACCCTGAGCATCCCACCAGCAACTCTGACAGCCTAGGTCAGAAACTGCTGGGCTGTGGGCTAAATTTGGGCCTGTTTTGTTTGGTTTACTAGTGTTTTACATGCTTTCATCAGCTACCTACAGGCAGAACAAGTCAAATTTCCATCTTGTCCTGATAATTCAGAAAGTGAGAGAAAACAGCTGACTTCCTGGCTGGAGCAGGGTGTGGCCTGCTGGCTCCAGGAGGCTCGTCACCATGGCAACCTGCCATCCTGCCCAGGCCCACTTCCACTCCCCGGACTGATGGGACCTGCCCAGCTTCAGGCATTTGTGTCTGTGCCCCTGGCCGGTGCAGATGCTGCACCTGAAACTTCAAGTGCTGGGTGTCTCCACAGATGCCCCCTCCCGACCCGAGGTGAGCCTGAGGGTTAGGGGTTCCCCAGAACCACTCCCAGCTCCCCCTTCTCACATGGGACCTGTCACTGTGGGGCCCCTCGTCATCTACAGGGCTCTCATGGTCTCCCAGTCATCTTCATCTTGGTAACAGTCCCGGAAGGTAGGAGCAGAGGCACAGTCTCCCTCAGAGTGCAGGAGGGGAAACTGAGGACCTCAGAGAAGTCACGTCACTTCACCTAAGTGACCCAATGTGTAAATAGAGGAGCTGGTTGGAGCCCAAGGTCCTGGTCAGGATTTGCTCCTTCTTATGGATTGGACGTTTGGGTCCCCCTGAAGTTCATATGTTGCAGCCCCAGCCCCCATTGTGGCTGTATTTGGAGATGGGGCCTCGAAAGGAGTAATTAAGGTTAATGAGGTCGTGGGGCGGCTACTCTGATAGGACCAGTGTGCTTATAAGAAGAGACACCAGAGAGCAAGTGCTCCTCCACCCCTACCATCCCCATCTCTGTCCGCTGGCCCCTCCAGCGAACACACTGAGGAAAGGCCGTGTGAGGACCCAGCGAGCAGGTGGCTGTCTGGACACCAGGAAGAGAGTCCCCACAGGAGCCAACCCCACCAGAACCTTATCTTGGACTTCCAGCCTCCAGAACTGTGAGACAATAGGTGTCCGTTGTTTAAGCCCCCAGCCTGTGGTGCTCTGTGATGGTGGACTGAGCAGGCGAAGATATACTCTACACGCTATTTTCTAAACTGTTTTTTTCATTTAATAGTATATAGCAGACATCTTTTAGGGTCCTTCCCTGTAAGGGCTACCTCATCATTTTTAATGTTCACATTCAGGTTATGCTAAATGTTTCTGAAACCAAGGCTTTTTACATGTCAAAGCAATGCCATCTGTCTTGGAGCAGGGACTCCCCAGAGCAGCATCCTGAGCCTGGCTGAGGGCAGAGCGGGGGATGGCCGGGACCCAGCCCCCAAGCCGGGCCCACGCTGCAGAGCTCACATCCCCAACAGCCCCGCAGGCAGAGAAGGGAAGGCACCGCGTCCCCACCAGGGACAAGGCCCCCTGTCACAGCACCTCTGTCCAGTGGGCGGGGGCTCCCTTTCCAGTTGCTCAAGAGTGAGTGGTTCTGCTGCCCACTTCTCCCCTTCCCTCGGCACGTGGATCGTTCTTGAGTTACTGCCCTAGGAACTTGTCAGGCAGAGGTTAGTGTGGTCTCAACATGATTAGGGATAATGGTGCTGAGTCAGACTGGAGAGCTGACTGTGTTTCAGCACAATTTTTCAAATTAGCATTGGTAAAGCCTTTCCACCTCCGCCCAGACTGGCTGCTTGCGGTACCCGCCCCCACCTCACCACCTCCTCCCCAGCACAGGCTACACGTTAGAGTTGTGAAATCACTATCTTGAAGACAGATCTGCACCCCAGTGTTCATTGCACCACTATTCACAATAGCCAGGACGTGGAAACAAACTGTGCCCATTGATGGATGAATGGATAAGGAAAATGTGGTGTATATACACAATGAAATATTATTCAGCCATAGAAAAGCAGGAATCCTGCCACGTGGATTCTAAAAAGCTAAATTCACATAAGCCAAATAGATTGGTGAAAGCTAGGAGCTGGAGGTAATACTGGCTCAACCCAATGTTGACATGAGGGAAGCCATATTGTACAAAAGAAACCCTATTGTAACTTTGAATGACCCCTGACTAACTAACCCAGCCGGATATGCACCCTCCAGGAGATCTACCTGCTCTGTAGATTTTACGACCCCCGCTTGTGCAGGTACCTCCCAGCTGCGATAAGATGATAACTTTGTTCTTTGGAGTTCCTTGGGGATGTGATGACCCCTGAACAGAGCGTCTATGCTGGTAGCCATCATCAATGAAAAATGAAAGATCTGGTGGGGCGACTCCCAGTCTGTAAAATCGGAGGGTTAACATTCCTAACCCCCTCCCCTCTAACCCACGGGCCTATATAACTGCCTCAAGATTCTGGGCCCCTTGAGATCTTTCTTTCAGACATTAGTCGGCCATCTTCCCCCTTGCTAGAAAGCTGTTATAAAATGCCCTTTCTCTGCCACCATCTTGCCTCTTGATGAGTGGCTTTTGTCTCGTGGTGAGCAGACTGTGCCCTTTGTGTGGTAACAGAGGATGGGAGAAAGATGTAAGACAAAGGATACATACTTTCAGTTATCAGATGAGTAAGTCGTGGCATGTAATGTACAGCATGGTGACTGTAGTTAACAGTACTGTATGATACACTGGGACGTTGCTATGAGAGTAGATCTTAGATGTTCTCCCCCCACCACAACAAAATAACCATGTGAGGTGATGGGTGTGTAAAGTAACCTTATCGTGGTAGTCACGTTGTAATATATACATGCAGCAAATCATCACGTGTACACCTTAAACTTCTACAATGTTATATGTCAAACAGATCTCAATAAAATTGGGGGGGAGGAAGAATCATCTGAGGAGCTTTTAAAAATGATCAGCACCCAGGTGCCAGCCCCAGGGGTCTGATTTCTTTGGCCTGGGGTGGGTTCCCGGCTCCCTGTGTTCTCAAGCTCCCAGGCAATGCTAATGCACAGCAGGGCCCTGCGTCCTCCACCGCGCCTTGCCCTCCACGGCTTGTCTGAGGCATACATTTCTCCATCTTCTCCCTCCCCTTTCGTTCTCCTGGGGACCTGGAAGCTCCAAGCTGTGACAGATGCTCTCACTGGGGCCTGCTTTCTGTCATCTGAGGCTGGCAGTCAGTCACAACAAGCCATCAGCCAGGGAGATACATCCCTTTCAAAACAACAGGGTAGCAGCATCCCTGTCCACGCCGCTTTCCATGGGGCTAATTACTGGGAGGAGAACAGTCTGAGAAGCAATCCCTGCAGATTGCAGGTTAACGTGACCCAAGTGAGAGCTGGGCCAGCAGCAGGGGGGACAGAGGTGGGGCCAGCCCTCGCTGACCACTTGCTTCTTGACCTACTCTCAGGTCCATGAGCAGGTCGAGAGAGGAGGGCCCTGTCTGGGGGGCGTAGATCACAGGGCAGCCAGGGCGAGAGGGAGGCTGCTGAGGTGGGGGAGGGAGTTGTGTGGGGCCAGGAGGGAGGTCAGGAGCTGCGAACGGAAGTGGAGCTCAAAGCCAACATTCAGAAGGCCCTGCAAGCTATGCTTCTCAAGCTCCAGTCCGCCCCAGAATCACATGGAATGCTTGTTACAGTGCAGATTGCTGGCCCCACCCCCAGAGTTTCTGATTCTGTTGTCTGGGGTGGGGCCCAATAATTTGCATTTCTAACAAGTTCTAAGATGGTGCTGATGCTGCTGGTCTGGGACCACTTTTCGAGAACCACTGCCTTTGGGACTATACTTCGAAGCAGCCTGTCAATCACAGACTATTTAGCATAATGATTAGTAGAGCAGTTTCAGGGGTCCACCAAACATGGGTTTGAAGCCCAGCTCTGACACTTTCTAGCTGTGTGACCTGGGGCAAGTTACTAACTTCTCTGTGCCCATTTCCCTCATCTGCAAAGTGGAGCTAAGGATAGAAGCTACCCCCTTAGGGTTGTGGGGAGAACTAAGTGAGGTGCCTTCAAGGTGCCTGGAGCACTGGGAGTCCCCTCAGCACTCATTACCTGAGCTGTGATCAGGATGAGCCTGGAGGGGTGTGTCTGTACCTCCTGTGGGCTCTTCCAGGGTTCAAATGCACTTTACCAAATTATCTCTTTTTAACCCTCAAAACAACACTTTGGAGCAGATGCTAGTAATACCCCCATTTTACAGGTGAGGATATCTGCTCAGAGAGGTCAAGTAACTTGTCCAAGGTCACACAGCTAGGAAATGGTAGGGCCTGGATTTGAACCCTGGCTGCTGACTCCATTGCCCTCCTACCATTCTGTTCAAAGCCACTGAACTGATGTGACCTCAGCCTGTGCAGCCCCACAGGGCACACACAGGCTGTGTCCAGCAGGGTCTTGAAATACTGAGAATGGTTCAGTATCCTGGAAGGTGGGACCCTCCAGCTATCAGTGGTTTTATTACCTTAGAGCCACGTGTGGCTATTGACATTTAAATTTAAATCCATTAAAATTAAATTAAATTAGATATTCAGTTCCTCAGTTACACTAACCACATTTCAAGAGCTCAATAGCCACAGTGGCCAGTGGCTACCATATTGGATGGCACAGATCTAGAACATTCCCATCTTCACATAAAGTTCTATTGGACACTGCTGCTCTAGAGCCTTGGTCCAATTACTCTCCGTATGTTCCTGAGAAAAGAGAGCCGTGGTCCATTATGAGAGAGAAGGCAGGGCCGACTAAATGAAGCAAACATGAACGTCTCCTAAACATGTGCAAAGGTGCCCAGTTTAATCAATATTAGAGAAATGCAAACCAAACTGTGCTGAGATGTGATAATTTGCCTCATGGGTTGGGAATAATCCAAAAGGTTAGCAGCCCACTCTGTTGGTGGGGCTGCAGATAGACAGGCTCTCTCATACCTAGTAGTGGGAGTCTAAATTGATTGTTATCACTTCTAAGAAAGGTGATTTGGCAATAGCAAGCCAAATTTCAAACACATGTGCCATTTTATTCAGTGATTCCACTTCTGGGATTAATCCTAGAGATAAACTTTTCATGTTCCAAATGGTAGATGCGCAGGATTTGCATTGCAGGCTGTGTATATTAGGCAAAGGTTGGCAGTAACCCAAATGTTCGTGGGTAGGGGTGAGCTGAATACATCACGTGATGGAATACTATGCAGCTGTGAAAAAGAATGAGGACATGCTCTCTGCACAGTAGGGAAGAGATGTCCAAGCAAGGTGAAAGAGAGTGTATAGAGGGGGATGAATTATAATATACATTTGTATTTGTTTATATTTGCATATCATTGACGTGGAAGGACACAAGAAGCTAATTAACGTGGTTGGTTATTAGTGAACAAAGTAAAGATGAGGAGATTCTGAGCAGATGAGAGACCGGTGTAAGAATGAGAATTTTCCCTCCTCTTTACATTTTTAAAATATTTAAAAATTTTGGAACCATGTGAATGATTTCTATATAAAAGATTAAGTAAAAGACATATAGCAAACTACACTGGAGACGTGGTGTTCAACTTCCCACAGACTTGCAGGCACGGGCCTCATCTCTTCAAGAATTGGGAATGTCCACCTTGCCCTTCAGTTGCTGAGCAGTAGAAACTGATTGCTATTGACCAATTTCCTCTACTTTCTCCAACATCAAGGTTCTTCAGACTTCCCAACAGATCTCTGCATCTCCCCAGTCCAGGTAGTAACTCAAAGCTCAGATCATCTCCACCTTGAATTCCAGAGAACATTCTAGATAAGGAATTGGGAAGCCTGATTCTGTCACCAGGCTGCTGTGTGATCCTGGGCTAGTCACTTTCCCCCTCTGGGCTTCAGTTTCCTCATCTGTGTGTGTAAGGATCTCACTGTGAGATCCTGTTGAGGACCTATTCTCTAGACTACAGGCCTGGTGAACTCATGGAGGGAATCCATCTGCATGGGGTATTCTTCTTAAAAATATAGTGTCAATAAACAAAAAATATGTGTATGTACACACACACACACACACACACACACACACACACACACACTCACCCATCCTGCCCACAGGGAGCCCACGAAGCCAACGCTGCAGGCAGATCCTGAGGGCCCCTGAGACATGCGGGCCCCCACAATGCTGCCTTAGGGCCCAGGTGACAAGATGAAACACCAATGGGGAGAAGGGTGTTCTTCACATTTCTTCAAAGAGCCCCACATCCATTGGGCACCAGGGGGGCTCCAGTGGGTCCTAGAAGGGCCACAGTGATATATGGTGGAAGCTATGATGCTCAACAGAGGCACTGTACACCCAGAGGACTCATTGGTACCCAAAAGGGTCAGACTTGTTTGTGGGCACCTGGGAGACCCCTCCCGGGTTTCCTCAAAATACTGCATGGGTGGGGTATGCAGTTGGGGGATACAATAGATACTGGAGTCCCCCATCCAGACCCCCTTTACCAGGATGGTGCACCCACCTAACACTTCAGAAAATTGCCCTCAGACAGGGGGTCCACCTCACTAAATAAGGCCTTGGGAGTTATGCCCCCTACTCCAGGTTGGGGAGGAGCAGCTGATGGCCAAGGATTGACCAATATGGGGTACAGAAGGCCGACCCCTGTTCCTCTATGGAAGCATTCATTCTCCAGAGCTCCCCCTGAGATCAGGCTGAGGCCAGACTTAAGCCAACCCATCTCTGCTGGGCTCTTCCCTGCCCTATCCTGCTTCCCTCACTCCCCAAGAGCTTTTCCCTGGAGAACTCCCTCAATAAATCACGTGCACAGAATCCCTATCTCAGGCTCTGCTTCTAGGAAACCCAACTTAAGACAAGGGGTGAGAGCACTTTGTAGGGGCTGCTGACGTCTAGCCAGTGTGATGCTGAGGGTCCTCCCAGCTCTGATGTGCAGGCTTGACTTCCATCAGCCACCTAGACACGAGCCCAACAGCCAGCCCTGGGCATGCAAAAAGGCTCCCCAAATAAGAGACATGCAGGCAGCCACAGGCTAACGGGGGACCACTGATGTTCCTAGCTTCTCGAGAGATTTGTTAGCAGCCCTGGGGAAGGAGATCTCGTTTGGGGAACACGTGTGTGCAGTGCAGTCAAGAATTCTCACACGATCAGTTGCCCCTTATTCGAAGTTGGAGGGAAGTTTTGACTAGGATGATGGCAGAACAATTGGGACCCAGGAGTGCCAGGTCCTGCCCTGCTGCCTGCTCTTCTTTCCCTTGGGCCCCCCACCCAGGAAGCCATATTCAGAACAAGAGCAGATGAACATCAAAGCGCCACTTGGTTCACGTCCACGCTAGCACCCAATGGCTCCCAGGGCGGTGCTCCCTGGGAGAAACTGGATTGGCCAGGAGGCCTCCAGCTCTCTTAAATCCTCCCAAGTGGAAGTGAACTAGGGCTGTGGAGTAGACCTAGAGTAATGAGACCACCAGCAGCCGGCATGCAAAGGACAGACCCTGCCTCTGTGTACTTACCACGTAGGTGCAGAAAACCCAAAGCTGGGTGCTTCTTTCCAAGGGAGCGTGAGTCTGCTCATTAGCAAAATGAGGCCAAGTGAGCGCAGAGTTCTGATCTGTCAGCCTAGCAGCTCCTATCCCACAGAGTGGGAAACACCCTCCTCCCAACATTCCAGGCTCAACCACCCATTTCCTCCTTTGGTGGGTTTCCATGCTCTGTCCCCTCCCTCTTGCTGTTCTGGATGCTTCGGTCCATCAATATCCCTCCACGAGTGTGGAGCCGTGTGTCCTGAACAAGACTCAAGGGGCTAGATCATAATAAGACAAGTGCTTATTGAGTACTGGCTGTGTGCAGATACTGTTCTCGGAGACCTGCACGGATTATTTCACTTCCTCTCTGATCACTTGGTGAGGTTGGTATCCTCGTTATTCCCATTTCTCTAATGGGGAAACTGATACACAGAGAAGTTAGGTAAATTGTCTCTGACCACACAGCTAATAGGTAGCAGCCCTGAGATTTGAACTACAATAATCTGAACCCTTGATCCCACACTCTAACCACTAGACAGCACTGCCTCTCCTATAATGTGCCTCCAAATGTATCACTCAATGAGAGAAATTTGGGCTGGAAATCAGGACACCTGCTGCGTGACCTAGAGCAAGTTCCCATTTCCTCGTCAATGTTAAACATTGTGCATATATAAGAGAAGACATAAGTATATATCCAAAAGCATTGGAGGCAGGGTCTCAAAGAGAAATTTGTGCACCCGTGTTCATAGCAGCATTATGCACTTTAGGTGGAAGCTACCGAAGTGTCCGTTGACCGATGAAAGGCTAAACCGAATCTGTTATATACATACAATGGGACTTTTTTGGCCTTAAAAGGGAAGGAAATTCTGACACATGCTACAACATGGATGAACCTTGAGGACATTATGCTAAGTGAAATAAGCCCATCACAAAAGCACAAATGCTGTCTGATTCCACTTATTCGAAGCATCTAGAGTAGTCAAATTCACAGAGACAGAAAGTAGAATGGTGGTTCCCAGGGGCTGCAGGGAGGTGGAATGGGGAGTTAGTGTTTAATGGGTACAGAGTTTCTCTTTTGCAGGATGAAGAGAGTTCTGTGGGTGGATGGTGGTGATGGTTGCACAACAACGTAAACGTACGTAATACCACTGGACTGTACGCTTAAAAATGGTTAAGATGGTAAATTTTATGTTACGTTTATTTTACCATAATTTAATAAAATTAAAAAAAATTTTTTTTAAAGAGAGAGAGAAGCCTCACCTTGTACTCACAGGTGTCTGGTCTAGTCGACAGACGTCGGGGACATGAGGAGAAGTGCTGAGTGCTGGGTGACCTGCGCTGGAGCCTGCCATTCTCCTGACAGTCCCTGAGGTGGGGGTTCTTCCCATGGGGCTGCCTGGGCTCAAAAGCCCTCCGTGGCTCCAGGCTCCGCACACGTCCAGGCTCAGCAGCCATGTCCGCTCTCTGCACTGCCACGGTGGGCGCCACTGGCCTCACATCTGAAAATTGAAGGGTCGTAGGGCACCCGGCTTCCCTAGGCCACTTCATCGTTTCTCCACCCCAGGTGCTTTCTAGACCAGTGCTGTCCAAGAGAACTTTCTGCAAGGATGGAAGCTACTAAGCCACTTGTGGCTGTTGACCACGTGAAATGTGGCTGGTGCGACTGAGGAACTGAACGTTTAATTTACTTGTAATTAAACAGCCAGTGCCCAGTGACTACTGCATTGGAGAGCACGGCTCTAACCACATCTAGTTCATCGCTCCATAATAGTTTCTGTTCTAAATGGAGGCTAAGAATCATTAAGCCAAATTTAAACTGTGCTCAATATGAGCTGTAGGTGTAGGAGTACTTTAGACAGAACTCTTGGAAAGATGGTAAAGTTAAAGAAAGAGAAGAAAGGAGCGAGGGAGGGGCATGAGATAACTCGATAGTCAGCTCTGGGAAACACCTGTCTCCCTGCACAGCCTGTAGATCAAGCATTTCTGTATCTCCTTGCGAGCTAGCCAGTGGGAGGCTGTTCTGGGGAGGGTTAAGCAAGAGTCAGATTAAGACAATAAGAGCCCCTCCATAGCCCCACTAGCAAGAGCGCATGTACTGCCAGGAAGACCACCAGGATGAGCGAGAAGCCCACCAGCCCCCTGCAGGGGCCCGACCTGTCCCTGCTGGTTTCCTGACAGCCTGGCAGCCTCGCTCAGAGGACAGCTGTGGGTGGAGATTAGCTCTTCCCTTGCAATATTCCCATCTGAGCCTGACAGGAGGCTTTGAAGACCATTCATCCATAACCGTTCAGCGTTCCACAAGCTGAGGTGGGTGAGTGACGCCAACAAAGGGACACTCTTGGCCTCCCCAGGGACTGGGTCAGGGGTGGGGGACTGATCTGATGCCAGAGTGCCAGAACCACACATGGAAGTTTTAGGAGCCCTGCCGGGTTCAAGGATAGTACCTGGCATGAAATAGACACTCATCGAAGAGTTGCTGAGTGAACAACTCAATGGCTGTGGGGTCTGGAGCCAGGCCACATGGGCTTGCTGGCTATGCCACCTTGGCCTAACCTCTCTGAGCCTCACAGAGCTACTGGGAGAATGAAACGAGATTATGCATGCAAAAGGAGGGCATAGCATAGTGCTCAAGGTATGGCGGCTGCTACGGTGAGGATGAGGGTCCCACGTGACCCTGGAAGACTGGTTTCCACCTGACGGGGTTTGGGCACCAGTCTGGTATCATTGTCCGTGCTGGGTGGGAGTGTGTCTGCAGAGAATTCTGAGCAGCTGGTAACGTGGCTTGGTGCCCACCCGTCTCCACTTGCCAGAGGGCCCTTTCCCAGTGCTCCTGGGGTCCTGCCTGGCATTTCTGTAGAGTGCTGTCTACATTCCCTAACCCCTGCCCTCCTCTCCTCTCGAGAGCCTCACAATAGGGAGCCCCAAGAGCAGGCAGGGTGGAGGGCGGTACTGATCCCAGCCAGTGCCCTCCCCCATACCAGGCAGCTGCAAACCTTCTCAGCAGGACGCATCCTGGGTCAGGGCCCCGTAGGCATCCCCATGTTGTCCTTGAATGACAGAACGTTGCTGCTGGCATTCAGGCCCCTGGGGATGAGCCCGCTGGCCCAGAACTCAGGGGCCTAAGAGTCCACACCAGACCTACCTCATTTCCCCTCAGGGCCTGGTCTCATATCAAGAGGCCACTGGAGCCCCTGGAATGGTACCTCTCCTCATGCCACCCCCTGCTGTCCCCACCCCCTCAAACTCACAGACTGCAAAATACAAGGGTGAGAACAGGGATCCTATCAGGCCCAATCTCCTTCCCCTGGATAATGGATGGAGCCAGGCCTGGTTGCCGGAGTAACCATTCGTTTATTTGAGGAAATCAAGAATCCTGTTTATGCCCATTAATCTACAGTAATAAAGCCCTCGACTGCAGAGAGCTCTGGGGGGGCTCCATTCCAAAGCCCTCCTCCCCCCATCCCATCCCATCCCCAGCTAGCTGGGTTATCACTCCACCCTAATGGGCCAGCAGATGACGGGCTCCGCAGGGCTGGGCAGCCACCAAGATGTGGTGACTGCACACCGAGCAGTAGCAGGGCTCACAGGGCTTGTGGGAGAGGAGGGAGCTCGGCCAGGTCCCTCTCAGGACACCTGAGAATGCTCAGGGAGGAAGGCACCGTGAATTGCAGAAAAGGGACCTGTGTACCCTGCATGCTGGGCTGCCATGGAAGCACTCAGCTTCCCAGCTGCCGCCAAGGGCTCTGTTATGTGAACCTACAACAGGAGGACAGGGACCACTGTGTGTCCCTATCGCCCTCCAGCCCAGGTCCTGCCACCAGAGTGGGTGATCAGGGCACAGTGACAGAACTGATGAAAAGGTCAACTAAATTTGGGCTTCTAATTTAGCGCCAGGTGAGAATAGTTGAAAGATGACTTAAAAATTAGTCTTAATTCTTAATGGGCCCCACGTGCATGAAAGTCACCTGGAGGGTGAGGCTGACACGCAGGTTTCTGGACCCTGCTCCAGACCTACAGAGTCAGAATCTGGGCGTGTGGGGGGGTAGGAGGATAACAGACTTCCTGGGTGACAGCTCTGCACACTGACATTCGGGAAGCCCCTCTTCTCACCAGTGAGAAGACAGAGGGGCAGCCGGTTGGCCAAGGGTCCCCAGCAAGGTAATGTCGGGAGGAGGCCTGGGGCACGGCTCTGGGAAGCGCTGCCGTGGCTGAGAGGGCGGGGAGAGGGGCGATGGCCAGGCCTCGATTTGTTGGGGGGCATGTAGACATAAGGCCGTGGACTTCCGCAGCACGTCGGATCTCAGCGGCACGTAAGGGGACCCGGGCTCTGGCAGCTCTTTTAGCCTGAGAAGCAGGTGCACACCAGGCAGGCAGAGTCCCAGCCCAGTAGGGTCTTCAGGAAGAAGCACGGTAACTGGCCTGGGGTCCACTACTGTGTGGTGACAATAAGCAGCAGAGATGACAGAGTAGGGGACAGTTCAGTAGGGCTCTGATTTGGGTCTGGCCACCTCGGCTCTACCACCCACAGGCTGTGTGGCCCTGGGTATCTCTTTGAGCCTCGGCTCCTCACCTGAAGACTGGGACCGGTGGGGCTCCTGCTTCCTGGAGTAGCTGTGGAGGGTGCATAAGATGGTGCAGGCAGCTCGGTTGTGTTTGCCTCTCAGGTCCTCCCCGGTTCCCTGACGCCCACCCTCATCCCTCCCTGGTTCGAAGCCGACAAAGGGGAGGAGGGCAAAATGGGAGCTCCAGCTCTGCTCCCAGCCCTAAGCACCCAAGCCTTTCGATCACTTCCTTCCCCGGCTCCCGGCCCCGCCAGACTCCTGGCTGCCCGCCCACGGTGCAGTTAAGTGCTCACTCAGCCTCTGTTTCATTAATCACAACTTTAACTGCCCATCAGGGCCAGTCAGACACGAATGAGACTTCCAGGGTGGCCGTGAAGAGTTACTAGAGTTTCAGCTGCCGAATGAGCCGGTCTGAGCAACATTGCGGGGTACGTGATTGGCTTCTGTTACGCATCCTGAAATGCCCAGGTGGCTTGGAGTCTCATTCCCACGCTGGGGTCTGCAGTGTGGCCCAGGACTAAGAGCACAGGCTTTGGGGACAGGCCAGGTTGGACCACAGCTCTATCCTCTGTTAGCAGAGGGACTTTGGGTAAGTTACTGGATTTCTCTGAATTCCACTTACCCGCTCTGTAAAATGGGGTTGAAAATGTTAACAGCTGCCTCCCTCCTGGAACTGTCTTGGAGATTAAATGCCACTGTGTATATAAAGCGCTTAACTCACAGCCTGACAACGGACACGCTCAATAATTGAAAGCGATTGCTTTTACCCAAGGACTTCCATTCCAGATGCAGCCTTGGACAGAGGCCTAGGTCCAGATCTAATAAGAGGTACATGCTTCAGATTACCATGGAGATGGTCTAATCTAATCCATGGAGGCTGCTCAGTGGCTGTTTATTGAGTTAAAAGAAAACAGGAATCTAATTTTAGCCCAAAGAAGAGAAAGTTAGAAAGCGACTTGAATAATGGGCTTTGGCGAGACGGTATGCTAATGACGGCTGCCATTCTCCAGCACGTCCTGTGTGATAACTGCTTCCCTTTAAAGAAAAAAGTCATCTAAACTCACTGGAGTCGTAGCTGCTGTCATTTTCCCCAGGACTAATACGAGTCCCAGTGCATCGTGGGGGGATGCGGACCTGAGCCCCACTGCTCCAAGTGGCAGAACTGAGATCTCCCTGCTGCCTAAGAACCAAGCTCCTAACCGGCACCCTGGGTGGTACGTCAGGAAGAAAACCCAACAGCAGCTAATGCAGCACCAGCTCTCACACTTCCCTGTCTCACTAGGGGGAAGGGGACGACAATGAGGCCCCAAGCAGCCCTGCACCATCACCCCTCCAAGTAAGCGGATCCCGTGGCGCCACTGTGCCGGGCGCCAGGTGTGCCCAGGTGCGTGGATGGAGCAGTGTCAGGGAGAGGCGATGGCCCTGGGGGAGGAGGGGGGACCTGGATATGTCACTGGCCTCCCAGGGCCGCCATATAACAGAAGCCCCTTTGGAGTCAGACAGCCCTGGTTGGGACCCAGGACCCAACCTCATGTGGAAAACAGGATGAATAGCAGTAGTGCCCACCTCACAGGGCCATGTGAAGACACGTGACACAAAGTGTGGAAAGTGCCTGGTGCAGAGTGTGGCACAAAGCAACAGCTCGCCAAGTGGGGCTCGTTTTCCTAAATGGCCTCGTTTAGAGAACAGAAACTGAGGCCTGCGATTCAGCGTCCTGCTCAGGACACAGTGAGGCCAGGTGATGGTGGGGGCTCCTTCCAGATATCACACGGCAGGTAACAAGAGGGCCGCTCTTGCCCCCGCTCACCCCCAGCCATTACAGCCCGCTATGTGTAGGGCCAAGGGTTCCCAAATGGTGCACATCACCTGCCCACTCCCTCCCGGGGGCCGGCCTGGCTCCCACCTTCCCAGAGGGTCACCAGTCCCCTGGCAGTCCAGGAGACCCAGCGCCGAGGATGGGGGCCCAGGCTGTCAGGTCGTCCCTGCGAGCTCCTGCTGTGGTGACAGCAATGCACTGAGACTGGAGATTGGAAATGCACTTTTCACTCTGTCAGGCAGTGGGGCAAAGTAATTTACAAACGGTCAGGTGGAGGACACGGCGGCTGGAGGTGTTTTGCAGTTCATTACACAGTGTTGACCAGGGCGTCGAGAGAGGCGCCAACAGCCAGGCAGAGGCGTCCGTTCACGCAGAGCAGAGGCCCGGCCGCACCTGGACAGGGGCTGGGAGAGTGGACACTGGGTTTCTCTGCCGCTGGGTGATCAAGGATTGGGGGGCTCTTAGGGATTGCATGCCTGGCTACTCCATCCTGGGAGCTTTGGGTTTGGGATCGTCTCCCTTTTCTTTCCAGAGAGAAAATGCTGAGGAGGAAGAAACTGTCATTTCCATCTTTTAAATATACTAATTTTTTTCAAGAACTTATTTCTGAAAAGCTCCAAAGTGGGTAACAAAGACCTCACTTGTGGGGAAGGAATCACACTAAGCAAGAGTGCACAAGGGTATCTTCTGAATGTCTTAGGGCACTTGGCTGCAAGCAACACTGGCCTTCACTCCTTCAGGTGAAGGAAAGGCCATGGTGGGTGAAGGGAGGGTGGTCACCAAGTGAGGGCAGAGCTAAAGAGCCAGGCTTCAGGAAGACAAGCACCTGGCAGCTCTGGGCATCTCAGCAGCAGGAACCTCAGCCCAGTCCCTGGTGTCTCCACTCTCAGGTAGGGCCAGCTCCTGCCCTTTGCAGACTTGAAGTTGCTCCATGCACAATTCCAACTCCAGGGGAGAAAGCCTATTGCCTTGGATTCCATGCTCATGTGATGGCTGGGGGAGGCAGGACACCTTCACCAGCGCTGCCCCCAACGCTATGTTTAATGGGGAGGAGCACGTCCCCAAAGTAAATTACATGAAGAAGGGCAATGGAGGCTGAGCAGACCCAAACACTGGTGTTCACCACCATAGGCCAATTTCTTTGTTTTATAGATGAGGAGACTGGAGGTCAGAGTGGCTCCGTGACTTGCCTAGTGAATCAACGGTGAAGCCAAAATTCCCAATCTGCTCCAGATTCTAGGATGAGCGCTCCCTGCAACAGGGTTCAGCCTCGCCTGAGTATGTTCGACCTTGGCTTGCATTTCTCTCCTTCCAAACAGCAAACAGTGATTAGCCATTCAGTTGTGTTTTCTGGTTGTGCTGGCAGGGCAGTCATTTTAGCTTAGGGTGTCTCTGGCCCTGCTGAGAGAGCCCACTCTTGATGGATCTGACAGGCACCTCTGTCTCCGCGTGCCCCAGAAGTCTGGACTTCCCGCACTCGAAGGCACTCGGATGGGGCTCCATCTGCAGGCCCAGAGGCCACCCAGAGCTTAGAGGGGACCACCCAACAGAGAATGCTGCCGACGTGGAGACAGCCTGCAGGCTGAGGGTTCAGGACCAGTGGTGAGGATGCTGTTTGTTCACAAGGAGGCTGAGTTCATGCCCTTGGACACCTCTGCCTTCCGGGCGGCTGAGCCATGGAGGAGCAGGCCTGATCTGCTGCCACAAGGGAGGAAGAGAGCACTGACTGAGCGCCTGCTCCGTACCAGGCCCTGTGTTGTGGTTACATCTTGAAGCCCTTCCATCAACCCCTGTCAGTGTGCAATCATGTGCCATGGCTGGGTGACCTTGCACAGGTCACTTCACATCTGTGAGCTCCAGCCTTCTCCCTGGAAATGGCGCTGTCAAGAGTGTTGACAGACAGTGCTTCCCATGGTGCCAGGCACCCAGCCAACTCTCGGTAGATGCAGCAGCGCAGTAGTAACAGTAGTGGTAGTCATTGTTATTCTGAGACCTGAAGGCTGAGAGGTGTCTAAGCCGTGGAAAAAGTGAAGGCAAGAACACTCTCTTATAACAGAAAATGCTGAGGCTCAGAAATTAGAGTGACCTGCACAGGGACACACGCTTATAGGCCTGGGAGCTAGCTGACCCCAAACAATCTCCAAGCCCAAAGCATATATTCTTTCGACTGCACCTTGCTGCCTCTCAGAAGTCCTGGTCAATGTTCCAGCTCTACCACTCGCTCCCTGAGCCTCTCTGCTTCTCCAGGTCCCACATGTCTCCCACTCAAGAGGGCTCACCCTGGCCCTGGCCTGTGATGGCCTTCCCAGCTGGACGTAGCCAGGGCCTGATGTGACCGGCAGTCTCGTCTCTTAAAAATGCTTTTACACCCAACCTTCCGCAGAGCACCTGCCTCTCACTTGAATTTTTTTCATTTTCTTTCCAAGGCCTCCCAGTAAGATCACGCCCTACCGAGAAGGCCCTTTCATGCCTGCTCTCTTCCCTTTGATGTCCTTTCCTATATTAGCAGGTGGGTCTGGCACCTTTAATCTTCTTGCTGTACTTGTAGCTCAGAAGCAGCCCCCCTTCACACTGCCAGCTTGGAATAGCTTGATTCAGCATCATTTTCAGTAGACCTCCGGGTCTGGGGGAGGATCTGAGTACAGCCAGGTTATCCTTGGAAAGTCTGAGAGCAGAGATTGTGCGGAACCCGGAAAAGAGGGACCCCCTTAATGCCGGGGCAAGACCCCCAGTTAGGAGACCGGGGCCAAGAACTTCAACTGCCCCTGTTTCAAACATTCTTCTCATAGGTTGCGACGACGTTTTAGCTAAAACTGGGCTGGTAACACCAACGTCATTCCAGTTCTCTAATCCCTGATCGGAAGCCAAAAATGTACTGTCAAAGCCAGTGAGAGGACGCTAAGAACAAGTCAGGTGACTCACGTGCCAGCTTGTTAAGTTCAGACCCTTCAATTTGAAGATAAACATTTATCTCAAAACACATATTTTTTATGACACCGCTTGGAAATCAGCCATCAGGCCCAATAGCCACACGCACATTAGAATTATTGTGGTTCCTTGTCCAGCTTCTGAAAGAGGAATCAGAAACTCAGATTCCTCTGACAGCTGTTATTTCCTGCCCCTTTATAACTCTCCGAGAAACCCACGGGTTTTTTTTTAAACGTTTTTTGGGGAAAGAGTTTTGGATTTATGGAAGAGCCACGAAGTTGGTACAGAGCTTCTGTAAATCCTTCCCCCAGCTTCCCCGAGAGTGAAAACCCTACATAACCGTGGTACATTTACCCAAACTAAGAAATCACCATTGGCACAACACTATTAACTCAGCCACAGATTTTATTCGGATTTCTCCAGCTTTTCCACTAACATCCTTTTTCGGTCCCAAGATCCCACACTGCCTTTAGTCATCATGTCCCTGTAGTCACCTTAACCTGTGACAGCTTTTTGGTCTTTCCTTGTTTTTCATGACCTTGACAACTCTGAAGAGGAGAGGTCAAGTGTCCTGGATTTGTCTGATGTTTTCTCAGGCATGGACTGAGGTTCTGGATTTGGGGAAAACACTGCAGAGGAGAAGTACCCTTCTCGGTGCATCATATCCAGGGGTACAGTATACCAACGTGACTTCTCACCGGGTGTGAACCTTGATCACCTGGTTATGGGGCTGCCCTCAGTTTCTCTATAGTGAAGTTAGGATTTTCCCTTATCCACATTCTATTTGTTAGAAGCCAGTTACTAACCAAGCGCAGCCCACACTCGGGGGGAGGTAATTAAGCTCTACCTCCTGGAGGCAGGAGTATCAAAGAATTTGTATATATGTATGAAAACCACCAGACCAACAAATATTTTGGGGAGGTGAGGGATAACTTTGAATCTATACAATTATCGTGTTTCTCCTTAAACTTTCACCCACTAATTTAGCATCTTCAATAGATCTTGCCTACAGCAATTGTTACTGTGGTATTCTAATGGATTTTCTACTTCCCCCATTCCTTCTCAATTTATTATTTGGAATTTTCTGCAAGGAAGATTTATCTCTTATTCTCCAAGCCCACGGAATTTTGCAGGCTTTAGACTCCCACCTTTCCAGTGAGATCCAGGAATTCTGTCCATTGCTCACCTGACACTAAAAAGGCTCTCAGGAGAAGTCCTCTCATGTCCTGAGTCCTGGTTTCTGGCCTGGGGAGTGGGCCCCAATCTTTGCCAAACTGTTACCCTAATTAATACCACAGGCCCAAGAAGTTAGGACAGCCTCACCTTAACACACCAATACAGGAAAAAAGACTTCCGTTTTTCCTGAAATAAAACATTTCATGGGTCTGCTTGACATCTCTTCACATCTCCAGGCCATTTCTTTCCTCCAGTATCAGAGGCCTGAATCTCCTCTTTATTATCTTGTATGAAGGACAAGCAAGGTTTAGGCCCAAATATTTCTGATTACTGCTTTAATGTGTTTCATCTCTTGGAGAAGGTGGTTAAAAACAGTAGAATTTTGTGTCATCCTTTGGCCTTTGATCCCAAGGGGAGGAGCCATCCCCTCAGCAAGCCGTCTATTCTCCATGCTGTAAACACTTCTCAGGTCCAAATCAGAGTTGCTGCACCAGGCTCTCGAGAAATAAAATTCAAACTCGAATGCTGTCGAGTAGAATTCAGTCTCAGCCTTGAATTCTTCTGAAGTTCTTTTTGGTTCAAGCCGTTGGATGAATTTGATACATATCCAACCTCTACCGCACACGGGAAGCAAAGCACCTTCCCCTACAATGTGCCTTTATCTTCACAAAACAGCAGCCTGAAGAAAACCTGACTGGGCTTGGTGCGAGGTCATGGGCAGAAAAAACAACTGGGAATGAGCTCCTGAAAGGAGTCGTTGTATTTGGCAGATGGTCTCCAGGATCAGATAAATGATTCTGCTAACTTCACCCAGGCCTGTCTTGTACCTTGGAGACCCCACTTGGCTATCTGGACTAACTAGCTTGCGGGCTGGAGCTCAGCTCTGAATCTCGGCTACTTCGGAGTGAGCTGACCATGACTGGGAGCCTGCTCAGTGCCCGCACTGTGCGAGGTGACTTCCACGCGATGTCCTTGCATTCTGGGTGGAATGATCCCCACGTCACATAGAGGAAATTTGAGGCTCAGACAGGTAACTGGCTCAAAATACATCACTCTGCAAACAGCAGAGGTGGGATTGAACCCTGATCGTTATAACTGCAAAGCCCAAGTTTTGCCACTACACCCAGAGGTCATGACGACAGATGAAGGGCCTGGGGAAGCATGAAGTATTCGACAAATGTCCCAAGAGGTGTTCTCAGGTGTGGACCCCACGATCACAGTGAAAGAACCCACACAGCTGAAAGACACACCCTGAAATCTCCCTTTCCAAGAGCTCCCTTGGACTTCACACCAGTTGACAGGCGCTGCCTGAGTGGAGCCCCCGCAAGGACTGTGAATTACTGGTCGAGGAGGTCGGGAAATGAGGCAGCAACTGCATGGAGAGAAACCTTCCACAGGAGACACAGACTTGGGAAACCCAGAACTTCTGACGTGAGGGAGAGGGAAGGTGTGAGAGTCAAGTGGGGAGAGGTCCACTGCGGGTGGGGCCTGGATTCTGCACTGTCGACGCTCCGGCCCACAGCTGAGAAGGTTGCGGCAGGCTCCTGACCCGCCCGCAGAGCCCCAGCCTCCAGCCCCGCGCAGTGTTGAACCCTCCCGCAGCTGCGGGCTTTGACCCTCACCGGGCCCTGCAGGACAAGCCCGCCCCTGATGACATCACTTCTTATAGGATGACCTCAGCTTGACCTAAGGAAGAGGCAGAGCAGTAGTTGCAGGGAGGGGACGCTGCTGTGATCCATAACTGCACCTGCTGGAGACGCGTCCAGGCCGTGTCCTCGAGGGCTGCAGACCGCCCTTTGCGTGGCTGAGGCAAGCACTTCTGCCCCAACAGTGCTCCGCTTGGGGAAAGGGCCCAGGACACCATTTGAGGCGGCATGAAACCACCTTCACCTCTGCAGCCCCTCCTCCATGCCCTCTGGTCATCCTGGAGAAACGCCCCCATGGGAGGCAGCCAGGGAATGCCAAACAGGGAGGCGAGTGAGGGGAAGCCTGGCGAGTGATGGTGCAGGGCCAAACTAAACAAGCGGAGGTGGGGGCGCCACGAGCAGGTCTCTACCGCTCCCCAGAACCTTTCATGTGGCTCCTCCTACCTCAGGGACCCCTGGAAAATGCAGGAATCCTTAGAACCCAATCCAGCTAAGACCTCACCCTGCTCTCACCTGGGCAGAGCTCTGGGCTGGGGGAGGGCAGAGAGGGGACAGGCCTCAAGCTGGCCCTGGCAGGGCATACGGGGGGTTCCCAGGCTCCACCAGCAGCTTTGTAGGCTTCTAGGAAAATCTCTTTTCTAGGGGATACTCTATGCATGGAACCACCGTTTTTCTCCCCACAGCACAATTCATCCTTTTCCTCTTCTCTGCTTCCTTCTCCCCCCAGCCCTTCTCCACCAGGGTTCCTGGAGAAAATTAAGCCCTTAGGGCCTAAGGCATCCTTCATGTGGAACGTTTCTCTGTGCATCTAGAAGTTATGTACCATCTTTGGGAAAAGTGAAAAAAATTATTCAAACCACTTTCTGTAGGGCTCCTCTCGTGGAACCTCCGTTGAGGTTGTCTCTCCTGACATCATCGTGGGCTGGTTTAACAGCCCCAGCTGGGGAGGGATGAATAGAGCGTCTTAAGAATGCACAGCCTCTAACAAAACGGAGGTCCACGGGACAGCGTTGACCTACACTGGACACCACCAGGAGGGAGGAACAGGCCAGGAAATGAAAGCACCATGACAGAGAAGGGTTCAAATCTGCCACTACTATGTGACTTCGGGCACATTATTTAAATCTCTGACATCTTGACTATCTGGTAATAATTGACTATTGCTGGGTAACAAATTACTCCAAAACTTAGTGGCTTAAAACACCATGCATGTGCTCTCCCCGTTTCCACGGGGAGGAACCTGGGCAGAGCTTCGCTATGTTCTTGTTTCAGCATCTCTCACGAGGCTACAAGCGAGGTGCCGGCCGGGGCAGGAATCATCTCAACGCTCAACTGGGGCAAGAGCCACTGCCCGGGTCACTCAGTGGGCTGGCAGGATTCAGTTCCTCGTGGGCTGTTAGACTGACGGTCTCAGCTCCCTGCTGGACGTTGGCTGGAGGCTACTCTCAGTGCCTTGCCAGGCGGCCCTCTCCATTAGAGCAGGCATATGAGGAGAGCCAGAGAGAGCACGGCAGCAGGAGGGATGCCACAGTCTTTCTCAATCTAATCACAGAAGTGACATCCATCACTTTTGCTGTATTCTCTTCATTAGAATTGAATCATGGGGCCAGCCGGGTGACATAGTGATTAAGTTCTCAAGCTCCACTTTGGCATCCCAGGGTTCACAGGTTCGGATCCCAGGCGCAGACCTACACACGACTCATCAGGCCATGCCGTGGCAGTGTCCTACATACAAATAGAGGAAGATTGGCACAGGTATTAGCTCAGCAACAATCTTCCTTAAGCAAAAAGAGGAAGGTTGGTAACAGATGTTAGGTCAGGGCCAATCTTCCTCACCAAAAAGAAAAAAAAGGAAGCAAGTCATTAGGTCCAGCTCACACTCCAGGGGAGGGAATTACACAAGGGTGTGCATACCAGAGGCAGGGATCGTTGAGGGCTGTGTCAGAAGCTGCCTACCACACATCTGTAGAGTGGGGCTAATAAATGTCTCACTAGATTGCTCTTAAGATGTGCATAATGCACCTGCCACACAGGCAGGTGTCCAGTAAATAGCAGCTGTCACCACAGTAGGTGCTCCCTTCTCACCTGCTCCCTTTCCCTCTCCTATGCCATCTGAGCTGTCTTCTTTCACTGACAGAGGATGTGTTCACCAAGAACTAACTCAACTGGCATGGCCCTATTTTTGTCCCCAAATGCCCTCTCACCATTACACCGTCACATACCATCATCCTCCTTAGCTTTGTTATGCACGAAACTAGACATACCCAAGAGAGAACTTTCTTTTCCAGCCAGAGACTTTGTTTCCTTTGGCCTGTGTTCAGCGAGCTCAAGCTGTCTCCAGCTCCTCATCTTCTCTGTAGCTCCCTGGCTATTCTAGTCAGGAGTGTGACTGTATTCTTTGTTGTTTATGGATTCTAGATTTGGACCATCATGACTTTCAAACAAAAGCAAATCAGTTCATTCCGAAGGAGAGATGGACAGGGTCGGTGTGTGCTGTGTACGTGTGGAAAACGAAGTTGATGTGGAATCAGAGGAGTTCTTTGTTTTTGCCATCTCTCACAGGCTGCAAGTTACCAGCAGTTATAGTCCTACGTGGTAGATTCATGCCACCAACAGTTGCCAACGGCCATCCCTCCCTTCCACCTTCCTAACAGAGACCCGGCTGTATTCAGGTGTCTCCTCCTGAGGCCACTGGGAGGCTGAGCCCCGCCACAGCCCCAAGAGGTGAGACCTATGTAGCCTAAGTCTACCATGGCGATCCATTCTCCTTCTCAGTTATTAGTTTGGATGTGTTCTTGGATCCCAACTTCCCCAATAAAAAGTGAGGGGCACTATGTTGGTGGGCTTCTGGGAAGTTTCCTTGTTCTTAAAAAGACATGCTGGAAAACAGAGGCCTTCCTCTCAACTGGTTGGGGTCATGTCTGACTACTCCGGCAGCCGAGTGAAGACCCCGAGGGAAGCAATACAAGGACAAAAGTAACATATTGAGGCTGGCAGGGCAGAAAGCTGGAAGAAACCTGGGTCCTTGATGATGTCAATAAGCTGCTCTGTCAACCCTGGAACTGCCCAACCTTGGGACTTCTGTGCGATAATAAATCTCCCTTCATGTTTAAGCTAGTGGTCTCTGAAGCAAACAAGATGGTCCACAGAGGTGCAGGGAGAAAACATATGAGTTACATACTTTTAAGAGTAAAGAAGTTTTACCAGAACCGAATACACACAGTGCACATGTAAGTAGTCAGTCAGCACACAGAGGCGTCCTGAAAGGAGCAGCGAGATCTCCACATGCAGAGGGGCTGACGAGGGCGCTGTTCTCTTCCAGAATATTGCAGTTGTGTGCCCCCCATGAGGCAACTGGACAGACAGATTTTATTATCTTACATAAGAGCATCTACAGAGTATTTTATGAGATGGGGAAATTTAAACACCAAAAGAGGTTTGCTGCTTATCTCATAGTAACATTCTTAAAAGTAGTGTCAAACTTAAGATGTTAACATATTTTTATTGATAAAAAGACAAATGGTTGCAATTTGCCAACATTTCTTGTGGTGACAAGTGCTTATCAGTAATATGCAATCGAGAAGGTATTTAAAAAAACAAACCAACAGACTTCATCCAACCCTTCAAGGTAAAGATGATAAACTAACAATGAGTAAGAAAGTAGCTATTTTTCCAAAAGAAATTCACGTTAAGAGGATTTTGGAAATGACTACACATGCTTCCAGCTTCATGAAAATGTGTTGCCAAAAATTGTCACCTATAAAATCTCTCATAAGTGCTCACCTGGGAAATGAAATCCAAAAAATGAGTTTCGGTAGGTTTTGAACCCATTTGTTATAGTAACAAACATGCCACACTCACAATTATTGAGCAAGAACAAGTTACCGACAGTGAGAAAGATGGAAATTTATTATAAAGATTTCAACAAACACTTTTTAAAACTAGTGGATGGAATTGAAAAATGAGTCTTGTTTGCCAGTAAGCACAGTCACTTGGATCCACAGATCTTAAGGAAGTGGCTTTTTCAGCTGCGATAGTCATTAAAACCTAGCATTAAAATAAACTTACCTTAGAACCAGATATTAAGTTTTTATTATAAAGCGTTAAAACTAGGAGTTCCAAAAATAATGAAAGGTCTTTAATCATAGCTCTCAGTAAAAGAAATTTTGTTAGAAAGAGCAAAATGTATTTTTACCACAATACACACAAAAAATATTTTAAAAACATTTTCACCTCATCTTTCTTTTCTATTTTTTATCTTACACGTATTAGTATAATACATAAACAGTAATTTAAAAAATATATGTATATATACACATGCTGGGGCGGTGCTCTACAGCCTGCAGATGACTGGTTTACACAGGACTCTATTTCATGCCCTTTATCTTTAGAACAAACTTCTCCAATCCCAAGAAAATATTAACGATATTGTTTTCTAGTTTTTAAAACTTCTTTTTAAATCTTTAGTCCCTCTGGAATTTCTTTTGGTGAATGGTATGATGGGAATCAATTTTCTCCAGTTATACCAGCACCTTTTATTGAATAATCCATCCTGGTGGGAGTTATTTCAAACGCCACCATTAACGTACTCTAAATTCTTTAAAGTATTTGAGTCTTTCTATTTTCTAAACTATTTTCCATTACCTTGTCTATTTTTATACCAGTGTAAAAATTTAATTGTACTTTTTAAAAAAATGTTTTTTGGTACAGCAAGTTCCTTTTTTTCCTCCTCTTTCAATGAAGATTTTCTTATTTTCATCTGTTTATACTTCCATATGAATTTTTAATATGTATCAAAAATAAATACTCTCTGGCATTTGGATTGGCTTTTCACTGAACTTACATATTAACTCCTTAACTTATTTATTAACTCAAGAACCAACATGTTTACAGCTGTCAAAATGTCCCTATTATCAAATGTTTATAAGTCCCTGTGTTCCTCTCTGTTCTCATTCCCTTCCACCACCCCTCCACCCCCGCCAAGGAAACCATGATCTTGAATGTTGTTAATAAGTCTCTTTTTACTGTTTTATTACTTATGAGTCCTATAGTTTTTCCCATTTTTGAACTTTATATAAAGGTACCCAGGCTGACTGTATTCTTCTGACTTGCTCCTTTTAACTCAACATCATTTCTGAGATTCACCCTTGTTGATGTGCAAAGCTCTACACAGCACTTACTGCGCTACAGAATTCCATTGCACACGTGTACTTCATCTACTCATTGCACCTTAGATGGGCATTTGGCTGTCTCCTTCCCTCTTTCTTTTTGGTTATTACAAATGACACTGTTGTGACCATTCCTGTACACGTTTCCTGGGTGTATACACCCACACATGAGTTTCTCTAAGAGCATAAATCCTGGTATAAGGTATAAGATATACCTGTGTTCAACTTCACTAGATATTACTGTTTTCCAAAGAGGTAGTACCAATTTACATGCCAACAGTAGCGGATGAAAGTTCCTGTTGTCATAATCCCTCCAATTGTTGGTTATTTTCTGACTTTTTAGTTGCTGCCAATTCGGTGGCTAGGAAATGGTATTTCTTTGTGGTTTCAGTGTGCATGTCCTGATTACTAATAAGACTGGGCATCTTTTCATGTTTATGGGCCATTTCTGTTTCTTTTCATGTTTATGGGCCTTCTGTGAAATGCCTGCTTGTGTTTTTGCCCATTTCTCTCCCGAGTTGTTTTGCATTGATTTGCAGTCAGGTGCTCTTTAACAGTTATGTATTTATTGTGATTATCTGTATCTTACTCCAGTTAGGGCTTATTTTTTCACTCTATGGCATGTTTAGTAAACAAAAGTACTTACTATCAATGTAGCCAAATCATTTATCTGTTAATAATTAATGGTTTGCACTTTCTATCTTGTTTGCAAAATCTTTCCCTTCTCCAAAGTCATAAAAATATTTTTCCATATTGTCTTCTAAAAGTTTTGTAGTTTCAACTTTCCTCTTTAAATCTTTAATCCACCTGGTACTGACTTTTGAGCCTAGTGCAAGGTAGAGGTCTACATTCATTTTTTTTCTTTTGTGAAGAATTACTGAAGCCCAATTTATTAAACAATCCATCTTCCTGCCCACTGATACGCAATGACTGCCCTTTTAAAAATTAAGTTCCTGCACATGAGTTGGTCAGTTTCTGAGCTCATTATTCTTGTCCTTTCATCTACTCGTAATCTGTACCAATTTCACATTGTTTTAATCACTATATTTTATAGTAAATTTTATAATCTGGTAGCACTAGTTCCCCTCACACTTCATTCTTTTTTAGGAGCATCTTGGGTATCCTTGGTCCTGTGCTCTTCCATTTATATTTTAGGATCAGCTTGTCAAGGACCACAACGAAAACCACTGGAATTTTCTGTTGGAATTGCATTCATCTATTAACCAATTTGGAGAAAGTGTTGAGACCTAGATGATCTTCTTATTCATCACAGTCTCCATTTACCTAGGTCAATAAACGTGGAGGCTTTTTATTATCGTTTTCTCATTGAAAGCCTTATACAACTTTTACTAAGATTTATTCTTAAGTACTTTACATTTTTTGTTCCTACTGTAAATTTTATTTCTTAGTTACATTTAAAAAATTTTAAAGCCATTACAGCTTGTAGCTGGTGCATGGAAATGTAATTGATATTTGCATATTGATTTAGTTCCAGCAACCCTGATAAACTCTTAAACCTTCTAATTTGCCTGGTAGATTCTTTGGATTTTCATACATAATCTGATCATACAATGTTAAACCACTAATGGATGAGTCACAATTGATTTCCAAAAATTAACCAATTTTCATTCCTTAGATAAATCCAATTTGGTCATCATGTTATACTTTAAATACAATGTTAGATTTGGTTTGCAAAAAGTGCTTATTTCCTTATTCTCCATCAAATTTATTAACTGTGCTATTTAAATCTTCTATGCCCTTAATGATCATGCTTTTGTCTTCTGCATGATTAATGTGGGAGGTATGTTGAAAATGCTTATTATATTGGTAGATTAATCTATTTCTCCTTGTAGTTGTGGCCATTTTTTTCTTTATATATCTTGAGATATATTATTAGCCACTTAGGTGCATAATTAAGTTTAGAATTGTTATATCCTCCTGGCATATTAAGCCCATTGCCATACGTAGAGGCTCTCTTCACTAGTAATTTGGATAAGGAAAAGGGCTTAATATTAATATGGGGAAACTAAGGTCCAGAAAAATAACCTACCCAAGAACATACAACTAGTTAAGCTGATATTTAAACTTTAGTTCTCAGATTCTATGTATGATATTCTTTCTACTACGTCAAGTTTTTTGAAATTCAGAATGTTTTAGAATTTTAGATTATTGAGAAATAAATAGGCCAATAAAGGAAATAAACACATACGAAAAACTGGCTCTAGTAGAAACATTTTATCCTTAGTAAAAACAAATTGCTGAGAAGGGAGAGGATTTAAACAGCTCCCTACTTGGCAGGAAAAACAAAAAGCTGAAGAAGGAAACTGTCAAGTGATTTAAATGCAGAGAAAAAGAAAAGACAGTCACTGAATCCTACTGTGTACGGTCACCAAAAAGCAGACACCATTACAGCACAGCGTAGGTCATAAAAAAGAGGATGAGGGGCCGGCCCAGTGGCATAGCAGTTAAGTTCGTGCACTCCGCTTCGGTGGCCTGGGGTTCGTGGGTTTGGATCCCAGGCGTGGACCTACAAACCGCTCATCAAGCCATGCTGTGGCAGCATCCCATACAAAAATGTAGAGGAAGATGGGCACAGATATTAGCTCAGGGACAATTTTCCTCACCAAAAAAACAAAAGAGGATGAGAACTGGCATTCTGAAGACAAAGAGACAGCGAGAGAAACTGAAACTGTAAAGTATGATGATAAAAAAACCTAGGGAAACACAAGGGGTTATTTTTAAAAAGCACAGTATAATCAATGCAAAAGAACCCCAAATCAGGAAGTTTTGATTAAATGTCCACAATGTGTCAGTGTTTAAAAAACAAAAACTACATATATATGTCCATATGCATATATATATACTAGAGAGAGAGAGAATATTAACCATACACATACAGTAAACACACACACACACACACAGTTTTTTACCACTAGTACAGAGGTCAAGATGGGCACTACCCTGCAGCTAATGGCAGAAAAGACATGTGCCAAGTGTGGTTATCATTTAGGAGGCATTTGAATGTACTGTGAGCAAAATCAGATGTTCTGTATTACAGCAAAGTTCCAGTGAACCACGTATCAACATAACAAGGCAAGGACATATGTACAAGATTTATTTCATTAACCACAATGTTTTAGAGTGATGGTATACACCCTAATACAGAAGGAGTGATTCAAAATCCATCAAGAGTTAAAGGTCAGAGCCAAAGTTGGCTTTGAATCCCCGGTCAACAAGAGTTCCACCCACCATTTTGTTTTTCTTGGATTAATAAAAGAGTTGATGTACAGAACACCCAGTTCAAAGCTCCACCATGCTTTCCAACAAACAAGCACCACCAGGGACTAGACTTCATTGCTTCATCCTTGCTCTGGCTGTGCTGGTGGGTGGCAAAAGCCTCTTGTCTGCATTTGACCTCCCGTTTATTCATAAGCATTCCTGTGTCCAGCCATAGCTTCCCACAACTTCACATTTGAATAATCTCTTCTGAATAGCATGGCTGTAATATTGACAAACAGGACTAATGACAGCAATTAAATTGCCATCTGTTTAACAAAACATACCCTTCTAAAAGAATATCCACAGTCTTATTGCATTTAGTACATAGTCACAACATTGAAATGACATGTGAGAATCAATACAAAATATTTATTTTTTTCAAACCACAGAATTCACCCCAGAGCCACACTATAAATTCCCAGAATTGTAAGTCATTAACATTTTTCTAAACAATGCAGTCCAACCAGAAATGAAGATAATTTCCAACCAGCAGAAGTGCAATATATGCTAGGGTCCTATGAGAATGTACCTCTGATTAGCATTTTCTTTAATTCTCCCACAGCCGCTCCATCAACACAAGCAGAAATAGTGTATGTATGTACTTGTGCCACTTGGCTCTGAAAAGAGGTTCAAAATAGGGTCTTGGCCAGCGGATGAGAGAAAGTGCCCATGACTTAGCTAATAAACAGTGGGGACAGAAGAGGAATCATTTCCCTTAGAAGAGAACAGGGATCCTTTCATATATTCTGGTGGCCAGAAACTGGGGCAAATTTTGACAAGGTAATGAAAGTAATAGGAGAGCCATTTCTCCATGAACTCCTATGACCTCTATTTTAACTTCTGATAAACATGAACTTCATCTTACTAAAAACAGTAATCACAACCAAAAAGGTCTTATAAACCTCTTATAGGTGTCAGTCAAGGGATTCACATCCTGATCTTAAAATTTAAAGTCCCCTTAAGCGGCCTAGACCTGGATTAAAGTAAACATAATACTCTGAGCTAAGAAGCTCAATGACACCGTAAAAAAATCAACCATAACATCCAAACAATGACTGGATAGCTAATGTAGGGTCTTTGTTTTGCTTTTTAGTTGTAAAATTTTTTAATATCTCAGATTAGTGTATATTCATAAAACAATGTTCAGTTTTTTAAATAATAGGTATTTATGAAACAGCTGAATTTTAGCTCAAGGGCAATGCCTCTTGCATAATAATCATGGAAATAATTAACTGCAATAAAACATAGAAGAAAATATAGCCAGCCTCAGTAAGAAGACAAAATCTGCAAGGGTAACTCTGGGAGATTAAACAGGCTTATTTAAATACTATGATACAAGTGCTCCTGCTCACTCTGTAACTGCAGAAACCAACAGTGTTTGCTGGACCACCATTATCTTTGCTAGTACAATTGCACAGACCACCACTCTGAAGTTCTCCTTTTGTGCTGAAAAACTTTCAAATCCCTTGTTCGGTCAGTACAGAATATTGTGAGGTGATGCACATGCAAACTCTTCCTGAGGAATTCTTTATGTGTGCAAATTTGCAACCCGACAGAAAGCATGGCATACAGCAAGGGGAGTGGCAGCTCTATGGGGCGCAGCACTGGAGATGCCTGCGCAGCGTTGACGGCCGTGGGCATCCCTTCTTTTGCCATCTCGCTTACTCAAAATTCAGTTTTCATCCTATATCTCAAAGAAAGGGAGGGGAATTGCTTCAAACTTGTAGAAGGGGCAGGAAAAAAAGTAACTTTTCCACAAAATTTAATAATGCACAACTCATGCACCCAGGTTCGTGTCTCTTCTCACTAACTCTACCTGAGAACTACTAGGCTAAGACTCATTACACCAGGTTTTGCTTTCTGCCCCACAGAAAACAAAGTAGTAGTTCCTGTCGGGTCAGGGTGCAGCTGTGACAACAGAGGACATGAGATGACACTGTTATTGAAGCTTAAGGCCAACCTTTAAACTAAGTACTGTCTCTGAAAACAATGATCATCTATCTACTTTTACATGTCATGATTTCTGGGTGACCGAACTGGCTTTCTTCTGGAGGCTCTAGTTTCAGGCTGCACAGACACGCTAGTCAGTTTAGCCACATCAACTGCATGTGTTTACTAACGAAACAACCAACCCTGCATGTGCGATCTATCTTCAATGATCTGGCCCCACAAAAGCCAGTATTTAAGAAGGGTGGAGAAACTATATACTGTACTGGCAAGAAGAATACAAGTAAACATGAGAAGAAAATACTTTCTGGCAAAGGGTGCTTAGTCAACACAAAATGGAGGGCAAATCTGATTTCCTCTCATGTTGCAAACTAAGAATTTTATTAAGAATCCCAATTAAATAAGCAAGAGCAATTTCGACTTGCAATAAAGAAACAGATTTTCATACTGCAATGTACCTCAAGGGGCCAAGATGAGTAACAACCAGGTCACAAGCACTGGGAGGATGTGTGTGTTCTCTCTACAGCGCCTTCCAATCACGGCTTTGCAGCACCAAGCCCTGACCCACAGCTGGCTGCAATCACTGTGCAAAAATTAGAGTAACTAAATTTTGCAAATTTTATGCTGCCCACTTTTTTGTTAACACACACATAATAATAAAAAGAAGACAATATAAAATATTTCTCCATTAACTTAATAATGCAAAAGTATCCAAAGGTTTTAATGCCAATTCACATCATAATACAATGCTTTTATAGGGAAAGTTCCATTGTTGGCTGAAGAAAAATACTCTTTCCCAGAAAAAGCATTTGGGTATATTATTAAGATACTGAAGAATTCATCCACATTTAGAGAAACACTTCAATTTTGTTCCTTTCAGAAATATTATTAAAACCACTCAGGAGAGACTCCAGGTGCAGGTGTTCTTTATAAGCCTGCAGCAATCATTTCATTGAGAAAAGTAAAATTTGGACACTTCATGATAAAATGGAATTCTTCCTTGATACTAGAATGTTACTGGTGTAGCAAATCAAACTGTACAGGGCGTAGTGAGAGCCTGTATATATTCTTACAGTAATTCAGTGTTTATCAATACAATCCAAAATGCTCACAGAGTTAAATGTGTCCAATTCGAAGTCCTCCACAAAACCCACCAACTCTGGCTGATAAGTACTTAAAAAAATAAATCTGACAACCTTTACTTCTACTTCTTTGAACAATAATTTTACAAATAGAGGACTTCTATTAGATGACTTACTGGCTCCGAATATCACACTTCTAACTCTCCCGCCCACCCCACTCCCCAAAAAAGGACAAACTGAAGTGGCAGAGGCAACCCTATGAAAACTCTGCGAATCAGAAGTGTGACAGCATCCCTGACACGTCTTCTTTTTCTGCCCTAAGTTTTCTAAAGAGGTAAATATTAGTCTGACACAGCCAAACAGAGTCAAGCATATGCTCAATTTAGATTCAAGCAAAACTGAGAAGAAAAATATTTTTCCCTTGCCATATCTTTCTAGTTTTCTTTGCCTTTCAAAAACAACTAGAATAAGCTTCAGAGTCTTTCATAAGGAACTAAATAGCACTGTGGGTGTAGAAAAACAGAAAATATAGCTTTGCCACAGCTGAAAGGGAGCCTTAAAACAGCATGGCTGCTTCTCTATTATACTCGAATAGAATGTTTAAAAGATGCAGGCTGCAGACTGTTTTTTTAAGTACTTATTTCACCCATTTAAAATGAAATGGATCAGGAATCCCACATCATTGATTATATTTGGACTAAATAACCAAATCTGCTTCCTGGAGCGTCACAGGAACCAGCTTTCACTGTTGGATAATTCTCAACGACATTAAAAAGGGAGCTCTAGTGCTAAGGTCCCGTCCCCCACCAAACTAGCATAATGCCAACACAACAGCAGCTGGTGAAATCATGGTAAGTGATAGAGGGAATGGAAATGTTTTATGAGAGTTGGTCCCCAACGTTAACATGAAGACGCCACAGTGAAGTAGCGGGAAATCTGACCAATGTGCCAAATGTTTCTATTTTCCCACTCACTTAGCATCCTGTTACCAAGTCACACCTGACATCTTGGTGGGTTAGTCTGTGATACCGTAAACTTTTTCAGGAAGCATTTGTGAGTTTGACAACATGGTCACAGAGTTGAAAGTGCACAAAGCTCAAGGCACAGAGTAGAAGAAAGTTGTGAACTAATGGGGGGAAAGTTACAGCAAAAGCAGAGTTAGCATTTTCCCTTAACGAGATATTCTAATGCTAAATAAAGACCAACTCTTTTAAAGGGGCTTGTTTTGATTATGGGTGAAAAATACTGTAATGATCGGCTTGATTTTAAAGCAAAAGATATCTTGATGTGTGAAACCAATATGCCGAAGTGCCAAGTCCACAAATGAACAAATCAAGTGCTTTAGAAAAAAAACGATTCTTCTGCTCTTATATTTTTGGAGGAAGCTGCTGATTTGGGCTGCCGGATTTCACTTAGCAATGGTCACTTTTCAAGACGCTTGTTCCTCACAGAAACTGTAGATAAACTCATTAAAAGATTGTCCCATTTCAAAATCATCCCCAAGTCTAGCAGCAACTGTTTTTTGTTTTTGTTAGTTTTTTGTTTTTTAAAATTACAGACCAAAGTAAGAAGTCCAACATCTTCTTCCAAGAAGGGCTTTGTGACAGAGCTCCTGAGTGTCGCAGGACCCCCGCTGTGCTCTCCATAGTCCCTGCGGCTCCAGTGTGTCCTCTTTTCGGGAAGGAAAGTACATTCAATGCATTCACTATCTGTACCCTCTGGAACTTGCACATGCTGATGAGCTGTCTGAGAGAAAATATCGGAATAGGAAAAAGTATGAATAGCAGACAGCATTTGATAATAGCAGGAATCTGTTTATTTAACACATATTTCTCACCCCCTCCCAATCATCCAAAAGGAGATTTAAAAAACCCAAAAACTCCAAACCATGTGGGTTTGAGTGAAGTGAAAGGGGGCTAGATCATCAGGACTGAGACGGGGTCATTACCCCATCCTAGCAGAGACTGAAGGGTCTGGTAGCCTCTCGACAACTGCTTGAGAAACACCACCACCAGCTGGGCTCCAGAGCTGCCACAGCTTGCAGAACAGTCTCACCCTGATCACACACAGAGCCGTACGAGACCACCATCCAGAACACTATGGACATCCTTATACTCCCTGCATGGTCACCACCAGCGGCTGCCTTACATCACAAAACCATCAAAGACGGTAAGGAACATTGTTACTTACTATAAGCCAACTCATCCCCAGCTCTCTTCCGGGACTGGTCACCTCTGGGGAGAAGAAAAGAAGAGGGAGTCAACAGAACTGAATGACATCTTCACATACCAAAACAGGAGAAGAACCGACATAACTGATAATGGAGGATAGCAGATATTTCAATTCTAACCCAACAACCTATTTTAAAATAGACATCCAACTTAAACAGTAATTGAGTCATTTATAACCTGAATATTCTTAGCTAAAGGGTGCTGTCTTTTAAATATAGAAAGCTATTAAATGAAGGAAGGATTATCTATAAAGATGATTTACACTGGGTTCTACATAGGTTCAGACTAACATGTCTTTGAAGATTAACCTGGGTTCTGTTATCAACATCCCTAGTGACCTCCATATACTAGGGCAAATTTCAAATATGCAATAGAGGGAATACTTCAAAATCTTCCCTAAAAGCCCTATTACGAGACCAAAACCTGCTTAAAACTTTTGAAAAATCTCAGAATCTTAATGTACCTGAATACTCTTCTTGCAGGTAGAAGAACATGAACATTTACATGTACTAACCAGTTCATCTTCAAACACCTACAGCAGAGGTTCTAATTCTACTTTAGAGATAAGAAAATAGAGGTTCTGATTAGGTCCTATGCTACCTGTAAATTCTATTTTTGTCTCTCCAGTTTCTCAGACAATAATCCAGACAAATGACTAAAATACTTAAGTAACGAGTAATAATGACCAATTCACTAGCTTTTTCTTCTTCCACCCCTTAGCAGCGCTTACACAGTTTGTCTCCTCCTTCCTGGAACACTTTTGGTTCTGCCCAACACTCTGTCCTTGGCTGCTCTTTCTTCTCCACGTATATTCTCCTTCATCTAGGATGGTGATCATACCAGTCCTGTGACTTGAAATACTATCCATATGCCAGTGGATCAAAGATTTGTACCTCCAGCTCTGATTTCCTCCCTACACTCCAGCCGGGTGGGTCCAACTGCCTCATCACCATTGCCACTTGGATGATGTAGCATATACTGCAAATTGACCACAGCCAGAATGCAATGCTGACTCCACCCGTACCCACTCCTTCCTCAGTCTTCCTCAATAAACTGCACCACTTTCTAGCCAATTACTCAGGCCAAAATCCTAGCTCATTCTTGATTCCTCTCTTTCCCTCACTCTGGAGCATTCTATCCCAAAACATAATCCAAAATTAACCACTCCTCACCAACCCCAGGGCTACAATCCCAATCCAAGACACTGTCATCTCTTCCCCTACACAACTTCAAGAGTCCTATTACTAGTCCAGACAAGAGCCAGAGTGATCTTATGTAAAAGCATAAAGAAAATTACTTCATGCCTCTGATTAAAGCCCTGAGTGGCTTTCCATTAGCGTAAAAAAATCAATTCAAGTTCATTTTCCCAGCCCTGTGAGCTATGGCTCCTTCCTACCTTGCCACCCTCATTTTCTACCTCTGTTCACTACACTGCAGCCACTCTGGCTCTCCTTCTGTCCCTTGGACGTGTCAGCACTTTTGTACTTAACTATTTTCTCTGCCTGCAACACTCTTCCCCCTAGTTAGCCACCTGGCTGCCTCCTTATCATCTATGCCCGCGCTGGAATGTCTCCTCCTCAGAAGGCATTACGTTACCAAGTGAGCTGGAACAGCCCTGCACACAAGCTCTGCTCACTCGCTTTCTATCCCATACTCTGTTTCATTTTCTGTGCCGCACTTACTATTATTTGCAATGATTTGTTTACACGTTTATTACTCATCTCCTGACATTAGAGCATAAGCACCGTAACAACAGGAACGCTGCCTGTCTTGTTCACCCAGTACCCAGCACAGTGTCTGGCACATTGTAGAAAATAAACATTTGCTGAATTAACAAATTAGTGAATAATTCATAAATGGCTCTACAGATGGATTATTAAAATGCTAGTCCAAGTAATTACTTTCTGCTTTTGAATAATCTTCCAGATTGCCAAAGTTTCCCACTTTCTTTCTCTGGTCATACTCAAGACCAGGACGGAAACCTCTTGCTTGCGCTGGGAGAAGAGTCTTAATCACTGGCAGAAAGAGAACAAACCTAATGGCCTTTGGAAGGTTTTCCTCTAGGCTGAGCTTTTTTTTTTTTGTGAGGAAGACCAGCCCTGAGCTAACATCCGTTGCTAATCCTCCTCTTTTTGCTGAGGAAGACTGACCCTGGGCTACCATCCGTGCCCATCTTCCTCTTCTTCATGTGGGACGCCGCCACAGCATGGCTGACAAGCAGTGCGTCGGCAGGTGCTGGGAGCCAAGCCCACGAACCCCGGGCTGCCAAAGCGCGAACTAAACCGCTGCGCCACCGGGTCAGCTCCCTCTAGGCTGAGCATTCAGAGAAAAAACATACACATTTAGCATGAACCAGCCTTAGGGAGCCTAAAGAGCTCTAAACAGACATTCTAATATCACTTCTAAACACCTCTATTGTTAACACTACATCTACCCAAAGCCAGCTGAGTGTCTTACATTACTATTTACACTAGTATCATCACAGTAGCATTCATCAAATATTCTGAAATAATTAAGTTAACTCTGATCAAAAGGAAGATATAAGATCTTATTTCTGGGAACTCAATTTCTACAACTTTCGGTCCCATCCCTCAATAGTTCAATAAAAACTGAACATGCAAAAATAACAGAAGAAAAATACAGATGTGAGAACAGGAGGAAGGAAGAAAGAAAGTACATGTGATGTGTGCAAGAGGCTGCCAAAGTCTGGAAGGCTACAAGCTGCCCTGGAAACAAGATCCCTGCTACTAAACAAAAAAGCCCCAATTCTAGAGTGACCCTCTCAGCTAGAAGACCAACAGTACTCCTACAAAATTCTATTTTGTTTCAGAAATTCAGGTAACAATTACTCAGAAAGAACATTTTATTTGCCTTTAAAAGCTGTTTGGTAGATGCTCTGTGGAGGACCACAGGCTGGATTGAAAGAGGATGCTCCATCAGAGGATGTGCATGTTAGAAGTTCCCAAATGAACTTATTTCCATAATGTAATCTTTGATAACAACAGACACTAACCTGCTCTCCCCTACAATAATCACTTCAATTATGCAGGTAACAGATAAAACGAGGGGCCAGCCTGGTGGCGCAGCGGTTTAGTTCATGCTTGGCAGCCCGGGGTCCGCGGGTTCGGATCCCGGGCGCCCGCCGACGCACTGCTTGTCAGCCATGCCGTGGTGGCGGCCCATATAAAGTAGAGGAAGATGGGCACGGATGTTAGCCCAGGGTCAGTCTTCCTCAGCAAAAAGAGGAGGATTAGCAATGGATGTTAGCTCAGGGCTGGTCTTCCTCACAAAAAAAAAAAAAAAAACAGATAAAATGAAAATGTTGCTCTTAGCTTATATGTTAATTCTAGCTTTGAAATAAGTCCATACTCTATTTCCATGCACCTAAAAATCTTTTGCATAAACTCTAGCTCAAATGAGAATCTATCTATCAATTGCAAAAGAGGATATATTTGACAACATTCACACATTATTTCAAAACATTTCAAAGACTTAGTCTCTGCCATCCACATTAAAGCCGTGCATTGCCTATTCAGGACTCCCTACATTATCTAAGTGGAACATAATCTTAAATGAAAAAAGTTTGCACAGCCAAACAGGAATCATGTTGTTAATTAGGCACAAACTATAAAATGACTCCTCATATCAGAACAGCCAGTAACTGAACTCTTAGTAGATAGCTTGTACTATATTCTCAAATTTTTTTGCATCAATGGACAACATTTCTTCCAAAACAATCCTAATCCACAAATAAATAATGATCAAAGAAGGCATCAAGTCAGGCAGGGCAGAACATGGAACAAGAGCTGGAAGCACAAAAGCTGGAAGTACAGCCAGACTTTCTTTCAGCTGCTAAGAATACGATGTGCGCACATCCTTTCTGACCGGTCTGGGCCAGCTCGGCAGTGGGGCAGAGTGAGTCCAAGAACGTCAGCTTTGGCAGGGCCTACTTTGTGCAAAGCGCCCACCAGGAAAATTTATGAGGCAGACTTTAATCCTCACAGTAAATATACAATGAATTGTTAATTCTAGAAATGGCTCAATTCATGAATGTTCGTAAACTAAAACATTTTAATTTTATCACCTCTTGGAATTCTAACATTTAAATTTCAGGCAAAAGTTGTATGAAAGAATTCCACTAAGAGAAACAAAAATTCCAATTTACATCAAAACTCCATGGCATTTCCCTGAAAATGACCAACTCGGCCTTGGCTGTTGGTCCCTCACGTAAGAGGCAATGTTACATGCGGCTATTTATGGAATCAGTTACTCATCTCTTTGCAAGCAAACCTGGCATAAGAGCTACTGTACACAAAGCAGTCCTGCACCCTGTTCTCTTCTTCTAGTTCCAAAATTAGGATTAGGAAAATGTCTCTGGATGTGTTTAAATAGTTCCACACACTGTTCTGGTAGGTGAATTCAAGGTGTTCAGAAAAATCCACAAAAGCTATCTTCTTAAACTGTTTCACAGAAATAAATTTTTCAGAAGACCATTTATTTTTTAAAAGATGATTTATTTTTTTAATAAGCTCATCTCTAAAATTAAAAGCAGGGGCCAGCCCAGTGGCGCAGCGGTTTAGTTCGCACTTGGCAGCCCGGGTTTCACCGGTTCGGATCCCAGGCACCTGCCGACGCCCTGCTTGTCAGCCATGCCGTGGTGGCGTCCCATATAAAGTAGAGGAAGATGGGCACGGATGTTAGCCCAAGGCCAGTCTTCCTCAGCAAAAAGAGGAAGATTAGCAACGGATGTTAGCTAAGGGCTGGTCTTCCTCACAAAAAAATAAAATAAAAATAAATAAAATTAAAAGCAAACATTCAAATAAAACATGAATAAAAACATTTACAGGAAAAGTTTTACTATAATTCAAAACACATAAGCCACAAAGAAAAGGCTTGATAAAGTTAGTTACACAAAAATTAAAAAAACTTCTGCATGACATAAAATTAAAAAACACCACCATAAGCAAAGTCAAAAGATAAACTGAAAAAAATAACTGTTTTATCTTGAGCAAAGAATCAATCTCTTCACTACAGAAAGAGCTCCTGGAAACCAAGAGAAAAAGACCAACAATCAAAGAGAAGAGTGAACAAAGGACATAAACAGACCTTTGAAAAAGTAAACATATGAAAATATGCTCAGCCTCACTCATAATAAGAGAAATGCAAATTAAATCAACTCTGAGTAACTATTTTGCCAGATTGGCAAAAATCCGAGAGTGCAGCACCACACTCCACAGGCAAGGCCATGAAGAACAGGCACTGCCACACTCTGCCGGTGGATACGCAAAATGGCACGATCCCCTACGGAGGGCAATTTGGCAATATCAATCAAAATTCTAACTGCATTTACTCTTGACCCAGCAGTCCCACTTGTGGGAATTTACTCTCCAGATGTAACAGCAACAGGTACAAAATTATGCACGTACAAGGTTATTCACTGCAGCATTCTCTGTAATAGCAAAAGATGGAAATAATTCACGTTGCCACCTACAGGGGACTGGTTAAGTTGTAGTATATCTACACAACGGAATGTGTACGAAAGGAATAAAAATAAGAACATATACTGTGTTTGCTTGTATCTGTAGATTAAAAAAAACACTGGAAGGAATCATAAGTAACTAATAAAAATGGTTACCTAATGGGGTGGGAGTAGATGGAGAGACAGGTGGGAACAAAACTTCTCAATGTATACTTTTTGTATCATTTTGATTTTTGAACCATATAAATATTTAGGTCTTCAAAAATGAATAAGTAAAATGTCTATGGCATTAAATGGCCTCATTCTATGTATGAAAATAATACCACTATTAGAAATATTAATGTCAGGAAACACCTGACCACTGGACATCAGGGAGAAAAACTAACTGTTTACATTCTACCATTTCCCACTGGCCTTTCCTTCCCCTAACTTGCCACAAGACAGGTTTATCAGCCCTATCTACACAGCTTCACTGAGCCTTTCCAGTGTGAGCTGCCAGTGAGTGGGGTAAATGGCCAGTGGATTACTCACTGCCCTCACTAGCACATGAATACAGTTGCCGCAGGGACAAAATAAATGCCAATCCTTCGGCCAACAAAGAACAGATTATCTGCTTTCTTCCTAACCTGTGCTGAAGGTAGAGACTTAGTAACAGTGATCTTGGTCAAGACTCATATTCTGAGACTTTGGCCTCAGAACCTATGAAAGAGAATATCCATCTCCAGTGGTCATAACTATGCCTAAGGGAGGAAGCCAGGTGTCTTCCTTTCCACAACTTTCTTCCTTTAATGCCAGGGATTCCAATAAAAGAAGATATGTAAAAGTGCCTCATAAAGAGTAATGATTATGAAAATATAAGGTATTACTGTACCCTTCAATGATCTGGTGACATAGAGTGTTTTCCCATAGGGAATCACAAAATTTTTATATAATTTTAGTTGAAAATATGCACTTCACAAAATTTCCAGGATATAGCCATGATATTCAATTGCAAATTTTAGAAAAATTAGCAAAGTAGAGTGAGGCAAATTTTCCACACACAGATAAAGAGATATCTTACTTTTTAAAAAAAAACAACTAGAATTTAGGGCAAAAGTGAAAATATGAAAAACAGAATCTAAAGCCTCTTCACTAGTTTAGTCATAAAAGCACATTACAAGTGATCATTCAGTTTCTACATGGTTTTCCAATGTTAAGAACGAGTCAGTTGGGAGAGCTATTGGAGGCTGCCCAGCCTAACTGCTCACCCAATGAGAAACCCCTTCTTCAAATCCATTTAGTGCAGAGCAGCTTCCACAAAACCAAAACCCAGCTTCAGTGCTTCCCCAGACAGGGAGCTGACTATCTCTCCCAGCAGCAGCCCCTCTGATTCGGGACAGTTCTATCCTGATCTAAGAACCCTGGGATCCGCCCCCACCAAGGCGAACTGGCCTAAGGAAATGGACATATTTTGTCACAAAAGGAAAAAAAACTTGCCTCGTAAAACCATTCTGTATAAGTTCTCTCTGAAGTTTCTGATCTTGAGCAGCATATTCAGAAAGTTCAGACTCCACCGCCGGAGGGAGAATGTTCGGAATAAATTTAGAAAATAGAGCTGGAGCCATCTGAACCCACTCTGCGAGGGAGGGAAAGATTCATGAAGGAAACCACATGGACAATCTAAATTAAATGGAAAAGGGTAAGTTTTCTTTTGTTCAAAGAACAAGAGTATATATTAAAACGAGCTTAACATGGGGAAAAATGACTGCAATCCCATTCTGATAAAGAACATACAAAGAGATTAGATTTCCTTTCTAAAAAGAATTTACAGTATAAAGAAAGCAGATATTTTTACATTTTATTGATTTGACAAAATTTAATGAAAATCCCTAGAGAATTCTTGAATGGACCTTATCAAAAATTCTAAATACAGAGGAAAACACGAATGAGATAACCAAAGAATTCTGAGTGGGAGGGGACTTGGAGGGAAGGGCTTGGTGGAAATACTAGCCCTATTAAGCATTAATTAAAACAATATCCTGGCCCAAGAAAAGAATAGTACAGGCAGTAGTAAGTAGACATATAAAAAAAGAAGTACCACAAAAATGGGGGGTTGACCATTTAATAAGTGGGCTGGAGATAACTGGGAAGTACTTTTGAAATAAAAACTTATTTTGACCCATGTTAAATTAGAGCAAATTATGAATAACAGTAAAAGAAAAGAGAATTAAATGGTTATTAAGAAAAAGATAAAAGATCAAGAGAATAATCTAAAGAAAAATAAATGTTCATAAATAAATGGACAAAGAGAAGTCTAAGGAAAATATTTTTATCAGACATGACAGAGATAAATTAGTATCTATATTATAAAGCATTTTTATAAATCAGTAAGACCAAGAAAATGAGTGAAAGATAGGACTGAATAATTCACAAGAAAAAATAAATAACAGCCTTGTTAATATGCAGAAAAACTCAGGCTAAAATAAACACACTCCCTTCCCCCTACTCACTGGACACTAAACACAAACACTGCCCACGTGCAGCAGAGGTGTGACGAAACAGCATCATCGCCTGCCTTGTGGGTCGGCCTAATACAGCACTGTTGTCCCTTCTGGGTTCTTTTAATCTAGCCCTTTCAAATTTTACCTTTTGGAAAACATCTTGGCTGTACATATCAAAAACCATAAAGTGTCAATGCTCTATCTAATCCAGTGAGCTCACTTTAAAAACTATAATGAGTAAATAATCCTAAATCTGAAAAAAACAAGTTTAATGCTGTGCAATGCTGGTCACTGATAAGGAAAAAAATGTCCAACAAGAGAACAGCTAGGTTAGAGATGGCAAAAAAAACAAGCACCGCAAATGACATAGGCCATCCACTCACCCCTTGTACAAACTCACGGCAAAACGTTCTCAACAGTGTCCCTCCTTCCAGCTCAGCCCAAATATGGCTCTAGAAAGAGCCTCAATACAGTGCTCTGGGGAACCACTAACCAATCAGAGCTGGCAGGAGTCAAAGCGATCTGCCATTTTATGGAACTCCAGGCAGTCATTAAAATAAAATGAAGAAACAAAGAAAATTGTGAGTATTAAATGATGGGCAGGATGGGATGGCTAGAACTATTTCTAAAATGAGCTTCTAAAGATTGGATGGCAACACACCAAAAATGGTAATAGAATCTCCAAGGATTAGGGCTCAGGAATCTACAGTTTAAAAAACTTTCTCGGGTGATTCAGATGCATTCATTATACAAAAATCAGCATCTGAGAACCACTGCAATAAAAGAAACTTTTACATTTAAAATTCAACTTTTAAAATATTTTAACCTTAATTTCTCAGGTGAATAAAACTGCTTTAATAAACCAGGAATATAATGGGTACTGGCAAGACATGTAAATGTAAAAATATGTTTAATAGTATCAGAAAATGCCTTGGGTAGCAAAAGGGTAGTCTGTGATAAAATTCACCTTTTCAAAAGGACAATTCTCAAATACAGAACTCTCTTCACAGGTAGTATGAATCTTATTACACAAGAGCTCAAACTGGGATAAAACAGCATTTAGATAAACATGCATCTATAAGATTTTCTACCCTTAGTGATTAGTTTTATTCTGCAATTTTGTTACATATAATAAAAGCCACAGCTGATAAAGCTGCTGGCTTGGAAGGCAGAATTTAGAAACTTGTCATACTGTACTTGGATGCCTAATAAAAAAAATCATTCATAACCTAGCACTGCAAGAAAAATTTATGAGCCATTTTCAACACATTTAGTAAAATAAAATTCTGAGACACTAGAAAAAAATTGGTTTATTGGACACATGCAATAGAATATTTTTATATAAGTAACTACTTAATACGAATAATTTGTTAAAAAATTCTAACTGAGCAAGACCTGATCCAAATTTATGTAACATTAAATCTGAATACTCTAGAAGTCACTAATTGTTTAAAATAGCCTGAGAAAGAAGGTATCTCTGACATCACAGTCCATCCCTAGTACCACAATTTTCACTAGCTTTCTATTTTAGCAAGCTAAATTCTGACATATCTTTCAATTAAATAAGCAAATGATCAAGCCATCAATTACTTAAAATCACTGTTGGACCCAACTGGATAGTAATAACAACAGTTAATATTAGCATGCTTATTATATCATCAGGTACTGTGTTAAGCTCTTTAGATCACATTTTATTTCATTTAATCCTCAAATGACAAAAGAATTTGACAAAAAGGTTATTACTGTCAAAAAAGCATCTCTTGTGTTTCCAGATAAGAACAATGTTCTACTCTGAGAACTTTACAATCTCTCTCCCATGAACATTTTATAATTGGCTAAACAACTGTATGACAAGTTTGAGGTTCCAGCTTACAATAGGAAGATATATACAAAAGTATCATGGAATTCCTTTAAATTCACAATGTTTTTAGTCTAAGATTGATACATTAAGATAATTTACAAACCAAGCCTTTGAATATAGACCTTCGATTTTTAGGTTCTGCTATCCTGACTATCTCTCTCCTCAAAATATCCTTATGAAATGAATGTAACTTTACCAATAGTTCTAGATTCCCTGCAAGTTATGTAACAGGCCTAAGATGGAGTTGTGAATGTGCATGCCTGTGCATATTTGCAGTGTGGGGTAAAGTGAAGGAGAAACTCCATAACAAAAAGACAGAGATTAAGGCCAGACATGAGATTCAATTTTATCTGAAGTGTCTCCTATAAATTATTTCTTGTATTTCCCAAAGTAGTCGGTTTTCACTAGTAAGGAAAGAATTTCAAGTGAGTCCTGAGTTTACATTTCACAAGGATGAGTATCTACTCAACTCTTTTGGTACAGCAAATCCAAATACCATCAGGCCTCGGAAAACACAGAGAAACACTGTCCTCTTGGATAAGGCTGGAAACTGCCATAAACAAACAAACAAGTCCAACCCCAGAAGAAATGATGAACGTTTACCTGGTCTGAGAGTGTACAGGCCTTTCACGATATTTGCCATTGTTGAAGGTGTGACCTGAAATGGTGTTGACTGGGCTTCTAAAAGTAAAGCTGAAATAAGACGAGAAAATGGGTTATAAAAATGATGTAATGCTGACTGTCAATCTTTGTTTTCCTATTACTATTTCTCCCAAAGACTGAAGAGTCAACAAGTACAAGAAAAGAACAGCCCAAGAGAACAAACCCAGAGTTCATACACTAAAGATTTTTTTTAAAAAATCCGATGCAGTAGCTCAATCTAACAAGTAAACACGTGCAGGTCTGTTGAAACACTAATGGAAATGAGTCCATTCATGGAGGGTCTGAAAATAAGTAAAGCTTTCTAAAAGCAATAGTATTCATGGTACATAGTGAGAGCGCTAAAAGTGCTTCCCATTAAGTTCACGATTCAAAAGATTTACACATTTGGGGAATAAAGTGTTCTCTAACTCACTCAATCATTTCTCTTTCCCCCAAATCACCATATTTGAGACTCTCGGAATTTTTCTGAAAGACACATTAGTAATTTTAGTAACTGCGATCAAAGTCAGAAACTCACTTTCCCAAATGCTACAGCTGCATGTCCTTTTTTTCCTACTAAAGGTAAAGGCAAGACATCACACTGGCTCATCTTTCACACTTGCCTGACAAAAATTTTATTAAAACATTTTTAAACAGATAGGAATGATTCCTCTAGATAACATCATTAACGGGTACAAATAAATTCCATTATTCAGTGGATACAACAGATACTACTGACTCAAAATAGTTCATTTTTACCTCTCAAAGACCTGTAATTTACTCACCAAAACCCCATAAAACTTGGCTTAATTTTACTCTAAGCTAGGCTTGTAAAATTGTATAAGCTGTTTTTTTCTGTCACGCCTTTTTAAAAATGGGAACACCATCTCACTTGGCCTATAATGATTTTACAGTTTCAAACATACAATGTAAGTTACACTTGAATTTATATGATGAAGGCCAGAGGTGCATTATTCAAGTTTATCCTTCTGATTTTACCATGAGTAGATAGTTATAATTATGAATGGCATAGATAAACTTTAAAGATTACGAATGTTAAGCATTGTAGAAAAACATGCTTTAAAATGCAATGTTTAAAAGCTGAAATTCTAAATTTGAAGTTCTGAGAGTCTCTTCTACTCAAGGTTCTCTCTAATTTCAACATGTTCCCAAAACCCAGGCTCTATCAATCCAACATCCTACTTTTTGACCAATCGTTCTGGCCTTCAGTAAGTCTTGTTCTCATTAACTCTTCACATTCAACCACACATTCATTATATGGCCAAGTATATACACTTGCAGGGCCAGCCTGGTGGCATAGCCATTGAGTTTGCTTGCTTCACTTCAGCAGCCAGGGTTCGCAGGTTCAGATCCCGGGTGTGGACCAACACACCGCTTGTCAAGCCATGCTGTGGTGGTGTCCCATAGAAAGTAGAGGAAGATGGGCATGGATGTAGATGGGCACAGATGTTAGCCCAGGGCCAGTCTTCCTCAGCAGAAGGAAGAGGATTGGCAATGGATGTTAGTTCAGGGCTAGTCTTATACACACACACACACACACACACACACACACACACACACAAAATATATATATATATACACACACATTTGCAAACAACTCCTACATAACTATAATCACCTATGTCAAATTTGACAGCTATGAAGAAATGATAAATTCACAGATTAAATTATATATAAAATGTTTACAAATTAATTTGGGGTTAATTAATTGAAAATAATTATATTCAATAACAAAAGATTATTAAAGGTCAGAAGGCATAACATTTCACTAAAATCCTTTCCACCTAAACTCTTGAGGAAAACAGTGTTTAAAAGATTTTCTAATTGATCTCCCTTTTTAAGGAAAAAGGAATAGGACTCTGAGGGAAGCGGTAGCATGAGAGAGGAAAGAAAATATTTATTGAATATTTAACAGGTCCTAGGTACTGTACACTGTTTAATTCTCATATGCTTTATTTAATTTAGAATTTATTTTCTCACAAGCTTTATCATCATCTATGCTTTTTTTTTTAACAGATAAGGAAACTAAGGCTAAAAACAAAACAAAAAACACTGAATAATTCATCTAAAGTCACAGAGCTAGCAGGTGGCAGAAGAGGTCCAAGAACTCGTGTTTCATTCTAAATTCTGTATTCCTTCTACTTCACCATGCCATGACTAAAATGCTGATCTTATATCCAAACTGGTACTAATAAACATTAACCGTTTTCTTCCAAAACTTACATAACCTAAAAAAACAAGGATCCTCCAACAATCCCACTGGTGGTCAACTGTCAGTAAATTAATAGTCTAAAACTAGTATAGGACCTTAGAGAACTTCCAGTGCCAATCTCTTTCTTTACAGATTATGATATTAAAGTCTACAGAGGTTAAGTGCCCCCTTGACAGTCACACGGCTTTTAACAGCTGAACTGAGACCAGAACAAAGCTCCTCTGCTCTTTCAGTTATTCTTCAGAGCTACAAGCTTGCCCAGGGGCTTCTCTCCTTTATTACTATGAGAAGCAATTCTTAAAACCAAAACTAAAACTAAAAATACTCTTGACTTCAAAAAATCTCAAACTGCAAGCATCTGAACTAAAAGGCAGAAGATAACTCCTAAGGATAATAACTGAAACATAATTATTTTAAACCCTCCATGCAAAGTGAACTATAAATCTTCTACTGCAACTGAACATATTACATTTTCTCAGGAAATTTCTAACATTAACTGGCCCATTTTGTCATATTTGCTCAGAATCATCAATACAGGACCACATAATGTAGAAACCTGGATTAATGTAGATTCTAGTACTTCTGCTGATTTCAAAGTTTAATGCAAAGTAAAAGTTCACTGCAAAAGAAAACAATTTTACTACCAGCCAAAAGAAAAGGCCATTTTATAAGCATATATGTAAGAAAAAATGATTATACCATGAAGAGATGATAGAAAACTAGCTTTATCTGTAGTGAGAAGTCACTGTCTTCATTCATGAAACAATTGCTAGTACGGTGCATGCAAGTAACAATTAGCAGAAAGGGGGTGCATTTTGCCCTGCTATACTGGTTTTAAAACATAGCCCCCAAATTCTTATGGCAATGAGAGGTGTGTCAATGTCCGCTCCCCTGGAATCTGGGCTCTGTAACTGCCTACCCGACAGAATACAGCAAAAGTGACACTGTGCCAGTTTGCAGGCCCAGGACTTAAGAAACAGATAATTTTCATTTCCTCTATCTTGGTACACTCACTCTTGAAGGATACGAGAGAGAAACCAAAATCCAACACAACTTGCCAGCCATCTGAGTGAGCCATCATGAAAGTCCCCAGCTCCTGGTCAAGTCGCATCAGCCAATGCAGAGTAGAGCAGAGATAAATTGCCCCAACAAGCCCTGCCTAAATTATAGATTTGTGAGCAAAATAAAAGACAGCTGTTATAAGCCATTATGTTTTGGGGTGATTTGTTATACAGCAATAATAAATGAAACACTAGCATTTCCAAATGTATCTGAAGCCACAAGAAGGAAATTACTGATCAGATTTTAGAAAATTATAGAAATTGAGTGTGTTAATTGTTTTGTTAGAGTGAGGGGGTGAGTATAGGAAAATAAGTAACTAGAGACAAATCATCGATCCTTAACAGTTGTGTTTTTCTGGTTTAAATTAATTTTAACCTCTCTGTGCCTTAGTTTCCCCACCTGTAAAATGGAGGTAATAACTGGACCTTCCTTATAGAGTTATAAGAATTAAATAAGTTAATATTTGTAAACTATCTAGAACACGTTCTACACCACATAGTAAGCAGTGTGTGTGTGTGTGTATTTGTGTGTGTGCACGCGCAAACATGTATGTATTTAAGAAAAATTTTTGGATGACCATCCACAAAACATTATTAAACACTTATAGAGTCCCTTGTTGTTACAGAGCCCAAACCAACTCCTGGTGGAGGGGCCAGCGGTCACTTTTTGTATCCCGTACTCTACAGACAATGCCTGGTAACTGCTCAATAAATATCTGATAACTCAGTTTTCTCTCACTTACAAAAGCTTAACAGCCTTTTCAGTTTACTTGGAAAAGAAGAGGCACATCTACCTTTAAGTATAATTTTTACTGAAAATCAGACTATATATAAATATAAAAGGAAGAAGTAATCTGTATATGTTTTCTCTCACCAGATCTGGACTACTATATTCTCTTTGAATATTCTCTTTGCATATGTCCAATAACATTGATTTCCAAATTACTGACAAATATAAAAACATATTTACATAGTAAATAAGCTTCTCTACCAAATAGTAGCATTTCTCCACAGAATTTTAACAGGAAATATTCTAAAATGCTGGGCTCTATTTTACAATAAAAGCAAAAGACAATATTAACATCAGAGATAATACTTAAATTGTTGTAATTAATAGCTGAAATATCTCATGAGATAACGTCTAAAGACATTTATAAACATCTGTCCAGCCTTTAAAAAGAATGTCATAATCCCAAGATTCTAGGCCTCTATTCTGATTCTGGAATCTCTTGGGAACATAATAATGAAGCATATATTATATCTTCATCTACAATATGATTTGAAAAGCTTGCCTTTCTAAAATAAACTGACCCAATTTTAATAATTCCTTCTCTTAATTTAAACTCATAAACGAAAAAGAGTTTGTGGTAAAGCTTAGAACAATCCTTTTGTCAATTCTGGTAAAAGTTCATTGTGGTAGAAATTAATTATGACTATTAGGGAAGTAAAAAATACTGCAAATCCAAATACGTGCCAAATTCTAAAAAATGACTTGACGATACACTGCATAAAATAAGAGCTGCTAAAGAATGTTGCGAAAGTACGTTGTAGTGACTTTCTAAACTCCACTTGGAGAGGTATATTCTTTGCAGAAAGGTAGGATAAGTCTCTGTGAGGCAATAAGGGGCCCAAGAATAGGGGGAGAGGAAAAATGAACTGAATTTGGCACTCTGACCTGCTCACTTGATAATCTACATAGCCAGGTTAAACATTTTACAAATCCTAATTCACAGAAGAGAAAATGCAGGATCAGAGGCTAAGAAGCTTACCTAAGATATAGTCAATAATATAGAGCCACACTAAAGAAGAGTTTTTGCACTAAAGAGTAAAAATCAGAGAGGATTCTGCACTACCATTTCAAAGATATAACACTGCACTCCTTCTAGAGTGACCAGTAACAAAGCTGGGAGCGAACCCCTTAACAATATTTCCCCCCACTGTCAGGGGAAAAAAAAACAACAACACAGCCAGCATCAGGCCAGATATGAAGGCATTGTCCAATGACCTGGCTAAGCTGTGCCCAGCTCACTGGGTGACCTTCAAGTCACATTTTCAATTCTCCAGTGTCTCTCTCTGTACAACTGGGCTTCAACACTTCCTGCTATATGATTCAGAAGTAGTCAACATTGGGGTTTATATGCCAATGCTCTCTGATCAAAAAAAAAATACATATCATTGCTAGTGTTATCTCACCCTGCAAGTTGAATCACTTACGCATTAGGCTGTAAATGTGCTTTTCTGCAACATGTTCCGTAAACAGCTTTATAAGGTCATCTTTTAAGTCTCTGTTAAGCTTGGTTTCGATGTAAAACTTATTCTGAAAAAGGAAATGAATTATTTTTCAGTGCATCATTTAGAAGGAAATGATTAGTCTAATGAACTGAAGCACTAAAAAATAAATTATTTTAAGAAACAATTCATAAAGGCATTAATGAAAACATAAAAACCAACATCAAAAAACAAAAGCCCTGCCCCTATTAATTAGGTCTTTCTGGCATGAGGTTAAAAGTACATAAAGATAAATGCTATGAACCATACACCTTCAAAAGAACACAGGAGGATACCCAACATTAACTAGACAGGGATGTATAGACATATGAACCACACTGTGTGACATGCACTTAACATGCCCTTTAAAAATTCAACATCATCATCTAAAGGCAACATCAGGAGCCGCTAATGAAAGGCACCCCATTTACCAATGATTTAGGCTGAAAGCAGGCAGTGGACATACACTGGTTGGCTCCCCAACATACACTCCACTTCAATGATTAGTGTAAGTCATTCAGCTTATGGCATGCCCTACAGATGGTCTTTGGTTCAAAGGTAGACACGTGACCTAAGGTAGCCCAATCAGACTGCAAGAAACCTAGGTTGAGTGAAAAGTATCTTACAATCATGAGGAGAACAAGAAGAAACAGATGTGTACAGCAGAGAGACACAAAAGAACCTGAATCCTTGGTAACACTGTTGACCACGGATTCAACCAACCCTGGAAACCGCCTTACTTCTGGACTTTTATTACAAGAGATAATACTTCTCCTTATTTACTTAAATCACTTTGAATGAGGTTTTCTGTTTCTTGCAGCCAAAAGCATCCTCATTAGAATGACTAGCAGGTCAAAAAAGATTGGATTTGTTCATGTTTAAATGTTAATAACTCAAAGTATAGGAGCAGAAAATACAAAGAGGAAAGTTAACAAGTTGCTGATTCTCTCAACTCTTAAACACAAGTTTTTTTTCCTCTTTAAAAAATTATTAAAATAACACGCACATGGTTACAAAAATAAAACCACGCAAAAGGGTATGCAATAAGAAAAAGTCTTCCACAGCACACCCTCTGTCCCATTCCCAAAGGTCCCATTCTGCACTGGGAAAACTTCTGAATATTCTTTCTAAAACGTTGCTTGCATATATGTGGATATGCTTTTTTTTCACCAATAAAGAAAAAAAACACTTGCTGACGAAACAATATTACACACTGCTTTGCATCTTGCTCTTTCACCTAATGTTGTAACTTGGGGAAGATTTTTCTCTAAAATAACATACAGACATGTCATTATTTTTAACTGTGTATTTTTCCACTGAAGTATCTTCCATAAATTATTGAAATAATAGTGCCCTGCTGATAATACAGATTTTTTTTCCCAATGCTCTGCTTTGGTTTTTTTCAACAAAGTATATCTATGGAGAATAAATCATTTTGAAGATTGGTATTCCATATTGGCAATCTCCATGCTACAAAAGGTAGGATCAACCTAAACATCCCACTCCCTGGTCTAATAAACACAGAGGAATTGGGATAATGGTTTCTAAGGGCCCCTCTGTTCAACAGGAACACTAACATTAAGATTCTATGACCATATATTTAAAAGGAGGAGGGGGCTAATCAACAAAGTCAACAGACTACAAATTACACTCATGGCACAATTCTCCAAATGAGGAAAACATCAGAATGGAAGCATATTTTACTGTTCCACTTTTTTATGGAATGACTTACTTGGCATTTATCATACATCATGTTTTTAGATACATGTCTTAACTCTCTACTTTCTAAAGACAAGAAATCTTTCTTATGTATCTTTATTTTCTGAGCACAGTATCTTCCATATGGCAGAAAAAAAATAAATGCTAACTGGGTGACTGCTGATTATTAATGTCTAGTTGTCTATTCAGCAATGCTATTCATGAAATTCTAAAACAGTAAAAGGGTAAATAATTCTTCTAAGTCAACACTATCAAATATTACTGAAATAGATTAATTTCTATTTCTAACACAACATATAGTAAAAGAAAAATAGAACATGCTTAACTCTCTGCATCTATCTGTGCTCAGACCAATAAACAGAAGTATCTGGAAAGGGGGAAACAGCTCTAACTTACCATATATATGAAAAGAGGCACAATGCTCTGCAATGCTCCCATATATTGTCCAAGAGCTATATTAAACCTTTCAATATAGAGATCTGGAGGGCTGGCCTGTAAGAAAGAACATAAATGTGATCATTCTGGGAAACCAGGTATAAAGACCTTCCACCACAATCTAAAATGCCAACAGACTTAGAAGTCTAAGTCAAAATTCATATTGAAATTCACAATAGGGGCTGGCCCGGTGGCACAGTGGTTTAGTTCGCGCTTGGCAGCTCAGAGTTCGTGGGTTCGGATCCCGGGCACCTGCTGACGCACTGCTTGTCAGCCATGCCATGGCAGCGTCCTATATAAAGTACAGGAAGATGGGCACAGATGTTAGCCCAGGGACAGTCTTCCTCAGCAAAAAGAGGAGGATTAGCAACGGATGTTAGCCCAGGGCTGGTCTTCCTCACACACACACACAAAAAAGAACTTCACAATAAAGAAGAGGAGGAGGCTTATACCCTGAAGTTTAGTTAAGACTTCTATCTCTGTTTCAAAATCTGCTATGCAAAACTGAGGTTTGGTTTAGCTGTCTTTAAAAACTGTGTAACCTTACCATGTTAGTTAAAAGCCTTGCTCTGTTAATGAGTAAAAAGGTGCATTCACAAGTAAGGTAAATGATATGATTTTAAAAATTATCACTGAACTACATAGACATTTTCTATAGGAACCAAACTATATTTGGGCCTGGAATAGGGGGGAAAAAATTCAAGGAAGTGGCACGGACTTAATAATTACCTTAGGCACAGTAATATTCTGAGTTCTACACTAACTTGGTCTCTCTCTGCACACTCAGAGGAAAGGCCATGAGAGCACAAAGCAGGAGGGTGGCCGTCTACAAGCCAGGAAGAGAGCTCTCATCAGGAACCAAATCAGCTGGCACCTTAATCTTGGACGTCCCAGCCTCCACAGTGGTGAGAAATAAATCTCTGTTGTGTAAACCACCCAGTCCATGATATTTTGTTATGGCAGCCCAAGCAGACTAACATACTATTTTTCACAAAACATGTATCCATATGGTACTTCATTTTATTCTCTAGAGCTAAATTAATTAGGTACCATTTTAATATTGAAGGAACACACAAATAGGCAAGTAATTTGCCTAAAATTAGCATGTTAGAAGGTGATAGATCCAAGTCTTCCAGCTAAGAATTCATTCCTGAGCCAGGGAGTCGGGGGGATAGGCATGGCACAAAACATCATGCTAACACAAGGTCTTACTCATGGCAGTCTCCTAACCTGACAACCATATCACATACAGAAAGTCTTGCTTCCAAACAAGGATACAAGGAAATGCCACACTGAAAGATTCCTAAACACTAAACTTAAACATTAAAATTATAAAACCATTTCAGCTAAGCTGTTTTAGAAATGTCTAAAATGTTCCAATACTATTTTAAAATAAGATTTAGTTCATATTTTTTTCAATTCTACTTAGAAGTTTAGAACATGTGTAGTGAACTCTCTGCTTTCACATCCTGCTCCTTCTCATGTGTAACCCAGCACAGTGATCACGTGGAACTAACAACTGCTCCCAACAACAAGAGTGTGCCTGTTTTAGGCCTCTTTGACTAATTTTCTACCTGAACGCCTTTATCACCACCCTCTAACCCAACTCACCCTGGCTAACTTCTTCTATTCATCCTTCAAGATTTGTGTCACTTCTTCAAAACTATCTGAGATATATGGCCCTCCAATGGGACACCATCGCACTTATTCACTTCTCCCACTGGGTAGTCTCTGCCGCTAAACTCTAAGCCCCTGGAGGGCAAGATCTCTGTCTTGTCTTGTATCAGCAGTGCTGACCACAGAACCTGGAACATGGTAGGTACAGATTAATCCATTTTTTGCAAGGACAGTCTTGCTTAAACCTAAACTTGCTTAAATCTAAATCTACTCTAGCCTTGTTTAAATCTAAATTGCTATTTTACTATTTCACAAGGCTGCATGACATTAGGCAATTCATTTAGCCCTCTGAATTTCAATTTCCATACATATAAAATAGGAAAAATACTAACTGTGCTACTTCCAATGTGCTAAGAATCAAAGAAAACAATGTCTAAGTGTTTTGAAAATGTCAAACATTATACATGCAGGTGCAACTAGTAAGCACAAGTAAACTCCTTTCTAAATTAACTACCCACTTGTCTAATACTTCAGAAAAATCCATTAACATTATTAAAGGTATTCTTTGTTAACTAAAGATATTGGGGAAAATGGTTCCACATTATGAGCAAACTTTTAACTATAACTAATGAACAGAATCACATGTAATATCTTTCTCTAAACTGCTTCAAAGAACTCTGGAAATGATATTTCAGTATTCAAAAAAATAAATTTCAGAAGTATTATATGAAAAAAAGAAAAGCTGAAGAGTTTTTGCATTAAAATAATTTTCCCTTTTCATAAAAAAGGACACTATCTATCCAAAAGTTAAAAGTAGGAACATTGATCAAAAGGCACAATTAATAGCAGACAGAATAAATAAAATTGAATTCTTTAGTTATTCTTTTCAAGAATTCCCAAAGCCTCAAAGGTTATGAGTATTAAAAAGCACTTTTTGTAAAGAATCAAATGTCAGAACATTTACTTAGCTTTTTATTTCCACATTTCATGCAGCACTTATTCAAAACCTTTTAAATGACAGGACTATAAATTATAACAGTCTTCTAAAATAAACCCAATCTCTTTAGTAGGAACTTAGATATAACGGCTAAAAAAAAAAAAACCTAATCAAATTGTTCCTCTTTAAAAACTAAGTCCAGGATACTTTGGGCCCCATTGGGGAAATTGCAACCTATTTGATTTACATTATTTCAAAATCAATGTATTTGGCTTGGACATTAAATCAAATTTTTTACCCTTAAAATAAGCAAGCTTCATTTTCTTCTCAAACAAAACAAGAAAAAGCAGGCCGCCAGAAAAATAAACATTACGCTAAACTTGCTCCAACGTTTCATAACAGACCTAGATTCCCTGACATTTGTAACATAGCTGGTAGGGATGTTTTAATTTCTTCTTTTCTTTAAGTGAGTAATGCGTTCATCTGGTTTAAAATTCAAATGAATTCAAAAGGGTTTAGAGTAAAGAGTTTACCTTTCATTCCTTCCTCCTTGAACCAACCAACACTTAATTCCTTTACAGCCTTCCAGAAGAATTTTACATATATACAAGAAAATAAATATCCCATTTATATCCCTTTTCACACAAATGTTAACGTACAATCACACTGATCTGCACTCTTCCTAACAATGTATCTTGGAGAGTGTTTTATTCTAGTGATTCTCAAGCATTTTGGTCTTGGGAGCTCCTTAAATTCTTAAAAATAATCCAAAGATTATTTTTTGAAGATCCCAAAAAGCTTGTGTTTATAATGTGGGTTATATCTATCAATATTTACCATATTAGAAATTAAAACTGAGTTTTAAAAATATGTATTAATTCTAAAATGACAATAAACTCATTGCATTTTAACATATTTTAATGTTAAAATACATTTATATATTTTATATTATAAGCTACAGTTATATATAAATAACTATTTTCAAAAAAAATGGTAAGAAGAGTGGTATTGTTTTTAGATTTCTGCAAGTCTCGAAAGAGAGGATAGTCTGGTTTAACAGAAGACAGTTGGATTCTCATATCTGCTTCCGTATTAAATCAACTGTCATGTATTGTTTTGAAGTAAATGAAGAAAATCAACCCTCACACAGATATGTAGACAGAAGCGGAAAGTGTATTTGAATAGCCTTTTCAGATAATTGTGGATATTTTTCTTTGAAACCTGATAAATGGTAGTTTCCTAAAGGTTAGTTGCAATGTGAAATCTGAAACTATCAATGAATTCTTTGTACTCTATTAAAACCCATTGTTCTATCCACTACTTTGAACGGATCTTTTACACAGACATTTTATAACATCACGAATTAGTCATTCGGAAAATACTGACTCACTGAGTTATGCAGAACTTCCAAATTGTTGCCACATTCCACTATACAACACTTAGAAAAAATTACACTTGTTGATATCACCACCTAGCCCATCAGAAGAGTCTTCGTAAGTATCAGAAGCTATCAAGGTCATCGTGGTAGATGACTTTCCAAAAGTCTAGTTTTCACTTCAAAGCTCGAATTTTATCATTGGCAACAAATACTGTCAGTTGTTTTTCTTGAAGTGACACACTTCATCCATTTTTGAGAAAATGTAGGTCAAATAACAAAGTCCAAATAACCATAGTTTGTCATTCATTCTTTCAAATAAAAATAGTGTGCTATAGGAAAAAAAAAACTCAGCTAGTTTAGCTCAAAACGATACAAGTGCTTTTTCTCAAAACAATCATTGTTACTTTTGTATGCAGCTTCCCATTTCTTCACACAGAATATTTTTTAAAGTATACTCAAAGTCAGAATTTAATAAAATTAATAATTTTCACTGCTTCATCTAGAACATTCTTAAGTGAAATGCTTTTGTTTTCTACCGCGAGTATGTAGAAGTGAAGATTCGTGCTAAGACACCACTAGTTTTACCCACCACTGCTTTGCACCAACAGAACAAATATCAACATAGTTGAAAAGGGCAAATAACATCTTAGTGGTGTTAGAAAAACAGTGTTGATTTTGCAGACCCCGTGAAAGGATTTCAGGGACCCTCAGAGCTCCTCAAACCACTCTTTAAGAAATCCATTCTTGTAAGTACAGTGTTTGACTATATCAGTTATTTAGTCCCCATATTAATAGTTTGTTGCTAATCTTTTGTTACCACAATGTCACAATGAATAACTTCATACAGATGTTATTTTGTAGACAGTAGTTTTAAAGAAAAATTCTAAAGTTAAAAAAAGGGAGAACTAGATGATAATCTTATGTATCATTATTTAAAAACAAAATAATTTTGGCACCTAGTTTTATAAACCCAACCTGCTAAATATCACTAAATAAGTAAATAAATATATGTATAAATATATATACTTACTTACTGAGTATATTCCTTAGTAAGTATAATATATTCCTTAGTAAGTAAATTGTGAGAAATGCCTTACAGCAACAAAGGAAGGGTCAGATTTGATACACATACCAAATCTTCACAGGAAGGAAGGAGAACAGAAGCTTGTATCTTTAATTTTGAAAGCTAGATAAGGAAGCTTGATTAGTTATTCTAATTAGATGTATATTAATTTTAGAACAGCATGATTTGTTCAAATAATTTTACTAGCCAATAAACTTAAATATACTATGATCTAGGTCAGTATTGCCCAACAGAACTTCCTACAATGATGGAAATGTCCTATATCTACACTGTCCAATATGGTCGCCACTAGCCATGTGTGACTACTGGGCACTTGAAATGTATTTAATGAAAATAAGGGAGCCAGCCCTCATAACCTAATGGTTAAAGTTCAGCACACTCCTCTTTGGCGGCCTGGGTTCGGTTTCTGGGTACAGAACCACACCACTCGTCTGTCAGCAGCCATGCTGTGGCAGCAGCTCACAAAGAAGAACCAGAAGGACTTACAACTAGAATATACAACTATGTACTGGGGCTTTGGGGAGGAAAAAGAAAAAGAGAGGAAGACTGGCAACAGACATTAGGTCAGGGTGAATCTTTCCCAGCTAAATAAATAAATAAAAAGGTACCACAATATTATTTAAAAAAAAAAAAAAAGAAAAGAAGGAATTGAATTTTTATTTCATTTTAATTTTAATAGCTACATGAGGCTAGTGGCTACCAAACTGGACACTCAGATGTAAAATACAGACAAGTTCCACAATTTTATATTTATATCCTCTCTTTTACCTATGCCCCATCCCCAATCCACCAAAATGAAACCTGAAAAAAATTTAAGAATACGTGCTTTTATATTCACAAAAAACATTTTGGTTGTCTTCAAACAAAGAAATGACTTTTGCATGTTAAAATGAAATAGAGAAAAAGAAAGAGAAGGAAGGATCTAATAAACATAACAAGGCCACTAACATATCTTTACAGAAGTAATACATGTTCACTGAAATTTAAAATGCAATTATGGAAAAATAACCACTACCAACATTGATAAATAACTACTATTAACATTTTCTTCTGTTCTTTTGTGTGTGTGTATGTTTTAACAAATATGGAATTATATTATTTTGTAATCTGCTTTCATTGTTCAGCTATTTATCAACATTTCCCAGGTCAAATATATTTCTACAATTTTAATGACTGTCTGCACACAGCATTATCTGTCTCATCAGTCCCCCTTCATTAGATACTTCAACTGTGCTTTGCTGTTTCTATTATCCAGGTTTACAGGGATACTTCTAATCTAGACTAGCATGTCAGGTGCAAATGTGTTGAGTGGCTTCAGCAATAACACGATCTTACATTTTAACATAAAATGACACCACTCCTTGCTCAAGAGACCGACCAGGTTCAGGAACAATGGTACATTTCCACAGGCCAGTGAATCTCAAAGAATGCTGCTCTCCAAATCACCTGAAAGGCTTGTTAATGATGCAGATTCCTTTGTCACACTCCAACGTCCTGACTCAAACTTTGCAGAAGTGTATACTTTTAATGAGAACTTCAGAAGATTCTTTAAACAGCTGGCCCAGCAGCTGTTAAGCATTTAGTAACCTCCACCTTGGACCATTTCAAAGGAAGGAGAGGAGCTCTATGGGAAGGAAGTGTAGAGGATTCAAGAGAAGGTTGAGCAGCAATTACCCATGCAACACAAGGCATCTACTGCACGACAATAGTGGCAGTTTAGCTGTAAACTAGAAAGCCGCCTGAGAACATCAGGCCCACCCTTACGATAAGAAAAAGCTGGTTAACCTACAATTTTTCGAGCTCATCAGAGACCTGCGGTGACTGTACTTTACATCTGCAATGTCCAACCAGGTGAAATGAATTGCAAAGAGTGACAAGCTCCTCTAAGGAAAGAAAGGACACATGAACTGTTTCTCCTTTGATGAGGCAGCCATAAAAGCTGGTAAAACAAGAGAAGATGTAATGAATCATTAAAGGCCAAGTATGAACTAACGTTAGAGAATCCCTGGGAGCCTCAACACAAGGTCAGTCCACACTTACTCTCCAGCTCTTTTCCATTGGTTTCCACTGGGTCGTTGAGAGAAAGATTGAAAGCAGTAAAAGAGATCTGAGAGTCATCCTCTATGGCACAGATATGCGAAGCTTGTCAAGATCTGAGGATGGGACAGGAGTACCTGAGGAAGCCCATGCATACTCTGGGCCCTCCCTGAGTAAAAAGGTGGTGATTAGCTGCCAATGGAAGACATGAACAAAAACTGCCTGTGTGCTGGACCCAACTCAGATACACAGCAAAAGCAATTTGCTGAAGGGAAGAGGTAAGAGACCTACCTGCACACCCTGGTGACCCTTTGACCTGAGGTAGAAACTGTCTATCACTGGGGGATGGTCAGGTAATCCTCTAGCCCTCCTGCCACAGGTAAAAGTCAGCTACCACTGGGGAGGAGGTAGAAAATCCACTCACATCCAGGTTTCCGCACTATTACAAAGGAAAAGTACACTGCTGCTGAGGGAAATGCAGGAAACTTGCTCACTCCCCGACCCTCTAGAGACACAGGCAAAATGTGGCTGACACAAGGTGCAGGGGACAAGAGGTGCAGGGGTAGGAGGAGAGCAAGAAACCCTCTAGACCAGAGGTCAACAAACTAGAGTGGGCAGGCCAAATTTGGTCCATCTCCTGTTTTTATAATTGGAACAGTCATGCCGACTCATTTATGAATTGTCTATGGCTGCTTTCATGCTGCAACAGCAGAGCTGAAGATGCGCAACAGAGACCATGAGGCCCACGAAGATATTTACTAACTGGTCATTGGCAGAAAAAGTTTACCAACCCCTGCTCTGGACCTTCAACTGGGGACGAAAGGGATATCTGCAACTGGAGTGGGGAAAAGAGAGACGAAAACACTGAGAAAGCCCTACCTCCGAGGGCTCAGGTGCACAACTACCTATGACTAAGGCAGGAGCAAGAGAACTAGAAAAAAAAACAGTAAACAGTCCCCCACTTCCCAAGCAATAAACAACAGCCATCCACTCACTGCTGGGAGAGGGGAAACAGTGCAAAGAAAAGCTCCCTCAGTGAGGCAGGGACTGCTAAGAGCTGAGGGTAGAGCAGAGGACTGAAAAAAAATACTTCTGATTCACACTAGAAACAGGGTAGCCATGGTCCATGAGTAGACAACCTGAAGCCTGAAGTAACAATAAAACTCAGACCCACCTCAACTGTTGACAGGACTGACTCAACTCCTCAAACTAACAGCCTACAGAAGAGACTCATGCCCATTTCCAGGCATATTATTTATGTCAGTCTCTACTGTTGTTTTTACACACAATGTCCAGCATTCAATCAAAAATTAAGAAACACCAAAAAAAGCAAGAAAACACAACCCACTGTCAAGAGTTAAACAGTCAACAGGTGCAGATGCAGAGATGCTCACAAGTTGGAACAATCATACAGACTTCAAAATAACTATAATTAATATATGTAATGACCTAGTAGAAACAGTGGACAACATACACAAATTAAAGATGGGGAATTTCAGCAGACAAATGGAACATATTTCTTTTTAAGTCAAATGGAAATGCTAAAAATTCTCACATAGTTCCTTCAAAATCTTTTAACATTTATTCTGATATTACCAGTATGACTTTGGATACCATACAAATAGACCTGATGCTCTCTCAAGGATTCTTAATATTATTTTCTGAATCAAACTAGAAATTAAAAAAAAAAATTTTTTTTTTTAAATCTGCCTCCACATAACTAACTTTAGCAAAAACTAATAGTGTGTTATATGCTTTTAGTCTAACTAGCTTATTCTAAGACTTTCCAGAGCAACACCATACTGCCAATGGACAGATCTGTTCAGGCTCCAGAAGCAACACCAATTACGTGAGGCTGACAAAGATGCTACATAAAAAATGGAATTTCTTCCCAAATAGACAAAAACATCTGACATTCCATTCTTATTCCTGCTGTGCAGATATTGCTTCATAGAATATCCAAAAAATGTAAGTTATGTAGAAGGTAAATGAACCTTAGGAGCTATTAAGAGCTATAATATAAATATTAGATGCTCCTAATATAAATTTGAAGAATGATTTTCTAATTAAAAGCACAATAAAGAAGTCAAAGTGACTCTAACAAAAGACAGTAGAAGATATTTCTCTCAGATCTCGCAACTCTCTAAGTTAACTGCTACTCTTATTACTACTACTATTATATGGAAATTTCTTCTTGATTTATTGCTAAAATAAGGCTTTCCTCATTTTCCAAATACTATTTGGGCTTGAACAAGCTCTGTGATCCTAGATTCCTTTCACTTATCCACATAACAATGAGATAAATCTAGGTTCTAATCCCAGCTTTACTGACTAGTTACAAAAGGTTCAAGGATTACTTAATAGAGAAAATATCTAAAGAAGTAAGATGAATTACGATGACTTCTCACTTTCCTATATACCTCATCTCTTTTAACACTTAGCAAAAATTACCATTTATCCCTATTTGCTTATTTATTTATTTTTGTGAGGAAGACCAGCCCTGAGCTAACATCCATTGCCAACCCTCCTCTTTTTGCTAAGGACGATTGGCCCTGGGCTAACATCCATGCCCATCTTCCTCTACTTTATATATGGGACGCCTGCCACAGCATGGCTTGATAAGTGGTGTGTAGGTCCACGCCCAGGATCCAAACCTGTGACGCCCGGGCTGCTGAAGCAGAGCACTCAAACTTAACCACTATGCCACCAGGCTGGCCCCTATTTGCTTATTTTTTAAAAGAAATCTTTTTCCTTATTTTTTTCCAGTTTAAGCGCATAACTCTCTCTCAAAACAAAAAGTTTATTTTAAAAAGAGTACAACACATAATTGTACTCTGTACACTGTGATGATAAACAACGGCAAACAACTGTTCATTATTGAAGTGATTTTATTCTCCTGCTCATCACAAACTCCATTCTCCATGTTCAGGATGCTGTTTCAACTGAGACAAGTAGATGGTTCTAGTAATCTCAGCTGTAAAGCAAGCATGTTTCTTATCAACTAGTAAATACTTTTACTAGATCTCTCTTTGGGGCCTGGCATTATGTTAAGCCATATGAGGACACATGAGAAGAAAACACAGTCCCTGCCTTCAAAGAATGATAGTGAACTTACCAGAATTATGGTCTGAATGGAAGCCTACAGACCGATTGAGGGTTAGGCTGTCTCTTTGGCAAATTCTCTGAGACAAGAACAACTTTGCTATTAACAACTGAAGTTCTAGTTTAGATTAAAAAACAGATCTCCAAAACACTTATTCAGAAAAACTTGCAGTAGAATATACATGTGAGGAGCCACTACCAGTTGGCAATGATATTTACTTTACTTGAAATCTATGTAGAAAAGATAACAGGCAATTTTCTTATTATCTAAAATCTTCCTCACTCTAGCAAGGAATAAACTCCATATTTGGGGGAATGAAAGTTTTTTTTTTTTAAAGCACACTTTATAGTTCAAGAGATAAAGAAACTATAGCCTTTAAAAAAATATATAGAATTTCTAATGATCACATACAAGTAGCTGAGCTATGCTGCCACCCACTGGACAAAACACAAATAGCAAAGCAACCCTCGCTCTGACTTTAAACACCTAGAGAATCTGGCTCAGTTTTTTGGCAGTTTGGCAATAAAGATTTTATATGTAATCTGGTATCTGTAAAGAGTGAATCAAAGTTAAGTAATGTGGACTGATTATGGTTTAGTTTCTATTACTAATTGGTTTGAGAGTCAAATTATAGTTAACTCAATCAAGATATATCTAGCTTAAAAGACATCAAAACTAATTTTATTAAAATGAATGGTTTAAACATAATTAGTTAACTTCCTTTTAATTAAAATAGTTGACAAATACTCATTTAAACTATTCTAAATTCAGCCCTATTTGAGACTAAAAACAGCAACATTTTCCTTCTCCACCTCTGTCTTTGTGGTCTCCTCCTCAGGAGGCTGAGCTCAGGTTAATATTACTGGTGCTTTTCCTAACACTTGAATCTTACTGTCCTGGCCTGGGAACCAAATCCCTGTTTAAACACTGCTTACTGTGGGTTATGTATAGTGTAAGTTCCAAACCACTGACAAAAAAACTGTCGGAAGGAACACACTTGCTAGTGGGTTACTGACTATAAAACTACTAGATCAAAACATCAGAATATTATTATTTGGTGAAAGTGAAAATATACTCTCAGTTTGATAAAGCATATTAACATATACAATAAATGTATCACCATTACTTGGGGAGAAAATGCCTCACAACTGCTCTAGTGGATTCTGGATTCAGACATACAGAAAAATAATCAAAATGTGGAAGTGTCATTTAAGACAGTTTTAAGAGTAAAGGATGTTATATCTATTAAATTCAATTATCCAAATGGTAGTGGGGCAAAACAGGATATTCCAAACATTGTCAATTCAAATACTTATTGTATCAGTCAAAACACAACCCCCCAAATCTAAGTGACTTAATATAACAGAGCGTGGATAAACAGAGTGTGGTAAAACCATACAACGGGATGTTATTCAGCAACAAAAAGGAATGAAGTATTAATCATGCTATAAACATGAATGAACCTTGAAAACACTATGCTACGTTAATTAAGCCAGACACAAAGGGCCACATATCGTCTAATTCCATTTCTAGGACATGTCCAGAATAGACAAATCCACAGAGACAGAAAGTAGATTAGCTGTTGCCAGTGGCTGAGAGGAGGGAGAATAGGGAGTGAGTGCTAATGAGTCCCGGGTTTCTTCCTGGGGTGACTAAAATGTTCTGAAACCAGTGGTGATGGGTGCACAACTTTGTGACTATACTAAAAACCACTGAGTTGCACATTTTAAAAAGGTGAATGTTAGGATATATAAATTGTATCACAATAAAAAATAGATTTTAAAAATGGGTTAAAATAGGAAAAAATCGATACAACAAAGCTTTCTTTCTCACTCACGTTACATGCCCATCTTGAGGGTCTGCTCCATGTCCTACTTACTCAGGGACCAAGGTTAAGGGAGCCTCTACCATCTGGAACACTTGGCAGGAAAAGGGAAACATGGAAAATTGAACAGCTAATCTTAAAGGCTTCAGATCTTTGGGTACACACCTCACCAAACACACTTCACTTTCATCACAATTCACAAACCAAAGCAGTTGGCCAAGTCTAACTTCAATGGGACAGAGAAGGACACTCCTACCAAGTATCCAAAGGAAGAGAATTGGAAACATGTGACCAACAGCATTATGAGCAGCACATTTATCTAACGAGTACTTAGTGCAAGACTACAACAGGCCTAGAGAAACCAGTAGCAGTAAATCAGGATTCTTGCCCTCAAGAAGTTTACAATGTTGCAAAGGTGACAACCTGCTTGGTAACTAAATATATGCCAAAGCGCTAAACTAAGGACTATAGTATCAATACAAATAAAGTGCTACAGCAAAGAAGAGAAAGTGATTAATTAAGCCTTCGGAGAATAGTAAAGTTAAAAGCTGAGCAAACCCTAACAGATAAGTAGAATGCCCCCTCTGCAGAAAGTGGAGGAAAGCAGCAGCAGCAAAAGAAATCAAATGAGAAAATATACAAAGATGAAAAGACACAGCCCAGTTAAATTTGAAAAGCAAAATACTGTTACACTCTTGTGCAGCGTTCAGGGTGTGAAGGGCCTTGAAATCCTTATTAAGGAGTACCGTCTTTGCTCTTTAGGTAAATAGAGAGTCAAAAGGTTAAGTAAACATGACATGATAAGTGGGAAAAGGAAACAAAATGGTGCTGGGAGGGGACCACCAAGATAGAGACTAGAAATCTTTTTCTTTTGTTCAGGAAAGTACCAATGAGGACCTAAACTAGGGAGGTGGCAGGGGATAAATTTAAGACATTTACAAAGGGGAAAATTAGCAAGACTTGTGACTCATTTCATGTCTCTATCCTATTACTCATCACATTCCAGCATTAAAATGATCATTACACCTTTCCCCTAAACAGTATAAAGAACAAACCCATAGCTTCTTTATCTCTGCACCTTTAGCATCTAGCACACTGCCTGGCACATGGACACTAAACATGTGTTGAACTAAACATTCTAAAACCACTATCACTCTCCTTCCCTTTCTCAAGTCCCTTCTAACATTTCACTAAAACCAAAATGACCTTTGAATCCTCTCAGCCTACCTTCTCTCTTCCAACTAGTTACTGTCTTATCTATACTGTTTCTCTCATCTCTGCATGGGGCCCCAGATACTTCTTTCTCCTTTTTCATTACCAACAGGTCCACAATTTCCTATCCAAGATTCCTGGAGCCAGATGTGTGCCATAATTCAGAACTTCTCAGATTTGGAAGGTATTATAGTACATATACCATATATTATGTGAAATACCCAGAGAGACTGGGAATATCAACACACTGATATTTCTGGGAGAAAAATATATGAATGTTCCCACTAAGTTCCTCACATGAGTTTATTTTATTTTAGATTTTTATTTTTTGGTGAGGAAGACCAGCCCTGAGCTAACATCCGTTGCCAATCCTCCTCTTTTTGCTGAGGAAGACTGGCCCTGGGCTAACATCCGTGCCCATCTTTCTCTACTTTATGTGGGACACCGCCACGCATGGCTGACAAGCAGTGCGTCAGCGGGCGCCCGGGATCTGAACCCGCAAACCCCGGGCTGCCAAAGAGCGAGCTAAACAGCTGTGCCACCGGGCCAGCCCCCCTCACACAAGTGTAGATCAAGTTTTATTACCAAATGAGTTGTGGCACCAAACCTAGCGAGGAAAAATTCCATTTTCAAAGCTTTTTTTGGATTTGGAATCGCAGATAAGGGACTGTAGACCTGTAATTCACCTAGTCTACTGCAATCACATCTCATTCTTTGCTACTCCAATCCATCTTGTATTCTCTTACCACATCGATCTTCCTAAGATCAATTAGAGGGTTTCTAAAATTTGGCTCCATTCTGCTTTTTTTAGCCCTATCTCTTCCCAATCTCTCTCAACTCCCTTACACTGTATCCTCATAGGAAGACTCCTTGTTACCCAAACCTCTCCAAAGAACTGCCTTTGCTTATGAAGTTCTCTCGGCCTGAAATGCCCCTTCCCCAAACATCTACCCAACTCTTCATGACATATTTTTAATGCCACCTTTCTCTTCATTCCTCCATCTAGCTGTGATCATTTCACCTTTAGTCTGAGATGGCACTTTCCTTATTCTGCTTCGTACCATAGCTCTCTTAGTATTTCTTATTGTTCCAAAGGTCTGCTAGCAGAGATTGTGACTTTTTTCTTTGGGTTTCATTTGCTATTATTTTTCTGATTTCTTGAGATAAATGCTAAAGCCATTGATGTGTTCATTTCTTACTATGATTGTGGATTTGTCTGTTTCTCCTTTTGGGTCTGTTAATTTTTGTGGCTGTGTTATTGGGTGCATACAAATTTAGGATTGTTATCTTCCTAGTAAGTAACTGAACTTTTTATCATAAGTTCTCCTTATAGTCAATAATACCTCTTGCTCTGAATCTACTTTTTTATCAATGTAGCTATACCATCTTTCTTTTTGGCTCATGTTTGTATATCTTTTTCCATCATTTGCGTGCAATCTTTCTGTCTCCTTATATTTTAGATGTGCCTCATGTTGGCAGCATTTAGTAAGGTTGGAAAATTTCATTCAGTCTGATAATTGTTTACTTTTTTTAATGCAGCATTTAGTCTTTAACATTTCATATAATAATCAATACACTGAAGTTTAAATTATCTTACTACTTGTTTTCTATTTATCCCATCTGTTCTCTGTACCTTTTTCTATCCTTTCTTGACTTGATTATTTTCAAATTATTCCATTTTCTCTATTAACCTGTTAATTACACTTTCTTTTACTATTCTTTTAGTGGTTACCCTAAGATTACAGACTGCATCCTTGTCTTATCACAGCCTAAAATAAATTAGTACTTTTACCTCTTCCTAGACAATGGAAGGGCCTAAAAACATTTTAAATCCATTTACTCCTTTCTACCTTATACACAACTGTCATGGTTTTGATTATATATATTTTTATACCCTGTAAGACATTATCATCATTATTATTCTACACTCACATATTTATCTTCTCTGTTGTCCTTCATTCCTACCTGATTCTCCAAGTTTTCATCTATGAACATTTTCTTTCTATTTGAACAACATTCTTCATTTTTCTACTTCTGGTGATGAATTCTCTCAGCTCCTGTCTAAAAATGTATTTCTCCATTTTTCTTGGTTTTATGATAACCTTATCTCCTAACACGACTAGTTATTTCTGATTGAGTGCCAGATACTGTTTATGAAAAATTATGGAAATAACTTGATGCCTAGGATAATGTTATCTTTCTCCAGAGAGAATTTACTTTTGCTCCTAGTAAGCAACTAGAGGTGCTAGCGAATCCAGACCATCTTAATCCAATCAGGAATCAGGGGCCAGCTACAACAAGCTAATCTATAACTTCTTATTAGTACTCCTGGGATGTGATCCGTCAGGTTAGGTGGGACCTAAACTTCAATTTTCATCACCCTATCCCCATCTATTAGCCTCTCGGCCTATTAGCCTCTTCTTTCAGAATAAACAGGTGCCCCTAGTAGAGAAATGGCTCAAATGTTAGTGCCCCTCTCTGGATTTCTTTTTCTCCCATATCTTGGTCCTATAATTGTTCACTTTTCATTAGCTCCCTGATCCGTTTTTAAACTGTTCTCAGTAGAAAGCCTGGTCCAAAATTATCGTCTTATCAATCATATGTCTACTGCTACACCTAATGAAGTACCTTGCAAACTTGCATAGGAAAGTGCTTGCTATATCAGGTTTCCCACTTAGCCCTGCAACCAATCAACCAGCTCAGTTTTTCATACTGACCAAGAAATCAACTATGACAGGGAGTCTCTAAGGTTTTTGAACAAGAAAGTATGCCCATCAAATTAGCATTCTTAGAAGATTATTCAGCCAAAAGAACAGACTATAGAAAGGCAAACCAGTTAGGAGAATACTGCACTAGTACAGGCATGAGCGAATAATGACACAGAAAAGGCCGACAACAGTGGGAATGAAAAGGGATAGAAGCCAGTGAAATTATAACGTTCCATCAACCCTGACTGTCACCGGGAAACAAGAGGTAAGGGAGAAAAAAGGAGTCAATGATGGATATGAAATCACAAGTCTGAGAGTGAAACTGATTTGGGTGAAGAGGAATTTAGATTTAGACACAAATATGAGGTATCTATAAGAAGAAATCCGGGGCCGCCTGGTGGCGCAGCGGTTTAGTTCACGCTTGGCAGCCCGGGGTTCGCGAGTTCGGATCCCGAGTGCCCGCCGATGGCACTGCCTGTCAGCCATGCCGTGGTGGCGTCCCATATAAAGTGGAGGAAGATGGGCACGGATGTTAGCCCAGGGCCAGTCTTCCTCAGCAAAAAGGGGATGATTGGCAACAGATGTTAGCTCAGGGCTGGTCCTCCCCACCAAAAAAAAAAAAAAGAAGAAGAAATCCAAGTTGAAACATTCAATAAGCATTTGGAAAACCTGGTCTGAGCCCTCACCAAAAGTATGGTGATTGCTAAAGATCTCAACAGAATTTTCCAGAACTAACCAGAGTATCATTTACTAAACTAGTAAACCAATTTTCTCTCTACAGTCATCTATTTCCATTCATCAGTATATCAAAAAATCAGGATTGGAAGTTCACATTTTGAGGCTTTGGAGACATGGAAAAAGGAAAATAAAATAGAAACTGTCATTATCACATTTAAAGAAGAGAAGAGTTAAGCACAAGGTGGGGAGAGTGGTTTACAAAAACTAAGCCAAAATATACTGTCACAGTTCAATCTAGTAGTAAGTAAAAATGTATAGATATATACATGCAATAAAGTATAACAGTAAGCAGAATACTAAGTGAGTTTAGCTATTTAAGTGGTTTTATTAATTTAATAACAAAAAAACTTGTTTAAGTTACTGAAGTGGTGGAAAAGTCACTGTTTCCAAAATGAAAGAAATAATGTTTCTTTTTAAAGAGGTAGCAAGTTAGATTATGCTGTTATATAAAAGCATTTAGGTTCAAAAATTTTAAATAATCTCTTAAAATCTCTAAAAACAGTATTCTCTAGCTTTTAAGTCAATAACTGGGGAATATAAAACATTATTTCATATACTCTTCAGTCTCCTCAACAGGATATGTCTTGTGATAGATAAATAAGTCACTCCGATATGTAAACTATACAAACCAGCAGCTATTTTGAGATGCCCTTGAAAGATAGAGGCTGATGCCCTGAAGGTCCAACGCATTGATTTATCAAGCCCAACACTCAATTTCTGATGATCTGCAAAATGCAACTCATCCTACACTCTTGTTTTAGCTCATAATAACACTATTTCACTACTAAAATCAGAGCTGCAAACAAAACACTCCACCCAAATAAAACTTTTCTGGCTCATGGGGCCTGGCATGTACTCTTACTGTCCTGCAAGAAAACTGCCTTTCAAGTCCCTAGAAAGTAGAGATTATACCAGGATTATGCCACACACTTGTAACACTGAATAAATTAATAAACTGAATTAATTAAACACTGAACAAATTAATAAGATGCCTAAGCATCTAGAGAACAAAGATTAGTGGTCATACGAGGCTAATTATGCTACTCTTCCCACTGGTACAGGTCAAATTTAGTTGCTGAGCATGTACTCAACAAGCATTTGCCGAGCTGTAACTGTGCCAGGCACAAAGGATAAAAAGACAAACAAGAGTCCCTGCCCTCAAAGGAGGACCTGTGAAGTGGCCAGACATGGAAGCAGAAACAATATAAACACAATCACTGCTCTAATAGAGTTGTTACTGCCCAGATGCAATGAGCATACAGAAGAAGAAATTCCAGTGGTCTGTTTTATTTTGTGGGAGTGCAAGGATTCCAGGAAGACTTTACACAGGTGGACGCAAATGAGTTTAAGCCTGAGAAAAGGATGAAGGACCATTTGCCAAGCTGGAAGCAGAAGAAAAAATATCTTAGAATTTAGCTTAAAGGAACCAGATATTTCAGTAAAGCCACTTCATTTTAACAGTGAGAAAATTTATAAGATGGTACTAGCATATTTCATCAAGAAGCACACAGCTGCGGAGTGGCAGAGTTGACACCAGAGCCCAGGTCCCCATGTTTTTACCCACTCCACCCCCTGCTATTTAATAATGGTTAGACTTTATAATCTTACAAAAGATCATTTCAGAGTGAGATTCTTTATAGGCCCACATTGTTGAACTCAAAGTAGGACATGTATTGATTCTAAAAATAAACTCCCTGCTTTTACATCATATATTACCCTTACATTTATCAATATGGTTTTTTAAATACTAACATCAAAAGAGAAATCATCCTTATGTTTTAATTTTTAAAAGAATTATCCCTATACTAACATAAAGCAAAAATTCTTTAGTTTTCTAATACACTATATTAGGAAGGGTGAGAGGAAACAGGCACCCTGATACCTAAAGAACTGGTGGGAATGTAACATGGGACAACTTTTGTGAATATGGACGTAGTAAATGACATTACTTACGAGACTGACTATTCACTGCAGCACTGTTAGTAACAGCCAAAGATTAGAAGCAACCTAAATAGTCACCAGTCAAAAAGAGGTTAAATAAATTAAGGTACATCAATAAAGTAAGGCACAATTAACTATAATGCAGTCATGATCAAGAATAAAGGAGCTCTACACACTGACAGGGAACACTCTCCAAAACCTCAGACACTTACTCTCTGAACCTCAGTGACTCCAAGTATTAGTACCCTGTGCAGCCCAGCCTGGACAAGTAACAGGTTACCTTCATATTATTGATAATTGGTCAAGCAAACTCACGCCAGAAAACGTAGCTAAGTGGCCTTCCAAAACTACCAATTAGACTGAGCTTGATAATACAATACGATAGTGCCCTCTAACTTTAAAAATATTTTACGATAATATCTTAATTGTAAGAATGAAAAGAGCTCTTACAGTGCTTACAAAACTAAATACAAGAGGGACCGGCCCGGTGGCGCAGCGGTTTAGTTCGCACTTGGCAGCCCGGGGTTTGCGGGTTCGGATCCCGGGCGCCTGCTGATGCACTGCTTGTCAGCCACGCGTGGCGGCGTCCCATATAAAGTAGAAGATGGGCACGGATGTTAGCCCAGGGCCAGTCTTCCTCAGCAAAAAGAGGAGGATTAGCAACGGATGTTAGCTCAGGGCTAGTCTTCCTCACAAAAAAAAAACACCTAAATACAAGAAGAAAATCTACTCAAGCAGAAATTGCAATATGGCAAATGAATTTAGCAAATCACAAATGCTATCAGTCAAATTAATGATCTACATGTGAAGGCAGAGCACAAGTGTAATACATATTATAAAGTGTCCAATTCACATTTCATAGATAATTTTTATAAGCAAGACAAGTAATATACTTTGTTTTTATAATTTGAACTGAAATGGTTTGCTTTCTGTTTTAGAAGAACATTTAGCATTATTTCAATAATAGCAAAACAATCCTTTTTGAGGTCACTGAGTTCTTTGCTGATCTAATGAAATACCCGGTACTCCCTGGACTCCCAAGACCCTCTGCCCTCTCAGAACACAGTATGGGGGAGGGGGGCTGTGGGGAAGGGGAACAGCTAAACAAGAAATTACAACACACAATAAACCATGATAATGTACTGGGTGTCACAGAAGTACAGACGAAGGCCCCCAAACCAGACTTGGGGGAACAAGGTATCAGAGAATGTTTCCCAAAACAAATGATGTCTAAGCTGCAGCCTAAATGTTAAGTTCACACTGACCAAAAAAATAAGAGGCCAGAGGAAAAGGAAGAATGTTCCAGGCGGTCAAGTTATCACGGCAAAAGTCAAGAGGTGAGACAGTACATAAAATGTTCAAGGAACTACACTAAGTTCAGTATGCAGGAGCAGAGAGGTAAGATATCAGGCCACAGAAATAAGCAGGAGACAGATAATGAAGGCTTCCTAAACCACATTAAGAAGTTCAGACTTGATTCTAACGGGAGTATGATAATCAGATTTGTGCTTCAGAAACAGTCACTCTGACTGAAATGCAAGAATAACTTAGAGGTGTTAAGACCACAGGCAGAGCAGCAAGCCAAGGTGAGCATTTCAGTAAAACACCGGAGATGATGGCGGCCTGGACTGAGTAGTGGCAACTAAACAGAAGTGGACAATAGCCAAGAGAGAAAGAGGAAGTAAATAGGATTTGGTAATAAATTGGACGTGGAAATTCAGGGAGAGGGTAGAGTCAAGAATTAGTAAGCAAATCATTCAAGGCTATAATGCACAGATCTTAGGTTTCATCTACAATTTATACACAATGCCTAGCACTAACCATACTTGTTAAATGAATAAAGATTTTGTATTTAGTGGTAAAAAGATGAAGAAAACAATTTACACTAACAATAGGAAAAGTATATATTTACCTATGATAAACATAGCTCTGGCTATAATTAAAAAAAAAAAAGCTACTCAGTGCCACAACTGTTTGGGGTAAACAAGACTAAGATACCTCAGACCACAAGGTAAGTGAGGAACAATATCCAAAACACAGCCCAGCACTTGCTAGAAACTGTGGCTATTTCAGAACTGCTGGAGCACTTCGTGACTGTGGGCGGACCCTGGTCATCTATTGCTGAGTGACTTGTCTACATATCACGTAACTTCTACACCAGAACTAAAATGCTATCTGGCCCTGGCATAAAGATAGCACCTGACCTTCAAGCACTGGAAACTCTGCTGAGGCAGGAGGGGCAGGTTGGGGAGCAAGAGGCCAAGTGCTTCCTTATACAGAACATTTCCCGAAACTTAGGCCCCAGATTCTACAGCTGGGACAATGTTCACCTACAGAGGCCTTATCAAAAAAATGCTGACTTCAGTTGCTTATATTGGCAAATATTAGAAACTGGTAGGCAAACCACACTTCAAAGATAATAAAAAAAAGTTCCAGAAAAAAATTAAAATGTACACATTTATATTATAAAAGTCACCAAATACTGAAACTTAACCAAAAAAAAAAAAAGGTTTGAAATAAAAGAAATGTTGACATGGTAATAAATGGAATCAGTTAAAGTCTAAAATAAATTCAATCTAAAAACTTCCACAACTTATGCCAAATTTTCAAATTAACAATCTATTCCAAAGATTAGATGATTTGGTCAATATTCATCTAGAAAATATTTATAAATTTATATAACAATCAAATTAACAAGACTGCAAATGTATATTATACAGGCTAATTCCAATCAGCCAGAAAACCCCAAAAAAGCAACAATCAATACAATCAGTTCTTTACCTGCAGCTCCTTTGAGACTCTCTCTAAGTGATTAGTTATCTTTTTAATCAGATCACTATACATCTGTTCCGAGTGCTGCTGGCATACACATTTATACACACAACTGTGAGGGAAAAAAAAACAAAACAGAAAAACCAAGTCAACGATGAAGCACTTAATTCAACCTAAGGTTAAAGCATACTTTCAATATAGAGCCACCGGTCAAATAATTCATTCAGGCCTAAAATAAGCGACCAATCACAACTTTTAAATAGAAATTTATCCTGTCCCAATCAGTGTTCAGATGGAAGAGATATTACTACCAGTTACAAATAAACTTTTTGTGGACTCTATTACACATTTTATCAGTACTAGATAATGTAATACCGGGTGATAATCTGAGAGTCTGACTATGATAACTACTTATAAACCAGCTTCTCTCTCACTCTCATTTTAATGAATGTCAAAATAAGGAAAAGAAAGTGAAAATGAGCAAAAAGTTTCTACCTCACAGAAACGTGTGCAATGTAACCTCTTTATGCACACTTGTGTGGAAGGAACAACAGAGTTGCCACTTCCTTCCCTTGTGACTGGGCTAATCTCATATCCCAACCCAGTTCCTCACTAACCTGCTGCTTCCATTTACCAGGAGCCAGGAAACAAAATAACCAAAGATAGAACTGTGTCAGTAAACACCAACAGATTAGCTAGAGTCTTCCTGTGAGACTAAAAATACATATTTCCACCTTTTTCACCGACCTCCATAATTTCTGCATTATGTATGGCAGGGGTGGCAGGCTGAGAAGGGAGAAGTCTAATCGCTTGGGGTAACACTCTTGATTTGAAAACCAATTCAGAAGCAAAAAATATAAATCAAACCTCTAATCCACAAGTGTGTAACATACAAATAACTTACAGAGCCTCATCTTATGTATTATATGTCATATGCATACATACTGTCATAATTCAAGTTGCCGTGAACCTCTGTTTACCCTCTCAAACCCAGCAAATTAAATCTTGACTTACCTGTATATCTGTTCATAGGATATGGGGATATAGTCACCAGGACTCTGGGTTAAAAGTTGATCTATGGCACCATCCAATTTTGGCCAGTATGTGCTCTTATAATCTTCAATAGTTATAACATTCATTACTAAAAGTAAAAAGTAAAATTAATATTACTATGTGCCACATGTAAAACAAACACAAATCACAGCAATTTTGCACTCTTAAATTCCTTTCACTTACTCTCAGATTTCACATTGACACTCTATCACCTAAATACAACTCAATCACTATTCCATTTCCAATTTTTAAAAAAAATCAACCTGCTCAGGAATTTTAAGCAGCCATTCATTATGATTTTAAAAAGAATTACTACGAATCTGTCCATCATTAAAAATAAAAACAAAACAAGCAAATACTCTGGCTTCCTTTCCCGGTTTCTGTAAGCTTTCAGTGGAGTGTTCTCAAACATGCACTGACCCTCAAATACACACTGTCAATGATGTGACAAGATGGCCTATCCGTGAACCACAATAAAGCTCTGGGAAATTATGACTTCCAACAATCAATCTTTACAGACACCCCTGGGAAAATCTACCTAAGAATAAAACTATGGGGATTAAAGTTCAAATGCTACAGTAACAAAAGAGGTTGCTAGAAACTTGCAGAGATTTATGGCACCACCAGCACCCCCTGGACATTACTACAGCTCTAAGGCTCTCACTGTCTTACACTTTAGATAAGCCCAACAGAAAAAATGTTGATGAACTGAAGGCTTACGTCATTCCTAATGGCTGGCTCCTATTGCTTCAGTATAGGTTTAATAAAGCATTTCTAACAGCTGGTCCTAACAACGCTGAAATCCAGGGGAGACAGGTGCTTCACAACAGTGATATGCAAAGGTTAAAAAGAGCTACTCGAAGCACCTAAGATACCCTGTGTCTTAAGAACCATGATAGGAGCTAACAACTACTAGGTCAGGTCTTTTACTGTTTATTTTACCAGAAACTGGGGAGCAGAGGGTTGACTTCCCCAAAAGAACATGGCTAATTACTGGCAGAGGTACCAAGTAAAGCAAAGCCTTTACCTAGCATCTTGCTATCACATTACTGATTTCCAAATCTTAGTCATTCGGGTTCAAGATGTTTCTCATACCTATGTATCACTTCCATCATTTTTGTTCAATATTTTCTTTAAATCAAATCACTTTTAGAGAAAACATTGAACGATTTACTGAAATAAACTTATTTTAAAGGACAGTTGAGGAATGAACTGTTGTTTACACAACATGGAATAATCTTAAATGCATTTTGCTAAGTGAAAGATTCAGACTAAAACGGCTACATATTCTAAGATTCTCACTTACATGACACTAATAAAGGCAAAACGATAGGGAGGAACACAAATCAGTGGTTGCCAGGGGCTGGAAGGTGGGGAGAGGGATATGCTACAAAGGCATAGCCTGGGGTAATTTTAGGACAATGAACTGTTTTGTATGGAATGGTGGGAGTGGATACACCATGCCATGCATTTGTCAAAACCAACAGAACTATACACCATAAAAGTAAATTTACTGTATGAAAATTAAAAAAAAAAAATCAACCAGAATGTAGTGGTAAAGATGGAATGCAAACTGTGACAAATGAATCTAATTTACAAATGAGTCACATAACCCGCAATGAAGGGAATGGGGAGGAAAGGAATGTTTGATCACATATAAGGCTAAACACAAAAAGAACTGTACGTGGACACACGCACAAAAGGCGGGAGGAGGCCAGAACATGGAGGGCCTTACAGGCCATTGCAAAGACTTTGGCTTCTACTCTGAGTAAGATGGAGGCTTCTGGAGGGTTTTGAGCAGAGAAATGACATGCTCTGACTTAAGTTTTCTATGGATCATTCTAGCAGCTGTGTTAGGAGTAAACTAAGTTAAGACGCTGTGGGATGATGGGGGGTTGAACCAGGTGGTGGCACTGAGGGCGAGAGGAGAGGTCAGATTTTGAACATATTTTAAGGTAGGGCCAAAAAGATTTGCTAATGGTTTGGATGTAAGTAGTGAGAGAAGCATCAAGGAGGACTCCAAAGTTTCTGGCCTGAGCACCAAAAGTTGTGGTTGCTGTTTAATAAGATGAGGAGGATGTAGGAGAAGCTTAGCCTGTTTGGAAGTGTAGTAGAAACTGTTGGTGCCCCACCCATTTACTCTGTCCAAAAAGGCCACTCTCAACACCTACCATTATTTGCCTCAGTGTTCCCTCTGGCTGCCAGAGCTGCTCTGCCCTAAAGGAGGGGTAGGTTGGAAGTTCTGGAGAATTAACACCCCCAGGAGCCGCCTTCAGGTAATGACTAATGAGAATCTGGTATCTCCCTTTACTCTCCGGTGAGATAAGGCTGAGGCACGTGTGCTACATTGTCTCCCAGAGTTCCCCACTGGGATTATGCTCCAGGTGACCACAGGGGTGACTTTACTAGCTTCCTTATGTCTCTGTCTCAGTCTCCATTCCCCTGCCCCTGCTTCCTAGAATCACCCCCTTGTGCTTAATTAAAACTTCTTGGGCTTAAAAAAAAAAAAGGAATTGATCAAAAATAGAAAAGCAGTGTAAAAAAGCAGTGTCGTCTGTCATTAAACAGAAAGCAACAGAGAAATAAATACAATGTTATTAAATTCTAGCTAGGTCCTACTGCCTTAAAGGTTCTGAGCCTGAAGCTTGCTCTCTTTCACTGTGAAAAAGGGAGTCTGGCAGACGTTGAGAAGTGTTACACACTAGCTCCAAAATACTTTCTGCTTTCAGAAGGATTAAAAAAAAACGGAAAAAAATTGAAAATAAGTGAAAAAGAAATAACTTTCTCACTATGTGTTCTAGATTATTGAATCCCCCATCAGTGTATCACCTAAACCACATCATATACCTGCTCTACACCAACAGTTCACTCTTAAATGTAAGTGACATGCTCACAAAGAAAACTCCAAGTACCAGAAAGCCAAGAATTAACACACCAATCCCATGGGCTCTTGGATTCAATAAACTACCCTGTGGCTGCAGAGGGGAGCACTCCTACTTCTCAAGCACAGGCTTCACATGTCAGCACAACACCAAGTCAAAGATACGAAGCAGGAAAGAACCTACATTGTCAAGTCCTGCAGCTGTAAGTACAGAACGAAGTCCCACTACAAAAACAGTGATTTCTGGTGCCTCTCTGGTGTCTTTCACATGGAATTTTTTTTTTTAATGCTCTGCTTTTAAATATCTTTGAAAAGAGATATTTAAAACCAAAATGAAAAAGTCATGAGTCACAGTAGAAAATCTCAAGGCCTATTTCCACATCCAAAAAAAGCTTTATCTATTTCCACACATATATGAAACATCGACGCAAATAACCCACAGCCAATCTATAAATCAAAATTGGGGTGAGTTTATTATGAGCCAAATTTGAGGACCATATAGCCCAGGGCCTTCCTTCCCCAAGGAAGGAAGGGCATCAAAGAAGTAGGGTGTACAGAGTGGTTATATACCCTCAAAGAGCATATATCACATATGATTGGAATGTCCTTTTTACAATAGTCACAAGACTGCCCTGTTGGCACAGCCATTGATGGGCACAGCAGGCAGCAGGTCTGTTGTCTCAAGTTGGGTGGTCACAGGATGAGTACAGCAATCGAATCCTAGCCTAGGGAGAAATGCTTATCCTTAAGGAAATGCCAACGTGGGGGTAGTTGCATCCTTATCTTAAGGGCATTTGTTCTTGTCTCTGGGACATGGTAAATGCTCAAAGCAGACATATGATGCATGTTCAAAGGCCGGTGAGCCCCTTTTAGAAAAACAAGGTCAGGCCAAATTAGTTTTACACCAAATGGCTTCCTCATATATTCCAATATCTCCTATTGCTTGCCATCTTATTTATCAATAATATACCTCTATTTCCACATATATTTTGCTAATTCAGTTGACTGTACATTATAGCTGTTATGGACTGAATGTTAGTGTCCACTCCAAAATTCACATGTTGAAATCTTAATCCCCAATGTGATGGTATTATCATAATATGAATATTATGAAGTGATATTAAGGCTTTGGGAGGTGATAAGGTCATGGGGTGGAGTCCTCATGAATGGGATTAGTGCCTCCAGAGAGATCTCTCACCCTTTCCACCATGTGAGGACCCATGAGAAGACAGCCTTCTATGAACCTAGGAAGCAGGCTCTCACCAGACTCTGACTCTGCCAGTGCCTTAACCTTGAACTTCCCAGCCTCCAGAATTGTGAGACACAAAAAAGCCACCCAGCCTATGGTGTTCTGTTATAGCAGCCTGAACAGACTAAGACACTAGCTTCTCAGGAGACCAGCCAATCTTCACCATAGTAGAAAACAGCAGAACACAGACAAGCACCTGCAGAGCTAGAGGCAGTCTAAAGATGGAGCACTAGTTGGTATACACTCTGAGCCAAAGTCAGGAAGGTTTTTCATACCAACCTGCAGTCAACTCTTAAGATGACAATCCAGGAACCTCTAAGATATTTATTTCCTTTCTAATTTCAACCTAATCCCTGATTTAAAAACAAACAAAATATAATTAGCTGTTTGTTTTACTTAACATTTGACATACATAGCCTCAAAGTAAGCATGTGTGTGTATGTAGCCTTAAATTTTAAAACTAGATCCTCTCGTTAGAGAAATGCTATCTATCGCTTTCAACTTTGCCCACAAAAAAGTTCAGACTGACCAAAAGAAATAAAAAGTATGGAACCTAAACAAAAATGAAATTACCATTAAATTACTAACTTTTATCTAGGTTAGATTTTCCAGCTTGAAAATAATGCACTACTTTTTAAACTGTTTAAAGGCTTACAAACTCAAACGCCTATAAGCCTTGGGAGGCGGTTGTGTACCACATGATACAGGAATCTGTTTACCAAGCCCTCCAGGTGATCCTTATGCCTTCCAAAGTTTGAGAACCATTGCCTAATGCTACTACTTCAGCAGCTCAGGATAGCCAGGGGTCACAGGTGTTCCTCTTTTCTCAATCGCCAGCACATGGTTTGTCTGTTCTAAATAACTTGAACTGGAGTCAAATAAAGGTGTAAAAGTAGCAAAGAAAAAATTTTAAGGGCAGCTAGGAACTGTTCTCATATCAAATTTGACATACAGGGAACTCATTAAGCTTCCACTCTTTCGTACCCCTTCTTCCCACCAAAAAAGGCACCTTCATTTAGAATTGAACTCCTTAAGAACAGAGTGATAGCAATTATGAAATAAATGATTAAGCCAAATTTAACAGGCTAAATTACATCTTAAAATAATGACTTTTTACAATAACTATAATTACAACTAGATAATCTGACAGAATGGACTAGGAGAAAAAAAACTCTGAATTTTTCTATTTAACTCTGGCTAGTGAATGTTATCTAAAAGAAAAATTACGACTTCTTGTTGCCACAGTGTGCCCATCTATCAATAACAATCTAATAAATCTGTGTGGTCCAAAACACTACCATGAACTAGAACGTTCTGCTCCCTCCAGCACAAGGGGATGACTGAAATCTTTCAAGTAATAGAGAGAAGCTGAAGACCAAGATTAAAGCCTGTGGAAGGTGGGAAGCCTTTGGGAATAAAGAAAAGGAATAGTCAGAGTGGAAGAGAAGAATCAGAGCAAGGTAGTGTAGTCTAATAAATAAATGGGGTTCTAACCTTTATTTAAAAAAAAGAAAATCCCAGTTATTCATTTCTCTCAAAAAGAAAATAACTTGATACTGGCAAAGGATAGTACTACTTAGCTGCTCCTAAGAGAACTGCCCAGTTAAAAAAAAAAATAGTAAAATAAGTTAACAAATACTTTAAATATCCTTTTCCTCATTAGGAGAAAAAAAACAAAACCTGTACCACCTACTCAGGTATATTCTGATTTGCCAATAGAAGAGGATAGCTACTGTTAAGTCCTAATGGAGCAATTGTTTCTGAAGTAGGCTAAAACCTTTCAAGTTGCACGCTTTAGGTGTCTGGGGAGTTTGTAAGTTTTAGGGTTTGTGGTTTGCATAATTCAATTTAAACACTATGGACAAAATAAAACGTCTACTGTGAATATAGTGTTACATCCATGTAAACATGAAGTTACACTTATGTAAACAAATAACTAGATGACACTGATGTCCTATTTTTATTTTATGTAAGTTCTCATTAACACATTCTTTAAGGGTTCTGTGCTTCCCACTCCACCTTATCCTCTCCCCCACAAAAAGAAAACATTTTGGTCTAGATGAGGCTTGCAACATATTAACTATATGAAACTATATAACCTGTTCTGCCTTGCTTCAAATAACATTCTTTCCCCAAAACACTGTAAAACTTGTATAGAAAATACATTCCATTGTTATTTTACTGCTTAGAAATCCACACATTTCTTAGTTTGAGGAAATGTAATAGAATAGTAGAAACTTCCTTCATTACTATCTTAAAAAAACAAAAACTAGCTGCAGTGGCTGACCAGCAAGATTGAAATCTATATTCCTTTAGAATAGTTACTGCACAACATTATTCAACAATTACATCACACTTGAGCCTGTGACACAGTCCCTAAAATGAACATGTTATGATAGTACATATATGAAAAGGTCAAGAGCTATCAAGACATCCATTATGGCTCCAACTAATTCAAAGCCTCACAATATTCAAATAGAAAATATCTGCTCAATTGAGATTACATAGGTGTAAACCATGCTAACTGCAGATCTGCCATAGTTTTAAAACTCTCTGACTTCCTGCAAGATTTAAACAGGTCGATCTCTCCATGGCGTTAAGACCAGGATAGTAACTCTGAGGTGGTAGCACAAGACAATGTGTCCTGAGGTGGAAACACCAAAAAGTGAGCTCATTTTGCCCTGCAGGACCTTGAGAAGTTCAGGACTTAAGGACAGGATACAACAAGTGTGGGTTAGAAACAGTCAGTGGGTGGGATGTGGGAGGTGGGGGTGGGGGTGAGGGATAAAGATTGGATGCAAGACTGTACACTACACAGTAAAAAACAGAAGGGTTATTTTGCACAGAAACTGAAAGATAAAAGCTTGGGACTCTGAGACACAGATACGTGTGAGAGAGAGAAGCTCAGGGCTGGTGGATTATGTAACAGTCAAAAATCAACATAAGAAATGCTCAAACCCAGTTCCTTCTCTTTAATTCTAGAATGTCATCAGGCAAGAGAAATGCACTTTACTTCCTGCTCCACCTACCCACCCCCACCATTCTCCCAGAGTGGAAGATCCTTCCCCAGAGAAACTGAACAGTCCCCATACTAATATTTGGCAGTTCCCCAACAAAATAGCAGTTCTGCATCCAATTAGCCTGAAGTGAAACCCAACACTTAACTCTTGGCAAGGACCCTTGTAAACAGAGCTACCAATTAGCCTTTTTCACTTTTAAATACGAATAGACAGCTAAGGATCACCAAGATTTGCAAAGTCTCAGACATGACAGATCAAAACAAACAAAAATGGAAAAGATAAAAACAAAGATAATTAAGAGAATAGAAGAAAACTTCAAAAAAAAACCCTTTAATTACTATCCTCAGAGAGGTAAGAAAAAATTAAAAACACTGTCATGAAAAAAGCAATCCAAATGCTCTTAAAGTTAAAAATATAGCCATTGTTAAAAATCCAATAGAAGAAAGAAGAAAACATCAAGGAACTCTCCCAACATTGAGAGAAAAAGAAAACAGGAAAAAATAGTTAACGGACTTAGAAAATCAAAACAGGAAATTCAACATTTGACTACCAATAATTCCAAAGAAAAGGGAGAAAAATATTGATACAATAACGTAAGAAAACAGCCCAGAAATTTTCTCCAGGGGAAAAAACGCCACATGCAAAAGAACAAGAATTAAAATGGCACCTGAATTCTCTATTGCAAGCTTCAAGTCAATGAAGCAACACTTTAAAAATTTCAAGAAAGAAAAATGTTCAGTTAAGAATTCTATCTCCAGTCAAACTGTCAATCAAGTGTGAAAGCAGCATTTTTATATATGCAAGACTTGCAACTACTATCCACACATTTTCTCAGGAGACTGCTAGAAGACACGTTCTACACACACGCGTGCGCTCAGGACTACACCAATAAAAGGAAGACATCAAGGAACAATCATTCCAACTATCTGGGAAGTCCCTGAGTAGCAACAATGCAGTGACCCTAAAGAATAAACAGGAACAAGAAGTCTAACAGCTTCACAAGCAGACAAAAAGACAATACTAATTAACTGAGCATTTCAAAAACACCAGTGACAGTTACCTGGTGGATCTGATGAAGCTGTTGAAAAGTTCTAAAAATAAGTTTAACAAAAATTATACAAATATAAATAAGGCAACTAACAGCATAGCTCTATGTGAAAGAAAATGTAATGAGACACTCCTGGTCTTTCAGTGAATATTTACAGAGTTATAATGTAAATATGCCTTATTAATTGAACCAAAAATTGTGGTATTAAAAGAATTGAAGAGATAAGGTGTGCAGGGGTATAAGAGAACTAAAACCTCACGTTAATAACAGAAAAGTCAACAGATAACATAAAAGTGATAAATTAAGGAATAACAAGGTTAACGCATTAAAATGTGTGGGTAAAACCAACAGAAACAGCTAAGTGAATTAAAAGTGAATTAAAAGTGATTGACTCTGGGTCACAGGTCTAGGAATAAGAAGGGGCGGGGGGGACCAATGATTTTCATTATGTGTCTTTTCATAGTTTGAGTTTTTAAATTATAAACCTGTATTTTAATAAGAGCAAAGTTTTGTTTTAAGGACAACAAGTTTGGTGAATCTCAAACCCTCAGAAAGGGAAAAACAAATCTAGTAAAATTAAATTTTTGTTTCAGTATTTCCGATATTCTAAGGCACAGGGAATGACAAAGCTCAGAGTTTACCAACTGCCTATGAAAACTCTCTATCTGAATGTTCCATAGACACCTTAAAAGAGACACACACACACATGCGCATACACACAAGCACCTACCTATACTCCTCCTATATCCATATCCTCTGTCCTTCGCTCCCAGATTTTGTACCTAGTCCCCAAATATTCCAAAATCTGAAACAATCTCTCTTCCAATGCTTTATTTGTTCAGGCCAACATCTCTTGTCTAGACTACAATAATTACAACCCCCTAACTAGTTTCTAAGCCTCCACTCTCTCTTTCTTCTAATCTGAACACACTAAGACAAATTTTACTAAATTGAGCCCCTTAATGTCCTTCAGTGGCTCCTACAGAAGAAAATCGTACCTCTAACATGGCATGCCCCTCATATCTAGACCTTTCTATCTATCTAGGTTTAATTTGTGCCACTCCTCCTCATACCCTACGTTCCAACAATAATTTCAACTCTGGGTCTTCAGCTCAGGCTGCCCCCTCTGCAAAGGAGGTCTCTTTGAGCCCAACCCTGCCTCCTCAATCCTCCTGACCAAGTTTTATTCATTTTCATAAAGATTCTCTTTTTCCTCTATGCTACCATGTACACACATAACTCTACTACAGCATTTAATCATAATGTATCATAATGATCTGTCCATCATCGCCCACACTAAACTGTCTCATTCACCACCAGAGGCTAAAATATTACCTTGGTAAACAGAAAACACTAAATATTTGTTGAATAAAATGCCATTCCGATGTCTAGTCAGCAAACCTGCAACTACAAATTACAGATCTATAACTCTATCTACAGAGGCTAATAGCCAAACGACTACCAAAGTACGAAGAAAAATGGAAGGCCAGTTTGCACTGCCAAGATGTTACAAAAGGAAATCAACGATAATTTTTTATATACCATTTAACAGTTTACAAAGTGATTACATATGGTCTACAGCTTACAGAGTTACAGTTTAAAGAGGAAGTAAACAGCATTCATTTTCTTTAGGAATTTGGGACTGGGCCTTACATAAACATTACAATGGTTTTCTCTTACAGTTTCACCAATGTCACTTTGTGCAATACGTGTCAAAAGATAGCAAGACAAGATCCCCAATGAGATCCTGGAATTCGGCCAATCAATCAATATCACAGCAATGCTTGCTGCAGCACAGCTCCACTAAGCTGGAAGGGAAGAAGATACCAAATCACCACCACAGATGCTGCAAAAAGTGCATTTTTTTTTTTTTTTTGGTGAGGAAGACCAGCCCTGAGCTAACATCCGTTGCTAATCCTCCTCTTTTTGCTGAGGAAGACTGGCCCTGGGCTAACATCGTGCCCATCTTCCTCTGCTTTTATATGGGACGCCGCCACGGCATGGCTGACAGGCAGTGCGTCGGCGGGCGCCCGGGATCCGAACCCGCGAACCCCGGGCTGCCAAGCGCGGATGAAACCGCTGCGCCACCGGGCCGGCCCCAAAAAAAGTGCATATTTTAAGAGCTGAATACATTAACTGATCCACTTGTAAAACAATCAACCAATCTGGAAACTGGCAGATAGGATCTGATCAAGTAAAGGGCAACTTTCTTTAGGATTTACTAAAATCAGTTAACACTTTCATTCAATTCAAAAGTCAATTTTAACACACTTTTCAATTATTAATTTAAAAAACAGAATAATTTCACTGAGTTCAATTTAAAATACTGTGAAGCTTTTGTTCATCTGGAGGAGAGAACATTTTGGTGCACTGAGTTAATAATTCTCCTGAGATCATGGCACAGTATCATCAGTCAGTGCAAGATCCCTCCCTCCCTCCGTCCACCCATTCATTGCCTTTTATCCTCATACCCCAGTCCCACCTGTTACCAACCCCAGCACACTCAGACAGGGAACCATTCTATTCTGTTTGATAAATTTGGAATATGAGCAGAATTGACATATGCTACATCTGAGCAGAAGCTTTAAAAGCCATTTTGTGTTTCTGTCCACTCTCTTCTCTTTGCCTCTGTCAAGAGTGACAGGACCCAGAAAAGAGCTTCTGTCTCCTTCTCTGTCTTCAGAATGAGATGATATTTTAAGAGCCAGAGCCAACTGTTAGCCACTAACCATAACACAGGCAAGAAATAAACCTTTGTTCCTTAAGCTCCTGAGATTTGGGGGTTATTATCATAGAAAGCTGACTAATGTAGAATGGAAAGTTGAACTAAATAATTACACTTCCCAAACTAGATTCCACCAATGAGATATATTGGACTGAGATTTGGAAAACCAAGGTGAGGCAAAACACATACTATGGCTGCTAGTAGTTCTGGCAAGTAAGGTTAGAGACGTGCGAGTTTGTGGCAGCCAAACTCTAAGTTCCAGTGTCTGGTCACCAACTCCAGGGATGAGGGAGGCAGTTGTGATGATGTAAGAATGGTGGTGGCAGCAGCAGCAGCAGCACCTGGAACCTGCCCTCAGGAATGCAGCTGTAGTGGAGCAGCCTCACTGACTCCCACTACCCCCAACCTTTCCAACAATTTAAAAAGGACCTAATATCCAGTATTAAATCTCTTCTTGCTTTGAATACCTAGAGTGGTTTCTTGCCCTGAATCATGACTGATAAAGTATTTGGTACCAGAGTAGTTACAGGACACAGACTCAAAAGCTAGGAAGTCAGCTTTGGTTTTACAATCTAGCTGGATTTAAAGGCAATGATGACATTACCACCATTAGATAGCATAATACTAATAATACACGGCATGTAGCAGCACAAAGTTACTTAGATTACCACTTGTAGCTACCTGAAATAAAGTTCTTCTTAAAGAAAACATCATGGCAGATTGCTTTGGCAGTTATGATGAAAATGAGAAATACAAAGACTGTGGAGTGGGCTGTCTGATTCTGATGACAGGTAAAAGCTCTAAGAAAATGATTAGCTCAATGAAGAGAGGGCCAAAGAGCATCCATGACTGCCATAAAAGAATCTCTTAATTCCTACAGGCACAGGGTTAATACAGGCAAAAATCAGAAACAGAATGATCCTGCAAATTACCATGTAAAACTAATTCAAAGCCTAGACTGATCTCTTAAGTGCAAGTTAGGGCACTGTGTGTGAAACAGTAGGACCCTGAGACCAGAAATGGGCCAGTTTAGCAGAGTTTGATCAATCTGAGGACTCTGACCTCACATAACTCATTGAGCCTTCCCTGCCAAAGAAGCACCCCTCCTCCCCAACATGAGGCTAATCTTTACATGACTGAAGACTCTGCCATGATATTACCTGAAACCTTGCAAGGGAATGCAGGTTCTCCTCACGTCTTACCTCCAAGGAGCCCTCACTGCTTCTAAACCTACAATTAAATCACATTTCCCAAGGGAACGAGCACCAAATCTAAATGAACAGAAACCAATTTACATTCCAAAAGAACTACAGACTTCTGGAAAACTTTAAGATTTCCAAAGACTTTAATACCTTATATTGACAGCACCTAGAGAATACATGTGGGATCAGATTCTGGAGGTACTGAATAAGAAAGAAACATATCTTTAGATCAGACTTAAGTTATCA